>OW052030.1:4323864-5765152 GCA_932526365.1 Lobophora halterata | reverse complement strand
AACCTAACCTAACCTAACCTAACCTAACCTAACCTAACCTAACCTAACCTAACCTAACCTAACCTAACCTAACCTAACCTAACCTAACCTAACCTAACCTAACCTAACCTAACCTAACCTAACCTAACCTAACCTAACCTAACCTAACCTAACCTAACCTAACCTAACCTAACCTAACCTAACCTAACCTAACCTAACCTAACCTAACCTAACCTAACCTAACCTAACCTAACCTAACCTAACCTAACCTAACCTAACCTAACCTAACCTAACCTAACCTAACCTAACCTAACCTAACCTAACCTAACCTAACCTAACCTAACCTAACCTAACCTAACCTAACCTAACCTAACCTAACCTAACCTAACCTAACCTAACCTAACCTAACCTAACCTAACCTAACCTAACCTAACCTAACCTAACCTAACCTAACCTAACCTAACCTAACCTAACCTAACCTAACCTAACCTAACCTAACCTAACCTAACCTAACCTAACCTAACCTAACCTAACCTAACCTAACCTAACCTAACCTAACCTAACCTAACCTAACCTAACCTAACCTAACCTAACCTAACCTAACCTAACCTAACCTATACCTAACCTAACCTAACCTAACCTAACCTAACCTAACCTAACCTAACCTAACCTAACCTAACCTAACCTAACCTAACCTAACCTAACCTAACCTAACCTAACCTAACCTAACCTAACCTAACCTAACCTAACCTAACCTAACCTAACCTAACCTAACCTAACCTAACCTAACCTAACCTAACCTAACCTAACCTAACCTAACCTAACCTAACCTAACCTAACCTAACCTAACCTAACCTAACCTAACCTAACCTAACCTAACCTAACCTAACCTAACCTAACCTAACCTAACCTAACCTAACCTAACCTAACCTAACCTAACCTAACCTAACCTAACCTAACCTAACCTAACCTAACCTAACCTAACCTAACCTAACCTAACCTAACCTAACCTAACCTAACCTAACCTAACCTAACCTAACCTAACCTAACCTAACCTAACCTAACCTAACCTAACCTAACCTAACCTAACCTAACCTAACCTAACCTAACCTAACCTAACCTAACCTAACCTAACCTAACCTAACCTAACCTAACCTAACCTAACCTAACCTAACCTAACCTAACCTAACCTAACCTAACCTAACCTAACCTAACCTAACCTAACCTAACCTAACCTAACCTAACCTAACCTAACCTAACCTAACCTAACCTAACCTAACCTAACCTAACCTAACCTAACCTAACCTAACCTAACCTAACCTAACCTAACCTAACCTAACCTAACCTAACCTAACCTAACCTAACCTAACCTAACCTAACCTAACCTAACCTAACCTAACCTAACCTAACCTAACCTAACCTAACCTAACCTAACCTAACCTAACCTAACCTAACCTAACCTAACCTAACCTAACCTAACCTAACCTAACCTAACCTAACCTAACCTAACCTAACCTAACCTAACCTAACCTAACCTAACCTAACCTAACCTAACCTAACCTAACCTAACCTAACCTAACCTAACCTAACCTAACCTAACCTAACCTAACCTAACCTAACCTAACCTAACCTAACCTAACCTAACCTAACCTAACCTAACCTAACCTAACCTAACCTAACCTAACCTAACCTAACCTAACCTAACCTAACCTAACCTAACCTAACCTAACCTAACCTAACCTAACCTAACCTAACCTAACCTAACCTAACCTAACCTAACCTAACCTAACCTAACCTAACCTAACCTAACCTAACCTAACCTAACCTAACCTAACCTAACCTAACCTAACCTAACCTAACCTAACCTAACCTAACCTAACCTAACCTAACCTAACCTAACCTAACCTAACCTAACCTAACCTAACCTAACCTAACCTAACCTAACCTAACCTAACCTAACCTAACCTAACCTAACCTAACCTAACCTAACCTAACCTAACCTAACCTAACCTAACCTAACCTAACCTAACCTAACCTAACCTAACCTAACCTAACCTAACCTAACCTAACCTAACCTAACCTAACCTAACCTAACCTAACCTAACCTAACCTAACCTAACCTAACCTAACCTAACCTAACCTAACCTAACCTAACCTAACCTAACCTAACCTAACCTAACCTAACCTAACCTAACCTAACCTAACCTAACCTAACCTAACCTAACCTAACCTAACCTAACCTAACCTAACCTAACCTAACCTAACCTAACCTAACCTAACCTAACCTAACCTAACCTAACCTAACCTAACCTAACCTAACCTAACCTAACCTAACCTAACCTAACCTAACCTAACCTAACCTAACCTAACCTAACCTAACCTAACCTAACCTAACCTAACCTAACCTAACCTAACCTAACCTAACCTAACCTAACCTAACCTAACCTAACCTAACCTAACCTAACCTAACCTAACCTAACCTAACCTAACCTAACCTAACCTAACCTAACCTAACCTAACCTAACCTAACCTAACCTAACCTAACCTAACCTAACCTAACCTAACCTAACCTAACCTAACCTAACCTAACCTAACCTAACCTAACCTAACCTAACCTAACCTAACCTAACCTAACCTAACCTAACCTAACCTAACCTAACCTAACCTAACCTAACCTAACCTAACCTAACCTAACCTAACCTAACCTAACCTAACCTAACCTAACCTAACCTAACCTAACCTAACCTAACCTAACCTAACCTAACCTAACCTAACCTAACCTAACCTAACCTAACCTAACCTAACCTAACCTAACCTAACCTAACCTAACCTAACCTAACCTAACCTAACCTAACCTAACCTAACCTAACCTAACCTAACCTAACCTAACCTAACCTAACCTAACCTAACCTAACCTAACCTAACCTAACCTAACCTAACCTAACCTAACCTAACCTAACCTAACCTAACCTAACCTAACCTAACCTAACCTAACCTAACCTAACCTAACCTAACCTAACCTAACCTAACCTAACCTAACCTAACCTAACCTAACCTAACCTAACCTAACCTAACCTAACCTAACCTAACCTAACCTAACCTAACCTAACCTAACCTAACCTAACCTAACCTAACCTAACCTAACCTAACCTAACCTAACCTAACCTAACCTAACCTAACCTAACCTAACCTAACCTAACCTAACCTAACCTAACCTAACCTAACCTAACCTAACCTAACCTAACCTAACCTAACCTAACCTAACCTAACCTAACCTAACCTAACCTAACCTAACCTAACCTAACCTAACCTAACCTAACCTAACCTAACCTAACCTAACCTAACCTAACCTAACCTAACCTAACCTAACCTAACCTAACCTAACCTAACCTAACCTAACCTAACCTAACCTAACCTAACCTAACCTAACCTAACCTAACCTAACCTAACCTAACCTAACCTAACCTAACCTAACCTAACCTAACCTAACCTAACCTAACCTAACCTAACCTAACCTAACCTAACCTAACCTAACCTAACCTAACCTAACCTAACCTAACCTAACCTAACCTAACCTAACCTAACCTAACCTAACCTAACCTAACCTAACCTAACCTAACCTAACCTAACCTAACCTAACCTAACCTAACCTAACCTAACCTAACCTAACCTAACCTAACCTAACCTAACCTAACCTAACCTAACCTAACCTAACCTAACCTAACCTAACCTAACCTAACCTAACCTAACCTAACCTAACCTAACCTAACCTAACCTAACCTAACCTAACCTAACCTAACCTAACCTAACCTAACCTAACCTAACCTAACCTAACCTAACCTAACCTAACCTAACCTAACCTAACCTAACCTAACCTAACCTAACCTAACCTAACCTAACCTAACCTAACCTAACCTAACCTAACCTAACCTAACCTAACCTAACCTAACCTAACCTAACCTAACCTAACCTAACCTAACCTAACCTAACCTAACCTAACCTAACCTAACCTAACCTAACCTAACCTAACCTAACCTAACCTAACCTAACCTAACCTAACCTAACCTAACCTAACCTAACCTAACCTAACCTAACCTAACCTAACCTAACCTAACCTAACCTAACCTAACCTAACCTAACCTAACCTAACCTAACCTAACCTAACCTAACCTAACCTAACCTAACCTAACCTAACCTAACCTAACCTAACCTAACCTAACCTAACCTAACCTAACCTAACCTAACCTAACCTAACCTAACCTAACCTAACCTAACCTAACCTAACCTAACCTAACCTAACCTAACCTAACCTAACCTAACCTAACCTAACCTAACCTAACCTAACCTAACCTAACCTAACCTAACCTAACCTAACCTAACCTAACCTAACCTAACCTAACCTAACCTAACCTAACCTAACCTAACCTAACCTAACCTAACCTAACCTAACCTAACCTAACCTAACCTAACCTAACCTAACCTAACCTAACCTAACCTAACCTAACCTAACCTAACCTAACCTAACCTAACCTAACCTAACCTAACCTAACCTAACCTAACCTAACCTAACCTAACCTAACCTAACCTAACCTAACCTAACCTAACCTAACCTAACCTAACCTAACCTAACCTAACCTAACCTAACCTAACCTAACCTAACCTAACCTAACCTAACCTAACCTAACCTAACCTAACCTAACCTAACCTAACCTAACCTAACCTAACCTAACCTAACCTAACCTAACCTAACCTAACCTAACCTAACCTAACCTAACCTAACCTAACCTAACCTAACCTAACCTAACCTAACCTAACCTAACCTAACCTAACCTAACCTAACCTAACCTAACCTAACCTAACCTAACCTAACCTAACCTAACCTAACCTAACCTAACCTAACCTAACCTAACCTAACCTAACCTAACCTAACCTAACCTAACCTAACCTAACCTAACCTAACCTAACCTAACCTAACCTAACCTAACCTAACCTAACCTAACCTAACCTAACCTAACCTAACCTAACCTAACCTAACCTAACCTAACCTAACCTAACCTAACCTAACCTAACCTAACCTAACCTAACCTAACCTAACCTAACCTAACCTAACCTAACCTAACCTAACCTAACCTAACCTAACCTAACCTAACCTAACCTAACCTAACCTAACCTAACCTAACCTAACCTAACCTAACCTAACCTAACCTAACCTAACCTAACCTAACCTAACCTAACCTAACCTAACCTAACCTAACCTAACCTAACCTAACCTAACCTAACCTAACCTAACCTAACCTAACCTAACCTAACCTAACCTAACCTAACCTAACCTAACCTAACCTAACCTAACCTAACCTAACCTAACCTAACCTAACCTAACCTAACCTAACCTAACCTAACCTAACCTAACCTAACCTAACCTAACCTAACCTAACCTAACCTAACCTAACCTAACCTAACCTAACCTAACCTAACCTAACCTAACCTAACCTAACCTAACCTAACCTAACCTAACCTAACCTAACCTAACCTAACCTAACCTAACCTAACCTAACCTAACCTAACCTAACCTAACCTAACCTAACCTAACCTAACCTAACCTAACCTAACCTAACCTAACCTAACCTAACCTAACCTAACCTAACCTAACCTAACCTAACCTAACCTAACCTAACCTAACCTAACCTAACCTAACCTAACCTAACCTAACCTAACCTAACCTAACCTAACCTAACCTAACCTAACCTAACCTAACCTAACCTAACCTAACCTAACCTAACCTAACCTAACCTAACCTAACCTAACCTAACCTAACCTAACCTAACCTAACCTAACCTAACCTAACCTAACCTAACCTAACCTAACCTAACCTAACCTAACCTAACCTAACCTAACCTAACCTAACCTAACCTAACCTAACCTAACCTAACCTAACCTAACCTAACCTAACCTAACCTAACCTAACCTAACCTAACCTAACCTAACCTAACCTAACCTAACCTAACCTAACCTAACCTAACCTAACCTAACCTAACCTAACCTAACCTAACCTAACCTAACCTAACCTAACCTAACCTAACCTAACCTAACCTAACCTAACCTAACCTAACCTAACCTAACCTAACCTAACCTAACCTAACCTAACCTAACCTAACCTAACCTAACCTAACCTAACCTAACCTAACCTAACCTAACCTAACCTAACCTAACCTAACCTAACCTAACCTAACCTAACCTAACCTAACCTAACCTAACCTAACCTAACCTAACCTAACCTAACCTAACCTAACCTAACCTAACCTAACCTAACCTAACCTAACCTAACCTAACCTAACCTAACCTAACCTAACCTAACCTAACCTAACCTAACCTAACCTAACCTAACCTAACCTAACCTAACCTAACCTAACCTAACCTAACCTAACCTAACCTAACCTAACCTAACCTAACCTAACCTAACCTAACCTAACCTAACCTAACCTAACCTAACCTAACCTAACCTAACCTAACCTAACCTAACCTAACCTAACCTAACCTAACCTAACCTAACCTAACCTAACCTAACCTAACCTAACCTAACCTAACCTAACCTAACCTAACCTAACCTAACCTAACCTAACCTAACCTAACCTAACCTAACCTAACCTAACCTAACCTAACCTAACCTAACCTAACCTAACCTAACCTAACCTAACCTAACCTAACCTAACCTAACCTAACCTAACCTAACCTAACCTAACCTAACCTAACCTAACCTAACCTAACCTAACCTAACCTAACCTAACCTAACCTAACCTAACCTAACCTAACCTAACCTAACCTAACCTAACCTAACCTAACCTAACCTAACCTAACCTAACCTAACCTAACCTAACCTAACCTAACCTAACCTAACCTAACCTAACCTAACCTAACCTAACCTAACCTAACCTAACCTAACCTAACCTAACCTAACCTAACCTAACCTAACCTAACCTAACCTAACCTAACCTAACCTAACCTAACCTAACCTAACCTAACCTAACCTAACCTAACCTAACCTAACCTAACCTAACCTAACCTAACCTAACCTAACCTAACCTAACCTAACCTAACCTAACCTAACCTAACCTAACCTAACCTAACCTAACCTAACCTAACCTAACCTAACCTAACCTAACCTAACCTAACCTAACCTAACCTAACCTAACCTAACCTAACCTAACCTAACCTAACCTAACCTAACCTAACCTAACCTAACCTAACCTAACCTAACCTAACCTAACCTAACCTAACCTAACCTAACCTAACCTAACCTAACCTAACCTAACCTAACCTAACCTAACCTAACCTAACCTAACCTAACCTAACCTAACCTAACCTAACCTAACCTAACCTAACCTAACCTAACCTAACCTAACCTAACCTAACCTAACCTAACCTAACCTAACCTAACCTAACCTAACCTAACCTAACCTAACCTAACCTAACCTAACCTAACCTAACCTAACCTAACCTAACCTAACCTAACCTAACCTAACCTAACCTAACCTAACCTAACCTAACCTAACCTAACCTAACCTAACCTAACCTAACCTAACCTAACCTAACCTAACCTAACCTAACCTAACCTAACCTAACCTAACCTAACCTAACCTAACCTAACCTAACCTAACCTAACCTAACCTAACCTAACCTAACCTAACCTAACCTAACCTAACCTAACCTAACCTAACCTAACCTAACCTAACCTAACCTAACCTAACCTAACCTAACCTAACCTAACCTAACCTAACCTAACCTAACCTAACCTAACCTAACCTAACCTAACCTAACCTAACCTAACCTAACCTAACCTAACCTAACCTAACCTAACCTAACCTAACCTAACCTAACCTAACCTAACCTAACCTAACCTAACCTAACCTAACCTAACCTAACCTAACCTAACCTAACCTAACCTAACCTAACCTAACCTAACCTAACCTAACCTAACCTAACCTAACCTAACCTAACCTAACCTAACCTAACCTAACCTAACCTAACCTAACCTAACCTAACCTAACCTAACCTAACCTAACCTAACCTAACCTAACCTAACCTAACCTAACCTAACCTAACCTAACCTAACCTAACCTAACCTAACCTAACCTAACCTAACCTAACCTAACCTAACCTAACCTAACCTAACCTAACCTAACCTAACCTAACCTAACCTAACCTAACCTAACCTAACCTAACCTAACCTAACCTAACCTAACCTAACCTAACCTAACCTAACCTAACCTAACCTAACCTAACCTAACCTAACCTAACCTAACCTAACCTAACCTAACCTAACCTAACCTAACCTAACCTAACCTAACCTAACCTAACCTAACCTAACCTAACCTAACCTAACCTAACCTAACCTAACCTAACCTAACCTAACCTAACCTAACCTAACCTAACCTAACCTAACCTAACCTAACCTAACCTAACCTAACCTAACCTAACCTAACCTAACCTAACCTAACCTAACCTAACCTAACCTAACCTAACCTAACCTAACCTAACCTAACCTAACCTAACCTAACCTAACCTAACCTAACCTAACCTAACCTAACCTAACCTAACCTAACCTAACCTAACCTAACCTAACCTAACCTAACCTAACCTAACCTAACCTAACCTAACCTAACCTAACCTAACCTAACCTAACCTAACCTAACCTAACCTAACCTAACCTAACCTAACCTAACCTAACCTAACCTAACCTAACCTAACCTAACCTAACCTAACCTAACCTAACCTAACCTAACCTAACCTAACCTAACCTAACCTAACCTAACCTAACCTAACCTAACCTAACCTAACCTAACCTAACCTAACCTAACCTAACCTAACCTAACCTAACCTAACCTAACCTAACCTAACCTAACCTAACCTAACCTAACCTAACCTAACCTAACCTAACCTAACCTAACCTAACCTAACCTAACCTAACCTAACCTAACCTAACCTAACCTAACCTAACCTAACCTAACCTAACCTAACCTAACCTAACCTAACCTAACCTAACCTAACCTAACCTAACCTAACCTAACCTAACCTAACCTAACCTAACCTAACCTAACCTAACCTAACCTAACCTAACCTAACCTAACCTAACCTAACCTAACCTAACCTAACCTAACCTAACCTAACCTAACCTAACCTAACCTAACCTAACCTAACCTAACCTAACCTAACCTAACCTAACCTAACCTAACCTAACCTAACCTAACCTAACCTAACCTAACCTAACCTAACCTAACCTAACCTAACCTAACCTAACCTAACCTAACCTAACCTAACCTAACCTAACCTAACCTAACCTAACCTAACCTAACCTAACCTAACCTAACCTAACCTAACCTAACCTAACCTAACCTAACCTAACCTAACCTAACCTAACCTAACCTAACCTAACCTAACCTAACCTAACCTAACCTAACCTAACCTAACCTAACCTAACCTAACCTAACCTAACCTAACCTAACCTAACCTAACCTAACCTAACCTAACCTAACCTAACCTAACCTAACCTAACCTAACCTAACCTAACCTAACCTAACCTAACCTAACCTAACCTAACCTAACCTAACCTAACCTAACCTAACCTAACCTAACCTAACCTAACCTAACCTAACCTAACCTAACCTAACCTAACCTAACCTAACCTAACCTAACCTAACCTAACCTAACCTAACCTAACCTAACCTAACCTAACCTAACCTAACCTAACCTAACCTAACCTAACCTAACCTAACCTAACCTAACCTAACCTAACCTAACCTAACCTAACCTAACCTAACCTAACCTAACCTAACCTAACCTAACCTAACCTAACCTAACCTAACCTAACCTAACCTAACCTAACCTAACCTAACCTAACCTAACCTAACCTAACCTAACCTAACCTAACCTAACCTAACCTAACCTAACCTAACCTAACCTAACCTAACCTAACCTAACCTAACCTAACCTAACCTAACCTAACCTAACCTAACCTAACCTAACCTAACCTAACCTAACCTAACCTAACCTAACCTAACCTAACCTAACCTAACCTAACCTAACCTAACCTAACCTAACCTAACCTAACCTAACCTAACCTAACCTAACCTAACCTAACCTAACCTAACCTAACCTAACCTAACCTAACCTAACCTAACCTAACCTAACCTAACCTAACCTAACCTAACCTAACCTAACCTAACCTAACCTAACCTAACCTAACCTAACCTAACCTAACCTAACCTAACCTAACCTAACCTAACCTAACCTAACCTAACCTAACCTAACCTAACCTAACCTAACCTAACCTAACCTAACCTAACCTAACCTAACCTAACCTAACCTAACCTAACCTAACCTAACCTAACCTAACCTAACCTAACCTAACCTAACCTAACCTAACCTAACCTAACCTAACCTAACCTAACCTAACCTAACCTAACCTAACCTAACCTAACCTAACCTAACCTAACCTAACCTAACCTAACCTAACCTAACCTAACCTAACCTAACCTAACCTAACCTAACCTAACCTAACCTAACCTAACCTAACCTAACCTAACCTAACCTAACCTAACCTAACCTAACCTAACCTAACCTAACCTAACCTAACCTAACCTAACCTAACCTAACCTAACCTAACCTAACCTAACCTAACCTAACCTAACCTAACCTAACCTAACCTAACCTAACCTAACCTAACCTAACCTAACCTAACCTAACCTAACCTAACCTAACCTAACCTAACCTAACCTAACCTAACCTAACCTAACCTAACCTAACCTAACCTAACCTAACCTAACCTAACCTAACCTAACCTAACCTAACCTAACCTAACCTAACCTAACCTAACCTAACCTAACCTAACCTAACCTAACCTAACCTAACCTAACCTAACCTAACCTAACCTAACCTAACCTAACCTAACCTAACCTAACCTAACCTAACCTAACCTAACCTAACCTAACCTAACCTAACCTAACCTAACCTAACCTAACCTAACCTAACCTAACCTAACCTAACCTAACCTAACCTAACCTAACCTAACCTAACCTAACCTAACCTAACCTAACCTAACCTAACCTAACCTAACCTAACCTAACCTAACCTAACCTAACCTAACCTAACCTAACCTAACCTAACCTAACCTAACCTAACCTAACCTAACCTAACCTAACCTAACCTAACCTAACCTAACCTAACCTAACCTAACCTAACCTAACCTAACCTAACCTAACCTAACCTAACCTAACCTAACCTAACCTAACCTAACCTAACCTAACCTAACCTAACCTAACCTAACCTAACCTAACCTAACCTAACCTAACCTAACCTAACCTAACCTAACCTAACCTAACCTAACCTAACCTAACCTAACCTAACCTAACCTAACCTAACCTAACCTAACCTAACCTAACCTAACCTAACCTAACCTAACCTAACCTAACCTAACCTAACCTAACCTAACCTAACCTAACCTAACCTAACCTAACCTAACCTAACCTAACCTAACCTAACCTAACCTAACCTAACCTAACCTAACCTAACCTAACCTAACCTAACCTAACCTAACCTAACCTAACCTAACCTAACCTAACCTAACCTAACCTAACCTAACCTAACCTAACCTAACCTAACCTAACCTAACCTAACCTAACCTAACCTAACCTAACCTAACCTAACCTAACCTAACCTAACCTAACCTAACCTAACCTAACCTAACCTAACCTAACCTAACCTAACCTAACCTAACCTAACCTAACCTAACCTAACCTAACCTAACCTAACCTAACCTAACCTAACCTAACCTAACCTAACCTAACCTAACCTAACCTAACCTAACCTAACCTAACCTAACCTAACCTAACCTAACCTAACCTAACCTAACCTAACCTAACCTAACCTAACCTAACCTAACCTAACCTAACCTAACCTAACCTAACCTAACCTAACCTAACCTAACCTAACCTAACCTAACCTAACCTAACCTAACCTAACCTAACCTAACCTAACCTAACCTAACCTAACCTAACCTAACCTAACCTAACCTAACCTAACCTAACCTAACCTAACCTAACCTAACCTAACCTAACCTAACCTAACCTAACCTAACCTAACCTAACCTAACCTAACCTAACCTAACCTAACCTAACCTAACCTAACCTAACCTAACCTAACCTAACCTAACCTAACCTAACCTAACCTAACCTAACCTAACCTAACCTAACCTAACCTAACCTAACCTAACCTAACCTAACCTAACCTAACCTAACCTAACCTAACCTAACCTAACCTAACCTAACCTAACCTAACCTAACCTAACCTAACCTAACCTAACCTAACCTAACCTAACCTAACCTAACCTAACCTAACCTAACCTAACCTAACCTAACCTAACCTAACCTAACCTAACCTAACCTAACCTAACCTAACCTAACCTAACCTAACCTAACCTAACCTAACCTAACCTAACCTAACCTAACCTAACCTAACCTAACCTAACCTAACCTAACCTAACCTAACCTAACCTAACCTAACCTAACCTAACCTAACCTAACCTAACCTAACCTAACCTAACCTAACCTAACCTAACCTAACCTAACCTAACCTAACCTAACCTAACCTAACCTAACCTAACCTAACCTAACCTAACCTAACCTAACCTAACCTAACCTAACCTAACCTAACCTAACCTAACCTAACCTAACCTAACCTAACCTAACCTAACCTAACCTAACCTAACCTAACCTAACCTAACCTAACCTAACCTAACCTAACCTAACCTAACCTAACCTAACCTAACCTAACCTAACCTAACCTAACCTAACCTAACCTAACCTAACCTAACCTAACCTAACCTAACCTAACCTAACCTAACCTAACCTAACCTAACCTAACCTAACCTAACCTAACCTAACCTAACCTAACCTAACCTAACCTAACCTAACCTAACCTAACCTAACCTAACCTAACCTAACCTAACCTAACCTAACCTAACCTAACCTAACCTAACCTAACCTAACCTAACCTAACCTAACCTAACCTAACCTAACCTAACCTAACCTAACCTAACCTAACCTAACCTAACCTAACCTAACCTAACCTAACCTAACCTAACCTAACCTAACCTAACCTAACCTAACCTAACCTAACCTAACCTAACCTAACCTAACCTAACCTAACCTAACCTAACCTAACCTAACCTAACCTAACCTAACCTAACCTAACCTAACCTAACCTAACCTAACCTAACCTAACCTAACCTAACCTAACCTAACCTAACCTAACCTAACCTAACCTAACCTAACCTAACCTAACCTAACCTAACCTAACCTAACCTAACCTAACCTAACCTAACCTAACCTAACCTAACCTAACCTAACCTAACCTAACCTAACCTAACCTAACCTAACCTAACTGTTAACTGTTAACTGAAAACATAAAACTGACAACTGAAAACTGAAAACTGAAAACTGTAAAGTGTAAACTGTAAACTGAAAACTGTAAAGTGTAAACTGTAAACTGTTAACTGTAAACTGTAATCTGTAAGCTGAAAACTGAAAATAGAAAACAGAAATCTTTTAAGTGAAAAATGAAAACTGAAATCTGAAAAAAAAACTGAAAACTGTTAACTGACAACAGAAAACAGATAACAGAAAACCGAAAACTGAAAACTGAAAAGTGTAAAGTGTTAACTATAAACTGTAAACTAAAAACTGAAAACTGAAAAATGAAAAAAACTGAAAACTGAAAACATAAAACTGTTAACTGTAAACTGTTAACTGAAAACAGAAAACTGACAACTGAAAACTGAAAACTGTAAAGTGTAACCTGTAAACTGAAAACTGTAACGTGTAAACTGTAAACTGTAATCTGCAAGCTGAAAACTGAAAACAGAAAACTGAAAATAGAAAACAGAAATCTGTAAAGTGTAAACTGAAAACTGAAATATGAAAACCGAAAACTGAAAACAAAAATTTGTTAACTGTTAACTGAAAACAGAAAAATGACAACTGAAAACTGAAAACTGTAAAGTGTAAACTGTAAACTAAAAACTGTAACGTGTAAACTGTAAACTGTTAACTGTAAACTGTAATCTGCAAACTGAAAACTGAAAACTGAAAACTGAAAACTGAAAATAGAAAACAGAAATCTGTAAAGTGTAAACTGAAAACTGAAATATGAAAACTGAAAAAAAAACTGAAAACCTTTAACTGTAAACTGACAACAGAAAACAGATAACAGAAAACCGATAACTGAAAACTGAAAACATAAGACATAAAACTGTAAACTGTTAACTGAAAACAGAAAACTAAAAACTGAAAACTGAAAACAAAAAACTGTTAACAGTAAACTGTAAACTGTAACCTGAAAAATGAAAACAGAAAACAGAAATCTGTAAAGTGTAAACTGAAGACTGAAATATGAAAACTGAAAAAAAATTTGAAAACTGTTAACTGTAAACTGACAACCGAAAACAGATAACAGAAAAGTTCTTCTTCGAAATCTGTTTTCAGAGATCAGTTTTCAGTATTCTGTTAAAATTTTACATTTTACAGTTAACAGTTTACAGTTTTCTGTTTTCATTTTTCAGTTTTTAATTTTTATTTCAGTTTTTAGTTTTCTGTTTTTTGTTTTCAGTTTACAGTTTACAGTTTTCAATTTTCTGTTATTTGTTATCGGTTTTCTGTTTTGTTTTCATTTTTCAGTTTTCAGTTTTTAGTTAACAGTTTATAGTTTACACTTTACACTTTTCAGTTTTCAGTTTTCGGTTTTCTGTTATCTGTTTTCTGTTGTCAGTTTACAGTTAACAGTTTTCAGTTGAAAACTGTAAACTGACAACTGAAAACTGAAAACATAAAAATGTAAACTGTTAACTGAAAACTGAAAACTGAAAACTGAAAACTGAAAACTGAAAACTGAAAACTGAAAACTGTAAACTGTAAACTGAAAACTGTTAAGTGTAAACTATAAACTGTTAACTGTAAACTGTAATATGTAAGCTGAAAACTGAAAACTGAAAACTGAAAACTGAAAACTGAAAACTGAAAACTGTAAACTGTAAACTGAAAACTGTTAAGTGTAAACTATAAACTGTTAACTGTAAACTGTAATATGTAAGCTGAAAACTGAAAACTGAAAACTGAAAACTGAAAACTGAAAAATAACTGAAAATAGAAAACAGAAATCTGTAAAGTGTAAACTGAAAACTGAAAAAAAAACTGAAAAAGTTTTCAGTTTACAGATTTCTGTTTTCTATTTTCAGTTATTTTTCAGTTTTCAGTTTTCAGTTTTCAGCTTACAGATTACAGTTAACAGTTTACAGTTTACACTTTACAGTTTTCAGTTTACACTTTACAGTTTTCAGTTTTTAGTTTTCTGTTTTCAGTTAACAGTTTACATTTTTATGTTTTCAGTTTTCAGTTGTCAGTTTACAGTTTACAGTTTTATGTTTTCAGTTTTCAGTTTTCTATTTTCTGTTATCTGTTTTCTGTTGTCAGTTTACAGTTAAAGGTCCTCAATTTTTTTTTCAGTTTTCAGTTTTCATATTTCAGTTTTCAGTTTACACTTTACAGATTTCTGTTTTCTATTTTCAGTTATTTTTCAGATTTCAGTTTTCAGTTTTAAGCTTACAGATTACAGTTTACAGTTAACAGCTTTCAGTTTTTTTTCATATTTCAGTTTTCAGTTTACAGTTTACAGTTAACAGTTTTTTGTTTTCAGTTTACACTTTACAGTTTTCAGTTTATAGTTTACAGTTAACAGTTTTCTGTTTTCAGTTTTCAGTTTTCAATTAATTTTTTTCAGTTTTTAGTTTTCTGTTTTCAGTTTTTAGTTTACAGTTTTCAGTTTACAGTTTTCAATTTTCTGTTAACTGTTATCGGTTTTTTGTTTTATGTTTTCAGTTTTCAGTTAACAGTTCACAGTTTTAAGTTTTTTGTTAACTGTTATCGGTTTTCTGTTTTCAGTTTTTAGTTTTCAGTTTTCTGTTATCTGTTTTCTGTTTTCAGTTTTCAGTTGTCTGTTATCTGTTTTCAGAGTTCAGTTTTCAGTATTCAGTTAAAAGTTTACAGTTTACAGTTTACAGTTTACAGTTTACTGTTAACAGTTTTTTGTTTTCAGTTTTCAGTTTTCAATTATTATTTTTTTCAGTTTTCGGTTTTTAGTTTTCAGTTTACAGTTTACAGTTTTTAGTTTTTTTTTCAGTTTTCAGTTTTCATATTTCAGTTATCTGTTATCTGTTATCTGTTTTCAGAGTTCAGTTTTCAGTATTCAGTTAAAAGTTTACAGTTTTCAGCTTACAGTTTACAGTTTACAGTTTTTTGTTTTCAGTTTTCAGTTTTCAATTTTTTTTTTCTTTTTTCTTTTTTCAGTTTACAGTTTACAGTTTTATGTTTTCAGTTTTCAGTTGTCAGTTTACAGTTTACAGTTTTCAGTTTACAGTTTACAGTTAACAGCTTTCAGTTTTCGGTTTCCTGTTATCTGTTTTCTGTTGTCAGTTTTCAGTTTTCTGTTTTCATTTTTCAGTTTTCTGTTTTCTGTTTTCAGTTTCCAGTTTACAGTGTACAGTTTTAGTTTTCAGATTACAGTTTTCAATTTTCTGTTAACTGTTATCGGTTTTCTGTTTTATGTGTTCAGAGTTCAGTTTTCAGTTTTCAGTATTCAGTTAAAAGTTTACAGTTTACAGGTTACAGTTTATAGTTTACAGTTAACAGTTTTCTGTTGTCAGTTTTCAGTTTTCATTTATTTTTTTTCAGTTTTTAGTTTTCTGTTTTTAGTGTACCGTTTTCAGTTTTCAGTTTTCAGTGTTCAGTTTACAGTTTATAGTTTACACTTTACACTTTACAGTATTCAGTTTTCGATTTTCTGTTATCTGTTTTCTGTTGTCAGTTTACAGTTAACAGTTTTCAGTTTTTTTTTTTCAGTTTTCAGTTTTCATATTTCAGTTTTCAGTTTTCAGTTTACAGTTTATAGTTTACACTTTACAGTTTTCAGTTTTCAGTTTTCAGTTTTCGGTTTCCTGTTATCTGTTTTCTGTTGTCAGTTTTCAGTTTTCTGTTTAGATTTTTCAGTTTTTTGTTTTCTGTTTTCTGTTTTCTGTTTTCTGTTTTCTGTTTTCTGTTTTCTGTTTTCTGTTTTCTGTTTTCTGTTTTCTGTTTTCTGTTTTCAGTTTCCAGTTTACAGTTTACAGTGTACAGTTTTCAGTATTCAGTTTACAGTTTTCAATTTTCTGTTAACTGTTATCGGTTTTCTGTTTTCAGTTTTCAGTATTCAGTTAAAAGTTTACAGTTTACAGTTTATAGTTTACAGTTAACAGTTTTCTGTTTTCAGTTTTCGGTTAAAATTATTTTTTTTCAGTTTTTAGTTTTCTGTTTTCTGTTTTCTGTTTTCTGTTTTCAGTTTACAGTTTACAGTTTTCAGTTAACAGTTTTCAATTTTCTGTTAACTGTTATCGGTTTTCTGTTTAATGTTTTCATTTTTCAGTTTTCAGTTATTTTTCAGTTTTCAGTTTTCTGTTATCTGTTTTCAGAGTTAAGTTTTCAGTTTTCAGTATTCCGTTAAAAGTTTACAGTTTATAGTTTACAGTTAACAGTTTTCAGTTTTCAGTTTTCAATTATTTTTTTTCAGTTTTTAGTTTTCTGTTTTCTGTTTTAAGTTTACAGTTCACAGTTTTCAGTTTACAGTTTTCAGTTTTCTGTTAACTGTTATCGGTTTTCTGTTTTCAGTTTTTAGTTTTCAGTTTTCTGTTATCTGTTATCTGTTATCTGTTTTCTGTTTTTAGTTTTCAGTTTTCAGTTTTCAGTTTTCAGTTATCTGTTATCTGTTTTCAGAGTTCAGTTTTCAGTATAAGACAAGTGCCTACTTACTTGCCTACTTAAGTAAGTTCCTAACTTAACTTACTTACTTAAGTACTACTTAACTTACTTACTTAAGTACTACTTAACTTACTTACTTAAGTACTACTTAACATACTTACTTAAGTACTACTTAAGTAAGTAAGACAAGTGTCTACTTACTTGCCTACTTACATACCTACCTACCTACCTACCTACATGCCAGTACTCACTTTCAGCTCTCAACGATCACATTCTTCAAGTTTCTAGTATTTACGTTCAGCGGTTTGGCCTGTAAATTGTCTGTCAGTCAGTCAAATCCGAGTCTCTTATAAATGTTGTTTCATGCGCGTATTGACAATAAAGCCAATAGCCATCTAATTTGCATACATAAATAAATCTATCTATAACGGACGTACTGTCCATCATGTATGGTGTGAATATTACTTTATTCGGTCATGTTTCGTAAGATCGTTTCGCGAGGTGATGCGCGCCAGCGCGACGCGGCCTCCCCGTCCCGTAGTCAGATGGGTACTGAGGTCCAGAGCGGTGCACGCCCACTTTTATTGCAAAATTACGTTAAATAATTCGTAGTCGCAAAAAAAATTACTGTATCATAAAAAGCTTACTGACCTTTTTTTTTTTTTTATTTTTTTCCTTTGCGAATGGTATAAAAATAAATTATATATATAATGCCGTTCAGGAGGAGATACGAAAAAACCATCCAGAAACAGCTTTGTTTTGAGATTTTTTTATTCATATTAAATAAGCGAATATAATAATGTTGGCAGACTCCTTGAGAAGACCAACCTCTTCGATTGGAGTGGATTGACGCGGGCACAGACGTTTGAAATAAACGAAGAAAAAGGAGACTGTGATTGACGTTGTGTTGGCATGCATTTTTTTCCTGTTCTTGATTTTATGGCTTTGGAAGATTATGAGCTATTTGTGTTTGTAAATCGTCTTTTAATCCATTTCTGGTATTTCCTAATATCAGAGGTGGGATTCGAAGATCACATACCCACAGTTTGAGTTTTCTGTACAGGTCATCTGTACCTACTTTCCTCCTGACGAGACGTGGCGTGTGCTGGGCTGCTGGGCTCAAGATGCAAATCTTCTATTGAGTAATGTGTGAGCAATACCTACCTACTTCTCAGCTTGCATTACGTGGTTTGGTGTTTTTGCAGTAAGTACGCTTGTTGTATTTCATTTGGGATAGAAAAATGCCTTTGTAAAACGGCTGCTATGAGTTCAGTTCCGTTTTATCGACAAATCTGTGCCGTTATTTATTTAGACTGCTACCTATGCGTCTATGGGTAAATCATGTCCTACCCTAGCTATTCGGACTACGCTAGTTTTCGTGTGATTCGCGTTAGAGATGTTGATGTAGTTTTGTGGCATCTTCGTACGGTGAGCGAGATACTTTTGCCGTTGTTGTACGAACGATATCATAAGGTGTGCAAAAGTAATGATGCACCTACGTGAATCATGTTCCTGTCCAATGACGTGATCATTTTTCAAGAGTAAAGTTATAGCCAATTTCAGTGCATACTTTGTATAAAAAAAAGTGTTTCGAGTGTAGTGTTCCATGGCACCACCTACCTTTATGCTTAGATGTAAATGTGACTAAAATGATATACCTATTTGTCTCGCTAAACTATGGTAGAATGCATGAATGAGAATTTATTATCACATCAAGAAACATACAAGATATGGAGTATGTACAATGGACTGCCTTATCACTAAGCAGCGATCTTCGCCAGGCAACCTTTGGGATGTGTGAGACTATGTATCTTAGCAATGGTGAATATTATTTGCGAAATAGTTAATGACATTCCTTTGACGTTTTCGAGATGTGTGCACAAATGTGTCAATCCTCAAGCAATTCAACATAAAGGATCGTCTCTCTACAATTTGCCACTGCCGTATCCTAGCCTACTTCGGCCACATCGCGAGACGAGGCGCAGATAACCTGGAAAAACTGGTCATCGTCGTACAAGTAGAGGGGAAAAGATCGCGTGGCAGATCTTTGATTAGATGGTCTGACCAAGTTAAAGATTCATTCTACAATGTTGTGCAGGCAGCCAAATACCGGAACCGTTGGAGGCAGGCCGTCCGCACATACAAAATGGGTGATCACGATCTCCAGTTATCAAGTACCGACTACAGAGAGTACCGTCAAACGGTTTCGTGATCATCATTTAAAATAAAAGGAGATATTTGACATATAGTGCTCGCATTATAATGAGCGTTTTGGTGTTTTAATTTTGTGCTGAAGTTGATTCAAGTTTTGGCTATCAGGTCACCACACCAGATCGTTATGACGTTCGACGCGGACTGAATTGAAAAACGACAGAGATACCTACAAATGTGAAACAGGTAGTAACAAAGTTATGGTAAATGATGAGCCCTTACTATGACACAGGGCTGTCTAAGCTCTGTCTGTGTGCTACCTAAGTTCTGTCTGAGCAATTCAGAGTTTCTAAATAAGCTCTACTACGATCTACGTGAGTACTATTTGAGTATGAGTATGTCTACAAGAAGAATATTGTGGTGATGTATGAGAGTACTATCTGAGTATGAGTATGTCTACAAGAAGAATATTGAGATGATGTATGAGTGGTATTGAGTTGTTGTAATAGTGCTGTTGAGCGTTGTATACTGTTGTTGAGCGCTGTCTGAGGACTGCTGCAATATTTTATAGATGCCATTGTACGTTGCCTGAGGACTGCTGGAATATTGTCTGGATGTCGTTGTACGTTGTCAGAGAAGAAACGTTTTGCTGTTTGAGCACTTCTTGATCGCCTCACTCCATGTATCGCTTCCTAATTACTGAACCTTCTGGCAGCTTCTACTCCGCAATCTTCTGCCATTCGTTGACATTGAAGAAGAAACAACGGATGAAGAAAAGGAAGTCCTTCATAGATCAAATTTGGCTGGCGTAACATTTGCGGTACCAACTTTAAAGCCAGAACAATGCGCACTTGAAATGCTTTCACCACACTGGTTCGAAAGAACTAGTGACAAGATAAGAAGAAGAAGACTTAGGCGCAGTGACTTGGAGTAAGCCGCTTCTGAAGTAGAAGTCAGGATCAAGACCGAGGCTTGACTCTTACTCGAATTTGAATTGTAAAGACATCATTTCTGCAGTTGGATACTGTTTGTGCGTTCTTTGCTCTGCGTGCACTCTACGTGGTTGGCACGAGGCCAGTGACATCTTTTGGGAGTGTTCCTGTGTTGTTTGAAAAGCCTTTTCGCGAAAGGTCATTGGGTGCGCTCAATGTTTTAAAAGCCTAAGCTAGCGAGGGTCGTCAGGTGCGCTTGATGTTTGAAAGCTTCTCGGTAATGGCCTAGACCGAGAAGTCGTTGAGCAGGTGTTTTAGTTAGTTGGCTGGGCATGCTCGAGATCGGGATGTCAGCCACTTACTGAGGCTACACCGGTGTAAGTGCTCAGCGTTGAACTTTTGAATACTTCTGTGTCATTCTTGTGTACTTGTTTGTATCGTCAGGTGTATGAGATTATTTTAATGTTTCGTGCACTTTGGCAATTGATTATGTTTACGTAACTGTGAATTTCATTGCAGATTGGCATTGATGTACTTCAAGATCATCCAGGTCTTCCGCTAGCGTCGAGGTCAAGAGCAACTTGACAGTTTCTGCCAAGAGTCCAGGCAACAAACAGGGCTATGTTTTCATTATTTGAATCTAAGGAAACTTTGATTTGTCATTTGTATCGGTTATACATAGATCAAAGTTTATTTATATTCGCTCTATTGCTGTTCCACATTGTTCTACATAAGACAAGTAAACAGTTCATTGAATCCAGGGTTCGATTCCCGGACAGAGCCACAGAGACAGTGAGCTCTTCTCTCAAGTCTGCTGATTATTACAGAGTGGTCAATATTTGGTGTAGATCTACACCTGTCTTTTGTAACACCGCTCTCTCATTACAGACACAGCTGAGATACCTGTCGGGATACCAGGGTGCCAGGAGAGGCCGTGTTGGCAGACTCCTTGAGAAGACCAACCTCTTCGATTGGAGTGGATTGACGCGGGCACAGACGTTTGAAATAAACGAAGAAAAAGGAGACTGTGATTGACGTTGTGTTGGCATGCATTTTTTTCCTGTTCTTGATTTTATGGCTTTGGAAAATTATGAGCTATTTGTGTTTGTAAATCGTCTTTTAATCCATTTCTGGTATTTCCTAATAATAATATGATAAAACAAAAAAAAAAAAATGTTTCTCTCATATTTTCAAGATAAAAGACCAAATAATATTATTATATATTTTTTTTTATGATGAACCCCCCTTGACATCTAGGTATCGCTGTTCAAACCTGCGCATTTTGGCCTATGTTCCAGATTACAATGTAGTGACTGCCATGGCAGTACTATGGCATGCCATATGCCAGTAATATATATATATAAGTAATATAAGCATGTTGTTTGTTTTTGTAAAACCTTAATAAATGAAAAAAAAACCGTGTAACCTAATACTTATACATTTTTAGAAATGAAACAATACTTTATCTTTACTTTTTTTTTATGTTACCTATTTAACCAGAAAATGTCATTGGCAGTTTAATATAAGAACATTTTATTATAAACAGACATGAGTAGGTAGTAAACTACTAATTAGTTACTATTTTAAATTAGAGTTTTACTCGAGCTATAAAAGAGAGAGAGAGAGAGCTTATGTTTGAGCTCACGTTTGTAAATAAAGCAAGAAGTAGAAGCGTTGCCGCTAGTCACTAGTGACGTGCGAGGATTTTCCGGATGGAGGCGAGGTGCTCCTGCAGCGGCATGTAGCCCGCCGGCGGGGGCGCGGCCGACACCACGCCGAGCAGGCAGGGGCGCGGCCCGTCCAGTGCCGCCACGCCCGCCCCGCCCGCCGCCGCCCCGCCCGCTGCCGCGCCGCGCGGGCTCCGGCCCACGGAACGGCGCGCGCGATCCCCCGCGCCCCCGCACCGGCAGAGCGGCGCCCCGCCGCCGCCGGCCGCGCGCGCCAGGGTCACCAGCGCGACCTCGTCGCGCCGCCCCCCCGCTCCCGCCGCGCCCCGGAACGATTCCGGCACCCAGATGTGTGCCACCTGCACGACGCGTACGGATATGCTTACAGTGTAGTGTAGATCTCTCTTGAGGCTTGTCACTCGAGCCTGATCGCCCGCTCTACTCATATTTTAACGGCTGCCGACAGGGAGATACTCACGGGCAGCATCTGTCGGGGGTTGCCTGCGCGCACTGCGAAGTGCCAGACCGGCGCCACCGCGCCCCCGCCCCGCCTCTCCTCCCAGAAGCACAGCGCCGCTGCAACACATGAGCTCACATGAGCACACGCGCGCCCGCGCTTGCCGAGCGGCGTCACCCCCGCCCCCTCACCCTCCCGCACCTGAGAGCACGTGGCGCGGCGTGAGGAGCGTGCCGGCGCAGTGCGGCCGGTTCCGGGGAGCCGCGGGGGGCGGGGCGGGCCGCCAGTACACGGCGCACTGCCACAGCGGGGGCGCACTGCCTTTTACCAGGCGCCCACATTCTGCACCAAATGTACAAATTAAATTAGTTCCTTCAATAGTTTTGTTAAGTATGTTATATTTCTAAAATTGACGACGTCTTACCGATGGTCGTGTTGATCGTCTGTGAGGGGAAGGCGTACCCGCGCGAGGACGCATCGGCCCCCGCCGGCGTCGATGCCGGCGCGGGAGAGTCGGCGGGAGTACGCGTGCGGTCGCGTCGCGCACGCCCCGAGCTCGACTCCGTTGAGACAGCCGGATACGACACTCCCAGTTCTGCGCGAAACGAATACAAACCTACCTCTACGTAACAGATAACACACCGATCGACCGGTAATGACCGATAAATTGACGAGGCGGCGCTCACCTTCCTCCGGGGCGCAGCGCGTGAAGGGGTCGCCGGTGTCCCCGGGCGCGCAGGCGCACGCGGGCACGTGGTCGATCACCGTGCACGTGGCGTTGGCACCGCACGCGCTGCGGCACGGGTCCACGCAGGCGCCGCGCACGCAGGCGCGCCCGCGCCCGCACTCCGCGTGCATCGCGCACGGGCGGCAGCGCGGCGGCAGGCCGAAGTAGCCCGCCCGGCACGCACACGCCGCGTGCCCGCCCACGACGCGGCACGCCGCGTGCGGGCCGCACGGGGACGGCGAACACGCGTCCCTCGGGGCCGCCACCTCGTCTGTTACCATACCACGTACCTGATACATTATGGTTACCACAAAACAAACACGCAACAACATTTTCTTAGTAAATACCACATAAAAACCAACGAAAATTCCAGTGAACTTATTTCCGTTCACTGGTTGATTCTAATATAACTTACTTGAGTTGTAGCCATCGATGGCACCCAGATGGTACCTACGTAACGTACGTGGTGCCAGCCAGCGGTCTACCGGCGCACACTCGGCAGCCGCAATTGCCGCTCACCTTCCTCCGGGACGCAGCGCGTGAAGGGGTCGCCGGTGTATCCGGGCGCGCAGTTGCACGCGGGCACGTGGTCGACGAGCACCGTGCACGTGGCGTCGACGCCACACGCGCCCTCGCACGCGGGCACGCAGGTGCCGCGCTCGCACACCGCCGCGCGCGCGCAGTCGGCGTGGCGCGCGCACGGGCGACACGCGGGCGGCGCGCCCACGCGGCCCGGGGCGCACGCGCAGGCCGGCCGAGCGCGCCGACCGCGCGGCACTCGGCGTGCGCGCCGCACGGGGACGGCGCGCACGCGTCCCAGGGGATGGGCGCGGCGATCACGTCGACTGAAACAACACCGCGCACCGACGTGCATACAGTCAGCAGTCAGCGCACAACAAACATAGCACTCGGACTACGGACACCACCACCACCACCACCGCCACCGCCACCTCTAGCTCGTGTTGCACCCACCGTCGAGTTCCGGTGTGGCAGGCGCAGCAGGCGGCACGGATGCACCGATCTTTATCTTTGGTCGAATATCTGAAATGAAATTAGGTATCTACAAAAATAAATACCTACAAAGGTGCGCTACCTATACCTATTACCTACGGCATTTTCACCTCTGCTGCTACAGTCACATCGAAGTTTTTTTCCATGTTACCTACCTTTCTCACAGAGGTTACAAAACGTTATCGTAACTTGAATAGGTCCGAAGATAGGCCTCAGAAGCTGCCCGCACCTAGTCAGGGGACTGAGCCGCCGGCATAGATAAAGGATATACAATCGGTCAAGTGTGAGTGAGTTTTATTGAATAACTTTTTAAACTATAAGTATCCAATGATCGTGTCCCCCCCCATCATGTACTTGCCGTCATCGGCGCGGCTGCTGCGGCCGCTGCTGCCGCCGCTGCGCACAAACGGGGTCCCCGGCGGCGGCAACATGTAGGGAGTATAGTCTGAAAAATTTACTCTCGTATAAGGGATTGTAAAAAATATGCAAAATAACAATAGTACATTATTGCAAAGGCAGCTAAATAGGCAATTGCAGGTCGAGTATGAGTTTAAAGGCCGAGCCGCAGGAGAGGACTTCAATGATACAGTAATACAGTTTGTGCCGAAAGGTTAAACGCATCTGTGGCTATACGGCTATACAGCCTCGAGACCGCAATGTGTACGATAGATGAAGGAGTTCTAAATTCAAACAGCACACCGTTTCATACAACATTGCCGGCGCGCTTTTCGTTCCAAATTCAAACAGCACACCGTTTCATACAACATTGCCGGCGCGCTCTTCGTTCCAAATTCAAAGAACACGCCGGGAAGGGAAATGCTGAAGAGGAGGACAGCGACGATAGTGATGTGTAATAAAATTAGTAAAAGTATAATATAAATAAACATTAATTAAAACACACTTATGTTTAGGTTAGGCAGTCAAAAATAAAGGCTTTTTTTAATTATTGTTCGACAATATTTCCAGCCTTGTGGTACACTTTACTATCACTGTGGTCGCCGGCTCCACTGCAGGTGTGGCGTGGGGTGTGTGTATGTGCCGGTGTGTGTGGCACACTCACCGTCACTCGCCACGGAGGGCGGAGGCATCGCCGCGCTCTCCGGAGGACTCACAGATACTGAAAACATGTAAGTTCCTGTCAGCAAATCCACTTCCGGCCTATTCGGAAACCTACTTGAAAATTAACTACTGTACTGTGTATGTTATGTACCTTCTGAGTGAGTTACTGTCTACCGAGTTCGGGTAATATTTTTATTTAACCTTCTTGATAAACGGATTTATTTACTTTTAAAATCTTATAAGAATGTGATGAAAAAACTATAATATGGACGCGGTGTTACAGCAATGTTATGTGGATGTAACGGGAGGGGCGGTGTGCGGTGTGGTGTGGTGTGGGCGGCGGACTGACCGCGGTCGGCGCCCGCGCCTTCGGCGTCGTCGCGCTCGCTCCAGAACTGCTTGATGAACAGCTCGTGCTTGATGACCTGCGTGAAGGCGGTGTAGTGTTGCACGCTGCAGGCGGCGTCCTCGGCGTTGGGCGCCGCCGACACGACGCCGTGCAGGAAGTAGCGCGGCGCGCCGCGGTCCGCCACCGGGAACGCCAGCCCGCCGCCGCTGTCGCCGCGGCACAGCCCCGCGCCGCCTGCGACACCCCGACCAGACTCATTACACCACACCGTGCAGGAAGGTAGCCGGCAGAGGCTATCACAGGCTGGGAATGACTGATGGTGTCGCCTCACCGCCCCTCGTGCCCGCGCAGATCTTGTCGCTGGTGATGAACTCGCGGAAGCTGTAGGGCAAGTCGCGCAGACAGGCGGCCACCTCCACGTACGGTAGGTCGATGACCCGCAGCACGGCAGACGCGTTGCCGTTCTCGGCGGTGAGTCCCCAGCCCGCCACCTGCCGGCGGCCGGCGCGTCACTACACCGCACTACCCTGCCCGTGTGACGCAACGTTCGGATCCGTAATGTGTACCTTCCCCGGCGCGGAGTGCGGCATGCGCTCGATGTCAAGGTCGAAGCTGAGGCAGACGGGGCGCACGAAGGTGCGGAACTCGAAGGGCTCCGCGGCCACCAGCACCGCGATGTCGTCCTGGAAGTTGGCGCCGGAGCCCTGGAACCGCGGGGGCAGCCGCAGCTCCGCCACCTGCCCAGTACAATAACTGTAATAGGTACCGGTCAACCCTGAACATGTTCTATTTACTTGAGACGCTAAGTAATTCATGAAAACGTGCCGAGACGTGCAAGCGAGGCATACTTACATCGGTCTTCTGCGCATCGTCCCTGCGGTTGTCCCAGGGCCGGTACAGCTTCCCCACAGCCAGCGCGAACTGCGACGCGGGCAGCGGCGCGTCTCGGCGCCAAAAGCAGTGCGCCGCTGCAACCGAACCATCCCTAACATTGTAACGAACAAAGATCCATGGTCTTTTATCGTACGTTCCTGAAGCATCTTTTTGGAGCTCAAGCGTAGTTCCCGATTCAGAGTGTTCCCAATTTCGGTTTGAAACGACCCAGGTGGTGGGTTGGGGTGACGGAAGATGAGAAGGGCTTCAGCAGCGAGCGATGTAACGGGCGCACCTGAGATGACGAGGCGGCGGCTGACGAGCGTGCCGCCGCACACCTGCAGGTAGGGGCGGTAGCTCTTGCTGTAGACGCCGGCGTGCCATGGCAGCTCGCCGCGCCGCGCCACCGCGCCGCCCACCACCAGCTCCACGCCCGACGGGGTCACCTTGCCGCACTCTGCACATGCACACTCCGCATCAGCGTCTGCACCGCGGCGTCTGCAACGGGTGCGACCGGCGTCATTCGGGAAAGGCTATCTCGGGGTTCTCTGCAAGGCGTTACCGGGCGCACACTTGGCGACGTAGTTCCATCGTCCGGCGTTGCAGCGCATGAAGTAGAGCTCCTCCGCGGCGTAGTAGTTGGGGCGGCGGCAGCGCGGGTTGACGACGGTGCCGGCGGGCTCGAACGCGCGGCACGCCCGCAACCCTTCCCCCTCCACCAGGCAGCGGTACTCCACCGAGGGGTCCGCCGGCAGCGCGCACATTCCTGCAACCGACGGCGGGCGTCAGCGAGGCGGCGGCGGCGGCGGCGGCGGCGCGTGGGCCGGGCGGGGAGGTACCCACGGACGCAGACAGGCGGCGGGCCGCTCCAGTTGCCCTCGGTGCACAGCGCGAAGGCGTTCCCCGCCACTCCGTAGCCCGGCGCGCAGCTCACGTTCAGGTAGAGCCAGGGCACGCGTTCGCCCGGCGCCGCCGAAGGCTCCCACGAGTAGGCCCCGTGCGGCGGCGGCCCCAGCGGCGCCGCGCACGCCGGCCGCGGCGGCGGCGGGCTGACATCGTCTCCTACATTATGGACGAATACCATTACTACCATTGTGATTACTTCAATGTTTTAATAATTATTTGTTTATTTATTTAACATTAGACTCACAGTTACATTTTTTCTTATATAAGCTATGAAATATATACTATTCTTAAACCAAATTGAGTCTACATTTTGTTTACTGTAAATATATAAGAATTATAGGTAGGTAAGTCTGGGTAGATAATTAGTAACTCTAACAGCAGTAAATTACAAATTACAAACAAACAATAAATAATCGCATTGTGTTTGTCAGTGGTGTGTGTGGAGTGTGAATGTGATGTGTGTGTGTGTGTTGTGCGAAGTCTTAATGAGTAGGTGCCTACCTAACCTGCACCTGCAACGCTTGCAACATGAAGTACCTATTCGCTCGTAAAACAAACTTGTCATTAGGTGTGGTTTACATGATGGTCATTTTATTTTAAAACTTATATGTTCGGGATTATGGAAAAGAGAGATTATTTCTTTTGTAGCTTTTGAAGGTCCTTTAAGTGAGTAAGAACTTTAAATTTGAAAACATTTTTAGTTATGCAAAACAGATCCAGGTCATGAAATGTTTTATTGTACGTGCCAGGAAGCCGACTCGTCACACTATTAGCGGAGTAGCTTGTGAGGTGAGTTGGAACATAAAATAACTGAGTGTGCCTCGTTCGTCTGTTTGGAGCTCGCAGACAAAGTATTTTATTGAGTAAATCTGTTAATAATTTGTAATTATATAGGTTACTGTACGTAATTATCCTCCTCGAGCGCCCCCGCCCGGCGGCAGCTGGCACACTCAGTGCCGATGTGATGTGACTCACGTGCGGTCGCGAGGGACGGGTCCTCGAGCGCGGCGACGGGTCGCCGCGTGAGGTCCGGCGGCAGCGTGGTCGGATGGTCCAGAGGGTCCGTGCTCCCCCGCCAGCCTCCTTCATCATCCTCATTATCGGGCCGGTGTTTATTCAACTCCGAAGTTTCACTAAAAATGATCGCTTTAAGGCATGGGCGTACTGGGAAGTGTGGGAGGGCCACGGGGTGGTACCGCGAGTGAGCGAGCGGGGCCAAGGAACAGGACTGTACTCACTCGAAGCGCATCGTTTGATCAGTTGTTCCATATAAGATGTCGAGAGATGCTGCATCTGAAGAGAAGAACAAAAATACCTACTATAACTGTTTAGGTAATAGGTAGGTACTCAAGATGCTAGTGGTATAAAATAACTGCCCCTTGGCGAAGTACGTCTGTGTGTGGGAGGTTGAGAGGTGAGCGGAATACTGACTCGGGACGCACTCGAGGTAGGGGTCGCCGGCGTAGCCCGGGCGACAGACGCAGAGCGCGGCGTGGCGCAGCGCGTGGCAGTCGGCGTCCGGCGCGCACACGCCGCGGCACGGATCCACGCAGCGCTCGTCCACGCAGGCGCGCGCGTCGCCGCAGTCCGCGTCCGCGGCGCACTCGGCGCGGCATTGCGGCGGCGCTCCGGCGTACCCCGCCGCGCAGGCGCAGCGCGCCGCGCCGTCCGCCGGCGTGCACTCGGCGTGCGGGCCGCACGGGGAAGCCGCGCACGGGTCGCGGGCGGCCGGCGCGGGTGACGCCTCCGCGTCCCCGCAGGCGGTGTAGGGGTCGCCGGCGAGGGGCGGCGGGCAGGCGCAGTGGGCGTTGTGGTCGCGCGGCGTGCACGCGGCGCGCAGCCCGCACGCGCCCCAGCACGGGTCCGCGCAGCGCGAGCCGACGCACGCGCGTGCCGCGCCGCACTCCGCGTCGGACGCACACTCCCCGCCCCCGCCCCCGGCCCCCGGCCGCTGCCCGTGCGACACTCGCAACGCACCTGGTGCCACGAGCTGGTCAATAATGTTGTGGACCGGTATGTGGGGTGTATGTATGTATGTTCATCTGTTCCCTCGTATATACACAATATCAGCTACGCCGACGACATGGTGCTGTCTTTGTACACATGCAACCAATGCGCCAACTAGGTATACGCTGAAGACAATCAACGCTCTGCGTGTACACTGTACAGTACAACAACGCGTTTAGGATGTTGCTGGGGCTGCCGAGGTGTTCCCATCGCTACAGCGCACCGGCATGTTGGCAGTAGTCTTGGGTAGCACGTCCAAAAAAATTGAGTAGTGTGCGAGCTTACTCTTTCACGCAACGAGTGTCCTCACTGTGGCACCACGATTGAGGCGAGGCGCGAGGCGCGATGAGGCTGAGCGAGGAACTGTGCTGGGACCACAATCGTGCTGGGTTGCGAGGCGCTAGGCGCGAGCGTGCTACCCAACACAATGACGCTGAGCGAGGAACTGTGCTGGGACCACAATCGTGCTGGGTTGCGAGGCGCTAGGCGCGAGCGTGCTACCCAACACAATGACGCTGAGCGAGGAACTGTGCTGGGACCACAATCGTGCTGGGTTGCGAGGTTGGAGGTTGCGCGAAGTGCGAGCGTGCTACCCAACACAATGAGGCACCTTCCTCGATCGAGGTGAACGTGCGAGGAAAGAGTACAACTGTGGTAGCAACTGTGCGAGCTACCCAAGCTACATTGTATTTTTACTAAAAATACTATATAGATAGGTAGTAGGTCCTATTGAATGCTTAATTGCATGCAGTATTTGCATATCCAAATCATGTTTTTTTTGCATTCCCCTCTGTTTAAAGTAGAGAAAGAGAAGGCGAGGGCAAGCAAGAATGATTATGGAAAACAACAACCAAAGAACGAAAATTGACTCTAAACCACCAGCCGCGTTTCTCTTAGATCAAATTTAACTTTTCAACTCAACGACTCATCATAACTTTCGCTACTCAACTAAGAATATGACAGAGATGGTGTAGGTAGGTACCTAACCTACCTACTGATTTGTGTTATGATTAATTATATGGATAAGAATATGTAGGTAGTTAGGTAAATACTTCATTCATTCATACTTAACAAACCCTAATTAAAAATATTTCTTAGTTTTACACTGAATGAATCCATTGAGAAAAAATACTGTAAGTAGGTACTAGCCATAGGATCATAACTAAGTGAAGGCGAGTGAGAGTCAAATAAACAATATTTATTTATCCTATCTAGGTACCTAGTTGTTATTTATTGGTTTATTCTAGTTTGCCTTCAAACTACATAGGTAATACATCGTCATCCATCTTTTGAAGTCGCTAAATTAGCAGCATTTGGAGCACAACCAAAGCAAGAAAGATATATAAGTAGGTACCTACATAGATTCGTTGAATATAAATAGAACAGAAAAGTTGGTTCTAGCGAGCACAAAATGTTTTACATTTTGTGCTCGCTAAAACCAACTTTTAAAAATATATAAATAATACCTACATAATTTATAAGTTAAAGCAACAAGGTTTAATATTACTGTGGCCATACCCAGATGGACGGACAAATAACAAAAATGTACGTCTGAAATATCAACCAATGAACAACGCGAATGACTTTTCTTGCATTTTCTTGTATCCAACCAAAAGCGTCCATCTGAAGGCGACATGAGGGTGGCGCTACAGTAGCAATTCTGTATAACACTTGAACGACTTAAAGGAAAAAGTTTATTTATCGTAGTACTCCGTGATTTAATTCAATGTTTTAAATCAACCAATTATTTTAAAAAGTTTTTTTTTCAATAAACAGTGTAAAGTCAAATCCCAAATTAATTAGATATTCGATTGATTGGTAATCGATTTTTACTATAGCGCCATCTATTTCTTAGACTCACGAATGTACTTTTCATTTTCTCCATGACAATGACATACGGATCGTTTTTAGTTCATTGGTTATGTCAATGTCAAATTCAAAATCGTTCTAGGTACAAAACACGGCAGTAGAGCCGTAACAAACTTGAAGCATGCCGCAACCGTCTGTCGCCTTCTTTTTTCTGTGGTGCAAGTGAGATAGATAGTTAAGCCGGTACGTGTAATGGAATGTTACTGAATATATTTATTTGTTTGGTGGCAGTGTTGCTAGCTTGAATAATAAAAAAACGGTCCAACTAACTATTATAAATTCAAAAATTAACTGGACATTGCGATTAAAAATAAGTTGTAGAATGCCTACATTTTCAATACAGAGTAGTTCTAGTTTTTTATGTTTACTTTCATGTATAGGATAGGACATATCATAAAAATATGTTCATTTAACTGGGATGCTGATCGAATTTCTAGCTAGATTTATCTCTAAAAACTATTAATAGGCTACACTGAATGAATGAATCTTTCTGAAAAAGTAGTCTTTTTATCCTCTGTGCAATTGGCAAAAAATTCTATTCTCATTAGAATCATAACTTAGTATTTTAGAAACGCACCAAAAGTTGGTCAATTTAGCCAACTCCTAATAAATTAATTTTGGCCGATGATATATATTTAGAATTTATGTATTTACAAAACATAACATAACAGATGAAATCCAAATTGTTACATTTTTAAACACAAATTAGAGTAACACAAAATCAATACAACAACCGACTTAAAAAAAGGAAGTGGCCACAGATCTATTATGTCTGTGGAAGTGGCATTGTTAGGCTATGGCCCGGATTCTCGCAAAAATTTTGGTTTGAGCTGCTGTTTTGCCATTCTCTACCTACCGATTACAATTGTATGCGCGTGCGCGGACGACGCAGTTGTAGCGCTTGATGACTTGAATAGATGTTAAACAAATTACTGTTCTCTGAACACAGATTAGTCAGAGTACTACGTATCTGAATAAGACGGTTCAAGCTACTAATCTACAAAACAATGTTACTCTCAATGACGTATTTTTAGTTTTTTTTACCATTTTTTTTTTTTTTGTTTTTGGCCTTTTAATTGATTAATGTATTGTAAGTAAACAAATGAATAAAATGATAGCAGAAAACAATGATAAAACGACTTCAAACATAATTTTAAATCAAAAATACTTTATCACCGGCGCGCTGACCAGAAATGCTTCGCTCTACGTAAAATAAACATAATTACGTACTACTGCCATCTAGTGGTAATGTTGTGTATTATTTCAATACTTAGCTATCGGCACGGAGGAAAAAAGTACTATCGGTAAAAGAATCATTGTGAACCGTTGGATCAAAAAATTCCAAAAAATATAAATAGAGTGCGCCCTTTTTAGTTTATCGTTTGAGCGTTTTGAAAAAGTCTATTATGTATAGCGAGACATTTCAGAGGCTACCTAACCTACATAGAACGTTCGAATAAACAAGTTTATAAATAGCTTAGGCTTGTAAGTACCTAGGACACGAGAATAAAGAGAGGTAGGTACCAGCAAAGACGTAGAAATTAGGTAGGTAAGGTTACCTACTTAGGTATTATGCGTGACATGGAACTTGGACTCCGAGCCACGGGAATCTGAATTTTATTGCAATAAAAATAGAGTTCAGGCATACCAGTAATACCAGTGTCCACGTTTCGCCACAATATAGAAATGATTAGTTAAGTGCCTAGGTACCTATAGTTTCGTGATGAAAAACAATTTATTTATGTGTATAAAATGATGATTTTTTTTTACTCTTCGTTAATAGGTACCTACATACATAGATTATGTGCCGCAGCGGAGCACAAACAAATAAGGTCGTGTCTCGCCTGTCCTGTGATCTTGAGTGTAATCGTGAGTAAGTTGTGTGCGTGCTTGCCTCGCACCACAGCCACACTAGCACGATCGAGGCGCAGGACACGATTGAGGAAGACGCTACTCAGTGTGTTGGCCGGCTCGATTGAGTGAGGCGGCGCGTTGAGCCTCGCGTTGAGCTCCCAGCTCAATTGAGACTTAACGCGAGGCGCGAGGCAGTAGTGTGCTGCCAGCACGATCGAGCCGCGAGGCAGTATTGTGCTGCCAGCACGATCGAGGCGGAAGCGAGCGTGCGAGGGAAGAGTAGTGTGCTGGGCTCGTCAAAACAAAAAGAGCTGGTGCCTCACTTGCTGGCAAAGAGTCACCACAATTGTGGTAGCAACTGTGCGAGCTACCCAACACTAGTTGGCAGACGCCCACACGGATGGCTTCCACGCCATCCTCAGGAAGAGAGCTGCCTCGATCCTCGGCCGGGTCCGCGGTAGCACTAACAGCATCCTACGCGTTGTTGCCGATAGGGTAGATAGCCTAATTCTGTGGCATCTTATACAGCTGCATGTTAGGACAGGTGTATAATTGTTTGATTTTTCTTCTTTATCACTTAAGGCCGCGTAGACCCACTAGTGCCGCATTTTTAAGTTTTTTAAAACCATCTGAGAAATCGAAAATTGGTGTTATAAATTCTGGAAAATATATGCATAAGTTTAGGATATAGTCTAGCCAAATTCGTAACCAGTTACAAGAAATTTTATGTACTTCTTTTTATCAAGATGTGAAAACGGAGGGGGCGAGCAAAGCGAGCTCCCAACCCGAGCGTAGCGAGAGTACCTGCGAGTTATGGGTGTCGTTTTTTTTTTTCAAATCCAATTTATGATGGCAGATAATTTATATTTTCAAATTATTGTCATGGGTGTCGTTGTTGACTAATTAGGGGTTGAGATTGAGAAATCAAGTGAAAGTGATCAAATGCATTAGATAAAATGCATCTTTACCGGTGACGAACCAACTTGAGCTCTTAGGTATTCACTTAACGGCAAACCTTAACTTCGGCCCGTTCACTGAGTCCAAGGCCAAAGTTGCGGCCATGAAGCTGGGCGTTCTTAGCAAGGTGAGGCGGTACTTCACACCGGGACAGTTGCTCACACTCTACCAAGCACAAGTCCGATCGTGTATGGAGTACTGCTGCCATTTGTGGGATGGCTCGGCTAAGTACCAGCTGGAAGCTTTGGATTTCATTGAACGAAGAGCCAAAAGACTCATAGGCGATGACTCACTAGTAATGACGAAGCTCCAGAGTCTAGAACACCGTCGTAAAGTCGCCTGCCTGTCGGTGTTCTATAGATTGCATTTTGGAGAGTGTGCGCTGGAACTACATGACTTAGTTCCACCATCACCGTTCCACCATCGGACGACCAGACGCTCGGGATTGCGCCATCCCTACATAGTGGACATACCATGTATTTGCACAAAGCGCTTTGCTTCCACTTTCATTATGCGAACCGCCAAGGAATGGAATGCTCTGCCGACGTCAGTGTTTCCCGATCACGATAATTTGGGTGTCTTCAAGGCAAGAGTGAATAGGATTATTCTAGGTAAGCGTGCTACATCGTCGACCACATCGTCACTTACCATCAGGTGAGATGGTGGTCAAACGCAAGCCTATATATAGTAAAAAAAATAAAATAAGAATTTTATGTCAGATTTGAAATCCAAGATGGCGGACAATTGTTTTTTTGCAATTTATTTTAGGGGTATCGTTTTTGACTAATATGAGGATAAGGATTAAGAATTTTGTGTTAGATTTTAAATTCAAGATGGTGGACAATTTCAAATGAGCATTTATTTTTTGTTTTATGGAATTAGGTGAGGTGACTGCACGCACAGTGCACATTTTACTTTGTTTGATAAATTTTACACTATTTTTTAGAATAATATGTAAATTTAAATTAAAAAAAATAGTTAAGTTTAAAATATAAAAAAATACATTCAAATAGACGCATAGCCCTAAAATCTAGTTTAAAAAATAAATCTGTTTTATTTGATACTCGGTATTCTATTTATGACAAACTGTTTCTGATAATAAATAATCCTGCAATCTGCTCTGGTTGATATTTAGCCTATGAAATTAATTACTCATTATATCTAATAATTCTATAATATCTAATCATTCTGTTTACAACGTTTATTATAATAGGAGCAGCGCCCCTTGGCTTCGTCCGCGTCCGCGTCCGCGCGGACACACACTGTAGCATTTATAATATTGGATGTATCAAGTTGTGTCTCAATTATTTATTTTTATTTATATTATATTAATTCATTATTCAATATTTGGTATATTTTCTTTTATTTTTATTATAAACAAACAAGGTGCTCTCCACAAGTACCTGACAGATTATCCATTTATTATTGGACACCCTGTATAACAAATCGAAATTTAAAAGGATAATCAGGGTAGTTTTATGTGCAGGGCGGTGATAGTCAGAGTATAAAACCACAAGAGTTAGAGAAAAGTCGTGAAAGGAAGCCCTCGATTTATAAGAAAAAATAACTGCATATTTAGTTGTTTTTTTTTAATGTTTATCTTGGACGGAAATCTACGCATCATTTGTTTCAAAATAATAAAGTTTTACATATTTATGTATTTATAACTACAACTTTTACAGCGTTGGTGGCGCTGCAGTCGCGTAAACAACAACAGCTCCTCTAAGTAATTTAATTTAAAAATAGAAAAAACTAGTGAATCAGTGTTAAAAACATCAAAAAGTGTTAATAAAGTTCCAAAATACAAGTGAAAGTGTTATACATGGAAAACTCTCATAAGAACACTTGAAAAAAGAGTGACAATGAAACAAGACTAAATCTTAAAAACATTTAAAAACAGTGCAGTGAAAAGAACAGTGAGAATAAAATCCACATAAACAAACCATTTGCCAATATACTTGGAGACTTAAAAGTGGAAATTAGAGCAAAATTAGAAGATAAACAACTACGATATTGTGGCACTACATCATTCCAAAATACGGTATCGTAAAATAACATTGCTAGATTCGAGAAACTACCCTTCACAATTAATAATTATAATATCACAACAAGCGTCATTGAAGCCTTCTTTTCACCATCATCAGTAACTGTAACGCTGGCTCAACGGTTGGAACCTTTGATTCCAATCAACAGCTGCAGGTTCAAACCTCTGCATGCGGAAAAATTTTTGCGGATATAAAAATTTGTTTCACCAAGAGCAATATCAAGACATCATCCGTAATTTGAAGAACCACATCGAGATATACTCCAAAGGACAGAACCTGATATTATAATTAGTACCTACAGAGATTAAAATAATAGAGGGCGCTATGGAGAACATCGAGAAGATATTACGAGAGCTGAGATTGGACATCAAAAAAGACTCTGAAGAATCGCTAACAAGAATAGAAACTAGAATTACCAAAACCATAAATGACCATATAGATAAAAAAATTACAGCTATACACAGCGAAATAGAACATATCAAGGAGACAAACCTGAAGCAAGACCAAAGACTTCTGGAAATCGAAAAACATATTCGCTATAGAAATATTATATTCTTTGGCGTTGAGGAAGGAGAAAATTCATATGAAAGCTTAGAGAATAAAGTTGTAAAACTTATCAATGATGTTATGAGAACTAATTGTAACAAAACCGAGCTAGAAATGGTGAAGAGAATGGGAAAAAAGATAGAAAGCAAAATAAGACCAATTGTAGCTACTTTCACAACTTATGGTAAGAAATTGTCTGTTTTGAAAAATAAACGTTACCTGAAAGAAAGTACTATATACGTGAAGGAAGACTATCCACAACAAATTCTACAGACTAGGAGAACTCTACAGGAGCAACTACAGATAGAGAGAGCCGAGGGAAAGATAGCTTTTTTGCGTTACGATAAGCTAATCGTTCGAGAGCCGAATTCATACGAGAACAGAGGTGAACCTTCCAGAAACACAAAAAATACCAATAAAAGAGAATTGGAAGTCACCCCACCTAATCAAAAAGGGCTGAACTATGAACCCAAAGAAATAACTACATCACCAGCTAAGTACCAAGCTGCAAACAAGTCGAAAGTCAAGAAAATCATTGATCACAAAGGTCAAAACTCGATGACAAGATACTTTCAAAAGCAGAGCGACACTCCTAAGTATTCTACAGCTCTATCATCAGATGAATCGGACGAATAGCAACTAACAACGCCCCTCCAACACTACAATTGCAAAGCCACAACGAAACAATCTACAAAAAAAGAACATAAATCAGAAAACAACAAAAATCCTCCCCCAGAACGGTTAGCCACCGCGGGGGTTGTAGGCTATCACCCTCCAAGGAAAAACAAGTATTATATATCTACATTCAATGTTCGATCATTAGCGAACGAAACAAGAATCATAGAACTAGAACACGCATTATCTACAATAAAATGGGATATCATTGGGTTATCAGAGATAAGAAGAAAAGGACTCAAAATTGAGGACAGAGGCGACTATTTGTTATACTACTACGGCCAAACAAAAGGAGAAAGGGGAGTAGGTTTTTTAGTAAGAAAACAGAATGGCATCAGAGTACAAGAATTTTTGGGTATCTCAGAAAGAGTTGCTATACTACATGTCACAATTTATGAAGAAACTTACTCCATAATCCAAGTCTACGCGCCCACGGGAAGTGCAACACAAACCGATTTAGATAAATTCTACGAAGACCTTGAAACAGCTATCAATGAAAGTACTAAAAACATTATATTAATGGGAGATATGAACGCTAAAATAGGAAAACCAGAATCGGATGAAAATCTCGTACTGGGAAAGTATGGTTATGGAAAGAGAAACAAAAGAGGCCAAAGATTTGTTGATTTTTGCCTTCAAAACAAACTAAAAATAACAAACACTATATTCGAAAAACCAGAAAAATTAAAATGGACCTGGATGTCCCCAAATGGTAAATCTAAGAACGAGATAGATTTTATAGCAACAAACCTAACCAAAATTATAGAGAACACCAGCGTTCTTAGTAGATTTATTCACTCTAGCGACCACAGAATGGTCAGAATGACTCTATCCATCCAAAAACATAGAAAATCAAGAATTGACTACAGAAAACGAGCCACAAATCAAATCGATTATGAAAAGTTTCAAAATGAACTATCTGATAATGTGCTACCTAAAACAGATACGGTTCAATCATTCTACGACTGTCTAGAAAACAACCTAATAACCTGCTCGAAGAGATCGTGTATATCAAATACGGCAAAGGAATTACAAACTATAGTAACAGAAGAGATAATTAGTTTGAAAAAGGAGAGACATACTTTAAGAAACAAACAGAACAAAACAAAGAACGAAAAGTTAAAATTAAGTAAGCTGTACAGAACTATTCACAAGAAAATAAAACAGAACTTACATAAACACAGACTAAAGACTATACAAGATTTTATTGAAAAAACAGGAGGTACAAAGAAGGCTTACAAGAAATTAGACCGCACTAAACAACTGATGCCCCATCTATGCAACACATCGGGAAACGTCGTCACAAACAGGACAGATATACTGAATATAGCCACACAATTCTATCAAAACCTATATAATAGTCCTGGACACGATGAGGACACAGACGTGAATTGGATCCAAAATAGAGACCCCGCACCACCTTTCCTAGAGAATGAAGTAGAGCTATCAATTAAAAAATTAAAATTAGAAAAAAGTCCGGGCCCTGATGGAATAACTAATGAAATGATAATGGCAGGTAGAGAAAAATTGATAGGACCACTAACTAAATTGTTCAACATGATTTTACAAAGAAAAAACATTCCAGAACAGTGGACGGGCTCAGAAATAGTCCTACTATACAAAAAAGGAGATCCGAGATCAATCTCTAACTATAGACCCATCAGCCTAATGTCGTGTCTTTATAAAGTCTTCACAGCGACGCTCCTGAGAAGACTGGCAAAACTTATAGATGAAAACCAACCCGTAGAGCAAGCCGGCTTTCGGAAAAACTTTTCAACTATAGACCATATACATACACTGAAACAAGTAATTGAAAGGTATATAGAATACGATAAACCACTCTATATTTGCTTTATTGATTACTGCAAAGCTTTTGACTCTATATCGCACAGTTCAATATGGCAGTCGTTAGTAGAGCAAGGAATAAATTCCGACTATATAGAGGTAATCCAAGAAATCTATAAAAGGAGTACGGCAAGAGTGAAAATGGAATCCCTTGGACCATCCTTTCAAATACAACGGGGCGTAAAACAAGGGGACCCGCTCTCGCCGAATATTTTTATAGCAGTACTGGAGCACGTATTTCGGCAGCTAGACTGGACAAACAAGGGCATAAAGATCGACGGCAGATATCTCTCACATCTAAGATTCGCTGACGACATTGTGCTACTAGCTGAAAATCACAGTGAATTACAAGACATGGTTGAGTCTCTGAGTTCACAAAGCAAAGCTATAGGTCTAGAAGTGAATAAAGAGAAAACAAAAGTAATGACAAATAAGAGCAAAATACAAATTACAATAAATTCACTATCTCTAGAATACGTAGAAGATTACATATACCTAGGACATCTAATATCATTCAATCGATGTACGGAAAAAGAAATAACTAGACGAACAAAATGTACATGGAATAAATATTGGGCCATGAAGGAAATATTTAAGGGAACTCTACCTATACAACTGAAAACAAAAGCCATGAACACATGCTTAATGCCATGCCTCACCTATGCGTCCCAGACATGGTCACTCACAAAAAAGAACCAAGAAAAACTAAGAGTATGTCAAAGAGCGATGGAGAGAAGTTATTTAGGTTTAAAACTAAAGGATAAAATAAGAAACAAAATTATAAGAAGAAAAACTAAAGCTAAAGATGTAGTGCAAGGAGTTTTAGGGCTTAAATGGAAATGGGCGGGCCATGTCCAAAGGATGAACCACAACAGATGGTCCCACACACTGACAAACTGGGACCCAAGAGGAACAAAAAGAAGAAAGGGACGACCTTCAGCAAGATGGAGTGACGACATCGTAAAGGTGGCCGGAAAACTCTGGCCAAGAAGAGCAAGGGATAGAATCAATTGGAGAACCTTGGAGGAGGCTTTTACCGCCACAGGCGGTCCTTACACTGAAATTGAGCAATAATATTTATAAAACTTTTTAATTTGTAAAGTATGTAGTGTAAAAGGAAAATAAAGCTTTTTATTTTTATTTATTTTATTTAACTACAACTTACTTCAATTAGACTGTTTTAGTGACTGTAAACACCACTGAAAAATCACATGGAAGCAAAATACGCAATTACGTTTACTTGGATGACGTCATTTATTCAGTTATTTTGATTTCTAATTAATGAATACTCAAACAAAACTCTAATTTATCTCTACCATATACAAAGTTTGATCACAAAATATGCTTTTCTAAAGTCAAATAAAATTATCCTACTGTAACACAGTGTGTCCAGCCACGGTCAGGCCAAGCAAACTGGCGGGTAGCACTGTGTGTAAGTTTACACGAACCATTTGGAGCCACTTTTGACCTTGTCATAGCTAAAAAACTAATCAATATAAACACACTAAATTTGGTTTATGTATTGCAAACCCGAAGTTAATAAATTACTTCAAATTTCATAATCACAGCTTAAACGGTTATTTAGATATTAACGTTCAAAAATCGTCATTTTTATCACTGATTGACTGACATATAGACGTAAAACCTAACCCACTTCCAGATGACCTAGAAAGTTCAAATTTGGTATCCAGCTAGGTAATTGTGTATACAAAGAAAAAAATCAGAAAACAGAAAATTTATAAGATTTTTTTTTTTTCAAATTATTCGATTTTATGAGGTAAATTCAGTGCCTTGCAAATTATGAGAGCAATTGCCTTGCAAATTTTTGCAGGATATTTCCATTTCCATGATGAAAGGTTGTTTTTATCGTTTTATGTACTTACTTTTAAAAATTATTTACAAAAGCCCAGATGAACGCAAGCTAGTGGAAATGCAAATTGTCGGAAAACACTTTAATCTCCCGGCACATATGTACTTGCTACCTACAAAGGCAGGTACCCACACCTTATTTACGCTATTTAGGTAGGTTAGGTACTTAACAAATTGTACTTTTACCTACCTACATACATTTAGAGGCGATGATGGTGGTGTGTAAGTAAGGAAAACAAATAGGTAGGTAACTATTATAATTATAGTAGGTACCTAACCTATATACCTTTGAATAGTAATAAATTTATTTACAAAAAGTTATGATATCTGAACAAAACACATATAATATGTGAAAATAGGAGCCACGATCGAGAAGTCGTTTTGCCCGAAACAAGACTTGAGATCTACATATATGGCTAGCCAAGATCTACGTTATAAATAAAGTTATACGTTCTTATAAATACATTTACGAATGTCTATTATAGTAGACCTTGGCAAGCCATATATGTAGATCTCAAGTCTTGTTTCGGGGAAAATGACTTCTTGATCGTGGCTCCTATTTTCACATATTATATGTGTTTTGTTCAGATGCCTATTAGACAGGACTATGTAAAGGGAATCCTCAAGGCAAATTTCCATACAAAATGTTTCGGACAAATACTCAAAAAGTACGCCGTATTATAGTAATTTCTTCACACTATTCGTTACGTCTATGTTTTTTGATTTCGTCAACAAAAAAAGTGAAAGGTACTTTAATTTAGATTTTATACGTTTTTAAGTTAGTAGAATTAATTTTAAAACACGTATAAAATCTAAATACTACAATCTATATATAGGTATATTACAAAATTTACAAAAGGAAACAATTGGGCCACCCATAGACCGTTGCAAACGATCTATAGGTAGCTCAACTGCTCCAACTCGATACCCGATGGCAGCGTGCCGAGGATACTGGCTGCATTGCCTCTTTGTATCTAAATTAAAAAAATTAAATCTAAATTAAAGTATGAAACATTTCACTTTTTTGTTGACGAAATCAAAGAACATGGATGAAACGAATAGTGTGAAGAAATTACTATAATACGGCGTACTTTTTGAGTATTTGTCCAAAACATTTTGTATGGAATTGGATTTGGCCTTAAGTATTTATTGTATTATTTTAATTTGTCATTTGATATTGCTATACTATTGCTACTCACCGACGCATAGAAACAAATATAATATGCCCATTGCAAATGCAACTCGCCTCCGCACACACCACACACTGCTACACTCAACTCTGCGTTACTGAATGTAACCATTAGGAGCCTGACAAATACCTACTCAAAGTATACGAGTCATCGTCACTAGTATTCATTGTTATCGGCTGCCTGGGTAGGTAGTTAGTAGGTAGCCAGGAGGAAGGGTAGCCACTGTAGCCAGTGGGTAGGTAGGTATAAGGATGGTATGCAGTGGTGGATTGACCAATAGGCTGAGAAGGCTGGAGCCTAGGCGGCAGATTTTAGAGGGCGGCAAATTTTGGGCCATTTTTTTTACCAGGCCTAGTGACTTGTAAAATAGCGCACAAATGATAGACACAATTTATTTAACAAAAAAAAAGGCGTGTGCTTATATATATATATATATATATGACCACATGACAGAAGCGATAACTTCATCAAGGTGGCTCGAGCTGACTTTACCTAAAGGAGTGTTACATAAATAAATGTATAAGCCGTTGGTCTTCCAATATAAATAAATAAAAAATAAAATAAAATAACCGAGCGTTGGAGTCCAGTCACATTTATTCCTCACAAAATATTTTTCCCTACAGAAATTTTCAGTTCAAAATATTCAGTCAGGGGTCGGCAAAATTTGAATAGCCTACAGGCGGCAAATTTGTAAATACGCCACTGATGGCAGGTAGGTGGACAGGAAATTGTTGTTGTGGCTTATCCCGACCGCAAGCTCGATAACCTCGAGCCGAGCTACATGTTTACATTTATTATAATTATAGTGTCATGTGATTGGTACATATAGGTAGGTATAAGGCAGGAGGGACATATAGGTAGGTATAAGGCGGGAGGCACATATAGGTAGGTATAAGGCGGGAGGTACATATAGGTAGGTATAAGGCAGGAGGCACATATAGGTAGGTATAAGACGGGAAGCACATATAGGTAGGTATAAGGCGGGAGGCACATATAGGTAGGTATAAGGCGGGAGGCACATATAGGTAGGTATAAGGCGGGAGGCACATATAGGTAGGTATAAGGCGGGAGGCACATATAGGTAGGTATAAGGCGGGAGGCACATATAGGTAGGTATAAGGCGGGAGGCATATATAGGTAGGTATAAGGCGGGAGGCACATATAGGTAGGTATATGGCGGGAGGCACATATAGGTAGGTATAAGGCGGGAGGCACACGGGCAACCGACTGCTACTCTGCTAGTCCTGCTGCCGTTTTTTGCCCGCGACTTCGCTTGCATTCAGACTCACAAGTTTTCGGTATAGGTACTTCAACCGCTCTAGTGTAGGTACATACCTAATTATTTTATTCGTGTACCTACCTATTTAGTTTTTTTTTTATAATAAAGTTAAACCAAGGAAAAATATTATTTTCTATATTAATTTATATAATTATTTTGTTCGGCAAGTTTATCCTCGCAGTAAGCTATATTTCTATAATGGCTTGTAATACTGGTACGGTCCGGTGCGGTCCGGTGCGGTCCGGTGCGGTCCGGTCGGGAGCGCGGCGGGCCCCGCTCGAGGGGTCACTGTTGCTGCTGCTTCCCAACTTCGGGGCACCTGAAGGTCTGTTTTACTTTCACGAGTTGCAGGAGGTAGGTATCTACTTGCAGTGCGGTGCGGTGCGGTGCGGTGCGGGCACACTGCACCAACTGCACTGCACTTCGCAGCGACCGCCCCAATGTGCTCGGGTCTCGGGCAGGTAATGCGATACATAGGTACTTAACTCACTGAAAGAAAACCAATCAAATAGCAAACGGCACGCTCGGCTACGGCGGCGGCGGCGGCGCGCTAAATCGGTCACCCTGTTGCTGAAAGGGTGACAGATGTAACTTCTTTGGTCCATCTGTCACCCTAGACGGACAGAGCAGGGTGACAGATGGGAATAATTCCTAAAAAGTACCTAAATAACGAAGTTTTCATTTTATTTAAGTTTTTACAAAGTAACTTGCTTAGATACCTACTGGGAATTACCAACAAACAATTTGTAGTCCATGACTTAACTTTATAAGTACCTATTTTAATTATAGTAATACCACGGAGGAAAATGGACAGGAAACCCTGCGCCTTCATTAGATACAACTAAGTACGCAGCCACAACAGCACAGGCGGGCTGCAGGCTGCAGGGTGCTGCCGGCCACACCAGCGCAGGCAGGCTGCAGGCTGCAGGGTGCTGCCGGCCACACCAGCGCAGGCAGGCTGCAGGCTGCAGGGTGCTGCCGGCCACACCAGCGCAGGCAGGCTGCAGGCTGCAGGGTGCTGCCGGCCACAGCGCAGGCAGGCTGCAGGATGCAGGGTGCTGCAGGCCACAGCGCAGGCAGGCTGCAGGCTGCAGGGTGCTGCCGGCCACAGCGCAATCAGGCTGCAGGCTGCAGGGTGCTGCCGGCCACACCAGCGCAGGCAAGCTGCAGGGTGCAGGCTGGCCTCGTCACCGACTTCTAAATCTGTTCTCGAGGACCTTCTTGAGGGCCCAGTCCTCGAGAACAGTTTTAAGACCCATTTACACGATACCATTTTCTTGTACATACAACGGCAATAATTGAATGCAATAAATGTTTGTATTGTCTAAACACAGATTTGTATGTGCGTGTACCATTTTTCAGAGGGTTGTTTAAAGTATTGCACACAAAACTTGTATGACAGATCAAGAATGTTACGTGTTGTTTAGACCATGCAAGTCATTTATAGCTTCAATTTAATGGTATGCCACAGGCAAGAAACTTGCATCGTGTAAATGGGCCTAATATTATAATTTTACTTGAGATAGTTATAGGTTATAGTTACTACTTGTCTTTTACAAGCAAGTGCACACTACGCCTCATGGCGGGTGGCGGTGGCGGTGGCGGTGGCGGTGGCGGTGGCGGTGGCGGTGGCGGGTGGCGGGTGGCGGGTGGTATGCGGTCATAGTCATAGCTGCAATACGCTTGTGTGAAAAAAAATAATTAAATATTTTACAATTACAATTTTTACACATTTTATGTTTTTGATAGGATATGTTCATACAAGAGACCTACGCGCGAAAACATAATATAACCCTACCCTTCCTCGGCAGTCTAGTAAAAAGCAAATATTGCCGTAGGTAGCAGAAAAATAACAAGACATCGTATGCTTTTTACTTAATAATGTTATAATGACGTTCTTATAAACAAACATACTACAGGTACTTGTTATTTCTTATTTACCTACTAAATTGACTGCTGTTAGAGTTAGATACTAATTAGGTACTTGCTTATCTATCCAGACTTACCTACCTATAATATTTAAATATGCACAGGAAACAAAATGTAGACTCGATTTTGTTTATAATAATAATAATAATAATAATAATAAAATTTATTTATTCAGACAGCAAGGTCCACAAGTGTTAGTAATACCTACTTACTATCTAATCTTAGAACTAGGTGTTAGTATTTAAAAACTAAGAGAGACTTAGTCCTCTGAATGAGTTGCCACATCAGAGGACTGTCGTACCTATTAGCTATGACGTTTAGGATCCTGTTGCTGCTTCCGCGCACTGTGCGTAACAACGACGCAGATTTTTTGCGCCAGATGGCGTCAAAGCCGTCAACGCGCGCTTCAGCAAACATCGCCGATGCGCTACAGAAGCGCGGAAGCCGCAACAGTGCCCTAAACGTATTATTATACTGGATCCGCAGAGCATTGTAAGCCTTTTGAGTATGCCGGAACCACAGACTCGCAGCGTACAGAGATGTACAGTACGCTCTAAAAAGGGTGACTTTAACCGCGTCTGTACATCTAGCGAATCTGCGGGCCAGCATATTCGCGCGGACTGACAATGCTCTGCGTTCCCTCTCCATGTCCAGATCATCGCGCAGGTCGTCTGTTACCAAATGCCCGAGGTATTTGAACTGATACACTCTTTTGAGTGGCTCACCATTTAGCAATACAGGTGGCACAAAAGTGGGACATTTGGTACCTGCTTTGAAGATCATGAACTCAGACTTTTTCACATTATACATGAGTCCATGGGATGCTACATAAGACTCGCACACAGCCAGTAGTTTTCGGAGAGCACTGATCGAGGGAGCCAGCAGCACCATGTCATCAGCGTAGCTAAGGTTGTTGACACACACACCTTCCACGTAGCAGCCCACAGGCATGCTGCTGAGTCGCTCGATCAGCGCGTTAACGTACAGGTTGAAGAGCGAGGGGGAGCTTAACCCCCCCTGCCTCACCCCGCACTCCAACCTGTACGAGTCCGAGAACTCACCCGCCCACCTCACACGGTTCTCCTGGTTTAGGTACCAATACCTAAAGATTGACACCAACTCCGGCGGTAAACCTGTGTCTTCGAGCTTCTGCCACAGAGTGTTGTACGGGACGAGATCAAATGCCCGAGATAGGTCTAGAAAACAAGCATAGACGGGAGTTTGTCTATCCGTATAATACTTGACGTAGGTATCCACAACGCATTGCCGCGCTGCCTCAGTCACGACACAGTGATCGAGCCACCGGCGGCACCCGTGAGCCTCGCTAACATAGGTAAAAGTATCTGAAGTTAGTTAACAATATCTTTCATAAGTTTTGATGCATCCAAATGCTGGAAAGTCACCGCCGGCAACTTATGAAGTTCCTTGGCCACGAAGATAGGGGTATTATCTGGTTCGGTGTTTTTAAACGCAGTAATAATATCCTCCAACTCCTTTTGTTCTTTGTTTTTTCGCCGCGAGACGTTCCGAACGGTAGTTGAGATCGACGTAAACAGTAAATCTTTTGCAACGCTGATTTCCGAAGTGGAGAATGAACTCACACCAAGTCCAACTAAACTTTCTTCGTCCAAAACATCTATTTTGTTTTGAATAAAACACAACAACTCGTTAATAACGATATTACACTGTAAACATTTTAATGTCTCGGTTGACATTTTGAATTCTACACCCGTTCGCTAGCGCGTCAGAGCGGAGACTGTGTGTTTAAGATTGGTATACATAATTAGAAAAGAAAGAAAAGAAATAATTTTATTGATGAAAACCACATGAAACATAAATTAACAAAAAAAGGTCAGAGTAACAGAGTCCTCCATCAATGGGGGCTTAGCTCAGCTTTCATGCTGCAGCGTACTGGCAGCACGCTGCAGCACTGGTGTTCTGTGTAATTATATTTTATAACATATAATAATAATACATATATATAATACGGTTGTTATTACTCTGTCGATGAATACAAGCTGCAGAAATTTACGAAATAGTAAAATTTTTAGTATTATGTAGTATTAGGTAATTGATTATAATTTAATGTAGGTGTAATATAATAATATTAAGCATAATTTTAAGTTAAATGTTCAAAGACGATTGATAAATTGTTTATGAATATATCATATGATACAAGGAAAAATGTAACTGTGAGTCAAATGTTAGATAAAAATACTTCTGGAATGTGTACAGCACTTGACTCCTGTTTAGATGAGCAGCATCAGGTGAAATCGAAAACCATAAATATCATAATATTTTGAACTTGGTTCCCCCACTTTCACATTTATGTAGATGCATAACATAATTTAAAAAAACGCATAATAAAGAACTTTTCATTTATTCAAAGTTCCATCTGTCCCCCTAGGCGGACAGAGCAGGGTGACAGATGGGAATAATTGTAAATGAAGCCAGTTGGAGCGGCACAGGCCGCGCGGGTCCGGCCACCACCGCCGCTGTTGCGTTGACGTTGACGTTGACGTCGGTGCTCGCACGAGGGGCGGGGGCGGGGACGGGGGAGGCTGAGGCGGAGGGCGGCCTACATCCGCTGCGTGATCCAGGGCACGTAGGAGGTGACGCGCGCGAACCCGCTGGGGAAGCCGATGTTGCAGCCGCCGCCCGCGTGGAACGACGTCACGCCCACCTGCACACGAACACACGCTCACTGCACGTGCCGACGCCGAGGGGGCCGTCGCTGTACCACCGCAGGCCCCCACGTCGCCGAGGGGGCGGTTTGGTGTGTCACTCACCAGGTAGGGCACGCCGCTGAGCGTGATGACGAGGGGGCCGCCGCTGTCCCCCCCGCAGGCCCCCACGTTGCCGAGGCCGCTGGTGCAGAGCGTGCTGTCGACGACGTTGAAGCCGAACACCGTCTGACAGTCGAGGTTGTTCACCACCATGGCCGACACCTCGCGCTGCGTCTGCGCAGTCGTGATGCTCTCGTCTGCGGGAGGGGGGCAGGGGTGGGGGGTAGTACTATATATGTACTGTATGTTTGGCGACCGAGTAGCCTCTCTCGGCAACTCTGGAGTAGTGCTGAGACACGACTCCGGGAGCATCGTCAGATGTCAAACTTCACTTATCATACGACAGAGGTTCTTCTTCTTCTTATCGTGTCACTAGTTCCTTCGAACCAGTGTGGTGAAAGGATTTCAAGTGCGCCTCGAAAAGGTTCCTTTCGTGCACTCGACACATGTTTTCGAACTTTTAGGTTCTACGACATGCCGGTTTCCTCTCGATGTTTCCTTCACCGTTGCGAGAACGTGGGATGCATTCATAGATTTTTCGACCGAAAAAACCCATTTACGCATGACTGCCACCGGGATTCGAACCCGCGACCATCAAATTGCAAGGCAAGGGCCTCATCCACTCGGCCACCACGTCCTCACACACGACAGAGAGGTAATAACAAACAATACTCAGTCACTCATGTCACATGTCATATCCATGTGTGGTGGCGGTGGGCGGCAGCGGACTGGCCTCATTATAATGCTTTTCACTAAAACAGGGTTTAGACGAAGTCAGCGCTGGCTGCCAGCGCTGGCTGGTTATTGGTCTTCGTATAAACAGTTTTTCAAGACAAGCCAGCGCTGGCTGCCCGCACTGGCGGAAATAGAGCGCCGGCCTATTTTCCATTGGCCTCATCTAAACAACGCGGGCCAGGCTAGCGCTGGCTTGTCTGGGGAATGGCGCCAGCGTTACTGGCTTCGTCTCAACCTTGCTTAAGATCGGCAACCGGCCTCTGCTCGGCGAGCTCGAAGCAGACTCACCGTCGCGGGTGACGCCGTAGCCGACGATCTGGCCCCAGCTGTACTCGAAGGTCAGCCACAGCAGGAAGCTTTCGGGCAGCGCGATGGGGCGCACCAGGTCTGCGAACAACACGTCGTACGATCACCAGCCGAAACCACCGAAACTGGACGCATCATATATGTTATTTTGTCCTTTTATTTATGCACTCGATGTTCCTGATAGCGTTAAGCCCGATGACCGGTACAGCAGAGCTAACAGGACTTGAATCACATAGAGCCGGGCGTCCCTGCCGCCCGGGCCGGACTCGCACCGTCTACAATGTATTTGGTCTTGTGTTACCGATATTTAAGAGGGTTGTTTTTGAAGTTTTGTATCGGTAAATGCAGTCCAAAAAATATGACTTAACAGAATAGTTTTTGCATTACGTGAGGAGACTTAAAAAGGAGTAGTATTTTTTCACTTAAAATATTCTCTATTGGTATAATTTTGTCTGATGTGTCCATCCGTTGTTAATGTCAATAACAACGGTATTACAGTCGCTAAAGTGATCCTTTGTTTTGTCATTCAAGTAACATTATTTTAATATTTCTATGACTTATAAGTTTTTCACCGGACTCTGACTTATAAGTATTTAGTTATGATCATATTCGTACACGAACTGGCGTAGTTTTGGTTAAAAAACAAAATGGCTGAAATTTCAAGGAGAGTGGGGTAGGTCGTAGGGGGAGAGCGGATTAGCCTATAGTCTAGCTATACGGCCGGGGTGGCGATGGCGCGGCGGATTCCCAACCGGTCACACCCAAACGAGTCACAATGTGACCCGCGCCAACGAATAATAATATACTACGAGCCCGCGCGCCCGTGGGCGGTGGGCGGTGGGTCAGTTAGAGAGGAGCGGCGTGCACTGACCGGAGAGTGCGACTTCCGGGATGGTGATGATGGCGATGTCGTTGTTGAGGTTGATGGTGTTGAAGGCGGCGTGCATCTCCACCTGCGAGCTGCGCACGCGCACGCCGCCCGTGAACAGCGTCGTCGAGCCTAGCACCGCCTCCACCGACGAACCCTGATACACATTTACACCGATCAATAAAAGCCGTGTTGGCCGAGTGGGAGGTGCCTTGACTTTCGATCCGAAGGTCGTGGGTTCGAACCCGGTCGTACACCTGGATTTTTCTGTGCTAAAATTCCATGTTACTATGCTTATAATCACGTGCTTAACGGTGAAGGAAAACATCGTGAGGAAACCGGCATGTCATAGAACTTAAAAAAGTTCGAAAACATGTATCATAGGCACGAAAGGAGCCTCTTCGAGGCGCACTTGAAATCTGTGAGTGTACGTGTATGTGTATGTTCAGACCTGGTAGGTGCCGTCGAACCAGCAGTGCGCGGCGGTGACCAGCCTCGTGCTGGAGACGAGCGACGAGCCGCACACGGACGTGGCGCCCACCGTCAGCGAGATCAGCAGCCCGGCCTGCAACACCACGCCCCGTCACCACCGCACACGCCACGCCACGCCACGCCACGCCACCACCCACGCTACATGACAATGTACCGCAGTACCGCGGCAGGCGCAACATCGCCATAGCGATGCACTCTATTGATGGATGTATTTAGAGTATATTCTCGATTTCCAATATCCATCCAGGTAGAGACTTCGAAAAAGTAATTCCCGAACACGCTACAGCACCACCGACCGCAGCAGTGGGGATTTCGGGTTTTTTTTTTCCCATAATATCTCCATATTTCAACAGCAACTTAAAATGAGGAGGTTATCAATTCGGTTTAATTTTTATTTCTTTTTAACTCGTGACTTTGCTGTTTATAAACCGATTTGAAAATTATTTTTTGAGAGAATATACCTACTTTCAGATTGGTCCCATAGAAATTTCATCAAAATCGGTTCAGTAGGTAATTTAGTTTTTAAATCAAAAGAAATGACAATCGTCTTTGGATATATTTTCATTCAGAATTTCAGACAATCACTTACCTACTCGTATTATAGTTATCAGTCGGATTATAAATGTATGTAACTAACCTATCGATAATTATTCTTTAAATCTTAATTAGTCAGGAAATATCGGGTTTTCCTAATAATATAAGCTTTGCTTCAGTGTCATTACAATTGAGATAAGATATTTTTATGATAATTAATAATAACAAATAATAAATGTTCAAGCAGCTACCGATATCAGGTGGAGTGATGCAACTTGAAAGTCAAAATATCAAACATACCTACAGCCCCGCAGGAGTCCATTCCGGTCTTGGCACTTGGCACCTAACGACCCGGTGCTCGGCCCCGGGCCTCGGCCTGGCGGATGTCTCGCGGTGTGCGGATGCTCACTCACCAGGTAGGGGTGCTTGCCGAGCGGGGCCTCAGATCCGCCGGCGACCCTGGTGCTCAGGCCCCGGGCCTCGGCCTGGCGGATGCGCTCGGCCTCGGGGATGCCCACGAACTCGTGGTACCGGTTCTGGATGGGTACCGCGCCCAGCGCCACCGCGCACGCCTGCGTAGGGACACCACATTAACCAGGCTCTCACTTCTGATGATGACCATTCACCAGAATCGACCGGGCTAGCGTGGCCACGCGGAGCACCGAGGGGGATCGTCTGTCTGCTCATAGTTGCCCCATATTGCATAGATATGGGACAACTATGAGCAGACAAACGAATCCACCGCGCGCTGAGGCCAACGGCAAATTCCTCAACAGCTCAGTAAGCTTTCAGAAGTCGTCTGTAAGAAAACTTAATAAGTACACGAGAAGACCGTATTTTGTAAAATTGGCTGCCTAGGTAAAATGAGTATACTTTGTTACAGTGTTGAAGATTTGTATTATTATAAGTGTTATTGTTATATTTAGAAGTAGGTGGAGTGTTCGATCAAAGACGATAAGGTACGTACCGAGGCTAACACCAGTAGAGCGACCTTCATTACTGTGGATTCTGTGGAAGCGAGTGTGGCATCCGCGCCGCCGCGCCGCCTTATATACCGGGGGACTGGCACGCACCCGGCCATGCTCGGACCTGCTCGCACCGACTAGGTGCATCAGGGTAGTGTGGAGGCTACAGGCCACTGACTCGCGTCACGAGGAAGGAGGAGCCAGTCTGTCACCCCAGGCGGACAGAGCAGGGTGGCAGATGGGAATAATTCGTCATTCCAGCCGAGACTTATGCCTACTTGCACCAAATTGTCAAAGTCCCGAAGCAATTAATTTACTCGCTTGGCAGTTCTGAACTGTCCAGATTCTGACCGTTAAGAACTGTCAAGCGAGTAAAGTAATTGATTTTGTATTTTATTGTAATTTTAGGGTTTTTGTTTTGTCTTATAATAATAATTGAAGTGGAGTCAATGAGGTCAAGATCATCTGGCACACGCATGGCAACATGGACTAGAGACGCCTCTGATCATCCCGGCATCAGCGAATAGGTTTAGATTTGATGGATTTACTGGATCCCCAGTAAATCAATCAAATTAAGCTAGTGGGGTTTTCGGGAATAAGCCTTGATTACCGAACCGAGATACCTAGCATGCCTGCCTACCTACCAGTAACAACTGCTAGCTTCAGTTCGAAACCAAATGTCATTTAGGTATTTTTTCATCCTTGTTTTAGACGAACAAACATGCAGATAACTTAATTAGTAGTACACTATAATTATACTAATCTAAATGTTTGATACTTATTTGATTACATACCTATTTACCTACTGATTACTTTATTATCTGGCTTATCCCTACGAAGAAACAATCGTAGACTTATCCAGATAATTGTTTGTTATCGGGGACGGGCGCGGCTGCGGCGCAGGCGGTCCTGCACCCGGGTACGCGGGCCTGCACCCGGGTACGCGGGCGCGGGCCAGCACCCGGGCACGCTGCGCGAGCCGAGCCATTCATTACTTCGTCCTATCTAATTATAGGTACCAACTAAAATCTAACTAAGCAACCGGTGGAAACGGCAAACGTAGTGTAGGACGCCCTCCGGCCAGATGGGGTGACGATCTGCGGAAGGTTGCAGGCAGAAGATGGATGCGGCAAGCCGAAGACATCAGGACGCGATGGCGCTCATTGGGAGAGCCCTATGTCCAGAAGTGGACTGCGATAGGGTGATGATGATGATGAACATGTAGAATACTCCAGTACTTACTGGCCGAGACGCGGCTCGCAGGTTCGAGTCCTGCAGTGGCAACTGCTCGGCAAACAGATTAGACAGAGTACGTACTTACTTACTACTTACTAACGTGTCGGCAAATCGCCTGCTAAGCCCTGCAGGATTGTGTTAAGATGTCTATCAAGAACCAAAACGTCTTCTTCTTATCGTTTCACTAGTCATTTCGAACCAGTGTGGTGAAAATATTTCAAGTGCGCCTCGAAGGAGCCTCCTTTCGTGCACTGTACCAACTAGTAATTTCTAGCACCCGGGAGCAACATGTAATGTGGGCGCTACTGTTCCGGCTTGAAGGGCAAATGAGACGGTGGAAAATACACTGCAGTTTCAAAATGGGACTAATCTACTTTCGAGGCTCCACTAAAATGTCCCGCAGCGGAGGCGAGCTCGCGCGATCGTCACAGCAGCGGTGGTTAGGTTGCCTGATTTCGAAAGAGTTTATTTGCAACAATAATTCTAATATCAACAAATTATATAAATCCGCTTGATTTCTAAACAAAGGTTTTAATTAACTTAACTTTAGTTTAGAACTTTTTTGTTGACTCTTTGGTTTATAATATAGTAATATGTACTAAAGTTCTAAACTAAAGTTAAGTTAATTATAACCTTTGTTTAGAAATCAAGCGGATTTATTACTAAATATATTTATATAATTTGTTGATATTTATGGATTTCCGCAAAGTAACGCTTGAATCAATCAATAATTCTAATAGTTAGTAAAGGCATGTAAAGGTAAATTTATATGTAAATGGCTCGATATTCTATGTAGTTTTACCATTGTAAGTAATACCTAGTTAGACTAAATGTATTCACCTATATGTGTGAATCATCATAGTGTAGGTATCTACCTATCTATTTTTTTTATTGGGTGACAGACAGGACTAAAACAGGGGGACAGATAACTTTTTTGGCCCATCTGTCACCCTAGGCGGACATTGCAGGGTGACAGATGGGAATAATTCGTTGCGACGACGACCGACGGCTGTTGTTTTGTATATATTTTTTTTTCTTTTTCGAATGGACATATAAAGCAGTTGGCCGCAGATGGACGTCACTGCGACATCTAACTCTATCTATACTACTTGGGCGAGTGAACATGCCACTGGCTGCCACTCTCGCTCGGCACTTGCTGCGTCCCCCGCCCCCCGCGCGGCGCCCTCCGCGTTTGTTCTTCCTCCAATTGCTCTGCCTCATCATCACTTATCATCACCAAGTATTGCAGGACCTCTTCTCTATCAACATTATCCAATCCCTCGCTGTACTTTGCACACGTCATTCGAGCCAGGTGTCATGATGTTCATTCGCCTGAGTTGTATGTATTGGTTATAATATATCTGTATGGCGGTCCGGTCACGGGCAGGCGAGCGTATTATTAAGTTTAGTTCATAAAATAAAAGAACCTTTCGTTTTATTCATAACACATTTATTAACATAAAAATACATAACAAATATTAAATATTCTTAATACTAAACCATAATGTTCCATACGAGCACGTATGTTCACGCGTGGTACACGGTGATGAGGGTATGTTCACGCGTGGTACATGGTGATGAGGATATGTTCACGAGTGGTACATGGTGATGAGGGTATGTTCACGCGTGGTACATGGTGATGAGGATATGTTCACGAGTGGTACATGGTGATGAGGGTATGTTCACGCGTGATACACGGTGATGAGGGTATGTTCACGCGTGGTACATGGTGATGAGGGTATGTTCACGAGTGGTACATGGTGATGAGGGTATGTTCACGAGTGGTACATGGTGATGAGGGTATGATCACGAGTGGTACATGGTGATAAGGGTATGTTCACGAGTGGTACATGGTGATGAGGGTATGTTCACGAGTGGTACATGGTGATGGGGGTATGTTCACGAGTGGTACATGGTGATGAGGATATGTTCACGCGTGGTACACGGTGATGAGGGTATGTTCACGCGTGGTGCATGGTGATGAGGGTATGTTCACGCGTGGTGCATGGTGATGAGGGTATGTTTACGCGTGGTAAACGGTGATGAAGGTGTGTTCACGCGTGGTACACGGTGATGAGGGTATGTTCACGAGTGGTGCATGGTGATGAGGGTATGTTTACGCGTGGTAAACGGAGATGAGGGTGTGTTCACGCGTAGTACACGGTGATGAGGGTATGTTCACGCGTGGTGCATGGTGATGAGGGTATGTTTACGCGTGGTAAACGGTGATGAGGGTGTGTTCACGCGTGGTACATGGTGACGAGGGTATGTTCACGCGTGGTACATGGTGATGAGACATTTGCTGACGACGCGCATGTACCGCTCCCACACACTCTTGAGATCAGCCTCCCTGCGGACACATGGAACACTACCACATTACTTGTTACATTACTAAAGTGTTCAAAATGTAAATGAGTGAATGAGAGTAAGCGAGTGTGGATATACGAGTGAAAATCGGGAATGATGAGCGAGTGTGAGTTAATGAGTGGGAAAGAGGGAGGGGAGGTATGCAATGTACTTACCGCAGCACGTCCATCTGCAGCGCGCAGTGCGCGTACGCGCTGAGGAACTGCGCCAGGTCCGTGCGCGGCCAGCCGCCCGCGCGCCACGGCTCCACGCACCTGCGGACACGCACACGTCACCCCCGCACCTCACCCCCCTTCACACCCGCGCACCCCCCGCACCCCCACACGCACCGCTCCAGCAGGTCCAGGAACAGCGAGCGCAGCTCCCGGCCGCGGTGCAGGCTGCAGGCCACGCCCACCAGCGCGCGCGAGTACACCCTGACTCATACAGATCATGTTAGAAGCGTTTCTGTCATAATCAAGGTTTTACAAAATCATAGACAACCGACTACAATGAGTGTGCGAATGAACTTCAATAAAAAAACAATCACGCTTTTTATTTTGGTCACTAGATGGCGCTGCACAAAAGTCAATTGTCAACGTCAAGTGTCGTAATAATAAATTTTCTGTTTTTTTGTTTAGATTTGTGACACTTGCGTTTCATACAGCGCCATCTATCTTTTTCAATTCAATTCATTTATTTGGGTCATTAACAAAATTTACATAGTCGTGCATTTCTTATTTAACTCTATGATAACTAAGTTGCATGCAATTTCAATTATAAATGACCACATCGTGCATAAAACTTATAGTCCACAAACTATACCCAGCCAAAACAGTAGGACCTAATAATTTAAAAACTTTACTTTAAAAAACGAATCTGCCTAAATCTTAAATTTATCATGCACATAGAATATGTTACAAAAATATAAAATACATCACACAAAATTAAAATAACTAACCTTCCTATAAAAAAAAATAAAGGAAATATAAACTAAATAATATATATATAGTTTATAGAACCACTTTTTTTTAAATGTATCATTGAAAAGCCCTCATTGGACTGTTTTGGTGACCGTTAACACCGCTGTAAAGTTACAGAAAAGCTAAATACGCAATTTCGTTTACTTCGACGACATTTTTTTTTGGTTATTTGGATATAAAAGTAAACTACTGAATCGATTTTGATGAAATATGTATGGGACTAATATGAAAGTATATCCTTTCAAACAAAAAAAGAATTTTAAAAATCAATTCATAAACAACAAAGTTCTGAGGCAACAAACATTAAAAAAAAAATACCAAATTGCTAACCTCGTTTTCTCTCCATTAAACTGTTATCTCACCTAAAGTTGAGTTCTAACTCTTGATATGACTTCTCCAGCAGTTTCGGCTTGAGTCGCATGCACACTAGGCTGCAACAACGCAACACGAACGGGTGAGTGAGTGTGGGGGGTGAGTGAGAGTGGGTGAGTGAGTGAGTGTGGGGGGGTGAGTGAGTGTGGGGGGGTGAGTGAGTGTGGGGGGTGAGTGAGAGTGGGGGGTGAGTGAGAGTGGAGGTGAGTGAGTGTGGGGTGAGTGAGTGTGGGGGTGAGTGTGGGGGTGAGTGTGGGGGTGAGTGAGTGAGCGTGGGGGGGTGAGTGAGTGTGGAGGGGTGAGTGAGCGTGGGGGGGTGAGTGAGTGTAGAGGGGTGAGTGAGTGTGGGGGGTGAGTGAGAGTGGGGGTGAGTGAGTGTGGGGTGAGTGAGTGTGGGGTAAGTAGGTGTGGGGTGGGTGAGTGTGGGGTGAGTGTGGGGTGAGTGGGTGTGAGGTGAGTGAGTGTGGGGTGAGTGAGTGTTGAGTGAGCGGATGTGGGGTGAGTGGGTGTGAGGTGAGTGAGGGTGAGCTCACTGCTTGTGCTCCTTCTCCTTGTCGAGCAGGATGCGCAGGTCGCGCAGCTCCAGCAGGAACTCGCGGTCCATCTCCGTGTCGTAGTACTCCGGCCCCGAGCAGCTGTACGTCCAGCTGCCCATGATGGCCTGCAACACACACACACATCACACACCACACGTCACACACCGCACACCACACACAAGCGTTGTCCTGCCTTCTCCAGGTATCTAGATCGCTGGGTACCTAGGCATTGTAGGACGACACTATGCTGGGACCGGACCTATTGGTCTCCATGACTTATTAAGCCATACCTAGTTGATGTTAAAATGTTTTATGTACCTACTTAGATTTGTACCTATACCTACTTAGAGGAGCCAATAAACAAATTTCCTTTCTTTCTTTCTTTCACACACCACACACCATCACCAGACACCACACACCCACCTGCGCGCAGTGGTAGAAGTCGTTGAAGGTGAGGTACTGCAGCTTGCGCTTGGTGGTCTCGAAGCGCATGCACGCCAGGAACACCACCGCGCCGTACTTCCTGCAACACGCGCGCGTCACTGCGGGGGGGACTTGACGGGCGGGGGGGACAGGGGGGGACACTTACTTGGCGAGCGGGGGGGGCAGGTGGAAGGTGGCGCGGATGTTGGCGACCACGTTGCCGGGCAACTCCTCCACGCACTTGAACACGCGCCGCACGTTGTCGAACTGCCGCCGGCAGCAGCGCAGCGGCGCGCCCGACCGCTCCGCCACCTGCACATGGGTTGATTCTATGTTATTGACCTAGGTCAACATGTAGTATTACCCCCCACCCCCGGTATCAAGTCCCTTGTCACCTCGTCCAGGTCCTTCCTGTGCCGCGAGGACAGCTTGCGGCCCAGCAGCTCGCGGATCACGGCGTCGTCCAGCTCGTAGTACCTGCGGAACCACACCGTGCTCGTATACCGTGCTCGTACACCGTGCCACGGTAGTGAGGACGGATGTTGTACGTAGTACGTACTACGTACATACATAAGTGTATGCTACTTTCCTCAACAATGCTATTCAGGTGAGTAAATAAGTTTGTCTTAAATATTGGCGACCTTCCCGCCTGGCGAAGCCCATGGACATCCTAATAGTGCCGAGATACATTGGCAGTGGATGAATGTAAATGAAGCTGTGGGTGTCTCTCACTTCTCGATGAGCATCTGCTTGGTTGGCTCATCGATCTGGAACAGCATCTGCTCGGCCAGCTTGGCCGGCACCGTCAGCAGCCGCTCCAGCAGCGCAAACGTGCTGAAACCAACGAGGGACATGGACGGATCTCTGAAGCCAAGCTTCACTGGCTGCAAACACAGCATGGTTGGTATGGTACCAAGTACCAACCAAATCAAATAAAATCAATTAATTTATCAAATGATTAGGTAACTACAAACTAGTTCGGTAAACATCCTACTAATTTTATAAACGCGAAATTTTGTAAGTGGGTCATTCTCAGTTAAGAGGTACTTTCCATGGCAAGGACAAAAAACCACTTTTTTCATACTTACTTTCTAATTAACCTATTTATTACTTAAAACTAAATGTTTTCTTCATGCTCACTTAAATTTATTACATAAATGTAAGTAGTTTAGTCACAATAAGTTCTAATACAATAAAAAAGTCTCTCCCCTGGTCTGTCCCCAAACCGACTTTATTTGTAAACCAATTATTATGAATGTATTAAAATTCAATAATAACTTTTCCATCGTTAATTTTATACAGAACAATAACTTAGTCAAAGTTTCTTATAAGTAAAATTACTTATATTCCAATTTTTCATAAATAATATCAATGCCGAAATTTGTCCTCCGTGTTTTGTGTCTCGTCCCCTGGCTTTTTGTTTTCGGTTAAAAATCAGTTTTGTTTTGCTAGTTTGTGGAAATTCTGACCTCGAGTGCATAGGATGTAACGAGAATCTAGCAGCAAGCAGCGCATAAGCCGACTGCGCAGCCATTTTAACGGCCATTTCAGTCATGCCACTCGCTGTGTGTAGAAATGTTGAGTGAATGCAGTCTTTCCTCTGGTAAGTTTTATTTAGCAATTATTTGTTAAAATACTAATATAGACTTAAATATTCACTATGAATAGTGCATACATTGTTACGTTTGACTGTGAATTGCGTACAATAAATACTTTTTCGGCTATTTTAGATATCAATCGAAAATGTATCTCCCCTGGCGTATTTCCCTTAGCTCTTTTGATACATTTGTATGCGTTTTCATTAATACTTCTACATTTTTTTAACCTTTACTTGGCATTATGTATATCTTAGCTTTAAAATATAATATGACTTTTTTTACAGAAAAAAATGGCACGTAGATAAAAAATTACGCGCGAAGAACGGCTCCAAATCACCTGAGATTAGATTAAAAAAACTACCCTCCCCTCACTTAAAAATGAGAGGGCGGTGTATTTTTTATGCATTTAATAAATATATTGATGTCTTTGAGTACAAGTTTTAGAAAAAAAAATTTTTTAGTTACCTTTTAATAAAAATATTTTTAGAGTTTAAGTACAAGAAAAATTTAATCTCAGAGAAGTTTTTGATTCTTTTTATTTTATTATTTACTATCGATAATAAAGTTATAGATATTTTTATTTTGACTGAATGGAAAAGTCAAAAGCCTTTTTATGTTTTGTACCTAGCAATTAAGAAACATTTAATTTTATAAACAAAGACTGCTGAGAAATGACAAGTCTGATTATATATAATTCATAATTAAAATTAAAATAAATAAAAAAAGTTGATTCTTAAAAATAACCCTGTTTTTAATATGTCTATCTCTCTTCCCTGTCCATAAAGTATCCTCCCCTGTGCATTTTGTCTCGACCCTGTACTGAGTATTTACCCTGGTCTCTTAAAAAACGAGATAAAACCAACAAATTGACTGGCCACTTTGTAAACATTTTCAACTTAAAAGTTTCCATAAAAAAGATATATACTTAAGTAAAAATATAAAAAAAATGCCATGCCGTCACTTCATACAACATATTACCTCTTAACTGAGAATGACCCAAGTATGGATGGATGGATGTTTGTTACTCTTTCACGTAAAAACTACTGAATGGATTTTAATGAAACTTTACAATAATATAGCTTATACATCAGAATAACACAGGCTACAATTTATAAAGATACCTGCGCAGACCAAGTCGCGGGCACCAGCTAGTTTATTATATTTAAATTATAATTATTTATGATACACAGGCAGCATAATTCTGATGAGTTCTAAAATAATCTATAAAAATACAAAATAAAATAATCTTTCTAAAAAAAGTGCCACACTATTAACAATTCCAACATTGTGTGACATAGACATCAGCGAAAGCTGCTCGTCTATCAATAAATAAATAATTTTATTATAAAAATAGTAATATCTTGATTATTTTACATAAGTGCACTTTAAATATTTGAAAGAGTTCACTAAAGAGGCACTGATCACTGTCTGTGTGTCTGTGGCAACTTGTTCCAGCCTCTGGCAATGCAGTTGCAGTTGGGTAAAGTGTTCTTCCTTTGCTATTTGTTACAAAGTTATTTTGAAACAATTTAATTGATTGTGTACAGTTTCATATGTAGAGAAATACATGGCAGTAGAGGCTCGCTACAGAGTGCATGCATACTAGTAGTGGCTCACTACATAGCGAATATGTACCAGTAGTGGCTCGCTACAGAGTGAATAGGTAACAATAGTTGCTCGTTACAGACAAAGTAAATACAAACCGATAGTGGTCCAGCACGTCGCTGGCGATGAGGTCGACGGGCGCGGCCGCCTGCTTCGCGACGCTGCGCTGATGCAGCGCCGACACCGCCTCGCTCGCTGCAACCATACGCTACACTCCATCGGCATCCAACACATCACATCACATCACAAAGTCAAAACGTTACTGATACGGTGAATATGTGTGATAATGTATGGTGACAGAACCGCCACTGAGCCCCAAAGATCAATTCCAATAAAAAAAGAGCTTTAATTTATTGCTTACTCTGAAAATCGGCCTTGAAACTAAAGAATTCGTGTATTATCGGTGTGTATAAATCCGCCATGCATGAAACATTTTTACTCACACGAACAACCCTCTATCCATAGTTGGTAGATCTCTGGGTCGATTAGTGTGAAATTACTCACAAATACATCCACTTCCGTATACATTATTCTTTGGTCTTTCAATAAAACCAGTGATAAAACTTAGAATTTTTGAAAGATTATTTTTATTTCGACCACTTTTTATTGGTTTGTTTTGACATAACAGCTGACTCTGAAACTGACAGTTGGTTGTCATGTTGTTTGCCTGAGTAAAAAATTGTTAAGGTGCTATACCATGCTAACAACTCGATTTTTCCATCGAATGAAAATAATAGTAGATTGTTTTTGTATATTATTCTACTCGCAAGAAGTTTTGACGACTTCGGTAGTACGTTCGGAATGTTCTATTTGTACAAATGCAACAATAGTTTCAGTTCTTAAAACTTGTATTTTTCTTAAAAAATTTCGAGTTTTTGTCTGAAATTGAATATCAACAATATAGAAGCTGCATCTTTAGGCACATTGATTAAAATAAAATATCAAAGTATATGCACTTACTTAGTTAGTGAAATATTTCACTATATTTTCATTTTTAAAAATTAAATCAAAAGCCTCGCTATGGATGGATGGAGTTACCGAGCGCTCTACCTACAGTAACCAAAAAAACAAACATTGATTTTTTTCCAAAGCCCTTGTTTTTTGTGTTTTTATTTTGGATGCTGTGAGCTTGGATCTCAAAACCCGAAAGATAAAGCCTGGTAAGCACATTACACTCGACGATCTATATATTTCCTTGTCGTCCTATTTTTAAACTGTTTCATTTGAGATGTTGGACCAATGATTGATCTTCCAGCTCAGCTGTCTGTAGTAGGTTAATATTGAGGCCCGAGCCAGTGTCTTTCTTCTATGCACGAGCTCAGATAATGCGATGACAGAGTATCAGGGCGGCATTCGAGACTCTGTAGGTAATAATACTTCGCTGTTACGGGATCTCGGATCGGGTGGGACGATATTGGACCTGAATGAACAGTGTGTTGTGGCGTGCCAGGGTCCAGCATGTCTGCGGCGGAAGGAGGAGAGGAGGCGGGCGGGGGAGGAGAGGAGGCGTGCATGATGTTCGCCAACGTGTGGGTGAAGCTGGAGGTGGAAGAGGAACAGGAGGTGCCGCTCACGCCCGACACGCTGCACCTGCCGCTGCTGCCCAGGGACAGGTGAGCCCGCCCGTACGCGCTACTGGCCACCAGCTGTGTCCGCTATCAGCTGTGCCGTCTACAGTTATGGCATCTATCTACCTGCTGCGCCAGCTACCACCTGTGGCATCAGTTAATTGAGCGCAGTATCTACTAAATAAATATTTCTCTATATTTCAGGAAACCAAAAAAGCGAAAACCATTCACAAAACCTACCCAACTCCTACGCTGCGACCAATGCGACTACACCACCAAGTACAAACCTTCCCTTAAGTTCCACGTTTTGGGGCACAGCGACGCCAAGCCCTTCGTCTGCTCGCACTGCCCCTACTCCACCAAGTACCCCATCTCCCTCAAGAGGCACATCTTCATCCAGCACGAGTGCAAGAATGACCCTGACAAGATCAAACAGCTGCCCATCTTCCACTGCAGCACCTGTGCGTACACCACCTACTTCAAGTGGAACCTGCATGCCCACGAACGTAAACACAACCTGGAGAAGAAGTACAAATGCACACTGTGTCCGTACTCCACCGCCTACAACCACAACTTCGTCAAGCACAGTCGCACTCACAAGAAACTAGACACAACCTACCATTGCGATAAGTGCCCCTTTTCAACCAAATTCGAAGGGCATATAACTAGACACCTGGCCAAAATACATTTTGAAGTGTCTGAAAAAGCCAGCAGGTGCGAGTTCTGTCCGTATTCAACGAAAACTAAATGGAGGTTAAATATACACAAGAACCGCAGTCGACAAGAGAGGGCGCTGCAATGTGCTCACTGCGACTTTGTAACGCAGTACCACTGCGAGTACAGGGAACACAAGCATCTGCACACTGACAAAGTGATGGCGCAGATCGGAAATCAGAAATGGATGGAATCCATGTTCCTCAAAGGTAGTGAACTTAATAGCAACCAAATTGAACAAGATAGCCAAAAATTATGTGAACAAGACAGAAAAATTAACAAGGCCGAAACGCCAGACGAAGGTAAAATAGATGACCCTGGCAATGGAGAAAATTATGAACTAAGCAAAAAAGAAGATCCCGACTACTATCTCAATGAAAAGAATAATTTTAATCCTTCCCAAAACACCTCAAATACTTCTTCAAGTAGCTTAAGCATTTCCCAGAATAGTTTAAACATGTCTCAGAATGGCCTAAATATGTCTGAGAATGGCTTTAACATGTCTCAGAATGGCTTAAACATGTCTCAGAATGTTTTGAGCATGTCTCAGAATGGCTTAAACATGTCTCAGAATGGCTTAAACATGTCTCAGAATGGCTTGAACATGAGTCAGAATAGCTTAAACTTGTCACAGAATGGCTCAAACATGTCTAGCTTAATCGTGTCTCAACTGACTGAGCATGAGAAAACCAATCATTACCTCCTGGATCCAAACTGTGAAGTAGAATGGGGGAACATACAAGTGATTGAGTCTTCGGACATCGACCGGCCATTCCAATGTGTGACCTGCAGCTACCGTGCAAAGTTCAAAGCATCCGTTCAAAGGCACTTCCAGCGGCACCACACGGAACACAACAAGCCCTTCAAATGCGTCAACTGCGACTTCTCGACCAAGACGAAGGACCAGATAGCCCTTCACAACAAGCGGAGCCGGACCGACGACATCATCACGTGCAAACTCTGTCCGTTCACCACCAACTTCAAATGTCAATATTCCATGCACGAAAAGGTAACAATGTAAATCCACTTAACTTTAGTTTAGAATTTTAGTATCAAAGCACCGAAAACAGAAAACCGGTTGATGGTAATAAACATTAAAAAATTGTTGATTATGTGGCCTCGAACTAGCCTTACCCTTAACCTTAGCCTACACTGATGACAATTTCAAGCAGAATATGCTGGACTTTTTAGTTGTTTAGTATCAACTTTTGTATGTACCCATATTTTTTAACAAATAGAAGAAAGAAGAGAGAAGAAATGTTTTTATTGGCTCCTCTTAGTACACTCCAGATGTAGGTAGATAGATAGATAACTCTTTATTGCACACCTCAAAACAAGAATTTAAAAAGGAACACTGACAATACAAAAAGTGGAGCACAATGGGCGGTCTTATCGCTCAAAGCAATCTCTAGAGCAAGAATTGATAATGACGGGCAATGATAGGTTGATGACTTAAGAAGTATGCACTTATTATTATTATTATGGAGACCTTATTACTGGATTACTATTATAGGTCCAAATAAATATCTTATCTTATAATTTTTTGAAGTCGGTTGAATAACAAATATTGTTTGTATGTCATAGGCGCATTTCCCGTTCAAATGCGTGTACTGCGAGTACACGTGCAAGAAGAAGTACGACATGCAGAAGCACTTCAGCACCGCGCACCTCGGCGGGGGGCTGCGGTGCGCGCGCTGCCCCTTCCGCGCCGCGCGCCGCGACGCGCTGGCGGCGCACGAGGCGGCGCACGGCGCGGGGGCGAAGCCCTACAAGTGCCCGCGCTGCACGTACACGGCCGCGCGCCGCGCGCTGCTGACGGCGCACGTGGCGCGCGCGCACGACCGCGCCGGCCTCGAGACCGTGCTCACCGACGACAAGCTGGAGTCCTTGAGGAGGCCGGACCCGGCGGCCGAGGTGGATGGCTCCGTGCTCGGCGTGCTGCAGGCGCTGAGGGCCGAGCCCGACCCGCTGGCCACCAAGTAGTGTAAAGTAGATGTGGGTGCCATCATTATTCCCATCTGTCACCCTAGGCGGACAGAGCAGGGTGACAGATGGGAATAACGATGGCACGCGTAGCTCGCAGTCCCCCTTTCAGCAATGGTGAGACAGATGGAACTTTTTTGTCCCATTTGTGTCACCCTGCTCTGTCCGCCTAGGGTGACAGATGGGACAAAAAAGTTCTATCTGTCCTACCGTTGCTGAAAGGGAGACAGCGAGCTATGGGTGCCTCGGTTGCACTTCTGGAAGTTGCAGATCGTGCCGTGTTTTCTAAATGAGAGAAAGATGCAGGCGCTGCAAAGTGAACATTTTTGTAACTTGAGTTACTAGATCCCGAAATTGGCATTTTCTTCTATTTCTAACTAGACTAAGCTAGGTGTTTCGGTTCACCTTATTTTGGTTACCCACAAAAACAACAATTATAGTAATGGCAAATTTATGTACTTCTACTTTTAGACAGTTCATGAATTTTAACAACATAAGAAAATGAGAGCGATCGGGCGCAGACTCGATCGGTCGACATTTCGTTGGGTTGGTAGTGATTTGCCACTGTTACTTTGAGTATAAATTTGCCACCGTCTAATAAAAAAATATTTATGAAGCAGTGATTTGCCACCGGTAGGTCCATCGCATGGTTTGGTACAGTTAGTAAGGAAAGCTTGTGAAATAAAACCAATATTTAAGTAATTATTGTACAATTGGACAAACTAATCAACAAGGTCTGTCCGTGAATGATTTACCTACATCACCTACAAGCCTATCATGTTATATAATAATGTTGTATGAAGTTAGCGATAAGGCCGCCCTCTGTGTCGTGTCATTGTTAGTTGGTGCAAAGTGTAAATGCTAGTTTTCTTTAGATTTGGCAATAATATTGATACCTTAATGATATGCTAGTATGTACTTGCATAATTCGTTTTTAATTAAAATTATGTTAAAAACGAAATTGTTTTTATTGGTTGGTCACTAAATAATAACTCCATTACTTCAAATGCGACAGTTTGTATGTATGGATGTGGATGACGATCTGATGATGGATGTTTGTAGTACGCCGAAAGCAGTGATGCAATTGAGCTAAAAGCTAAAAATATGGACGTTTTTGCAAAGAGCTTCTATACTATGTATCTAGAGAGCTAACACGCCATTTTGTTTTATTTAAGGATTAAGAATTCTGAACCTGGCCTATATATGCCTTGGAAATAAAGTTCTTTTTTAATTAAATTATGGTGAAAATTATGGTCGCCCTACAGAACGAGACGCACTTCTTACTGGTTCTAGCTCTTTCGGCTCGCAGTTTTCGTGTGAGTCGGCATTCTAGATACATAGTATACAAGTTCTTGTTTTTGTTTTGCGGAGAGTAAAAATAATTAGGTATATAAGATTCTTGGCCGAGAGCCTCGGCTTCCTGTATACTATATAGGCCTCTGGTATAAGGCGGGCAGCTGAAAAAAAAACAGGTACTACCAGTTTTTAACAGCGCCATCTTTCAATGAGTAGCAGAATCTTTTGTACAGCGACATCTAGTGATACGTGATGATACTGCAGGCGTTACAAGTTGATGATGCGGCGCGCTAGATGACACTACTAAGAAAAATGAATGTTTCGCGCACTAAGCGTAGTAGACGGAAAGCTGGCACCAAAATGGGAAGACGCGTGTTTGAGTATCTTTTTTTATTTTTTTAAATCCAATTAATGGTAGTATAAATATTCTACAAGATTTTTTTTGTACAATATAACTCAGGGAAAATAACCTTTAATCAAACACAAATAAGTACCTAGGTAAATTCCTACCAACGGTCTACCGTTCGTCTACGACGTAACTGGCAGTTGAATTTAGTTTTGTATGCAAGTGGCTGTAGTTCCATTTTCTGCCACCTCACAGATAAGTTGGTAGGACTGTAATACTCTTAACGAATTTTAATGTTTTTTGACAAATTTTAATGTAATAATACTATCAATTATTAATGAATTATTTTTATTAGCAATTTATGTGAGAATTATTAACAATTATTTAGCACTAATTTTAAGTATTTGCACGACAAAAGTTGATGCAGTGATTCTAATTTAAAGTAAGACCACAATGTACCTGTATTACGCAAATAAAGATTCATTCATTCATTCATTCATTCATTCATTCTCTTCTTTCGTAACCTTTTGATCGACTATATAATCTTGTTTCTTGTCAACTTGTCAACCTGCCAGCAGATAACAGTTTTAAACAGTCAAAATCCAAAAGTAAATAAACACTACGTTTAAATTTTCGTCAAACCAACCCACTTACCCCAAGCCACAGATCTCGGATACTTTCGGCTTTCTTCTCTAATCTTTGTGTTCCAAGCCCACCCCAAACCAAGCCCAAACCTATATGTTTTGAGTAGATCTCCTCGCCCTGGCATCGTCCGTCACGATGCCCAAGAGTAAGCGCGCCGCGTCGTGCCGCGCCGACGGCCGCGCGCACAGCTCCTCGGCCAGCTCCAGCGACCAGGGGAACGTCTCGCAGGCAAGGCCCGCCTTTAATGTCCCCACTGCTGGGACTCAGGCCTACTCTCGGCAGGAGAGCGAATGGGTCTTAATCCACCACACGGACCCAATGCGGATTGGTGGATGTCACATGCCATAAGTAGAACATTTTTTCTGTCCTTTGACATGCCGGTTTCCTCACGATGTTTTCCTTCACCGTTGCGCGAACGTGGGATACATACATAGATTTTTTCGATGACTGCCGCCGGGATGCAGTCTGCGGTTTCGTCGTAAGGTACCTACAACTCCATTAATGCCATGCTCGCAATTCTCTGCCTCATTTACCTGGTCCAACGGTCCACCGAACGACTGAACAGGCTGTCGTCGACTGCGAGGGAACGTTCGCTTCGTATAGAAAACCAAACCACCATAGTGAGCAGAATTTGAACATCTTCTTGGTTTCATTTGGAAGAATCTGCGTTTTTATGGATCAAACATCCATCTATCTATCCATTCTCAAGAACTTTCGCATTTAGGTACCTAGGTAGTGACTAGGCTAGGACGTAGAGTAGGTACTACACGGGCGAATGAACATGGCACCTGGCTGCCACTCTCGCTCGGCACTTGCTGCGTCCCCCGCCCCCCGCGCGGCCCCTCCGCGTTTGTTCTTCCTCTAAATAAGCCAGGGCAAATATTTGTGACGAACACAAATGTGTGTTCCAAATTCCACGCTGTACTTTGAACAAACGTTATTTGAGCCAGGTGTCATGTTCATTCGCCCGAGTTATACCTACTTACCTATGGGTAGCGCGGCTGTTCGCAGGAGCACGGGCGCCCGCTGTCCGCCAGCCTGCTGTCGCCGCCCGCGCTCTCCACCTCCGACGTGTCCACCTGCGTCTCCAACGCGTCGCTCAACTCCTCCATAACGAGGTACCCCCAGCCCCCGCGCCCCGCGCCCGTAAGGCATTGTCCTAATAGAACGCAATCGCGCGACCATCGCAACTCCGTGATCAAACATACTAACGTCAAATAGGCGTCCCAATTGGCATCGCGTTGCGCGCTGTTCTGAGCTGAATTTTATGTCTCTGAAAAAAAATAAGACGTGATTTGCACTGCATACAAAATAATATTACGAAAAAATATTTATTTAGGGTATTTAGGGGTTTTTAGGGGGATCTGAAAAAAATACATGGGGGTAAAATTTAGTATGGGTTGGCAACACTGCCTGTGCAGGTTCCGCGCCGACTTCGACGACCTGAAGTGCAAGATGCTGATCTTCGGCGAGTCTCTGAACCTGTGCCGCTGCATCGCCGACGACTTCACGGGCCGCCTGGACACCATGGAGCGGCGCCTGTTCGCGCTCGAGCGGCGGCAGGTCCTCTGGCGGGTGAGCGGTACCAAGTGGGTACTAGGCTACATTACTTACTACTTACTATAGTACTAGCTTACCTACATCGTCTGCATTCATCTAGCATAATCATGTCGGCATGTAAAGATACGTGTATTAGTAGGTATTTAATGCGTTCGTCTCAGCTCGCGTCGCGGTTGTGTTCTCTCGGCGGTTTTTCATTTCAGTTCACAGATTAGTCAGAGTAATGCCTAGATCACACGTACCGAGTACTCGGTCGAGACAGTGAAAGCTTGCGTCACTCCGCACTCGCTCAGCCGAGCACTCAGCGCTATGTTTATACGTGCCGAGTACTCGGCCGAGAGCACTGTCTCGGCCGAGTACTCGGTACGTGTGATCTAGGCATATGTTTCAGTTCAGAGGGAGGAGCGCGATGCAATGCGTGCATGCAGTCTGTCCTTTGCATCCTGTTAAATGACAGTGCTGCCATTGTTTGACAATTACCCTTAATTAGGGAAGATAACAAAATAACAAATATTTCGCACTTTTCAGTGCCAGCGCCAGGTAAGACATTTTGAAGTATGATGAAAATTCTCTAATTTATATAAATGTAACGTAAAATTAAAAAATATATTGTATTGTATGTTGTTTATTGTACAAGTCAAGTGGGAAATTATTACCTACTACCAACACCTACTTAGTTAGGTATTCTAGATCTATGTCTGTGGGCTGTGGGAGCTGATAATCTACGTTTTAAATTAGTTGGTAGATCAATAATTAAAATATAGAAGGCTTAGTCCTAAATAATAGATTGACAGAGAAGACAATCCACAGATCAAACCACTCAACGTAGAGACTTGAAATTTAGAGGGTATATTCGGCAAAAAAGTAAAGTTGCGGGTGTCATACTGTCAGCTAGTAGAGATAACTGAAGAAAATTAGAAATGACGACAGTACCTACCTATCTATACCTACCTACCAGCCAACTCATAAAATTAAATCTTATTCACACTTTACCTACTATCTAACCGTAGTTCGTATCTTTATATTCGTAATGTTTTAATTTACTACGAACTATAGACTAAGTGTAGGTATGTACCTAGACCTAGTGGATTACTTTGAGCCTTTGAGATAACTATCTTATCGTTATGTTATTATCTGCTGCTATGGCTGCCTGTACAATTGTCGGAGGATTGATGGATAGGTTGGTAGACTTAGTACTCGTAACAAGCTACTTCATCTCAGTATTACGCGGGTGACGTCACGGGTAGGGCTAGTTTTCCAATAAAGTAGGTACAGTATACAGTCGGTGTATACATTCATACATAATAATATAAAAACATAGTTTTTTTTCATTTCTTTCAACAATAAATTTTATTATAATAACACTATACTTGTGAAAAAAAAAATTGGAACATTGGACAAGTGGATGTGCAAAGCCAAAACACAATATCTATCTAGATAAATATCCCAAGCAGTCCACTGGAGAAGACACCACAATACAAAAGTGCTGGCTTATTGACGAAATCACCACTAGGCCACTAGCCTTCCCTACTAGTGGCTGACTTTGTCCAATATTTTAAAAATTTGGACATACATATATTTCTGTCATTTTTGTTATCAATTTAACAATTATTTACAAAGCATTTCAAAACTTAATTCCACTATTTTCAACAACATAGAACTACAGTACCAGTCGTAAAAATAATGATATAGTTTGACCATGAAAACGTCTCATTGTTAATCTAGCTAGGTTAACAGCTCCGTTTAGTGAATACCTATATGTATAACCTAAGTGCTTGATTATTTCAATTACTTATTTGATGTTGACACCTTAAGAAGTACCTAACCTACTCTACACCTACATTGATATACGCGATAATCTCTAATGATATGGAATCGTTTCATGGCTGTAGGTATTGTATGTATGTATGCTGACATTTTTATTACTCTTTGTGTGTTTCTCTTTCATTTGAATTGGCATTCAAGATTCAAGATTTTTATTCGCCAGAACATAGTATATATAATGGCATGCCTTACTAACGTTTGATTCAACTATAAATAATAGCTATGTAACAATAAAATACCTACGACATTAGTCACATTAGGTACCTCTTAGCTTCTTCTGAACAAGCTGTCGGTAGGTTTTAAGTCTAATTATTATTGACATTATGTTATTGTGTATTTTTGTGAATGTGTACCTAATCTGCTTTCTCTGGATTCTCTGGAAGCCAGTTAAAAGGACTTGAAAACCTTGGTTCACATACATTTCGTAATTGATCATCACGAATATCAGTCGGTATGGTTCAAACTAACCAACCAGTAAAGTTTTAGTAAAGGCCGATAACTCCGATAAGGAGGAAACGTAAAGCACACGATTGAATGCCTTATTATTTTATGTTGCCTAATTTATTTACTAACGTTATCTGAAATTTTCATTCAGGGTTCATCAAATTATTTAAGTTAGTCAGTAATTTTGTTAATTTTAATCAAACGAGAGAAGAAAATAGTCTCACTTATCAACAAAGTACAGTGAATGATATAAAGTAGCTGACTGAACCACCGAGGAAAGAAGTAACTGAACACTAATTTTCTACCATTATATACTGAGAAAACAATCATTATCTCGGCGTTTTTCGATTCCAACACTTATTTAGACACCTACAAACAAAATTATCTGTCAGTGTTGGCTTCCTCAAGGTTACTTACTTTTCAGTTTCAGATGTTTCCATTCTATTGAATAAACTGAAAAGAAAATTTCAATTGAATCCTACTAACCGCAACCGAAACATTATTTAAGTGCCTTTTAAAGAATCCTTGATATATAATTAAAATTTCAAATTTATTAATTTGCTCAACAGTAAAGTATGAGCATAATACTAAGTGCACACTGAAAGTGTATTAGTGTGATACTGAGTTACATTTTCCATCCTTATATTAGATACTTACAGAGCGTTATGATAACTACAAAATAATACAAGGAAAAACAGAAGGTTAAAGGTACAAAAAGGTACAAGTTAACTTAGATTATACTTTATGTAATATAAAAAAGAAAAATTATAATAAAGTTATAATTTGTGTTTATATTGCTTACAGAGTGAAAGCAACTACTCAGCTATAATACAAAAGAACAAAAGACTGTCGCAGAAGACGCAGCAGGAAGCAAAGGTAATAAAAATTATACCTATGTACTTGATTTATGTAACAATATTAATGTAATATATAATTTTACAATTTTTGAAATTTATACAACGCCATCTAGCCCCAAACGACATACGAAAAAAAAACAGTTTTTCTTTAAAGCTTGTTACACAGCTTTGCCAAACCAGAGCTATTTAATTATTTAATTATATTATTATAACAATTTATTTAGATACTTTATTATTACTGTGAGTATCTGTGAAGGACAACCAACAAATGGAATCCTCGTACAAATTGCTCCGTCGTCGTATATATATGATATAGATCACAAAAACTTGTTGATATCACAACTATGCTTTGTGGGTTTTTTATTGTAGGTAGGTGCATTGTAATTATTTTGTCACTTTTTACTTACACTGAAAATCAACCTTTCTTTATTTACTTATAATATTATTTACTTTTTGGAATACTTTATGTACTTTACATAAGCAAGTACTTAAGCACTTAAAATTTTTTCCCACAATCTTTTTACTTTTGGCGGTTTAACGTCTAAATTGTTTATTTTTTTATTTAATTAAAATTATGTTACATCATTAAATTTTATTATAATTTTTGTTTGTTTCTTAGCAAATGTTTCCGGCTTTTGAGAATACCTGAGCGAGCAGTCACGTAAACTTTGATTATCTAAACCTTGAATTTCAAAACCAGCAGTTTGTGTAAAAGAAACCAAAACAAATGTTTTGTTTTCATTAATATTAAAGTCTTTAAGTAACGGCTCCAAAGTAATTTATGCGGTAATATCATGTTTAACTCAATCAAGGGATATTTACGTATTTAACCATTACTTACGATCACGTATAAAAAAACCTTAACCAGAATAATATAAAAATAAATAAATTGGAATGTGCCTTGTAAGACAAACACGAACAACAAATTTTATTGAGTCCCTAGTTATTTCTAGTTCCCTACTGTTATTGCTGATTAATTTTATAAAGGTACTTAACTGTAAGTCCAATCTGTAATATCAGTGATAATATTGAAACTAAACCTATCTTATTAACTTAAAGATAGACAATATTACAGAACAAAATTAATATTTTTAGGCACCTTTTTATTATTCGAAAATACATGTACCAGCAGCACTGGCTAAAATACTAACTATAACTGTGTTTGTTTTTGCATAGTGCGACTTCATACTTATTCGATAACGTTGTAAACACTGATATTTGATTCTACTGCTAATTTTATAATTAATCTGCCATTTGTAAAGAGTCATTTTGTCCAAATGTATTTAGAGCGGGCCTATACTTTTATCTTTGGCTGTATTATATTTTGACATATGATTCACGTAACCGAATGGTTGTTACTCGTGCGATTTCATTCTGTTATGTGCTATTTCATATTACCTATCTCTGTCCCACTCGCCACAGCATAGACTGAACTGCCATATCGAATTTCTACTTTGAGCGGATGAGCGGCGTCGTCGTAGCGCAAACCTCTCGCTCTTCGGTTGAATCAGTACATTCTTATAACGCGATTTGTGTAGACGTATACAACGCATAATATATTTACGTGATATTTTTCTGACTGAATAGCAATTATATACTGATTGTGGGATCAATACTGTGAATCATTGCATAATAATGGCTAAGGTAAAATAATACGGTGTTACTTAGAAATGTTTTTCGCGTTTTACAGGTATTACTATATTATTTTGTTTCTTTTTGCATTCATCACACCACCGGGTGACGTATCACGGATGGTTTCGAGATAACTAAAGGAAGACAGTTTCATATAGGCTATCCACTCTAGAATTTGCACTTAATTGATATATTTTGAAATATAGGACTTACAAATTATTAGGCAAATCAGAAACCTTGCTAGGAATGCATTAATTGCTAAAGTTTTTATCTATGTATGTTTAGGTAGATATGCTATAGCTATCTATTAAATTATTTTTTAACAATAAATAGCGCAACACCAATATCAGATTTCTATCGGGAAAATGGTTTACCATATACGGGCAACATTTTAGACGTCAAAATCAATAAAAATCAGCTGTGAATGAAAAATGTCAATCTGGTGATCGCTCTTCGTCTCGTCTCGTTATTTTTTAGTTTTTTCACCAAAACTAATGTCTTTAGCAATTAAAAATCTATTAAAACAGGCGAGGGATAGATACAAGTGTTTTATAGAAATGAACCGAAGCAGCTATTGGGTGAGTGTCCATTAATTAATTAGCAAAAACTGAGGTGATAATTTACCGAAAATTTCACCTTGATTTTTACAGGTTTTAGGAAAAACCGCTCGCGGTTATTGCGTTTTATGAATGGGAAATGGCCTTAGAATTATCTTAGATAAGTCTGCGATGTTTCAATTGTGAGATAAACAGTTATTTGGGGGGTTTATGTTAGGGATGATGAATGATGTTCTGAGAGCGATACATAATTTCAGCTGTACCTACCTAATCTAGTAATAGCGCACGTACTCGTAAGGTTAAATTCTATTGTGACACATCATTATTATTATAAGCCCGTAACGTCCCACCGAAGGGCAAAGGCCTCCCTTTCCTCTTTCCAGACTTTTCGGTCTAAGCCTTGGACTGAGCAATCCTTTGTAAGGGAAGGGGTATAGCTCGTCTCTCCATCTTACGCCTTAGTGCGACACCTTATTTTAATAAAAATAACAAATTCCATGTCTCAACCCTAACCCATATGTAATTAGCCATTTTTGAGTTGGTAAAATATAAGGCAGCACAGAGACCTGGTGACTGGATAGTGTGTTACCTCTTTGAGTCTCTAGACAAAATAATATTTTTTAAACATATTATAATAATAATTATTTTATTTCAGACACAAGAAAAGTACAATGTAGCTTAAGTAGTAAATGTAGTCTTATAAACTTTTTAAATCTTCATTACTTACTAACATTTAAGAACTTAGGTACTATAACAATACATTTCTTTACACATTACATTTTTTTATCAATGTTCCATGAATTTTACAGGATATTGCCGATGTAATGACTCACTTTATCAATCAACAAATTAATGTTATTACTTACTTTGTAACTACCGGCACCGGGCGGGATCTGGTTTTAGAGGAACTGTAGGGAACTACATGATATATATTTTGTAACTAAATATATACTAAATCGTTTGATCGTTGATCAATACCAATTAGGACAGCGCCTAAGGCTGAGAAAAATCTGTCACTCAAATTATAGCGAAAATATTATTTTATCTTACAAATAAGGTTGCCTAAACTTTGTTGTTTGAATTATTGTAAAAAAAGGTCTCCATTCTACCCCGTTAGTAAATACGAATATTATGTATATATCTCTACAAAACGCACTGATAAAAATAAAATTAATGAGCAAGAGGTTTGGGATGCATGAAAATTATCTGCTTTGATCAATTATGTATCCCTGTCTTCGACACCACCGCTACACGTGGATAAGCAAAGCAATATTAAATTGAAATATCCAAAAGGTAAATAAGTACCTAAGTGTCAATTTTAATCTATTGTTTATAGTAATTAAGTGCATAAATTATTGATTTATTATTATTTTCAGCCGTTATCTACCCATTGTGCCACCCATCAAAGGCCTGACAAATTACATAAATAACAACTTTTATTATAATATTTAATTGCATTAATCTACAACGGGTGGGAGGGGGTCACACCTGCTTATACATAATTACTTAATAATACATATTCTGAGTTTAGTCATCTTGGAAGCTCAGAAGCTTGTAGTAAAATAAAATAAAAAAAAATTTTTGGACATTTCACACAACGCCATCTAGCCCCAAACTAAGCAGAGCTTGTACTATGAGAACCAGATGGCTGATACAATACTTAAATACTTTTTTTTTTTGTAAAGCATTCATAGAATAATAGAAAACACCCAGCCTCAGGACAAACACCAATGTCCATCACTCAAATGTTTGTCCTGATGCGGGAATCGAACCCGCGACACCGGGCGTGGCAATCAAGTACACTTGCCATTCGACCATCCGTGTCGCCAGTGTAATGATTGCAGAACAGCCATCCACCTTGAAATTAATTTTTGTGTGCCTTATGATTCAGTATTAATTATATTATTATGTAATTCTCATTATTATTTTTCCTTCATTTAATTTGTTTAATTGTTTTGTTAATAATTTATTACATTCTAATCTAATGCAAATTTTATTCTTATCTAATTCCAATTTTAAATTAATGTAATTGGTTTAACCGTTTTAATTTCATAAATAATAATAATAATGACAATTGAACTTAGCTTAAGAGTTAACGAGTGTGCATTATTATGTTGCTACAGTCAACAATATGAATATGAGTAGGTATCTATCGTCAGAATCGTCACAAATGATGTGTTTATGGCGGACATTAATTCTAAATCAAGATTGTGCAAAAACTGCAACATTATGTCATGTTCAACAAACCACAATTGATTGAATTAATTAATGCAAAATTAAATTGCAAGTTGAAAAATGTGTTTTGGTTAGTTGAGCGTATTGCTAGATGTGGCGGTGACATCACCACACATCACCACACATCATCACACATCACCACAAATTGACACATCACTACATATCACTGTAATTTATTTATTTATTTTATTTATTATGTTCCCAAACATCACACATATTAAACAAACAATTTTCAAAATTTCTTAACAAATATTCTGGTATGCATATGACCACGCAAATGGCAAATAATGCTGTACCAAAAAAACTGTACCTATGGCACAAAAACAGGAAATACCATTCGATAGCACAGTTATCCAGGAATGCTCTAGCAAAAACAAAATAAGAAAATTCTTAGATTTGTAGTGTTGGCAGCAAAAACAATGGACAAAGGTAAAAAAAAATGGAAATGACCAGTAACTCGAAATCCGTGGGATTTTTACTGGGTACATATTTTCATTTTCTGATCAGTCCTGAAGTCCCCCACGCGCACCTGAAGGATTATCCAGTCATTACGACACACCCTGTAGAACAACATAGGTACTCTTAGAAAAAAAGAAAAAGCAAAATTAAAAACAAAGTGAAGCAAAATAAAAAAAGAGAAATCTTAAAAATAACTAAACTAGGAATATTAAAACTAATAGCTTAAAGTTTCATAAGACTTTGCCTAAGTAAGAGCCAAAGTGGCCCATTATATGTTTTTTAAAAGATTGGTTTTTATTATAAAATATATCAAAGTCTGGTATTTTTTTATTCTTTTTTTATATCACTGTATCACTAAACAGAAACAGAGAGTATTGTAGGAAGATAGAAAACTATTTATTATACTGAGAATAAAAAATATTGGGTAGGAGTACCTAACCTACCTAATGATTTCTTTATTGGAAACAAGTATTAACCAAAGCTGGTTTATGATAATAAGTTTAGATATTTAAAAATAAAGTGTTTATATATTAAAACTTCTTGGGTAAATATTGGTTGAAATAGTTAATAATCCTAATAATATCTAGAAATCATAGATGTATAACGATGTTCCTATAGAACAAGATGGACAGTACCAGATCAAAATGGATGCGGTATACAATTTGCAGACACCCTGTCAATAAAACTGAAATATCTTTATATTCGAATAATGTTTGTTACTTTTTACGATATAGTTTTATTAACAATGAAAAAACCTAGTAGTTTTAACATATAATATTTATCTAGCCCTGTTACTTCTCTTTTTAGAAAATCAGCATCGGACCAAAATGTACTAGAAGTTAGCCAAAGTGGCTCCCTTTTCTTGGTCACATTTTCAATGTAGGTACTACATTGTGTTTCTATACTTTAATACTTCTGTGTTAATAATATTTCAATAGTCAAACGGAAAGTTTCATCAAATGCATATGGTTTTCCACGTCTTATCAACATTTCAACACAATAACCTTGTTTTTACAACACTTATCTGTACCTACCTGTGTCTGTCTGTCTGTTTGTAACAAAAAAAATTACACTCCTTTGTAATTATGCCTGTTATCTATCACTGAGTATTCTGTCTTGTATTTGACGATACAGCCTCTCTAAATCTATTGTTAGGATGCGTTTCCACTGACGCGGAGCCGGGCAGAGTGGAGAGGAGCGGACCGTGAATTGTCCAAACACTGCTCGAAATGGAAATTTCGAGCACTGGGATTGACTAATTCACGGTCCGCTCCTCTCCACTCCGCTTAGCTCAAAACGCACCCATAACAGATAATTTTTCACTGTACTAGGTTCAGGTTCTATCTATATCTACTATACCTATTGATTCTATTGCTACTAGGTACATATTTTCTTTTCGTTTCTTCAAAATATCCGTAAGATTGTGTTATAATCAGTCACATATACTTAGATTATAAACGTACCGTAACATAATTCGTTTGCACCTACTTATACCCCCTGATAGCAATATCTGAAATTCTCACGATTTTATCACAAGTTGTAGGTATTGTTATAAATTGCCTAAGTTGATCACAAAAAACAGATAACAGGCAAGTACCTAATCAATAAGACATAGACTTTGCCTACACTTATCTTATCTTCCATAAACATATAAATTATCATCATATTTAATCCATACTTTTAAAATAATACTGTGTGTTTTCCAAATATTGTAAAAATAAAATGAATTAAATAAAATAAAAAGGTACCTCTATTTTGCAGCAATATCTCCGCCCGTGCCCAAGCGTAGAATTATCACAGATAAAAAAGAATTGTCATATCTCAAAATCTCAATCGATACCATATTTTACATAGCAATATAAACACCTCAACACCCGAAAAAATATAGTTGAAAAAATTCATAAATAAATCCCATCTTCCCGGTACATCCGTGCAGGCCGGCTCTGCAGCAAGATCAGCGGAGTCCCTCAAACGGCGCAGATATGCACTTCTACATAATGGATACATGTTTGAGCCGTTTGGGCCCTTGGTGTAGCCCTTGGGGACCAGAGGCACACACAATCTACAAAGATCTAGCTGCTAGGCTAAAAGAGTCTACACGTGACCAGAATGCTGGCTTCTACTTTGCACAGCGTATAAGCATTGCCATTCAACGTGGCAATGTCGCCAGCGTTCTGGGCACGTTGCCGTCTGGTGGTGACAACGACCGACTAGGTTATTTATAATTTTATTTTATTATATTTAGTGTAATTCATGATTCTTCTCTGTTAGTTGTTAATTGAGAACCGTATTGTACATTATTGAATTATATATTGTATAATAAATAGTTAAGTGAGTAATTCGGAGTCACACACACACTCGTACATAGTTGACAAGTGCGTGGGTGGCGGGGTTTATCAAAGTTTATTAGAAAAATACTTGTTTACTAGTAAATGGCAGTTTATAAAAGTCTAGTCCTAGGTTAAGATCAGATCTAAGAAGGAAATCCATTATAATCTAAAACGTACAGGAAATTATTAAAAGTACCTACCTACTACTCAGGCGAATGAACAATTGAACATGACACCTGGCTCGAATGACTTTTGTGCAAAGTACAGCGTGGAATTGGATAATGTTGATAGAGAAGAGGTCCTGTAATACTTAGTGATGATAATTTTTATTTTTTTATTTTTATTTATTAGAACAAATAACAATTACACTAATATATAAACTATAAGCAGTCTTAGGTATTTATAGTATTTCTTGTAGTGTAATCAACCCCGTTGTACACATATTACTAAACATAATGGGCTATTATTTAGGTAAGTAGGTAAAGTACATTATTAAATTATGTAAGTAGATAGTAGTAGGTATCCTATGAAAACATTTACCTAATAAGTTACTATAAAGTAATCTAGCTACAACAATAATTATAATTAACCAGGTTATAATTAACTAGGTGCGCTATGATAGTCAGACGTGATCTGGTTTATGGCTTTCTTGAACGAAGCAGGTGCCGTTGCAAAGAATTCAAGTTCTGAGAAATGAGTATTGAATGAGTTTGTGATTCTATGCAAAGAATAGAAGATAAGTGATGATAAGGCGGAGCAATTAGAGGAAGAACAAACGCGGAGGGCGCCGCGCGGGGGGCGGGGGACGCAGCAAGTGCCGAGCGAGAGTGGCAGCCAGTGGCATGTTCACTCGCCCGAGTAGTACCCCAGCAAGTGCCGAGCGAGAGTGGCAGCCAGTGGCATGCTCACTCGCCCGAGTAGTACCAATTGATCAAACGTGGCATTAGAACCAACTATTTCGTAATGTACTGTGTAAAGTCTTCTGCAATGACACCCTTTGGTGTTATCGCGTTTCGGTTGTCTGGCTCGTAGTGTAGCACTAGTCAGCCTGACTCCGCCCAGATGCACACGTACACGTTCCCGGGTACTTCACAGACTCTGGTTGTTGAGGACATCTCCGCGTAACCAATGGTTTTCAGTATCTCATAGGATATGTTTTTGTATGTCCAAAATAGCAAGCCGTAAGGCCGAGGCCAAACGAGCGTACATGAGTTGTCAGTCGCGTAATTTCTGCTGCATTTAGTTTTATAAAAAAGTCATGTTTGATTCACACGGCGACGCAAATAGAGTCAGTTTTTCTGCTGGGCACAATTTACGCGACTCCATCCCTAAAAATGACGCTCGTTTTGCCTCAGCCTGACTAAATGTACAGCAGTTGAGCAAAAGACATTGAATGAGTAGTGAGTGGGCCTCCAGCGTGTAGCATGTACCTACCGTCCATTGCAGAAGCTGCAGATGTGCGGGACGGAGGAGGAGATGCGCGAGGTGGCGGGCCGCATCTGCCGCAACTACCTGCACGGCGCGTGGAAGACGGTGCCGCCGCAGGCGCTGCACTTCCGGAGGATCAGGTGAGCGCAGCGAGTACATCAGCCCACATGAGTCCACTGCTGGACGTAGGCCTCTCCCATTTCAATCAATCAATATCTTTATTTGCAAAACATGGGTAATTCGGATACAGGTGATGATATTTCACACTTTTTACCGGCTGCCTTACGTATGACGTCACTCCACCTGGCCGGAGGGCGCCCTACACTGCGTTTGCCGATACGCGGTCTCAAGAACCCGCCTGCTTCAGCGGTTGTCGGTTCTTCGGCATACATGGCCAGCCCACTGCTTCAGCTTGCTGATCCTATGAGCTATGTCGATGACTTTGGTTCTTTGTCGGATAACCTCGTTGCGGATTTTACCCTTCAAAGAGACTCCCACTGTAGCTCGTTCCATATAGCTCGCTGATTTTTTTAATTTATATTTCCCCATTTGGGGACGCTAAAGTCTTATTACGACCATACTGCCTTGTCATACGTTTATTATTTTTATAGTAATTTATATTTGATACGTGTTTTATTGTTTATTTTTGTCATCGGTCAGATAGTCGTTAAGTCAAGTCATGCCCCTGTAAAGTGGTGGTGGCGACTTTACTAGAGGCTACTATGGAGTTTTGGAGTCAGCACGAAAAGTCACGTTTTACAGCCTTACACTATTCACCAACACTCATACACGTTCATGAGCCATTTAATGGGTAAAAAACCACCATTGTTACACTTTAACTCTCCAAATAACACAAGTTTTAGCAATTATAGAATAATGCCGCTATCCTTTCATTTTCACGTTCCCGCCAAAACTCCAACCTACAGCGTGTACCACGAGGTCGAGTTGATCAGCTCAGCTGCCAAATCACGCGTCGAAGATCATACTCGTAATTTGGTTCGTTACGGCCTGCTCGTGTAGGGTGTGTGTAGGGTGTGCGGTGTGGGGGTGAGTGTGCGTGTGTGTACGCTGACAGACGCCACAAAGAGAGTGAAAGAGAGGGATTAAATATTTTTTTTTGGAATTGAATTATAGGACAAAATCATTTCACAAACTTGTATGTTTCAAATAAGTGTGTGAAAAAAGATAGATATGTGACAGAGGGTGTGAAAAAATGTGTGAGTGTGTGTTATGTTGTCGCATCTTCCTGCATTCTATCCTGCTACATATTATTTTTTTTTTTAAATATTAATTCGATGTTTTTTTTTTCGTTTTACACTCAAACGTTCCAAATGCATTACCTAATTGTGCACTTTGTATCTATATTGGAAGCAAAGTGCGAAATCTTATGGTGGTTGCAAAACTCCCTTATCAGTGCCAATTTCTGATCCGTTTAACCATGAATAGCAGCGAAGATTAATAGTAGTTACTGCCCATGGTACTTGGTGTATTCCCGATACCCGCACTTGCCATCGACTGAATTTCGAGAATATTTTCGACCACAGCAGAACTCGAAGCCGCAACCTTGACTACTCGTGTCGAGCTCTTGTCAAATGTGGCTAGCAGGTAAAAAAATATATTTTTTCCTGTTTTGTGATGTGGTATAAAGAGTTATCTTTCTATCTAAATAGTTTATTAATTCAATAGACGTTACTAAATAGCTACTTATGGAATTTCCCCGAGTATACAGATAACAGCGACGTGCGGTGGATCCGCGCGCGCGCCGTTGCGGCCGGAACACTCGAATCGCGAACTGGTTCGAATCGGTTTGATGCCGATAGCGAGGTCATTAAATAAGTTCATCTTTGTGTTAATTGATTATCATTAATGCGTATTTACTACTTTATTGGTGTTTTAAAGCATTGAGGGATTTCCTACGCGGTGGGTGGAGATAAAGCTGGCCGCTGAAATTGGCCCCTTCAATTTATATTTATCTAAATCGCCCCACAACTGCGTTTGCGTTATTAACATAATTTCATCCTACTCTTGTGTACCTAATCATAAACGAGAGTAAATGAGAGAGAGAGAGAGATTTTGGCGAGTCAACATCTCCTGAGTATGGCTCGTGTAGAGGTGAAACACGTCTCGAGTTCTTACTTTAGTTTCCTGTTTTCGGCGCTTTGGTTTAGATACTTAAATTCTAAACTAGAGTTTATTTAATTGGGACCTTAAGTTGAGAAGTTAAGCGGATTTATTACTTAAATATATATATACTATTTATTAATATTTATGGGTTTCCGCAAAGTAACGCCTGAATCAATCAATTACGTTCAGTGGTTTAGCCTGCATTTTCTGTCAGTCAAGAAAGCTTTTTATGTATATTGATATCACTGGGAAGCGTCTCCTGTAGGGTTCAGTCATGAGGATGCCATTGCCGACGTTATACCAGTTACTTTGCCGCTAATCAGTTATGTGCAACTATCGCTGTGTTCCGGTTTAAAGGACAATGCAACTAAAATACATTGGATTAGGTAATTATTTACTGACATATTATGACATATAAGATATTGTTATAGTTCTGATGACTGTCAATACCACACCACGTGCCGTCTGATTCACGGAATCGCTCAGTTGCAGATGTTTTGTTCGTAACACGGTCACTGATGCCGATGTTATTTACACGGAAAATAAAAATAAAATGGATGTGTTGCGATGTAAAAATGTAAACAGAAAATGAAACAGACGCGCAATACGAGCAGCTTAATACGTAGTAGGTACGCATAACAAAGACGACACTGACCTCGCGCGCGGAGCGGAACCTGCTTTCAGGAACATGGCGTATGTAGTTTGGCGCGGGCGGTGTGAACTCGAACGTCCTTAAATATCCTTATATTATTGCGACGAAGGCGAGCTGTACTGTACCTTATGTACCTACTGCTCGCTAATAATACTACGTAATCACGTAGCCCATAAAACTCATAAATAGGTCTATAAAATGTATTAGTTTGGGTCATAAAAGCATGAATTTTAATTTTAATATTATTTATTAGAGACTATAAACAGTTGTAAAATACTACAGCCCACTGCATTATCCGCAGATTTATAAATAAATTTTATACTATAATTTTTTTTATTAAATACTTAGGGCTAAAACTTAGAACATTAACAAAATTAGAACTTTATGGACAACGATACATCATACATACATCTACAATAATTGTAAATTTTTTTAACTTAAATACTAGGTTCGTTGATTCTTTGTTGTGTTGTTATAAAATGGCGCGGCCGGAAAAATGTGTCTTATTGTTTACTTGTTCTCGGTGTTGCCGTCACAAAACGAACAATGGCGACTCATTGTCGTCATCGCCGGTAACACTAGGTGCTCACTCGTCTGTGACGTCACACCGCACACTGATTTGCAACCACTACATACAAATATTAGTACCTAATTGTAACAGTTATTTGTAACAGTTATTAAAAAAAGTTAATAAACACAGGTGTCAATTCGGATGTCGTCAAAACTATACTAAACTAAATTGACAACACTTAAAAATTATGCCATCCTTTTTATTTCGATCATTATTAGAGGGACAGAAATTATGTAGTTTAGTTAAGTTTTGACGACATCTGAATTGACACTTGTGTTTATTTATAGTCTATACCAACTACTGAGTTACAGTAGATCGTTGCAAATGCACTTATATACTATGGGTAGCTCAACTGGTCTGGTCGAGGGTGGCAGCGGCAGCGGGAACCTACTGGCGACATGGCCTCGGCATTGCAAAGCTCATTATGAGTGCCGCTTCGACCAGACGCTTAGATAAATTCTATGTAAATATTAATAATACTATATTTTACGAGTAAGGTAATCAAAGTAAATACCTACAATTATAACTTTAATCTTACCATTACAACATCTTACTATGTACGTCAATTTGAATAAATAAATAAATTAACTTTTTATCGCGTCTCGGAATCAAAACAGAAATGGCCTTGACCACACCAAGGTTTTTATGTTTAAAATAAAAAGTAAATTGTCGCACCATTGTGTCATTTTACAGGAAAACCATTTGCGAAAAAAACATCAATAACAAGTTTTTTACCCAAACTGAGATACAAGAAAGGTATTATACACAGAATATAAATAGTGCACAACCGACAGGCCAGATTATTAGAGATATTCATTCGCTAGATCGCCGAATTGGCAGATTCGAGACCTTTAGGTAGTAAATCTCGGAAGCCCAGTATATAATTTAAATGTCCTTTAAACTGAAACACAGTAATGCATACACATGACTGCTTGGCGGCAGGATGACACTGTGTGGTTCATACCCATCTAGTCGGCATCGTATAAGAGACGCTCCAAATGGAGACGTGCGTCTATTTTATAGTAAGTGGAACGCGGAATGTTTCCGCCGATAACATTCCACAGAACGGTAGGGAGATAACGACAGGCCATTGATTGGTGGCGCGCGGGCGACATGGCAACACTGACCATTTTTTTACGTGTGCGAATCCTCATGGATACCCCTTCATGCACTGGCAGCGAAGGGGTTACACGAGACTCTTACCGGCTTAAATCATCCGCGGCCCGAACAGCGTTGACTAGTTATAGTCCCGGCTCTAGGTATTTTTCAATAATGAGAGGCGCACACCACCTCAAGGCAATTTCGTCGGTGATCACCCCCATGTCTTGCCTTGCCTGTGTGGTTGTTGGAGGGCGTAGAGCCTCCTCCGACGCCCAGATCTCATACGGCGGATAATATCCAAGGAGAGACCTGCCTTTCTCTCTCCGCCGATTCGTTCTGCAGAAGCACTTCTTCGCCGCCTCCTCGGCAACACTGGCCCTCTGCAGGTTGTACACGTTGTGCTGGCTGGCAGCAGTCACTCGGGATAAGAATAAACATACCACCAATTGCAATCTGGAGGGAGAATTTTGACCTAAAAATAAATCTCTTATGCCGACTTGCACCAAACTTTCAATGTTCCTAAGCAATTACTTTACTCGCTTGGCAGTTCTTAACGGTCAGAATCTAGACTGTTAAGAACTACCAAGCTAGTAAAGTAAATGTTTAGGGACTTTGACAGTATGGTGCAAGTAGGCATTATACACCCACCGTCACTTCACTCTTCCTCAAATTACACAATTTAATCGTCACGTAATTTAAAGGTACTAAACTAATTTATCGAGCATGAACGTACTGTACTGTACTGTACTGTGTCAACTAAGGCCTTTTTACTGCTACTGCCGATATTATTCTATCATTTCTGCTCTTGTTATTTATTGTACTAATTAATTACAGGAAAATGCGAATCAGTTTTAAATAATTATTTAATTACTGTTCTGACTATACAATAAACAATCAGTCAATAACACAGAGCTTTACCCACACGCACAAAAACCTTCACCCTCTCTAACAATATCACACACAATCTCACCCCTTCTCACACAAAATGACTCACGTCGTGTGCGTAGGCAAGATGGCAGCGCGCCAGGTATACCACAGATCTGTATCGGTATAGTGTTAGTGTGACGAAATTATTATATTTCCACTAATAAGTGGAGACTCCGAATCCTGTAATAACTCTAGTTTAGAATTTTAGTATCTAAACCAAAGCGCCGAAAACATAGAACAATTTAGAACTCAACACGTGTTTCGCCTCTACCGAGGCATCTTCAGGAGATGTTGACTCGCCGAAGTCTGAAACGTGAGACTCTCATAAAATTCTAAACTAGAGTTAAGTTAATAAAGACCTTTGTTTGGAAGTCAAGCTGATTGATTACTAAATATATTTATACTATTTATTAATATTTTTGTATTTCCGCAAAGTAACGCCTGAATCAATCAATTATCATCCTCACATGTCAAATATCTCGTGCTAACTTTCTCCAGCTTCTTCAATCTTGACTTAAAATGTAGTACTGGTTGTGCGCAGCGGCGGGCTGTCCAACTTCCTGTACTACGTGGCGCTGCCGGAGCAGACGAGCCCCCTGCACGCGTTCCCCACGCCGCCGGGGGGCGCGGCGGGGGGCAGGGGGCGCGAGTCCCCCGACGCGGAGTGCGAGTCGCTGGTGCGCCGCGGCGACCTGCGCTCGCACTCCTTCAGCTGCATGGAGGAGCCCCGGCAGGTACGTCCTCCACGCGGCTTCTTCTTACATCTCTACGACACCGTTGGGTTAGTTGGTAGTGACCCTGCCTACGAAGCTTGGTGTTCCGGGTTCGATCCCCGGCCGGGGCAAATATTTGTGACGAACACAAATGTTTGTTCCCGGGTCTTGGGTGTTGTGATGTGTTGTGTGTTGCCATGCCGCCTGCGACACAGGGAATCCTGGTGTGGCGTGTGAACGTATATTATTATTTATCGTGTCATTAGATCCTTCGAATTTTCTTTGAAAATTTCAGTTGTGTCCTTTTTTTTTTTTTTTTTTTTTTTTTCGAAGAATCTAAGTTCTTTTGTTTTGGCTTCACATCAAAGGTATATAGCCAGTGTCAAGTAATTGGAGAGATTATTTTGTCATAAGTGTCAAGAGTCGTTAAGTCAAGTCATGCCCCTGTAAAGTAGTGGTGGTTGCGACTTTACTATTGGCTTCTATGGAGTTTTGGAGGCAACACGAAAAGTCACGTTTTACAGCATTACACTATTTACCAACACTCATACACGTTCACGAGCACTTAATGGATAAAAAAACCACCGTTTCTACACTTTAACACTCAAAGGTATACAAGTTTTGTCAATTAATTTAATGCCGCCAATGCGCCATTTTTCATGTTCCCGCCAAAACTCCTTGTATGTCCTTACGGTAATGTCTGCTTTTCATTTTTCTGAACAAAATTTCACATCGAATGTTAAAATTCATGGTCTATACCCATTTTCAGAATTCAAGATTTTTCTTGTAAACAAAGGTGTGACCACCCAAAAAAAATACTTATCAAAGTGACGTTTACTCAATTTTCCTAAATACATATGGTACGGGTTATTTTCTAGTGAATATTCATAGAATGGAAAATAGCAATGGTTTTGTACTGTTTATTATATTTTATTATTTTTTTTTAAGAAAGTTATATCACGATGAAGAAATATTAGCGAAAACTATTATAAGACACTGGTATCATCGGAGTAAATCACAGAAGTTCGAAACAATTTTTGGATTTTGACCTAAACGTGTATTTGTAAATTTTATTCGTCTTTTGTCAGTTTACGAAGTCTTTTTTCACTGCTCGTGTGAATCGAATGAATATTTGTCAGGAATCTGCTCTGCACCTTTGCATATTATGATTAATATCTCAGAAGTATAAAATCAAAAATTCTATTTACTATTCTACCTACTTTTCAATGTTCTGAAGTACCTGAATATGTTTGGTTAAGAATGATTTATGTAAAATAGGAAACTATCGCACAAGCAAAACCGCGCGCCATTACTAGTAATAGTGATCCGTGGTGAAAACTTGTGTTTAACCCTGACCTGTCTCTGTTACAGTGACATATCATGACATTTCAATGTTTACAAAAAAAATCTTGATTTATAAATCGGGGTATGGCTTTGATTTGTGACATTATGTTATTAGTGACACTATGTTATCTGTGACACTATGTTATTTGTGACACTATGTTATTTGTGACACTATGTTATTTGTGACACTATGTTATTAAGCAAAAAAATTATCCTTATGAAGTCTTTCGATCGATATGATAATGATGGGTGATCATTTTTCTCGTGTAATGGGTTCGATTCCCGGTTCAACCATGTAATTATTTAAATATCTATGAATGCATTTGAAAATTGTGTTTTAAATTCAAATAATGACTTCTTTCAGTAAAATGTTCCATCTACAATATTCAAGGTACTTTGCCTCCATGTGCCATAGCCGTGGGACGCCCTGTATGTTAACTGAGTAAGGGTGGTACCCCCCGTACGTGTACTAGTCCGGAGGTAGAATGGGGATGGAGGGGTTAGGTCGTGAAGATCCTGCGCGCACTCTCCAAAATGGATCTTATATAATCAATGTTTTACAAAAACATAGACAACCGACTTCAATGGACTGTTTTAGTGACCGTAAACACCACTGAAAAATTTCGTTTACTTCGACGTCATATTTTTTTCAGTTATTTGGATATAAAAACTAAACTACTTAATTGATTTTGATGACATTTGTACGGGACCATCCGGAAGCAATGCTCTCGAACAAAAAAGATTTTTTAAAATCGTTTCATAAACAACAAAGTTCAGAGGTAACAAACATAAAAAAAAAAACATTCAATGGAATTGATAACCGCCTCATTTTTGAAGTCGGTTGAAAAATAAGGGAATGGTTGTGTCAGGTGCTGCTGCGCATCTACGGGCAGGTGCACGGCGAGCGCGCCATGGACGCCATCGTGACGGAGTCGGTGGTGTTCACGCTGCTGTCGGAGCGGCGGCTCGGGCCGCGGCTGCACGGCGTGTTCTCCGGCGGCCGCATCGAGCAGTACATCCCGGCGCGGCCGCTGCGCACGCGCGAGCTGGCCGAGCCCGCGCTGTCCATGAAGATCGCGGACAAGATGGCCGCCATCCACGCCATGGACGTGCCGCTGGCCAAGGAGCCGCGCTGGCTGTGGAAGACCGTGCAGCAGTGGACGCGCGTCGTGCTCGCCGAGCGCCTGCCGCACGCCAAGGGACAGGTAATATACCCTGTATATTAGTAAATAGTGCCATTTATGACATCTTGTGCCATATTTGACATTATGTACATCTTGTGTCATTTTGGATATATATCTTGTGGCATTTTGGATATATATCTTGTGGCATTTTGGATATATATCTTGTGGCATTTTAGATATATATCTTGTGGCATTTTGGATATATATCTTGTGGCATTTTGGATATATATCTTGTGGCATTTTTGACATCTTGTGTCATTTTGGACATACATCTTGTGGCATTTTTAACATGCATCTTGTGTCATTTTGGACATACAGTGATATATTTGAAATCTTGTGTGATATTTGACATCTGATGTAATTTTGGATGTACATCTTATGTCATTTTTGACTTTTTATTTAATTTTTAATGTACATCTTGGGTCATTTTTGACATCTTGTAATTGTAATTTTGGATGTACATTTTGTGTAGTTTTTGACATCTTATATGTAAATTTGAACTTACATCTTGTGTCATTTTGGATATCAAATGTCATTTTCGATGTCTAGTGTTACATCGAGCAATAATATTACAAATCGCTTTTATCACAGACTATCGTGCCTGACGGTGATTGTCAGGTGACGTTGACATGTAGGGCCTTATCAAGCACGTTGGTTCTGACTAGTTCCTCCTCCTTCTAGAACGAAGAAGAAACACGAATAATAAAGCAGCTGAAGAGCGTGGACTTCGAGAAGGAGGTGGAGTGGCTGAAGAAGTACCTCGCCACCGTCGAGTCGCCCGTCGTCTTCTGCCACAACGACATGCAGGAGGGTACGCGCCTCTGCGTAACACTACGCACCACTACGTAACACTACGCACCACTACGTAACACTACGCACCACTACGTAACACTACGCACCACTACGTAACACTAAGCACCACTACGTAACACTACGCACCACTACTTAACACTAAGCACCACTACGTAACACTACGCACCACTACGTAACACTTAGCACCACTACGTAACACTAAGCACCACTACGTAACACTACGCACCACTACGTAACACTACGCACCACTACGTAACACTAAGCACCACTACGTAACACTACGCACCACTACGTAACACTACGCACCACTATGTAACACTAAGCACCACTACGTAACACTACGCACCACTACGTAACACTAAGCGCCACTAAGTAACACTAAGCACCACTACGTACCACTACGCACTACTACGTAGCATTACAGACCACTACACACTACTGCGTAGCATCACGCACCACTACGTAGCACTATGCAGTACCACGTAGCATTACGTATCATTACGCATAACTACATAGCTTTACGCACCACTACGTAGACTACGCTTCAATATGCACCACTACGTAACTCTACGCACTACCACGTAGCATTACGGACCACTACGCCTCAATTCGCACCACTACATGGCATTACGCACTACTTTGTACGAACACACTGTTACATATTAGAAGCAGATTGCCTCGTGCTCCCCTGTAGGTTGGCGTGTTGTGTATGTTTGTATGTATGTATGTATGTCTCCCGCAGGCAACATCCTGCTGCTGGAGGACGCGGGCGCGGCGCTGGGCGACGAGGAGCCGTACCTGCCGCCCTCCCCCGCGCGCGCCGCCTCCCCGCACGACGACCAGGACACCTCCGACAGGTAGCCCGCACCCCGCACCCCCCCACCCCCTTAGCCTTACCTGCGGCTGCTCGCATGCGTTGCAGTATAACCTCGCGTGTGTAGCAGTATAACCTCGCGTGTGCTACAGTATAACCTCGCGTGTGTTACAGTATAACCTCGCGTGTTTAGCAGTATAACCTCGCGTGTGCTACAGTATAACCTCGCGAGTGTTACAGTATAACCTCGTGTGTGTTGCAGTATAACCTGGCGTGTGTTACAGTATAACCTCGCGTGTGTCGCAATACACCCTCGCGTATGTTGCAGTTAAACCTCGCTTGTATTACATATAACCTCGCGTGTGTAGCAGTATAACCTCGCGTGTGCTACAGTATAACCTCGCGTGTGTTACAGTATAACCTCGCCTGTGTTACAGTATAACCTCGCGTGTGCTACAGTATAACCTCGCGTGAGTTAACAGTATAACTTCGTGTGTGTAGCAGTATAACCTGGCGTGTGTTACAGTACAACCTCGCGTGTGTCGCAATACACCTTCGCGTATGTTGCAGTTTAACCTCGCTTGTATTACATATAACCACGCGTGTGTTGCAGTATACCCTCGCCTGTGTTACAGTATAACCTCGCGTGTGCTACAGTATAACCTCGCGAGTGTTACAGTATAACCTCGTGTGTGTTGCAGTATAACCTGGCGTGTGTTACAGTATAACCTCGCGTGTGTCGCAATACACCCTCGCGTATGTTGCAGTTAAACCTCGCTTGTATTACATATAACCTCGCGTGTGTAGCAGTATAACCTCGCGTGTGCTACAGTATAACCTCGCGTGTGTTACAGTATAACCTCGCCTGTGTTACAGTATAACCTCGCGTGTGCTACAGTATAACCTCGCGTGTGTTAACAGTATAACTTCGTGTGTGTAGCAGTATAACCTGGCGTGTGTTACAGTACAACCTCGCGTGTGTCGCAATACACCCTCGCGTATGTTGCAGTTTAACCTCGCTTGTATTACATATAACCACGCGTGTGTTGCAGTATACCCTCGCCTGTGTTACAGTATAACCTCGCGTGTGCTACAGTATAACCTCGCGAGTGTTACAGTATAACCTCGTGTGTGTTGCAGTATAACCTGGCGTGTGTTACAGTATAACCTCGCGTGTGTCGCAATACACCCTCGCGTATGTTGCAGTTAAACCTCGCTTGTATTACATATAACCTCGCGTGTGTAGCAGTATAACCTCGCGTGTGCTACAGTATAACCTCGCGTGTGTTACAGTATAACCTCGCCTGTGTTACAGTATAACCTCGCGTGTGCTACAGTATAACCTCGCGTGTGTTAACAGTATAACTTCGTGTGTGTAGCAGTATAACCTGGCGTGTGTTACAGTACAACCTCGCGTGTGTCGCAATACACCCTCGCGTATGTTGCAGTTTAACCTCGCTTGTATTACATATAACCACGCGTGTGTTGCAGTATACCCTCGCCTGTGTTACAGTATAACCTCGCGTGTGCTACAGTATAACCTCGCGAGTGTTACAGTATAACCTCGTGTGTGTTGCAGTATAACCTGGCGTGTGTTACAGTATAACCTCGCGTGTGTCGCAATACACCCTCGCGTATGTTGCAGTTAAACCTCGCTTGTATTACATATAACCTCGCGTGTGTAGCAGTATAACCTCGCGTGTGCTACAGTATAACCTCGCGTGTGTTACAGTATAACCTCGCCTGTGTTACAGTATAACCTCGCGTGTGCTACAGTATAACCTCGCGTGTGTTAACAGTATAACTTCGTGTGTGTAGCAGTATAACCTGGCGTGTGTTACAGTACAACCTCGCGTGTGTCGCAATACACCCTCGCGTATGTTGCAGTTAAACCTCGCTTGTATTACATATAACCTCGCGTGTGTAGCAGTATAACCTCGCGTGTGCTACAGTATAACCTCGCGTGTGTTACAGTATAACCTCGCCTGTGTTACAGTATAACCTCGCGTGTGCTACAGTATAACCTCGCGTGTGTTAACAGTATAACTTCGTGTGTGTAGCAGTATAACCTGGCGTGTGTTACAGTACAACCTCGCGTGTGTCGCAATACACCCTCGCGTATGTTGCAGTTTAACCTCGCTTGTATTACATATAACCACGCGTGTGTTACAGTATAACCTCGCGCGTGTCGGACATGGACGAACCCAAGCTGGTGCTGATCGACTTCGAGTACTGCGCGTACAACCACCGCGGGTTCGACCTCGCCAACCATTTCCAGGAGTGGTCGTTTGACTACACGCACCCCGCGCACCCCTTCTACACCCACCACCCCGACAACGACCCGTCCATCGAGCAGAAGGTGAGCACGCCACCCGCTGTCGGACATTGTGTGGGTACATTTACCCCACTGTCGTACATAATGTGGGTACACTTACCCCACTGTCGGACATTATGTGGGTTAATTTACTGTGGGTATGTATGTGGGTTAAGGATAATCCTCAAATCCGAATTCCATACAAAATGTTTCGGATAAATACTCAAAAAGTACGCTGTATTATAGTACTCAAAAAGTATTTTCTGAATAGGGTTTCATACTTTAATTTATTTTTAAAACACGTATAAAATCTGAATTAAAGTATGACACCTTTCACTTTTTTTGTTGACGAAATCAAAAAACATGGACGAAATGAATAGTGTGAAGAAATTACTATAATAAGGCGTACTTTTTGAGTATTTGTCCGAAACATTTTGTATGGAATTCGGTTTTGGGGAGTAACTTAAGGGGTTACTAATTACTTACTTATCTACCCAGACTTACCTAGGTACCTATAAATTTTAAATATGCACTGGAAACAAAAGGAGACTCGATTTGGTTTAAGATTAGTATATATTCCATAGTACGAGTATATAATGAGAAAATAATGTAACTGTGAGTCTAATGTTAAATAAATAAAATAAATTTACCCCACTGTCGGGCGTATTGTGTATTAATCATCGCAATCTCGGCCATAATGTGCACACTCGCCCCGCTATCGAATAAAGTCTAATCATTCACCCCACTATCGGTCATAGTCTGATCTTCACCCCACTGTCAGACACGCTGCAATCATTCACCCCATGTGGGATGTAGTGTGCGTCGTGTGAGCACTCACTGCCGAGCGGACTTCCACTAAACTCCCCTCTCAGCACACTGAAGGGGCAAATCGTAGTAGTGGAGTGCAGTCACTGCACAGACATGTATACACTCCCAAGCATTTCACATTTACATTATATTACTATTATTTTTGCTAAGTAAAGTGTACGCAAGCATTTTGAAATTAATGTAGTCATCTTACTTGTCAGAAGAAGAATGTCAGAGTGTATACATGTCTGTGCAGCTGACTGTACCTCAAATCGCCCCCCTCCCCCTCGTCCCGCAGGAGATCTTCATCCGCTCGTACCTGCAGCACGCCTCCCCCCCCGCCGCCTCCCCCCCGCTGGAGGAGGTGAACCGCCTGCTGGAGGAGGTGGAGGCGTTCGCGCTGGCGAGCCACCTCTTCTGGAGCCTGTGGTCCTTCGTCAACGCTGGCAAGAGCCAGATCCCCTTCGGCTACTGGGTACGTCGCACGTCTTGAACAGCTTATGAAGTACCCGTACAGAAGTATTTAAGTATAGGATCACACTGTAGTACATTGAAAATGCAACCAAGAAAAGGGAGTCCGATGCTAATTTTCGAGTACCCGATGTTCTTTTAGGTTTTCAACTATATCCTGACTGTACTGAATTTCACTTCAATACAGTTCTTTTTAAAAGAAAAATAACGGATTTTTTCTGACTGTCATATACACAAATAAAGTGTCAGAAATCCAATATGGCGATAATAGTTTGGCAGTCGGGTTTTCAGTTGTCTATTGTATCGTGATACAGTTTGATTGTCATGTGTCGTGTGGTGCAGGAGTACGGCGTGTGTCGGCTGGAGGTGTACCAGCGGATGAAGCAGGAGGTCATGAAGAAGGACTCCTCGCACAAGCGGAAGATCTGCGAAGTGGACATATGAGCCGCCGCGCGCCCGAGCGGCGGGCCCGGCGCCTGACCACGCAGCGGACGTCGCGTGTACAGCGGACATGGACTACTGTCGCGAGTGTGAGTGCCGCTCTCGATGCGAGGACTCGATATACAGCATAATGTTTTAGCAATTACTAAGTCATTGTCGAGATCAATTTTATTATAAGTTTTCAAATTCCCGCATCATAAAATTGCAAAGTTTCAGATATAGATCGAATTGTTCCATAACGATCTATAAAATTATAATAGTCTAGTTCTAAAAGATACGGGGTAGCTTGGAGAAATTAAGAAAAAATATAAACAGATTACGTTTATTATCTTATTGTACCTATCAAACTAAAAATATTAAAAAACTAATACCAAAAAGGGCAAAACATTGCATCACTCCCACTTAATTCTCTCTTTAAACAGTCACAACATGGTAAAAGATTATGGCAGCTATTACGTCACGAAAAATCACGCAAATGATAGGACATTTTCAAAAATTGTGTAATTTATTGTGCATTAGTTATGCTGTCGAATTAAGTTTATTCATTAGAGCGGCTATATTGTAAAATATATTGTAAAAATGCGGTCAGAAACTGTTCTTATAGTAAATACTAGATACAGGGTATCTGGCCCGGCGTGACACCCAACCCTCAGCTATACGTACACCTTAGACAGGAGTCCAACTCAACTGTCACAACACAACACTGTCTTGTCGTAGGTGTGCGCTCAGCGTTAGCACATTATGCAAAGCGGATGTCCGCTGCAGACGTCCGCTGAATGTGCATAATCTTAGAGCCTGTTTGAATGTTAGGTTATATTGTTTGTGTGCGCGATGTCAGTTAATTTGTAATTACAGAGTTTATTATTTAAATTTTTTGCCAAATATATTGTACAGTAATTAAGTAATGCCTGCTTGCACCAAACTGTCAAAGTCCCTAAGCAATTACTTTACTCACTTGGTAGTTCTTAATAGTCCAGATTCTGACCGTTAATAACTGCCAAGCGAGTAAAGTAATTGCTTAGGAACTTTGACAGTTTAGTGCAAGTCAGCATTAGTGAACATAATAAGTATTTCCACGCGATCATTCCTATCGAGAACCAAAAGTATGTTTGAAACTGAATCGAATTTATGTAAGTTTAGATCACAAGTAACTCGGTACCTAACTTAAAAATATTAAGTAATTATTTAGCCTAAAAAACTGTAAACTCAGCCAAGCGCGAGTGCGGCATGTGATCTAGAGTAAGATGACTATTTACGTTGTGATTCTGTTAAATTATAAATTATCAAATTGTTATTTATATTTTGACATTCCGTAACATTAGGTTTAGTAAGTACATTATATTTGAGAGTGCAGTAATTGTGAGTGTGCACACTGTGTGTCGCTGACTGACTATAGGTAGCTCAACTGATCCAATGCGACACCAGAAGGCGGCGCCGAGGGTTCAGTGATTGCTCCTCTGCCACAATGGTTTAGCCGAGGAGGCCCGCAATTTCGTTTTCGTTGCAAAACGAAAAAATCCTTTCATAATACGCACCTACACATTTTTATATTATTTATTGGAGTACCTACAGCTTTAAATATCTAGATAGACATTGGTTTAGCTTAAGAGAGCCAACATACATTAATGCCGAGTTGCACCCAAACCTTTCTAAGTTCCTAAGAAATTACTTTACTCGCGAAGCAGTTCTTAACGATCAGAATTTGGACTGTTAAGAACTAGCAAGCGAGTAAAGTAATTGCTTAGGGACTTTGACAGTTTGGTGCAAGTAGGCGTAAGAAGCTGCTGGTAAACTAACTTAAGATTATTGCTTAAAAAAAAATTAAGAAAAGGAGAACAACAAGATGAAGAAACTCAAGACTTTCATTTATTTATTAGTTAAAAACAAATGAATGACTTCTTGATGATCATACCCTCGAAGTTTCAAGTCTTTACGTCCATTAGTTTGGCCGGTGCGTTGTCAGTCAGTCAGTCAAAAGCCTTTTATAATATTGATGTGTTGGAGAAGCAACTTACAGGAAACTGTACAGCTTGAAATAAGGATATGTAGATTCAAAATCTAAAAACCACGTTTTTATGGTTTTGCATTTGATTATTTACTCTCTGATGTCTCCATGAGGGCTTTTCAATGAGACATTAAAAAAAAGTAGTTCCATAAATAAGATAGATGGCGCTGTATAAAACGCAAGTGTCAAAAATCTAACAAAAGAAAACAGAAAATTTCGTTGTTATTGTAATGTATGATTGCGGGTGGGTAGGTATAAGATTTTCCTAGCGATACCGTCAATGCTGAATAAACTCAGTCTCGTTAAATGGTGGTTTCATTTCTGCACGTAAATTCTACATTGGCGACGAGGATGGGATACACATATATGATATGATATATGGATATGACACATGACATTGACAATTGACTTTTGTGCGCCATCTAGCGACCAAAATAGAAAGCGTGATTGTTTTTTTTATTGAAAAGCTCATTAGCACTGAGGGCATTGCGACCTACTTTTGATCGCAAAATTTATCAATGCATTTGGTGCCGCGACACATATATATATATATATATATATATATATATATACTATCTAGAGAGTTTATAATCAAAGGCTTTTGCTGTATGTAGTTTTTTTTTTCGGATGAACTTTTAATGCAGTTAGCCGCAGATGGCCGTAACTGCGTCACCAGACTCAGTCTCAAGCGATATAAAGCGGTTTTTATGCAATTAGAACCCGGATAGCGCGTCGGGGAATAAGAGACGTGCGAATTCCGAGACACACAGACAGACAGACAGACAAGTGATTTTATAGAAACGTGGTAAAATATGTTAGCCTGTGTATATTATATAGGTGTAATGTTTCATATCGGAAGGCACTTGAGTTTCAGCGAATGTGCCTTTAGTGTTTGTAATCTCAAGCTTTTGTACTTAATGTTAATACTGGAGTAGCACGAGTAATTAGTGCCTTTTGACATGCGCACGGTTTCGGCACGGCGACCGTGCCATGTGCATGTCAAAAGGCACTTAGGGTATTTTACAATGCAACTGTAATAATTGATTTGTAAAACCAATAATTTTTATCAAGTTTCAAAATGAAAAATGGAAATTAAAATGTTTAAGTTAAGGCCTATCCGCACTCAACAGTGACGGCACGTGCCTTACCGTACAGTATCAGTAAAAATTAATATTACTGTTTCACACATTTCATAAGACATCATTCGAACTGGTCGGTGTCAGTGACGTTCAGTGATGTCAGTGCTGCGCCGACCAAATGATGGTACGGAACGTGCCGGCACTGTTGTGTGTGGATAAGCCTTAATTAGTGCCTTTTCACATGCATACGTTTCTACATTACACGGCACGGCGATCGTGCCGTGACCGTGTGTACGTCAAAAGGCAGTTAGGGTATTTTTCGATGCAACTGTAATAATTAATTTGTAAAACCAATAATTTTTATAAAGTTTCAAAATGAAAAATGGCAATTAGAATGTTCAAGTTAGTCTTATTTAGTTTGTAAATATACATAATGATAATGACTCATAAGTACCAAAAATCTGAAGAAATTACGTTGTATAGAAATTAAAATCATGAAAAAATAGTATTTGTACTTACCTACTTACTTGTAATTAGATGTTAAAAAATGTTACGAATAAATAATTAAAATGCCAAACCTATATATTTAAATACCTACCCCTACCACAGTAATACATTTGTATAGAAACTAGTAGGTAAGTAGGTGGGAAACCTTATTAAAAAAAAAAAAAAAATCCCATAGAGTAACAGTGTTACTCGTTTGGGTGTTACTGGATGGGAACCCATCCATTTGAGGCGCTTTGTGATTTTTTTATGAATTTTGAAACCTACTATATTGATAACTGCAAAATGCAGTTTTGATTTTATTGAATAAAAATTTTTTAAACAAGAATTTTAATCTAAGATCAAGTATGAGTAGGTTATATGAACTCATTTCAATTTGTTTCGAAAAACGGGCCGTTTTAAGAATGGACCATTTTGAGAATAGGGCGTTTTGAGAATGGGCATTTTATTTATTTATTTTATTTATTTAAGCGCACAAAACACATCACAATCACATATAAAATTATACGTTAACAAAGATTTCTGAGCTTGATTGCAACATAAACATATGTACGCACAAGTAAACAAATTCTGAGAATGGGCCATTTTGAGCACGCGGAACATTTCGCGAAAGGGTCATTCATTACACTCGGTTTCGTAAATATTAAAGGGAACTAAATAAAACCACAAATAAAGGACAAGTACCTTTTATTTATTTCCATTGTGCATATTTCGGTAAATATAAAAAATATGGCGAAATGAAACATATAACTGAGCGTGCGTTCATAAAAAAATCTCGCATACATATATATGCGTACATAGCGTACATACACATACGCATACATGCGTAATTGCATACGTCACTACGCGGAACCCGTCCTCGAGTAGGGTACCTCACGCTATGAGGAAAACCGGCTCTACGCCGCTGCTCCACTGCAACGCACGCTATGCACGCTTTCGTAGCCTTGCACCTAGATCACACGAACCGAGTACTCGGTACGTATAAACAGCACCGAGTGCTCGGTTGAGCGAGAGAGTAACATTTTACTGTCTCGGCAGAGTACTCGCTACGTGTGATCTAGGCATTAAGCTCAATCCTTTATTCGTCGAACGTGATATTGGTGACGAATATAACTATTATACTTTATTTATAAATTCGTACATCGTTGCGTTGTAACTTACGTATGATTTAGATTGATCGACGAATATAAGAATTGGGCATCCATTAGTTTGAATGTTATCATACATTATAGCACAGCGAGCGAGAGCATCGCGTACGCTGCAGTGGAGCTGTAGCCTTATTACTTCACAACTATATTATTTTAATTGAACAATTAAATGCGATGAAATAGCTCTTTCAAATGAAAGACCCATAGGATTTAACATCTTTAATGAAGGTAAAAAGATAAGATAGCTTGGCACCAGCCAGCAATCGGCAGACATGACCGGGAAAGGCATTTATTGAATTAAGTTTTGTCTTGCCTTGGCTCATTTGAAAAGCCATGCTTCCTAATAACACTAAAATATTTTTTTTTTGTAAATGGCGGTGGGACTGAGTCGGTTTCCTCATAGCTGTGAGTTATAATAATTATACAATAGATCCTCCCGCGACTCACTCGCACTAACTAATGAGACGGAAGCTTTCGCAGACTAGAATAATTGCGGCCGCGCGCGGACAGACGGACACATCAAACATTATTATCTTATGACAGATTTGCTAGAGAAAAAACAATTAAACTTCGAGAATCCAGCAAAAGGACGGGTTATACATAATCTGCAAACATAATTTTCTGCCATTTTTGAGGGGGCAACGCATTGCACACGCGCCTAACAAAATCTTATTCATGTAAGCGCACACTACAATAATCTCGCACACCATCTTAAAATATGCACACAGTTATCAAATACAGCGTATAGTTTTATTTAACGTGAATGGCCAAGAAGGTTATATGGCCAACAGAGGGGTTCGCCTTGCGTTAACCCCTCCTTTTGCTGGATTCTCGAAGAAATTAAGTGTTAAGTTGATTTTGTATGTAGGTTGGGTTCAGTAGTGATGAGACAATATATCGATGAAATGGGAATATATCGAAAACCACGCGCGGCCTTCAAAAGCTTTCAACTCAGCAAAATCGTCGACATTTTCTTTAAAAAAAACCGGACGAAGTAGCGCCATCCCGCTCACTCTATCTGAGTATATCGTAACTTACCACTAAAAATATTTTAACCGTCGTAATTTTAATATTATTACATATTTTTTATCAATTTTTAACTATACCTAAGCAGCAAGACTAGAATTTAATGGCATCTACGTAACATAATAATATATAAATATTATAATATTTATATACATTTGTATAGTTTTGAGTCTTTCTAATTGAAGAGAAAACTTAAAATATTCAATACACTTTGACCGTACAAAATTTAACTGAATACGTATTCGGGACTTTTTATACACAGTTAATAGATAATTGCCGACCGCAGTGGTTTAAACCCAACTTTGAGCGCATAAGCTTACCGCTAGTCCGGTTTGTACCTTAGTTTTTAAAACGACACGTAATTTAGAATAATTATTAGAAAGACTCACGAGTATTAGAGACGAGTGCAACATCGATTTACGCATAATTTCAACAGTTTCTTAATTAAAAAGACGCTTTTCCCATCCCTAGTCCACAGAAATATAATTTATCTTCAACAACCAGCAAACGCAGTCTGAGGTACATTACCTTTTCAAAAATATTATTATTTTACAATGACACGTAGTTATTACTAGAAATCAATGGTCGATTCTACGTAGTTTTACCGCAATATTACAATATTCACATTCAAAATTATTTAGAAGAAGGAAGCATCGTTCGTGTCCGTACAATAAACTAACTTTAGTTCCAAAATATAAAAAAAATACTAATATAAGTACAAATGATGGTTGACACGCGGCCGCTGGCGCAACCAATTTAAGTTTCATCAAACAAAAATAAACACAATATCTTAATATACGTACAATAAACAAACAAAAATGCAATTCAAAATTCGCATTCTTTTAATTTATTCTTAAAATGCCATTTTTACATCAATTATCCATAATTTATTTAATGTAAACATTAGTGATGGACCTGTGTCGATTTTTTCTATCGATGTTATCAAGCATACAGTTTTTGGCCAATTTAAATGGCTATCATAAATCCACCATCGCTAAAATATTATTTTTTATACAATTTTGTACATGCATCAATAAGATATTTTTATCAATTTTAATTTAAAAGATTGTGTTTAGAAAGAGCTTTAAAATAAAATAATTCAGCTTTAGCACCAAAACAAAATATTTACAACAATGATTTTTAAATCTACCGATCTGTATCTGGTTTACTTGGGAATGTATACACAAAAAGCTTCGACTAATAGTAGAGAATTAGTTCATGATTAACGTATTTATCCCAAATAAACCCTAAAATTACAATTTACCTAAAATGGAGTCGCACCGCAACAAATAAATATTAATTATATTTACAAAGCAAAAAAAAAAAGTGATTTTAACTAATAAAATAATATAGTGAGCTCAATTTATTAGTCTTTAAAAATAATAGCTTAAAATATCAAAATTGATATTCGCCAATATTTTGATAAACGTAGTGAGAAACGATTCATCGATAAAAAATCGTTTAAAAGCGTCGACATGTCCCATCCCTAGTCACCGAAACATCACATACACTATTCATTCTCCCTGTACATCGAAACTGGCGCAGCCACCTCTCACACTTGGCATATTTTTTATTCAATAAAGCCATTCTTGGCAGATTTGATCTAGCTAAGTACCAAAAGTGTACCAATTTGATATTTCTTTTATTTTTACAAATATTTTCAAGTATTTATTTGTTATATTTATGTTATCTAGTTTTATATTTCACACAGGCACACGACTGAGGTGCCTGTACCCACGATCTGTCACCCTAGGGGGACAGCGCAGGGGGACAGATGGGAATAATTTACGACGACCTACGTGTGTGCGTGGGTCAAAGAGATCTTTATCAATCAATTGTGTACCTTATCACCTCGGAATACGGCACAATTCAGTACAATATTTTTTTTTTTAATTATGTGCCAAAATAATCGATATTTTTTTTATACGTATAATTCTGACCAACACACATACCTACCCTTGGGATTAAATAAAGCCAGGGTAAAGTGTTAGTTTTAGACAAATTGGCTACCTACTGCCTAGAGTCACTAGGGGTAAGTACACCGTTACTTTGCACACAATTGGAAATGCAATCGTACCGAGAATCGAACCTGCGACCCATGTATTCCTCTTAACCTGTGCGATAACCGCCATTTTAAAGTTATAGAAATAAGGACCAAAATGGCAAGTAGCACATTTTTTTTCAAGCCTTATTTTTTAGAACATTGAATTAATTTAGTGATATTTTGTGATCCATTTGAATTGGAAAATTTGACACTTATACAGGGTGTCAACATTGTTTTTTCTCAAAATTGCATCAACATTTTTTTGAAGTTTTTCACCCTGAATATTTTTTTTAAAGCGTTAGACGCTTGAAAATGAGTCGTGTCTCATTGTGGTACAATTCAAATTAGTTCGTTCACTTCAGATATTTTTATTAGATACTAAGAAAGAAGTCGAAATAGTTGTGTATCTTCATAGCATTCAGGCTTGCTTTTCACTTGACTTGTAGATTTAGTGACGTGTTTAGTCCTGAAACAATCAATTTTATCAATCGTACTTATTATACTATAAAGACCAAAGTTTGTAAGGATGGATGGATGTTTGCAATCGGTATTTAAAGAGCTGTCCGCAGAAGCACATCTCAAACGTTTCTAACAAGACCTGAAATGTAACCTCTACCCAATATTTGCAATAAAATACTGAATACTGTAGTCTTGCATCTCAACATAAAATCTCAATATCATTTTGTCTGTTATTATACCCTTAGTATCAATAAAAACAGTCACAATCGTTAAGGTGGTCATTTATGATTCGAATAACATCTATTTCATATTTCATGGACTTATAAGTATTTAGTTATGGTCTTTTTTTTTTTTTTTTATTCGGTCCACTAAACTGGATGTAACACTGAGTTACATTAAATGAAATTGTTAGAAGAAAACACGTGTACAACCTACTTGAAGTGAACACAACTTATTACATTTACATTACTTATTCCATACTTAATTATATACTCTCTTACACGATCTGGCGTAGTTTTGGTTAAAAACAAAATGGCTGCCATTTCAAGGGGATTGGGGTAGGTCGTGGGGGGAGGGCGGATTTACCGATAAAAAAAATTTAAAAACAACCCCTCCAAATATCGGTAACTCAAGAACAAACACATTGTATATTTATTTCAGCCCACATCAACCTACTGTTTTGGTATAGGTCTTTCTGATCCTCTTTCCGATACTCGATTATGTGACCCATAATACACATAATGTTTTAGTTTAATTGTAATATAATGTGTATGTGAAATATGGATTTTTTGTAGTCCGAAATAAAATATATATTTTTTTATTTTATAACATATACTTAGAAGATAATAGTAGGAAAATGTTAGTATAATTTGTTTTCTTTACTTTCCGAAAGGGTCCCAAAGGGCCCCATCATAGTTTAAGACGGCCTTGTGTGTGTGTGTGTGTGTGTGTGTGTATGTGTGTGTGTGTGTGTGTGTGTGTGTATAGATACGTTACCTATGGTGCGATGGAGAGCGGGCGGAAGCGGCGCGCGCGCGCGGGCTGGTGGTGCGCGGGCGGCGCGGCGGGCGGCGCGGGGGGCGGCGGGGGGGACGCGGGCGCGGGGGCGGGGGCGGCGGGGGGCGGGGACGCCGAGGGGGAGGAGCACGCCGAGCGCGGCGGGGGGGACATCAGCTGCGCCGGCACGCCGCGCGACCCGCTGCGGCTGTAGAGATGAAACATTCATAATATGGTAACCGTCTTAGGACTTTTACAACAATTTTTCATTTCGAAGTTTTGCGAGAACGTGAAAATGTCGCATTCGCGGCATAAATTATTTTACAAAACATGTTTTACTTTGAGTATTTAAGTGTAAAAACTGTGGTTTTTATCCATTAAGTGCTCGTGAACGTGTATGAGTGTTGGTAAATAGTGTAATGCTGTAAAACGTGACTTTTCGTGTTGCCTCCAAAACTCCATAGAAGCCTCTAGTAAAGTCGCAACCACCACTACTTTACAGGGGCATGACTTGACTTATCGACTCTGACTTATGACAAAATAATCTCTCCAATTACTTGACACTGGCTATATACCTTTGATGTGGAGCCAAAACCGAAGAACTTAAGTTCTTCGAAAAAAAAAACAAATATTTTTTGGCCAAAATGGTAGTTTATAAATTGGTAACACCATTTCAGTAGGAAAATTCTTCAATAAGCGGTACAAAACAACACCGTGGATAAGTAAGGTATCGGTACCTGGTGTGTTGGTGCGGCTGGCGGTGGCGCGGGCGCGCGAATCGCAGGTTCAGTTCCCGCGCCGGGTCCACCGCGTACTTGTCACTCGCGTTCTGTCGCCGCCGGCGTAGCGCTACGCAAACACACAACCAATTTAGATACACATAAACTAGACTGCGTATAAACCATCGGCGTATTTGAATTACACTATTTTTCTGTATATTATATTTTCAAATGAACATAGTCTTCAAAAATCATTCCAATGTAAAAAATTAAGGATACTCAAGGTTGCGGGTTCAAATCCATTTGTGGACGAACATTTAGAGGTCATCAATGGTTAGAGTTACCTGGCGTTAGATCGTGGTTACCTGGCGTGAGGTCGTGATCACCTGACGTGAGGTCGGGGTTACCTGGCGTCAGGTTGTGATCACCTGGCGTGAGGTCGTGGTTACCCAGCGTTATGTCGTGGTTACCTGGCGTGAGGTCGTGGTTACCCAGCGTTATGTCGTGGTTACCTGGCGTGAGGTCGTGGTTACCCAGCGTTATGTCGTGGTTACCTGGCGTGAGGTCGTGGTTACCTGGCGTGAGGTCGTGGTTACCTGGCGTGAGGTCGTGGTTACCCAGCGTTATGTCGTGGTTACCTGGCGTGAGGTCGTGGTTACCTGGCGTGAGGTCGTGGTTACCTGGCGTGAGGTCGTGGTTACCCAGCGTTATGTCGTGGTTACCTGGCGTGAGGTCGTGGTCGGCGAGCGTGTCCCCGCTCCAGGAGGCGCACTTGGCGAGCCGGTTCTCGCACGCCACGGGGATGCGCGACGCGCCGCCGCCCGACCCGCTCGACCGCTGCACACACAACACACCTCACTACCAGGGGCAAGCTCACTGCCCCAACACTCGGTTACACCCTGGATACTCTGTGAGCACTTACTGCCCCGGCACTTAATAACACCCTGTATACACATGTATATCCTGTGAGCGAGCACTAAGTGCCCTGACACTTTTTACACCCTGTATATTCTGCGAGCGCTTAGTGCCTCCACATTCAGTTACACCCTGTATATTCTAATTTTCAAACTCTCATGCCGACTTGCACCAAACTTTCAAAGTTCCTAAGCAATTATTTTACTCGCTTGGCAGTTCTTAGAGGTCAGAATCTGGACTGCTAAGAACTACCAAGCGAGTAAAGTAATTGCTTAGGAACTTTGACAGTTTAGTGCAAGTAGGCATCAGTGCTCTAAAACAAAATTACTTTTCACACCAAATCACATCCCACGGACAGTTAAATGTATATTTGATACACGATCACGCAAAAACTACTGAACTAATAGTCGTTAAATTCGGCACAGATTCGAATTCTGGATTAACACATAGGCTACTTTGCACCCCGGTATGACGCCGGCACGAAGCCGATACGACGCCGGTATAACGCCGGTATGACGCCGACACGACGCCGGTATGACGCCGGTATGACGCCGGTACGACGCCGGCAGACGGCGTACGGCGGTCAGTACTCACGTCGCGTAAGCTCTGCGAGCCGTCGCCGCCGCACGAAGACTCCTTCTTGATGGAGTTGGCTCTGCAACAAACAAACATACATATAACATCCACATACATACAGATTCAACTACATAAAATCATTAAGGAACTTCAATTTTTACAATTTAAAAGAAAACTAAAGACGTAATTGCTAAAAAAAACATTTTTTTCGTTAAAGGATTGGTTTGTAGAAAATACATATTTAGATTTTTGTTCACTTATATTTAGTTGCAAAGAAGTGTTTTAGTTACACGCGGTTATGTTTATTTAGCGACAGAATGTATGAGATCTGACGGTCGCCGGCCACCGGGCGCTGCAGTCGGCGACGCGTTTACGGGTGCACTTACACCCATATTCTAAGTCGATTTTTTCACTCAAGTGAATACTTTCATTTGAAATTTGACAGGTGACAGCCGAACCTAAAGCGGCGGCTATTTTACCACTCACGTAAGTATTCACTTGAGTGAAAAAATCGACTTAGAATATGGGTGTAAGTGTGTGTGTACAACGGCCAACAGCCCGGTGGGTCGACGACGTCGCAAGGGTCGCGGGGACTACATGGATCAGAGATGCACAAGATCGTGGTGGCTGGTTAAAGCGAAAGGAGGCCTATACCCAGCAGTGGGTCCTACCTGGCTGATGATGATGATGTGTGTGTGTGTGTGAATATGTGTGTGTGTGTTCGTGCGTGTGTGTGTGTGTATGTGTATAGTGTGTGTGTGTGTGTAGTGCACGGTCACCTGTCGCGCGCCGCGTCGAGCCGCGCCTTCTCCGCGGCGGGGCTCTGGCTCTTCTCCGCGCTGCGCGTCGACGAACTATAATACCAAATACTGGGTTGAAACAAGCTTGAAGTTTAAAAAACTGAAGATAAGGATAAAGATATTTTATTTGCCAAAACACAAGTACAATATATGGTCTTAAATAAATTGGTGTCCTAAGTATGTTCTACCTTTAGTTTAAGGTGTGCAAATTTTATAATATTATTATGCAATTACTTAATACAAAAGAGAGTTTAAATACATGTATATCTACATGAGTTTATATTAATTAATTTTATGTAACTATATGTCTGTGTCCCTGTCATTAAAAAAATCGTTTACTGAATAGAAACATTTTTCAACCAGCCAGTTTTTCAATTTTACAGAAAATAAAATTTTACTGAAAACTTGACTGTGAAATAATTATACATTCATTGTCAATTCACTATTCCATATAACTTATACATATATGTATTTCTAATCTCCTTTAAAATACCTTCATTTTGAACCCTACTCGATAGCTTTGGTCAACAAAAATAGCTCCAAAAATTCGCCATTTTAAATATTTTTTTTATAAAACTATCTATGAACACTCGGGTTATTGAGACGAATCTAACTTGGACAATTCGAGTTAACCCAGAAATTAACATACATACATACAAGACACGCGCGAAAAACATAACCTTTCATTGGCATTCGGGTAATAAAAGATTCTAGTGTTTTTATTTTTATTTTAAATAAATAAATGAAATAAAAGTAGTTTATTTATGACCCATTTTATGTTTACACAGTTATGTTTGTTACCACGGAAACTTGTCATTTATATCGACCGACTTGGAAGATTTTTTTTGATTATAAACTGATACTAACTACTGAACTGATTTTAATAAAAAAAATATGAGTCCAATCTGAAACTATATCATTTTCAGATCGGTCCCATATTTTTTTTATTTTGTTCAGTAGTTTCGTTTTCAAATTAATTAAGTTTTTATTAGGGGTCATCCAGCTAGTTCATGCGCGTGTGTGTGTGTGTGTGAGGGGCATGGGTGTGTAAGGGTGTGTGTGTATGTGTTACCGTTTATCCCGCGCGTGTTCAGTAGCATCGTAGTAGACGGAGGCGTCCTCGGGCGCGCGGCCCCCCTCCGCCCCCACACCGCCGCCGCTCACCACGCTGTGGATCTTCACTACAACAACATAACAGGGTCGTTTCAAGGAGACATATAACATTTGGACTAGTGTTAAATGTCCCGGACGAGTGTTGTCGGTCACACTCACCGGAGTGTCCCGGGCTGGTGTTGTCGGTCACACTCACCGGAGTATCCCGGGCTGGTGTTGTCGGTCACACTCACCGGAGTGTCCCGGGCTGGTGTTGTCGGTCACACTCACCGGAGTGTCCCGGGCTGGTGTTGTCGGTCACACTCACCGGAGTGTCCCGGGCTGGTGTTGTCGGTCACACTCACCGGAGTGTCCCGGGCTGGTGTTGTCGGTCACACTCACCGGAGTGTCCCGGGCTGGTGTTGTCGGTCACACTCACCGGAGTGTCCCGGGCTGGTGTTGTCGGGCGGGCGCACGCGGATCTCGAGGCGGCTGGAGACGGTGGCGCCCTCGGGCTCCGGCGCGCGGGGGCGGGGGGGCGCGGCGCTGTGCGACGACGATATGCACTGCAACATGATAATACACTTAAGAAAAACCGCTCCTAGTGATTATTGCGGTTTTTAACGAGGACTATGATAGAACATTCATGCTTACTTGCACAAAACTGTCAAAGCTCCTAAGCAATTACTTTTCTTGCTTGCCAGTTGTTAACGGTCCAAGTGAGTTACAACTTTTATAGTTTGATGCAAATCGGCATCAAACTTATATTTTTCTATATCACCTGTCGATAAATAAATATGTTGGGAATTTCACACAGCGCCATCTAGCCTCAAATCAAGCAAACTTGTACTATGGGAACTAGATGACTGATACAATAATATATTTTTCACACCACCTGCTCGACAATATCCAATTACATATCATGCTATCATCAAGGTAAAGCAAGGCATTACTTACCTAGGGAGGTAATGTTGTATGAAACCCCCAAGGGTAGTAATGTGATTTGAATTTGGAACTTCAAATTCGTGTGAAAACTCTTAGTAAAAGAACGCCCATATGGCATTGTAATAATGTTTGTTCTAAAATCGAACTGGCCACTCATAAAAAAAAAAGAAAAAAGGCGCGATTCAAAGATTGTGAAACAAAAGACGATGTTGGCTGCTGAGTTCGGAGCCCTGGCTTTGTATTGCCTCGCAGAAGGTGTGAAAAGTAGAGTATGCTCCTCTGGGATAAAGCCTGTCTTCGTCTTGGGAAGCTTGAACCCCTCGCGTCACTCAGGACTCTACATAACTCCCTCGCTTTGCTCAGGAGTTAACTGAGTCCTTCGTTAGCTCAGGGTTCAATATGCCACCCGCGACATAAGACACTGCTTTATCCCCTTAGTGCATAATCTAATATTGTAAATACCTACATAGAAAACACCCAGACTCAGGGCAAACACCGATGTTCATCACACAAATGAAGCGGGAATCGAACCCGCGAAACCGGAGTGGCAATATACCGTTCGACCATCCATGACAATAATAGCTTGGTATCCTCTTGACTAGTTATAGGCTTGCGCCGACCACCATCCCAGGGATGGGTGTGTAAGTGTGAGTGTGTGTGTGCGTAAGTGGGTGTGTAAGTGTGCAGGTGTGTGTATAGGCGTATGTGTCAGGGTATATGAGTGGGTGTGTGTCGCTCACCGGTGCGGAGCGCGGGCGGGGCGGGCGTGTCTCGGGGGCGGGGGCGGGGGCGTGGCGCGCGGCCACGTTGCGCATGACGTCGACGCTGTAGCGCAGCGAGCCGGCCGCGCACTCGAACGACGCCTGCTGCACCAGCGGGGGCTTCAGCGCGCGGATGCGGGACCCTGCACACACACGCCACGTCACACACACTACGACGATGTCCAATATACCCGTCGGGAGCGGATATATGGGCTTACATGCAACAAATTTAAACCCCCCCCCCCCCATGTATGGCCGAAAGTTAATAGTTTTCGAGATATTTGGATATTAAAAATTGTTGAAAAAACGTCACAGAATTGGGTTTTTAGGTATATTGATACAAATACATGTTTTCTTCTTCGAATAATTTTACCATAGCCCCTTTCTAGCCTCAAAGGTTAGCTGGCAGGGGTTAAGCCTTAAGTTCAAGGGTGGTTTTTGTACATGTCTTTTCTTTTATGTTACGAGTTTATACTATCATGAGTTTGTGAGTACAGCGACTTTGAGATTGAACATGAGGCTAATTATAAATAGTGGCAAGCTTAAGCATCGATGACACACGACTTTTTTACACGCTGCTTGTTGACGAGTTTAAAAGCTAGCGTGTGAGCGAGTTAGCTTTTGGGAAGGATTGTCAACAAGCAGATTGTAAAGACGCCAATGACACAGGGCGAGTTTACAAGCTACAAGCGAACTGGCTTGTAGCGTGTAAACAAGCCGTGTGTCATCGACGCTTTACACGACAAGAAAGTATAAATCCATAAATCCATGTTTTGGCCCGATGAGAGTATAAAATTGATCGTTTATATCAACGTACTAGCTGACACCCATAGCTTCGTTTGCGTTGCGAATTCTCAAAATTCCGTTTTTAGTACGTGCACAGAAGTATTAAAGTATAGAAACACAATGAAAACAACAACATTGAAAATGCAACAAATAAAACAAGCCACTTTGGCTAACTTCTAGTATATTTTGGTCCGATGCTAATTTTCGAAAAAGAGAAGTAACAGGGCTAGATAAATATTATATGTTAAAACTACTAGGCTTTTTCATTGTTAATAAAACTACATCGTAAAAAGTAACGAACATTATTTGAAAATGGAGATATTTCATATTTATTGACAAGGTGTCTGACATTTTTTGGTCCTGTGTTACGGCTCTGTTTTGGTTTGATACTGTCCATCTTGGTGTTCTATAGGAACACCGTTATTTATCTATAGTACGTACTTTCACTTCTTGAGGAATATAAACCCAAATTTCAAGTCTCTACGTTCATTGATTAAGCTTGTGCATTGTGTTATAGTCAGTAAGACAAAGAACTCTTTCAAAGTACGCGTCTGAGCCCAATATTCGGCTTTTCTCATCTTTCTCAGCCAGCTATAGTCCGTAAACCATCATTTCTTTGAAGGCTGCAAACTTAAAATCGACATTAATCTTCATCATTTTAAAACCAAAAGAATTTCTCACCGATGGCGGGCAGCGTCCAGCAGCGCGGCAGCACGGGCTGCAGGTGCGGGAACGCCTCGATGCCGGGGATGTGCACGCAGCGCCGCGCGCGCCCCCCGCCCCCCGCCGCAGGGGGCGCCGGGACGGGGGGCGCCACGCTCGGGGGGCGCACCGCCGCCGCCGCCGCTACTGCCTGAGGAACCACACGCATTGTATCAACTGACGAATATACAATACTAGCTGATGCCCGCGACTTCGTCTGCGCAGGTATCTTTATAAATTATAGTCTATGTGTTATTCTGATGTATAAGCTATATTATTGTAAAGTTTCATTAAAATCCTTTCAGTAGTTTTTACGTCAAAGAGGAACAAACATCCATCCATCCATCCTTACTAACTTTCGCGTTTATAATATTAGTAGGAAGTAGGATGTCCGGTCTTAAGTTACCGATATTTAAGGTGGTTGTTTTTGTTTTAAAGGTGGTTGTAAAGTTTCCGCCCTTCACCCACGGCCTACTCCACTGCCCTCGATATGCCGGACATTTTGTTTTTCAATCGATATTACGCTGTTCATGTACAAAAATGACCATATCTAAATATTTATAAGACCTACGCAAATGAAATTGTAAAAACAACCCGTTTAAATATCGGTTAGTCAAGATCGGACATTTTGTATAAAAGAGGGTTTGACTCTTTTTAAGTTTTAACCATGTTTTTTTATTTAATTAAATTCTTTTTTTTTTTTTATTCATTAAACAGTAGGACCCAGCTACCTAGCTAATATTCTAAAACTTAATTACTGGTTATATTCGGATATACAGGGTGTTTTATTTTCAACGCACGCGCTTGACTGAATCCTTAAGTAAAAATAATAACAATCAATGCTCGAAACAGTCTCAAGTCCCGAACTTTCATAATCGGCCATGCGAGCCCCGTTGACAGTTTCACCCTGTACATCGGCGGTACACTCACGTGCGCGGGCGCGTCCTTGCGCGCGAGTTGCGTGAGCGGCGCGGTGGTGTTCTGCAGCTGCGTGCGCGCCGCGCTGCAGGACGACACCGCGGACGGTGCGCGCGCGATGCGGTGCTCCGGGGACTGTCGGGGGGAGGGTAGTATATAAAGTAACTTAAAAATAAAATAGCCTTTATTGCTTCTGCTTACTTAACAAACCTATCTAATTCTTCTGCAGCAGTCGCCCCATACACGGTGAATATTTTATTAACTCAGCTTAGATGGCCTAATTCGAAAGTTTAGGGATGTGAATTTTGATATAAAAGAACCTGAGATTTGATTAAAAAAAAATCAGCTTTTCATACCTGGAAATTGAACCTAACAAAAAAACACCCTGTATTCTTGTGCAGCCATGTGACACTTCAGTACGTACTGCCAACGTTTAATATAACCGCGCGACGTGCGAGTACGCAGCTGGTCGCGGTCCGCCGCGCGTTAACGTGGCGCCCCCTCTTGTCAACATGGCGCCCCTCACTCCTTGACTACTGTATCCCCACTCACCGCAGCCGCAACACAGGGGGGGAGGGGGAGGTGCAAGGCGATATGGTGATGGTGACGGTGTTACCTGCAGCTGCTCCTGCTTCCACTCGTTGTCGGTGGTCTCCTCCGAATCATCGAACTGCGACTTCCACAGCGACACCAGCGTCAGCGCGCCGCCCTTCGTCACCTGCGGGGAGACGTTCGGCGATACTGTAGTTGGTAGTTGAAGTGGGAAGTGGGTAAGTGAAATGGGTTGTGGATAGTGAAGTGGGCAGTGGGTAGTTAAAGTGGGTAGTGGGTTGTTGAAGTGAGTAGTGGGTAGTTAAAATGAGTAGTGGGTTGTTGAAATGGGTAGGGGGGTAATTGAGGTGGGTAGTTGAAGTGGATAGTGGGTAGTTAACGTGGGTAAGTGAAATGGGTTGTAGATAGTGATGTGGGTAGTTGATAGTTGTAGTGGGTAGTTAAAGTGGGTAGAGGGTAGTTGTAGTGGGTAGTTAAAGTGGGTAGAGGGTAGTTGTAGTGGGTAGTTGATAGTTGTAGTGGGTAGTTAAAGTGGGTAGTTGATAGTTGTAGTGGGTAGTTCATGTGGGTAGAGGGTAGTTGAAGTGATAAGTGGGTTGTTGAAGTGGATAGTGGGTAGTCGAAGTGGGTAATGGGTTGCTGACGTGCGTAGTGGGTTGTTGACGTGGGAAGTGGGTTGTTGACGTGGAAAGTGGATAGTTGTAGTGGGTAGTGGACAGTTGTAGTGGGTAGTGGACAGTTGTAGTGGGTAGTGGACAGTTGTAGTGGGTAGTGGACAGTTGTAGTGGGTAGTGGACAGTTGTAGTGGGTAGTGGACAGTTGTAGTGGGTAGTGTGTAGTGGGTAGTGGAGGTGTGTGTCACCTGCTGCAGCGCGGACACGTTCTCGTCGTCCATGACCGCGAACTGCGTGTAGCTCTGGTCCTGCCGCGCGCGCGCCCGCCGCCCCCCTGCCGCACACACGCACATACATACAGACATACATGCAGCGTACACTCGCCACAGACTACATAAGTAAATCTAGACATTGTCCACCGTACCCGTCTTATCGTGTCACTAGTTCCTTCGAACCAGTGTGGTGAAAAGATTTCAAGTGCGCCTCGAAGAGGCTCCTTTCGTGCACTCGACACATGTTTTCGAACTTTAGGTTCTACGACATGCCGGTTTCCTCACGATGTTTTCCTTCATCGTACCCGCGACCACGGCTGTTGCAATACAGTCAAAACGTCGGGACACAAAAACGAGGTGAGCGCGATAAATACCCGTTACAATCAAATAACTATATATTGTCCATCCAAAAAGCTTATATAAATTATAATAGCTTAATTTAATTTAATCTATAGGTATTGCAATCTCAATTTTATGAATGGTGTAATTTTTATGTTACTAACCTTAGAATAAGCCTTATGTAATAACAAAATATGGCGTCATTGAATGAACCGAAATAAACCATTTTGATTTTGATTGTCTACATTAACTTTTTAGGGCTATGCAAATTCTCAAGAATTATTTTAGATTGAAATGTACACAGGCTTAAATTATTTGACTTAGTTAAAAAAATGAAATAAGTTAATTATTCTTTTGTATTGTTAATATACAAAATTGGTTTTAAACGGTTTAATAGAAGTGAAATTAATTGCAGACAAGGATAACAGGATAACAGTAATTAGAGTTAATGCATGAAAGAAGCCTCTTCGAGGCGCACTTGAAATCCTTTCACCACACTGGTTCAAAAGAACTAGTGACATGATAAGAAGAAGAAGAAGTGTTAGATACAGAACCTTCTTAATGTAAACAATGCATACAAATCAATTTAAATCCTAAGTTATACACATAATTTTTTTATGAACGAGTAACACAATGGGGCCTGCATAGTCAGTACCTCTGTATAAAAAAACTACAGATAGAAAGAAAGAAAAAGAAAGAAAATTTGGCAAATCAAACATTATTGTTTCAAACTGAACAAATGCTGTGTTGCAGATGCCTGAGTTGATTGGTCGTGTGCAGCACTGTTCAGATCATAGGCATGCGTGATCACTCATCATAGGGAGAGCACCGTGTCCGTCTCATCACTAGTTTACAAAAACACATACCTCGTTTGAAATGCGTGTCCGAGTGTACGCTGTCTACGTCGGCCACTATCCGCGGACTGGACGACTCGCCTGCGGACAACGGGCGTAAGCATGAGATATTACATACTATGACAACTGTGTAACAAGGCCTGTGTGTGGGCACTGACCGGGCGTGGTGTTGGCGTGCGCGGCCAGGTCCTGCACGCAGGTGGGCGGCGCCGTCACCACGCGCAGGCGCGCCAGCGTCGGCCCGCCGCCTGCGGGCAGCATACAACATATGTCAACAACAACGGACGTTACTACACCATCAACGGCAAACCAGCGTACTGGTAATCTCATTGAGCACAATTCATTTCTCCTTGGTTTCTTGTTTGTCACAATGAATTTAGAGGGTCATTCTCATCCGCTGCAAAAAAGTATCCCAATTGCATTCGAATCCATTTGTTCAAAAATCATGGTCACTCTTTAAGAAAGAGACACACTCTTTAATGGTTATTATCTTTCGGCTCGCGGTTTTCGTATGAGTCGGCCTTCTGGATACATCGTAGGTATACAAGTTTTTTTGGCTACGACCGACAAGGATCCATTGATACTTCAATAGTCAAAGTCAAACGAAACAAATATGAAGCAAATGGTACGCAAGTGTATGCAGTGCACTGACCGGGCGCGGGCTGGCGCGGCTTGCAGGGCGGCACGCTCTGACGCTCGGGCCGCGCGCCCGCTGCGCTCGCCGCGCTCGCCTCCTGCCACGCAACGACACCGTTCAACAACTCAATTCATTAAGGTCCAGAGAGACATAAATAAGTATAAACTGCAATATGATTAATGAGGGCCTTTCAATAAGACATTAAAAAAAAAGTGGTTCCATAAACTATGATAGATGGCGCTGTGTGAAACGCAAATATCAAAAATCTAACAAAAACATTTTTAGAAAGAGAGAAACTAGTGACCAAAATAAAAAGAGTGATTGTTTTTATTTATTGAAAAGCCCTATTTTAATAATGGAATGTGTATACAGCTGCACAGACATGTATACACTCTCAAACTTTCACATTTATATTATATCCTTAATTTTTCAGAGATTCTTCTTTTGATAAAAAATCTGACAAGTGAGATAACTACATTAATTTGAAACTGCTTGCGTGCACTTTTCTTTACAAAATTAAGATTAATATAAATGTGAAAGTTTGGGAGTGTATACATGTCTATGCAGCTGACTGTACAACAGGGGCGTACTCGTACCTTGGCGTGTCGGTCGGGGTCGGGCGCGGGCGCGGGCGCGGCGCCCTCACCCTCCTTGTCCGCGCCCGGCTTGTCCGCGGCCGACTGCGGGGTGCGGGGGGACACGTTACCAACATTATCTTCTTGTACAACAGTTACAAACATGACAAGGCAATATCAATGAGAAGAGTTCACATGAGTGAAATTTGTGGGAATATTAGTGTAATGAGCCCAAGCGAGCCGCACCGCCAACGCTCGCTCAGGCGCGGCTCGCTCCGGCGGTAAGGGTGCTGACGTTGGTATAGTCTATGGCAGGGGTGGCGTTTTATTTTTCATGCCTATAAGTTTAGTTCGAGAAAATATTTTTAATGTCAATATAACTGTTATCAATAATTAAGTTCATTTCGGCGTAGCGAGCCACAAAAAACAAGTTCCTCGAGTTCAGTAATAATCATGTTAACAAAATCATTGTACCTATTTCTTTCTATTTTAGATTATCGAGCTGCTTAATAATTTTTTTCTAAGTTCTACTACTTAGTACTTACTCTTTCCATTTCGGTTAGATTTTTTCTTAGTGGGTAATCTACCTACATCTTATCTCAAATCGGTGGCGTGACCAAATTATTGTGTCGCGTGCCATCCTGGGCACGCGTGCTATTGGTTCGCCATCCCTGGTCTATGGTGTGTGTACTCACATATCCGTTGAGCCTGTGCCTGGGCGAGGGCGGCGCGGCTCGCTTGGGCTCGGCTCGCTCCGGCCGAAGGTTGGTGGTGGTGTCCGTGCCCACGTTGGTGGTCTGCTCCGTCTCGAGCCGCGGTCGGGCCGACCGAGCCGCCTGACAAATACGACCAAATTTACATTATACAATAATTACATCACTGAGAATTTATATGAAGAGGGCATATTCGAAAAAAGTTTTATTTTTATATTTTATTTTATTTTGGAATAACAAACAGCTACTTTATAAAATGTAGATCTTATAAGAATGGCTCAGTATATAAATAAGTAACAAAGTAGCCCACTATGTGATTCACACATTTACAAATAATATTCGTAAATAAATTAATTGCAACTAGGATGGCAAAAGTTTAATAAAAAAATTAACTTGTATGCGAATGTTCGCTATATCGCTTCGCTCGCTACCCTCGCTTGGCTCGCTACACTCGCTACGCCATCGTACTCACGTTGTCAGGTATCGTGTCCGTCGGTAGCGCATGCTCGGGCGCGGGATGCACTGCTGCGCGCGTGCGTGACACTGACACCGCCTTAAAAAAACAGACACACTGACATGCACGCACTGACATTTGATAAATGAAATTTTAATTCAATTTCTGATTAAACTTTTTAGTATAAAGGTAAAATCCCAAACGGCTGCGCCAGTTCAAAACATAGCGCTTCGAGACTTCCAGGAATTGAACCTGCATTTTATATCCAACATTAAATATTAGTGCACAACACAGGAATGAATCTGCTACTTCGTAGTAATTCACAAATGATCCCATTTTTTTTTGTATTTGTACTTTTAATGCAGTTAGCCGCAGATGGCTGTTACTGCGTCACCGGACTCTCAAAGAGAGCTGAGGGCGCTTGACCTTAAAATCAAATGACCCCATTCACAATGAACCCATTCTCATATGACCCCATCCCTACTTCTGAATTATACCCATCTGTCACCCTGCTCTGTCCGCCTAGGGTGACAGATGGGAGAAAAGTTATATCTGTCCCACCGTTGCTTTAAGGGGAGCAGATGGAACTTTTATTAATTTTAAAAGTTCTTTCTGTCCCCCTGTTACCAATAGGGGGACAGATCCTGTGCACAAGTGGCATGATATACAGAAAACACAAATACAAGATGGCTCTAATGGGATCACATACATCTCACCATCAGACATTTGAGATACGGAGTAGCTTTTAACTAAACCGACCGCCTGGAATTACAAAGAGAGTGGTTATCTCAACTACCAAAAAGCCGTTGGCCGAGTGGGAGGTGCCTCGACTATCGATCCGAAGGTCTTGATTTGAACCCGGTCGTACGCCAATGGATTTTTCTGTTCAAAAAGATCCATGTGTGCATTAAAAACACATGCTTAGCGATGAAGGAAAAAGTTCAAAAACATGTGTCAAGTGTACGAAAGAGGTCTTTGAGGCGCACTTGAAATCCTTTCACCACCAAGAAGCGTCAATTTCCCCCAAAATTGGCAGTGGCACGTAAATATACCCCTATTCCTCATCAATAGGCAACAATAGCGTCAATGTCCCCCCAAGATTGGCAGTGACATGTCAAAATGACCCAATCCTCTATCGTTGGGCAACAATACCCCCATATCGTTGGGCAACAATATTCCCCCAAGGTTGCTACGTCAAAATGACCGCAATAAGGGAATTGCGGTCATTTTGACGAAGCAATACCAAATCGACAATAGAGTCAATATTCCCCCCTACCCCCAAGGTTGTAAGGTTGTCAGTGTCACTCACGTCCTTCTCCCAGTCGTAAGGGTCGGAGTCGCGGATGCCGCGGCGCTTGCAGCAGCGCTCCAGCAGCGACGTCAGCATGCTGTAGTCGGGCGCGTCCGCGTACTCCAGCTGCTGCACGTGCTCCAGAAACTGCCGCAGCTCCGAGGGCAGGTGCTTCAGCAGCAGCCGGTGGTCGTACTTCTCCTTCATCAGCCCCACCTGCGGGGTGCGGGGGGGAGGTTACGAGATGCTGCCGAGATCCAGGCGGAAGTCGATGGTGTGCCAAGGGTGTGAGTGGATGAGGACAGGCAAAGGTAAAAATGTGTTAAGGTGCGGACGTGTAAAAGTGAGGACGTGCTAATGTGGGGACGTAGTAAAGTGAGGAGGTGATAAGGTGGGGACGTGATAAAGTGAGGAGATGGTAAACGTTGTAAAGTGAGGACCTTTCAAGATGAGGACGAGTGAAAGTGAGAACGTTTTAAGATGAGGACGAGTGAAAGTGAGGACGTTTTAAGATGAGGACGAGTGAAAGTGAAAGAAGTGTAAATGTGAGGATGGGTGAGAGCCGTCACCTGTTCCTTGTCCTTGATCTTCCTCCACGGCAGCTGTCCGTTGACGAACTCCACCAGCATGTAGAACAGCGACCACAGGTCGTCGTGGCGGCCCATCTCCTTGTTCTTGTGCGCGTTGATGGACGCGTAGCGCACCGTGCCTGCGCACACACACCATCATCACCATCATCATCAGCCGGGAAGAGAATCAATCAAAATCAAAGATGGGATCATTACATTACTCGATGGGAAACCTATCAACTTAAGGAATAGCCCCTTAAATAGGTCTTCAATCTATAACAGTCCACTGGACGTGGGACGTGGGTTCAGGAGAACCTGAAGCGATGATCTAACCATGCGTTACAGAACCTTCAAATTTCGAAAAATACGTGTCAAGTGCACGAAAGGAGCCTTTCGAGGCGCACTTGAAATCCTTTCACCACACTGGTTCGAAAGAACTAGTGAAACGATACGAAGATCATCATCATCATTGCCCGGTTAAAGGCAGCAAGTCCCAAAAGCATTTTCGACGTTCGTTTATCAACGAACGTTTCCCGTTTACCATTTTTGCGTTAGATTCTCACGGGATACCGTACCCAAACAACGCAGAACGTACTGCGAAAAATGCAAGTAGTAAAATAATAAATAAATAAAGAGCGCATGACTTGTTACGGGTTGACAGATAGAGGTTACCTCGGAAGCCGGCGGCGGCGCGCGGCGGGCGCACCTGGCCGCTGCTGGTGGTGTACTGGCGCGCCAGCCCGAAGTCCAGCATGTACACCTTGCGGCAGTTGGCGGGGTGCCGCCCGATGCTGAAGTTGCTCTGCAACACCACCCGCACTCAGTACACCACACCCCGCACTACCATACCAATGTGAGAGTGAGTTGAAGAAGGTGTTTAGTCACTTACAGGTTTGATATCTCTGTGCAGGAATCCCACAGAATGTATAGAGTCTATGGCTTTGAGTATTTGTAGGCCGAGTCTGAAACAAACGACAAAACAGATTTAAATACACAATGCATAGAAATAGTCTCTATAACTAGCTTGTGGTGATATCTTCGTCACAATATGCAATCAATAAAATCGAAGAGTTTCGAATGTCTACATCGACGATGTAGTAGCGGGCGTCGCTCCGGGCGGCCTAATACTCGTTGCAATGTGGCGCCGATAGATCTTTTCAACAGTTATGCACGCCTGGTACTTTGTAGAGGGGGTGGGTGAAGTGAAGGGGTATAGTGGTGTAGTGAGGGGGTGGAGTTACGGGTATAATGGTGTAGTGAGGGGATGAAGTTAGGGGTTTAATGGTGTAGTAGGGGGAGAAGTTAGGAAGTATAATGTTCCCTTTATCCACTGTAATTAAATTTTTTTTTTTTCTGTTAACAATATGTCTTATCCGGTTGTCTGAAAGAGATTGCTATCTAGCAATAAGACCACCCTTGTAATTTTAGTTTGTATTTCTTGTTTTTATTAATTTTAAGATGATACAATAAAGCATATTCTATTCTATAATGGTGTACGGAGGAGGTGAAGTGAGGGGGTATAGTGGTGTAGTAAGGGGGTATATTGATGAGGTGAGGGGGTATAGTGATGAGGTGGGGTGGTAATGTACCTGAGCGTGGTGGAGAGCGAGAAGGCGCCCCGCGGCTGCGCGCGCCGCAGCTCGGCCAGGTTGCGGCCCTGCAGCTGCATCACCACGTAGTTGAAGCGCGCGTTGCGGCCGCACCCGATGAACCGGCACACGTGCTCCTTGCCTGCGATACGTACACACGTATTATGTGGATGGAACACTATTTATGAGGACGTGGTGGCCGAGTGGATGAGGCCCTTGCCTTGCGATCTGGTGGTCGTGGGTTCGAATCCCGGTAGCGGTGAAAATCTATGTATGCATCCCACGTTCTCGCAACGGTGAAGGAAAACATCGTGAGGAAACCGGCATGTCGTAGAACCTAAAAGTTCGAAAAACATGTGTCGAGTGCACGAAAGGAGCCTCTTCGAGGCGCACTTGAAATCCTTTCACCACACTGGTTCGAAGGAACTAGTGACACAATAAGAAGAAGAAGAATGTAACGTTGTAGAACGTTTCCTTAATCTAGGTTAGGTACCTATTACCTACTTAGGAATATTTAAGTCATAATTTAAATTTAACACTTGGGATCGGCCATGCTCGGTCGCATTCGGCTACAGCGTTCGGGTTTTGAACGCTCGACCGCGCTCCCGCGAGCGAGCACTTTCGTTTTGACACCACGGACTTGCGCGCACGTCACAGTAATTGACGTCGTCTGCCGCGCCAGATCCGAATTTCCAAAATCTAGTGGTTACGTAATAACCTATTTTTTATCACTTTTGTGAAGTTCTTGTGCGCTGAAAAAAAAAATCCCCAACTGGGGAATCACGCTACGGCTGGAAACGCCTGCCGGCACACACACCAGCGCTTCCTGGCGTCGTCGCACGTCGGAGCCTTTCATCCTCCACACTCCTGGCCTGGCGGACCTTGAAGACCACCGCAGTCGCACCATCTCACACAAGCGGCCAGCCAGGACAGTACCACCTAGATCTACCCGAAGAACCAGAATACGTGACCAGGCCTTTGATCGAACCCAATAAATAAATTTGAGTATACTGTGGTTTCCCTTATAAACCTAAAAGGTAGCAAGACGACACTATTTATTGCTCACCTTCGCAGAGAAACGAAACTCACAGCCACGAGCGCGGCTATAGCTTTAACATGAGGGGTGATTTAACGCACAAAATTAGTGATACAGTGGGCTTAGCGAGCCGCAATTTTCGTAACAAATTCAACAAACCTGAGCATAAAACGTTTCAGGAACGTCTTCTCGGCAAAAAAAACTTAAGAAACTAATACAGCAGGCGTAGCGAGTCGCAATTTCCGTAACGAATTTAACAAACCTACCGAGCTTAAAACGTTTCAAGAACGTCTTCTCAGCAAAAAACTTAAGAAACTAATACAGCAGGCGTAGCGAGCCGCAATTTCCGTAACGAATTTAACAAACCTACCGAGCTTAAAACGTTTCAAGAACGTCTTCTCAGCAAAAAACTTAAGAAACTAATACAGCAGGCGTAGCGAGCCGCAATTTCCGATACAAATTCAACATACCTATTGTTACTATGTACTTTAATGTTTCAGGTATGTCTTCTCGGCAAAAAATAATAATAAACTATAATGCTGCGAGCGCAGTGAGCGTAGCGAGCTACAAATTATTTAATCCTTTCTCAAGATATTTGAATTTGAGGTAAATACCGAATAAGTTAAGGCACTAACACTTCGAGACCTACATTATCCTTGATTGTTCACTCACCCTGCAGTTTCTTGAGCACGGCCACTTCCATCTTGAGCACCTGCTTGGGTTGGCGCGCCGACTCCACCTTCAGGGCCACCTGCTCCTGCGTGACCAGGTCCAGACCTTCGTAGATCTCGCCAAAACCGCCGCCGCCGATTTTCTTTACCACCTGGAAAATACAACCAGTTTACAATTTATAAAACCGTTATATTAGAGCTTTCAGTCTCGATGACTTACTGAGTCTCGGGGAAAAAAAATCGAGAATCGATTTATAGGCACACTCATAGCATCGGCATTTAGGCATTTTATGGCCTAATTAGCAAACACAACTTTTTACAATCCAGTATTTGATGATGTTCGGTCGGTGGTTTTCGATTTTCCAGATTTATAAAAATCCGCGTTTTTCTTCGAAAATGTTCCACATTCCATTTTATTTGCCCTTTTTTGGCAGGCTAAAGTCATAAGACTATACCACCTTGTCTTATCCTTGTTTTAGATTATACTAAGGGCTACTTCTACACTGGATATTGTTAAGATTTTTCTAAGTATCGAAAGTCTCGTTATTCCCGGTACCGAAACCATCCAGTCTCAAGTCTCGAAAATAATAAAAATCGTCGAGACTCGAAATTTTCGGGACCGATACTCCCGGGATGAAAGCTATAATATTGTATCATAGTGCCTTGGTACCCTTGAAGTGTAAATTCCCTCTATCGCAGACACCAGATTCCACCAGCATCTAGACAAAAACACTTCCTACGTTGTCACGATTGCCGCTACTGATGATAACCTCCTGCACATACTTACCCCCCCCGGAGGTGTCGCAGCGGGACGGGGGGACACATTCCCCCCACCCCTCACTATCGGTTACCTTCCACCTCTCCTTGACGACGTGTCCCGGCTGCAGCAGGTCCTCGCTGGCCATGGTGATGGGCTGCCCGCGGCGGGAGGTGTCGCAGCGGGAGGGGGGGGACACGCGGCCGCCGCCGAAGTTCGGGAGGGTCCGCGATCTGGAACACACCCACAATACACTTTACCCTCTTCATCTATGTATGTATCCACCAAAGGATCCGTCATACCTTCATTTTGATACCCAACTCGATGGATTTGGTTGACAAAAAATTATTAATGACTTACTATTTAGCTCCTAAAATCCGCCATTTTGAATAATTTTTTTTTAAACCCATCTAAGAACACTCCGGTGATTGAGAACAATCTAACGATACCTTAATAGTCAAAATCCAGCCATTCCATCCAGCCGTTTGGAAGATACGAGGTAACACAGAAATTTAGATACATACATACAAGATACGCGCGAAAAACATAACCCTTCCTTGGCAATCGGGTAAAAACCTTTCGAGCGTATTCAACATCATAAGTTCCGCAGATGTGTCGCTACACTTAGTGATAACATGCCACAGTAATGCTTACCTCAGTAGGGGGTTGGCTTGGGGGCGCGGCGCCGCGGCGGGAAGCTCTCGCCGCTCCTCCCTCTGCCACACAAACGGACACTATCAACATCGCAACATCATACATACTTGAGACATTGATGCCGACTTGCACTAAACTATCAAAGTTCCTAAGCAATAACTTAACTCGCTTGACAGTTCTTAACGGACTGAATTTGGACCGTTAAGAAAAGTATGTTTAACTGGCAAACAAGAAAAGTAACTGCTTAGGAGCTTTGACAGTTTGGTGCAAGTACGCATGAGTGTGACACGATGTGACACCAGCTTGCCGAGCTATTGCCATACATATACGATGTTTATTATAATCAAGGTTTTACAAAAACATAGCCAACCGACTTCAATTTGTTTTAGTGAACCACTGAAAAGTCACAGGGAATCAAAATACGCAATTTAGTTTACTTCGACGATATATATTTTTTTCAGTTATTTGGATATAAAAACTAAACTACTGAACCGATTTTTATGAAATTTCTATGGGACCAATCTAAAAGTGTATTCTCTCAAACAAAAAAAGAATTGGTCAAATCGGTTAATAAACAACAAAGTTTATATGAATACAATTTAGAAATAAGAAACATTAAAAAAAAAACATTCAACCGAATTGATAATCTCCTACTTTTTTGTGAAGATGGTTGAATATTGTTTAGCAATCGGCTGCCTCTAATCTCATTCTAATTTGGGGAAGGGGTAACATATGGTCTGCACTGACGTCCCGCTGTGGGGTGTATTGTGCATTGACCCCTTTTTGCACTAACTACCCCAGCCAGCCCAGCTCCCCAAAATAGCGGAGCAGGACCCTGGGTTGATGGATGGTGTGTTCCAGTGTTCCAGTTTCCTAGTAGGATCAATTCGGCTGCCTCATCAAGGAAGGACGGCGCTCACCTGTGGTTCATTGCGACGTGACGGCTCCGAACCCGAGCCCTGCGACGCGGTGTCCGCCGACGACGACGACTCTGCAACACGCACACCCTCAATAAATACTGCTATTACTTCTATCTGTCCCCCATTGAGCATCAGCACGGATAGCACGGACTGGGGGATACAAATTTTGTCCCCCGTTTTTATCCACCTTCAAGGGATAAAATTGACTGGAAGGTGGATAAAAACGGGGGACAACATTTTTATCCCCAGTCCGTGCTAAGCCTGCTGGGGTACAGATAGAACTTATTTGTCCCATCTGTCACCCTGCTCTGTCTCCATAGGATGATCGATGGGACAGAAAAGTTCTAATAAACCGTCACAACCACACCATCGTCACAACCACATCTTCGTCACAACTACACCCTCGTCACAATCACAAACACACGCTCGTCACAACCAAACCCTCGTCACAATCATAAACACACGCTCGTCACAACCACACCCTAGACAAACACAATCACAAACACACGCTCGTCACAACCACACCCTAGACAAACACAATCACAAACACACGCTCGTCACAACCACACCCTAGACAGACACAATCACAAACACACGCTCGTCACAACCACACCCTAGACAGACACAATCACAAACACACGCTCGTCACAACCACACCCTAGACAGACACAATCACAAACACACGCTCGTCACAACCACACCCTAGACAAACACAATCACAAACACACGCTTGTCACAACCACACCCTAGCTAGACAGACACAATCACAAACACACGCTCGTCACAACTACACACTCGTCAACTCACAACCATGTCCAAACAATAATGACGTAACGATTAGTCGGGTAGCAAGTGTGTTGGACTGCCATGCCGGTGTCGCGGGTTCGATTTCCGCTTCAGGACAAACATTTGTATGACGGGCATCGGTGTTTGTCCCGAGTATTCTATGTATGTATTCACAGAAAAAGTATATAAGTATTGTATCAGACGTCTGGTTTCCATAGTACAAGCTCTGCTTAGTTTGGGGTTGTGTGAAATGTCAAAAATATAAAAAATATGCATTGTTCACCAACAAGAAAAAAGCAGAGTAATACAATAGAAAAAGTATAAAAAGGCCTTAAGGTAGGTAGTACAAGGGTCGGCCTAATCGCTGTGAGCGATCTCTTCCAGGCAACCCGGCATATTCATATTGATTGATTGATTGTCTCACCGGATCTGTTAGAGCGTTGCGGCGCCTGCTTCTTGAAGGAAGGTTCCTCCCGCGCGCAGGCCGGCTCCTGCTCCCTGCAACACACACACATGCACATCAGTTCCAAGTCCTTCATGGTGGAGGTACCAGCTCAGAACAAGGAGACGTTCCTCGCACCTAACTCCTAGCCTGCCGGGGTCCGTCGCTACAGGATGGCGTCGACAAAGAAAAAATCTAACTACTACTCGGGCGAATGAACATGACACCTGGCTCGAATGACGTTTGTGCAAAGTACAGCGTGGAATTGGATAATGTTGATAGAGAAGAGGTCCTGCAATACTTGGTGATGATAAGTAATGATAAGGCAGAGCAATTAGAGGAAGAACAAACGCGGGGGGCGCCGCGCGGGGGGCGGGGGACGCAGCAAGTGCCGAGCGAGAGTGGCAGCCAGTGGCATGTTCACTCGCCCGAGTAGTATGTTGTATTGTATGTATGTTAGTCTGTAAGGTATATATTAAGTTGCCTGAAAATCGTTATTGATATTAATTTAAATACTTCGGACACATGGCTGATAAGTGGAAGTGTGTCCACTTATCCGCCATGTGTCCATGTGCCAGCGCCAAGCAGTCATGTCCGACTCAATAGTCACTGGCTATTTAGACACTTCTTCTTCTTATAGTTCTTTCGAACCAGTGTGGTGAAAAGATTTCAAGTGCGCCTCGAAGAGGCTCCTTTCGTGCACTTGATACATGTTTTCGAACTTTTTAGGTTCTACGACATGCCGGTTTCCTCGCGATATTTTCCTTCATCGCACGTGTTTTAATGCACACATAGACTTTTTGAAGAGAAAAATCCATTGGTGTACGACCGGGTTCGAATCCAAGATCTTCGGATCGAAAGTCGAGGCACCTCCCACTCGGCCAACACGGATTTTTTTTATTTAGACACTAAGTATCAGTATGCCTTAAAGTTGACGAGCACTGTTATTCAAATTCAAATACATTTAATCAAAAAAAAAAATTTACATAATTATGTAGTTATGTGCAGTGCCATTGAATTCAAAGACTGCGTTGCACTGTTTTGGTCACGGGCAGGTGTGATCTCTTAGCATCAGGAGAGCGCCCAGCTCGAATCATCCCATGTATACATAAAAAAAATATATATTACATGACAGACTGGAGTAGCCAAATCAATCGCATTGATAGGGTGACATAACCACCCCTTTTTAACCAACTGAATAAAGTAGGGGGTGATGTTTTATCACAGTTTTATCTACAATCCATAGCTACAGCACGCACGGAGGCTATTATGCAGCCAATGTATTATTGGGGTGAAACTCATCGAGATACATTACACTCTACAGAGGTCAATAGTAAAACTTAATATGTTAATAAAGGTGATAAGGAAAAATACCTCCTCCACGCAACACAGTCGCTTAGTTGCTACGGTAACAAGGAGGGTAAATCCTCAACCATATAATTCCATTGACTACGAACAAAGGAGTTACCTATTGTATCAAGTAGGCAACATTTGCGCGCGACCTTCCACGCTCCAGCGGGTAGGCAGTAGGCACTCTGTTATCTATACTACACCTACTCGGCCGTAACTACATTCTAGCCAATATCCCCTTCGACCCCCGGCCTACTCTCGCCTGGAACGAATACGCGCGCCGAACTGCCTTACGAGGATATTATGTGAAAAGGAGTCGCTGGGTTACATTGTTACTCAGTAACGGTACGGAGGACGCGGTGGCCAAGTGGGTGAGAGGCCCTTGCCTTGCGATCTGATGGTCGCGGGTTCGAATCCCGGTGGCAGTCATGCATAAATGGGGTTTTCCGGTCGAAAAAATCTATGTATGCATCCCACGTTCTCGCAACGGTGAAGGGAAACATCGTGAGGAAACCGGCATGTCGTAGAACCTAAAGTTCGAAAGCATGTGTCGAGTGCACAAAAGGAGCCTCTTCGAGGCGCACTTAAAATATTTTGTATATTTGTATAAAATGGTCCCGAGGCGAGACGATTACATTACGATTCCGATTAGTGTGCGTCGCAGTAGGGAGTTTCATACAAATAATACTGAACGGCGCGAGTTGGTACGGTGACGATCCCTTTCCGAGATATGCGTGCTACGACTTTTACTTTTTTCAGGGCGCATACTGCATCCCAATATCGAATTCGCTGCTGCATCCATAGTTAAAAAAATCGACTACGAAGAAATTGGACTTTAGATACTTGAATTTGTAGCCTATGACACTTGCATGACCAAGACGATTCCGTTGAAACCTCATGTGCATCAAAGCCATCACGATTGATGGTTTTGATGGCATTTATGATATAAAATGGCAGCTTATAGCCGCTTTATTGGATGTCTTGACATTTCGTGTATCTAACGTCAATCTCGTGACTAAGACGAATACAAAACACCTCATTAGGCAAAATCGATCGAGCCGTTTAGGCTAGAGGGCGGACAATAGGACCAAACATACAACCATACATACATACAATACATTGGAACATTACTCTCCTTTTTGGCCGTCGGTTCAAAGGGCTGGCAATACTATCTAGTGTACCGTAGAATAGGGTACTCTACTTATGCATAGACTTAGATTATTACAATGACATAATTTTGTTATTATTTGTTTTAGATGTAAACGCAAGACCTAAATAAATAATTAGTAAATGCACAGATAATAATACTTTAAATACGTAAATGTATGACAAACGTATTATGAGATAATTTATAATAAAATAGCATAGTGTAGGATGACCTTGGAGCGATGGTCTGCGCGCTATAGCTGGCAGAAGATGGATGAGAAGAACCGAAGATCGGGCTCAGTGGCGAGCCTTGGGAGATACCTACGTACAGCAGTAGACTGCTATTATAGATTGGGTCAAAAATATTTGACAAATGAAAGACTGAGCTCAGGCCTACTCTAGACTATTTGAATTTTATTATAGTAGATAGGCTGCAGGTGTAGCATTGTTCTGGTCATGGGCAGGCGTGATCTCTTACGACTGGGAAAGCGCTTGTTTCATCCTGTCACATATAAATACTCGCCTAGGAAACTTGCCTTTAAGAAATGCCTTTTTGCCTTGAATATGATTAAATTTTTTAAAACCATTACGATTATGTATATATAATAGTAACCATTTTGATTAAGTAAAATAAACAATAAACAAATACTTAGATACAAATAATGATAACAACGTCTTTTCTTAATTAGGGAGATGAAAAAAAGACAGAACTTTAAAGCAGAGAAGCCGAGGGAACACTATTATTTACAGACTTAATATAATTCTGCCTACGTCTTCAAGGAGATAGGGATATTTTCAAGGCAAATCAAAGGTACCAGGCAAGCATAGATAGCAACGAGGTATTTAAAGAGTTTGTTATCCGAGGCTCGGTGAGATGGAACTAATGAAATGAGGCGGGAAACCAGTTGTTATTTTTATCATAGGAAGGTGAGCGAGACATTATATGCTTTGATGCACCCGGTAGCTGAACGGCTCAATGACTTCTGATGAATAAGGTGTCCGTGGATTTGCATATTTAGTAGTGACTGAAAGAGTCTAATTGACGACACCGTGGCTTAGTTGGTAGTGACCCTGCCTACGAAGCTTGGTGTTCAGGGTTTGATCCCCGGCCGGGGCAAATATTTGTGTCTAATTCTAATTCTAAGAAGGGGGTACAGCGGTCTGCACTGGCTTCCCGTTGAAGGGTGCATTGTGCATTGCCCCTTGATATTTATTTAACCCTGCCCCAGCCATCCTAGCTCCTTGTAATAGCGGAGTAGGACTCTGGGTTGATGGCAGCACAGTTCCAGTAGCGTGGCTGAAAGAGTGTGCAGATAGCAAATCTGGCTCAGTAAAATGGTAGGCATTTGAACTTTGTGAGGGTAGATATATGGAAAGTTGCTCAACCACACCTAAACTACAGAACCAATGAGCTGGAAAGGACAAAGTCAGTAGCTAGGTCAACAAAAAACATAAAAATTTTGCCTCTTTTGCATCCGAAATTCACATTTAAAGCAGTATTTCACAACAACTTTGATTTATATTTTTCAATTCCGGTAAATCAGAGCCTTCGAGCTGGCAACTTGCCCGAATAACATAATGAGGTTCAAATTGCTGACAACATAAGTAGTAGGTTAGTACTTGAACAAGTGAGATTCCTCACATTTTGTAGTTTTAAGTTGAAGGTTCGTACAACCTTCACCTAAGACCTTTCAATCAACATGATCCTCACCTTTTCACCAATTAAAATTATTAACTTTAGCGGAAAATAAGTGGATACCTACCACAAAAGTTATAAACATTATTTTTGTGAAGAGATGTTTAAGTGTAGGGCTCCACTAATAACGGTAGGTAGTTGGCTGACTAGTCCTAATTACTAGGGTGCCTTTGTCAACCATTATTTTTCCCGATATTCGGGAAGAAATGTGAACAGTAAGCTAGCAACCTCCGCAGTCGTATCATAAACCTTCGCAGTGTTACCGCATTTATTACTAAGTCATAACGACTATAATCGCGTGCACATTCGGCGTTTCGGGGACACATAGGTGCGGCAAACTGTACGCTCGAACATATCGATTGAAATCAATCATTTCTCCAATTAATTCACGTAATAGCGACAATAGATCCTTGATTTTATTTAGAACCATCCTGCAAGCTCACCCGATGCGGTTTTACACAGAAAAATGTAAAATTATCATAGAAAGTCCAGACTAAAATTATCAGACATTACGCCAGAACGAGACGCCGATAATAATGCGGCTAATTTCAATAATCGTCATACCAATGCGGTCGCGCAATCTTACGTCACTTTCATAAATCGGTCGGGTTATACGAAAACGGGACAACTTTACGGACGGGTAACCCACCCACTAATAATCGATTTTCACTAAACCTAAACGATTTTGTCACACAAAAACGAAGTGGACGACAAATAAAAAACATTATGTTTCTTTCAGAAAGCCGCCTACGTGATTAGACAGGCGATAAATACACAAATACTCACCGAAAATTTGTGTCGTCCGGATTGACAGGGAACAAAATTAGATTGGCTCAGAACTCACTAAATAAACACTTTACGGATGTAGTTTTATGTGGAATATGATTGTTAGACGTTATTACGAGCGCGGGCGACCTCTTCTATCGCAAGGCGCAGCATATTTTTAATGTTTTCTCGTAATTTTAGCGGAGGAGTAACATCGATCGCGTAGCCATGACAGAAACATTTTTTACTGACTGAAGTTAGCAGCGCTCGCTCAGCTGACGGACAAGTTTCTGGACACCGCACTGAAGTTAGCAAAATAGCTAAAGTGTGGAGGTCAGTGACCTTTTAAAAGAGTAGGCTAGTTTGCCATTCGAAAAAAAAGTTATTTTAATTTAATATTTAATTTAAATAGAAATTCAGTACCACCCTTCTAAATTATATACAAGGATACTTTTAGGGATCCCAGGCCCCGAACTCGTAGGCTTCCAACCTACATCCTAATAAGCAAAAGAGGCAGGGACGCATTTAGAACTACCTACAAAAGGGGCAAATCGTAGCAAAGTAAGTAGGTACCAACATAGCAACTTAATTAATTATTTATTCATAGTAAGATATGGCTTTATAATTTGGTATGGGATATTCTGTATTCAGCTGTAGCCATTCGTAGGGACGCAGTATTTAATAGTGGTTAATAGTGGGTTTCTTGATGTTGATGTTGATGTACCTATTTATAATATTCTGTAGTGTTGTGATCTTACCACGGTATGGTGGGAGCCCAGTCCAGCTGCACCCTCCGCGGCGCCACTAGCGACATCTTAAGTTCCTCCACACTCAGTACTCGAATTTTTCTTTTCAAGATTTTTTTCACTTCCCATTTATTTTGTGGCTTATTTCACTAGTATTTTAGTCGTATTACCTGAAACAATTATACAATAAAATTAAAATATAAAAATTATTAATATAATATTTTAATTTTGTAAATTGCTCTAATTTTACAAAGATAGAAATAAAATTAGAAAATAATAAAAGGCAAGTCAATTAAATCGGTCATGAGATGACATCAAAGGTATAACTAGTCGACACCTGCAACTTCGTTTAGATTGCAAATTAACAAAATTCCTTTCTTAGGACGCGCTGACACTTCTTGACGAACATACCTTCGATATTTCTAGTCTCTACATCCAGTGGTTTGGCCTGTGCGTTGTCTATCAGTCAGGCAGGACTATGCCTTTTCAACCGACTTCAAAAAGGAGGAGTGTTTGTTACCTCAGAACTTTGTTGTTTATGAACCGATTTGAAATTTTATCAAATCGGTTCAGTAATTGAGGTGTTATATCAAAATAACTGAAAAAAAGTAGTTTTTGTTTCCCTGTGACTTGTCAGTGGTGCTTACCGACACTAGACCCGTCCGATTGAAGTCGGTTGTTGTATAATTTTGTAAAAACTTGATTATACATATTAACATAACAACAGGTAAAATAATTAATTGGTGGTAAGTGGTAGATGGAAATTCACGGGAAACCCTTATGTTTAATCTGGGCCGCACAAAGGTAAGCACTCTGGTTTATTTCCAGCGAAACGACCGACCTTGCCCTAAACTGCTCAGGTGTGCCAATAATGGGTTAAGGATGTTTGAGGGCTATAAAATGAAGATAGAGAGAAAACCTGTGATAATGTACATACATCAATTTGATGATTATATAATAGTGTATGTATGTATGTATGCAATAATGTATGTATGCAATAATGTATGTATGCAATAGCCGAAAAAAAATGGTGTCATTGGATAAAAACTAAATAAACAATTTTGATTTGATTTTAAATTACTTATAAAGGAAAATAACTTAGATAATCATAATTGGCTATGTTGCGTTGTGTTTTGATAATAGTCTTCTTGGACTAACTTGAAGAACCCACCATAAGTGCGTTTGCAACAAAGTGTTAATAAGATAATTTTTGAGAGAAACCAATTCAATATATTTTAATATAAACAGTTAAATCTCAAACTTATCGACTCATATTAGAATGTTATTTGAAATTAAACAAGAAAAAGGGGTCAATTTCAAAACGGTTTGAACAAGTTAAATCATTGTAAGAGAGTTGTAAAATCATTAGTTGAGGAAGATCTATATTGGAGCAGTGTAGGCGGTGGGTGAATGCTTCGGTGAAATACCTAATTTTACAACAACGGCCGTCCTAAATATTTGTGTCCCAGATACACAGTGACGAGAAGTTGACGCGCTTTTGAATATGCACGTGAACATGAACATTAATGTCGCAAGTCATTCGGATAACATCTTTATTGAAAAGAAAAATCTAAAAAGACGTAATGCCAACTTGCACCAAACTTTCAAAGATTCTAAGCAATTACATTACTCGCTTATCAGTTCTTAACGGTCAGAATCAAGACTGTTAAGAACTACCAAGCGAATAAAGTAATTACTTATGGACTTTGACAGTTTGGTACAAGTAGGCATAAATATACTTAGGTTAGGTCATCATTAGTGCTTATTAAAATCAGAATCAGTCATTGATTTCGAAATAAGCGATAGATGGGAATTCATTGCAAGTCATCTGAGTTTAAATAACTCTTTTCATTTTATTGACTTATTTGTTTAAGATTCTATCTATTCTTATCATTGGTATTTGGTACAGTTTGAACACTTCGTCGAGTCACTCGATACACAAAGGGCAGAGTTAGTTGTTTGCATCAGCAGAGCTTTTACGTGATTTTGATAAAAATAGATAATGTTTACAATTGGTGGACCCACAGCTACGTGGGTAATTTTATGATTACAGCTAATTCTGATTTGTTTATTGAGCGTGTGTTAAGGAAAATCATTAAACTATTTCGTAGAGTATATTGTGTTTTTTTTCTTCTAAGTTACGGTTTACGGTTTAAGATATTTATTCTCCAAAGATTTATACATAAATCGCTTACAGAGAATACTTAATATTTCTAAATTATTTACATTATTGAGCATTGGACACTTTGTACATTTACATGATACTATTTAATAGTGCAATAGTATTAGGTACCTACATACATACTTACAGATCATATCATCTTGAATAAGTAAATTCATTATCACAAAAATATTATAAACATGAATAACATTTCGGAATCAAAAATAATCATGCAAAATGTGGGTAGATAGTTGAATCATTTAGCAGTTGACCCAACAACAACATCGTATTCATAAGGAAACAAAAGACTTCGAACTCACAACTTGTTATCTTTGGCATTCTTGGGGCCGGTTTCACCAGTTTGTTCAATGTGTCATTCGACGGGACGGTTAAGTAGTGGGTCTGTTGGTAAGTGCTTTTTCTACGATAATCTATTCAATTTTATTATTTTATTGTTGTTTTATTATAAAGTTAATAGTTGTATTAGTATATTTATTATGTCTATATGTAATAAAATTATATTTGCTTAATAAATAATTAGTTATTTATTTATATCAAACCATTCATGGGTAAAGCCAATTATTAAAGACCGTTTGTTTGATCAAACGGTTAACGGTGAACTTATAATACCTAGTAACCCACTGTCTGAAAGCCACTACCTACCTGTATCCTGTAGGAAGGAAACAAGGATAATGATGACATATTTATGAAGATTAGTAGGTAAGTTAAGTGCCTACCTGTCTACATCAATTTGAAACCTACAAGTTTGTAATTATGTATCTGAAACATTAATCAAGCCAAACTTTTCACGAAAAAGAGTGTGCGAAAATCGGGTCAGTTTCATGGAACAAAGCTTTTTATTCTTCCATTGATCATGTTTTTTTTTTCTGTAAGCAATGAAACGACATTTATGAGAGTAACGCCCCAATCACAAATCTTTAGTCATATTTATCAAATTAAATCAAAAATAAATGTCTTATAAATTCGCAAGAGTTATCGCTGGTCAGACAGACAAACAGACGGAAATAGCAGGAGCAGCAAGAGTCATCCGTGCGATGACCTCTCTCCTACCCTTACACAGGTGACAAGTCCATTGTTCCTGTTTATCTACCGGATGTAGATATTTTGCCAAGGTTCATAGCCATAAAAGGTATACCTAGGTATTATGATGAAAACCAAAACAATAGTATACAAGAGATGTGATTTTGCAAAAGCTTGTAGTTTCATGTTCTTAGCTTTTACTTACAATTAAACTTACATTTACGTCTGCCTACTAGTTGTAATGCCACTTTTCATAACCATAAAACCATGATCATACAATGGATGAATTTATACCAGGTTTACAACTTTGTTAAAAAGGTAAAGTGAAGAAGCCTTCGTAAAAGTATTTATTTAAATAATTAGATATTTTATTTAGTTTTCTCTTTTGATTTTGAATCGAGGTCTTGGTACAATTTTGTCTCCGTCCCCAACGTTATCTTTCCGGGTATAAAATCCAAATATACATAAAGTAGGTCTGTTTGCCTTCCTTTTGTTTTCAGGTAAATAACATTGTGCTGTTTCTGAATTCCCACCACTTTGCCAAGCTTTACATTTTGCAAATTAATTTAAATCTTTCTGAAATTCTCGTTGTTTGTTTTTCAGTGGAAGGAATATACTACACTTTAGTTCATAAATTAAAATCACATAATTTTATTATGATTGTGTAGCTTAATAGTTACGCATAAGTACTCATAGGGTCATCGTATCAATTTTATCCTTATCAAGCTATCTGTTAAAAGGTATAAGGTGATTTGTATATTTTAGTACTTAGGTAAATTGTTACATAAAAGTGACTATGAATCCCCTTGCCATGACCACTTAGTTAGATTTTAGAAATAGGAACGCGGAAGCACTTATAAAATGATTTGTTTATTTACCTTTCAATGACGCTCTCGTAAAGATCAAGAATCCAATTGGAATTATCTAAATGGTTCAATTAAACTGGAACCCTATAGTTTGGACAAGCGTGAATTATAGTTGCAGATTCCAAGTGAACGCACTTTGACGTTTGGCTTGTATCCAACATGGCGGCAAAGAGGCGGCACTTTCACGTGTATCGGTGAAATAATGAGAATTTTTGTTTTGAGTTTACATTCAGTTAATGAAGCTTTATAGTGAATTACAATGGGCTTAGTTTAGAGAGAGATAATAGGCAATTTGAATGGATTAGCTTGAGAATGAAATGCCAGACGGTGTGAATGATAAATAAATAACTGATAGATTTGACGCTTCTATCAATAAAAAATTAATTTTAACAGTTTGTCAATACGTAGCTCACACGTGTTAAAATAATTCTGCCAACATATTGTACGCGCTGGTTTATAAGTAGATGATTTATAGTAAGTTGTCAGATTATTATCATTCATTTTAATTATGATCTGGCGTCGGAAACAGAAAACACAGACAGGATGCCGATCGTCATCAGGTTTTTTTTCTCATCGAAAAGTGAGTAACGTGAATATTGATATAGAACGCCTAAAAGCTGATAAATCAGGTTTTCATCACATAGTGTAGAAATAAGTGGAACTAGATAGTTGGAACTGGCCTGAAGTTTATCAATTCGCTTTGCTGTATTTCTTTTGACGGATCATTAATAACTCAAAAACATATCCTTGATGCTGTGTCACATCTGCGTTCACTATGTCACATCCCTTGATGATTTTTTAAAATAAACTTAATCTAATTCACAATTATAAATCTCGATCTTTTCGCGAACCGACATTGACCTTCGCTAAATGTCTTGTGTTATAACGTTCCGCCATTTCTAATTTCAGTTAATAGGTATGATACCGACGCTGAATAACTTTGTGGTATGTTTTGGCGCGATCCCTGAGGTTTGTTTGGTTCTGAAACGAGTTTCTGAACTGTTCAATTTCATGGCGAACGCAACTAAAATACTCTACTAGATGATCAGACTTCTCTAAGACGCATCGCATAGCTGCAAGACAAATCTGCAATTTATTTAGGCCCGAAGAAAGCTATTTAAAATAAAATGTATTTGAAAAAATAGCACTGTCGCGTATTTTGAAATCTTGCCCGTTAATTGCCTCGTGCGTGACTCGAGTCTGACTAGATTACCGTCTTCCCATAAATATTTAAAAGTTTACAACAATTTTATACTATTATTGTCGTCCATCCCCATTCAGCAATAAAATATCTGTAAAATAAAAACATCTTGGCACTGTCTGAATGCATAAAGTCAAGTTTTGTAAACATAACATTGTAAAAAGGATTACAGACGAACATTCAGAAGTTAACGACGTAGACAATATTCAAAACAGTTTTACGGTTGCGTTTTATGAAACGACCCTATGTATAATTGTAGATAATGCTGACTGTGTATCAATTTTAGAATAGAATAGAAAAAATATAAAACTTGAAATTAAAATTGGACGCCTCTCAGCTAGTTTTCTGTGGCACCATAGTGTGCGTAGTTCAGAACTCATAGTTACTCGTAGACAAGAACTCACCCTATTATTTTTGGTTAGATAACATCTAAGACTAAAGAAGATAATTTTTTTTCCAAAGCTTGTCGTAGAGAGATGTAACATGTGACACTATTATTCAAACGGAGCAGACACACCCCGTCTGTCGCGGTGCCAAATCGCAGTATTTAGGAACACTACATAAAACAAGATACAAAGATCTTCGGCTATAACTCCAGAATAGAATATGAATGACACGGGCCACGACTCAAAAACCTTGCAGATAATCAAAGAAAGTATCGTCTTTAAACATTGATTTAGTATTAATACTGTGATTTTCATTGTACAGTCGGCTCTGTAATGGTCGTTACACCCAGCTCACGCCGGTGTTCTCCTGTGATTAAACCACTCACACAAACACATCATGTGTCTGCGTGAGTAAATTACTGATGTGATTAAACCACTTAAGGCATACCAATAATATAAACTACAAGTGGTTTAATCACAGGAGAACACTGGCGTAAGCTGGGTGTAAAGACAATTACAGAGCCAACCCTACATACACCGCTATAATCAGCACCGAAAAGGATTGAAAGTACAATAATGTGCCCCCTCAAAGTTTTGTCCTGAGTTCGGCTCTGTTAAAACTCTGACATAACACTAGAGTTAACTACATACGCCGAAATATTGATAGTTACTACGTGTGAGTAGAATTTTGATGGCCTATTAGGTATAATACATATTTATATTTTTTCAACTGGTAAACAGATAAAAGTAGCCTCTTTCTCAATATCGGGAGTCCCGATGAGCAATGCCCAGGTTCCCGCCAATACCCAATTCCTGAAACCCACTGTTACACATTTCTTTCATCACGAAGACAATTTTAAATTTTATTTTTCGAGGAATCGAGTTTTTTGAAGGAAAAGGTAATTGGGTGGGGTCGACACCCTCGCTCTTTTTCAGGAGGTAATTTCAGGGAGCTTTATGAATCATATTCTTACTTACGTACATTAGGTAGGTAGGTACCTACTTAGCTCTTAATTAAAACTGAAAACCAAAGCTTTCGTTTTTGTGTAGGTACCCTACCGAGGAGGTCTATCGACTAAACTGGAATGGGTACCTAAGTATAGATAGTCTTGTCCTGAATCCTGAAGTAATTTAAAATATCAAATGGAGCTCGTTTACAATTTAGGTAGGTTGTTACATTACGTCCAGTGAACGCAGATCCTTCACTGATTACGTCCAGATTACCTACACTCGTTTTGTGAAAAATGCTCTACTGAGAGCTTCCTGACTTCGTCCGCGTAGTGTCGAGATAAAAAGTACCTGGTCTATGTCCTTTTACAATACCAACATCGAATTCGGTTATCGGTTATCTTCTATCCAACCTACCTACCTATCAAAATTTATCTTTTTTTTAATTTTCCTTCCGCAACTTTGTTTGCGTTGTCCAAAATATCCTTAATAATCTTAATACACTCGAATTTTGACGAAGACATCCTCCAAATTTCAAGTCTTTACATCCAGCGGCTTAAAAATGACCCTGACTGTCAAACGGAGATAATTACGATGCAGACTCATGACCTCGCAGATCCAGGAGTTCACGCACGACTGTCATCCAGTAGGTACCGGGGGAACAATGACTTGGAACTGATTCAATGATTCCAGACACTTCCGTAATTTCGGAAGAAGGATACGGATACGATAAAGCTAATCCGGAATAAGGATATAATGAGACAGCAGAACTTTACTGTTATCTACCTACCGTTGCTTGGGAGGCACAGATTTATCAGAGTTGTTGGGAGCCATCCCCTGCAGGATTACGTCTAACCAGAGACTATTTCAAAAGTTCGTTCATGGTCTAACCACAGAAGTAATAATGTATAGAATAGAAACACAAAGAGGTATATTAAAAATGTGCCCAAAAAATGAGAATTAATGGTTTGTAAGTTTTGTTAATATCCGCTAAAAAAATAAATTTCATGTTTCATTTTATATTGTCTACTTGGTGAGTCATTTATTATACCTACCTACGAATCAAATATTAAAATCGTCAATGATTGATCAATGAATGAGTGAATGGGGTGTTGAATGATCGGCACTGACGAATTATTGATTGATCCTGGCAGTTTTGGCACTAACCTATCGATATTAGTGATAGTTTGGCACTATAGTGATGTGAATCTATCGATACATCAAAAGGTCGTCGCCCAGTTATAAATAGATGGCGCTATTTTAAACATTTGTAGGTCAAACGGTATTGTGTATCTATGTTCACGATTGATAATTTACAATGAATATAATGTTTTCTTAATTACTACGGTCCAAGAACCAGCTATACTTAAACTCTAGTTTCAGATCTCGGCGAGTCAACATCTCCTGAGGATGCCTCGTGTAGAGGCAGAACACGTGTCGAGTTCTGACTTGGGTTTTCTGTTTCGGCGCTTTGGTTTAGATAGAATAGAATATAAATTTATTTATTTTGAGTTACCTTAACACTACACATTGATACTAAAATTCTAATCTATACTTATTATTAACAATACTATCAAATGCTAACTTTAAAAGGTCGGGCTCAGTGTTATGCTTTTGGCTTCTTCTTATCGTGTCACTACGTAATTATTGAATTATATTGTTCGTTTTCTATGAGACACTAATTATTTATCTAATATGTAAATGTTTAAATTTTTCTTCTTTTTTATAAGTTTTTAAATAAGTCATCTGCACTTAAAAAAACAGAAAAAATATATGTTTGTCTAGTTTTTTAGGAATATACGTACACTGGAACTATGCTAGAATAAGTTATGAAAAAAAAAATTTTTGAAATTGAAATTGATTATCGTGTCACTAGTTCTTTCGAACAAGCGTGATGAAAGGATTTTAAGTGCGCCTCGTTGAGGCTCCTTTCGTGCACTTTCCAAACTGGTACAACGTAAAATGAACACGCAGAGTCAAAAATGTATACTATGTTTTTGAATCTGTTCCATCTTACGTATGATGTTTTCCTTCACATTTCCCTCTATTATTTTTGTGCCCAGTTACAAGTTTTTTATCCCAAACAAAACTTGGAACAGAATTAGCTATAATACGTCAGTCGGTCTGTCAGTCCGCCAGTTGTAGCCAGCGCGGCGTAGCTACTGTAGCTAGCACACTGACCGTCATATTTACCTTATATCTTTGTGGCAGTATTTCATCTAATTTAATATTTGTAATATTGACATTTTCTACAAAATAATCTATATTATTGATTGCCCAACTAGAATCAGAATCAGAATCAGAAAATATTTATTGCTTAAACTGTAGTTGGTACAATAAAGATGTTATGTAAATAGGTACAAGTAATTTTACAGTCTTATCCATTACGGATTTACAATAAATTTACTTTGTTAATCTACTAACAAGGTTAACAAATTAAGGTAAAAACTTTTGTGCAAATCACATTTTGCTTATAGGTAGGTTTATACATTACTATATTAGTCATGGGTAATTCAACATATTAGTGAACCAACTAAATATTGTTTATAACGATTTAAATGTAATGAAATGAAATGATTTATTGCATGAAGTATGGTGTACAGATAGGTACATATAGGGCTGGATAGGTGGGAAACCCCATCTATCTAGCATAAAGCATAACGCTGAGTTGAGTCCTTTTTTCCATACAAATACCATACACTTCATAAATACGAGTAGGAAAGTCTTTTTTTTTTTTTTTTTTTTTTTTAAGTTAGAATTATTTAGATTAGTTATAAGTTTCTCTATTTGACTGCAATTGTATTGTTTATGCAAATAAATTCAATTTCATTTCATTTCGTTTCATTATAGCTCTAAATTATAATATTCGGTTTCACTGATACTGCACCGTATGACCGTGTGTATATTTATAGATCGAGCAGTAAACAGTTACCACTTTTCAATCTACTTCAAAAAAGGAGGTGTTTATTACGTAAAAAATCGGCGAGGCAATCGAGCTAGGCGCTCTCCTGATGTTCAGATATCACGCCTGGCCATGACCGGGATAAAAAGACTAATGCCGACTTGGACCAAACTTTCAAAGTTCCTAAGCAAGTTGTTAAGAACTACCAAGCGAGTTAAGTAATTGCTTAGGAACTTTGACAGTTTGGTGCAAGTAGGCATACATGTGCTACAAAAGACTTTATAAGTCGGCGAAACACTAGTGGAAAGTACACTAGTAGAAAGAAACACTAGTTTACTTTTGATGGACAGTCTCGGGACTCCAGTAATTTCAAAGCTACAGAGCTTTTCAAATCGGAACATAATAAAGCTTACACTTTACTGCTTTGAGGCAGAATATCTGTAAGTACTTATATAGACGAAATCCTGCAGGGGATGTCTCTCATCGGAAAACTGTATGATACGTAACCTGTATTCGGTTCACTCTCACAGATCTAGAGTAGGTCTGCTTCTAACCCAGTCTCCAAATACGCAGATTATTTAAAATACAATGTAGGTATTGTTTTGATGTCAAGGTGTCAATAAACCCTGTTCAGAACAGAAAGATATGGAACACTCATCATACGCCACATTGCGTTGTCTCAGAAGACTGGTGGAGTTGCCAAGTCGTGAACACCTGGACAAGCGATGCTTACGCCATCTACCTCTAGCTGTGGCATGGCGATGGCGCCTTGATGTTGGCTAGTGATGACGAGGTTGTTATGAGTTATTGACTGCTTATTATTGCAATTATAATTATTGTTGAATGTTACAGATTAGGGAGACGTGGTGACCGAGTGGATGAGGACCTTGCCTTGCGATCTGATGGTCGCAGATTCGAAGCCCGGTGGCAGTCATCGAAGGTAAACATCGTGAGGATGTCAAAGGATAGAAAAAAAATGTTGTATGGCATGTGACATCCACCAATCCGCATTGGGTCCGCGTGGTGGATTAAGACCTATTCGCTCTCCTGCCGAGAGTAGGCCTGAGTCCCAGCAGTGGGAACATTATAGGCTGATTATGTTTCTAATAATTTGGATAAATTAAATTTATTACAGCATAAGCTAACTACTACAATCTATATTACAAAATTTACAAAAGGAAACAATCGTGCCACCCATAGACCCTTACAAACGATATATAGGTAGCTCAACTGCTTCAACTCGAATCCCGATAGCAGTGTGCCGAGGATACTGGCTGCCTCTTTGTATTGCAATGCTTATTCTTTGGCCGAGAAATATTAAATGCCAAAGCGTAAACGAAGCTGGAGACTTATAAAAACTGCTCAGAAAGCAGAAACAAAATCTTTTTTATGAGCCTGCTGTCATTCCTTCTCCATCTTTCACTGCTGTCGTAATCGCAATAGATAGTAGGTATCTTAGAAAAACAATCTATCTGTTTAAAAATACACGCCCTCGAGCGATCACTCAAAATACTAGGCAATATTGAAGAGGCGTGTATTTTAAGACAGATTTTTTTACAGCATTAAAAGGAAACGCACTCGTTCTATTAATTTGTACATTCAAGCAAATTAAAGTTTTATCTCATAATGGCGGTGCGTTGTAAAACGGTTCTGGCAGGAGAACAGACATTTTTCACGATATACTGAGAGGCAGGTGGACTCGCTCCGCTGCAGCTGACGTAGCTGATAAATGGGAGAGATAGGGGATCGGAGACACGGGCCATGAATCTAGCACAGACTTCAACAAGAGGTTAGCTCATCATAAAACCTATAACACAGAAAAGTGGGTATCAGATTATTAAAAAAAAATTGACATATTTATTATAATAGCCTCAAACTAAGCAGAGCTTGTACTATAGGGACCAGATAACTGATACAATGCTTAACTTTTTTTTTTTAAAAACATGGACCTATATAGGAAAACATCGTAAGGAAACCGGCATGTCATAGAACCTAAACAGTTCGAAAACATGTGTCAAGTGTACGAGGAGCCTCTTAGAGGCGCACTTTAAATCCGATAAGAAGAAGACAGCAGGACTACAATGTGATGATGATAAACAATATACCTACTTACCTAACAACATTTTTATGAAAAAAAAACTCAAGATTGAAGCATATTGGTGCTCTAAACTCAGGCTAAAAGTTGATAAAAATTTTAAATACTATGGTTAAACGAATGTTTACTTCGTGGTTTAGCCAAAATGATCTGCTCAGCTACCTGTGCGCAGACGCATTCACTGTTTATTTACAGTATTTTGTTATGGGCTAGTGACGTCATTCACCAAACATAAGGTTTTCGTTAAAACGCACATAATAAACGTAAAAAACATTGAAAATGCTAAAAATAACTCCTTTTGTTTAGTTGATGAATATGAAATCTCATATACTTAACTGGTAACCTTTTCTTGTTATTGTTTTGTAACCTTTTCTTGATTGATTGATTGTTATTAAAATAAATAAATGTTGTAAAACTTTTGGACATGTTTTTTATATTCTGCTGGGGTTTAGGGGGGGGGTAAAAAAATATCTTGTAACAACATAGGTTCTTAACCCACCATCAGCATTGTATTGTTTTCCTGATACGACTGATGTGGATTGATTCCAATACTTGAGAGGGCATAAAACTATTGAATAATATGTAGTAAAATTATAAGTCGGTATAAAATTAATTTTGACTAGAATCTGATCTTTGCTCTTTTGAATCGACTCTGTCTCAACTCAAGCTGTCTGTCTATCGCTAGTGGTCTTCATGAGTAAAATCGTTGTTTTTTATAACTCTTTACGCAGTGGGCTGTAATATTGTTAATCTAAGATGTAATAATGATTAAGTAAAATGTATATTGCAGTTGTTTCTTGTCCCGAATAAATACAATAAAAATAAAAATCAATCAGAACACAGCAGATGTTCAATCAAAGTCTTATTAAAACAATATTGAGTACCTACCTTAGTAACAGAAATAGAGTAAAATTGCAAATGTAAGATGCTGGAAAGTATTACGATGCAGTAGTTATGCAGATGCTTAGCTAGGTTTGTTCTTTAGATGCTAAAAATAGTGAGAGCAATGTTGCTACGAGATATTTCTAGTTGTTTTACTAAATTCTACTTATATTGTTGTACAAAACCTTTGTTTTTCACCTAAAAGTGTAAGCGTAAATTCATAGTTAGGTAGGTATTTTCATTACCCAGTGCTCAAAGATATACAAAAAATTAAGACTGTTTTTTGAAAATAAAAAAAATAAGTTCATTAACATTTAAAAAAAATATTTCAGATGTTTATAATTAAACAAATCTTAAAAGAAAAATTGCTTGCAGTATTTAACAAAATGCCCGTCTGCCCGTACTCTATTGAAGGTCAAAAGCGAATTTTGACTATTCTCCAAGAAGGGATAATTAGGTTGTTGACATTTTTAATATCAGCCTCAGTTAAAAGAAAAAAACACACCTTGAAATTTAGAAATAAAGTTAATATAGTACCTAGTAATTAGATTGTACCTTACGGGCATTAATCGCGCTCACATAGTAAAAATACCAGTTAGAATCTAATAACAAAGTGTAAATAATCGCGAATGCCTACGAAAAACTAAATTAAAATACCTACCTAGGTTTGGAATTGATTTAAAAATTTGATTAATGTAAATTTATTTAAATTTCTTTGTTAAAGGTACAATCGTTACCTAACTAGTTTAATCTTCTTTTAGCGTTTTATCTGATACCAAACATTTTTCACACGACACTAACAAAAAAACAAATCAAAAATACTCACTCACCCATACAAAATCATGGTCCGAAAATCACAAAGCACTGTAACTGAACACTATGAAAATCGGCGCGTGTTCGAAAATTCGAAAAAAAAAGGTTTTAGTATGTTTATTTTTAAAGTTTATTTATAAAACGCGTAGCCAGGCCGCGGCGAGCGCTCCGTACAGCCAACGTCTCACTTCTGAACATAATCCCGATATGATCCCGAGATGTAAATCTGGATTGGGGAAATATAAAATTACGCGTGATGTGCGGAGACACGATATCGATGAAGCACGCGGACAAAGCTCCAGCACCATAGTAGCTTAGATCTAATGACAAATTCTTAGATCCTTCTTGTTAATTTACCACTTATGTATGATACATAGATATTAGATATAAGTGGTAAAGTCAACTGTTTACAACCAACGATTTTTCAGGAGAATAAATGTACGAGGTAAGGGTATTCTATGATTTAGGGCCGTACAAACTACGCAACGTACGGATTTGGTTAATAATTGAAGTGAAAACTTATTTTGCTAAATACACAATATTTCGTGGGTATTGAATGAGATTAAGCCGTCACACTCTGCTAAGTAACTATCGTTCTGGTAAAGTTGGCTCGAGTTGCTTTGATGAATTTTTACTTCTTTAATGTGGTCTATATACCTAGCACACACCGTCTTTTTTAAAATCTGAAACGGATTTGCCTAGTACTTATGTCTCTTTAATCGTATTATTGAGATCTATTCAGAATTAACGTTTCAGTACTATTATTTCCAATAGTAGGTACGTAAATAAATAGGTATTGTGTCAATTCCAATTCAAATAAGTAAATCTATCGACATGCACTTCCTCCCTCGATCATCGACATGTCCCAACACTAGCGACAGTAAATAAGTTCAGTTGCACCTGGCGGCGGCGGTTCCACGAAACTATTGTTTATTTTGGTATACACAGTGCTGTACACACATGTATACACTCACTGTTTATATAAAAGGTCTTTGTCCATCATTCCATTTCCCAAACCGTTGAGACATTTTCAGAGTCATTTTCCGCCCGCCCGAGGAAACGGAAATAAAATCCTACTTAGAATACCTAGAATAGAATAGAATATTCTTTATACAAAAAAATTACTTACGTAAACAATCCAAAGCTTCAAGGACGGTCTTATTGATAGACAACAATTTCTTCCAAACAAACGTAGACGATATGTTGTTGTGAGTAAAACAGCCAAATTTAATACTTTAAATGCAACAGTTTTTGAGGATGGATGCATAGATGGATAATTAAATAAATAAATATTTTTGGACATTTCACACAACACTAATGAATTGATGTGTGCTCCTCAATCTCTCCAAAACCACTGAAACAATTGAAATTTGGTACAGCGGATACTAAGGCTTGTGGGAGCTGTGATGGGGGACAGATGGAACTGTTTAAATTAATAAAAGTTCCAAAATAAACTAGGTATACAGGGGACAGATAGGACAAAGAGCTGAATATTTAGCAGGTAGAACTGGGACAAAAAGTTCTATATGGTCACCCTGTTGCGTATAGGCGGAAGAAATGGAAGGAAAAGTTCTATCTGTCCCCCTGTTGCTGAAAGGGGGGGAAATGGGAAGAAGTTCTATCTGTCCCCCTGTTGCTGAAAGGGGGGAAATAGGAAGAAAGTTCTATCTATACCCCTGTTTCTGAAAGGGGGGGATATGGGAAGAAAGTTCTATCTGTCCCCCTGTTGCTGAAAGGGGGACAGATGGAAGAAAAAAATATTCAGCTCTATGTCCTATCTGTCCCCTGTATATTACCTAGTTTATTTAAGACACAAGATCCATACAGTATTTTAAAACAAAACAAAAATAGATAAGTATCGTGTAAAAGTGTAGCATCTTCCAAATTCGTCCGTCATCCCCAAAGTTGTCAAGCCAGTTGGATCTTTGGAAATCCGTCAACAAGCAAACTTGAGACCGGGAAGAATAAAGTAATGAAGGAGTTTAAATATAGACTTTTATTGGATGGGAAGGTTGGGGCAATGTCGATTGATTTACATTGATCTTTCATCAACTCAGCTCCGCACACTCATAGCTAGACGTCTTAGCTAGGTATGAATGAGAAATAATAGTAGATACCTACTACCTAAGTACCTACCTACTTGGTAGAAATTGTGATTTAGTTCAAAACTTCTTACCAACCAGGCAAATGGTAGGTACCTAATAATAATTATTTATTTTTTTGGTTTCTATATTTGTATGAAAAAATGAAATAAAATAATTATAACATACAATTGAACACACTTTTAATATTTATTTACAGAATACGGGCAAGGGTTGCTTTACAGTTTGATTCTCACTCCGATACGAATACACACTCACGGACTTTTTTTACCTAAAAAGGGTATTCCTCTTAAACGTTATTTTGTTAAAAAAAAAATTACAGAAGTAATCTAATATGAAGTAATCTTTTAACATTTATTAATGTGTAAAATTAAGTAAAAACAAATAAATAAAGTATTGATATTGACATTAATATTTATTTACCAAGGTACTTACTCATTAGATCAGACGTGGTCAGTGGTAAGTGACGTAATAAACAAAGCACGTTTCCATTGACAAACGACAATCGAAAAAAATGTGCTGCTCACTGACTACCTGACCTGACAAACTGATTATAATCATCTTCATTCCCGAGCCAAAAGTGCTATGACCTTAAAAACTTGGAATGCCTGTACATACTTTGAATGAGTGCAAATTAAAATGGATATTTAAAAATTCGAACCTCAAGGTGTCCAAAAAGAGGGCTGATGATAAAAATGTTTGGTCACGCTCATACCAAGTACTTTAAAATTGGTATACGTACAAATACCTTATTAAAACAAAATTATAAAAAAATGTGTAAGCCCCACTAAGCTAACTTACATCCTTTTTTTTTAAATACGAACCTCCTGGTAATAACTATTTGGGTAACAAATTAAATTAACTCTTCCGTCATTAAAATCTTAAATTTTCTTAACATCCTTTTTATAATGGAAACGTAGATACTCACACATATAAAATCGATCATTCCTTTACTATTAAAATAACAAAAATACACCATACGTTTGCACAGGACCGTATTTACATAGCGTTATGACTTATTTTCGAATGATTTCTTTGATTTCTCGTGGCATTATCTAAGATAAGCACATTCAGATTGCCAGTCTATAGTTTGGTACAATCCGTGGCATTGCGAAGTTGTTTTGTGTTGTAATATTAGACAAACAACATGCTACTTAGATAAATTTAAATTAAAACAAATGGGATAACATTGATATTTGTCCTGGATAACTTTAAAAATAAGTGGAAACGGGAGCTACCTACAAATATTTGTTTTTCCTCCTTTTATGATTGGTTTACAAGTGAGTACATACATAATTAATTACCTTACATTTTCTTGATATTTACTGAGATAAATAAATATTAAGTGTTTAGATTTATGTATATGGGTATTGTACGCCAACAATACTTAGATACTTAGGTACTCATATATTATGTTCAAAGCTTCCCAGGTCCTGATAGCCCTAAGTAGGTAATTCATTATTTCCTGGAGTTGTATTCTAAATAAAGTTTAATATTTATAGTATTAAAAATCACTTATACACTTATGTAATAAACCTTATTAATATAACTATTTACTACCACTTAATATTTATTAATTACGAATTTGGGAGTAGGTTTTTTTTTCCTTGAACCTTATTCTGTTTTAAAATAAAGAATAAAATAATTGACTATAAATGCTTTAAAAATTAAAATATTGTAGGGGTAAAGGATGCCTTGGCAGAGACCAGCCAGCGTGCCTGTGGGCCAAGTGTGGAGCCGCTTCCAGGGCAGGGAGAGAGACGGGCAGCCGGCCGAGATGTAAGTCGGGTACCTATAGTTTACCAAAATTCCCAATTATAAGAAAAATAAAACATATTTTTTTTCTTCTTACTCGCCAACCCAAGGTTGTTTGGAAGAAATAGCTATTTACGAAGGCCAGTAATTTCATCAATTACTAATACCCTTCAAACCGGAATGATCCAGTTATGCTCACACATAAATGCCTAATACTAGAATAGCACTATGAAATTTACAGTTAAGTAGGTATCTAAAATTTTGTTCTTGATCCCTAATTTCATATTGGTGATTTTCATTTGCCTTGATAGTCATTCCCCATCATGAAATTAATAAGACAAATAAAACACTTCCCCCAAAGTTTCCAACGCGCCGCGGGGACATTGGGGAATTCCCCAGCGCAGCGGCTGTTACAGCAATAGCGGACTTCCCGTGACCAATGTTCCTTGAAACGTAAATATATGAATTTTATACACCGGTAGCTTTCTTGCCTTCCTTCCGATAATGCTAGCTACCTAGGTAGTACCATGTAGTACCTACTTAAATTATTATAGAAACGAAATATCTACCTAAGTACGTAAGTACTACTCAAGAGCCAGGTGTCATGTTGATTCGCCCGAGTAGTAACGACCTTGGTGTCAGTCCGTCTCCGTCCTAGATATCAAATTAACCAACTAGCAGCTTTGAAGAACAAGCATACATCCGTCATCACTATTTACACAGACATGTATATATAGATAAATAGATAGAAAATACTTTATTGCACTTAACAAATAGTACAAAGGCGAACTTAATGCTATGTAGCATCTTCCATTATCTTCCAGCTAAACCTTTGTGTATTGTGAACAGTTGCGTGGGTAGTGCACGAAGAACAGATTCCATTAAGGAATGATTATTATCCTACACAAATATGTATACACTCCCAAGCTTTTACATTTAGGTATATTAACTATTCTTAATTTTGCAAAAAAAATACACTCAAACATTTTCAAATTGATGTAAGTAGTCCACTTACTTGTCAGAACAAGAATGTATACTTATATATATATATATATACTTCCTTAACATCCTTTATCAATAGGTATCCTGTATGAATTTATTAAAAGGTGACATTTATATGTATTCATAGGTTTATTATTATTTATTATTATTATTATTCAGCCATCTGTGTCCCACTGCAGGGCAAAGGCCTCCCTCCTCTCCATCCACTCCTTGCGGCCAAGGGCGTCGCTGGTCCATGTTGGCAGGTATCCGTCCAACTCGTCCCGCCATCTCCTTCTGGGCCTTCCACGTCGTCGCTTCCCGTTTGGTGGGCTCCACTCCGTAGTGGTTTTTGCCCACAAGTCGCTGGACATGCGACAAACGTGTCCGGCCCAGTCCCACTTGAGGCTGGCGGCTTTCTGACCAACATCAGCAATTTGTGTTTTGGAGCGCAGTATGCTGTTCCGCATGCGGTCTGACAGCTTTATTCCTAGGATACTGCGCTCCATGGCTCGCTGGCATACCCCAAGAGCGGACTTCTGATGATTAGTCAAAGACCAAGTCTGGGCACCGTACGTGAGGATGGGAAGAATGCGCACGTCCATGAGTTTCTTCTTTAAGGATAGGTTTAGGTTAATATATATTTGTACGTATATATATTTTAGTTTCCTAATTTAATTTCTAAATATTATCTATATTAGCACGCTAACCATACTTTACCACCATACAAGGGTTGGCTGGGAGAGAATGCCTAAGGCATTAAGCCCGCCCATTGTGCAATGTAATTTTTATTTTTGTGCACAAAAAAATTTTAATAATAATAATAGTATACCGTGTTTATACAATGCCTGCTTGGGTACTGAAAATTCAGGCTTCTAGTTTTATCCACAACGAAGTTATAGGGGGTCGAAAATGGCCTGAACTGCTTCGAGAAAATGATACCGTGCCGTGCCACTTTTTTGCTCGACTTGGTGGGTTTTTGCAAAATTAATGCCGACTTACACCAAACTATCAAAGTTCCTAAGCAATTACTTAACTCGCTTGACAGTTCTTAACGTGTTCGGCCTGAATTTGGACCGTTAAGAACTGGCAAGCAAGAAAAGTAATTGCTTAGGAGCTTTGACAGTTTGGTGCAAGTAAGCATAAGTGTATCATATAAAGAAAGCAGAAGGGCAGAAGGTGGATCAGGAGAACCGAAGATCGGACTCAGTGACGCCTACGCCCAGCAAAAGACTGATATAGTTTGAGATGGATGGATGAATGTACCTATCTGTCACTTGTATCTGATTAAATATTATCATCTCGATTTTTTATTTATCTTTATCCGTATCCTATTATAAAAGTTATGTATAAGTGTATTTTATAAAAAGAACTACCTACTAGTTTTAACTAGTATCTAAGTAGTCGAATTTTAATGTAAACCTTGTAACTCACTAAGTGTGCGCCGTCATCTCATCTCCAATAATATTCTTTCCTTGCCGGGTTGCCTGGAAGAGATCGCTTACAACGATAAGGCCGCCCCTTGTACTACCTACCTTAATGCCTTTGTATTCTTGTTCTATTGTTTTACTCTGTTTTGTTCTTGCTGGTGTACAATAAAGTGTTCATCTATCTATCTATCTACATCAACGGTCTTCGCTACCTAAAAAAAGCCGTGTTGGCCGAGTGGAAGGTGCCTCGACTTTCGACCCGAAGGTCGAGGGTTCGATCGTACCCGGTTGTACACCAACACCAATGGGTTTTTCTGTTCAAAAAAAAAATAAGTATGTGCATTAAAACACTTGCTTAACAGTGAAGGAAAACATCGTAAGGAAACCGGCATGTCATAGAATCTAAAGAGTTCGAAAACATGGTGTCAAGAGCACGAAAGGAGCCTCTTCGTGGCGCACTTGAAATCCTTTCACCACACTGGTTTGAAAGAACTAACACATGTTCGAACACGATAAGAAGAAGAACGGTCTTCACTAAGTAACTTTCTTCTTCACAGGTACCAGATCCGAGACTTGGAAGACGCCTACAAGCAGCAAGGCTTGGACCTGATGCAGGAGACCTTCCTGAGAGACGAGCCGCTCTGCACCGCTCTGGGTAAGGGAAAAATTGATGGGTGTTATGTATGCATACATTTACATACATATAAGTACTTATATATAGCTAGGGTAGTTTTATAAGGAGCTGTCAATTCGGCAGTATTGTGGGTACACCCAAAACAAACCAGTCTCGTTCATATGGTAGTTTCATTGATAGACCTTATTTCTATACAAAACATTTGGCGACGATTTAAGAACCCCAGAGTTGTGTGTGCATCAAAAATCAAGACAAATATTGCGGAGGAATACAAAACACTTATTAGTCAAGATGGATTTCAACCAATTACAAGAATTTAAGATGAATAGTGATCGGTGGTCAACATACATCACAAGATTGCGAGCATTTTTCACAATTAAAGAAATCAAGCCGGCGGAGTTCTCTAAATACCTAGTGGCTGTAGTGGGTACTGAACCGTTAGATCTCATGATTGATTTGTGCTTCCCAGAAAAACCAGAAAATGTCGATTTCGACAAATTAGTGAAGTTAGTCGAAGATCACTTGGCGCCAAAGCGATCAATCATCGCAGAACGCATGATATTCAGATCATGCAAGCAAACAGATTCGCAATCTATTGTCGAATACTTGGCGCAGTTGAAGAAACTTAGCAAGCCGTGCAATTTTAAAGACTTGTCTCTAAAAGAAAATCTGAGGGATCAGTTCGTATTCGGTTTAAAGAGTGATAAAATAATACAGAGGTTATTAACCGAGTCCGACCTAACATTCGACAAAGCGGTGGAGTTGGCATTATCATTGGAAGCCGCCGTGCGAGACTCACAGGAGGCGCAGAGTAGCGCCGAACTAGTTCACGCGATGGACGGGAGCGGAGGCAGCGGCGCGGCCCGCGGCTGGTCACAGCACCGAGTTGCCAATTTCCCATCGAGTAACACCTAAACGAGTAACACTTTTACTCGTAGTCAGGGTGTTACTCGACGGGAAGATTCTGACCCGCGTGCGACTTCGTCACCCTTTGAAGATTGTTTTATTGTCGATGCGATGTTGTTTGTTCCACCCGCGGAAGACATGTCGCAGATGTAGCGTAATTTTATATAGCCTATGTCCTTTTCAGGCTTCGTATCTTTGGTATTGAAAAGTTTCAGTTAAGGGGCATCCTCAAATCTGAATTCCATACAATTTTTTTCGGACAAATACTCAAAAAGTACGCCGTGCGTGTTATAGTAATTTCTTCACACTCAACAACTTCACACAACATGGACAAAACGAATAGTTTGAAGAAATTACTATAATACGGCGTACTTTTTGAGTATTTGTCCGAAACATTTTGTATGGAATTCGGATTTGAGGATTACCCTTAAATCCGTTCAGTTGTTTTTACGTTTTGAACGCACACATAAACAAGCGTACAAACCACAGACATAATATATATCTATGGTACTAACAAAACTTCCAATAAAAAAATTTGGGGCATGTTATTTAAATTTGGCTGAACACGTTTCCGGCAAAAAAACACATATATGTAGGTAGGTATGTACAGGAATTCGGGGTCTAGGTACTACTTCATTGTATTATAGATTTTCCACCACCTTTCATACGTCGTCAAAGTAAACGACGTATTTTGCTTCCCTGTGACTTTGTCAGTGGTGCCTACGGTCACTAGAACAGTCCAATTGAAGTCGGGTTGTTGTATGTTTGTGTAAAACCTTGGTTATGTAATGTTTTGAACATATGCAGGTATAACCGAGGACCCTGTCTCCATCGCCACCATCAGATCCAATTGGGAGGGGTATCTCGCTCAGGGGGTGAGCCTGGCGTGCTTCACGGAGCGGGGGGGCGAACCCCACGTGCTCGTGGGGGTCAACATCATCCTTGTGAGGACCAGAGAGGACCCGGATGAGGACTTGGATAACGTGAGGATTGACGTTAGCTGGTCCATTGCTGGACACTGGGACCCATTGGGGACGAGCGGAAATAACCCGATCTTCATAATTATATACCATCACAGTGTTCTAATTACTTAAGTACAGGCTTATTGAAGTATTTAAAAAAAAACTTCAAAATTCCGCCACCATTTTGAATTTTCTATCTTTTGACACTCTTATGTTCAAGACGAGTCCATTGATTCTTATGATTTACATCGGTTAATAAAACTCATCAAGAGATGATCCCCATGAAGATTATATGGTACCTAGGTATGTTTAAGTTAAATTCAAACACAACAAGAAGTGTATGTACTTATAGGTAAACCACGTTTTTATGCTTTTGCTGTAGGTATCTCGCTTCTTTTTTCGAGATAAAGCGGTTGTTATGTATGTAGCCTGACAGTTGCAGCCGCTTCTTCCTACTGCTTTCATATCTATTCAGTATTCGTTTACTTATTGCCAAGTAGGGTGTATACATAAGTAGTGGGTTTCTTAAAGTAAGTATACCTTACTAAGTTAATTTATGTAGGTATACATTTACACCTACACCCTGTAGATAGATATGCGTAGGGCAAAGCTATTTTGCTGTATTGGCTGAGAATACAAGCAAAGCGATTTCACCGTTGGAAACCGTCCCCTGCACGATTTAACAAATACTAGAGTATCGTGTGTGTCCAGGTGGTTGGGTCGTCGTGGAGGCAGCTGCTACGCACGCTGGCGGCGGCTGAGGCGAGGGTGGACGTGTTCCAGCTGCTCGGGGTGGAGGCCTACCTCACCTCCAGCGGGCTGACCGTGGCACGAGCACATCGCGGGCAGAACCTCGGCGCGCGGCTGTTCGAAGCCAGGTACCCGTAGTTCTAGTTTTAATTCTAAAAGGGGGTACAGCGGTCTGCACTGGGGGCTTTTGATATGCTGTCATTAGCTCTCTCGTTATCGAATGGTACAGTCGATGACCACATTCAGACTTTCAAAATCGCTATACCTACCCATACAGATATAGATCTAGGTCTATGTCTGTGCCTACACCAGATTGTATTTAAGAAAATACCTGCATATGGTGTAAAGCTATTTTGAAAATCTGAATGTGGTCATCGACTTCTGATGCTGACTGTATCTACGTCAATTCTGGGCATTTTGGTCTACCATATTGTGCCAAAATTAACATACCATTCGATAACGAGAGCTGATGACAGTCTAATAAATTGGTCCCGGGGGCAGAGTGGAGAGGATCGGAACGTGAATTGGCCAACCACAGTGGTCGAAGTGATTATAATTTAAATTGTATTTCTCATGGATGCCCACCGCCCTTGGGGGAGGGTGGAGGGGTATGTCGGACTTTAACCGACTAAAACCCCATGGTGGCCGACCTCTGCGCATTAGAGGGACCCCGGGATATCCAAAGAACACGTACCGGTGTCCCTCACGCACGTTGCTTTGAGGCCCATCCCAGGGCAGGCTTGCGCCGACCCCGAGCTCCGCTTGCAGTGCATGCCTCCCCGTGCACTGCAGCCGTGCCGGGCTCGAGTATAATGCAGCCAGAGCCCCCACTCCGACCGCTCTCGAACCCAGCAAGATCTTCCTCATTGGCAGGAGACGCCGCCGCCCTCATGGGGCTGACGGCCCGGGATGTCTCACCTGGACACCCCGGCCCGCCGTTTCCGAGCGGGATCGGATCTCTCGCGATCCCGCTCAGCAGCCTCTTTCTGAACCATGACGGTCTCACAGAAAGAGGCTACTGCCCTCCACGCTGTCCCCTTTGCCAGCATTGCCGAAACAACGCTAGGCAGGGCGAGGTCTTGCCCGATTTGGTCCATCAGGACCCGCCGTTCAGAGCTCCACGCCGAGCACTCCTCGAGCGTGTGCTGGGCAGAGTCCTGGTGAGGGACCAGAACCACAGTGGAAACCCGGGCACCTAGCTCGAGCCAGCTCGCCGCAGCTCGGCTCGGGCGCCGCTGTCACTGCATTGCCCATTTAAGATTTGTTTGGTAATTAAAAATGTATGGTGTGGGTATAATGTAATTTTTTAGTTTCGAAACTATACTTATTTCCAGTCTAATCAGGGCTTCTTTATCTGACCATTACCAGAAACATCATCTCCTGCTTATTAGATGTGGATCACATATTCTTTAGCTGTTCTAAATTGCGTCGCTCCCTGTATGATATCCTTCCTTCCAAAGTCCCCCGTCCTACTTCATTCAAATGCCTTCTGTCCCAAATTTTCTATCCCGAAATTATTTTTCTTATATCTAATTTTTTGTATATAAAAAAAAATAAACTTTAATCCCGGTATTCCCACTATATGTATTCCACTTTGCACTCTCGTCCTTTTCCCTTCCCTATTTCCTTCATTCACTGCACAATCCTCCAAAAGTTCTGTCTGACGCCAGCATTGTACGGTCATTGGCGGAATCGCGGCGACACAATCAGGAAATGAAACATCTCCTATTTCTCCATGTCCTCAGAAAGCCGCTGTGCAAAGCGCTGGGCATACAAGCGACAGCCACAGTCTTCACCGCTCTGACGTCACAAGCGCTGGCCCGGAAGTGCGGATACGCAGAACTGGCGGAGCTCAGATACGCGGACATGACGTCACAAGGCATAGACCTCTCCGCCTCGCCCACCCCCAACGCCCTCGTGATGGGCACCAGGTTCCACTTTGAAGATTAATTTTCGACTCAACGACACGAATTACAAAGGAGGGGTTAACGCAAGGCGAACCCCTCTGCCGGCCATATAACCTTCTTGGCCATTCACGTTAAATAAAACTATACGCTGTATTTGATAACTGTGTGCATATTTTAAGATGGTGTGCGAGATTATTGTAGTGTGCGCTTACATGAATAAGATTTGTTAGGCGCGTGTGCAATGCGTGTTTACCTCGTGCCCCCTCAAAAATGGCAGAAAACTATGTTTGCAGATTCTGACGAATAACCCCTCCTTTTGCTGGATTCTCGAAGACTGGTACTAATCCAGCTTAGATGCTTTTTCCAATTAATCAAATATACCCACACCGAATCTCAGCTGAATCGGTTTATTAGTTTCAGCCTGATCGAGCAACAAACATCCATCTTTTCTCCCTACGATTCGTATCTGTAATATTAGTTAGATTTGTACCATAAGACACACTGCTGTAGATGAGAAGAGAAATATGTAGGAATTTAAAAAAAATGTGCCTATTATAATATGTATTATTCCCATCTGTCACCTTGCGCTGTCCTCCTAGGGTGACAGATGGGACAAAAAAGTTGCATCTGTCCCCCTGTTGCTAGAAAGCGGATAGATGGATATTCCAGTGTTTTAGTAGGTACATTTTTTTATAAGATAATCTCTTCTGAATGTAGTAATTTTTATACAGAAAAATATACAGTATTTTTTTTAATAAATGTTTATTTCGTTACACTTACGTCTTTTATTCATTATTATATCTAAATAAATAAATGCATTCAAAAAGTCTGTAAATATGGTAAAACTTTACAAATGGTATATGCTTGTTTTTATTAGGTACTTTATAAAATATGTTTTTAGGTATTAAGTATTAATAAAAGAAAATTTTACTGTAGCTAGACTAGCTAAGGTATACAATGTATACTCCTATAATAAAAAAAATTGCAAACGAATACATTTAAGTTAATTCAGAGAATATAAGCAGATACAGGCTTGCCTAGTGTGGGGCCGTTAATCAATACAAATATGTTTGAATCTCTCTACAAAATGCACTGTTAATAATAGTAAATACACTTAGCTTTATTTAATTTTAGCTTGGGTAGCTTAGCTAATTAAGATTTGTGTTTTGTTAGTAAATAATCAATTTTTCATTTTCATACTTGGTAGCTTAATTGGTTTAAACATTAACTTAAGTAGCTTAGTTGGCCAGAGTGACGTCAGTACAGATTCAATTTCAATCAATTTTAATACCAATTCATAAATAAAAATTTAAGCTTCACAGTTATGTTAAAAGGTATTTCTATAAATATCTATTAAGGTCACAGCTCATTAGAGCCACCCGGCACCCACCCAGCACCGCCTCGTCCCCTCGTTGTCGACAGGTAGTCCACGGATGGACGTCGCGCGGTCAACCAGTGGACCTCGCGTCGTCAACCAGTGGACCCCGCGCGGTCAACGAGTGAAAGCCGCGTGGTCAACGAGTAGACGTCGCTTAGTCCACAAATTTTCCAGTAGTCTGTTTTTCTTTATTAATTTTGAAAGCTAAAACGATACGTCCGACTCGTTCGAAAGAAACGCTGGGAATGAAGGGAGGGAGGGGATCGGCGAATCGCCAACGTATCGTCCTCGCGTGAAATAGCAATCGCGTGCGAAAGAGCTAGCGTGTACAGATGTTGAAAGGGGAAGGGAAACATTACGGCGCGCGCTCATCAGTCGTGTGCAAGGCCAGCATGCGAGTAGCGAGTTGTCACCGAGTGGTCCACCCGCCGTCCACGCTTGGAGGGCTTACGACCGAGGCGGTACGGTGACTTTACGGATATGATGTAGTGAGCGCATACCCATACAAGTCCTACCTATCGTCATACACTTACTTACCTAAATAATAGCCTAAATAATAAAAATGTTTAGTAATATGTGTACAACGGGGTTGATTACACTTCAAGTAACACTATAAATACTTAGGACTACTTATAGTTCATATATTAGTGTAATTGTATGTTGTTAAAATAAATAAAAATAAAATAAAGTCCATATACAGAACACTAGCCGCAGGCGGCGAGGCGGCGAGGAGTGGGTGCCGGGTGGCTCTAATGAGCCGTGACCTTAAAACTATGTATAATAATAAATATAAATTACTACTCACATATACATCTAGATATCTTACACACAAAACTTATTATACTCCTGTATAAAAGCTTTGGTTCAGTGCGTTCTAAATAATTAATATTCTAATTTATGAGTATATACATACTAGCTAGTATATATAAAGCTATATATACTACGTTGTCTGCTTGGTATGTATAAAATAAGCTAGCGAGTCATTGGACCAGTAGTTTTAGCGCGACTGCATTACAAACGTACAACATTTGCACAAATTTAATTTCAAGGAATGGCAAGTGTATTATTTATTACTTACCTTATACTATTTTGAAAAACCAATATGTTAATTAGAATTTTTATCTTTTATTTATTTCGAACCTAGATTCTCGAAGATTTCGAACCTAAAGAATCTGAAGATTTTGAAACAAAATTTCAATTTACACCGATCTTCAAGTACAGACAGCGTCATAGATAAGTATCCCCCTTGCATTATAATACCCAGCTTCAAATCCCTTTAAATCACCGTCGCGGCGAATGTAGAAGTTTTGCCTTTAAAAATAGATTATATTTGTATAACCGTATGTAAGCCTAAAAATAATTTTGAGTATTACAATTTTTTGTAAGGTTTTATAGCTGGGCGTCTTGTGCAAGGGGGATACTTATCTCTGACGCTGTCTGTACAAGTAGAACTTATTTTAATGGTTATTTCATTATTAGTTACTATTATTTTTTGTTTTTTACATATTATTCTTATTGGTTTTTTACATATAATAGTTAGTTTACATATTATTCTTAAACTCATCAAGGAAATCGGTTTAAATTGGGTAGTTCTAGTTGCTGATAGTCCGCTGCCACCAGCATGCGGAGTACAGTGGAGGGTGGTGGTCAGCTCGTGCAGCTCGTCCAGCTCGCAGGAGCAGTGGTAGGTGGTGGTGCTACTTGCACAGCGAGCGCTGCAGCCAGTCGGCGGTGAGCTCGTCCAGCTCTCGCGCCTCCAGCAGTCTCCCCGCGCCCGCCGCCGCCGCCAGCGCGCGCTGACTGCCCGCGTACATCACCTGCGTCACACATCATCATCACACACCAAAGCCGAAGTTTCGGAAAACTCACAATATGACCAACAATAATGTTGACTAATTTTAACACTACGGACGCCTTCAAATGAGGCGTGAGGAAGCGCCACGGTGGCGCCACAGTGGCGATTCTACTAGTTTTCATACAATATCTAAACGCGCCACTATGTCACGACAGTGGCACTGCACCTGCGCGTCTAGCAGCACCGGATTTAGAATTTTTCGTGGGGGGGCAAAAATTTAAAAATACTGCCCCCACTCGCCTCGCTTTTGGTTTACTTGGACCCAAAAACACGCAATACCATTAATCTGAAACAAGCCGCAAATTTTTACGCCTTTAGTTTCGTCCAGAAAATCACTGTATCAGAAACCAAACTCACCAACAGGATAAATCTGATCGTGGCGCGAAGCGAGCGGTTCAGATCTTCTAAAGTCTAGAAGATCTGAAGGCGAATCCAAAAGATAGCCGCCCGGGGCGCGGAATGCGGGCTGCCCCTCCCTAGATCCGGGGCTGGCGTCTAGATATTGTATAAAAACTAGAAGAAGCGCCACAGAGGCGCCACAGAGGCGCTTCCTCACGCCTCTAATTAGAAGGCTCCTTTATACTGCTAAATAATGTACATACAATATTTTTTGTGTACATCCTAATCCTGATCAAGAGGTACATTGGACTGACATGCTGATGTCAGGGTTTGATTCCCGCGTCGAGACAATTTTTAACTGAATTTAAAAAAAGGAGGAGGTTATTAATTTGGTTGAATGTCTTTTTATTTTGTTGTTTATAAAACAAATTGTTTTTTTTTTTTAATCAATATAATATCATAAAGAGGGATTCAAGGGGACGTAACTCTCACACGATGAGATATTACACACCTGCAATTCCATGTGAGCGTCGCGAGGAGTGTAGAATATGAAGCACATCGGGAATGACACTCTGCCATCGCTGTGCTCCATTTTATAACTGAAATTATACAATGTGTGAGCAAGTCATGCACTATGCACTCTTTGACTAGCCAAAGAATCATACAAAAGTAAATAAATAAAATAAAAAAAACTAATTAATAGCGCTCGGCGAAAGTGGAGGGGAGCTCTGCGCAAGTGAGGTGAGGCGAGACGGCGCCTATTGGTTGCGCCGCGGCGGGAAGGTGGCTAAGCGACCAATAGACGGCGGGAAGGTGGCTAAGCGACCAATAGACGGCGGGAAGGTGGCTAAGCCATAGACGCCGGCGCCGGGCACCTTCCCTGTCGCATCGGACCCCTCCCGTCAAACACATCTAAAAATCAATTTCTACGCATTCAAGGTCAGCGCTATTAAACCGTGAGAATACCTATAAGTGGTCTTGTTAAACTGGCCACTAACTACAATTCCACAGCTACCTGTATACAATGAACCGCGGCTGGTGCGAGGGCAGGATGTCTTGTAACTCCTCCAGCTCAACACTCTCCAACTCTTCATCTACCTCCAGGGCTTGTTTCTCTCGGTTGACCTGAGAAGAGGTGGAAGACAAATTAGTCATGCCTATAGAGTTGACTAATCGAAGGAAAGCAATTCATACCTAAACCATCCAAATCTAGACTCTACTTTCAGTGGTTTTAGCTATAAGTTTTTAATTAATTTGTCATAAATTACTGTTGTTTATAGATAGGTAGGGGAACAAAGGAAATATACAATTACTGTGACGCATAGATGTAAAAATGCCTAGATATGCTTCAATGACTCAGTAGGAGTGGCTGGTGAAATCAACAATTGTCCACTTACAATATATGTTTTGACCCTTTAGATTATAAGCGGAACTGAATAAAACAAGCATAAATAATAAGTTCAACGCAGTTATTTAACGAAACTACGGATATAAATGAGAGATACCTTGAGTATGAGAGCCGAGTTAGAACTGTGTTTTTTAAACCGGAATTTCTTTAGTGCTTCTTTCACATCGTCGCCGATATCACACACGTTTACGTTATGTCCAGCCATTGTCAATAAACTGGTCTAATTATTCTAGTTAAAATTTAAAGACTTATAAAAATCCAGAGATACTTGCACTGTTTATTTTGTTTACGTTATTGTGGGCAAAGAGAATATAACTAATTGTGGGCTAAAGCTATTCTCGCTAAAAATTCAGGCACTCACACTTTCAACGGAATTTTTTGATTGGATACAATAAAAAGGCTGCAGCTACTCACCAAAACATGGCGCAGTTTATGTAGCAGGAATGCTAAAAATCAGACTTTCTACGAAATGCCCATATTAGCTTTAACTACTCATTGATAGATGGAGCAACACGAGTCGAAAAAAACTACAAAAAAATGACATTTGATTTGTCCAAATATCACTGTCAATGTGATTGTTGACATTTGACAGCTGATTTCCAAGAAAGAAAATAAATTTTAGTGTCCCATATTTTGAAATGGAATTAAAACAAGATTTTGTGTATCAAATAATACCGATAACGTAATCTTTCGAACCATTTTCAAACCCTCCAGTTTAGCTTTATCGTTTTCCAATCTGGTTATGCAAGGATAACTGTTGCTAAGGACGAAATTCTAAACACTCCGCGGAAGCGGAGGGGTTGTATTGTTTTGAATTAAAATGTGCAAAAGTGTTGAGTTTATCGTGCTAAATTGAGGTCATTGGCGCATAAAAAGAACCTAGACGAATCGTAAGTACACTGGATTTACAAGGTTAGCGATTTCTTTGCTTGTAATGTAAATCTTACAAGTGAACTTATTGGTTGAACTCAAAATTTTAAATCTAACTTTCTCTACTCTAAATCAGTGTCCAGGAGTTTTTTAATGCTCGTCCTATCATAAGTCTTCTTTCTAACACGTTTTAATTGTATTAAATCACAACTGAATCTTGGAAAAGTAATATTTTTATACCTTACATACTTACTTTTTCTTTGTTTGGGGCCGGGGTGACAAACAAAATGATGTATATTATCTGTTTTATAAACTTTGCCTAAGTAAGATTATAACAACACTAATATGCATTATTCTATGTCTAAAATTGCACACTTCGCCCAGCCCAATCAAAACTATACTTGTTAGAACTATAAGGATAGATAGATTGATTATTTTTTTGCACTCAGATTTATACTTTATTGTGTTGAAAATGCACACAAAACAAGATTTAAAAAAAAGAAGAAACTCAACTGAATAAACAAATTAAACATACTTCTGGTTATTATTCTAAATTCGTTTTGCGATACTCATTTATTATGTAAATGAGTAACAAAGATTGTACGATGCCTACTTACAATTTCATTTTTTATGCATATATAATTTCTATACCATTGATAGTGCATTCTGATTAACATTTCTGTTGTACAATTATCATCATTTGTAATGGAGGATAACCTAGTAATTAACAGATGTTTTATGTTTTTACAGTATCTGGTTTGAAACATATATTGATAACCATTTTAATCTGTCCTGTGGCACGCAATCACTCTTAATTCAATGTGCCTAGTAGTAAAGAACTATTGTCACTCGACGAGTATGAATGGAACTCTTTTATATATTTTTTAATCCGTTGCAGGATAAAATAAAAATAGAAAACAAATCATTTGCCCAACTGTGGGACACCACGCAAATAAGTATGATATAGTGCGTCTTTTTGAAGAGATATAGATGTAGGGATATTTTTTTCTAAATTTTCCAAAAAAAAAATGATTAAACTTATAAATTGTAAATGTACTTACTACATTAACATAGTTTAATCATGTTTTCGGATTGTTCCATGTAACATTTAAACTCAGAATTGTAGCTTTTTGACATGACTAATGACTATGTCTAATAAATCGATGAACGCTGGCTGCATGCACGGAAACGTTGACGTCATTGTCCGGTAACGCTCATTGTCCCGTTACGCTGGTAGTCACGAACTTTACAGACAACCAATTTTTTTTAAAATCCATAACTCAAAATATTCTTTTTAAATTTTAATAATATTTATAAAATATTGTAATTTCAAAAAATACAGTTTGGTTGTATTTTGGTACATATTCTTCCAGGTACTTAATGTAAATAACATAATAATTAACACACAATAACATTACATATAATTTTAGGTCATCGCACTCCAGCTGAAGAATGCTGATCTGACACTTGAAATCCAAAATGGCGCTGATAAGTAAGTGATAAGATTTCTATCTGTTACCTAGTACTTGTTATGGCTTTTGCAAGTTGGTGTTGGGGTAGAGACGAGTGTATAAATACGCCTTTGCGACGCCTTTTGCAGCTCATAAATCAATAAATAAATATTTTGGACACAATATAAATACAAGAGATAAATGGATACACAAATTTCAAAGATCACGAAAATATACGGTTTAATACATATTTTCTACCAAAAACAGCACTAATGCCGACTTGCACTATCAAAGTTTTTTGGAAATTACTTAACTGGCTTGACAGTTCTTAACGGTCTGAATTTAGACCGTTAAGAACTGGCAAGCAAGAAAAGTAATTGCTTAGGAGCTTTGACAGTTTGGTGCAAGTAGGCATAACTGCAGTTACAAGCGCCTAGCGTAAAAAAATGGTTGGCGGCAATCTTGACCTTGGCAACCAATCGCCATTTTTTTTTATAGTATCGCAAAGTTTCGCAAATTTTATTTTATAGTATCCTAAAAGCTATGTATGTATTTACAAAAAAAAGTATTTAAGTATTGCATCAGCCATCTGGTTCCCATAGTACAAGCTCTGCTTAGTTTGGGGCTAGATGGCGTTGTGTGAAATGTCCAAAATATTTATCTACCCTCACAAACTTTTACCTCTTTGATATTAGTCATGTAATATTTTGTATTTATATTGAGGACGTGGTGGCCGAATGGATGAGGCCTTTGCCTTGCGATCTGATGGTTGCGGGTTCGAATCCCGGTGGCAGTCATGCGTAAATGGGTTTTTTCGGTCGAAAATATTTATGTACTAGCTGGTGCCCGCGACTTCGTCTGCGCAGGTATCTTTATAAATTGTAGCCTATGTGTTATTCTGATGTATAAACTATATTATTGTAAAGGTTCATTAAAATCCATTCAGTAGTTTTTACGTGAAAGAGTAACAAACATCCATCCATCCATCCCTACAAACTTTCGCGTTTATAATATCAGTAGGATGCATTCCACGTTCTCGCAACGGTGAAGGAAAACAAATTTTACGCCATTTGTTTAGTCCTGAAAATCACTATTTCAGGACCTTAAGCACCCAACTGAAGAGACGTGACAGAGGCGAGCGCAGCGAGCCGAAAAAAATTCAGGATTATGGTCTATTGAGGAAAATCGCTGTATTAGGACCTACAATTACCCAAATTTTGGCTTAGGAAAATCGCTTTATCAGGGCCCAAAAAACTAAACTTATTAAGAAAAATCGCTGTATTAGGACCGAAAAGTACCTACTTAAAGAAACCAGATCGCGGCGAGCGAGGCGAGCCGCAAATTTTTTCGCCAATAATTTACTCCTGAATATTTCTCTCTCGGGACCTTTAAACTCGCAATAGAATAAATGTGGACGCGGCGAACGCAGCGAGCTGCAAATTTTTAGGGTTTTAATTTTCTAGACAAAATCGTTTAACCATTAGGACCCAAAACTTATTAGGGAAAAACGCTGTATATTATCTACTCGAAGAAAACTAATCAAATTTTTACGCCAATAGTTTATAGTTTAGTCCCAAAATATATAAGGTATAAGGACTTAAACACGCAATAGAAAATATGTGAATGTGGCGAGTGCAGCGAGTCGTTCGAGAGTTTTCATTTACAACGAAAAATTGCTTTATCAGGGCTCAAAACACTCAACTTTTCTGTGGAAATCGCTGTATTTGGACCCAAAATATCTAGTAAAACAAACCTGTTCTCGGCGAGCGAAGCGAGCCGCCAATTTTCACGCCTATATAACAGTTTAGTCCTGAAAATTACTCTATCAGGATCCTTAAACACGCGATAGACTAAATGTGAAAGCGGCAGGCGCAGCGAGCCGAAAATTCTTCAGGGTTTTAATTTACTAGGGATAATCGCTTTATGAGGACCCAGAACACAATTACCTAATAAAATATAATGTCTAATCGTATATTAATTATTAATAATAATATTATTTTTCTCTTCTAATTTAAATCTTCCTGAAAATTACTGTATACCCAAATAGGCCTAATAACAAATATCTGATTGCGGTATGAAAAGCTAGCCGCAAATTTTACAGGACTTTTGTTTAATTAGGACTTTGAGAAAAAAAGTCGTCTTTAGGATGAGAAAACACGAGCAACTGCGAAGAAAACGGTCAAGTGCGAGTTCTAAAAATCGCTCACGGGAGGGGGGGGGGGTCATGACCCCTATGACCCCCCCCCCCCCCCTGGATCCGCCACTGGTCAAAGGATAGAAAAAAAAATGTTTTAAGGCATGTGGCATCTACCAATCCGCATTGGGTCCGCGTGGTGGATTAAGACCCATTCGCTCGCCTGCCGAGAGTAGGCCTGAGTCCCAGCTGTGGGAACATTATAGGCTGATTGTGCTTATTATGCTATTTAATAAGAAATGTAATTTTTTTACCTCTTCCAGATGAAAGTACGGAGATGCTGGAGAAGAATGCTCCGTAAGTACCTCATTTTATTAAGAAAAGCCTTTCTTTTGTAGAAATATACCCATGGTCTAAACAGTGCAACAAGTAATAAAATAACGCTGGTCAACTTAGAGATATCTGAAGTCCAGTAATTTTATTGGCTAGTGTCCTTTAGACAGGAACACAATGCTCACACACTGCTATTTGATTGTTGAACAACAAACATCTCTCCATTCACCACCCCTACAAACTTCTCCTTTATAATAGTGTATTGACTTGACACTAATGCCAAAATCTCAAGCAATTACTTTACTTGCTTGGCAGATCTTAAAGGTCTCATCCCTACTTGCACCAAACTGTCAAAGTCCCTAAGCAATGACTTTACTCGCTTAGTAGTTCTTAACAGTCCAGATTCTGATCGTTAAGAACTGCCAAGCGAGTAAAGTAATTGCTCAGGAGCTTTGACAGTTTGATGCAAGTGGGCATGAATCTGGACCGTAATGCGGGTTGCAGACCAAAGCTAAGCGAGCTAAGTTTAACTTAGCTCACAAAGCTGCCGCAATTTTTTATACTTGTGTATACACAAACTATAAATAAATAATAAATAAACGTTCTCACACTCACACCCCTGCACTAGGATTCCCTGTGTCGCAGGTGGCATGGGCACATACAACACATCACAACATCCAAGACCCGGGAACAAACATTTGTGTTCGTCACAAATATTTGCCCCGGCCGGGGATCGAACCCGGAACACCAAGCTTCGTAGGCAGGGTCACTACCAACTAAGCCACGGTGTCGTCTATCACTATGAAAGGAGTATGAAAAAATAGCTCGGCTGTGCGAGCCATTAAGAACTGCCAAGTGCCAAGTTAGTAAAGTAATTGCTTAGTAACTGTGACAGTTTGGTGTAAATTGACATTAGTATAACTAGAAACTTATTACTTCTGTGGTATGACTATCGACTAGAATATTGTGATTTCGTATTTACTAACGCCTGTTGAAATAACTTAGCAATACGAAAGGATTGCTATGATATTTGATTTATTTAGGGGGCGTCCATAAATTACGTGAGGTGTTTTTTTAAATTTTCTGTCCCTCCCTCCCCCCCTGGTGAGATGTCGTGAGATTTTATTCAACCCCCTCCCCCATCGCCCAATCTCACGTGAGATTTTTCAAAATGTGGGTTTCTTACGTAGGTAAACGCGTTGGATTGTTATTGTAAAAAGAAAAATCAATATTGCTGTATAACTTCGAAGTATGAATGAAACTATTTTGGTACTTTCGAACGAATTAGTGAATGATCTTAATCGTATTACGATTGCGCTTAAGATTAAATCTTAAGCATGTAGGTCTTTTTTTGTTGCAATCAGAAACAAAAATTGCGTGATATTTGCCGAGACCCCCCCTCTCTCCAACGTAAGATTAGATGAGATTTGACTCGACCCCCTCCCCCCCTTAAACACCTCACGTAATTTATGGACGCCCCCTTAACTTAAATCTTTGCAAATTTAAAAGTTTGTAAAGATAGGAAGTATGTAAGTATAAAAACATTTGGAATAAATATGTGACAGTGATTTCGTGAAATGCAACGGAAGTGTGTACCAGGAAGTAAGCTGTCAAATGGTACAGACCTTAGAAAAATGAAGTTAATAAAATCCTTCCAAATTAAATGAAGTGTCAGATGTTACACGTCATATAAAAAAATATCTTATCTTACCTTATATGCGACTACTGTAAGGCTCGCTCGTTTTTTTTTAATTTCGTCACTTATAAGATATTAAAACGGATATCCTTAAACTTTACAATATACCTATAGAAAATCTTAATCAACTCTGCATTATTTTGATAAGCGAATGTGATCCTTATTGTGTAATAATAAGGTGCATAATCTCTGTGCGAGCTAACACGTGGGATATCCCACAGTGATCTGACTGGTAATCGTTTTAGGGAGGTGCACTTGTCGATAAATATTTATCGATTATTGTATCGTCATTGTTTGAATCTTTATTTAACCATACAGTCCGTCTATAAGGCGAACGTTTTTGAGGCTAGGTAAAAGGCCAAAACTACTGAACAGATTGAGTTAAAATTTGGCATGGGTATGGCTTATGAGCTGAAACAAACACATTTATTTAGCAGCTTGTCTATAACATTCAGAAGTTAATTTCCCATATTGTGTTGCACATAGGAAGGTTGTCTTGGGTTTTAAGCGTTGATGACACAGAGCTCGTTTACAAGCTACAAGCCAGCGAGTTCGCTTGTAGCTTATAAACTCGCCCCGTGTCATTGGCTTTTTTTTTTACAATCTGAATCCGAATTCCCGTAACCTAAACTTACTGACTCGCTAGCTTTTAAACCGCGGCTTGTAGCTTCTAAACTAGCCCTGTATCGAAGCATTAGTGACAACTATTACATTATTATCGATAGTTCCCCCTCCCTAGCGCCGGTCGCTCCACCTTGGCTCAATTGAGTCAGTTCCCGCGCTGTAACACCGCAAGTGGTCGCGTAACTCGCTTTCTCGAGTGAATCGACTTTCAAAAATCGAACCGATTTCCGACCAAGTCGGTTGAATAACGCGCGCGATGGTTGCCGATCCGTGAAAGAAAAAAGTGGTGTAAGAAAAGATTTTATGTCGGGCGTAAAAATGTGTTTTTGTGACCAATGTCTGTTCGGGCAGCAACTTTTTTTTTAAGTTTGTCCGCGCGTAATTAATTTATTTAAATTGATATTTTTTCGGTGTGTTTGGTTTGTTTTTGGGTGTTTTCCAGTTGGTTAAATAAAATGTGTTTTTGTACTTAAATGCTACTTATTACAAGGTTTTAGTTACAAAAGGGTAGCATAGTCAACAAGTGACTATGTGGTCGTGTCTCGAGGTAATACGCAACTTCAAATAGGTTTTGAATATACTTAATCTAGTATTTAATCCAGATTTAAAGTGATAGAAATACTTTATTGTATACCAGAACTTATGATAAAAACTTAACGTAAAAAAATAAAAAGTACAATGTGCTGTCTTATTGCTAAGAAGCGATTTCTTAGAGAGAACCTTTGGATGGAGAGCGGATATATAAAAGAAAGCTGTAACTTTTCTTTAAAGATAAAATTATGATTAACTTAAACGGAGATATAAAAATACATGCCTACTTGCACCAAACTGTCAAAGCTCGTAAGCAAATACTTTCCTTGCTTGCCAGTTCTTAACGGTCTAATTCAGACTGTTAAGAACTATCAAGCGAGTTAAGAAATTGCTTAGGAACTTTGATAGTTTGGTGCAAGTCGGAAACAGAATAAGATAGGTGAACATAATCCTCTAAAAATATCAAAATAGTACGTTTATGAACAAGATTTCGAAGTAAATTCGTACGGTGGTTCTATTAACACCAAACTCACTGGTATTTTACCTAGACTAACTCAGTTTCATTTAGCCTTAAGCATAAGTTAAAAAAATTGTGTCTTTTGTTAGCAAATAAACAATTTTTTTTCATTAAGCAGGGTTTATCAATCATGAAAAATATGCATGAATAAGAACTCTTTATATCAAAGAAATTACAGATACACATAGATACATAGATAGAAAATACTTTATTGCACTTAACAAATAGTACAAAGGCGAACTTCATGCTATGTAGCATTATCTTCCAGCTAAACCTTTGTGTATTGTGGACAGTTTTGTGGGTAGTGCACGGAGAACATATTTCACTAAGGAATGATTATTATCCTACACATATATTATAAATTAGGTAATATACATAAATATATATATATGTAATACTATATGTATATATATAAATAAATAAATATAAAGTACCTACTTAAAAAGTTGATCTAAATAAAATAAAAATAGAAAATAGTTCATGGAGATGATACACATACATATTGTACACACATACAAGTTATAGTAATATATAACGGGTGTCCTTATCAATAAACAGCAATTTCATCTAGGCAACCTTGAACGTTAAAACGTCAGAGGCGAATGAAAAAATCTTAAGGAATGTTTTAACTTTTTAAGAGGCCAAAAATGGTCAACTAAATCATTGTGCTCCAGTTTAGCTGAAGGTTACGACTCTCATACAACAATTCGTTTCGTTTGTATTGGCTTTAATATGTAGAGTATACACTTATAATAAAGGGATACAATTTACCTAATACATAGGACACTTTGTTTACAAACAGAGGTACTGTTAAAGCTCAGTTTTTTTTTTAAATTAAAAATTAGCTAGTAAGTACATTGTACTTAAACCGTTACAAGTTTTTTTTTAAATATTCGATTCGAGATTTTCTCTACAGACAGATAGGTATTCATTGAGAGATTATTTTAATAGTTGAGTGTTTAAAACGGTTCTTTTGTGTCTAAATAACACCAAGATCTAGCTATAATCAAATCATTATTTAACATTAGATTCACCACTGCAAAATATCGATTTGTGCAATGAAGAATTCGCTATCCAGCTTAAAACTCGACTTAAAGTCGTCATTTCGGCCCTAGACTTAAAACATACTTAACATTTTAAGTGAGACATTGTTTTAAAACACAATGATTTTCCTCATAATAGGTGTTTAATGAGTGTTTAATTTATATATTTTCCTTTTGCTTCGTCTTCAAGTGGTGAGACAGCTTGACTGTGGCGAAGTACGAATCAACATTTCAAGGTTAATCATCTTATAGATGTATTGTATTGTACTCGTTTTGTTGGTAATTCTGAGATGTATTTTCTTATACTCAAAAGAAAAACGCGTTCTAATTCCACTCAAATAAAATAAAGGGTGAATTTTGTAACTAGGCTCAGATGACGTAATCCTATAGTAAAGAGAATATCGTAAAATATCCAAAGAAATCTCGGGACTGATTTTGATTTTGCATACTCAGATAAGATAATAGTAGATTATGCACTAAGGGGATAAAGCAGTGTCTTATGTCGCGGGTGGCATATTGAACGCTGAGCTAACGAGGGACTTTATGTAGAGTCCTGAGTGACGCGAGGGGTTCAAGCTACCCAAGACGAAGACAGGCTTTATCCCAGAGGAGCGTACTCTACTTTTCACACCTTCTGCGAGGCAATAAAAACCCAGGGCCACCGCTCCAGCAGCGAATACCGTCTTTTGTTTCACAATCTTTGAAGTCGCGCCTTTTTTCTTTTTTTTTATGAGTGGCCAGTTAGATTTTTGAACAAACCTTTTTACAATGCCTTATGGGCGTTCTTTTACTTAGAGTTTTCCACGAGTTTCCACACGAATTTGACGTTGCAAATTCCAATCACATTACATCCCTTGGGAGTTTTATACAACATTACCTCCCTAGAGAGGTAATGCTTTGCTTTACCTTGATGATAGCACGATATGTAATTGGACATTGTCGTACTAAGTTCTTACAGTGCTTGTAAGGATCACATTCTGGGATGTTATGTCTAATAGTAAACTAAAGCAAAGGGTTAATTCTTAACCGACTTCGAAAAAAGAGAAGGTTAGCAATTCGGTTGAATGTTTTTAACCTCAGAACTTTGTTGTTAATGTACCGATATGAAAAAAAAAATTGAAAAATTTTTCGTTTAGAGGTTGTACTTTCTGATTGGTCCCATACAAATTTCATCAAAATCGGTTCAGTAGTTTAAATTTAAACCAAAAAATAACTGAAAAAATATGTCGTCGAGGTAAACGTAATGGCGTATTTTGCTTCCATGTGACTATTCAGTGGTGTTAACGGTCACTAGAACAGTCCCATTGAAGTCGGTTGTAGTACGTTTTTGTAAAACTTCGATTATTTACTAGATATTATGCGTTAAACATAAAATTAACTTGAAAAATGTGTCTCAGAAACTGAAACTGTATAACTACGAAAAAAATAGTTAAATCGCAACGCAAACGAAACTGTAGACGTTATCTAGTATTCAATAAAATAAATTTTTCGGAATTTGGAATTTGGTCAATATTTTCAAGTGGTCTGGCGAAGTGTTGAAAGATACACATATGGATGGATACAGATAATAGATAGATACGAGGTTAGATAAGCGCAGGTAACACGATGGTATCTACACGATACAGTGTAAACAACACTATCTGATAGGGGCTAGTGATGTACTGTCGAAGATATTGACATTGACACGCATAGGGTTGGAACTTTGGGAGTAATCGATGAAAATTTTAACGTTTTGGAAATTTTAATTTTGGTATCAGTTTTGCCTTGATCACACTTACCGAGTACTCGGTACGTATAAACATAGCTTTCAATGTCTCGGCCGAGTAACATTTGACTGTCTCGCCCGTTTGCTCGGTACGTGTGATCTAGGCATTAGTGATGTGCTAGTGAATAAGATTTATCTTGAAAATATCGTCGATTCACTAGCACATCACTAATGCCTAGATCACACGTACCGAGCAAACGGGCGAGACAGTCAAATGTTACTCGGCCGAGACAGTGAAAGCTATGTTTATACGTACCGAGTACTCGGTAAGTGTGAAAAAATCTTAAATCTTAAGTAATTAATCGACAGAATCATTGTGAATACCCCATCACTATTAACCTTTTTGGAAGTGGAAGTTATCAGTAAAGGCGCTATAATTTTTCCTAAATTCCTAATCAATTACTTAACTCGCTAGGCAGATCTGAGCTTAATCTAGACCGCTAAGATCTTTTTAGCTCGTAAATTAATTGCTGAGGCCTTTTGACACTTAGGTGCAAGTAGAATAGAATAAAAAAAAAAGTTATTTCGAGTAACCTTACACAACACATTGACAATAAAACTTAAAATTAAGAGGTAGCTCTAAAATTGGACGCCACTTAGCATGTGCTTAGGCAGCAGACCGTTAAGATTTACCTATCTATAGTTTTTCGTAGACTTTCGCGATTATCACACATAGTTATTTGATTATAACGGGTATTTATCGCGCTCACCTCGTATGTTTTTGTGTCACGACGTTTCGACTGTATTGCAATGCAACATGTATTTGGAGTCAACCCGTGACCACGGCTGTTGCAATACAGTCGAAACGTCGGGACACAAAAACATACGAGGTGAGCGCGATAAATACCCGTTATAATCAAATAACTTTACAGATCTAGTAAAGTTATTGCTTAAGAACTTTGTCAATTTAATGAATTCATTCACTCATTGATTCATTCAATTTGGTGCAAGTGGGCATAAGAAGAGAAGACTTTTAATTAAAACATTTAATTAGTTCAACTATATGACATTTTTTTAAGTGCTTCTTTGATAAATGCAATGAAATTAAATGAAATTGTTTATTACATGAAGCAATTAAATGATTAATTATTAATCAATCAATCAATCAAATCATTTATTTGCGTAGTAAGGGTTTCCATGCAGGGTTCTTAAAATTCTACTACATAATAGTGGTGCCAACTTACATCTACCGCTTGGGCATGCAAAAATTTAATTCAATAAAATGCTCAGAAAGAATACAAAAAAATGAATAAAAATAAACAAAATACAGACGCAAATCACACAAATAGAGGGAAAATTAGCTAATTCATGTCAAGTGGAAATAATTTCAATCATAATCTGTCATATATTCATTAATACTATAATACGCTTTACGCTTTATTAATATTGGTAATTAAACTTATACTTACTGACGTGAAAGAATTATTGGAAAACACAATGGCATGACTACATAAGTACCTACTTTATTTACCTAGTATGGTACCTACGTATGTACGTGTGTGACATTTTCGTTAGGTCATTCGTAAACTGCGTCACAGAATAAGTAGGGATTTTTACCTTAGTCTGGAAATCCTACGCAAAAATTCATTACATCACACTTCCTACTTATTAATTTTTATTTATTTATTTTATTTTATATACGAATGGGCTTACAGCCCAGGCTTAAAGGGAATCCTCAAATCCGAAATCCATACAAAATGTTTCGGGCAAATACCCAAAAAGTACGCCGTATTATAGTAATTTCTTCACACTATTCGTTTTGTCCATGTTTTTTGATTTCGTCAACAAAAAAAGTGAAAGGTTTCATACCTTAATTTAGATTTTATACGTGTTTTTAAGTTTACTAACTTACGTATAAAATCTAAATTGCTAAATAATATATGTTACACTAGCTTGGTCCCGCGAATTCGTCTGCGGTATCTTTATAAATTGTAGCCTATGTGTTATTCTGATGTATAAGCTATATTATTGTAAAGTTTCATTAAAATCCATTCAGTAGTTTTTACGTGAAAGAGCAACCAACATCCATCCATCCATCCTTACAAACTTTCGCGTTTATAATATTAGTAGGATTAAATACAATTTAGCTTACAATCAGTAAATATACAAAATTATACGCACATTTCATAGGTACCTAATACCGAATTGTACCACTAATCAATATAAATGTAAAAGGCTTGGATCTGTCTGATTAACAGGCAACGTACAAGCCAAACCACTAAACGCAGAGACTTAAAACTTGAAGGATGTTTGTAAAGAGCTGAGAGTACGTAACGTACTAGGCAAATTATTTTGAAAATTCGTAATGCTAATGAAGTTTCGAGCGTAGTCAAAATATATAAAAAGCTTGAACCTGATTGACTGACTGACTGACAGACAACGTACAAGCCAAACCGCTGAACTCAGAGACTTGAAACTTGGATGCTGTGTTCGTCAAGAGCTGAAAATGAGTACAAAGAAAGCAATTATGGAAAAATCGCAACTCAAACGAACTTGCGGGAAGAAAAAGTTCAAGACACTAAAAATACATTACTTCCTTTTCGCATTCGGTTAAAAGTGATAAGTCCCGTGTGTAAAAGATTATTCATAACAAAATAAGAAGTTAGTTCATAACAAGCAGCAAATATCTATTGTTTAAAAATTGTTTTTCATTGTTGCATTCATTGTCAACGCACAATGTCTAACTAACATCAAAGTTTTCCAAAACCACACAAGTATTAAAGTATAGAAACACAATGTAGTACATTGAAAATGCGACCAAGAAAAGAGAGCCACATTGGCTAACTTCTAGTACATTTTGGTCCGATGCTAATTTTCCAAAAAGAGAAGTTTCAGGGCTAAATGTGATTGAAACTATTACATGTTAAAAATACTAGGCTTTTTCATTGTCAATAAAACTACATCGTAAAAAGTAACAAACATTATACTGATACCAAAGTATTGTAATTGCTATCACAATTCAAAGGCGTTCCCGGTTTCGGATTTAGCTGAAACTTGGTGGGAACGTGGAGCATGGTGTCGTACAAAATATATCACACTGCACCAACTGTATACAAACGCCTCATCAAGCTATGGCCTTATGAAGGTATCTCCGGATCCAGCCATCTCCGGAGGTTGAAATTTATATATGGTAGGGGCAAATTCATTTGAAATCGATTTATGTAAAAATTAAAGCTTTAAACAAATGTGTTCAATTATGTCTTATCTTTGCTCAAAACACGCCTAATTTGACTGCACTATTATTTGAAAATAGAGATATTTCATTTTTATTGACAGGGTGTCTGAAAATTTTCGGTCCTGAATTCCACATCCATTTTGCTTTGGTGCTGTCCATCGTGTTCTATAGGAACACCGTTATTCAATGGGACTGTTCTAGTGATCGTTAACACCACTGAATAGTCACAGGGAAGCAAAATAAGCAGTTTTGTTTACTTGGTTGACGATTTTTGAGTTATTTATTTCAAAATTTAAATAAATAAGCGATTTTCATGAAATTTCTATGGGACTTAATCTAGAAGTATATCCTTTAATTTTTTTAAATCGGTTTATAAACAATGAAGTTCTGAGGTAACAAACATTAAAAAGAAATCAACCGAATGGAGAACCTCCCCCTTTTTTTGAAGTCGGTTGAAAATGTATTATCCTACGTGTTAATCCAGGCAATAAACTATATCTGTGCCAAATTTCATACAAATCCATTCAGTCGTTTTTGTGTGATATACTTAGTAACAAACATCTTAACATACAAATTTCAAAAACAAAAGATTTCAAACATAAAACAATTTTTCAAGCTAACAGAGAGTATATTAAGGGGAATCCTCAAATCCGAATTCCATACAAATTGATTCGGGCAAATACTCAAAAAGTACGCCGTATTATAGTAATTTCTTCACACTATTCGTTTCGTCTATGTTTTTTGGATTTCGTCAACAAAAAAATTGAAAGGCTTCATACTTTAATTTAGATACCTGTTTTAAAATTAACCCTACTAATTTAAAAACACGTACAAAATCTAAATTAAGGTATGAAAACTTTTACTTTTTTTGTTGACGAAATCTATAAACATGGACAAAACGAATAGTGTGAAGAAATTACTATAATACGGCGTACTTTTTGAGTATTTGCCCGAATCATTTTGTATGGATTCGGATTTGAGGATTGGCCTTAATCAAAGCTTACAGCATATGCCAATTTATGATACTTTAGTGATATTATGTAGGTATTATTTATTGAAGAGGATAAAGACACAATAACATTACAAACATTAAAATTAGTTATGTATGCTAGTGTCACGTCTCATTTAAATTCCATTAGTGCACTCGCAAACGGGTCGCTGACTACAGCAACCGGTGGCCGGCGTTCGTCAGTTTTCATACATTTTGTAACTGTCGCGCGTAACAACTACAAACAAAATGTATGAAAACTGCCGTATGTCGCCCACCGGTCACTGTAGTCGGCGACGCGTCTGCGGGTGCACTTAATTGTAATGCTAAATATGCAAGTCAAATACTAACCTTGACCCCACACGTCGGCCGCATCGCAGGTTAGACACCATACATATTCACACAAATTATGTATGTACTAACATGTTATTTGAACACATATTCTACTTATACGTATTAATTATTTTCATGACACGGATGGTCGAGTGGCAAGTGTGTTGGACTGCCGCGCCCGTGTCGCGGGTTCGATTCCCGCTTCAGGACGAACATTTGTGTGATGAGCATCGGTGTTTGTCCTGAGTCTGGGTGTTTTCTATGTATTCTATGTAAGTATTTACAAAAAAAGTATATAAGTATTGTATCAGTCACCTGGTTCCCATAATTTGTATTATACAGAGCTTGTGCTCTGTTTAGATTGGGGCTAGATGGCGTTGTGTGAAAATGTACAAAATATTCCAAAGCGAAATTAAATGAAATGTAACGAAATTACATTGGATTTAAGGCTATTTAAAGGAAGGGACAACATTTTTTATCAGTTATGCAAATTTTTGTTTTAAAGAAATTCAAGTTAAAATACAACACTTTCTTGGCAGTCTGGTAAAAAAAACTGATAACCATTAACAAAAATTATTATACATTGTTCGCCATTTAATTCTTCCAAATTAAATTTCAAAATATGACTTACTTATATACATTTTTGTAATCTCCTTTAAAATACCTTCATTTTGACAACCCTACTCTATGGGTTTGGTCAACAAAAAAATATTAACGACTTACTACTAAGCGCCAAAAATCCGCCATTTTGTTTTTTTCTTTTAAAAACCCATTTAAAGACACTCAGGTTATTAAGACGAATCTAACGGTACCTTAATTGTCAAAATCCATCCAGCTGTTTGAAAGATACGAGGTAACTAAAAAATTTACATACATACAAGATACTCGCGAATTACATAACCCTTCCTTGGCAGTCGAGTTAAAATACACAATTGAGTAAACAAAATAGTTACATAACAATCGCTTTTGTTACTTGAATTACTTGCGATTACCCGACTGCGAAGAAAGAGGGCAATGTTTATAATGAAAGTGACTTAAACCCGTTACCATTTTTACTTTCACTTTAGCCGCCAAAGCAAGCCAAGGCGAATGGTTCGGACGCACGGCAGTGCCTCGCCAAGTTCAACGAGCACGCCCCTTAAACTCTTTTTGATGTGTATCATCTTTCCTCTCGCTTACTGTCAATTTGTGGCAGTGGTTTCGAGAAATGCAACGGAAGTGTGTAACAGAAAGCTAGCCTTCAGATGGTACCAACCTCAGAAAAATGAAGTAAATGGGATCATTCCAAATTTAAATGAGAAGTCATAAATGTCATAATATAAAATATTATGTTACACATCATAATATGCGACTACTGCAAGGCTCGCTGGTTTTTCGAAAAAAAATCACGGTACTCTTATATTTCATTAAGTAACATACGAAAAACATGTGGGTTCCTTTCTCGATGATAACATTACAGTTTTACGCATTAAGTAGGGTTGTATCAAAAATGGCCTTTTTTCGGAGTTTTTTTTCTCAAGAATAAGCCTTTTTATTCTCCGAGTTGACTATATTTTTTTTAATCTACAAATGCAGGGATAATGGAGAAATTGCTTATTAACGAAACCTAATAAGGTTTCGTTAATAAGCAATTTCTCCATTCAGAAAATGCCCATCTTTAATATAAAAAACACTTTTTTTAAACATGGCATATCTGTGAGACACTGTATATATACATATATAACACCTGCTTAGATAAATATAAATATTCCTACATCATACTTTTGCACCCCGCACCTATCCCTAGACCTTATCTCCATGGATTAAGGTTCAAATTGACTACAAACATTTGCGCGCAGCACTATTCTAATCTATACACTTGTAAAAGTATTCGTAGTGTCATTATCACTGATAAGAACACTATAATATCAACGAATACGGTACTCTGTCTGTCTGTTTGTTGCATATTTCGATTATAATTGAAAAACGTAGTACAAAATACAAAAAATAATAACTTCATAAATATAAAATGAAAATAAAAGGCCATTTTTTTACTGGTCCTCTTTGGCCACTATAGTTTATTCGATCTTCTTCTTATCGTGTCACTAGTTCCTTCGAACCAGTGTGGTGAAAGGATTTCAAGTGCGCCTCGAAGAGGCTCCTTTCGTGCACTCGACACATGTTTTCGAACTTTAGGTTCTACGACATGCCGGTTTCCTCACGATGTTTTCCTTCACCGTTGCGAGAACGTGGGATGCATACATAGATTTTTTCGATCGAAAAACCCATTTACGCACGACTGCCACCGGGATTTGAACCCGCGACCATCAGATCGCAAGGTAAGGGCCTCATCCACTCGGACACCACGTCCTCCACGTTTATTCGATGGCAAGTGAAGTAATTTGTATCAATATCTATAAAAGGCTTAGTTCTGAGTGAGTGACTGACTGACAGACAACGACAGGCCAAAGCACTGAACGTAGAGACTTGAAACTTAGAAGATGGGTTCGTCACGAGCTGAAAGTGCGTACTAAGAAAGGAATTATGGAAATTTATCGAAAACGAAGTTGTGGGCGTCAGCTAGTTGAGTTATAAAGGAGCCCTTGTAATTTTTTTTATTTTATATTATTTATCAGTCTTTCTTATTTATATTATAGTGTCATTGTGTTGTATTCAAGTCAAAAAATATGTAGATGGTAGATTAATATGTTAGGATTTTATCAATAAGATAATTTAATCGTGTTCAAAAAATATCTATAAGATTGCGTGACCCAAATTATTGAATGATTGGTTTTACAGACGAAAGAGTCTAAAACTATTTTAGGTTTTATACATAATAATAAATATAAGTTTTTTAATTAATAATAAATAAATATTTCGTAGTCGGGTTTTCAGTTTTTTTAAACCTTAAGGCTAATCTTCAAATCCAATTCCATACAAAATGTTTCGGACAAATACTCAAAAAGTACGCCGTATTATAGTAATTTCTTCACACTATTCGTTTCGTCCATGTTTTTTGATTTCGTCAACAAAAAAAGGAAAAGGTTTCATACCTACCTACTTTAATTTAGATTTTATACGTGTTTTTAAGTTAGAAACGAATAGTGTGAAGAAATTACTATAATACGGCGTACTTTTTGAGTATTTGTCCGAAACATTTTTTATGGAAATTTGCCTTGAGGATTCCCCTTAATTATTTCGCAGTCTGGTTTTCAGTTTTTTTAACTTTAAGCTTGTTATTCTTAGAAGAACCTAAGTACTGCTCATTTAGGTACTTATGTGACAAATTAACATACAGCTGCTAATCTTTATTTATTGCTGCGACATTATCTATCAGATTGTTGCCTTTGGATTATTATATGAGTTTATTTGTGAATAGAATTTGTTTTGAATCTTACCCACATTGATTTTCACTAGCGAAGAAGTAGGTCTAAGGCGAGCCCAAGTCACATTATTTTGATTATATTTAGAAAATAAATAATATATTTTTGTTTATTTCTTAAATATATTTTTATTCATTATTTATTTTGTAATATGTCTATTTAAATTTTAATTTGGACTTTTCTTAGTCGTAGCAGAAATATCATAAAATCTATTTCACATTATTTGTGATTTGTCAAATTCATTCGGTATTCAAAAAAATTACGTTTCGAATGAGTGTTTTTGAATACTTGCCTAATTTAGATTTTTTTGTACAAAAACACATTTTATGACCAACCTTAATTAACATTTATATTCGTTTAAGTATTGTAAACAAAAATAAAAGGAATAAGACCCAAACTGAAAGAAATAAAATACAATACTCACTTAAAATTTTGTAGGTTAACATAAGCGAAGGTGATAAAAAAATAAGCTAAATCAATAAATTTTCAAGAAAGTGAAAGTGATAACGAAACAGTTAGTGACAAAATAATGAGTGATATAACCAAGTTAATTAAGTGAGTGTTAATTAGTGACCAAAATGATGTCTAGAGGATTCAAGTACCAAATTTTGGAAGATGTGGAGATCGGGTAAGAATAACTTTGTAATGCTTCCAAAAAAATGGTTGTCTGTAAAGTTGGTTTAGGGACGATAGTTTAACATGACTACTAGCGTAACGGGACAATGAGCGTTACCGGACAACAACAGCGTTACCGTTACCGGACAATGACGTCAACGTTTTCGTGTATGCAGCCGACGTTAATCGATTTATTAGACATAGTCACGTCTAAAATAATGACTACACGGATGGTAGAGTGGCGAGTGTGTTGGACTGCTACGCCGGTGTCGCGGGTTCGATTCCCGCTTCAGGACAAACATTTGTGCGATGAACATCGGTGTTTGTCCTGAGTCTGGGTGTTTTCTATGTATTCTATATAATTATGTATTTACAAAAAAAGTATATAAGTATTGTATCAGTTATCTGGTTCCCATATAATACTAGCTTGCTTAGTTTGGGCTAGATGGCGTTGTGTGAAACTTCCAAACATTATTAATTTAAGTAAGTACTTAAGTACTTGACTTTCGGTGATTTCATATTATTATCCTATTTGAAAAGTAATAGTAGATAATGCACTAAGGGGATAAAGCAGTGTCTTATGTCGCGGGTGGCATATTGAACCCTGAGCTAACGAGGGACTTTATGTAGAGTCCTGAGTGACGCGAGGGGTTCAAGACGACCCAAGACGAAGACAGGCTTTATCCCAGAGGAGCATACTCTACTTTTCACACCTTCTGCGAGGCAATAAAAAGTCAGGGCTCCAAACTCAGCAACCAACACCGTCTTTTGTTTCACAATCTTTGAAGTCGCGCCTTTTTTTTATGAGTGGCCAGTTCGATTTTAGAACAAACCTTTTTATAATGCCATATGGGCGTTCTTTTACTTAGAGTTTTCCACGAGTTTCCATACTTGACGTTCCAAATTCAAATCACATTACTACCCTAGGGAGTTTCATACAACATTACTTCCCTAGGTAGGTAATGCTTTGCTTTACCTTGATGATAGCATGATATGTAATTGGATATTGTTGAGCAGGTGGTGTGAAAAGTATTTTATTGGCGTAAAGTTATAATGAAATAAAAGTTAATAGAACTGACTATTTATTACTAGTTATGATAAGTACTGATAAAATTTCAAAGCGTTCGTCCGACTAGTTAGGCCTGGCTTACACGAACCGTAGAAATCGTATCAAATAAAATACAATAACAAATAATAGTTTATTGACTCAAAATCACATCTTGTATTGTTACTGAACAAATATAAAAACAAGCATAATCTACTTTTGTTATTTCACTTCCTTTGCGATACATAGGTATTACAGTTTTCATAGTTTTTTTTAGATTTTATCGGTTTTATTATTAAAATTTTTACTTCAACGACATATTTTTTTCAGTTACTTAGACTTAAACACTAAACAATGTATAAGTATATCCTATCAAACAAAATTTTATTCAAATCGGTTTATAAACAACAAAGTTTTGAGGGAACAAAGATAAAACAATTTAGAACCACCTCCTTTTTTGACGACGCTTGAAAAGAAAAAAATGTTTTTTTTTAATAAGAAATTATAATTGAGTAGTGAAGAAAATTTCCTCCAAGTCTATTCTCAATTAATATTGATGCCAGGCCTGCCGCGCGGGTCTGCTATCATGTGAACGCTCCATCTGAACATAGCCTAAGTTAAATGAAAATTCCGCGCATACTCCCACGACCAACAATAGGCGGCGGGGTTGAGAGCACGCCTACGCGTCTTGTCTTGTATTTAGAGATCATCTGCGTTGTGTTGGCCCACCGAAAAATTAAAAAAATGTACCTAGATTAAAATCTGTACCTAGAATAAAACTTGCAACACCCTATACTGAGAATTACATTTCTAAAGCGTCAATGACACACGGCTTTTTTACAAGCTGATTGTTGACGAGTTTAAAGGCTAGCGTGTGAGCGTATTAGTCTTCGGGAAGGATTGTCAACAAGCAGATTGTAAAAACGCCGATGACACTGGGCGACTTTACATGCTACAAGCGAAGTCGCCGGCGTGTAGCGTGTTATAAAGCCGTGTGTCATCGACGCTAAAAGCTAACCTTAAATAATATGAAAAGCCATAGTATAAAGCACAGTAACTCAACTGAAAAATATATTATGATAATTTTGTCAGCTGTACACTGACTCGGTATGCAGTGATTCACCTATGGACCTATTATTTAAATATGACACCTAAATATTATAATTCCAATCAAGTTTATAATTATCATATAATCAAAACATAATTATTAGATAACTAAGCAGCTGTATTTTTTAAACATGGTCATATTTGTTTTATTCCCGCGCTGCGACACCATTGGTCGGCCGTCAGGTGCAGTGCTGTTTATGAAAGCGAAGATCTTTGATCAAAATTGTGTTGTGTTTTTGTTTTATTGCTATGTATTAACTTTGGTGTCTCAACATATTTTTAATTATTAAAAATTACCAAGGACAGTTTAGACAAACGTAAGTTAAAATTACTTTATAAATGTTGAAATATTCTTAGTTTAAATATTTTGTTTCTTCAAAATAATCGAGGACAGCTTAGAGTTATCATAGTTTTAATTTTTTTGTAGTTATTAGTTAATTATTATACATGATACACAAGCAGCTTAAAGCTGATGTGTGTATATCTTGATTATTATACATGATACACAAGCAGCTTAAAGCTGATGTGACGACACCGTGGCTTAGTTGGTAGTGAACCTGCCTACGAAGCTTGGTGTTCCGGGTTCGATCCCCGGCCGGGGCAAATATTTGTGACGAACACAAATGTTTGTTCTCGGGTCTTGGATGTTGTGATGTGTTGTATGTGTCCATGCCACCTGCGACACAGGGAATCCTAGTGCAGGGGTGTGAGTGTGTGAATGTTTATTTATTATTTATTTATTTATGTGTGTATATCTTGATTATTATACATGATACACAAACAGCTTAAAGCTGATGTGTGTATATCTTGATTATTATACATGATACACAAACAGCTTAAAGCTGATGTGTGTATATCTTGATTATTATACATGATACACAAGCAGCTTAAAGCTGATGTGTGTATATCTTGATTATTTTTGTCAGTATGTTGTACAATAAGTATAATATACATTAAGTATATCTTTAATTTCAACTTCTATATTTTTGTTGCAATTTTAACCGCAATTTTATCAATTTCAATAAATAACCACAAATTGTCAAACTCTTATCAGTGGAGTGGAGACATTCAAAATGGTTTTAAATATGAAGTCGCAATATCCTTGATATAATAATGAAGTAATTAAAACACGATAAACAAGCTAAATAAATAAAGGCAATTAATTTGCAAGTCTAATGACTAACCCATTCAGTTCACACGACACCATGGCGGCGACATCCAGCTGTACAGCGCTTTTATAATTTATGCATGCTACATTACTTAAATATTGTACTACACTTTTCAATTTTCAAAATGTAATTATTAAAAAAAAACAAAGTACATCTAAGATTTACAAAATATTCTCTCCGACTAAAGTCTTATAGTACGATGACACGGGCTTTTACACGCTACACGCCAGCGACTTCGCTTGTAGCTTGTAAAGACGCCCAGTGTCATCGGTGTTTTTACAATCTGCTTGTTGACAATCCTTCCCGAAAGACAACACGCTCACACGCTATCTTTTGAAAACGCCAACAATCAGCTTGTGAAAAACTTGTGTGTGTCATCGACGCTTTATAGTCTTCTATTTTGAAACAAATAAAATTAATTTGTTTGATTCAAATTGAGAGCATCTTGGCACTCTTGATAATGTAAGGTAGGTAACTTAGCATTTAAATAGTTGAATTTTAGTAATAAAATCGGCTATTTCGCGATCTACAACTTTATCCAAGTAATTTCGCTAGCAAAAAGCGCTTGCAGCGATGTTTTTACGCGGTACGTTTGCACTCCGCGCCAATATGTGCCGATACACTGTTCTCAGTTCAAACACAGACATTGTACAGTTTCCGAACGAACCTCTGACTAGTAACATTTGAATTTTGACTTTATCGTAGAAAGTAAAAAGCTGAATTTGGCTTGAAGATTTCCGGAAGTAGTTTCAGAATTGTGTGCCGAATTAGTGCTTTAGAATTTTAGTTTGTAATCTGCTGTGTTTAGAGCTGCTTATCGATTGTGATATCTAAGCGAGTTTTCAGTGTTGTGGTCTCTTATCTTATCTCGTGAAAAGGTTCGTTTCATTTTATTCGACAATGTCAGGAAAGAGTCTAAAAAACGTGAAATCATGGCCAAGGCCTCCTCTCAGTGATAGCAATTTAGGTTTTTATTACGATTAAGATTTCTACAGCTTGATCCTGTTTTTGATGTTTAAAATCATTCTTCTCGATTTCTGTCTATTTGTGGTAGTGATTTCGTGAAATACAACGGAAGTGTGTAACAGGAAGTTAGCCATCGGATGGCACCAACCTCAGAAAAATTAAGTAAATAGAATACTTATAATTTTTAATGAGATGTCAGATGTTACACATCCTATGCGATTTCTCTGTAAGGCTCGCTTGTTTCTTTTTATTCCGGTCACAAAACTGTATTTCCACAGCGCAGACTTTCGTTTGTAAAATAGTGTAATCTTATGATCAACAGATTAACGGCACACCTATTTTGACACACTGAATTATTTATGTACAGACAGCGTCATAGATAAGTATCTCCCTTGCATTATAATACCCAGCTTCAAATCCCTTTAAATCACAGTCGCGGCGAATGGAGAAGTTTTGCCTTTAAAAATTGATTATATTTGTATAACCATATGTAAGCCTAAAAATAAGTTTAAGTATTACAATTTTTTGAAAGGATTTATAGCTGGGTGTCTTGTGCAAGGGGGATACTTATCTCTGACGCTGTCTGTACTATGGTATTTACCAATAATCAAATAGAAATACCTTGCAGCCGTCTCGAAAATTTTAAACGCATAAGATCTAAATAATGATTCTTATTTCGTAGTAAACCGTTTTGTCGTAAAACGTAGGGTATGTACAAAGCCTCGAGTTTATAGCCTAGTTAGTTCTAGGTTGTCTAGTAATGAGTTCGTTTTGCATTTGTAAAGAAGTATTTCACGGTTGAAATGCATCTCTAATTATATAAGTGTGGTGGTTATATACGGTCACGTGTGGTCTAGCGGTTTCGTTGACGATAGATACGAAGTTTTGACATTCAGGGATTCCCCTAGTCGTACGAAATGGTTGCGTGGAAAACACTGAACGACTCGAACTATCGGACATCAAGAGTGTAAGAATGTACTCAAAATTTTGATATATTTCCTTAAAGTAAAATTGTCGTACCTACAATTAAATGAATTAAAGATTAAATTGCATTAATATAATAAAAATTACAATATAAATTGAAAAAAAAATATATATAAAAAATATAATTCGGAAATACATCCAACTAAAATGGATAAGTTTGCGAGGATAGATGCTGCTCGATCACACTTAAATTACAGAACTGTTTTGGCTAGAATTGAGTATCGCGGCAGTCATCGCATTTAATGTTTCATACAAAACAACTTAATTTCACAGATTAATTTTACGAGAGAAGATGATCATGTTATTTGAGACTAACATCCGTGTATCTAACTAGTACTAGTTACCTGTCTTTGCATTTAAAACTGAAACTGAATTAAAACTGAATTGGGATTTAGTGAAACTAAGATCCTTGTGTCTGTAGTAATAAATAAATTTTCCCTGTAGTAATATTTCGGTCTTTACCTGCAAGTTAGGGCTTTCAGTCTCGATGACTTTCTGAGTCCCGGGAAAAAAAAATCGAGACTTGATGCGGTCTCGAAATTCCCGGGAAAAACGAGACTTTCGAGACTAATTTAATAGTACATAAAGGCACACTCATAGGAATGGCATTTAGGCATTTTATGGCGTATTAGCGAACACATCACAGTTTAACTTTACAATCCAGTATTTGATGATGTTCGGTGATGTCCGATGTTCCTGATTTATCAAAATTTGCATTTTTCTTCGAAATGGTTCCTCATTCCACACATACACACACAAACCAACGAAGGTACAGGGGCCTTTCATTTGATTACAACATAAACATATCAATGAATCTCGCGCTGTGCATACAGCTCCATATTCCAATGCGAATGTGTAGCGATCACCGAGTCAGCAAACACCATACTTCGGAGGAAAATCAAAAATCAAAATATACGAATTCTAACCGATAGTATGGCTATACTAAAAGCACTAGATAGCAATACTTGCGACTCAATGCTCGTTAACGAATGCCACCGAGCACTGGAGAGAATAACCCAAGCCAACCGTATAACACTCCAGTGGATTAAGGGGCACAGTAACTCATTAGGGAACGACGCCGCAGACGAGTTGGCTAGAAAAGGATCTGAGACTAGAAGGGAAGGGCCATCTCCCTTCCTACCACAACCCTTTTCTCAATTGCGAGCGTGGATACGCAAACGTACAAAGACACAGCACAGTGAGCGCTGGCGGCAAACCAAGAAGTGCAAACAATTAAGAATGGCCTTTCCGCAACTTGCACCACGTCTAACTAGACGTTTACTTAGTTTGAAACGACTAGATTTAAGAATCATTGTGGGTACTATCACAGGACATTGCCTGCTTAACAAACATCTGCACAACATTGGAAACACAGACAGCCCACTCTGTAGAGGCTGCTTGACCGAGGAGGAAACGCTCGCCCACGTAATCCTGGAACGCGTGGGAGTGGCAAAGCAACGAAAGGAAATCCTCAAAAACCCGAGGTCACTCCGCGAAGCCTGCGAAGAACCCAGGAAACTTCTGTGCTTCTGGGCGGAGTTAGGCTGGCTAAACTATTAGTCAGGAAATCCGACGCACAAAGGATCAACAGGAGTCCAAGTGCGGAAAAGGGAGTCCATTTACATTTACATTCACTCCACACATATAACTTTTTTTTTAAATTGCCCTTTTTGGTAAGCTAAAGTCATAAGACTATACCACTATGTCGTATCCTTGTTTTAGATTATACTAAGGGCTATCTACACTGAATATTGTTAAGATTTTTATAAGTATCGAAAGTCTCGTTATTCCCGGTACCGAAACCATCCAGTCTCGAGTCTCGAAAATAACGAAAAATCGTCGAGACTCTCGAAATTTTCGAGACCAAGACTCCCGGGATGAAAGCCTTACTGCAAGTATTATATACCGTTTTATTTAATCGTCTTGAAGTAAGCTATCCGACACCGACCTCCGAGATACAGTCTCTGACTAGTTCGGAGGAGATGTCCTCCCGATACACTAAACACTATGATGAGACCAACGGCAAAGTCATTACCCTTGGTTGTTAAGTTAGTTTGTTTAGGTACATAAGTTGTGGGTGAGATCTTTATGAAGGAGACCGCCTTTTGTAAAAACCCTAGCTGTACATTGTTATATGTTTTTACAATAAATAATTTTTATTTTATTTATTATCATAGTTATGTCACTGTCAACATCATTAAACTATCCGTCATCAATGAATATATAAGAGATTCTACCCCTCATAAAGACGATGTACGTAAGGATTTATCCTACTAGGGATAAGTTCAACTGACTGTATCCTGTTCGAATCTATACGTTGAGAAAAGGGGTAAGGGCCTGATTCTATCTCTATGACCGGAGCCCTTGTCCACCTAGCTACGCCACTGATTCTTCTGATCAACCCTTATCGCCACAGTTCTAAGGTCCACATTCCCTTGTTGCAGCGAGTCGAGCGCGGAGCTGGTGGCGGTACGCGTGCCCATCAATGGCATGACCTGCCAGTCCTGCGTGCGCAGCATCGAGGAGTCCACCCGCGAACTGCCCGGCGTCAGACACGTGAAGGTATTGGTGTGAGCAGGACATCGCTACTGCCCGCTGCTTCATCCGCATGATATCATCATCAACCTAAAAGAGGACTTCGTGGCCGAGTGGATGAGGCCTTGCGATCTAATGGTCGTAAATTCGAATCCCATCGGCACTCATATGAATTGCCAATCGGAAAAAACGATGTTTAACGTTTTCACAACGGTGATGAAAAACATCGTGATGAAACTGGATATCAACAAATTATATAAATATATTTAGTAATAAATCCGCTTAATTTCTTTCTTTTTCTCGCCTCTCGTTTCAAACTTCGGCTAGTCCACACCTCCTGATAATGCATCGTGTAGAGGCGAAACACGTGTCGTATCTTTAAACTTTGGTTTTCTGTTCTTTGACTCTTTGGTTTAGTTGAACTAAAGTTAAGTTAAATAAAACCTTTGTTTAGCAATTAAGCGGATCTATTGCTAAATATATTTATATAATTTGTTGATATTTATGGATTTCCGCAAAGTAACGCCTGAATCAATCAATTATGAAACTGGATGCCATAGAACAGAGTAAAAAAGTGTATATAGCATGTGACATCCACCAATCCGCACTTAGTCCAGATCCATTCGCTCTTTTTAGTCGAGAGTAGGCCTGAGCCCCAGCAGTGGAAATAATAAAGGCTGATTATGCTATGCTAATCTTCAATTATGGTTCTTAAAATAAGTATGATGATACGCAAAATGTGGTTTTCAGGTGGAGCTGGCAGAGCGTGCGGGGTACTTCCGCTATGACCCCCGCGCCACCTCAGCCGCCGCCATCCGCGCGCACATAGAGGACATGGGCTTCGAGGTGCCGCAACAGTCTGCCGACGAGACCAGGTGAGCTGGCAGTAGATAGTCAGGTGGATCTGGCGGGGGGTGAAAACGTACGCAGCAGAGTCTGAACTAAATGGTTTGATCATCCATTAGTATCTGCCTCCCCAATTTTCACCTTGGACAAAGACTGTAGAACTTCAGCCAATGAACAAAGCGAACGAATACGTGTTGGACCTTGTAGTTCATTGGTTGATTTTCCTGGTGGTAATTGTTTTCCAGTTACGAAATACAGATTCAGCGTATTAAACAAAAGCACCATGTCATTCTACATGTGGTACAGATGGCTCCTGCTCGTAATTGGAATCGCTGAACATAATGCTGTCCACACCTGTAGGGCTAGATAATCTACAATAATGAAGGGTCGATCCCATAAAAAGTTGTATGTTGTGTGTGTCTGTCATTTAGTCCAAACTTTGTAAATAACTACATGTAAATTTTGAATAAAAGTTTTTTTTTATTTTCCCTCACTGCTGAGGATCATGACAGTTTTGGTTAAGTGGCTTTTGTCCACTTTCCTGTTTTCGACTTGGTACCTACAGTAAGACATTTACCGGCACTTTCTGACACCTGAGAGGCTACCGCTGAAACTAATTCAAATCCCAATTCAGTTCAAATCCGATTTTGGTGGCACTCTTCAAGAGAATCAAGCTCAAATTTGTCAACGTCAAAATAAATCAGGAGTACTAAAAGCTTCAGAATTACAACCACGTATTCGATTTCGTTTAATTCCAGTCAATTCTAATAAATCTGAAATGGAAACCGCGTTGGTATCGTTCAAAATGTAATGCTAAATTGCACGGAATCTCACTAAAACTGGATTTACGATTACGTTCGTGCGTCAAGAGAAGTCTTTCTGGTCTGACTATCCCTTGGGAACTTGTCTTCTCAGTCGCTTGCCTTCGACTTTGTCACAAACTCGAGTGTATGTCATAAATTAGATGTTATTCTTCTGCAGCAACCTCCTATCCCAAGAGATCCCCACGGACCTGCTGATCGACATGGAGAGCGAGGGTCCGGAGCGGGAGGCGGTGATCTCCGTCACCGGCATGACGTGCCAGTCATGCGTCAACACCATCGAGGGCAAGTGTCACACTGTCACATTGTAACAACCGCGAGTTTACAATTTAACGGTTTGAAAAACGGTAAATTGTAAACTGACGACCAATTGTATATGTATGTTTCTCTTGCAATTCATTTGCGATAAATTTAATTCAATATGTCGGACGGCCCAAGATGGCGAACTAGTTGTTTTTTGTGCATGGCCATGATATGGGTATTAAATGAAAGGGTATGCTGAAAAAACTACGAAAATCCAATATGGCGGACTGTCCAAGATGGCGGACTAGTTATTTTTTGTGCACATCCATGGTATAGGTATCTAATGAAAGGGTTTGACTGCCCAAGATGGCGGACTAGTTATTTTTACGCACTTCTATAATATGGGTATCAAATTAAAGGATTCGCTGCGAAGAAGACAAAAAGCTTGTTTTTTTTTTAATGTTTATTTTTTTTTATAATAAAAAACTTATTTAAAGTGTATATTATTTAAAACCTGTTCTCTTAGGAGCGTTACGGGACACCCCTGGCGTCACTTCCTGCACTGTCAGTCTATCGGAAGGGTTGGCGCGGGTTCGATTCTCGCGCGGCACCCCACAGGACCTGGCCGACTGTATCTACTCGCTGGGATTCGACGTAGCCATCGTCAGCGTCAATGGAGACAGTTTTACAGGTATGTGGTACTTATTGGGTCGCTTGTACCCACTGAGTATATTGTACCCACTGAATCCATAATGTAATGTAGTACTCATAAAGTCGCTTGTACCCACTTAGTTGATTGTTACGAGTGAATCCAACTAGTAATACTCATTTGGTCAGTTGTACCCACTGAGTACATATATTGTACCCACTGAATCCAGCATGTAGTACTCATTGGGTCGTTTGTTTGTACCCACTGAGTTGATTTAATCCACTGAATATATTGTACCCACTGAATCCAGCACGTAGGACTAATTGAGTCGTTTGTACCCACTGAGTTGCTGTATCCACTGAGTATATTGTACCCACTGAGTTGATTGTACCCAATGAGTCGATTGTACCCACTGGGTCAATTGAAATATTTTGAGTCAATTGCAGCAAACTGAGAAGAAAATGACTTACTAAACGAGATATACTTGCAGAGTCGAGTTCCCTCAGCAAGAGCGATCAGGAGGGATCTGGGGATGGAGCCAAACTGTCGCCCGTCAGGAGCAAAGTGACACTCAACGTGAGTTTACTGCACACTTATGTTTCATTATTTATTTATAACTAGCTGTACCCGCGTGCGACTTCGTCACCCGCGGAAGAGTTGTTTATTTTGTCGATTTTGTTTCTTTCACCCGCGGAAGAAATGTCACGGAATAGCAAAGTGTCAGTACTAAGCAAGTCAATTAATACTTGCACATTTTCAATCCCTCTTTTTACCCACTCAAACATTGAATTTAGTAAATAACTGAAAAACATGGCGGTACTCTATCTTCGGAAATCATAAAAATGCAACTTTTAATGATATATTGTGGATACTTGAGGAGACAGGCTCATTCAACTTTAGGTCCAATAACTCCTTCATTCCGTACTTTCACATCATTTAACTTTAAATTTGAAAATCGATGATACCCGTATCTTATTATTTGTTTTGAAGAACATAATTCCAAAGTTTAAGATAGATACACTCATAAAAAAAACTGTTTCCATACAAACTTTAAACTTCTATATCTACCCTCTGAAGAGATTTAGCGTAATATTATATAGCCTATAACCATTTCAGGCTTTGTAGCTATGATATTGTAAAGTTTCGGTTAAATCCGTTCGGTAGTTTTTACGTGATGGACGAACACACAAACCCACAAACAAACAAACAAAGTCTTCCAATCAAAAAAAAACATTTTGGGGCATGTTTATTAATATCGTCTGAACGCGCTTCCGTAAAAAAAAACATATGTACAGATATTCGGGGTCTTCTGGTTTATTAAATGTATAGATTGTATCTACCGACTTAAAAAAGAGGAGGTTATCAATATGGTTAAATGTTTTTTGTTTCTGTAATTCTGTAATTCTTTATTGTACACAAAAAACACGATATAGTATAAAATATTTAAAATAAAATACATGTACAAAGGCGAGCTTAACCCTAACAAGAGTTTTCTTCCAGCAAACCTTAGAGGCTAGAGAGAGGCTATGGTAAATGAGGGGGCGTGAAGAAGAAAAATATTTATAATATGATATATTTATAAATATAATTGAATAGCTACATTTGTTTTTTACTTTTGTTTCTATGTTTGTTTCCTAAGAAATTTGTTGTTTCTAAATGAATTTTTTGGTCCCGTAGAAATTTAATGAAAATTGGTTCAGTACTTTGGTTTTGAAATCAAAATAACTGAAAAAAAGTCGTTGAAGTGATCAAAATTGCGTATTTTGTTTCCCTGTGACTTGTCAGTGGTGCCTACGGTCACTAGAACAGTCCCATTGAAGCCGGTTGTTGTATGTTTTTGTAAAACCTTGATTATTTATAATTAAAATGTTTACATCACCCCTGCTGAAAATATTATATATATTTTTTTATTGGGGGACAGACAGGAGTAAAATAGTTAAAGATAAAAAAAGATAAAAAAAGATAAAAAGATAAAATGTTATATTTCTAAAAAGGTCTATAATATATCACTAAGAAATAAAAAGAAATACAATAAATCATAAAATTATACGCAAACAATTTAAAAAGAGAAGGAGTAGAGTTGCTATTATACTTGTAATTTAATATAAATTATATAATAGTTCTTTGATTATAACGGGTATTTATAAAACATACGAGGTGAGCGCGATAAATACCCGTTATAATCAAATAACCATGCGTGATAATAGCGAAATTCTACAAAAACTAAATTAGTTCTATCTGTCCCCCTTTTGCTGAACTTTTTTGGCTCATCTGTCACCCTAGGGGGACAGAGCAGGGTGACAGATGGGCCAAAAAAGTTCAGCAAAAACAGATAGAACTAATATAGTTTTTCGTAGACTTTCGCGATAGGGGGACAGACGGGAATAATTGTTTGATTTGGTTATGACACGTTGCCAGGGCGCGTCCCCCCCCGGCGCGGCGGCGGCGGTGGCGCGCTGCACGCTGGAGGTGCGCGGCATGACGTGCGCCTCGTGCGTGGCCGCCATCGAGAAGCACTGCGCCAAGATGCACGGTCAGTGCGGCTGGTGGTTGAGGACGAGGCTGGTGGTTGAGGGCGAGGATGAGGTTGAGGTTGATGGTTGAGGATGAGATTGATGGTGAGGACGAGGATGAGGTTGATGGTTGAGGACGAGGATGAGGTTGATGGTTGAGGATGAGATTGATGGTGAGGACGAGGATGAGTTTGATGGTTGAGGATGAGGTTGATGGTTGAGGATGAGGTTGAGGCTGAGGACGAGAATGAGGTTGAGGATGAGGTTGATGGTTGAGGATGAGGTTGATGGTTGAGGATGAGGCTGAATATTGAGGACGAGGATGATTGTTGAGGGCGAGTCTGATGATTGAGGATGAGGCTGAATGTTGAGAACGAGGCTGATATAGCGTATAAGTAAATTACGAGATATGTTATTGAGAACGAGATTGTTAATAGAGTCTGACAATGGAGTGTATGAGTTTGTCAATAAAGTTCGAGTCCGCTGATAGAGAATGAGTCTCACAATAGAGTATGAGTCTTACAATAGAGAATGAGTCTTACAATACAGTATGAGTCTTACAATACAGTATGAGTCTTACAATACAGTATGAGTCTTACAATTCAGTATGAGTCTTACAATAGAGCATAAGTCTCACAATAGAGAATGAGTCTTACAATAGAGCATGAGTCTTACAATAGAGCATGAGTCTTACAATAGAGAATGAGTCTTACAATAAAACATGAGTCTTACAATACAGTATGAGTCTTACAATAGAGCATAAGTCTCACAATAAAGAATGAGTCTTACAATAGAGCATGAGTCTTACAATACAGTATGAGTCTTACAATAGAGCATAAGTCTCACGATAGAGAATGAGTCTTACAATAGAGCATGAGTCTTACAATAAAACATGAGTCTTACAGTAGAGTATGAGTCTTACACTAGAGAATGAGTCTAAATAAGATAAGTATATTCTCATACAGGAGTGGATTCAATACTAATAGCGTTGCTAGCAGCCAAAGCGGAAGTGAAATACGAGCCGAGCAAGATTTCCGCACCGGATATAGCGCAATCCATCACGGAGTTGGGGTTTCCGGCGGAAGTGGTCAGCGACTGCGACGCCAGCGGGACCAAGGAGTTGCAAGTCATGGTGAGTTATCTCGCGATAGTGATGATGGTCAAGATGATGAGGATAATGATGACTTTAATGGTAATGAATTTGATGCTATAAATGGTGATCGTTATGGAATTAGTTATAACGTTAATGCATATTATGATAATGGTATTAACGTAGGTGCATTTGATTGGTGCAAAAATTGTTTACTAATGGAAATTATGATGACTCTGTTTATTATTATTAAAATTATATAATGCACAATATTAATTACACAAAGGGCGGGCTTAATGCCTAGCGGCATTCTCTACCAGCCAACCCTTTTAGGGTGAAACAGAATGGTAAGGACATTTATGATAATGATAATGTTAATAACGACGACTTTAATGATAATGATGATAATAATAATGAAGACTTAAATGATAATGATGATAATAATAATGAGGATTCAATGATAATGATGATGACAATAATGATACCTTTAATGATAATGATTATATATGCTTCCAGATTAAAGGCATGACATGTGCGTCATGCGTCAGCAAAATAGAGAAGAGCGTGCTGAAGCTGACGGGCGTGGAGTCGTGCGCCGTCGCGCTCACCACCAGCAAGTGCGTACACTCTCCCCGGCGAGAGTAGGCCGTCCGTGTGAGCGTATTTGGACTAAATGAGCACAAAGTTGCTGAGATTTTAAATGATATTAATGAACTACAATCAACTTTTGATTGAATTACCAGTTTATTTTTTTTTTATTATTAATTTTCATGTTGTTTATTTTATATTTCGTTGTATTCTGTAGTGTTCCCTTTCGTTTTTTTAACCGACTTCAAAAAAATTGAGGTGGTTTTCAATTCAGAAGTTTGTTTTTAAATGGTTTAATGTTATAAACCGATTCGAATACTTTTTTATTTAAAAAGATGTACAGACAGCGTCAGAGATAAGTATCCTCATTGCACAAGACAACCAGCTATAAATCATTTAAAAAAATTGCAATAATTAAAATTATTTTTAGGCTTACATACGGTTATTACAGATATAATCTATTTTTTAAAGGCAAAACTTCTACATTCCTCGCGACGGTAATTTAAAGGGATTTTAAGCTGGGTATTATGATGCCAGCGGGATACTTATCTATGACGCTGTCTGTACATACTTCAGAATTGGTCTTATAGAAATTTCATTAAAATTGGTTCAGTACTTTGGTTTTGAAATCATAATAACTGAAAAAGTGACGTCATACAAGTAAACGAAATCGCGTATGTTGTTTCCCTGTGACTATTCAGTGGTGCCTACAGTCACTAGAACAGTCCCATTGAAGTCGGTTGTTGTATGTTTAAGTAAAACCTTGATTATTTTGTATTCCTTATTAATTAATTTGCTTAATTTATGTATTCCAGGGGTAAAATAAAATACAAAATGGAGCAAATAGGCCCCCGCACCATCTGCGAGGCCATCAGTAACCTGGGGTTCGAGGCCTCGCTGGCCGCCGCGCACCGCGGGACCAGCAACTACCTGGAGCACAAGTGAGTGGGGGGAAACGGGGGGGATGAGGTTAAATGGGGGTAACATTTTAAATGCGAGTTAAGGGGAATCCTCAAGGCAAATTACCATACAAAATGTTTCGGACTAATACTCAAAAAGTACGCCGTATTATAGTAATTTCTTCACACTATTCGTTTCGACCATGTTTTTTGATTTCGTCAACAAAAAAAGTGAAAGACCTCCTTTAATTTAGATTTTATATGTGTTTTAAAATTAACCCTACTAACTTAAGGTCTTTCACTTCTTTTTGTTGACGAAATCAAAAAACATGGACGAAATGAATAGTTAGAATAAATTACTATAATACTGCGTACTTTTTGAGTATTTGTCCGAAACATTTTGTATGGAATTCGGATTTGAGAATTCCCCTTAAATTATAAAATGCTAAAATCAGGGTTAATATGTAAAATTGGGGTTGAATGGCGAAATTGGCGTTAAATTGTAAAATAGGGGTCAGATGGTTAAATTGAGTTTAAATGGGAAATCGGGGTAAAATGAGGGTTTAATGGTAAAATTCGGGTTTAATTGTAAAATTGGGGTTAAATTGTATAATTTTAGTAAGTTGAATGAAAGTCTCATGGAAGGTGAATCAAAAACTACGTGGAACACAAGTCTCAAAAAGACTCAAAACTCAGTTGAAGACACATTGAGGAATCAAAGGCTATTTAGAACACAAGTAAATCCAGGATGATGGGAAAAATTGGTTTAGACGGGGAAAGTCTGTAAGGTTAAAACAACTAACCAAATTTAATTTTAGATTAACCATCTCCCAATAACATTAATTACAGAGAGGAAATAAGAAAATGGCGAACGGCGTTCCTGATCTCGCTCGTGTTCGGCGCGCCATGCATGGCGGCCATGGCCTACTTCATGGCGGAGATGTCCCACCACCACTCCGCGCAGGATATGTGCTGCGTGCCCGGGATCTTGGGCCTGAGTTTAGAGAACCTCATCATGTTCCTACTCGCCACGCCGGTGCAGGTACGTTCTCTAACTTGTGCGCCATGCATGGAGATCATACCATACCATTATGGTAGCTATGCCCTACTTCATGGCGACCATGTCCTACTTAATGGCGGCCATGTCCTACTCCATGGCGGTCATGCCCTACTTCATGGCGGTCATGCCCTACTTCATGGCAGAGATGTCCATGAAAAGTGGTACACAGGACTTTCACAGTCTTATTTCGTTAGTCTTGTGTAAGCATTACTGAGTTGCGATTTAATTCAGTTTAAGTTTTCTTCGAGACTGACCATTAAATGTCTCAAAGTAGACGAACGGTAAATCACCGGCCTATGTGATTCAAAGTCTTTTGTAGCACTGTTTTGGTCATGGGCAGACATGATCATAATGTGTTATCACGCACCAAGCTCGTCCTTTATTGACCATAATAATGTTTTTAACATTTACAAATAATGACGTTTATTACAGCATAAGCTAACTACTACAAGATTTATTACAAAATATACAAAAGTAAGCAATTGGCGACACGGATGGTCGAGTGGCAAGTGTGTTGGACTGCTACGCCAAGTGTCGCGGGTTCGATTCCCGCTTCAGGACAAACATTTGTGTGATGGCTGCATTGCTCATTAATAAGTATTGTGGTTGTTGCAGTTCATCGGCGGCTACCACTTCTACCGGCAGGCGTACAAAGCTCTCAGCCACGGCACCACCAACATGGACGTCCTCATCTCCATGACCACCACCATCAGGTAACACATCACCTTGACCACCACCATCAGGTAACACATCACCTTGACCACCACCATCAGGTAAAACATCACCTTGACCACCACCATCAGGTAAAACATCACCTTGACCACCACCATCAGGTCAAACATCACCTTGACCACCACCATCAGGTAAAACATCACCTTGACCACCACCATCAGGTAAAACATCACCTTGACCACCACCATCAGGTAAAACATCACCTTGACCACCACCATCAGGTAAAACATCACCTTGACCACCACCATCAGGTAAAACATCACCTTGACCACCACCATCAGGTAAAACATCACCTTGACCACCACCATCAGGTCAAACATCACCTTGACCACCACCATCAGGTAAAACATCACCTTGACCACCACCATCAGGTAAAACATCACCTTGACCACCACCATCAGGTCAAACATCACCTTGACCACCACCATCAGGTAAAACATCACCTTGACCACCACCATCAGGTAAAACATCACCTTGACCACCACCATCAGGTAACACATCACCTTGACCACCACCATCAGGTAACACATCACCTTGACCACCATCATCAGCTAACATCACCTTGACCACCATCATCAGCTAACATCACCTTGACCACCATCATCAGCTAACATCACCTTGACCACCACCATCAGGTAACACATCACCTTGACCACCACCATCAGGTAACACATCACCTTGACCACCATCATCAGCTAACATCACCTTGACCACCACCATCAGGTAACACATCACCTTGACCACCACCATCAGGTAACTTATCACCTTGACTTGTCAATCCCAAATTTTGTAGAACTCAAAATTCTGACTGCACAGATACAACGTAGTACCCCGTCTGCAGAATTATTCCCATCTTTCACCCTGCTTTGTAACCCTAGGGGGACAGATGGGCCAAAAAGTTTCATCTGTCCCCCTTTCAGGAACAGGGTGACCGATGAAACTTTTATTATTTAAATAACTATCTGTCTCCCCGTTAGTTACAGGGGGACAGGGCAGGCATATGGGCAATGCCTATATGAGTGTGTATCATCAGTGTATCTACTATTTTTTTTTATTAGGGGACATTGTTTATTGGAGTTTTTATTGTTACTGACGGGGGGATGGATAGAACTTTTTCAAATAATAAAAGTTCCATCTGTCACCCTGTTGCTGAAAGGGGGACATTTTTAAAAAAATGCGGTGTTTATTTTCCAGTTACGTATACTCCGTGTGCGTGGTGGCGGCCGCCATCATAATGCAACAGAAGACCAGCCCTATGACGTTCTTCGACACCCCACCCATGCTGCTGGTGTTCGTGTCGCTGGGCAGGTGGCTCGAGCACATCGCCAAGGTAACATGGACACATCGCCAGGGTAACATTAACACACAGCCGAGGTAACAGTAACACATTGCCGGGGTAACACGAACACATCGCCGAAAGTAACAGTAACACATTGCCGGGGTAACACGAACAAATCGTCAAAGTTCCACTAACACATCGCTAAAGTAACAGTAACACATCGCCAAAATAACATTTACACATCGCCAAAGTAATATTTACACATCGCTTAGGTAACACTAACTTATCACCAAGATAACACTTTTAATCGTCGAGGTAATACTAACACATTGACAACATATTGCTAAAGTGACATTCTTGAACACATCGCTGAGTTAACACTTACACAAAGCCAAGGTTATAGTAACATTTCACCGAGGTAACACTAACACAACGCCGAGGTAACAGTAACATTTCACCGAGGTAACACTAACACAACGCCGAGGTAACAGTAACATTTCACCGAGGTAACACTGACACATCGCTGAGGTAACATGAAAACATCACCGAGGTAACACTTTTAATCGTCGAGGTAATACTAACACATTGACAAAATATTGCTAAAGTGACATTCTCGAACACATCGCTAAGTTAACACTTACACAAAGCCAAGGTTACAGTAACATTTCACCGAGGTAACACTAACACAACGCCGAGGTAACAGTAACACATCGCCGGGGTAACACTAACACACCGAGGTTGCGTTGCATTAGCCAAACCTTGCCCTGCCTTTCCTGTAATATTTGTTTAGTCAAATATGTATGTATGTTTGTTTGTTACAGGGTAAAACATCGGAGGCGCTGTCCAAGCTGCTGTCGCTGAAGCCGACGGAGGCGCTGCTGGTGACGCTGGACGCGGAGCGGCGCGTGCTGGCCGAGAAGAGCATCCCCGTCGACCTGGTGGAGCGCGGCGACGTGCTCAAGGTATGTGGCGGCTGCCAGGCGCCATATTGTACAAGCATGGCGGCAGGGCCAAACGAGCAGGAGGCGCCATGGTCGCGCGGGTTCGATTTCCGCTTCAGGACAAACTTTTGTGTGATGAACATCGGTGTTTGCCTCAGGAGATGTTGACTCGCCGATATTTCCTGAGGATGCCTCGTGTAGAGGCGAAACACGTGTCGACTTTGGCGCTTTGGTTTAGATACAAAAAATCTTAAGTTATTGGGACCTTTGTTTGGAAGTTAAGCGGAATTATTACTATATATATTTATACTATTTATTAATATAACCGTCAACAAATTATATAAATATATTTAGTAATAAATCCGCTTGATTTCTAAACAAAGGTTTTAATTAACTTAACTTTAGTTTAGAACTTTAGTACATATTACTATATTATAAACCAAAGAGTCAACGAACAGAAAACCAAAGTTTAAAGATACGACACGTGTTTCGCCTCTACACGAGGCATCATCAGGAGGTGTGGACTCGCCGAAGTTCGAAACGAGAAAACGTTCTCTAATCAAGCGGATTTATTACTAAATATATTAATATAATTTGTTGATATTTATGGATTTCCGCAAAGTAACGCCTGAATCAATCAATTATAATATAACCGTATTGTATATGTGTTGAAGTAGTGTTTTGGTCATAGGTGGTGCCGGGCGCCAAGATCCCAGTAGACGGGAAGGTGCTGTCCGGTCAGAGCACCTGCGACGAGTCGCTCATCACCGGGGAGAGCATGCCGCAGCCCAAGACTGCAGGTAAACTACTGCACACAGTAATGCTTGCGCTGGAGGGCCGAGGCTGAATATAGCTGCTGCTGTATTATTAAAATTTGCATATTTTTTCCCGACTGCCAAGGACGGGTTGTGTTTTACGCGCGTATCCTGTGTATATACCTTGACTTGGCTTGGACCACCTGACTGACTGACAGGTGACAGGTGACTTTTTAGACTAGAGAACTTTAATAGAACAGAATGTTTGCAGTGCCCTGACAGGGTCATGTACAGACAGCGTCAGAGATAAGTATCCCCCTTGCACAAGATACCCAGCTATAAATCCTTAAAAAAAATGTAATACTTTAAATTATTTTTATTTTTACATACGGTTATACAAATATAATCTATTTTTTAAATGCAAAACTTCTCCATTCGCCGCAACGGTGATTTTAAAGGGATTTGAAGCTGGGTATAATAATGCAAGGGGGATACTTATCTGTGACGCTGTCCGTACACCGATAGCTACTATATTAGAACCTAAGCTAATAAGACGATCTTACTTGTAAGCAAATGCAAATGAATGAATGAATGAATGAATCTTTATTTGCGTAATACAGGTACATTGTGGTCTTACTTTAAATTAGAATCACTGCATCAACTTTTGTCGTGCAAATACTTAAAATTAGTGCTAAATAATTGTTAATAATTCTTACATAAATTGCTAATAAAAATAATTCATTAATAATTAATAGTATTATTACATTAAAATTCGTCAAAAAACATTAAAATTCGTTAAGAGTAAACAAATTGAGTAGGTCATTTAATATTAGGGGAACTTAAAATTAAAATAATCATTTAATGAATAAAAGCATCTATCACAGAGCCAATTAAACAACTTGTGATTTAATTCATTGTCTTTCAGGTCTCTAAATTCATGAGGTAATTTATTATAAATCTTAACTGCCATTGCATAACTGTTTTTTTTACATAATTGTAATCTATATTGTGGTATGACTAATGGTTTTTGGACAATAAACAATAGACTCTTGAAATTTGGAAGGTGTGTTTGTGAAGATCAGAAAGTGAGTGCTATGAAAAATCGCAACATTAACAAAGTTGCAGGCGTAGCTAGTCTTGTATGTATGTATGTACATTTCTTTGTTACCTTATCCAAGGCTTTCAACAACAGGTATCGTTAGATTCATTTCAATAAGCGTAGTGTCCTTAAATAGGTGTTTTGAAAAAATCAAAATGGCGGATTATTGGCGCTAAATTAGTAAGTTGTTAATAATATTTTTTTTTACCACACCTATCGAGTATGAATAAGGCATCAATATGTAGGAAATTAAAAGAATATTACAATAAATAATAATATTGTTTTATTGATTGTTATAGGTGCAGTAGTAATAGGAGGCAGTATAAACCAACACGGCGCGCTGTTGGTAACCGCCACACATACGGGCGAAGCCAGCACGCTCGCGCAAATAGTGCGTCTGGTGGAAGACGCGCAGAGCAGCAAGGCCCCCGTGCAGCGGTTGGCCGATACCATCGCCGGGTAGGTGGTGAAATTTACTATGTTTCTTGTGAAAGTTATTTTGAAATCGGTTCAGTAGTTTTAGAGTTATAGGTATCTGAAAATTACATTTAAATTAATGTTAATTTAGCGTTCAAATGATAAGTGTGACTGGAAAAGACGCTTACAGCAACAGTAAGGCCTAAGTCCAACGGTTAGCTGATACTATAGCCAGATAGGTGGTGAAATTTACTATATTTCTTGTCAAAGTTTCATCAAAATATGTTCAGTAGTTTTAGAGCTATACGCGTCAGAAAATTGACATAAAAGTTGATGTAAATTGAGCGTTCAAATGATAAGTATGACTGGAAGACGACGCTTATAGCAGTAAGTTCTCCATCTAACAGTTAGCTGATAGTATAGCTAGGTAGGTGGTGAAATTTACTATGTTTCTTGTTAAAGTTTCATAAAAATCGGTTCAGTAGTTTTAGAGTTACAGGTATCTAAATTACATTAAAATTGATGTAATTATAGCTTTTTAATTTTGCGTGGGACTGGTAGAAGTCGCTTACAGCAGTAAGGCCTTTGTCTAGCAGTTGATTGATACTAATAGCTGGGTAGATGTTGAAATCTACTACCTTGCCTGTGAAAGTATCATCAAAATTCGTTCAGTAGTTTTAGAGTTATAGGTATCTGAAATTACATTAAAATTGATGTAAATTTAGCGTTCAAATGATAAATGTTACTGGAAGAAGACGCTTACAGCAGTAAAGCCTTCATCCAACAGTTAGCTGATAGTATAGCTGGATAGATGTTGAAATTTACTATCTTCTTTGTACAAGTTTTATCCAAATCGGTTCAGTAGTTTAGGAGCAAAAAATAGTTGAAGTTCGTGTATATTTGCAGGTACTTCGTGCCGATTGTCGTGGTGCTGTCGATGCTGACTCTCATCGGTTGGATCATCGTGGGCGCTGTCGACATTCAGATCATTGAAGATCTTACACCGGTTAGTCCTACATATTGTTAGTCCTACATATTGTTAGTTCTACATATTGTTAGTTGTACATATTGTTAGTCATACATATTGTTAGTCCTACATATTGTTAGTCCTACATATTGTTAGTTGTACATATTGTTAGTCCTACATATTGTTAGTCCTACATATTGTTAGTTGTACATATTGTTAGTCATACATATTGTAAACGCGACCATTTGTGAATATGGATGGATAGATATTTGACGACGGTCGGTCGAGTGGCAAGAGTGTCGGACTGCCGCCATGCCTGCATGGGTTCGATACCCGCTATTTATTTATTTTCCCGCTGGTGGAAAGGCACCATAAGAATGAAAAAATGTTTCGATTTGGATTATCTGTAATGTAACATTTTGTTAGAATAAACCAATTAGAATTTGTATGATGTGTGACGGCAGAAGATGTACGTGGACGCGGGCTACGGGCGCTGGACGCTGGTGGTGCAGACGGGCTTCCACTTCGCGCTGTCCGTGCTGGCCATCGCGTGCCCGTGCGCGCTCGGCCTCGCCACGCCCACCGCCGTCATGGTGGCCAGCGGCGTGGGCGCGCGCCTCGGCCTGCTCGTCAAGGGCGCCGAGCCGCTGGAGAACGCGCACAAGGTCAGCTCACCCACCCACTCACCCACACCCACCCACTCGCTCACTGACTCATTCTCTCACTCAACCATCCATCACTCACTCCCCCAACTATCACTCACTCAATCACCTAACCATCACTCACTCACTCTCGTAAACATGACTCACTCACTCACTCACTGACTCACTCACTCACTCACTCACTGACTCACTCACTCACTCACTCACTCAGTGGCGTGGACGCGCGCCTCGGCCTGCTGGTGAAGGGCGCCGAGCCGCTCAAGAACGCGCACAAGGTCGGCTCACCCACTTACCCAACCATTACTCATTCACTCACTGAATCATTCACTCACTACACCATCCATCACTCACTCACTCTCCTAACCATCACTCACTCACCTAAACATCACTAACACCTATATTCTAAATCGATTTTTTTCACTCAAGTGAATACTTACGTGAGTAGTAAAATGGCCGTCGCTTTACTTAAGGTTCGGCTGTCACCTGTCAAATTGTAAATGTAAGTATTCACTTGAGTGAAAAAAATCGACTTAGAATATGGGTGTCACTCACCTAACCATCACTTACATAAACATCGCTCACTCACTCATCCATCCATCACTCTCACTTTTCACACACTTAACTAACCATTCATTCAACAATTGAACATCACATGGTTCCCACACATGTTTTCTCATATCCATAAGATACGGTAAACTAAAACCCCCTTCCCACCTCCAGGTGAAGACAGTGATCTTCGACAAGACGGGCACCATCACGCAGGGCGCCACCAGCGTCGCCAACGTGTGGCTGCTGACGGGCGACGCGGCTGCGCTGCCCGACATCGTCGCGTGCCTGCTGGCCGCCGAGCTCAACTCTGAACACCCTGTAGCTTCTGGTACGTCATTCATTCATATATTCATATTTTTATTTGTTATATTTATTTGTAACCTGCCGCCGAGCTCAACTCTGAACACCCTGTAGCTTCTGGTACGTCATTCATTCATATATTCATATTTTTATTTGTTATATTTATTTGTAACCTGCCGCCGAGCTCAACTCTGAAAACCCTGTAGCTTCTGGTACGTCATTCATTCATATATTCATGTTTTTATTCGTTATATTTATTTGTAACTTGCCGCCGAGCTCAACTCTGAACATCCTGTAGCTTCTGGTACGTCATTCAGTCATATTTTCAATTGTTTATTTGTTATATTTATTTGTACTCTGTGTTTAATTTTAATATACAGGTATGTTGATCTAATATACATTGACCTAATATACATACACGTTGACATTATATAAGGTCAACACACATATTTATTTAATATACACACATTGACCTTATACAGGGTGTGTCGTAATTCATTCATTACGACACACCCTGTATAAGGTTTATAAATTAACAGGAAATTTCGTTAAATTGTTAGCTGGAAACACCAAGTTCTATACCATTTCGGAAAGCTAATGAAGAAGGCAAGTTTTTCACAAATTGGTCACATGGGTCACCGTACATTTTTTTTTACCACAGGGGATCAAACTTTTGGGAAAAAATGAGCAAAACACATTTTCTTTGCTAAATAATGCTGTACCAAAAAAACTATACCTGTGGCACAAAAACCTGAAATATCATTCGATAGCACAGTTATCCAGAAAAATCTGGCAAAAAAAAAAAAACCAAGATTTTGGCAGAATCAGAATCTTGGCAGCAAAAACAATGGACAAAGGTAAAAAAAATGGAAGTTTCGAAAACGTCCAGTAACTCGAAATCCGTGAGATTTTTACTGGGTACATATTTTCATTTTCTAATCAGTCCTGAAGTCCCCCACCCGCACCTGAAGGATTATCCACTCATTACGACACACCCTGTATACACGCACACTGACCTAATAGACACACAAATTGACCTTATATACATGTACATTAACCTAATATACACATAAGTATTTCACAGGCGGGTTTTTACCGTGAACTTCAACCCTGTTAATACATATAAGCATGTATTGATGAATGTGTATGTGTGTAGCGATAGTGACGTGGTGCCGCAGCGTGTTGGGAGGCGCGCCCCCCCTGCACTGCGCGGGGTTCATCGCGGCGCCGGGCTGCGGGCTGCGCGCCAAGCTGCGCCTCGACGCGCACGCCGCGCCCCCCGCGCCCTCCGCGCCGCTCCGCAACGCCATCAACCAGGCCAGGTCAATACCCGCAGTACCCACAGTACCCACAGTACCCACAGTACCCACCATCCTGCAGATGGAATATCTTCACCTTTAGTATTGACTCAACAGATTTTGATAAATTTGATTCTTAACATTATCAACAGATTTTGATAACTTTGATCCTTGACTAGAACATGAAATCTCGACACACTACAGTGTGTCAAGCCACGGTCAGGCCCAGCAAACTGGCGAGTAGCACTGTATCTTGACACACTACAGTGTGTCAAGCCACGGTCAGGCCCAGCAAACTGGCGAGTAGCACTGTATCTTGACACACTACAGTGTGTCAAGCCACGGTCAGGCCCAGCAAACTGGCGAGTAGCACTGTATGTATGTAAGTTTACAGGAACCATTTGGAGCCACTTTTGACCTTGTCATTGCTAAAAAACTAATCAATATAAACACACCAAATTTGGTTTATGTATTGAAAGCCCAGAGTTAATGAAGTACCTCAAATTACATAAACACAGCTTATACAGATATTTAGATATTAACGTTCAAAAATCGTCATTTTTATCACTGATTGACTGACATATAGACGTAAAACCTAACCCACTTCCAGATGACCTAGAAAGTTCAAATTTGGCATCCAGCTAGGTAATTGTGTGTATACATAGGAAAAAATCAGAAAACAGTAAATTTATAAGATTTGAATTTTTTCAAATTATTCGATTTTATGAGGAAAATTTAGCGCCTTGCAAATTATGAGAGCAATTGCCTTGCAAAATTTTTGCAGGATATTTCCATAAATTTATTTACAAAAAGCATTGATATCTGAACAAAACCACATATAATATGTGAAAATGGAGGAGCCACGGTTCAATGGACCGGATTATGATGTCGTTTTCCCCAAAAAAAGACTGAGATCTACATATATGGCTAGCCAAGGTCTACGTTATAAATAAAATAATACGTTTTTATAAATAAATGTACGAATGTCTAAAGTAGACCTTGGCAAACCATATATGTAGATCTCAGTCTTTTTTTGGGGAAAACGACATCATAATCCGGTCCATTGAACCGTGGCTCCTCCATTTTCACATATTATATGTGGTTTTGTTCAGATTAAATTTATTTGCTTTCGGTATGGTCATTACAAGGTCCTATATTAGTCACACATAATTCGTCGGTAGTCAACATGCAAATTACTTAAGTACTATGTTTTGAACAGATATTAACAGACTTTTTAAAACTTTTATTCTTAACTAGATGTTAACAGAATCATGATATCATTGATTCTTGACTAGATATTAACATAATCTTGATAACATACACAAACAGGCTCTTGATAACTTTTAACTCTTTTGATATTTATAACTGTGAGTGAACAGGATGTTTTCATTCCATGTCCCCAGGCCAGGATCGACGTTCCAGTTGGAAGGCGTGACAGTAGAGGTGATGGAAGGAGCCGGAGACGCGGCTCTGAGCTCCGCTCAGGCGGCGCGCCGGCTGCACTCCGTCATACGCACCCACGACCAAGGCGAGGTTGGCACACCACTCCCTTCTAGTCCCACTCATATTATAATTCAAAAGTTGATGAGGATCGATGGATTCTGCTGGCACTATGATCTCATGATTATCATTAACAAGGCTGGTTAAATCATTCATGTATACTAAAAACAGGAGCGGTCCTAATAATGATCCCTGTGACACGCCTATTATTCTTAACGAACCCGGAGAACGCATTCCGTTTACGAAAACTCTCTGTATCATATCTTTTGCTCAGATCAAAAGTAAGAAGATTGTGAGAGCATCTCTGATGCTATAGTGATTAGTTTTCTAATCACGTCTCATGGTGAATGCTATCAAAAGCTTTGGGCAAATCGCAGAAATTACTTAAAGTACCATGTAATTTCTCTTAACATAATATTCGAATGATTTCGATAATAAAATTAGGTTCACATTACAATATTTATTTCTATACTCCTATCTACAAAATTAAAAACAATTAGTTAGTTAGTTAGTTCTGTTTAGGGTTCATGTACTATACCTAGTCTGTAACTTCTTCTTAAGACCTAAAATACTTACCTGTATGTATGTACATGGAGGCAATAAATAAAAACGAATACTATTTGGTGTAAATGTCCTACCATTCTTTTAAAATTCCTTTGTCAACACCATAAAGTAAGTGGCTTACTAGGGTCAGAGTGTTTAACTATCGTCGCTCTATTCAAAGATTATAAATCTGGCATTCCACAGAGAGCAATGTAGTCTGACCCAGGGCCGTTTGCTCATAGTCAGTTGACTCCAAGTGCGTTGTGTTCGCAGGAGTCTGAGCAAGTGGTGCTGATCGGCAACCGCGAGTGGATGAACAGGAACGGCGTGGGCGTCCCGCGGCGGGTGCAGGAGGGCATGGCGCGCGACGAGCGGCTCGGCCGCACCGCCGTGCTCGTCGCCATCAACGGTGAGTGAGTCCTTCGAGTCACCCTTCTCCTCATTATCACACCACTCCTCAAGTTTCATTCCCTCTTCAGATTAATCATTAATGTTTGGAGCTTGTTTTTGCTACTATGAAATTTATCTTTTAACTTTTTCATTAACATTCCTCTGAGAAACCCCTCTCCTGAGTCACACTTTTTCTCTAGAGTTCCTCTGAGTCACATAATATCTCATCTGTGCCAAACGGCCATCCTTGAGTTAGGGTTGCGTTTCCACTGACGTGGAGCGGAGAGGAGCGGACCGTGAATTGCCCAATCACAGTGCTTGAAATTCCACTTCGTGCACTGTGATTGGCCAATGCACGGTCCGCTCCTTTCCACTCCACCCAGCTCTGTGCCAGTGGAAACTCACCCATATAGGCGAAGCCTTTAAGGGTAATCCTCAAGGCAAATTTCCATACAAAACGTTTCGGACAAATACTCAATAAGTACGCCGTATTATAGTAATTTCTTCACACTATTCGTTTCGTCTATGTTTTCCGATTGTGTGAACAAAAATTTGTAAGGCTTCATACTTTATACGTGTTTTAAAATAAAAACTACTAATTTAGAAACACATATAAAATCAAAATTAAAATATGTATCCTTACTATTTTTTGTTCACACAATCGGAAAACATAGACGAAACGAATAGTGTGAAGAAATTACTATAATACGGCGTACTTTTTAAGTGTTTGTTCGAAACACTTTGTATGGAAATTTGCTTTGAGGATTACCTTTAAGTACCCTAAGTACGCTTTGATGGTGAGGTACGGTTGTGTTGTGTTGCAGACCAGCTGGTGTGCACGCTGGGCGTGGCGGACCAGGTGAAGCCGGAGGCGCACCTGGCGGTGTACATGCTCAAGAAGATGGGGCTGAGCGTGTGTCTGCTCACCGGCGACAACCGCAAGACGGCGCGCGCCATCGCGCAGCAGGTCATTCACCCTGCACTTGACACTTTATACAAATATACATTGTTTATAACTAACGAAAGTAATTAAGGGGAATCCTGAAGGCAAATTTCCATACAAAATGTTTCGGACAAATACTCAAAAAGTACGCCGTATTATAGTAATTTCTTCACGCTATTCGTTTCGTCCATATTTTTTGATTTTGTCAACATAAAAAGTGAAAGGTTTCATACTTTAATTTAGATTTTATACGTGTTTTTAAGTTAGTAGGGTTAATTTTAAAACACGTATAAAATCTAAATTAAAGTAACATTTTGTATGGAATTGGATTTGAGGATTAGCCTTAAAAAAATTAAAATTTTGGGAAAATATTTTTTGACGTGATTACATCTAATAAGTCTATGAACACAAAGCTGCATACACGAAAACGCTGTCATTGTCCGGTAACGCTCATTGTCCGGTAACGCCGTCATTATACTGTAACGCGGGTAGTCACGTTAAACTATCGTCCGTAAACCAACTTTACAGACAATTTTTTTTTACCAACCAAATATAATAATTTAAGAACTGTATACCATACTTCATGCAATAAACGATTTCATTTCATTTTCATTTCGAAGAAGCCGGAGTTAGCGCGCCATTGCTTACCCTACTCTTAAAAATAAGAAAAAAAAATCATAAAATGTTTTTTTTTTGTTAAATTTGTTTTTAAAATCATGATCCGAATGCGTGGTTTTAATTTTAAGGAGTAGTGTTAATACACCCTGTATATTTAGTTTCATATACAGGGTGTATGTCATAATTTTGCATAATATTTCCAGGTGGGAATTAACAAAGTGTATGCAGAGGTGCTGCCCTCGCATAAGGTGGCCAAGATACGGAAACTGCAGGAGGAGGGGCAGAAGGTGGCCATGGTGAGTGCGGGGGGGGAGCCGACTCAGGGATGGGGGTTGGGGGGGTCTGTGTTTGATGATGTAGACTCGACAAGTGGATTCAGAAAGATTGGGCTAAGTGGGACATTTCCGGAGGGATCTACGTCCAGCAATGGGCTGCTATATGTAGAAAAAAAAAAAAACATAAGTATATTTTAAAAGATGCAATTTTTTTTTTAAGTGACGAAACAAACTAGGTTTTCTCCTGATGGTAATAGATCACGCCTGCCCATGACCAAAACAATACACAGGACTTTTCACATATTTCGGTGCAACACTGCTATTAGCCCTCGTCAACCGTGAGACATTTTGATGGTCAGTCTCAAAAGCTCAAAAGGAAAAAAAGTGCCCTTCAAATAGGAACACAGTAATGCTTACACATAACTGCTTTGCGGCAGAATATCTGGCACTGTGTTGGTACGCATCTAGACGGCATCCTGCAGGGTACTCCTGCCAACGTTAAAAAAATGCTTAAACAATTGTTGAGGCGAGCGAGGCGTATTACTGTGGTGAGTGCAAGCATGACTGTGTTCAGGTGGGAGACGGCGTGAACGACTCCCCGGCGCTGGCGCAGGCCGACGTGGGCATCGCCATCGCCAGCGGCACCGACGTCGCCGTGGAGGCCGCCGACCTCGTGCTCATGCGGGTAAGCACTACTGCGCTCCCGTGCGGAGGACACTGTCTGTCCTCCGCACTCCGCACTGTGTGACTATCATATTTTCAGCTCAGTCCGGAGAATACCATAGTTCCACCTCAGTCCGGAGAACACTATAATCCCACCTTAGTATGGAGAACAATATAGTCTCACCTTAGTATGGAGAATACCATAGTTCCAGCTCAGTCCGGAGAATAAAATAGTTTCAGCTCAGTTTGAAGAAGACTAGTTCCACCTCAGTCCGGAGAATATCATAGTTCCACCTCAGTCCGGAGAATAAAATAGTTTCAGCTCAGTTTGAAGAAGACTGTAGTTCCACCTCAGTCTGGAGAATATCATAGTTCCACCTCAGTCCGGAGAATAAAATAGTTTCAGCTCAGTTTGAAGAAGACTTTAGTTCCACCTCAGTCCGGAGAATATCCTAGTCCCACCTCAACCTGAAGACTATAGTTCCACCTTCCATCTCAGTCCGAAGAATATCATAGTTACACCTCAGTCAGAAGAAGACTGTAGTTCCACCTCATTCTGGAAAATATCATAGTTCCACCTCAATCTGAAGACTATAGTTCCATCTCAGTCCGGAGAATATCATAGTTTCATCTTAATCTGAAGACTATAGTTCAGTCCGGAGAATATCATAGTCCGAAATCCGGCTTAAGAAGACTATAGTTCCACCTCAGTGCGGAGAATATTATAGTCCTCAGTTGATTGATTGATTGATTGATTGTGTTCCTTAGAACGACCTGCTGGACGTGGTGGCGTGCCTGCGGCTGTCGCGCGCGACAGTGCGCCGCGTGCGGCTCAACTTCCTGTTCGCGTCCGTGTACAACCTGCTGGGCATCCCGCTCGCCAGCGGCGCGCTCGCCGGCGTGGGGCTGCAGCTGCAGGTGACTCACTGACTCATGCACTGACTCAACCTCCTGTTCGCGTCCGTGTACAACCTGCTGGGCATCCCGCTCGCCAGCGGCGCGCTCGCCGGCGTGGGGCTGCAGCTGCAGGTGACTCACTGACTCATGCACTGACTCAACCTCCTGTTCGCGTCCGTGTACAACCTGCTGGGCATCCCGCTCGCCAGCGGCGCGCTCGCCGGCGTGGGGCTGCAGCTGCAGGTGACTCACTGACTCATGCACTGACTCAACCTCCTGTTCGCGTCCGTGTACAACCTGCTGGGCATCCCGCTCGCCAGCGGCGCGCTCGCCGGCGTGGGGCTGCAGCTGCAGGTGACTCACTGACTCATGCACTGACTCAACCTCCTGTTCGCGTCCGTGTACAACCTGCTGGGCATCCCGCTCGCCAGCGGCGCGCTCGCCGGCGTGGGGCTGCAGCTGCAGGTGACTCACTGACTCATGCACTGACTCAACCTCCTGTTCGCGTCCGTGTACAACCTGCTGGGCATCCCGCTCGCCAGCGGCGCGCTCGCCGGCGTGGGGCTGCAGCTGCAGGTGACTCACTGACTCATGCACTGACTCAACCTCCTGTTCGCGTCCGTGTACAACCTGCTGGGCATCCCGCTCGCCAGCGGCGCGCTCGCCGGCGTGGGGCTGCAGCTGCAGGTGACTCACTGACTCATGCACTGACTCAACCTCCTGTTCGCGTCCGTGTACAACCTGCTGGGCATCCCGCTCGCCAGCGGCGCGCTCGCCGGCGTGGGGCTGCAGCTGCAGGTGACTCACTGACTCATGCACTGACTCAACCTCCTGTTCGCGTCCGTGTACAACCTGCTGGGCATCCCGCTCGCCAGCGGCGCGCTCGCCGGCGTGGGGCTGCAGCTGCAGGTGACTCACTGACTCATGCACTGACTCAACCTCCTGTTCGCGTCCGTGTACAACCTGCTGGGCATCCCGCTCGCCAGCGGCGCGCTCGCCGGCGTGGGGCTGCAGCTGCAGGTGACTCACTGACTCATGCACTGACTCAACCTCCTGTTCGCGTCCGTGTACAACCTGCTGGGCATCCCGCTCGCCAGCGGCGCGCTCGCCGGCGTGGGGCTGCAGCTGCAGGTGACTCACTGACTCATGCACTGACTCAACCTCCTGTTCGCGTCCGTGTACAACCTGCTGGGCATCCCGCTCGCCAGCGGCGCGCTCGCCGGCGTGGGGCTGCAGCTGCAGGTGACTCACTGACTCATGCACTGACTCAACCTCCTGTTCGCGTCCGTGTACAACCTGCTGGGCATCCCGCTCGCCAGCGGCGCGCTCGCCGGCGTGGGGCTGCAGCTGCAGGTGACTCACTGACTCATGCACTGACTCAACCTCCTGTTCGCGTCCGTGTACAACCTGCTGGGCATCCCGCTCGCCAGCGGCGCGCTCGCCGGCGTGGGGCTGCAGCTGCAGGTGACTCACCGACTCATGCACTGACTCACTTACTCAGTTTTGTTTCTTTCGTTCACTGACTCACATTTCAAAAGTTGTAGTACAAACGTTGTTCGCCAGTACGTGGGGATTACCCCCCTTTCGGGCGTACATAAACATTAATATACACAAAGTATACATTGCTCATTTATGTTGTTGTCTCTAGCCGTGGATGGCGTCTGCAGCGATGGCGATGAGTTCTGTCTCCGTGGTGTGTTCCAGTCTCCTGCTCAAAACGTGAGTAGGCCCGACTCCAGACAAAGACTCCAAAAAAATAGTTATTAGGTTACCCGTAAACTATACTGTGTAAAAAAATAGTTATTAGGTTACCCGTAAACTTAACTGTGTAAAAAAATCAGATCGAAATTCCTACTTTGGGTGCTGTGTCCACCTATTTTGAAAATGGGACCATTGTGCGCCGCTCCCCCCGCGACTCATCCGCGCTAAGGGCGGTTTCAAACTAGCGTTTTTTGAAACGGGCGTTTCGGCACATGCAAGGATTTAAAAGCCTAACGCGTGAACATGTGTGTATACTGTGTAGTCTGTGTATGCGTATATTTTGTTGGTATCGAGTGTCAGTAGCGGGCGCTAACGTATTAATTGAGCGGCGAATTTACTGGGTTGTAGCTTGTAAACTAGCCCTGTATCAACGAGGCTTTATTCCAGGTTGTGTACTATATCTATGTCAAAATTTTCTACGTTTTATTTATTAGAATGAGTCACTTTCTTGTTTCTTGAAGTTTTGTTGGAGCCGACAAATAATCGTGACTGATATGTGAACAGCTTCATGTAAGAAATGTTACTACACAAGATTCTAGTGTAGTAACATTTCATATGAAGCTGTTCACATTTATCCAACACGATTTTTTTGTCGGATGTTCTAGGGACTAGACAGGGGTCACCAAATGGCGGACCGCGGTCCGCATCCGGACCGCCGACCCATATTATGCGGACCGCGAGAACACAGCAACTTGCACTACAGAGATTTGTGTAATAAATATCTGAACAAAACCACATATAATATGTGAAAATGGAGGAGCCACGGTTCGATGGACCGGATTATGATGTCGTTTTCCCCGAAAAAAGACTGAGAACTACATATATGGCTTGCCAAGGTCTACTATAGACATTCGTTAATTTATTTATAAAAACTTATTACTTTATTTATAACGTAGACCTTGGCTAGCCATATATGTAGATCTCAAGTCTTTTTTCGGGGAAAACGACATCATAATCCTGTCCATCGAACCGTGGCTCCTCCATTTTCACATATTATATGTGGTTTTGATCAGATATCAATGCTTTTTGTAAATACATTTATTACTATTCAAAGGTATATAGGTTAGGTACCTACTATAATTATAATAGTTACCTACCTATTTCTTTTCCTTACTAACACCTACCTAAATAGCGTAGATAAGGTGTTTTCCGACAATTTGCATTTCCACTAGCTTGCGTTCATCTGGGCTCTTTTTCGAATTTTTAAATTATTGATATTAAAGTAATTACATAAAACGATAAAAACATCCTTTCATCATGGAAATGGAAATATCCTGCAAAAATTAACAAGGCGATTGCTCTCATAATTTGCAAGGCGCTAAATTTTCCTCATAAAATCGAATAATTTAAAAAAAAAAACAAATCTTATAAATTTACTGTTTTCTGATTTTTTCCTTTGTAAACACACAATTACCTAGCTGGATGCCAAATTTGAACTTTCTAGGTGATCTGGAAGTGGGTTAGGTTTTACGTCTATATGACAGTCAATCAGTGATAAAAATGACGATTTTTGAACGTTAATATCTAAATAACCGTATAAGCTGTGTTTATGAAATTTAAGGGTCCGGTCTGCAAGCGTGGGAACTTTTGATTGAACACACACATAGATATTTTCTACTCATACAGACTCATCGCGCACTCATAGTATACCCCCCTGGAAAGAAACAAATATACTTTCGGTGCTACGCACAAGTTACATTTTCATAACACCTTTATCTTTGTAGGATGCTGAAGAATGTCATAAAAAACACGCAATGTATTGAGCCATTAGCTTGACATCGCGACGCCCGTTGCCCAGTAGTGAGTACTACTCATTAGCCAGCGGCAAAGGGTGGGGTCAGAGTGTACGATTTTTGGATATTATCTCAATCTATGAAACAAAGTCAACAAAGAGTTAGTTACACAATAATGACTCGAAAATGGTCCCCACGCGTACAAAGTCGCGGACGTTAAACTAGTCAAGTACAGTCGCGTGCAATAGTATGTACACATATCGACATTTTCAAAATTATGTCTTCATACTTAGTTACAATAATATGTACACACCAAAACACCCATATTATTATGTTGCCATCAACTTATGTCATAATATTGTCAACAAGTCGATGTCAGAAATAAGTAAATACTATTGACTACAGACTACAGACTGAATTACAAATATATGTAAACAAGTTGCAGTTGCATTAAAATGTAGTAATTCATTCCTTGGATCTTTATTAGTCTGAATTAAAATATTTTTCTTTTATAAGTTAGTTTCGTTAGCTTTAGATAATGAGAAAAAAACTTTATAAAATAAAGCTGCATTACCACTGACTGACTGATTTTTTTCCCAGATGCAGTCTGAATTTTAAAAATCTAACATATGAAACGTATAGGAGTGTAGAGATGAGTTCAGGAAAAAAATGTATTTTCACCCTTCTTCACCCCCTTGGGGTGCAACAAAGTATCTTGAAAAGTGTAAGTCGTACAGAGTTGAAACTTTCACCATAGGTATTTGTTTTTGTTCCAATTTCAAAATTTTGAAAACTCCAATACAGCCGCAATACAAAAATAAATATTTTACTACTCAAAACTTTAAACGCTTGTATCTCGTAAACGGTTGCAGCTAGAGGCCTAAAATAAAATAAAATAAAATAAAATAAAATAAAATAAAATAAAATAAAATAAAATAAAATTAAATAAAATAAAATAAATTAAAATAAAATAAAAAAATAAAATAAAATAAAATAAAATAAAATAAAATAAAATAAAATAAAATAAAATAAAATAAAATAAAATAAAATAAAATAAAATAAAATAAAATAAAATAAAATAAAATAAAATAAAATAAAATAAAATAAAATAAAATAAAATAAAATACCTAAAAACCAAATACCTATGGTGAAAGTTTCAACTCTGTACGACTTACACTTTTCTAGATACCATGTTGCACCCCGAGGGGGGGTGAACACTCAGGTTACTGCCTCACTTCGTGGAAGTCGCTGGATTTGCAATAACGCACATCTTCCAAAATAATAAGTACAAAAATCAGGCCTCTAGCTGCAACCGTTTACGAGATACAAGCGTTTAAAGTTTTTATGAAAAATATTTTTTTTTGTATGGCGGCCATATTGGATTTTTCAAAATTTTGAAATTGGAGCAATTAAAGTACCTATGGTGAAAGTTTCAACTTTGTACGACTTACACTTTTCGAGATACCATATTGCACCCCGAGGGGGGTGAACACTCAGGTTGCTGCCTTGCTTCGTGGAGGTCGCTGGCTTTGCAATAACGCACTTCATCCAAAATAATAAGTACAAAAATCAGGCCTCTAGCTGCAACCGTTTACGAGATACAAGCGTTTAAAGTTTTTATGATTTTTTTTTTTTTTTGTATGGCGGCCATATTGGATTTTTCAAAATTTTGAAATTGGAGCAATAAAAGTACCTATGGTGAAAGTTTCAACTTTGTATGACTTACACTTTTTGAGATACCATATTGCACCCCGAGGGGGGTGAACACTCAGGTTACTGCCTTACTTCGTGGAGGTCGCTGGCTTTGCAATAACGCACTTCATCCAAAATAATAAGTACAAAAATCAGGCCTCTAGCTGCAACCGTTTACGAGATACAAGCGTTTAAAGTTTTTATGAAAAATATTTTTTTTTGTATGGCGGCCATATTGGATTTTTCAAAATTTTGAAATTAGAGCAATAAAAGTCCCTATGGTGAAAGTTTCAACTTTGTACGACTTACACTTTTCGAGATATCATATTGCACCCCGACGGGGGGTGAACACTCAGGTTACTGCCTCGCTTCGTGGAGGTCGCTGGCTTTGCAATAATGCACCTCATCCAAAATAATAAGTACAAAAATCAGGCCTCTAGCTGCAACCGTTTACGAGATACAAGCGTTTAAAGTTTTTTATTATTTTTTTATTTTTTTTTGTATGGCAGCCATATTGGATTTTTCAAAATTTTTAAATTAGAACAAATAATATACCTGTGGGTAAAGTTTTAACTTTGTACGACATACACTTTTTGAGATACCATGTTGCACCTCAAAGGTGGGTGAAAGGGGGTGAAAAGTCGAGGTTTTTCTGATCTCACCCCCACACGCCCTATACGTTCCCAATGTTAGATTTTTAAAATTCAGACTGCATCTGGGTGAACAATAATGTAATTTTTTGTGTGTGTAATTTCCCGTATGTTTTTCCATATCTACCTGAAATGGGTAGAAAAAAATTAGTAACGCTTTTTAAGGTACGTAAAAAAATGATAACAAAGCTCATTTACCTAGATCGTCTACTTAGTCGAAGGGTACATATTAGCAGTTGTGTCCGATACTCCTAACGTCGCGACGCACCCTTAGTGTCATCCCAACCACAGATAAGTCATAGTTTACGTTTGATCTCAACGGACGTGCAGTCACCTTGAATACTGAGGGGGTACTGAATTTTTTGCAGGCACGTTGTCTATTTTATAGCGAGTCAAGTTTTTCATACTAAAATGTATGGACGGCGGGGATCGAAAAATCAATGATGTTTAAGCCTGGATTATTGCTTTTTGGTTTGAATTTCTGAAAAAAAGGCGTGGTGTCTGAAATATTTATACTTTTGTCTTACGATAACACTAAAGAATTTTCAAATATTCTCAATGATATAGCTTAAATCGTTCAAATCCAAAAGGTCGATTTCGATGTTTTTGATCAATATAAAGAATTTTTTTCTCGTAAATTAAGAATAATTTTAGAAATATCACGCGGTGTAAGGGAACACTCGTCTATTAGGCAGTTGAGATATTTTTGTAGTGTCATTCAATGCAGAGAGTTTTTCAATATTTTTCAAACCAAAAGTGCCTATTCGCGCGTTTATTAGGGACAATCCTCTTAAGGTACTTCATTAAGTCCGGGCTTTCAATACATAAACCAAATTTGTTGTGTTTATATTGATTAGTTTTTTAGCTATGACAAGATCAAAAGTGGCTCCAAATGGTTCGTGTAAACTTACACCCAGTGCTACTCGCCAGTTCGCTGGGCCTGACAGTGGCTTGACACACTGTCGTGTGCAGCATTTTCGAAGATGAACTTCATTGAATAAATTTCGATCTCGACTTGCTGATGAACATCTCCAGGGTTTCATTTCAATAGCTTGTACCAATTTTACTTCATAATTTTTTTTTTTCTCATTGATATGTAAAAAAATACCTACCTTTGTTATTTCCGTAATAACATTTGTTTGATAAATATTTTATATATAAAATGTTGAGCGGACCGCGATGCTCTTTTCATTTCTCAAAACGGACCCCGAGTGAAACTAATTGGTGACCCCTGGACTAAAACATCCGACATTTTGTCGGGTCCGTCACCCTCCTAGTGGGAACAACACCTAAGCTGAGCTGGTTCGTGTGCAGGTTCAAGAAGCAGTCTCCGGAGTCGATGCGTACGCCGGAGTACCTGCGCTCGCTGGGCAGCGCGGCGCTGGACAGCGTGTCCGTGCACCGCGGGCTGGACGAGCGCGGGGAGCGCGCGCCGCCCGCCGCCTCGCCGCTCGCCAAGTGAGGACACAGCTTTATTTACCCATTGAACATAGAAGTATAAAGCCACACTGTAGTACATTGCAAACCAAAACTTTTTTTCAAATTCAAATGTTTTTTTGCATTAAGTATACGTTTTTATGTGTTAGTTTATAATTTTGATGTTTATTATCTGATATATATTTTTTTTTGTTTAAGAAGATATACTTTCAGATTGGTTTCATAGAATTTTTATCAAAATCGGTTCGGTAGTATAGTTTTTAAAATTGAAACAATTGAAAAAAAGGCGTTGAAGTTGAGTAACGTAACAAAATTGAGTATATTTCTTCTCTGTGACTATTCAGTGGTGTTTACGGTCACTTTTACTATGTGAACCAGATAACTGATACAATACTTAAATACTTTTTTTTGTAAATACACACATAGGATACATAGAAAACACCCGGACTCAGAACAAACACCGATGTTCGTCACACAAATGTTTGTCCTGAAGCGGGAATCGAACCCGCGACACCGGCGTAGCAGTCCAGCACACTTGCCACTCGACCATGCGCGTCATATTAAAGTATAGAATAGCTAACTTTAGTGAATTTAAAATGCTTTTCTTGTTTCGAAATTTAGTATCAGAGCATTTTCTCGGGTACTAAATTTCGAAACAATAGGTACCTTAAGGGGCATCCTCAAATCTGAATTCCATACAATTTTTTTCGGACAAATACTCAAAAAGTACGCCGTATTATAGTAATTTCTTCACACTATTCGTTTCGTCCATGTTTTTTGATTTCGTGAACAAAAATAGTAGTCAAAAAACATGGACGAAACGAATAGTGTGAAGAAATTACTATAATACGGCGTACTTTTTAAGTATTTGTCCGAATCATTTTGTATGGAATTCGGATTTGAGGATTACCCTTAAATGTTTAATTCGGCGGCTGTAAGCCAAAAAATATAAAAATGCGAAAAAAGTGATAAAAATCCATGAAAACATGATTGATTCGACGGAACACCATATTTAATATTGACATTAGATATGGTTACAATAATTCTTGTTGCTTTATAACTCAGAGCTAACTTCAGAATGTACATCAGAATCTGTCCGTCTCTCTCTAACCCGTGTATTTCTGTCTCCCTCGCTCACGCAGCAAAAACCGGGACTCTTGGAAGTCGGCACTGATAACTGCGTAGATTGGTTTGTAATTCGAATTTTGAAAATATTTTTCGTGTTTTTTTTGTGCTTAATTCGAATTTTTCCCATCTGTCACCCTGCGCTGTCAACCTAGGGGGACAGATGGGCTTAGAAAAGTTCTTTCTGTCCCCATTTCAGCAACAAGGTCAGACAAGGACAGATGGAACTTTTCGGGAAGTGTCGTGCGGAATTTTATGTTTTCAACCGACTTCAAAAGAAACGAAGAGGTTATAAATTCGGTTGAATGTCTTTTTTTTAATGTTTATTACCTCAGAACTTTGTTGTTTATAAACCGATTTGAAAAAATATTTTTATTTGAAAGAATATACCAGATTGGTCCCTTAGAAATTTCATGAAAATCGGTTCTGTCTTTGCTTTTGAAATCAAAATAACTTAAAATAAAACAAATAGTACATATTTTGCTTACCTGTGACTATTCAGTGGTGCCTACGGTCACTAGAACAGTCCCATTGAAGTCGGTTGGTGTATGTTTTTGGAAAACCTTGATTTTCGTATGTTTATGTTTGTGTACTGTAAAGTCAACGGCTGATTAAATGCTTTGTTTTTGGGGTTATTTGTTTGTCTGTTTATTGGCAAGATAATTAATTTTCACATTTATTTACAGAAAAGTGTTTTTTTTTTTTTTTTTCATTTTCCTGCATGTGTATTTTAAAATAAATCATAATTTTTTTTTCAATCATCGCTTGTGTTTGGGATCTTATAAGTAATAAAATATAGAATCATACTTTACCTTACTAAAGTTGGCCATTTTAGTTTAAATACAATATAAATAAATACATATTGTGTATAAATAGTTATTTATAAAACGATTAAACATATATTAACTAAATAATATGGTTTAATTAACTAAAATAAAAAAAATGATTTGATTGACGACAAAAATGTTATAAAACCAATACTTATATGATTTAATTAAATAAATATTAATTAAATACTTTAAAATCCGACCTTTTTTCCACCTTATTCGACAAAATAAGCTAAATATTAATTCACTTTTGTAAAATAAAAAAAAAAAACAAAATGTCTTGGTTTATTATAGTACATATATTATATGATTAAAGTATTATAATAGTACTTCATTGCTCCAGGCTCCTCTCCCGGAAAACCGACGGCCGCCTACTGCAAGACGATGAAGATCTAATGACGGTGTCCTTCATCCCCAAGCGGCTGGCGAAAGAAGAACCAAGCCTAAACAGCTGAATAAGACTGACCTTAAGCCCTGTTCACACGACACAGCTGGACGTATAATTGTCTACTTGACGCGTGTGGACGGGGCGGTTTTGACGGTGGCTCTTGACTTATTGTGTTCCGGTTCAGAGGAAGTTATAGATTTAATACATATATGGACGAGGAATATAGGTATAATTTATTAGTGCAGCGTTCTTGGTCATGGGTAGAAGTGACTATGATACTGGGTGTTACTCTTTGGGAAAAAAGTCCCAATGAGTAACACTCTGATGCTGGGTGTAACTCTTTGGGAAAAAATCCCAACGAGTAACACTCTGATGTTGAGTGTTACTCTTTGGGAATAAAAATCCCAACGAGTAAAACTCTGATACTGAGTGTTACTCTTTGGGAATAAAAATCCCAACGAGTAATACTCTGATGCTGGGTGTTACTTGTTGGGAAAAAATCCCAACGAGTAATATTCTGAGTCAGGGTGTTACTCGATGGGAGAAAATCCCAACATGTAACATTCTGACTTGGGGTATTACTCTTTGGGAAAAAATCCAATGAGTAACATTCTGACTCGGGGTGTTACTTTTTGGAAAAAAAATTACTAACGAGTAACATTCTGCGTCAGGGTGTTACTCGATGGGAAAAAATCCCAACTAGTAACAATGTTACTCGATGGGAACCCATCGGTCTGAATAGCTTTGCAACATTTATTCACTCTAATCACGCGAAGATAAACTTCGCCACATGAATGCTTACACCGATCGGGTCAGAGTTGACAAGAACCATCGTCAGAGCTCAATTTGAAAATAATCTACTGTCGATTTTTTTATCGTAAAATTAAGCTTTATAAGCGAAATAGTTAATATTTAAAAAAATATATGTCTAGGTAGCTCAATTGGCTCGTATCAGCTCCATTTTTATGTTATTTTACTCGACTGAAGTATATGCTTCCTTTTTGTATCATATTTATTTTAGTTATTATGTGGCTCATTACAACTATAATAACAACAGTAACAACTACAGTAACAATGTCAACAATAACAGTAACATCAACAGTTACTATAACAATAATAGTAACAACGAGAATAACAACAACAATAACCAGGAAAAAAGATGTTTAAATAAATAACTTACTTATTTAAGTACCTATGTAAGTACTTTAAAAATGTTGTAAATATTAAACATATTTTGTTTTACGTTTTGAATAACATTTACACGACTTGTAATTAATAAAAAAACTATTCAAATTGTATGTTACCTGAATAACAACAATGAATATTTTTGTTTAACTATTTTTTTATTATATTATGCGTAACAAAAATATATAAATGGTATTATTATAAGTTATAATATAAGTTATTATCTCAAAATTAAATAAAACATAATTTTTTATACAAATGTAATTGACGTCTGCAACTTAGTTTGCGTTGCGAATAAAAAAAAATCCTTTATAATAGTTACAACAATAAACGCACTTACACCAATAACAACGGCAGTAACAACAATAAGTAGAAAAAAAAAAGTTTTTTATGACGAACATATCCTCGAAATTTCAAGTCTCTGCGTTCAGTAGTTTTGTCTGTGCGTTGTCTGTCAGTCGGTCAGTCAAAATCAAGCTTTTTGTTATAAAAAAACTATTTAAAAGTATATTCTTGACAAAGGTTTTTAATGAGTTGTCAATATCCGTTGCCTGAAATTGTAGAAATTTGCCTGAAATTGTAGAAATTTTATGTTGTAGAAAAATAAATAAATAAAATAATGCAGCTTGCTTCAACCGAGAAATAAAGTCGCTAGTTTTTTTAAAGATTTTTTGAGGTAAAAAAAACAGTTCTTTAGAGTTCTGCCTCTCTATCTAAGTCATAAAGGCATGCATTTATGACATGTTTACACAAAGCAGCTTAGTACGTAAAATGTATGTTTTAAAATTGTATTTTTCGTTTATGTTTGTATACCTTTATTTTTTTAACAAAGTGATATTTAGTGTATAAAAATATATAAATAGTTTTGAACGCATTGTTTTAATATAAAACCCTTTTTAGGGACAAACTCTAAAGCGTCGATGGCAAAGGGATAGTTTACGAGCTACAAGCCAGCGAGTTCGCTTGTAACTTGTAAATTCGCCCGGTTTTTTTTTCAATCTGCTATTGACAATCCTTCCCAAAAGCTAACTCGCTTACTAGCTAGGTTTTTAATTGCCGGCTAGCCGGTAGCTTGTAAACTAGCCCTATTGATTGACGCTTTATATATGACTAGCTGGTGCCCGCGACTTCGTCTGTGCAGGTATCTTTATAAATTGTAGCCTATGTGTTATTCTGATGTAAAAGTACTACAGTGTACTTTTAAAAACTTTAGCACTTTGTCAGCTTGCCAAGTAATAAAAAAAATGTTGCTCTTAACAGGCAATTTTACGATGTATTTGGCACCAAACTTAGTTAGGTGAGCATGCGTAAAGAAAAAAATTGTCCGAAAAAAAAGTTTTAGCTTATTTATTTAATTTTTATCGTCTACTTTTTGGCTGACCCTGTATATTACCTTTATATGTATATTAGTTTGTAAGGTATATATTTCCATGGGCCTATTGCTTTTCTGTCATATTAAGTTGCCTGAAATAAATCTTTATTATTTTTATTACATCATTTACTAATATTTTTGTTTTCATTAAAAATCATCATTATTATTATTATTTAATAGTAACAGTCGGGAAAAATAATCCTGATTGTTCCTAGCTACCTTAAAAGTAAGAACAATCGAGAATAGGTGTTATATATATGTACTATTTTAATTTTATTTCATAAGTATACGAATTTCTAGAAGGCCATGAACGCTGCAAAAAACAAACCTACATACATACACTTTGAAGATTCAGCTCTAGTATCGTAGCTTCGAGCCCGCTTTAAGATCTAGCGTGGTGGTTATAGCCGGGTCCGACAGTCGAAAGTAATGAATTTCGAGAACGCCTATATAGCGCTTTACGGCGCCAGCAACGACGCCCGCTCCAGAGGGGGCGCCAGATATGAGGTTATAGTGCAGTGGTTCGCGGAGTGTAACATCATAGACGAAAGGTAATAGGGTTATTTATTATTTATTACTGTTTAGGAAATTAATAATAAAAATAAGAATAGGTAATCTATCTATAGATTAAATTTAAGATATATTTATAAGAACCGCCTATCCTACCTATTCATGTGTCGCTGCGCCCTATAACAGGGCTCATGTAAATACTATATGAAACTAGTTAAGACCTTTTTCAAATGTACATGATTGCGAAATAAATACATTCTAAATTCTAAAGTTAATAGTGGTAACAACTTAACGCCACAGAAGTTTTAAAGTATAGAAACACTATGTACATTGAAAATATATAATGACAGCGTCCTACAGACGGACAGACCTGGGACCGCCCAGTGACGACTGTTATGCCTAGATCACACGTGCCGAGTACTCAGCGGAGACAGTAAAATGTTACTCGGCCGAGACAGTGGAAGCTTACGTCACTCGCTCGGTACGTGTGATCTAGGCATTAACGTGACCGTCGATGCCAAGAGGGGGAAGCTTGACTTTGGGACACTCGCATGTAATTGTAAGGGTTGTCTTGTTGCCTGCATCAACGAAAGGTGGTTCGATCTTTGCTCAGTTTAGAAATGCAGGGTAGGATAATTTGTTTGTCATCCGCCTTTTCTACGACTACCGTCATTTCTGAAATGTTGGATCGGCAAGCCTGCTCGCCGCGCCACCTACCGGCGGCTAGAGCCTAACACAACCAGTTGCCCTTTGGTTGTCGCACACACCACACGTATTCATTCATCGCGTGTCGCGTGAGACGTTCTCATTCTCATAGTGATTGTGCTTGTCGTTTTGATTGACATCATCATACATAATACCCTGAATTTGGATTACTGAAGCCGTGCTTAGCTGGTCTGCATCAGGAGTGTCGATTGGAAGTGGCAGAGGTAGGTGGCTACATCTTATCTACTCTGTGTCGGCTGAGCAAGATTTCTTCTATCATTAAGGTGTTTCGATATATTTTAATTTTCATTTTACCAGCACCTATAGGTCCCACACCCATACCACGTTTGTCTAGTAACAATCGGGAATTTTATTCTCGATGGTTCCTATAGCTACGAAATTACCTAGTCCATGTTTATTTCTTCAGCTCCTAGGCTATGCCTATCGAATGTCGGTTGGGTCACGTTAGGTCTTAAAATTAACACTACTAATTTTAAAAACGTATAAAATCTAAATTAAAGTATGAAACCTTACTAATTTTTGTTGACATAATCGGAAAACATATACGAATCGAATAGTGTGAAGAAATTACTATAATACGGCGTACTTTTTGAGAATTTGTCCGAAACATTTTGTATGGAAATTTACCTTGAGAATTACCCTTAAAGACAACATTTTTAACGAACAATTTGCGTCCTTATCAACTTAAATTCGCAAACGAGCCACCAGCCCGCTGTAGTGGTGACGCGTTTATGGCAACCATAAATGGATTGAAGTTTCCAGGATATTAACCGAAGCCCTATTCACCCAATCGTATGAGAGACTCTGCCCGAACAGGGAGCCTGTCTCGCTGGCGCAGTTCGTCCAACTGCTTGGCATCCTGGCGAGAGAGACCAGACAGGATGTGGGGGGATTCCTGGATAAGTTCGAGAGGGTCAGAGCGGAGATCGTAGCCCAGGTGGTGGAGTCCAGGCAGAATGACGACTACACGCTGTCCTGATGAGGAAATAAACTTAAGTTCCTATAGTAAAGTTGCTGTGCCCAACAGGGTGAATATAGTACCTATACCATAGGCCTAAGGTGTAAGTGTACATATTTATCTGCAATAAATTACTGAATTACTGATTAATGAAGACAAGTACAAACGGGGAATAGAGGCAAAAAAATAATTTATTGACGAAAATGACGCATGTACAGACAGCATCATAGATAAGTATCCCCCTTGCATTATAATACCCAGCTTCAAATCCCTTCAAATCACCGCCGCGGGCGTCTGGAGAAATTTGATTTTAAAAAATAGATTTTATTGTATAACCGTATGTAAGCCTTAAAATAATTTCAAATATAACAATTTTTGAAAGGATTTATAGCTGGGTGTTTTGTGCAAGGGGGATACTTATCTCTGACGCTGTCTGTACCTATCCAGCATCGAGAGTATGTGTTCTCCTTCCCTATGTGTTCTTTCAGCTAAACCCGTTTTGTAGTTTTGACGTGATTGAGGAATAAATCTCTTTACCTAAGTAAGTAAGTATTAATAAGTATTAGTAAGTATTTAATAGAATAGGTACACAAATATGATCAAAAAGCAATTTCCCAAAGCAGTTTTCCACTAGGTAGGTACAGTCAGCTGCACAGACATGTATACACGTGTGTGTATACACTCCCAAGCTTTTACATTTATATTACTCTTAATTTTGCAAAGATAAGTGCACGCAAGCATTTTCAAATTAATGTAGTCATCTTACTTGTCAGAAGAAGAAAGTCTTTGCAAAATTAAGAGAATGATATAAATGTGAACGCCTGGGAGTGTATACATAGAATCAATGTATGAAAGTATTTTTTTCGAGAACTATGGAACTGATGCCGCTGAGAATGACCCGTCTGTGCGGCTGACTGTACATACCTACCGAAACTCAATCTACGTCTAACGTGGACTACCTAAAGCCTAAACTTTTTGGACTAAGGAAGTTCCTATTCACTTTCTAGTTGTTTTTATGCCTTCTAGATTTTTATTTTGTCAATGTCAATTTGAAAAACTTTGAAATAAAATGTTTATTTTTATTTAAATCCCAGTTAACACAAATGAAATGGAAGACGCTTTCAATAAACTGAAACAAGAAAAGAAAAACAGTGTCGACAACCTTGTCAAGTGGATGAAAGACTGTGAGGGAGTTATTTATCGTAATAAATAAACTTACATTATTTATACTCATATATTTTAATTAATATAAAACACTCGACCCATCTTAAAAACCTAATGGTTTTCAAACCCTCTAGATTTCATACAACACATCGAAAATCAAGCAAGCTAAAGTAGTTACTCGGTCGAATAAACATGACACCTGGCTCGACTGACGTTTGTGCAAAGTACAGCGCGGAATTGGATAATGTTGATAGAGAAGAGGTCCTGTGATACTTGGTAATGATAAGTAATGATAAGGCTTCGCAATTAGAGGAAGAAGAAACACGGAGGGCGCCGCGCGGGGGGCGGGGGACGCAGCAAGTTCCGAGTCAGGTGTCATGTTAATTCGCTCGAGTTATATATGGGCGGGCCAGTAGCGGCGATAGGGCAGGGCGCACACATTTATATATCTCTTAATTTTGCAAAGAAAAGTGCACACAAGCATATTGAAATTAATGTAGTCATCTTACATAAAACAATTTTATTCTTGTCGGAAGAAGAATGTCTTGGCAAAATTAAGAGTTTAATATAAATGTGAAAGCTTGGGAGTGTTTTTTTTTAGTACTTATTACTAATTAGTAGGTACTTTTTCCTTACCTAGTAGGTAATCTACATCTCATCTCATAGTGAACTTTGTGACCAGTGGCGTGCCCAAAATATTGCGTGTACTAGTTGGTTCGCCATCCATGACCTAGTTGATAAATAAATAGATTGGACTTTCCACACAACGCCAGCCCCGGATCTAGGATTTTTCGGGGGGCAAAAATTTAAAACAGTTTTGGATTTGCCGCCCCCTGAATTTGGCGCCCGGGACGCCGAACCCTGGCTGCCCCCTAGATCCGGGGCTGCAAAACGCCATCTTGTACTAGGGATGGCGTCACCTCTACGACCGCCTTGAATCCGCCACTGTGATAAACCATTTCCCTTCCAGCTAAACTAATAGACTCCTCAAAAGCAGCCGAGGAGAAGGCCCGAAAGATGTTCAGTGATGTGAAGAACGCGAGTGACGTGGAACTGGATAAGTTCAAGCAAGCCGTCTCCAAACTGGCGGAGGAGCAGAAGAAGACGGTTGAGGAGTTCTCCAAGATGCTGAGCGAGGAGGGGCCAAAGGTCCTGAACGCTGTGGCAGCCGGAGCCAGCAGTGCTGTGTCTGCCGGCGCTCAGGCCTTCAAAGAGGCTTTGGGGAAGAAATAAAATTGAATATACCTATACTCCGTTTTATAATTCAAGATTTTTTTTGTAAACAAAGAAGTGTCATGATATGACACTGTAACAGAGACAGGTCAGGGTTAAAAACGAGTTTATACCACGGATCACTATTACTAGTAATGGCGCGCGGTTTTGCTTGTGCGATAGTTTCCTATTTTACCTAAATAATTCTTAACCAAACATATTCAGGAACATAGAACACTGAAAAGTAGGTAGAATAGGAAATAAAATTTGTGAATCTAAACTTCTGGGATATTAATCATTATAATGCCAAGGTGCATAGCAGATACCTAACAAATATTCATTCGATTCACACAATTTGAATTTATACCCACCAAATTCCACCAAGATCGGATGAGCGACAGTTATCAACAGATAGACATACATACATGCATAGCGCAATTTGTCAAGTCAAGTGAAACAAAATTGATTGGTCTGTAAATTATTTATTAACCCATGACTAGAGGTATAAAATAAGTTGATACTAAAGAAATAAACACTAGAGGGCTAGCTAGATATCTAGTAACATAAGCTTAGAAAAGGTAGGTAATCTTGTAAGTGCTTACTTTGCTTATATATTTGTAAAGTAGGTATTTCGCAGTTTCAAAATACCTGGATTCAAATTCAAGTGGATTTTGGGGCTACACCACTACATTTTGTTATTCACAATCTAGGGCTTAAGTTTGTTGATATGTTATAGTAGGTAATAGGACTTAGTAGATACTTATTTCAGTCTTAAATAACTAATACTGAAGAATATTTTAGTCTAAAGTGAGAAGTCTACATTTACAGCAGTCACAATATGAATACTTTACGATATAACTTGAACGTATCTTACATACGTTTTGTAAGTAATGTGAAACATATGTAGGGTAAACCAACTTATCATTGGCACCATAGATTATTCAATTTCAGTATGCTTTTTTTAATAAAATATACGTTAATATTAATAAAATGTGGTTTCCTTGTTTTTTCGCACTAAACTCTAGGGTGCCAATAATAGGTTGGTTTACCCTTTTACTAAAATCTTATTTATAACAAATATACAAATTAATGATGAATATTAAAACTTAAATTATTAGTAGGTATGTCCCGTGAAAACAGGCACTTGAAAATCAAACTTTCATTCTATTGATCGTAGAAAATCCCAAAATTCTAACAAACCGCGTACATAAAGTGAGAAAAGTTAAAAATTACTTATAAGTTACTTTACATAAACTAATGCCGACTTGCACCAAACTATCAAAGTTCCTAAGCAATTACTTTTCTTGTTTGGTCCAAATCCAGACCGTTAAGAACTGGCAAGCAAGAAAAGTAATTGCTTAGGAGCTTTGACAGTTTAGTGCAAGTAGACATAATGATTTAATTAATATTAGGTATCTAGGTTTTCAGTTCAATCATAGTTGGTAGACATTTTTTCAATGAGCTCCTGTAAAGCTAACGCCTTCGCTAGACGTCTTCTGAAATCCTGAAATAAAAACAAAAAATAAATACATAAAAGAGCCAGGCCATTTTCTAGCTGCCCTATGAAATTAAGCCAAAACTACTGCACTGATCGAGAGCGAATGAGTTTTAGTTTAGAGTTTAGTTGGTAACGGTCCATAGGCTTCGTTTACTCCCTTCCCTTTTTTTGTTTACCACCTCTCTTTCTCTGTTTAACCCCTCTCTTCCTCTGTTTAACCCCTCCCTTCTTTTGCTAACCCACCCCTCCTTCATTTACCCCCTCCCTTCCATTGTTTACCCTTCCCATCCCATTAATGGATGGGCCCTAAAGCGTCGATGACACAGGGCTTCCCGAAAGATACTCGCAAGCTGTTAAACTGGCGTGTAGCTAGATATTGCAATCCCGCGGGATTGTTATGCGCACAGATATATATTTAAGGTTATGCGGGATTACTCAATCCCGCATCTTTGAAATTATGTTATAAATTAGTAATTATTAATCTGTTTTCTCACTTACATTCATCTTAAAATGTTTGGCATAGTTTAATAGTTTTGTTTGATTTTACCCTTACTCCTAAAAACAATTTTATATTTTAATTCAGGCTTATTCATATATTGGCAAATAATCAAATAAAAACCTTCTCTTAGATGCTATTACTTTATTATTAACCTAGGGTGAAAACTTTTGAAGGTGCGGGATCTAGCAGATTAATAAAAGCACAGCAGAAAACACAGATATTATGAGCAACTTAAGGGGAATCCTCAAATCCAAATTCCATATAAAATGTTTCGGACAAATACTTAAAAAGTACGCCTTATTATAGTAATTTCTTCACACTATTCGTTTCGTCCATGTTTTTTGATTTCGTCAACAAAAAAAGTGAAAGGTTTCTTTACTTTACTACTTTAATTTAGATTTTATACGTGTTTTAAAAAACTTAATGGATTTGAGGATAACCCTTAAGCCATAAGTATAAATTAAGAAAAAAAATTTATACTGAATTCTACAGTGAATTATGTGACTCTACTTTAACTACCTACCCACCTTACCTACATTCATAAGACCAGTCTCCAGTCTGTAACTAACCTATACTTGAGATGAAAAAATTATTCATTCATTCATTCAGCGGGATCCCGCGGGAATGCGTGATTCCGTTTTGGGAGATTGCAATCCCTACGTGTAGCGTATTAACTAGCCGTGTGTCATCGACGCATAAGAATAAGCTAGCCATCCTTACGTGGTAGAGGTGTTGCCCTCTCTCAGGCTCGCGCGCGACGAACATGGCTCGCGTCATGAGGCACAGCGCCTTGCCGTTCATGGGGAAGCGAGGGGGCGAACCCCCGCCCAGAGACACCCACGCCGCCACCTCAGCGCGACGCCACGCGCGAGGGTCTGCGAGAATAAAGATATTTTATTTGACAGAAACACGGTAGGTAAGATGTAAATATGTTAACAGTATAAAGGGTGTATTGCTTAATTAAATAATATATGTTCATGTTTTATCAACACAATAGAGTTAGGCCATCGCGGAATCACTGTGACCTCGCTATACTATATATAGTCCTAGTGCGGGGAACAGAGACAAACCAGAGTCCGGTGACGCAGTAACAGCCATCTGCGGCTAACTGCATTAAACGTCCATCCGAAAAAAAAAAAAAAACAGAGACAAACTTTGGTAGGTACTTGTTTACCTATATTATTGTAAGCTTAATGTATAATCAAAATTGTACCGGCACGTTTTTTCTGTAAAATAAACTTTTTTTTTTTTTTAATAATCTTATTAATAAAAAAGCATGCATAAAAATGCCTGAAGTCCCCCACCCGCCAGGTGAAGAATTATCCACTCATTACGACACACCACAGACATAATTCCCTGTATATATTTATATATAACATTACTTATTAATATACATTTTTATGCATGCTTTTTTATTAGTAAGATTATTGTGTAGATAAAATATGAACATATATTATTTAATTTAGCAATAGTTATAAACGTGCAAATCTAATTACTCACATACTTTGATTGTAAAATACCTTTAAATCATAATTAACATTTATAATGTGACCAAACCATAGTTTTTTTTAAATGGTCTTAAGGGTAATCCTCAAATCCGAATTCCATACAAAATGTTTCGGACAAATACTTAAAAAGTACGCCGTATTATAGTAATTTCTTCACACTATTAATTTCGTCCATGTTTTTAGATTTCGTCAACAAAAAAATGAAGGGTTTCATACTTTAACTTAGATTTTATACGTGTTTTTAAGTTAGTAGGGTTAATTTTAGTTTTCTTTAACCCTTGGGTATGTAATTAAAGATTTCAAAAGCCTTTTTTTTTTTAAAGTAGTTTTGTAAGCTATTACTTTTAGTCATTTATAGTATTAGCAGGAAGCATAAGGACAATTGGGTCGGAGGTGTCAGGTGGCCTCCGGACATACAAGAGACAGTAGCAGGAGGCCTAGAGACGTACTCGGGCCAGTGGTGGCAGGAGGCTAAAAAGGCCACAACCTAGCGAGCAGTGTCCGGAGGCGTCAGTACATAGCCGGCAGGGGTAAGGAGGCCTTTGAGCACATCCAAAATGGCGTGGATTACCTAGCGGCAGGTCGTCGAGCGGCCCCTGGTGGCGCTGCGCGGCGCCCCACGCCTCGTGGGCGGGCGGCACGCGCTCGCAGCTCAATTGGCCCGGCATGCCGCACGGCGGGTATGTCTGCGGCAACGAACATACAGTTGAATGAATGAATGAATCTTAATTTGCGTAATACAGGTACGTTGTGGTCTTACTTTAAATTAGAATCACTGTATCAACTTTTGTCGTGCAAATACTTAAAATTAGAGCTAAATAATTGTTAATAATTATTTGATGTAGGCTTGTTGAAAAAATATCGATACTTCGATATACCTATCGATATTATTTTTCCATTTTATTGATATTTTTGAAAGATACCTATTTAATAATTTCGATGTATCGAAAAGGTATAAAAATATCAAAATCGATATTTTATTGCATATCCGACATCCCTAATTTGACGACACGGATGGTCGAGTGGCATGAGAGTTGACTACTATGCTACGCCGAGTGTCGCGGGTTCGATTCCCGCTTGGGGACAAACATTTGTGTGACAAACATCGGTGTTTGTCCTGAGTCTGGGTGTTTTCTATTTATTTCATGTTGAGGTATTTACAAAAAAGAATAAGTATTTGGGGCTAGATGGCGTTGTGTGAAATGTCCAAAATAATTATTATTTATTTATTTTGTTCCTATCCTACTCATATACCTATGAAGGATGAAGGGCTTGAAATCGGTACGGGTAAAGGTAAAGGCAGTAATATGTACCTACTATGTTATCTAGTTGCAAGGAAAATGATGAAGGTCAGTCTCAAAAGCCATGTCACTAGAACAGTGTTACATATATATGAAAGTAGATGGATATACGAGAAGAGGAAGATCACAGAAAAGATGGATGGACTATGTGAAAGAGGATATGAGCAAAGCAGGCGTGAGTACAGAGATGACGGCTGATAGATGAATGGAACAAGAAGACATGATGTACCGACGACCCCACCTAAGTGGGAGATGATGACCGAATTTCAACAAAATTGATCAAGTAATTCTGAGGGATTGAGCAACAAACATCCAAACATCTTTTCCCATCCTCGCAAACTAATATTTGAATAGGAAAAATACGATGGTGGATGTGGCTTAAGGGGAATCCTCAAGGCAAATTTCCATACAAAATGTTTCGGACAAATACTCAAAAAGTACGCCGTATTATAGTAATTTCTTCACACTATTCGTTTTGTCCATGTTGAGTATTTGTCCGAAACATTTTGTATGGAATTGGATTTGAGGATTAGCCTTAATTAACGACAACAGTTTGAAGCCATAGGTCGCTAAAAGTTTTGACCGTTTTTAACCGTAAATATGAAAATATTATGCCTTAAAAAAACAACGGACGCACCCTTCACCCATTGGGCCTACCTCTAGGGTTTTTTCAACCCAAGGTCGCTCACAATGCCCAATTTGAGCCTATTCAACCCAACTATTGTATAATACAATAACGTAAAGTCGCGTGGCTGACTTCCGGTCGGTAAATGGCGGCTATTTTGACAAATGCCGACTTCCGTGCCATTGTCGCATTTCCCGATATTTGTTAGGGCTTCCGTCCGGTCGTTTCAGGACTAGGTTTGATGGTTTGTAACAATAAGTTAAGTAAACTGTAGTTATTTTGTGATACGTAGATAAATAGAGGTAATAAAACTACACTACACTAGTCTTATATTTATTATTTATTTAGTACTAGTCTTGTATTTGTTATTTTCCATGTGTACAATAAAGAATTATCTATCTATCTTTCTATCTACACCATTCTTTCTTCGTTTATTTAGGACAAGCCAGATACCCGCCGCGGCTAATATCTTTCTTCTTCTAATTATCGTGTCAATAGTTATTTCAAACCAGTGCAGTTCGGTGAAAGGATTTTAAGTGCGCCTCGAAGAAGCTCTTTTCGTGCACTTAAAATATTTACTTATTCTATGGCCGCGGTTACAGGCAAGCTCGTATTTTGTTCATAGACTTTTATATCGAAACTAATATGTCTATTTGATATTTTTCTTATCGTGTCACAAGTTCTATCGAACCAGTGTGGTGAAAGGATTTGAAGTGCGCCTCTTGAGGCTCCTCTAAGAGTGATTTGCTATGAATCACAAACATATTATAAGTTCAATTTATGGCACAAGAAATATTTGCCTACTGTCCATCTATTTATTTGTAGCTATTATTATCAACATTTCTAACCGAAAGGTCGAAAGACCTAGCATCAGCATTTGTTAGACCCTCACTCACCAACCCACCATTCGCTATTTATTTGTGATATACTTATTTTAGTAAGAGTTAGTAAGTTTTAAATAGCTACATATATGTATAGAATCCAAATTGCGTGTCTCCTGCCGCGATCCTCGTACTTCCTCAGGGGTAACAGAAAACCAGCGCCTCAGAAGTAGGTCACTACTGTTCACCCTTTTTTTTTCTCTTTCTTATCTTTGTAATGTGTTTTCTTTTTAATGTTATGCATGTGTAAGCAAATAAATGTTTTCTTATTCTTATTCTTATTATTGGTGATGCTTTTGAAGGAGGCTGTGGGACAAGAATAGCTAATATTAATAATCAAGATTTTACAATAACATACAACAACCGACTTCAATTGGACTGTTCTAGTGACCGTAGGCACCACTGACAAGTCACAGGGAAGTTTCGGTTACTTAGACGTAATTTTTTCAGTTATTTTGATTTCAAAACCAAAGTACTGAACCGATTTTGATGAAATTTTTATGGGACCAATCTGAAAGTATATTCTGTCAAACAAATATTTTTTTCAAATCGGTTTAAAAAAAACAAAGTTCCGAGGTAACAAACAAAAAAATTGGTTGTCTGTAAAGTTGGTTTACGGCGTGACTACCAGACCAGCGTAACGGGACAATGAGCGTTACCGGACAATGACAGCGTTACCGATCAGGTCAACGTTTTTGTGAATGCAGCCGGCGCGGGGCGTTCCGTTCATTTATTCATTAAGTCACATCAAAAAAAAAAACAATCGAACTGATAACATCCTCCTTTTTTGAAGTTGGTTGGAAATAACTTTGAGCTATTACTTTGTTTACGGAAGCGGCGAGAGCATATTGCCAGTTGTAAGACCACGACAGGTGTCAGACGGCTGCGCACGCGTCGCATCTGCGCGCCATGTGCGAAGTCAGCGCAGTGCGTGCGTACGCGCACATATATTTTGCACCTTTAGAGTTTTGAGTTGACACTTCTTGTAAGTACCTATCATTTAAGTTAAGGCCAATCCTCAAATCCGAATTCCATACAAAATGATTCGGACAAATACTCAAAAAGTACGCCGTATTATAGTTATTTCTTCACACTATTCGTTTCGTCCATTTTTTTTGATTTCGTCAACAAAAAAAGTGATAGGTTTCATACTTTAATTTAGATTAAATACGTGTTTTTAAGTTAGTAGGGTTAGTTTTAAAACACGTATAAAATCTAAATTAAAGTATGAATCCTTTCACTTTTTTTGTTCACGAAATCAAAAAACATGGACGAAACGAATAGTGTGAAGAAATTACTATAATACGGCGTACTTTTTGAGTATTTGTCCGAAACATTTTGTATAGAATTCGGTATTCATATTATAAAATTTCTGTTGATGAGATCACGCCTCGTCATGATCTAGAGTAACATACACAATACACATATGTATATGTAATACCTATGGGACATTATTTTATTGATGTGTAACATCGCTTTATGTCGATTCGTAGGAGTAATTTCGTAAAATTGAATGGAAGTGTGTAGTTACAGGAAGTTAGCCGTCAGATGGTACCAAAGTACCAACCTCAGAAAAATGAAGTACGTACTTAATTATTTACTTATTATGATAATATGCGAGTCATGCGACTACTGTCTAAGCTTCGCTCGTTTTATTTTAAATTTTTTGGAATATAAATCACGTTAGTATGATATTGTTTTTTTTTTGTACGCCAGGATGTTTACAAACCTAACATCAGACACTAATTTTCTTATAAAAAGTATCTCGTTCGAGCGGAAACGCTCGCGCCATCCCGCCAGACGGATGGACGCACCATAATCGAAATCGACACTTCCGGTTTCGAAAAAGGAACACATTGTCTTTTTTATTATCCGGTACCGGCAATGTTTAAGACCCTACCGCTACGTCCTTTTCAAATAAAAACTACATCCTTGAGCGCAAATGTAGGATTGTTACCGTGGCTTAGTTGGTGTAGTGACCCTGCCTACGAAGCTTGGTGTACCGGGTTCGATCCCCGGTCGGGGCTAATATTAGTGTGACGAACGCAAATGTTTGTTCTCGGGTGTTGGATGTTGTGATGTCTTGTCTGTGTCCATGCCACCTGCGACACAGGGAATCCTAGTGCTAGGGTTTGTGTGTGTAAATGTTTTTTTTATTTTTATTAGATAGATCTATTTATAGATAGAAGGACATAGGCTGTTTATCATACCACATTACGAACGAAACGCGGGTAGCAGCTAGTACAGCTCCAAGTAAGTATGTAAGTGACAAATATTTTGAGTTATTCCCATCTGTCACCCTGCTCTGTCCCCCTAGGGTGACAGATGGAGCTTTTACCTATTAATTGATAAAGTTCTATCTGTCCGCCCGTCAGTAATAGGGGGACAGACAGAACTAATTTATTCCTGTCTTTTCCCTAATCAAAAAATAGTAGATAGGTACACTATGATGATACACACATAATAGGTGTATACATTTAGTCTATATAGGTATTACAATGGTAAAACAGAAAACTAAAATAATAAAAGTAAATAGAACGTCAAGCCATTCGGTAAAACCGCATTTAAGACTCTAGGGCCAAAAAGTAATTATAAAATCTGTTCAAGGAGGTTCAGTTTGTAATAAATTTTATCGGGGAAGTTGAGGACTTTTTCAAATTTCGGCAAAAGGCCCTTGGTTGGTTATTTGTACATAAATTTTCTTATTACCTTACTGATAGATAATACAAACGTCAAATTATGTTTCTCATTTAGTTATTTATTTCGAAAAAAGTCTGAATGGGCTTACAGATAACTCCAAGGCGCCCAAACACTATTCTACACCCAATGTACCTACCTACAGTCTTGGTGCTACAGTTTATAATAAGCCTCATAACTAAGGCTTTCATCCCGGGAGTCTCGGTCTCGAAAATTTCGAGAGTCTCGACGATTTTTCGTTATTTTCGAGACTCGAGACTGGATGGTTTCGGTACCGGGAATAACGAGACTTTCGATACTTATAAAAATCTTAACAATATTCAGTGTAGATAGCCCTTAGTATAATCTAAAACAAGGATACGACATAGTGGTATAGTCTTATGACTTTAGCTTACCAAAAATGGCAATTTAAAAAAAAAGTTATATGTGTGGAATGAATGTAAATGTAAATGGACTCCCTTTTCCGCACTTGGACTCCTGTTGATCCTTTGTGCGTCGGATTTCCTGACTAATAGTTTAGCCAGCCTAACTCCGCCCAGAGGCACAGAAGTTTCCTGGGTTCTTCGCAGGCTTCGCGGAGTGACCTCGTTTTTTTGAGGATTTCCTCTCGTTGCTTTGCCACTCCCACGCGTTCCAGGATTACGTGGGCGAGCATTTCCTCCTCGGTCAAGCAGCCTCTACAGAGTGGGCTGTCTGTGTTTCCAATGTTGTGCAGATGTTTGTTAAGCAGGCAATGTCCTGTGATAGTAACCACAATGATTCTTAAATCTGGTCGTTTCAAACTAAGTAAACGTCTAGTTAGACGTGGTGCAAGTTGCGGAAAGGCCATTCTTGATTGTTTGCACTTCTTGGTTTGCCGCCAGCGCTCACTGTGCTGTGTTTTTGTACGTTTGCGTATCCACGCTCGCAATTGAGAAAAGGGTTATGGTAGGAAGGGAGATGGCCCTTCCCTTCCAGTCTCAGATCCTTTTCTAGCCAACTCGTCTGCGGCGTCGTTCCTTAATGAGTTACTGTGCCCCTTAATCCACTGGAGTGTTATTCGGTTGGCTTGGGTTATTCTCTCCAGTGCTCGGTGGCATTCGTTAACGAGCATTGAGTCACAAGTATTGCTATCTAGTGCTTTTAGTATAGCCATACTATCGGTTAGAATTCGTATATTTTGATTTTCGATTTTCCTCCGAAGTATGGTGTTTGCTGACTCGGTGATCGCTACACATTCGCATTGGAATATGGAGCTGTATGCACAGCGCGAGAGTCATTGATATGTTTATGTTGTAATCAAATGAAAGGCCCCTGTACCTTCGTTGGTTTGTGTGTGTATGTGTGGAATGAGGAACCAGTTCGAAAAAAAAACGCAAATTTTGATAAATCAGGAACATCGGACATCACCGAACATCATCAAATACTGGATTGTAAAGTTAAACTGTGATGTGTTCGCTAATACGCCATAAAATGCCTAAATGCCATTCCTATGAGTGTGCCTTTATGTACTATTAAATTAGTCTCGAAAGTCTCGTTTTTCCCGGGAATTTCGAGACCGCATCAAGTCTCGATTTTTTTTCCCGGGACTCAGAAAGTCATCGAGACTGAAAGCCCTACTCATAACCCATTATAAATAACACCCGACTATTCGCGCTCTTTTCACTTCCGGCCACAGATACAATACACAAAACAAGTCGTTTCCCGCCATATTTCTCAATCTCACAATTGTTGTCTCTTTTCACATGCAATTAGTGAGACTTTTGTTTTGTGAGAACGACAATTACCCTAAGTAGAAATTAAATTACGTTGGGTACCTGCCGCCTTTTACGACCACGCAAATTGCTTATTGCAAAGACAATAGTTATTTGTACACCAAAGGACTGAAACAAGTAATTTTAGGGCGGATATTCAAGTCGAGTATAAATTGGGCTTCAGGACCGAGGTCCACACAAGATTTTTCACTTCAATTGCGAGGAATTTAAATAAACTTCAACTGAAATGAGCGCCCATTTCGTAATTCAAAATCAGCGACAGCCATCAAATGAAACCACGATATTCGAAGTTCAAAAATAGTTATATCAAGGTCCCTCATAATACCCTGATTAATGGATATAATTATGAAGAACCGAAGTTCGAATTATGAATAAAGTTCTCAACTTCCGGCATGAAACCTCTTTCAAACTGAACCTCTTTGAACAGATTTTATAAGCAATCACTTTTTTTTTCCTAGGGCCTAAAATGCAGTTGTATGCACGAAGTTGAACTTTACGAGCATGAAAAGTGAAAAATTAATGAATGAATGAATAACAAATTTTGTACTGGACAATAAAAATTACTTCACGTATTTACCTACAATCGGCGGTCTTATCGATATTTATTTCAAAAGCGATCTCTTCCAGACACACTTTTTATTGTATATAGTAACACTGTTTCTATTATTTAATTCCCATCGAGTAGCACTGTTTCTATTATTTAATTCCCATCGAGTAACACCATTTCTATTATTTAATTCCCATCGAGTAACACCGTTTCTATTATTTAATTCCCATCGAGTAACACCGTTTCTATTATTTTATTCCCATCGAGTAACACCGTTTCTATTATTCAATTCCCATCGAGTAACACCGTTTCTATTATTTAATTCCCATCGAGTAACACCGTTTCTAATGTTATATGCTGGCCCGGACGGACGCCAAGATGTAGGTTCAAAATCTAGTAGTCGTTACATTTTAAACATAAACTATAATAAATTAAACTCACCATTTAAAAAAAAATAAAGAATAAAGCAATCCTCCTCTCAGGGATATATCACAAACACCACGGAATAATATCGACACACCACAAAAATTAAATAGACGCACGTCCGCTCACAACGGCTGTCAGTAATCTTCTGAAATGAATGAGATATGATATTATGAATTAGGATATTCAATGAAATCTAACTCAATATTTATCATACACGCCATTTTAAACCTTATCGTAATTGAATAGAATTCAAATTCGACAGAAGATTCAAAGTCGCTTACAAAAAAACACCACATTTGCAACCCTGCGCCGCGTAACTTTCTGGATGCGGGCATTGCCTATCTCTTTCATCATAAAGTGGATTTCAGCAGGAGCGAAAAGGATAGAGTTTGGTTTTAAAATCGATAATGAATATCTCACATCCTGCCTGTCAGCATGTGGTCCAAAACAAATCGTTTCCGCACGTAATATTTAGTTTTTAGGATTCGCGTAGTCACTACTTTAGGATTTATGTTTATTTCGTAGTGATCAAACCCTAAATTGAATTGATTAAATAGGTAATTAGGTTCGATAAATTAAAAACCGAATATTTGATACTGATGTATTTACCGTACCGCGTTTGAACCGAGACTGGATGAGCTTTTACAAGAGCTGTACAGATTGACTTATAGTTAGTATTAGAGTATAATGACGTATTGAGTAACAGCTTATTAAATAGTAATTAAACACATTATGTAGTGTATGCTACATATACACCGCCCTTAAAAAAAATTAAATCAACATGAAAATGAAAATAAAATGTTTTAAAAATACAATTGAAAAGAAAGTGTAAAGGCGTTGAGCGTAAAATAATACAAATTTTAAAACAATTATGTAGCCAACATGTATGGGTTGGAAAAAAAAAAATTTGAAATTAAGTAAATCTCGTTTCGTAAAAATAATAAACATAGATGCAAAATGTAATCAAAAATATAAATGTAAATTAGTGTAAGTAGTAAATTATAATTGAAAACTAAACAAGTAAATGATTATAAAAACACGATACATGATTTGTTTGTTAAAATAAGTAAGTAAGTAGTTTCAAATAACACATTAAAGTAAATTAATTTAGTTTGATTAATGTAAATGTAATGCAAATTGTATAAAAACATTAATTTGACATAATTGATTGATTTAAAAATATAAAACTCATTGAAAAATGCTAACATACAAGTAAGCTAGTTCTCGTAGAGATAGTAATAAAATAATATAAATGTTTATGACCTTTCTTTGACAGGGAAAGGTAGGTAAGGTACTTGAATGAGTAGCGATAAGAGTTAACGCAAGTGGAATACGATGGGAGACGTGTGTCGCGTCTGCGTATTTTTGAGTTCTATTTTTAGAATATAGTCCCTTAGATGGTACGATATTATTTTATTCACTGGTTTAACCCGCACTCAAGTTTTTATTTTTTTTTATTGATTTTGCACTTCACTGCATTTACACTTACACAGTACACTGTTGGACGTGGGCATGTGCATGGTTGGCCCACACACGACCGATGATGTTAACGCTGCTGGCACGATGATAGCGCGCTGCTGCTGTAGCAGGCGTCGTTGAAGGTGATTGTGTGTAATCAATTGTACCATTATAGTTGACGCAGGAAAACTATTGACGCATTTATCTGACGGCTATTTACTAAACAGTCACTAAATGCGTTGGTTGATTTCTGCTGCGTGATGAATAACTCGTTGTGTTATGAGCAACGTATTGTGTGTGAAGTGGTACTCATATATCAAATCTCACTGTTTTTTTTACGGTGCGACCTGATCTCGTAACGATTGGCGGCGTCGTTGTATTTGAGGCTGTAAAGTTCTTTGTTCCTTGAAGTGTGGTTTGTTTGGGAACAATAGTCAATGGTTCGGGAGCAATAGGTCCTTTGTCCGACGAAACAATTCGATTGTTTGAAACCTTAGGTGCCTCGTCCGGTGTTATGTTAGTAATAGCATTAAAATAAGCAGGTTTGAGCCTATCGAGCGATATAACGACATCCCGAGTACCTACCCGAACTGTGTAGTGTTTGGAATTTCTGAGAATTACTTTGAATGGCCCCTCATAAGGCGGAGTTAACGATTTCTTAGCTTCACGCCTCACGAAAACGTATTCAGAATTCTGTAAATCTTTGTGCATAAAAATTTTTCGATGATCAGCTTGATTACGTGTGGATGTTTGTAGCGTAGATAATGTTTCCATGAGCTTCGTTGTGTACTCGGTGTCGTTGATTTTCTTTTCGGATGCGATGAAAAAATCTCCAGGTAGAGCTAATGATTTCCCGTAGACGAGTTGAGCGGGGCTGAAACCTAGGTCTTCTTTGATGGTTGACCTAAGTCCTAGTAATATGAGAGGTAACTCTCTTGCCCAGTGAGTTGTGTCTTTGCATCGGGCCATTATTGCGCTTTTGAGTGTTCTATGACTGCGCTCTACCATTCCGTTTGCTTTCGGGTTATAAGCTGTTGTGTGGATTTTTTCAATACCGAGTAATTTGGTTATTTGGGTAAACAGGCGTGATTCGAATTGACGACCCTGATCGGTACTTATAGTAGATGGACAGCCGTATCTTGAAATCCATTGTGTTAGAAAAGCTTGCGCTACCGTTTCGGCGCTAATTTCTTTGATTGGAACGACTTCTAACCATCTAGTGTGTCGGTCGATAATTGTAATACAGTAATTGTAGTCTTCCGATGGTGGTAGTGGACCGATGATGTCAATATGTATGTGGTCGAATCTTGATGAGTTTTCAAATTCTCCAAGCGGGGTTATCGTGTGTCTGTTTACCTTTGATTTTTGGCATTGTATACAGTTTTTCACGTATTGAGTGATATCTGCATTCATACGTGACCAAAAATATCGTTTAGTGATTAAACGTTTAGTAGCGAGTACGCCAGGATGGCTGACGTCATGGATAGACTTAATAGCAGTTTTTCGATAGATTCGAGGTAAGTAAGGTCGCGCGCATGGTGTTGATGTTTCGCACGTTATCAGTTGATCCGATCCAGGAATGTTGATGATATTGAAGGACAAATTTTCTTGATTTTTTAAGTCCTCCAGTTCTTTGTCTTCGCTTTGAGCGGCGGCTAATTGTTGATAGTCGAATAGACTCGGCATTTTGATTTCGTTAATTCGTGAAAATGCGTCTGCTACTGAATTTTCTTCGCCTTGAATGTATTCTATTTTGTTGCAAAATTGCGCAATAAAATCTAGTTGTCGGATACGTCTTGGTGTGTCAGCTGTTGAATTTTTCTTGGTGAGAGCGAAAGTAAGTGGTTTGTGATCCGTTACGACTGTGAGTTCGCGCCCTTCGACCATGTACCGAAAATGCTTCAGTGCCATGTATATAGCTAGTAACTCGCGATCGTACGTACTGTAGCGTTTTTGACTTTCGCTCAGGCCTTTTGAATAATAAGCCAATGGTTCAAGTTGATTGCTGACGAGTTGTTGCAATGCTGCTCCGACGCATGTACCAGATGCATCAGTCATCATAATTAGTGGCGCATTTTCATCAGGGTGATTTAATAATGTGCATTCCCTGATTTCTGTTTTGCACTTTTGATAAGCCTGGATCGCTTCTTCTGTCCATTCGATTTTGGTCTTGTCTTTTTTCTTTGAGTTGTGTAAATATTTGTTGAGTATAATTTGAGATTCGGCTGCTTTTGGTATACTGCTTCGGTAAAAATTTATAAAACCTAAGAAGCGTCGCAGTTCCTCGATAGTGGTTGGTTGTGGATATTCTGTGATGGCTCGTACCTTTTCTTCGTCCGGTTTGATGCCGTCACAGGTGATTTGGTATCCGAGAAACCTGAGTTGGTTTTTGCCGAATTCACATTTGTTTGTATTGATTGTGATTCCGTATTGATCTAGACGTTGAAATACTGATTCCAGATCTTTCTTATGGGAATCTATGTCTGTGGAAGCTATCAAAATGTCATCTAAGTAGCTGAAAGTGTTGTCGGTGCCTTTCATGACCTTATTGATAAATCTTTGGAAGCTTTGCGCACCGTTGCGTAATCCAAACATCATTTTTTCAAATTCAAAACTTCCAAAAGGTGTGGCGATCGTTGTTTTCTTAATGTCCTCCGGTGCGATTGGTATATGATGATAAGCTCGACGAATATCAATTTTAGAAAATACGGTTTTCCCCCTTAGTATATAAGTAAAGTCCAAAAGTCTTGGAATGGGGTATCGATCGGGCTCAGTGATGGCGTTTAGTCGCCGGTAATCTCCGCACGGTCTTAATTCGCCATTTTTTTTATTAACTAAATGCAAAGCGTTTGCCCAGGGACTCGTGGAAGGTCTGCATATTCCGAGCTCTACCATACGCTCGAATTCTTGTTTGGCCGCTTTATATCTGGCGGGATTGAGTGGTCTTGCCTTTTCATACACAGGTGGTCCGTTTGTGCAAATATGGTGTACGACGTTGTGCTTCGGAATGGACTTAAATGATTCCGGTTTGGTAATATCCGGATAACGTGCTAATATTCTGTGGTACGGATCTGTATTGTTGATTGTTTGAATGATCGGCGTGTGTTGATCATCCGAGGATATTTGCGTAATCCTCGCTAAACTTGTGATCTCGTCTACCAACTTCCTACCGTGTAAATCAACCATTAGTTGGTTCTTGGCCAAGAAGTCAGCACCGATAATCGATCTTTGTACATCCGCTAAAATGAAAGTCCATTTCAATGGGCGTCGCAGCCCTAAATCAAGTGTGATAGTTTGTACGCCATACGTTGAAATTGTAGTCCCGTTGGCTGCGTAAAGGGTATAGTCTGATGTTTTTTTATTTCGACCCTTGAATGCGAGAACCGATACGTCAGCCCCCGTATCGATTAAAAAACGTGTGCCACTTTGCAGATCGGTGACACAAAGGCGATGTGTTTGGTTGGCGTTGGCACCTGCGCTCGCCATCGTGGGTGCCGATTTTAGTTTTCCGACATCGGTACATTTGTCATTGCCGCATTTTGATGCATTTTCGCCGTAAATATAATGATAGTAGCACTTGAAGTTAGCGTCACCGGGCTGAGCTGTTTGGCGGCGGTAGCGCTCTTGATTAGCGCTGCGTGAGCTCGACCGGGATCTCAAGTGTGCGGGCTGTCGGTCTGGGTTACGACGGGTGGTTTCGAGTTCATTGAACTTTTTGTTGAGTGCGGCGATGTCTTGCGTAATTTTTTGTAGCTGACTTTCAATGCCGGTATTAAATGAGCTAGTTGATGGTTTTGTTGCGCTATAGATTTCAGTAGTTGGGCGCACGGATTCCATAATTTTATCAGCAATAGTAGCTGTATCTTCTAATTTTATGTCGCACGCAGTAATCACGGCGCGTACGGCTTGCGGAAGCCGGGTTAACCATAGAATCTTTAAAGTATCTTCAGGTATCTTGTTTCTCCCTAACTCCTTCATTTTTCTCAGTAGCTGGGAGGGTTTCTGGTCACCAAGTTCTATGTCATTGAGTAATTTATGAAGCTGTTTGGTCTCTGACTCTTCATATGCAGATATGAGTCTATTTTTGATCGCTTCGTATTTGTTTGTCGCGGGCGGATTCTCGAGGATGTCGCTAACCTGCCCTAGCTCATCCCTACCTAGTTTAGCTATAACTAGTTGATATGTGTGGAGGTCACCTGGTTTTTGTGGTGTGACGATGGCCTCGAAGTGATGAAACCACAGGCGCGGCTTGGTGGTCCAGAACTCGGAGATCCTGGAGTTCACCGTTATCGCGTTGGCTGCAGATTCGGTGGTTGCAGGGATGGGCGCTGGTGTTTGAGGTTGATGCGCGCTGGCGGTGGTGTGAGTCTCGGGCTCCATCGTAGTGAATGGAATATACGGTCACGGCACGTAATGTTTTTTTTTAAATAACCACCACTAAAGTCACTTTTTCACAAAAGGTCGCGGAAAGTTATAAAAAAGAGAGTTGTCGGGGTCACCACTTTAGGATTCGCGTAGTCACTACTTTAGGATTTATGTTTATTTCGTAGTGATCAAACCCTAAATTGAATTGATTAAATAGGTAATTAGGTTCGATAAATTAAAAACCGAATATTTGATACTGATGTATTTACCGTACCGCGTTTGAACCGAGACTGGATGAGCTTTTACAAGAGCTGTACAGATTGACTTATAGTTAGTATTAGAGTATAATGACGTATTGAGTAACAGCTTATTAAATAGTAATTAAACACATTATGTAGTGTATGCTACAAGTTCAAAACGTCTTCTTTTTAATTTTTGTTATTGGAAAATTCACCGTATGTACTAATATTTTAAGAAATAATTTTGTTTATATTATAGCTGTATTTGAGTAGTAGTTTTCATACATAATTAGGGTTTCCGGCTGATTGTCGAATTCCCGCGCAAACGTATTTTTAGATAAATGGCGGACGTCGCGTCGGATGTTTTGGGTTGACAGGACGAGACCTTTTTCTTAGCCACTAATAATAAATGGTGATCAGGGTTTTTTTTTCTATAGTAGGAAAGGTCTCGTTTTTGTAATAGGGTTGTTTTTAAATGGTGTCAATTTTTGTGGATTGCACGTACAGCCATATCCGGCGGAAGTTGTCATTGAAGTAGGAATGAGCGGAAATTAGTTCGATAATTACTGAGTTACTTACATATTTAAATGTAGCATTTAATTTACTTTGAATAACAAACGTGTGTTCATTTTTCCGCCCTCGCTTCTCGTTCTGGTTAATAAAAATCATTCAGTCTGAAGCAAGCAATTTTACAAGTTTTACACAATCATACCTAGAACCACAGACGTAAATCTAGATACCTACTACTAATCTTAAATATATATCTGTGCCTAGAACCATTCTAGAAAATAGAATACCTACCTTGCGTTCACTGCTACAACTAACTGGGTAGGTACAACCGCCTTCAATGGGACTGGTCTTGTGACCGTAAACACCACTGAAAAAGTCACAGGGAAGCAAAATACCTACGCAATTTCGACTTCGACGACATATTTAAACTAAACTACTGAACCGGTTTTGATTAATTTTCCATGTTACCAATCTGAAAGTACCTAGATGTATCCTCTGAAACAAAAAAAATGTTTTTAAATCGGTTTTCATATAACAAAGTTCTTTGTAACGAACATAGCTTTTTTGGCCCTTCTTCTTCTTATCGTGTCACTAGTTCCTTCGAACGGCGAACCAGTGTGGTGAAAGTATTTCAAGTGCGCCTCGAAGAGGCTCCTTTCGTGCACTCGACACATGCTTTCGAACTTTAAATTCAAATTCAAATTCAAATATTTATTTGCATTATACGTTGTATAAAAGGTCTTAAATTGTAAAGAGTATCAAACGTACACCCTGTAAGGGCACAACAAAATATGACTTACAAAAGAAAACTTATGCTAAGTTGTTTATGTTCTACGACATGCCGGTTTCCTCACGATGTTATTATATATTTTTTGATGTATATTTTGGCCTTAGGTGTACCTAATCTACATGGAAATATTTTTTTGTTAAGGTTATTAAGAATTAATATTACTTATTTATTTCGTGCCCACATTATACGTTGAAAATGTGGCGCTAGTGAGCTCAAACCAATTTTATGTTTAAATGTTTTGTTTCCCTTTCCAATAAACTACGGATGGAAGTAGTTCAGATGCTTAGATACAGATGGCGTTGTTGGCATGCCTTATTATTATTATTTAACTTACTAGTGATGTGCGTACACTACATCGATCGTCGTTAATATCATTTTTTTTTTAATACAATATATTTCTATTTATATTTAAGACATTTCACACAACGCCATCTAGCCTCGAACTAAGCAGAGCTTGTTTATGGACACCAGATAACTGATAAACTTAAACTTAAATACTTTTATTTGTATACAGGATACATAAAAACACCCAGACTCAATAAATACACAAAACACCGATGTTCATCACGGAAATGTTTGACCTGAAGCGGGAATCGAACCAGCGACGTGCATTTTAATGCTGAAAGATATCTCCCGTATTGCAATTTTCAGTCTTCCGATTCGAATTTGTATAAGAGGTTTATATCAGAGAATAACTATCTATTCATCCATTCTAACAAACTTTTTTTCTGATATATATATATATTTTTTATTACGATTTGTTACCTATATTCAACAATAAAAATCTACGATTGTGACTGAGAGATATTAGACGGGATGGAACTCGGAAGTTGGCGCTATGATAAAACACGCGCACCGCGCCGAGCAAAGGGAAGCCTACGCGTAGGCTTCCCTTTGCTCGCGCGCGGTGCGTGTGCGTATAGGGATGTAAACTAGATGATAGATGTTTTAGCATCGATGTTAAAACCCAAAACATCAACGATACATTGTTCTTCATATGGGATGTTTTATTAACGATGTTTTATCATAGCGCCAACTTCCGAGTTCCATCCCGTCTAACCTCTCTCAGTCACAATCGTAGATTTTTATTGACATGGAGATGATTGCTACTTCTATTTCATTGTCATATGGTGATATAATTTCATTTTGTAACAGCGAAATCACCGGTGATTTTTCATCAGTGGCCTAATGTGCTAATGATACCTTTTGGTTAAAATAATTCACGCATGATTCGACATCACGTAATCACTCCTACTCACAGTCAGCACACTACTGACTGTCTGTTATTGTTATTTACGATAGGTACGAATGAAATTGTAAATGGTGCGAGTATCACAGTCATGATCATGACATCACAGCGTACAAAATCGCTTTCCGGGGCGCGCCAGGCGGATATTACCAGTGATTTTGTAACAGACTTGGTCTAACAAAGTAACAAGGGTTATGTATGATCAGTTTATACCATGATAAATAACATGTTACTCGGTATACTTTCATGCCTAGTGGGTGGGGAAGCCCACTTCACTCACAGAACACTATTGACTTCACTTCTTCACCTATTTATTACCGTTATTTATTACTTCTTTTCTCCGTGCCGTTATGTAGCTGTGGACTTTATTGTACGTAGTACTCCAAAGAGTTTGGATATACCTATAATAGAGATAATCATAGGAAACTTCAAAGAAAGTCCCACAATTGTTATGTGGGACATAATTATCCAACCAAGTGTATTGTTAAATGGTTCTGTCGCTTTCCATCTACATTGACTATCTTTCAAATTTAATCTCATAAAATGTCATTATTTTGTTTATTTTTCAACGGGGTTTTGGTTGTTTTATATTGTTTAAAACGTATTGAACTATTGTAAATAGTGAAAAAAACATGTGAAATGTCGAATTGTGCCCTCGTATTATGCCAGTCTCATGAAAAATCAAGAGAACTTGAATTTTCAGCGGTAAGTATCTATTTGTGTATTTACTCATTAATAACCCATACTAAACACATAATTATTACGTAGAAACATTGAATAACGTCCAATAAGTATAGAAATATGAAGAATCGGCGTTTTTCATGCTAAAATCATGAATAAATCGAGGTTATGATATACCATAAAGTTAGAATGTAAAGAGGGGTAATGACATTTCAATTGCGATACAAGAAATGATAATAAGCATGTGCGAGTGATTGTCTATGTGTTGCTCAAAAATAGTGATTAGCATTCAATAAGATGTTTTATCGACATCGATAACTGTGGTACCTACCCATTTTGCGTCACAAGTCTTAATAGAGAAAAAAATAGTGCCTACTACACAATCATGTTGTTAATAGAGGGTTAATGAGTGGATAATCCTTCAGCTGCGTGTGGGGGTCATCAGAAAATGAAAATATGTTCCCAGTAGAAATCCCACGGACTTAGAATTTTTACTGGGTACATATTTTCATTTTCTGATTAGACCTGAAGTCCCCCACCCGCAGCTGAAGATTATTCACTGATTACGGCACCACCTGTACATATAAAGATTTTAACCAATGGAATGAGATGGGTTTGATTATTATTTATTAGATACTAAAGACTAAATAGCCAAGTTTTGGCGTTATTCAGGAACAAACACTTATCCATCCTCACAAACTTACATTCATAATACATAGTAGCAGGACTTACCAATATTTACCTACAACTTACTCATCAATCCAAATAGGCGGTAGTCTTCGAAATAAGATTGTAATAGCTAGAAAGTCGATTGTGTATAATATATATATCTGTTCTTTTTTTAAAGTTGGTTGATTATAATAAACAATAATGAAGCCCATGCAAATGTTTTATTCAATGACTGAAAAATACTTTATTTAAGAATATTAATTCTGAGTTTTGTCATTATATGTCGGCACGATATGTAGGTATATCTGTCTGTCATAATATATGTACCCTATTAGTTTCAGGTAGGTAAGGTAGGTACTATAAAATAGGGATCCAATTGCAATATGAAGTTGGATCTCGCTTTTTCTTGAGTTGAATCTGTAAAAGAGGTTGATTTATGTCCCTATCTAATAATTACTTGACTAATGCCTACTTGCACCAAACTTCCAAAGTTCTAAACAATTACTTCACTCGCTTGACAGATCTTGATCGGTCTGAATCTGAACCGTTAAAAACTGCCAAGCGAGATTGCTTAAGAGCTTTGACAACTTTATACAAGTCGGCATAAGGTCACAAAATACATTCTTTACGCCTGAATTGAAACATTGTTCAACATGGTACTTACTGGAACATGTAACGTAGGCAGCGAACCTTTCTTCAAAACACGTTAATGTATTCTGAATAAAAAACAATCGTTTTTAAAATGATTGCTGCAAACTTTTATATTGTTTTGATCATCGCTCTGTTTCTGAAGAATTTGTAACCATTTTTTTCTGTTTTGCGGATCCTTTGGTAAGCTGAAATTAAATAAGTAAAAACGATTAGTTATAATAATACTCGTATTTTAAGACACAAAATAAAAATGACACAAGTGGTAAATTTATTTTAACTAGGTAAAAATACCCTAACGATAGAAAAGAAAAGAGTTTTGTACCACTTTGCATAACTACCTACTCATTAGGTACTATCGATATTTCATGACGTCATCATTTTATCAAGCCCTAGCGTAACGAAGCAATATTTGTTTTTACATGAAAAATCTATTATTTCTCCATATATGTAAGAACCATTTGTACACACGGCAAGAGCAATCAAAACTCCACAAGGCACAACGATTTTATAACTAATTGTAGAAGAAAATTGACCATAAATTTTTCTACGGAAATAAACCAAATATTTTCTTTACTCACCTGTGAAATGAATGATTATCTGGGTTATTTCTATGCGTTGTGCCACACGTGTTGATTGAGCAAGTAACCATGCTCTTTAAAATTAATAAAATGGTTTCATTTTGTAGATTATTGTAAAAAGATAAAATAATTTACAAACAATAACTGACGGGGTCTCAGGTCATAAAGTTAGAATGTAAAGAGGGGTAATGACATTTCAAATGCGATACAAGAAATGATAATAAGCATGTGCGAGTGATTGTCTATGTGTTGCTCAAAAATAGTGATGGACATTCAATAAGATGTTTTATCGACATCGATAACTGCGGTACCTACCCATTTTGCGTCACAAGTCTTAATAGAGAAAAAAATAGTGCCTACTACACAATCATGTTGTTAATAGAGGGTTAATGAGTGGATGATCCTTCAGCTGCGTGTGGGGGTCATCAGAAAATGAAAATATGTTCCCAGTAGAAATCCCACGGACTTAGAATTTTTACTGGGTACATATTTTCATTTTCTGATTAAACCTGAAGTCTCCCACCCGCAGCTGAAAGATTATTCACTGATTACGTCACCACCTGTACATATGAAGATTTTAACCAAAGGAATGAGATGGGTTTGGTTATTATTTATTAGATACTAAAGACTAAATAGCCAAGTTTTGGCGTTATTCAGGAACAAAAACTTATCCATCCTCACAAACTTACATTCATAATACATAGTAGCAGGACTTACCAATATTTACCTACAACTTACTCACCAATCCAATTAGGCGGTAGTCTTCAAAATAAGATTGTAATAGCTAGAGAGTCGATTGTGTATAATATATATATCTATTCTTTTTTTAAAGTTGGTTGATTATAATAAACAATAATGAAGCCCATGCAAATGCTTTATTCAATGACTGAAAAATACTTTATTTAAGAATATTAATTTTAAAGTTATGTCATTATATGTCGGCACGATATGTAGGTATATCTGTCTGTCATAATATATGTACCCTATTAGTTTCAGGTAGGTAAGGTAGGTACTATACTATCCAATTGCAATATGAAGTTGGATCTCGCTTTTTCTTGAGTTGAATCTGTAAAAGAGGTTGATTTATGATTTAAGTCCCTATCTAATAATTACTTGACTAATGCCTACTTGCACCAAACTTCCAAAGTTCTAAACAATTACTTCACTCGCTGGACAGATCTTAATCGGTCTGAATCTGAACCGTTAAAAACTGCCAAGCGAGATTGCTTAAGAGCTTTGACAACTTTGTACAAGTCGGCATAAGGTCACAAAATACATTCTTTACGCCTGAATTGAAACATTGTCCAACATGGTACTTACTGGAACATGTAACGTAGGCAGCGAACCTTTCTTCAAAACACGTTAATGTATTCTGAATAAAAAACAATCGTTTTTAAAATAATTGCTGCAAACTTTTATATTGTTTTGATGATCGCTCTGTTTCTGAAGAATTTGTAACCATTTTTTTCTGTTTTGCGGATCCTTTGGTAAGCTGAAATTAAATAAGTAAAAACGATTAGTTATAATAATACTCGTATTTTAAGAATCAAAATAAAATGACACAAGTGGTAAATTTATTTTAACTAGGTAAAAATACCCTAACGATAGAAAAGAAAAGAGTTTTGTACCACTTTGCATAACTACCTACTCATTAGGTACTATCGATATTTCATGACGTCATCATTTTATCAAGCCCTAGCGTAACGAAGTAATATTTGTTTTTACATGAAAAATCTATTATTTCTCCATATATGTAAGAACCATTTGTACACACGGCAAGAGCAATCAAAACTCCACAAGGCACAACGATTTTATAACTAATTGTAGAAGAAAATTGTCCATAAATTTTTCTACGAAAATAAACCAAATATTTTCTTTACTCACCTGTGAAATGAATGATTATCTGGGTTATTTCTATGCGTTGTGCCACACGTATTGATTGAGCAACTAACCATGCTCTTTAAAATAAATAAAATGGTTTCATTTTGTAGATAATTGTAAAAAGATAAAATAATTTACAAACAATAACTGACGGGGTCTCCTGTGCTTCAAAAGGTTTTGAGTGACGTGACTTAGTTCTATACTGCTCTTAATCATAAAAAGCTATACTTGCATCTCTTTCATTAACCGATCTTTTGGGGGCGACAGCCGAAAGTATCCGAGATCTGTGGTCTCAGGTGCTTCAAAATGTTTTGAGTGACGTGACTTAGTTCTATACTGCTCTTAATCATAAAAAGCTATACTTGCATCTCTTTCATTAACCGATCTTTTGGGGGCGACAGCCGAAAGTATCCGAGATCTGTGTGATATACTAACTAGGGATGTCATAAAACGTAAAAAGATTTGTCGATAAGGCTATGCAGACACGACGAGTATAGTAAGATTTTTTGAATAAAGTGAGCCATTGAGGGATCCCGTAGCTGACCCATCTCACTTAAACACACTCACACCTTTGTATTTTGTTCGATTCATATTTTATTTATTAATATTATATATTTGCCGTCCTGCTTACTGTATCATGGTTAAACACAATATCTATGTGTTCAACCATGATAGTGTAATATACAAAAAAAGAGAGCTTCAAAATAATCACGGAAAATATTACGTTTACACTATTAATATTTCAGGGTGTCTCTTTGGCGTCCAATAACGATCGGCAAGAGTTAAAATGTTCTTCCGCTATTCGTCAACTTGAACCAAATGCAAAGCTCGCGAAGCGTCGCAAGCTAACGGTCAGTACTGAACTTAAAATTGCGTGTATAATAGGTATATTATAATTACATAAACTATAAATAAAAATATGATGTGTTTCAGGATATCCCTTTCATCAATGAACCTAAGCCAGGACCTTCGGATATTACAGAAATAAGTTCATCAGTGTTTTCTGACGTACCACTGAAGAACACTAACGTAGAATGTACAGAATGTGCAGTGTGAGATGGTCGATAAAAATCTAGCCTACTCCAGTTTGCTAAAAATTAACTGTTTCAGACAGCGTACGAAAAGCCTTGAAAAAAAGTACTGATAAAGTATACCAAGAAAATATAACAATTATAAATAAAATTAATAGAAATATATTTAGCAAAGGAGTCTTCGCCACATGCGTATAGCATTGAGTTAAAAAGATTTGATAAATTAAACTTCAAGATACAAGATACAAGATACAAGCATTTATTAATAACATTTGTTACAGGTCAGGACATAGTAGGTATAAGTATTCATAAAATTGAATAATAACTAGGTGATAAAATAATAAAATACATCATTTCCAATATAATTATGCTACTACGTAGGTAATATTAATTAGGATTTAATTTTAGTGAACTCATCGAAATCATAAAAAGATTTCTCAATGAGCCACTTTTTGAGTTTGTGTTTAAAGGATTGAGTAGATGGCGCATTGGTGATTTCAACAGGCAGGCGATTGTAGACCGTCGGCCCTATCACGTGTATGAGCTTAGAAGTTTTTGTGAGGTGTCGTGGTACCGCTCTCAGCTTTTTCGCATTACGAGTGCTATATTGGTGACCATCACCGAACTTTGAGTAGTCACTTAAGTTATTCCTTACATAGGTTGCAGCTTGAAATATTACAAGGGCAGGGACCGTCATTATTCCAAGTGATTCAAAGTAAGGGCGAGCTGATGTGTCTTGTGGAACTCGCACAACTGCACGTATTGCTCTCTTTTGGAGTCTGAAGGCGCGTTGCCAATCGGCAGCACGCCCCCAAAACTCAACACCGTACTGGAGTATTGAATGCACTGACGCAAAGTAAAAAGCCCTAACCATGTTTTTATCTAGCATGTCTGATAGACGCCATAGCGCGAAGCAGGCTCGGCCTATTTTCGCACACAACCTATCGATATGCTCTTCCCAGGTCAGACTCCTGTCCAACGCGAATCCCAGGAACGAAGTGGTGTTTACATGGCTAAGAAACTCACTCCCTAAGTTCACTGACAACGGTGGACTGGGACGTCCCGCAAGGTTGAAGTGCATGAAGTTGGTTTTACTCACGTTTAAGATGAGTCCATTTTGATGAAACCACTTTTGCACCTCACGAGCTACTACACTAAGTTTCATTTGCAGAGCATCCTGATTGGGCGCCTCCACAATAGCCGCTACATCATCCGCATACATAAGTATACTGGCGTCTTTTATACAGTCTGGCAGGTCATTTAGGAGAAGAGAAAATAGAATATTCGACAGAGACGATCCTTGTGCTACACCGATGGTAGTCGACATCGAATTCGATTTCACCTTCCCTCCTCTGCCTGTTACGACCTGCGCTCTTTCAGACATCGAACTAAGCAGCAGCTGTAGCGGCCGGCCCCGTATGCCATAATATTCGAGCTTGGCCGCAAGGACGGCGTGATCGGCGACGTCGAAGGCTTTCGACAAGTCGCAGAACATCACCGCCACCTGCATTCTCCGCTCCCGAGCCTCAAGCACGCGGCGCACTACCTCTCTCGCTACATCTGTCGTAGACCTCCCCGCCCGATATGCGTACTGCCTGTCGGACAGAGATCCCGTACTCGACAAATGCTCCGATAATCTAGTGCTGAGGCCATGCTCGAATACTTTGGCAATACCAGGTATGATAGAGACCGGTCGGTAGCTATTCACGTCATCCCTCTTGCCTTTACCCTTGTACAAAGGTGAGACTCTGACATTTTTCAAAGTTTGTGGATATTCACCTACCAATAAACACCTGTTGTACAAGACGGACAGGATGAGGGACAGCGGAGCAGCAGCCGTATGCAGAAGATCTATAGAGATGTCATAGATATCCTTAGTTGGTTTGTGTGCTACTCCCGTGGATATGATTTTGAATACCTCTATTGGCGTGAAAAGTCGAAATCTTAACGAGCGGTCCGCCGGCTTACGTGCTGTTGCCAACGCGTGCATTGCTGCTGCCACATCAGCAGTGGGCGCGCCACAGGTAAGTGCGGCTTCCACAAAGTGCTGATTAATAGCATCGACCGTGGCTTCAGCGCTCGGATACACCGAACCACCCGGCATCCTAAGACAATCAATAAAATCTTGTTTACGTCTACTTTGACAAGTTTCCGTTTTCACAACATCCCACATCGTTTTAGTTAGGTTAGATGATTTATTTATTTTATTACAGTAAAAATTACTTCTTTCTAATCTTAAAAGTGTATCAAATCTACTCTGAAATACGTCAATTTTATTTTTTAATTCTGTGTTATTAGGAAACTTAACGCTAAAAGACTTTATCTCCCGTATTATGTCGCCCAAATAACATATATCTTTGGATACCCATGACCTACTATTGCAACTCCCATTGTTCAGTCGTTTAAGTGGGAAACATATTTCATGCAAATTATTTATAATATTAACTATAGTGAGAGCCAGCCCGTTTGCAGACAGCACACAATTACCACATATCTCTTCCCAGTCTATACTACCTATAGATGCGTTAAAGTTCCATCTATTCCCTTGTGAATAAACCCTATCAAAACGAGGTGGCACAGGAGCGTCGCGCCGCACGCACTGCACCTCGACGCGTACTGCGTGGTGGTCACTCAGGTGAGTCTGCACCGCGGCCGCGCGTACTACGCCGGCGAGCATGCACCCGTTGTCCACATACACGTGATCGAGGCACGTACTCGTTGAGGACGTGACTCTCGTAGGAAAGTCAACGATGTTACAAAGATTTCGAATATTTAGAATATCGGACATCTTTTTTTGATCACTATTCAGGGGACACAGAAAATCAATGTTGAAATCACCAACCACTATACAATCCTTGTACATACCCTTTAGCTCATCAAATAACATTTCAATAACTGGATAAAATATATTAGTACTTTTTAAATTCGATCTGTAGACGCACACAACAATAATATTGTATTCTAATAATTCTATAGCTGAAATTTCACAAACTTGTTCCGTAGAGATGGAATTAAAATTTAATTCTTTAAATTTTATATTAGTTTTAACATAGATGCATGATCCACCATGAGAGATCAATGGTCTACAGTAATGTGAGCCTAAAATATAATTATTCAAGTAAATACATTTCAATTCGTCTTCTTTAAGCCAATGCTCTGTTAAACACAGTATGTCGCAGTGAAGGTTGCTACCTATCAATACTTCGAGTTGTCTAGTCTTATTTTTTATAGACGCAATGTTTTGGTGGCATATGGTAAGGGCGCACTGATTATGTTCGACGTCTTTAATACTGTACTGCTGCGTTTGTGATACTGCCCCGCTGGGGGCGGGGCCGGATGAGAAACCACTCGGCGAAGTTTACTCCAGCTGGCCATACCGACGGCTGGACGATAGTCTCGAACAAGGATTCCGGAACTCCGATGACAAACGCTGCGTGACGAGTACTTTTAATATCCCGTTTCTTGACAGTGTATTCTTTGGACGCCTGTACTTTTTTCAGGTGATTGATAATGTTTTCGGTGGTTGTTTCGGGACTGAAAGACCAAGCTTGGAAAAATTTTAGTTTTTCAACCGTTTTCAGCTCTGAGCTCGCGCTTCCAGCACCCTTCAATACCTTATTTTGTCTGCGTTGATTCTTGCTAACCACGTCATTCCAGGGATACTTTCCATTATCAAAGATTGACGATTCATTAGCCACAATTTCACTCGTTTGAGTAGCGGGACTACCAGTGGTTACATCACAGCTAACCCGATCTATCTTTGACGAAGAACCAATCGAGTTTCCCGGTGAACATTTTGTCTTTATTGTCGTAGCTAAAGATTTAGCTGTTGTCAATATGTTGGGAATCGTTGAGGGCGAAGCAATCCGTTTGTTTACATTTCTATTCTCATTTGGCATCTCAGCGCGGGCAGCGCTTTGTTTAGACCGCGATGAACCGCTTGACACATCCGATAAGGCGGCCACTGCATTTCGACGTCTACCATCAATATGTGATCGTCAACGTTATGCTTACCCCAATGACGGGGAAAGTACTCAATACTCAATAAATTTATTGTCTTCACATAGTAACATACTTCTATATCTACTACTACCAATAAAGTGGTATAATCGCATGTAAGCCCCTTCGGGGCACTAATCTATAGGTAGGGGGCAGGCAGAACAAGGTTTAGCTGAAAAAAGTATTAAGCTCAAGTGTTAACTTTTGTTAAGTATAAATTTTGTAATGTACTCATTTACCTGTGTATATTGTATATTATTTTATCTAATAAAAAAATGTCATCTTAATTCGTGGTTTTTAAGTTCCAGGTTCCCTTAATTTATTTTATTTATTTATTGATGAACCAACAGCTTTATACTTCTAAGTATACAATAGTTTAGCTTTAGAGAGCCAATTACAGGTTCCCATGGATAGACACGAACATTAAGAAAATTATGGTAAACTAACTTAAGATTAGTGCTTACATAAGAATAAAGAAAAGGAGAACAACAATATAAAGCAACTCAATACTTAACTAATAAATAAATGAATGCCACTGGCATGTTATTTAGACATTAATTGTACGCTAAGAAGAAAAGAAGAACTCCCTGCTCAGCCGCGCTCGCGCCGAGGGGGTGCTGGCAGGTGCAGCATGAAGAATCTTAATCCAGAGTGAATCTAGATAACGTTATCATAGTCACTTGTTAGGATTGATATATCGATATCGGTATCGATGGAAATAATTGTGGATCATCGAACTGTTAATATCGATATCGATATTTTATGGCTTGGGTCATCTCTGTGGCTCAACGAGTGACGGATACCCCCTATATTATGACGTACGACAAATGCATGTTTTGTCTCGTTTTATCTAGTGCAAAAAGTGGTTTGCGCAAAGAAGATAGCGAATTTGTCAAATTTAGGATGGATTCTATTTACTTCATTCTTTTGAGTAGTACTCTGACTAATCTGTCATTGTTACATAAATATAAACAAAACCAGCGGAGTTTTGGCGGGAAAATGAAAAGTGGCGTATTGGCGGCATTAAATTAATTGACAAAACTTGTATAACATTGAGTGTTTAAGTGTAAAAACGGTGGTTTTTTATCCATTAAGTGCTCGTGAACGTGTATGAGTGTTGGTGAATAGTGTAATGCTGTAAAACGTGACTTTTCGTGTTGCCTCCAAAACTCCATAGAAGCCTCTAGTAAAGTCGCAACCACCACTACTTTACAGGGGCATGACTTGACCTAACGACTCTGACTTATGACAAAATAATCTCTCCAATTACTTGACACTGGCTATATACCTTTGATGTGAAGCCAAAACCGTAGAACATAGGTTCTTCGAAAGAAAAAAAAAAAAAAAAAAAAAACAAAACCAGCACCTTAAATCAGTGAAAGAAAGTTAAAATTACGATTTTAACTATTTTAAGATATACCTACGTACAGTGACTGAGTATAAAGTTTGATAAAGCCTTACGTTTGAAGAATATGTTTAGTTAACCAAGAAAGGCTACTAGCATAGAAAAAAGATATACTATTTTAAGTGCTATTGGTGCAAACAAAGTTTCCAAACAGTGTCAAACATTAAGCAAATAAAGTGCAAATAAACGAAAAAATTATACCTAATAAATAGTGTGATTGTGGTGTTTCAATAATAATACATTAAAATTACCATTTTCCCTAATAGGACAGACAGGCGGACTTTTCACAAATGGATAACTATTATTTAATAAGTTTAAGAACTTTTTTTTTGTGCATAATATTATTATCAGTTGGATTTATGGTTGTGTCTGGAGACCTGACTGATGAAGAAAATGAAGATCTTAAAAAATTACTCTCGCAATGTAAGTATTATATCTATTAAATAAATATAAGTTAAAATTAATAATAAAACATTATAACTCAGTCAAATGAACATGACACCTGGCTCGAATGACGTTTGTGCAAAGCACAGCGTGGAATTGGATAATGTTGATAGAGAAGAGGTCCTGCAATACTTGGTGATGATAAGTGATGATGAGGCAGAGCAATTAGAGGAAGAAGATACGCGGAGGGTGCCGCGCGGGGGGCGGGGGACGCAGCAAGTGCTGAGCGAGAGTGGCATATTCGCCCGAGTAGTACTGCCCTCATAACGGAGAGTGCAGTAACTAGCATTTTTGGTGAAATTGAGTTAGATACCTAATCAGAATCCCCAAAAAAAGTACTTCATACTGGTTTCACTCACACATCAAAATTCCATCTAAAACCCGGAAATTCAATAAATAAGATTGCAGTATCTGGGCTCTCAGTGAATAACTTGCTTATGAAAAGTGCAGTGAATGAAGTTACTATATACTTGGACACGTTATTATTAGGTAATTCTAGAAATTATTGCAGTATGTATAGATAGTGCGTTCTTTTTATTTGCATTTAGTTTATATTCTTTGTGACTTCCTAGTCATGAATGTAGTATCTAATAGATACTTCATTTATAATTAGTAAATTTTACAAAATGTCCGAGGCTTGCTTTCTAAGAATGCAGTATCTAATAGGTACTGCGGTTATCATAAGGATATTAGACGAATATGAATAGTTAAGCACTATCCAAGACCGTTATAACTTAGCAAGATACTGCAGCTATGTTTAGCTACAACGATGCCTTGCATGTGTAGGAAGAATTACTGGTTAAATCAGCCTGTTTCATAACTCCATGCAAGATGCACCACACGTGTCGTCTGAATTTACTTTTTCTCGCAGAAAGTTAAAAAATTAATATAAATAAAAATTGGCGTCATGAAATTATTTACTTACCTGTTTTTTTATTTCGTTTTGAATTTACTTTTCTTTACTTTACTTTACTTCTGTGCATTTTCTATTGCAATATTGTGGTGGATGAGTTTCCTAATGGAAACTAAACGGAAACGCTACGGCTACGCTGATGACCTGGCTATCCTTGCTACAATATGTGTCGAAAGCATACTATGCGACCTCATCAACACTGCCTTCAAGATAATCGAAACTTGGAGTAAAACATATGGACTTTCAGTGAACCCATCCAAAACAGAACTCATACTGTTGACCAATAAGAGAAACTTAGCCAGACTAAGACTACCAAAACTCGCCAATACGGAATTAACACTAACAAATGAGGTCAAGTATCTAGGTGTCACGCTAGACAGCTAACTTCTTTGGAATAAACACCTTGATAACAAACTGCAGAAGGCCTGCATCATCTTCTTTCAATGCAAACGAATGCTTGACAAGACATAGGGACTATCACCATAATTGACAAAGTGGCTGTACACTACAGTCATAAGACCGACACTAGCATACGGAGCAATTGTATGGTGGACAAGAACTGAGCTGAGCACTGTAGCATCCAAACTATTAAAAATCCAACGTCTATCCTGTTTGGCAATCGTAAGATGCATGAAATCACTTGACGTCTTTATACAGCAGGAAGCGACAATAGCCGCCATCAGACTCCAACAACTAGGGCTGTGAGGGAATACTCAAAGCTCGCACGCTGCTATTCTAGATCGTGCGATAGCCATCGAGCTACTAATAGCAGCCCCGTGTGACAAAACACCAAAGCAGATATATCACTTTCTGAAACAATACCGTATCTGTATACGTGTATCAATCAGGAATTGATGAACTCCGCATCTACACTGATGAATCCAAGACAAAAACAGGTACAAGAGCGGGCGTACACTCGCTAGACCTTAATATGAACATAAGCATGACACTAGGCACGTACAGCTCCATTTTTCAATGCGAGTGTGTGGCAATAGCAGAAGCTGCCAACGCCATAGCACGGAGAGGCGTACGGGATTACAAGATACGAATTCTCTCTGACAGTATGGCAATATTAAAAGCCTTAGAAAGCTACACATGCAACTCGAGGCTTGTACACGAATGTCATTTATCCCTAGATACCATATCTACGCACAAAGATGTTACTCTACAATAGATAAAAAGACACAGCACATCACTAGGGAATGACGCCACAGACGAGCTAGCCAGAATAGGATCTGAGACCTGGAGTGGGACCTCTCCCCTTCCTGCCTCTGCCACTTTCTCAGATGCGTACGTGGATGCCAACATAACGACCGCTGGATTAATGCCACGGACTGCCGACAATCGAGAATGGTCCTGCTACAGTTAACACCGAGACTGACAAACGTCTCATAAACTTGAAGAGGTAAGATCTACGTGTGATTGTGGGTACAATCACAGGACACTGTCTACTCAATAAACATATCTACAAAACATTGGTAACACTCACTCCACAGCAGCCCACTCTGAAGAGGCTGCTTAACAGAAGAAGAATCAGCTGCCCGCGTAGTCCTGGAATGCGTGGGAGTGACAGCACAACGACATAAAACCTTCGGGCAACCGAGGTCACTCCGCGAAGCCTGCGAAGAGCCCAGGAATCTTCTGCGCTTCTGGACGAAGTAAGGCTGGCTACATCCGTAGCCAGCAGGTAACTTGCTCACGCAAAAAGGACCAATTGCGGAAAATGGAGTCATTTACATTACATTACAAACGACCTCCCCCACACATAATAAATAGTATTAGGTTCTATCAAGAAAAAAAAGAAAAATTTGAATATAAAAGATAAATGTCAACTAGATACTATTTTAAAAACAGTTCTCAACTAAGAAAGTCCTAGCCAATACTGTAGTAACTATGTAGTTACTGCACCTATGATTACAATCTCACTCAATTTTGATTTTATGGTCTGTAATGATTGACGCATTAAGTAATTTTCGTAATAATTAGTGAAGTAACTAAGGTACTTACTGCAGTAATTTTTAGGAAGCTATGCTTCGTCAGGTAGGCAGTTACTAAGCATAAGTATATTTTTTTATTTTACGGTATTATGCTTAAATATTATAATCAAAATATCAGCTTTATAAAAACTTTATGTTTTTCCCTTTCTTTTGATGTATCGCATGTCGCGAAAGCTTATATAGTTTTGAGCCGGCAACAATTTTAATTTTATTTTTTTCAAAGTCGTTTTTCTCGAAAACATGTTTGACATAGTTACTGCACTATCTGTAAGGAGGGCAGAGTAGGTCTGTGGGGCTCCATAGCTTTGCTCCTGTACAAGGAACTAGCAAAGCGGCTGATTAACAAATCAAATCGTTGCCAGCTTTTTGGGTACTTTGCCCGTGGACAGTGATCTAAATTCTGTATAAGTATTATTCATAAGATATTCTAGTCAGGAATGAAATTCACCCTGTAGCCGCAGGCAGAAACTAGTCAGGAAATGAAACTCACCCTGTAGCTGCAGGCTCAAACTAATCAGGAAACAAAACTCACACTGTAGCCGTAGGCAGAAACTAGTCAGGAAATGAAACTCACCCTATGCCGCAGGCAGAAACTAGTCAGGAAATGAAACTCACCCTATGCCGCAGGCAGAAACTAGTCAGGAAATGAAACTCACCCTATGCCGCAGGCAGAAACTAGTCAGGAAATGAAACTCACCCTATGCCGCAGGCAGAAACTAGTCAGGAAATGAAACTCACCCTATGCCGCAGGCAGAAACTAGTCAGGAAATGAAACTCACCCTATGCCGCAGGCAGAAACTAGTCAGGAAATGAAACTCACCCTGTAGCCGCAGGTAGATACGAGTCAAGAAATCAAACACCCTGTAGCTGGGTGACACCACATAGTAAATTCTTTATTTTTATAGCTACTTTAGGGTTTTGTTTATTTAGTTTTGTTGAAACCCTAAATTTTAGTTTTATTATGTTTTAGCATTTAGTTAGTAGTTAATTGAATAAATAAGTAATTAATTAAAATCAAGTATAAGATAATAATAATTTATAGAAGTAGGTAAAGAAGCGGAAAACATGTTTGGCCAATTTGAGCCAATTTCTAGAATAATTTTAGGTCCAAGATAACATTTTACGGCTATATATATATATATATAGTGTTTAGGATAGTTTAGGTGAGTTGTAGGATAGGTTTGTTCTTACCTGACTGCCAAGGAAGGGTTATGTTTTTCGCGCTTTTTTTTTCTTTAGTCTAATTCATTCCAGTTTAATTTAGTATTTCATCAAACATTATATTCTTTACAAAAATTAAGTTTATTAATAACATTATTTTTATCTTCACAGTGAGACAAACGAGCCTAAGAAATCAACTCAAGATTCATCAATTAATGTTGCAGGATCAATGTAAGTACCCAATTCATTATTTTTTATAACATTATCACCACAAACTTTTAATTACCAACAAAACTTCAATGGGCAATTCAGAAGGGGTACTACGTTGTATCTGTGCAGTCAGAATTTTTGGTTTCTACAAAATGTGCGAGTGACAGCGGTGCGAGAGCGGCGCCCGAGCCGAGCTGCGGCGAGCTGGCGCGAGCTAGGTACCCGGGTTGACAAACGATGAATTAACCTTAAATTATTATCAATGAATAATACCGATTGATGCAAGGCCATAGGATAACTACTAATTTTTATCATATACACCATAAATTTTTAATATAAATTTTTAATTACCATAAAAAAATAAATGGGCAATGCAGACGGGGTACTACGTTGTATCTGTGCAGTCAGAATTAATATAGACTTTACATTTTCATATTTTGCTATATCTGTGTTTATTAACGGGTACTGTGATTATACGTATTATTTTTCTGGTGATTAAAAAATTTACGGTGTATAGTATGTAAAAAATGATATCAAAAATGTACAAATATGCTAGTGAGATAATTTAATAAATTTTGGAATAATTTATTTCCCTTTTCTTGTTATAGATTTGAACGGGACATGCCTGTTGAAGATGCATATGGACTTCAAAGACTTAATTTTTGAAGGTGAGTTTCATTTTCTGTCAATTTCTGCCTGCTGCTACAGGGTGAGTTTCATTTCCTGACTAGTTTCTGCCTGCTGCTACAGGGTGGGTTTCATTTCCTGACTAGTTTCTGCCTGCTGCTACAGGGTGAGTTTCATTTCCTGACTAGTTTCTGCCTGCTGCTACAGGGTGAGTTTCATTTCCTGACTAGTTTCTGGCTGCGGCTACAGGGTGAGTTTCATTTCCTGACTAGTTTCTGGCTGCGGCTACAGGGTGAGTTTCATTTCCTGACTAGTTTCTGCCTGCTGCTACAGGGTGAGTTTCAATTCCTGACTAGTTTCTAGCTGCGGCTACAGGGTGAGTATTTTCGAGTGACAGAAAAAATAAGATTGAGAGGCATTGGAACAGTTTAAAAGAAATACTTATATCAGCATTAACGTACAAAAATTCAGCCCGGCTTTGTATTTTTTAAAAGCTTTTTTACAAGCAGATTGTAAACGCCGATGACTTAACACGCTACAAGCGAAGTCGCTGGCGTGTAGCGTGTATTAGCGTTTGTCGATGACACACAAAACATTCTACAAGCTCAGAAGCGAGTGTGTCTTACGCAAAGATACTCGCTACAAGCTAACAAGCCAACACGCCAACGATGATGACACACTGATTTTTACAAGCTACAAGCCAACACGCCAGCAGCGCTGCGAGTGGCGTGTAATTTAGCCTGGCATTCTATTCATTCACAGCTTTCTTACAAGCGGATTGTAAAAACGCCGATGACACTGAGTGACTTTACACGCTACAAGCGTAAACGCTGGCTTGTAGCGTGTAAAGTCGTCAAGTGTCATCGGCATTTTAACAATCTGTCTGCTTCTTTACAATCCGCTTGTAAAAAAGCTGTGAAAACATAGAAAGCCGGGCTAATTTACACGCCACACGCTGGCGTGTAGGCTTGTTGGCGTTTAGCGAGTATATTGCCTATTGACACATCACTCATCACATTGACACTCGCTAGCTAGTTCGCTTCTGAGCGTTTAGAAAGTATGTGTGTCATCGACAAATGCTAACACGCTCACACGCTAGTGTTTAAAACGCCAACAATCAGCGTGTATAAATGCCGTATATGTCTCATCTTACTTTAATCAAATCAAATCAAATCAAATCTTTTATTTCAGTAAATAATTTCACCATATTTTGTTAATATAAGGCTTATTCTAAGGTTAGTAACACATTCAAAATTATAAATTACACATAGCCAGTCATAAAATTAAATTAAATTAGTAATTAGTCATAAAATTAATAGTACGTCAACAAATACAAATACGCTTGTGTATGACACTACGTTTTTACAAGCTGATTGTTGGCGTTTTTAAACGCTAGCGTGAGCGTGTTAGCGTTTGGGAAGGATTGTCAACACGCAGATTGTAAAAAACGCCGATGACACTGGGCGACTTTACACGCTACAAGCGAACTCGCTGGCTTGTAGCGTGTAAAAAAGGCGTGTGTCATCGACGACGCTTTACGCGCCTACACTCCTTTACGTCAAATTGTTTGTCTGTACGTTGTCAGACAGTCAGTCAGGTTAGAGTCCTAAAAATGTATTGTTTATTGGTGTTGTTATCAACGTTCGTTCTGTGTATCGTTCGATGTGTGTGACACAGTAAAGATAAGAATTGTATAAATACGAATAGGTACTAGATTATTTTGTTGATAAATTACTCTTTACCTACCTGCAGCTATGTTACAGTAAGTAATCAAGGTTTTACAAAAACATATTACCACTCGGATGGTGGAGGAAATTGCATTTTTACACTGAAATATTTAAGGGTAATCCTCAAATCCGAATACCATACAAAATGTTTCGGACAAATACTCAAAAAGTACGCCGTATTATAGTAATTTCTTCACACTATTCGTTTCGTCCATGTTTTTTGATTTCGTCAACAAAAAAAGTGAAAGATTTCATAGTTTAATTTAGATTTTATACGTGTTTTTAAGTTAGTAGGGTTAATTTTAAAACACGTATAAAATCTAAATTAAACTTAAGTGGAATAATTTTAAAAATATTTTTTTTTTGTTTCCCCGAATGGCACCATGTAACATTATATGTATATATTATATTATATGTATTTTCCTTCCTTCCTTATAGATATATTTACTTTCATATGAACGTGTACCTATTCTTACTACGTTATACGTTATTTACTTCCATTATGACGTGACTACGTCTAATAAATCGATGAACGCCGGCTGCATGCACGAAAACGTTGACGTCACTGTCCGGTAACGCTCATTGTCCCGTTACGCTGGTTATGACGTTGTCACGTTAAACTTTCGCCCGTAAACCAACTTTACAGACAACCATTATTTTTTTCAGATTGCTGGGAACCCTATTACAAAATTTTAAAGGAAAATATTGGTTCAGGTGAGTTTTCAAATCAAAATCAATAGTTTAATTGATGTGGTTTACAAATATTCAATTCAATTCAATCATTTATTAGCCAAAATGTTACATTGCATAGCTCTGATAAGAAAGTCAAACATTTATCAATGTTGATTTTTATCTTTTTATATTTATCAAAGTTAAAAATGCATTTATCTGGTAAGTCAAACAATATAAGCTTATAAAATATTTTCTTTAACTATGTTCCTAGACTAGACATCTTGTTCTAAGCAATAAGGTATAAGGAAACACTTAAACTATGGTCTTTAGCAAGGGTTTTTAGGCCAGTCAAATTAGGGTTTTACCTCGGAATGAAAGATAACAAGCTGGAAACTCGTTAGTTGTCTCAAAAGTCACATGTCTGCGTCTGCCTCAATGATTTTGTCATCTATTAAACAAATGTAGAGCATTAAATTTGCGACAAATTTTGTTTAAGAAAATTTTTCATATGTCTAACCGTTTTCGAGATAGAGGGCAGTGAGCCGGTTTTATTCCCAGGAACTCCACGTGTTCATTGTTCTAAAAAATATATAGAACTTTGATTAACAACGGCTCCACGACTTTTAAAATAAATTAATATTCCTTTACCAACTGGTCCATGGAATGTTCAGCAATACCATAGATGTATAACGATGTTCCTATAGAACACGATGGACAGTATCAAACCAAAAGGGAAGCGTAAGACAGGACCAAAAAATTTCAGACACCTTGTCAATAAAAATGAAATATCTTAATTTTCAAATAATTTTTGTTACTTTTTACGATGTAGTTTTGTTTACAATGAAAAAGCCTAGTAGTTTTAATATAAATTATTTATCTCCCTGTTACTTATCTTTTTCGAAAATTAGCATCGGACCAAAATGTACTAGAAAGTAGTCAAAGTGGCTCCCTTTTAGTGGTTGCATTTTCAATGTACTACACTGTGTTTCTATAAGCCATAGTGTAATGCAAGGTCTAGTCTCTACGTTCAGCGGTTTGGCTTATAAGTACGTTGTCTGTCAGTCTGTCTGTTTCCTCACGATGTTTTCCTCCACCGTTAAACAAGTGCACTTGTGTAAGTGTAAGTGAATATTTGTATTCTATATAAGAAATAAACTTTCTTAACCAGACAAAGATTCGCCGCTGCGAGGTATTCTGTATTCAGTACGCAGTATCTTATTGCAGTCAATAGGTCATTTCATGACTCATGCAATGCTCATGCATGATACATTGTTTACAAAGTAGATGCGCAGTTTGAGCCATGCTCTGTACTGTACTGTACATACATAGATTGTTTACAAAGTAGATGCGCAGTTTGAGCCATGCTCTGTACTGTACTGTACATACATAGATTGTTTACAAAGTAGATGCGCAGTTTGAGCCATGCTCTGTACTGTACTGTACATACATAGATTGTTTACAAAGTAGATGCGCAGTTTGAGCCATGCTCTGTACTGTACTGTACATACATAGATTGTTTACAAAGTAGATGCGCAGTTTGAGCCATGCTCTGTACTGTACTGTACATACATAGATTGTTTACAAAGTAGATGCGCAGTTTGAGCCATGCTCTGTACTGTACTGTACATACATAGATTGTTTACAAAGTAGATGCGCAGTTTGAGCCATGCTCTGTACTGTACTGTACATACATAGATTGTTTACAAAGTAGATGCGCAGTTTGAGCCATGCTCTGTACTGTACTGTACATACATAGATTGTTTACAAAGTAGATGCGCAGTTTGAGCCATGCTCTGTACTGTACTGTACATACATAGATTGTTTACAAAGTAGATGCGCAGTTTGAGCCATGCTCTGTACTGTACTGTACATACATAGATTGTTTACAAAGTAGATGCGCAGTTTGAGCCATGCTCTGTACTGTACTGTACATACATAGGTACTGTACTACTCGGGCGAGTGAACATGCCACTGGCTGCCACTCTCGCTCGGCACTTGCAGCGTCCCCCGCCCCCCGCGCGGCGCCCTCCGCGTTTCTTCTTCCTCTAATTGCTCCGCCTTATCATCACTTATCATCACCAAGTATTGCAGGACCTCTTCTCTATCAACATTATCCAATTCCACGCTGTACTTTGCACAAACGTCATTCGAGCCAGGTGTCATGTTCATTCGCCCGAGTAGTACCATTCGCTAGAATGCTCATTACTTACACTACCTACTACATTACTCAAATCTCTCGGCTGAGACAGTGACGTAAGCTACGAGCACTCTGCGCTATTGTTTATACGTACCGCATACTCGGCCGTTTGCTCGGTACGTGTGATGAAGGCATTAGGACGCGCGTTGCAGGGCGCATTGAGATTAAATCTTGGTGACGTGTTGTCGCCCCAAGGGTCCCTTTACCTTAAAGAAGACCTAAAAAAACGCCGCAAATATGTATAGCGTGTTATTATATATACGTGTGTTATTTCCCAGGTGCCGCCGAGTCGCGACACACGTCGCTGTTCGTCGTTTCTAGCGTAGCCATCTTCGCTGTTTTGAGAAACATCGCGTATTAATAATAATAATTGATTTTCAAAAATTAATACAAGCACAATTAAGTATCTACATAAACTTCGACGACACGATTGGTCGAGTGCCAAGTGCTTTGGACTGCTACGCCAAATGTCGCGGGTTCGATTCCCGCTTGAAGACAAACATTTGTATGATGAATATTGGTGTTTGTTCTAAGTCTGGGTGCTTTCTATGTATGTATTAACAATAAAAAGGATTTAAGTATTGTATCAGTTATCTGGTTCCCATAGTACAAGCTCTGCTTAGTTTGGGGCTAGATGGCGTTGTTTGAATGTCCACACAATATTATATTATTATTACTTACTAGCTGGTGCCCGCGACTTCGTCTGCGCAAGTATCTTCATAAATTATAGCCTATGTGTTATTCTGATGTATAAACTATATCTATTATTGTAAAGTTTCATTAAAATCCATTCAGTAGTTTTTACGTGAAAGAGTAACAAACATCCATCCATCCATCCTTACAAACTTTCGCGTTTATAATATAAGTAGGATTATAATTATAAACAATCAAGTGTTTAATTAAAATAGTGGTTTAATTATGGCTTGGATTATCTTACATAAATTGATCGTTTATAATAATAAAATAATCAAAAATATTAAATAATTAATATAAAATAATATAAACACTAAGTTAAAAACTTGTGCTGTATTGGTTATTAGTTAAGCTTAGCCACAGAGGAAAGACTCGCTTAGTAGTTTAGCTTAAGGGCAATGCTATTTAGATTTTATACGTGTTTTAAAATTAACACTACGAATTAAAAAACTCGTATAAAATCTAAATTAAACTATGAAACCTTACTAATTTTTTTTGACACAATCGGAAAACATAGACGAAACGAATAGTGTGAAAAAATTACTATAATACGACGTACTTTTTGAGTATTTGTCCGAAACATTTTGTATGGAAATTGGCTTTGAGGATTGCCCTTAAGCGTTTTTTACACGCAGCTTGTTGGAGAGTTTAAAAGCTAGCGTGTGAGCGAGTTAGCTTTCGGCAAGGATTATCAACTAGCAGATTGTAAAAAAGCCGATGACACTGGGCGAGTTTACACGCTACAAGCGAACTCGCTGGCGTGTTACGTGTAAAAAAGCAGTGTGTCATCGTCGCTTTAGTGATAAATTATAACCAAGTACTTGTCTGGTCGTTTTTTCGATGATTGTTCATTTAGGTTGATTGTACTTTGACCTTGTTCAATAATGAACAATTGAGCGTTGGTTTCTGAAGGTTAATTAATACCAGTGCACGAAAGTAATCCATTCACCATACTGGTTCGAAAGAACTAGTGACACGACAAGAAGAATTAATACTAGTGCAAAGTCGAAGTGCCAATTTTTTTTTCTCAATTTTACGCGACACATTACAAAAAATCGTCAAGTGGACGGGCGCTATTATAGCAGTGTTACACTGGCCTATGCGAATCAAAATCCTGTGTAGCACTGTTCTGGTCATGGGCAGGTGTGATCTAGAACCATCAAGAGAGCTCCTAAATACATAAAAACCGAGCGAGCCTTACAGTAGTCGCATATTATGATGTGTAACATCTGATATTTGTAAGGATTCTAATTAGATACTTAATTTTTTTGAAGTTGTACCATCTGACGGCCGACGACCTGTTACACACTTCCGTCGCATTTCACGAAATCACTGCCACAAATTGACAGAAAGCGAGAGGAAAGATGTTACACATCAAAAAACAATTACACACTTCCGTTGCATTGCATTTCACTAAATCACTGCCACAAATTGTCAGAAAGCGAGAAGAAAGATGTTACACATCAAAAAACAATTATACACTTCACACTTCCGTCGCATTTCACGAAATCACTGCCACAAATTGTCAGAAAGCGAGAAGAAAGATGTTACACATCAAAAAACAATTATACACTTCACACTTCCGTCGCATTTCACTAAATCACTGCCACAAATTGACAGAAAGCGAGAGGAAAGATGTTACACATCAAAAAACAATTATACACTTCACACTTCCGTAGCATTTCCCAAAATCACTGCCACAAATTGACAGAAAGCGAGAGGAAAAATGTTACACATCAAAAACGAGAAGAATGAACTTTACTATTATTGAGATAATTATCAAAAATATTTGTAAAAGTTACGGAAAAAAAACAAAAAAACATTACGGAATCGGAATTTTATTAAAATTATATTTACAAATTATTCTAATAACATGACTTACGAGTACTTATGGCAAAAAGTATTCTATAACTATAGGATTTAGGTCCAAATTGAGATACCCTCTACAATAACAATTTATCTAGGTTTTCTTATTGCACATAATTTTTTTTTATAACAATTTTTTTAACTGTTACTGACAGATTTCACGAAAATGGGCGGCGGATAATACTTATTTAGAACTATTTATCTGTTACTAATGCCTAGGTCACACGTACCGAGACAGTAAAATGTTACTCGGCCGAGACAATGAAAGCTTACGTCACTCGCTCAGCCGAGCACTCTGCGCTTCTTATCGTGTCACTAGTTCCTTCGAACCAGTGTGGTGAAAGGATTTCAAGTGCGCCTCGAAGAGGCTCCTTTCGTGCACTCGACACATGTTTTCGAACTTTAGGTTCTACGACATGCCGGTTTCCTCACGATGTTTTCCTTCACCGTTGCGAGAACGTGGGATGCATACATAGATTTTTAGAAAAAACCAATTTACGCATGACTGCCACCGGGATTCGAACCCGCGACCATCAGACCGCAAGGTAATGGCCTCATCCACTCGGCCACCAAGTCCTCTTCACTCGGCGCTATGTTTATAGTACTCTGTACGTGTGATCTAGGTACAATATACAGATAAAAAGTAGCATTATGTACTTTCCAGCTTATTAAAGCCTAGAATCTCGGGCGTCGCTATCTCTCTCGCACATTTGTACATTTTTGAAGAAATAAATAGACTGTATTTTCAAAAAAGTGGAGCGAATGTTTTAGTATATTTTTCGTTTTGATTTGTTTTTCATGATGGTTCCGGTCGAGTAGCATCCAAACGAGTAACAGTGTTACCGAGTAACAGTGTCGGCGAGTGTTACGCTGTTGTTACTTTTTTTTTTTATCTTGTAACACCCCAAGTCAGGGTGTTACTGGTTGGTTTTTTTTTCCATCGAGTAATACCCCAAGTCAGGGTGTTACTCGTTGGGATTTTTTTCCCATCGAGTTACACCCCAAGTCAGGGTGTTACTCGTTGGGATTTTTTTCCCATCGAGTTACACCCCAAGTCAGGGTGTTACTCGTTGGGATTTTTTTTCCCATCGAGTTACACCCCAAGTCAGGGTGTTACTCGTTGGGATTTTTTTCCCAATGAGTAACTTTCAAAGTCAGGGTGTTACTCGTTGGGATTTTTTTACCATTAAGTAACACCTTATGTCAGAGTGTTACTCGTTGGGATGTTTTTTCCCATCGAGTAACATACACCTCAAGTCACAGTGTTACTCATTAAGAATTTATTTCCCAAATCATGGTGTTACTTGCTGGGATTTTTTCCCAACGAGTAACACTGTTACTATAAGCAAAGGAGATTGAGCAAAACTGACTTTACCAATCTCCAATTTATACTCAAGTCAATTTATATCTTCAAAAATGTACAAAAGTGCGAGCGAGATAGCGACGCGCGGCATTCTGGGCCTTTACTATCTCATATGAAATTTCAGTCGAACCGGTTCAGAGGTTTCGACGTGATTGAACAACAAATATTTATCTTTCCATACAAATATTCGTATTATATATTATTATGTAAGACTAGCGGCCCGCAATTTTTTTTTGCGTAGAGAAGTCACCGTTTCAAGTCTTTACTTCCAGTGGTTTAGCCTGTGCTATTTCTATTATCATTTATTTTAGAATTTTTTCTTATAATTTGGTGTTTTTTTTAATATTTATAACATGTAACGTTATAAGTACACGAGGGATTTACATATTATATATTGTATTAACTATAATAAGGCTTATTATAATTGATCTAATTTGTATTTGATAATAATATAACAATAAATAAATAAAAAATTATACAAAAAAATGTACATTTGTGATTATTTCGTCCAATTATATGAAAATTAACTATGTAAATAAATACAAATTATTGATAATTTCAATATTTCACTAAAACATTATTATTGTTATTTAAATTTATACAAAATTATATAACTATTCACGATATTTTGATACAATTGAATAATATTTCTTCTTACAAGCTAAATTTCTCTATATTTACGGGATATATTTATTTATTTACAAGATATAATTATATTTTCGAGTTGATACAATTAAATCTATAAAAAATTCACAAATTTTTCGAGTCATACTCTATTTGGTGTCACATTTATTTACAATTAAGTTTTTTTATGTTTATTTAAATTTAGACATACATATACATTCAAGTCCACACATAAGGAATGGATTAAATAAATCATTAAATGCATAAAATAACTGAAAGATTCATCGAAACTGCAAATTTCAAGAGAAATTGACAAAATATGTCAAAGATAATTTTGGATTTTTAGACTTCCTAAGGTAAGAGCTTCGTATGATTTTACCACGTTTTTAAAAAGTGAATTTCTTGTCAAAAACAAAAAAAAATCTTAAAAATAATTATTTATATATTCATAATTAAAATTATTTTTTCTTGTAAAAAGAGTCAAAGCTTAAAAACGTGGTTTTTAGATTTTAATCTGCATTGCTTGTTTAACTACATCTGTACAACGCAGTCAAATATATTTTCCAATTGATGTATCTATCTTTCAAATGTATATCCAATTGACATATCAATCTGTCAAATGTACATCCAATTGACAAATCAATTTATCAAATGTATATCCAATTGACAATTCAATTTATCAAATTTATATCCAATTGACAAATCAATTTGTCGAATGTATATCTAATTGACATTTCAAACTGTCAAATGTATTTTAAAACGACATATTAGCCTTTCAAATATATTTCCAATTGGCATTTCAACCTGTCAAAGTATACCAATTCACATATCAAGCCGTCAAATGTATTTCCAATTGGTATATCAACCTGACAAATATCTTTCCAATTGACATATCAACTTACCAAATGTTTTTTGTTTGTTTTTCAAATAGTAGTGCCGTACTGTAGACGACCGGATGATAATATTTTTCCAATTGACATATCAAGCTGTCAAATGTCTTTCCAATTGACATATCAAGCCGTCAAGCTGGTAATTAGCTGTTCGCACAGCTTCCCATACTCCCTCTGGTCGCCGGATATCCGCCTCATCTTCAATCCCTTCTTCTCCATCGCTTTATTCTCACAAACTATCAGCTCTATTTGGATTCCGCCAGAATATTCTAGATTCAAAAAATTGGATTCCGCGTCCGTTCTCTCCACGAATATATTCCGCGGCGGTACCCTAATATTTATCGCTTCTTTTAATAGCTCTATTATCCTTTGCGAATCCAATTTAGAACAAACCGTAGACAATGTTACTTCATAATATTCTTGAACGCATGAAACTTCTTGCGGGCTTAGAAGTATAGGGATTTTTTCGTCCGGCCTACATACATCAGAAAGCCTTAAATCCATTGTACTTCTTTGGATTTTATTGATTTGCTCGTCATCTTTGGACATGTATACATCTTCACAATACTCCTTCACTTCTCCAAGCATACCCTGAGCTGAGAAAGAAGTTCTAGGCGTTTCTCCTTTTTCGGAAAAACTACCTCTTCCCAAACTCTCCGAAATTGACGATCTTCCATAATCCCCCCTTTCGCTAAAACTCCCCCTATCTGAAAAAGATTCCCTATTTTCGCTAAAACTCCCCCGATTTTCGCTAAACCCCGAACTAATCGATACTAAATTCGAATAAATCGATTGGATATTCTGATCGCAATTCGGCGAGTCGTTACTCAACGAATCGTCGCTAAAACCTAACGATTTATCGCTGCCTCGTCTCAAATACGTCACTTCGACGTCCTGCGATGTCATTTCTTGGTCTTTTTCGACCTCCTGACTGACTTTTCGACCTATTCCTTTAGTGATTGACGGCCTATTTTCAACTGGCTCCGAAATTACGAACTGGGGAATGTCGTACTTCGAATTTTCTAAACTATCGACACTATCTTCGGAGGAAGAAGCGACGAGCGTAATTTCAGAGCCAAGACAGTCTGTTAGACTAATTTGGGGATGGGTAATATAGTTTTTCTCCTTTTCCCCATTCCCCATTTCCTCCTGGATCATGTCGAGTGGGGAACCGGGATTGGTGGGGGAGTTATTGAGGGATCTCGCGACGAGGTGGATCTGTGGGTGGTGGTAGGGTAGCAGGTTCGAATACTGGCCAGTGTCCATGTCGGTGTTGTTCCGGAGATCCAGTGGCGTAGCGGAGGCTTGGGGTGTGCCGCGGGTTATTGACCCCGTGTGGAGGTAGCTTAGACCTGGAAATAAATAAATTATTTATTAATTGATTGATTCAGGCGTTACTTTGGGGAAATCCATAAATATTAACAAATAGTATAAATATATTTAGTAATAAATCCGCTTAATTTCTAAACAAAGGTTTTATATACTTAAAATTCTAAACTAGTTAATAGTTAACGGATATTTTATTTTAAAATTAAATTTGAATTTTTTTTTTATAATTATGGCAAGGTTTAAGCCAGTTACACACGTAGCTATAATATATATTAATATAAATTATAGGAAGGCATATTACGATATATTTTAGTTATAATATATTATAGCTACGTGAGTACGTTTGTGACGGGCTTTACATGGGTATTTTTTTTTTTTTCAATTTTGTTTTTAAATTATGACTTACATGAATAAAAATATAATTTATTTTTGAAGACAAAACGTCTGTGTATTCTCAGCGGCGCGGCGTTTTGAAGGAATAAAAGGTGGATGTTTTTTGTGCAAGGGAATACTTATCTAGGACGCTGTCTGTACATCTGTTTTTTTTATATATTTCCCCATTTGGGGAGGCTAAAGTCTTATTGCGACCATACTGCCTTGTCATACGTTTATTATTTTTATAGTAATTTATATTTCATACGTGAACTATTGTTTATTTTTGTCATCGGTCAGATAGTCGTTAAGTCAAGTCATGCCCCTGTAAAGTGGTGGTGGCGACTTTACTAGAGGCTTCTATGGAGTTTTGGAGGCAACACGAATAGTCACGTTTTACAGCATTACACTATTCACCAACACTCATACACGTTCACGAGCACTTAATGGATAAAAAACCACCGTTTTTACACTTTAACTGACGACACCGTGGCTTAGTTGGTAGTGACCCTGCCTACGAAGCTTGGTGTTCCGGGTTCGATCCCCGGCCGGGGCAAATATTTGTGACGAACACAAATGTTTGTTCTCGGGTCTTGGATGTTGTGATGTGTTGTATGTGTCCATGCCACCTGCGACACAGGGAATCCTAGTGCAGGGGTGTGAGTGTGTGAATGTTTATAAAAAAAAAAAAAACTCAAAGTAACACAAGTCCCTGTAGGTCTGTATGTATGTACCTTCAGTGATCTGGTGAAGCGGGGAGCCGGGGCTGGCGGGGGTGGAGGGGGAGTGGCGCGCGTGCAGCGCTGCCAGCACGTCCTGCGACGCGCAGCCGGGGCTGGCGTGCAGCGCGTGCAGGTTGATGCCGAGCTGCAGCGCCATCTCCTGGAATAAAAACAAAAATTAAATATTTTGAACATTTCACACAGCGCCATCTAGCCCCAAACTAAGCAGAGCTTGTAATATGGGAACCAGATAACTGATACAATACAATGTAAATACATACGGACAGCCCTGAGTGTGATTTATTTGCGGATGAATAGTCAAGTATTTTGTTAGTATGTCTTAAGTATTGTGAGCGAGATGTATGCTTAGTTTGGGGTTAGATGGCGTTGTGTGAAATATCCAAAATATTAATTTAGTGTAACACTGTTAAAGCACTCGTCCAAATTAGGACATTTTTATAATTACTAGCTACCACTATTCCGCCGGCCACCAGTCGCTGTAGTCGGTGACGCGTTTGCGGGCGCACTTAATCTCGATTCAGACAAATCTATTGCAAGCAACAAGAATTAGTGTTGTGTCGATGAAAGGTGTGAGAAAATTCGCCTCAACATACATCGGTTCCATGGTGTAACGGTTAGCACTCAGGACTCTGAATCCTGCGATCCGAGTTCAAATCTCGGTGGAACCTGACTTTTTGCACTCACATTTTTTATTGCCTTCGTGTTTTTATGCAAAATAACCTTAGATTTAACAGTATTGCTTCTTTGTTTTGTTTATAAAATATTCTTAAAAAAGTTTTAAATTAGATTTTGCATCGCAGTTTCTAAATCAAAATCAAGGGAAATTCAAGGTGATATTGGCATTAACCCTACTTTTTTTTACGTAAACAAGTTACTGGACGAGCTGAGCGCTCTACTGATGGTAAGATATTACGCCTGCCCATGACCAAAACAATGATAAACCGGATTTCGATTCACATAGGCAGGTGCGACACTGCTGTTAGAGCTCGTAAACTTTGAGACATTTTGATGGTCAGCCTCGAAATCCCAGTAATCTCGAGTTCCCTAGATACAATGCCCTACAAATCGAAACACAGTAATGCTTACACATGACTGCATTTCAGCAGAATATCTGGCAAGGTGTTGGTGCCCTTCTAGACGGCATTGTAACGGATTGTTTATTGTAATAAGCATTGTAATTTATTAAGAAAAAAAAGAACGTAACAGGTTCTTAAATCTAAGGCGTAACATTCTTGTATTATTTATGTAATAGTGTCGTTTTATTCCAAGATGTGGCGTACATACGGTTTTGCTCGATCGAGCTAAAAACCATGGCATGAACTTTCGTCCACACTAATTTCTAATTCTAATTTCTAATTTGGGTAAGGGGTTGCAAGTGGTCTGCACTGACGTCCCGCTGTGGGGTGTATTGTGCATTGACCCCTTTTTGTACTAACTCTACCCCAGCCAGCCCAGCTCCCCAAAATAGCGGAGCAGGACCCTGGGTTGATGGATGGTGTGTTCCAGTTTCCCGGTAGGGTCATCCGGACCCGTATCCAGGATTTTCCTCAGCCCAGTCTTCTTTCTGGCCTTGAACCCCTTGTTGAACCCATCCATCTTGAACAGATGGTGATTCAGGTCGCAGTGGCCGGTTATAATTCCTACCATTGTACGTAGTTCTTCTCTTCTCATCTTCATGAGTGTGTTTGTCAGTTTCTTTTCAATATTCTGTAGAAGCATCTTAGTGTGCTTGCTGTCCGTTCTTTTGTTCCAAAATTTTTGGTGTTCTTGTACTGAATGTTGATTCAGTCTAGCTTTTATTTCCCTTTTATTTCGTCCACACATTCAGCATTATCTATCGAGTGACGCGCACTGTTCAGTATTCACCAAACCGTTCGAGCCTTAATTCCATCGAGCCGGCTCGATGCGAGCCTTCGAGATGTGAGTTTTGCGGTCCACACGTTAATATTTACTCGTTTTGGAGTAAAACTATCTAGTAATACCGTATGTGAGTACGGAGCTTAAGAGGCTATGTGAAAATTTGGAGTCGCTGCTCTTCATTCTTACTCGGTAACGGTACAGTTTACAAACTTGATGTTAATACAGTGATTACTCGAGGATATAATCTATAATAAATGAAAGACAGAAACACGATTGGTGAAACTTTTCTCGATAGATTTATTTTTTGAAATAGGCCCTCTTAAAATCTGATTTACATCCATCCTCCGAATTTAGAGAATATTTACGGTTTATTTTATACTATTGAGTGAGTAATCACAGCACTTAGATAAATGTAAAAGGATTTTTTTATAAATTCAATACTTTTCAAGCAATACGATGTTTTATCATTTGTCGCTTACGTCCGTTACTTTTGAGCGACAAAAATCTATATCTAACCTCTTCCCTCGGGGTAAGGTGTCTAATTGCGCTATCACTGTCTTACAATTCGGCAGCTGTCATTTCTGACAGTTTCACATATCCTCTTAAGAATAAAATGATACAATAAATGTGTAAATAAGGTATAAATGATATTTATAACACATTTGCTCGTAAAGGGTCTATTATTGCACCAATTTCAATATCGTATTGTATCTCATTACCTCAGAAGAATGAAGTAAATAGAATCCATCCTAAATTTGACAAATTCGCTATCTTCTTTGCGCAAACCACTTTTTGCACTAGATAAAACGAGACAAAACATGCATTTGTCGTACGTCATAATATAGGGGTATCCGTCACTCGTCGAGCCACAGAGATGACCCAAGCCATAAAATATCGATATCGATATTAACAGTTCGATGATCCACAATTATTTCCATCGATACCGATATCGATATATCAATCCTAACAAGTGACTATGATAACGTTATCTAGATTCACTCTGGATTAAGATTCTTCTGGATTACCTATGCTGCACCTGCCAGCACCCCCTCGGCGCGAGCGCGGCTGAGCAGGGAGTTCTTCTTTTCTTCTTAGCGTACAATTAATGTCTAAATAACATGCCAGTGGCATTCATTTATTTATTAGTTAAGTATTGAGTTGCTTTATATTGTTGTTCTCCTTTTCTTTATTCTTATGTAAGCACTAATCTTAAGTTAGTTTACCATAATTTTCTTAATGTTCGTGTCTATCCGTGGGAACCTGTAATTGGCTCTCTAAAGCTAAACTATTGTATACTTAGAAGTATAAAGCTGTTGGTTCATCAATAAATAAATAAATAAATAAATAAAATAAATTAAAGGAACCTTGAACTTAAAAACCAGGAATTAAGATGACATTTTTTTATTAGATAAAATAATATACAACATACACAGGTAAATGAGTACATTACAAAATTTATACTTAACAAAAGTTAACACTTGAGTTTAATACTTTTTTCAGCTAAACCTTGTTCTGCCTGCCCCCTACCTATAGATTAGTGCCCCGAAGGGGCTTACATGCGATTATACCACTGTGTTGGTAGTAGTATAGAAGTATTTTACTATGTGAAGACAATAAATTTATTGAGTATTGAGTACTTTCCCCGTCATTGGGGTAAGCATAACGTTGACGATCACATATTGATGGTAGAAGTTTAATTCAATATATTCAATATAAATAATATAATCAAATCTTTTTAACTCAATGCTATACGCATGTGGCGAAGACTCTTTTGCTAAATATATTTCTATTAATTTATTTTCCTTAATTTTATTTATAATTGTTATATTTTCTTGGTATACTTTATCAGTACTTTTTTTCAAGGCTTTTCGTACGCTGTCTGAAACAGTTAATTTTTAGCAAACTGGAGTAGGCTAGATTTTTATCGACCATCTCACACTGCACATTCTGTACATTCTACGCTAGTGTTCTTCAGTGGTACGTCAGAAAACACTGATGAACTTATTTCTGTAATATTCGAAGGTCCTGGCTTAGGTTTATTGATGAAAGGGATATCCTGAAACACATTATATTTTTATTTATAGTTTATGTAATTATAATATACCTATTATACACGCAATTTTAAGTTCAGTACTGACCGTTAGCTTGCGACGCTTCACGAGCATTGCATTTGGTTCAAGTTGAAGAATAGCCGGAAGAACATTTTAACTCTTGCCGATCGTTATTGGACGCCAAAGAGACACCCTGAAATATTAATAGTGTAAACGTAATATTTTCCGTGATTATTTTGAAGCTCTCTTTTTTTGTATATTGATAGTGTACTATCATGGTTGAACACATAGATATTGTGTTTAACCATGATACAGTAAGCAGGACGGCAAATATACAATATTAATAAATAAAATATGAATCGAACAAAATACAAAGGTGTGAGTGTGTTTAAGTGAGATGGGTCAGCTACGGGATCCCTCAATGGCTCACTTTATTCAAAAAATCTTACTATACTCGTCGTGTCTGCATAGCCTTATCGACCAATCTTTTTACGTTTTATGACATCCCTAGTTAGTATATCATAGCCTCGATTTATTCATGATTTTAGCATGAAAAACGCCGATTCTTCATATTTCTATCCTTATTGGACGTTATTCAATGTTTCTACGTAATAATTATGTTTAGTATGGGTTATTAACGAGTAAATACACAAATAGATACTTACCGCTGAAAATTCAAGTTCTCTTGATTTTTAATGATACTTGCGGAAGACTGGCATAATACGAGGGCACAATTCGACATTTCACATGTTTTTTTCACTATTTACTATAGTTCAATACGTTTTAAACAATATAAAACAACCAAAACCCCGTTGAAAAATAAACAAAAACAATGACATTTTATGAGATTAAATTTGAAAGATAGTCAATGTAGATGGAAAGCGACAGAACCATTTTACAATAAACTTGGTTGGATAATCAAGTCCTGCATGACAATTGCATTACTTTCTTTGAAGTTTCTTATGATTATCTCTATTATAGGTATATCCAAACTCTTTGCTCATTACGCACGAGTGCGGTAATGTAATTAAAAAAGGAAGGTTTATCAATTTTCTCCGTTTAAAACGAACGATACTTTTTTTAAATCTTAGCAAAGAGTGTTTATGTCAGAAAAGTGGTCCACATTTTATGAATAAAATTAACTTTGGGAGATAAAATATAATAAATAAACATTTAATTCTTTAATTTAATTAATATTGACTATAAATTACAACCATTTAAATGTAACAAAACACAAAAATATTAATTTACTTTATTATATTACTGACTGTTTTGTGCCTTTGCCTTAAAAAAAAAGCGCTGATGCGCGCGCATCGCTAATTTGACAACCAGTAAAAATTATTCCGCGCGCTGTTTCTTTTCGCTGTACTATTTTTATTTGAAAATGTCTTCAAGTTTTATTTATTTCCTCGCAAATGTGTTATAAAACGTCGTATGACATACGTGCGCTTTGATAATTACAGCCTCTGCTTTCTTGTAGCCCTCACCTACGGCTCGGGCTAGCAATATCGCCTCGGCTGTAATTCTCAACTTACCGCACTTATATCATAATGTAGTATGACCAAAGAGCTTCTATACTATGTATCTAGAGAGCTAACACGCCATTTTGTTTTATTTAAGGATTAAGAATTCTGAACCTTATGACTTACTTGGAAATAAAGTTCTTTTTTAATTAAATCTAAATATAAGGATTTTAATGCTTGATAGAGACCCCCTCGTTAAGGAGTGTGTCTCGTTCACACAGTTGCCAACATACAATTAAAATTAACATGGCCATAATTTTTTAAATAAGTGGGACAATTTTCGAAATTAGACGATTTGCTCTAAATGTTATTCATATTCATTTGAAAGGTTTAGTACAGTCGCTGTCATGTAGGTTAGGTACCTAACTGCCGAGAAAAATAATTACTGTTCGAAAGAAACAGTATTAAAACCATTGAATCAGATATACCACTAGAATGCGGCGCCCCGCCCTCTTTTTTGTTGATATTTTAATGCACCTATGTATAATATAATTTTAAAACAATAATGCAAAGTAACGTATGTATATAACATTGATATCTTATTCAGCAGATTGAATTTTCCCTTGGTTGCTTGTTTATGTCTCAATGAAATATTCAAAGTTCAAAAATTATGGTCGCCCAACAGAACGAGACACACTCCTTACTGGTTCTAGCTCTTTCGGCTCGCAGTTTTCGTGTGAGTCGGCATTCTAGATACATAGTATACAAGTTCTTTGAGTATGACATACCTGCGTGAGTGTTGAGGTTCGTGCGAGCTCGTTGGCGCTGGGCTCGCAGAGTTGCCGCACTGCGAGCAGCAGCGCGCGCGCCGCTTCCGACTGCAGGCTGTTCAGGTCCAGGGGCGGCGGGGGCGGCAGCGGGCGGGTGGGGGAGCCTGCGTACACATACATGCAGATATAGATAAAGATAAAAAAAAACATTTAATTCTTGTAGGTCTTACAGTACGTACAAAGACAGGTAACAATTTTAAGTATAAAATGACAAGATTAATGCCGACTTGCACCAAACTATTAAAGTTTTTAAGCAATTACTTAACTCGTTTGACAGTTCTTAACGGTCTGAATTTGCACCGTTAAGAACAGGCAAGCAAGAAAAGTAATTGCTCAGGAACTTTGACAGTTTGGTGCAAGTAGGCATAAAAGTATAAATTCAATTATATTAGAGGTGAAAAAATGTTTTAACTTTTGTATGCATACATAAGTATACTTTGAAATATTCATTGTGAAGATCCGAATTAGAAGAATCTTTGAGTACCTCGTTCTAACTAAGTTTAATACTAAGTAATAAATAAGTTTAAAAAGTATATATAAAGATATATATAAATATACAGAAATAGATAAAATTATAGTATATATAGAAATATTTTATTGTACACCAGCCAGAACTTATGATTAAATTTAAACATAAAAAATGAAAAGTACTATGGGCCGTATTATCGCTAGAAAGATAAAGATAAAATAAGATTTAGGGTCAAATGTGTCAATGCGTCAGTTGAGTCTTTTTGAAATTACTGTAAGTCTTCAATCTGGTGCTGAAAATTAAGTGAATATAAATAGTACCAGAAGGCTGAATTCAGTGATTTAAAACAATCGCAGTGGCGCATTGAACCCATTGACACATTTACCTCTGTTGACTATATTTAAATTATTAATTTTATTATTACTTCGAGTCGTATTACCGTATTAAAGATACGATAAAGATAATTTATTTAGTACTATAAAAAATAGAAGCTCGTGGTAATGAAACGTACAAGTTTTTAAAAACAGACCTGTAGCCTTAAAGCCTGCAAAATGATTATATTTTTGACATTTATATCTAAAATCTAAAAAAAAAACAATATTGCGGCTGCAGGTGGCCATCTAGTATTGTACTGTGATTGGCTGCTAATGATATGCTCACCTGGCATAGACGCGGAGGTGAGTCGGGCTTCGGTGAGTGGGGGCGAAGCGCCCGGGGTGCTACGCCGCTCCAGGCCGCGCTAGAACCCCACAAATAAAAAAAAATGACTAATATATCAAGGTTTTACAAAAACATACAACAACCGACTTCAATGGGACTGTTCTAGTGACCGTAGGCACCACTGACAAGTGACTGACAAAGGGAAGTTTCGGTTACTTAGACGTCATTGTTTCAGGTATTTTGATTTCAAAACCAAAGTACTGAACCGATTTTCATGACATTTATATGAGACCAATCTGTAAGTAAATTTTTCAAACCGGTTCATAAACAACAAAGTTACATAATATAAAAAAGCAATCGAATTGAAACCTCTTCGTTTTTTGAAGTCGGTTGAAAATAAACCATTTGACGACACGGACGGTCAAGTGGCGAGTGTGTTGGATTGCCACGCCGGTGTCACGGGTTCGATTCCCACTTCAGGACAAACATTTGTGCGATGAACATCGGTGTTTGTCCTGAGTCTGGGTGTTTACTATATCCTATGTATGTATTTACAAAAAAAAGTATATAAATATTGTATCAGTTATCTGGTTCTCCTAGTACAAGCTCTGCTTAGTTTGTGGCTAGATGGCGTTGTGTGAAATGTCCATTATATTTATTTATAATTTTATTTATATAACAGGACACTTTTTTATTTACTTTGAATGAATGAATGAATGAATTAAAACTTAAAGATAAATACAACATAATTATGGGCATGTCCAATGGGCATACTAATGATAATAATACTTTGGTTAGTTGCTTACTCATTAGTTTTCAACACAACATGTAATGCAACACGCATTGCAACATTTTTCACATACATAATTATATCTGGGAGCCCGGCAGGGCCCCCACCAAGTCGAGCAAAAAAGTGGCCCGGCCGTACTATCCTTTTCTCGAAGCAGTTCAGGCCATTTTCGACCCCCTATAGCTTCGTTGTGGATAAAACTAGAAGCCTGAATTTTCAGTACCCAAGCAGGCATTGTATAAACACGGTATATTTGAAATTTCATCCAATTTGAACCAGTAGTTTAAGAATTATAACTAGTCAAAATTCTTAATTTTGTCACTGACTGACTGACTGGCTGACCGATCATCAAAAGTCTAAGGCACTTCTAGAAGACATAGAAGCTTCAAATTTAGAATGCAATTAGTGTTTAGTGTATACATCAAGGGAAAAATAAAATATTTGGTAATATTCGTCCAGTTTTCTAGATACACCAACTGCATAAATAACTTTGTAATCCCATATAAATGTATGGGATTACAAAGTTACATTTGCAATTAATGAATTAGCGTACCTGTATATGTATAATTTAATGGAATAATAGGTGTAGATCATCATCATCATCATCAACCTATACCGTAAAAGAAAATGAGGAAGACTACCTACAAAAAGGAATGAGATGCCATCAAAACCAATTTTGTAAAAATTGTAAAAATACCCAAGTATCGCTTTCTACCGTAAAAATTTGTCAGATCCATGTAACACCAAGCCGGTTACTTTATTAAGTCCCTACTTAAGGGACCTACTGTCTTTAGTTATTACGCAATTAGCTAACATAACAACATCTTATAGTGACCATTATGAATATTAAAAATCTTTTATGTTTTAAATAAAATAGATTGACTTGGCAATCTATTTTATATATATAAGGACTATAAGGACCGTTGCTCACATGAAATGCAGATAAAGATAAAGATAAAGATAAAATAATAGTTACCTGCAACTGTTGGTACTCGAGTCGGGCGGACGCGATGTCGTGCGCTTGTCGCGGCGGCGAGCATTCCGCGCGCCGCACGGGCGAGTAACGTTCGGCGTGCTCGCGAGCTGCGCGTGTTACACGTTACATTACACGTTACACGGTACATTACACGTTACATTATACATTATACGTTACACGGTGTTTATTACACCTTACTTTTCAGCGTTGAAGACAAAGGGCTAGTGCACGAAAGGAGCCTCTAGGGCACACTTGAAATCCTTTCACCACAGGAGAAGGACCTTTCAGAAGAAGATAGGGCTAGTTTACAAGCTACAAGGCAGGGAGTTCGCTTGTAGCTTGTAAACTCGCACAGTGTCATCGGCGTTTTTGCAAACTGCTAGTTGACAATCCTTCCCGAAAGCTAACTCGGTCACTCGCTAGCTTTTAAACTCGCCGACTAGCAGCTCGTAAACTAGCCCCGTGTCATCGAGGCTTTACAGCGAGGCCGAAAAAAAAGAAAATATAAACGCTGCTTTTGCCGCTGCACCAATGTGATGCGTCAGTACGTACTGCCAACATTTGATACAGACGCCGACTCACGTCAATATGGCGCTTCTTACTGGTCTCATATTATTGTTTTTCCGCTCATCACAGACACATTTTTTTATATAATTATTATTAAATGGTCGGATAAAACTACCGCCGAGCCTTAGACAGTGAGTGCAGTCTACTGCAAACACGCCAAAACGAGTGAATCGATTGGACTGTAATTAGTTATGGATTGAAACCATGAACTGAACAAGGACATAGGCTACTTTTCAAATCCTTAGAAGAATAAATATATGGGTTTTCAAAAATTATCAAAAATGGAAAGCGATTAGAAAATCGAATCAATGTTGCCGGAATTATCTTAATATTAATTTTCCCATGAAATCTACTGTATTTTACATTCTACAATAAATTTTCTACAGCACAAATACTACACACAATATCTAAAATACATTCACACACACACACGACAACACCATGCAATACTAAACTGTAAAAATCAGTGCTGTTATAAAAAAAAAGCAAAATAACATAAAAAAAAATTACCGTATTTCTCGTTAGTTAAAAAAATGCCTATACCCAGCAGTGGGTCAAGTCAGGCTGCGGATGATGATGATGACGAAAAAAAATGCAGGTTCGATTCCCGCGTTGAGCATTTTTTGAAGTTGTATGACGCTTGTCTAAAACATTCCTAGTCAGTTGATTTATCCACTTTTTAAGCTTTTAGAAGACGCATATTTGAGATTTTTTCGAGTTATTATTTGTACCCAAAACCGTTACCCAAAATAATTAAAAAAATTACCCATTTCTTGTACAGTCGCCAACGCCTGTAACTTCACTCGTTGAGGTCCGGAGTATTTTCTTTGTCTCGTACTAAGATTCGTCCCATAATTGGTACCATAGTTTGTCCCACTTGCCCCTTGAACTGGGGTCCCTGCGGTTATAGACCCAGTGAAGTTGGTCCCGTTCGATCCTTGAACTGGGGTCCCTGCGGTTATACATCCACTGAAGTTGGTTCCATTTGATGTTTGAACTGGGGTCCCAGCGGTTATCGATCCACTGAAATTGTTTCCATTTGATCCTTGAACTGGGGTCCCAGTAGTTATCGATCCACTAAAATTGTTCCCACTTGGTCCTTGAACTGGGGTTCCAGCGGTTATAGATCCATTGAAGTTGGTCCCGTTCGATCCTTGAACTGGGGTTCCAGCGGTTATAGATCCATTGAAGTTGGTTCCACTTGATGTTTGCACTGGAGTCCCAGCGGTTATAGATCCGCTGAAGTTATTTCCATTTGATCCTTGAACTGGGGTTCTAGCGGTTATAGATCCGCTGAAGTTATTTCCATTTGATTCTTGCACTGGGGTCCCCGTGGTAATAGACATACTAAAGTTGGTCCCACTCGACCCTTGCACTGGGGTCCCGGCGGTTATAGACCCGATTTGTACCGTAACATAGCTGGTACCAAAGGGGTTTGATTGGAAATTGTAATTACCGAAACTTGGTGTATTCGAATTGTAATTCACGTAATTAAAATCGAAGGTCGGAGCGGTGGATCCTTGGTTCTGTGGGGGTGTACCAGGGTTGCCCAGGCTCGGAGTGTACGGGGCTACGGCCTGACTGGGTGAATTGGAACCCTGGACTGTCATAATCGACCCCTGAGGAATAGTCTCAAGTCGCGATTTCTGATTGGACATCGTGCCCGCCATCGGACCCGGGTTCTGTACAAAGCTTTGGTTTTGATACGCTGTATTCTGGAAGGCTATTGTTTGGTAGTTGACTGTATTTTGATTTTGGTTTGCGCCGATTCCCTGATTGTTTTCGAAAATACCGCCGGTTGTTGTCTGGTTTTGAGAAATACGGTTGTAATTTGAAGGTCCAGCCATAGTTGAAGTTTGATTCTGGTTGAAGGTTGGGGTCCCGGATATTATAGAACCGTGATTTGCTCCAAAATTCGATGTACCGGTAGTCTGACCTTGATTTTGGTTATAACTAGGGGTACCCGAGGTTATAGACCCCTGATTTTGAGTAAAGCCTGACATTCCAGCGGTGATTGATCCTTGATTTTGACTGAAGTTTGCGGTTCCTGACAACATAGACCCCTGGTTTTGTCCAAAATGCGAGGGCCCTGGTATGATTGAACTTTGGTTTTGGTTGAAGTTTGTACCAGTGATTGTTGATCCTTGATTATGTCCAAAGTTTGGGGTTCCAGCTATTATAGATCCCTGATTAGGTGCAAAATTCGATGTACTAGTATTTGATCCGAAATTCGATATACTACCAGTTATGGATCCCTGATTTTGGCCGAAATTTGATGTTCCAGCTGTTACAGATCCCTGATTTGGCACAAACTTCGATATACCACCAGTTATGGATCCTTGATTTTGTCCAAATTTCGAAGTACCAGTAGTTATCATTCCCTGATTCAATCCAAAATTCGAATTACTAGAAGTTATAGATCCCTGATTTGATCCAAAATTTGACGTAACAATATTTGGTCCAAAATTCGATGTACCAGCAGTTATAGATCCCTGATTTGGTCCAAAATTCGATGTACCCGAACTTGGTCCAAAATTCGTAAAACCAGCTGTAACAGACCCCTGATTTGGTCCGAAATTCGATGTACCAGTATTAATGGACCCAATTCCTGGACTCTGGGGTAAGGGGCTGTTTAAATTGCCACTACTATTCTGGTAGCTGTTCTGAATAGAAGGTGGAAGGTAATTTCGGTTCATCCGCCTCTCAACTTCCAATACGAGCTCAGGACTTATAACTAAAAAAAATGTGAGCAAAAAACAATATTAAAAAAAAAAAAACAATTAGCAGAAAATGAATGCTGGCATGCGTCTACGTTAAAAACATTGACATTCTGATATTAAGTGGGAGATTTTTTTTTTATTCCTTGTATTTTTATTTTATAAATTGTATTTATTTTAAATAGATTAAAAAATAGACAATGGCTTAGTTGGAACCTTTTAGCGTTAAATACTAAATTGGAACTATCAAGACCCCAGAAAATATGGCACTCCCACCCTTAATTTTAATTCGTCACTTCATTATAAATATCTTTATAATGAAGCGACTCATAAAATAATGATAGAACTTCACGTCAGGGAACTTCGTTTGATCATAATATTGTCATACACAAAAAAAAAACTCCCTATAATTTCAAAAACAACATCGAACAAAATTTATAAAAAAACACAAGCAATATTCATATACATACAAATCTACATACACATGTATAGTCTCATACACACATTTTGTATGGCGTCATACATACCTGGCGGTCGTTCTGTGACAGTGAGGAGTCCGGAGCGACGCACTCTGATGGAAGACGATGACGATTGGGCTGCACTGGGCTGTGAACGAATGAATGAATGAATGAGTTATTTGTCTCATGTATGGCTAGTTACAGACGGGTCTTATGAATGTATAAAGTAGAGTCACATACTTAATTTTCACTCAAAATTCAATTTTACTTCAAATAATAAATTTTACTGTAAAAATAACCAATTTTACTGTAAAATATGCAATTTTACTGTAAAATAACAAATGTTACTGTAAAATAACCAATTTTACTGTTCAATTTCCCCTTTTACTGTAAAATTACAATTAAAATGTGCCTCACCATAGAGCCAGTGTTGCAGGAGGACACAGAGTTAACGGCGTCCTCTGGGCTTGTCATCGTGTGCCGCTTACTGCTGCCTCGATTCAACATATACCTGACAATCAATCAATTAATCAATTATAATAAATACATATAATAAAAATCAATAGTGCACGAAAGGAACCTCTTTGAGGCGCACTTGAAATCCTTTTATCTCACTGGTTCAAAAGATCTAGACTAGTGACACGATAAGAAGAAGAAGAATCAATCAATCAATCAATTGAAGCGATGTCTTTATACATATAAGCGAGACGAATCGGTGTTTGTATGTATGTACAGTCAGCTACGACGTACAGCACAGACATGTATACACTCCCAAGCATTTACATTGAGGACGTGGTGGCCGAATGGATAAGGCCCTTGCCTTGCGATCTGATGGACGCGGGTTAAAATCCCGGTGGCAGTCATGCGTAAATGGGTTTTTTCGCTCGAAAAAATCTATGTATGCATCCTACGTTCTCGCAACGGTGAAGGAAAACATCGTGAGGAAACCGGCATGTCGTAGAACCAAAAGTTCGAAAACATGTGTCGAGTGCACGAAAGGGGCCTCTTCGAGGCGCACTTGAAATCCTTTCACCACACTGGTTCGAAAGAACTAGTGACACGATAAGAAGAAGAAGCATTTACATTTATATTATACTCTTAATTTTACAAGGACATTCTTCTTCTGACAAAATACACTCACTCACTCATACACTGTACACTACACACCCTCCCATACCCACACTCCTCCATCACACCTCCACATATACTCAATCTCACACCACATATCAGCACACACACCCCTTTACTTTATTATGCATAAAACATGCATACTCTACCTTATTTCCATTTTTCACAGAATTCTATTTATTTGTATTTTAATTTTTATTAATGTTAGACCTTGTACCTACTATTGTTAGACCTTGTACCTACTATTGTTAGACCTTGTACCTACTATTGTTAGATCTTGTACCTACTATTGTTAGACCTTGTACCTACTATTGTAAGATCTTGTACCTACTATTGTTAGACCTTGTACCTACTATTGTTAGATCTTGTACCTACTATTGTAAGACCTTGTACCTACTATTGTTAGACCGTGTACCTACTATTGTTAGACCTTGTACCTACTATTGTAAGACCTTGTACCTACTATTGTTAGACCTTGTACCTACTATTGTTAGACCTTGTACCTACTATTGTTTGTCCTAAGGAAAGTGCTGACTGCTGCCCTAAGTTTTTATTTTAACTTTTGCAGCGGTCAACGCTCCCACTTTATTATTATGTTCCGAATAAAAATTTTGAATATTTTGAATTTTTCTGACAAGCAAGATTCTGACTACATTAATTTGAAAATGCTTGCTTGCACTTGTCTTTGCAAAGTTAAGAGCAATATAAATGTGAAAGCTTGGGAGTATATACATGTCTGTGCAGCTGACTGTACATATGTGTAGGGTATAACGTATAATGAATTTTCTATCAATACAATTTATGTATTGTGTGATATAGCGGTGGTGTTTCCTGCACAGATAATTGATTGATTCAGGCGTTACTTTGCGGATAGTATAAATATATTTAGTAATAAATCCGCTTAATTTCTAAACAAAGGTCTTAGTAAACTTAACTCTAGTTAAGAATTTTAGTATCTAAACCAGAGCGCCGAAAACAGACAACCTCTACACTCTCGTTTCAGATTGCGGCGAGTCAACATCTCCTGAGGATGCCTCGTGTAGAGGCAAAAGACGTGTCGAGTTCTGACTTGGGTTTTCGGTTTTCGGCGCTTTGGTTTAGATACTAAAATTCTAAACTAGAGTTAAGTTAATTGGGACCTTTGTTTAGAAGTTAAGCGGATCTTTTACTAAATATATTTATACTATTTATTTTTATTACCTGCACAGATTGGAGCTGTAGGCCGCGTCGCCCGTCTGTTCGTCCGTCTGTTCGGATTGCTCTGCTCGAGAGGGGGTACCGCTGTCCGAAACCTATACACAAATGATAAGTATCAGTAATCGCTAAAGCCTCGATGACTTAGGCTAGTTTACAAGCTAGCGAGTTAGCTGTCCGGAAGGATTTTCAACTAGTAAATTGTAAAAAAGCCGATAACAAGGGGAGAGTTTACAAGCTACAATTGACTTCAAATAAACAAGGTTTTACAAAAACATACAACAACCAACTTTAATGGGATTGTTCTAGTGACCGTAAACACCACTGAAGTCACAAGGAAGCGCAATTTCGTTATCTTGGATGACGTCACTTTTTCAGTTATTTTGATTTCAAAACCAAAATACTAAGCCGATTTTCATGATATTTCTATGGGACCAATCAGGAAGTATCCTTTATATATATATATTTTTTTTGTTACCTCACTAGGTGCTTTGTAATATCAACAAATTATATAAATATATTTAGGTGTGGACTCGCCGAAGTTTGAAACGAGAGATTCAACGAGTCCACACCTCCTGATGATGCCTCATGTAGAGGCGAAACACGTGTCGTATCTTTAAACTTTGGTTTTCTGTTATTTGACTCTTTGGTTTAGTTGAACTAAAGTTAAGTTAATTAAAACCTTTGTTTAGAAATTAAGCGGATTTATTACTAAATATATTTATATAATTTGTTGATATTTATGGATTTCCGCAAAGTAACGCCTGAATCAATCAATTATGCTTTGTTATAGTTTCAGAATGGTCCCATTTTTTTAAAATCAAAATCGGTTCAATAGTTTAGTTAATAGGGTGTACATACGCATACTACACACTATCTGATTTACAATATACGTATATTGTGTAGCTGTACTTATCTATTTGACTTACCAAGACCTAAAATTTAACCTACCCACCAATATTGCAATAAACCACTGAATACTGAATATATTTTAATACCTACTTAATTCTTTGTACTGAACACTTAATACTTTGTACTGAATATTTAACACTATATACACCGTAAATTTTTAATCACCAGAAAAAAAATACGCATAGTCAGTTGCCGTTACTGAACACATATATGGCAAAAAAACTTGAAACAATTTATATCAAATTTTTGTCATAATAAATTTGATTAAATTTGGATAACTTTTACCGTTAGTCGTTTTCCTATGGATTTGCATCAGGCGGTACCAATCATTGATAATAATTTAAGTTTCATTCATCGTTTGGCAAACCCGGGCACCTAGCTCGAGCCAGCTCGCCGCAGCTCGGCTCGGGCGCCGCTGTCACTCTGCCATTTTGTACAAATGCAAAATTCTGACTGCACAGATACAACGTAGTACCCCGTCTGCATTGCCCATTTATTTTTTGGTAATTAAAAATTGATGGTGTATACTTAATACGGAATACTTAATTACTGAATACTTTGTACTGAATACTCACATGGTGGTCGGGTTGCGCGTGGCAGCAGGCGCGCTCTCTACAGCGCGGCACGTGTGCACCGCCGTCTGACGCGCGCCGACCGAATGTAGATGCTGACACAACAAGCAAAGTATTCATAAATGGTATAAATATATATCTATATATATATATATCAGATATATATATATATATATATATCTGGATTTCGGCGAGTCAACATCTCCTGAGGATGCCTCGTGTAGAGGCGAAACACGTGTCGACTTGGGTTTTCTGTTTTCGGCGCTTTGGTTTAGACACAAAATATTTTAAACTAGAGTTAAGTTAATAGGGACCTCTGTTTGGAAGTTAAGCGGAATTATTACTATTAATATATATTTATCATTGCAAATCTAATGCCTAGTTCACACGTACCGAGTACTTGGCCGAGACAGTACTCGGTACGTATAAACAAAGCGCCGAGTGCTCGGCTGAGCCAGTGATGTAAGCTTTCAGTGTCTCGGCCGAGTACTCGATACGTGTGATCTAGGCATAAGCCATAGACGTTGGTCCTTCACGTGAATGCGGTGTCTAAAATAATTAACTTAACAAATAACTAAAATAACAAACTTATGAGACGAAAGTACCAGGCAAACATAACCAACCAAGAATCCGCCTTACGTAACTGATTGTATGATCAATTTTGTACTCTATTACTATAGCAATAAGCCTTACCATTAAGTATACCACAAGCAAAAATAGAGTGATAAAAGTCAATATTGTTCACTCAATTTTGTACTCTATCCTTATAGCAATAAGAGCTATCTTGGCTTTGCATGGCGTGTGGCGGCTTCAGGAGATGTTGGTCCTTCAAGTTTAGTACCAGAGCGTCTAGTAATTTGTACTCTATTCCTATAGCAAGAAGCCTCAATTTTAACCAAAATAACCAAAAAGAAACGTTATACACAGACATAAGTACCAGCCAAACAAAACTAACCAAGAGTTCACTGGTCCACCTTGAGTAGCTAATATTGTTAATTAAATTGTGGACTCTATTCCTATAGCAAGAAGCCTCAATTTTAACCAAAATAACCAAAAAGAAACGTTATACACAGACATAAGTACCAGCCAAACAAAACTAACCAAGTGTTCACTGGTCCACCTTGAGTAGCTAATATTGTTAATTCAATTGTGGACTCTATTCCTATAGCAATAAGCCTCACCATTAAATCGACAAACACAACAAAGAATAGAGTGATAAAAGCCGATATTGGTCATTCAATTTTGTACTCTATACTTATGGCAATAAGAGCTACCTTGGCTTTGCATGGCGTGCGGCGGCTTCAGGAGATGTTGGTCCTTCACGCTGAAGTATCTGGGCGGCTGATGTTGGACGGCGGGTAATTTTGCCGCCAGATTCGTGTTCGGCAGCATCGACACGTTAGGGGAGGGTTGTTGCTGAAATTAATTATTTTTCAGTCAAATAAATCACATAAATTAATTATTTTTCAGTCATTTAAACACAAGGTGAGCCACTCCACCGTTGTGAGGCGTTCCCTACAGGATTTCGTCTACATGAGTGCCAGATACTCAGCCGAAAAGAAGTACTGTCTCATCATTACTGTGTTTTGGTTTGTGTTGAAGATATTTAATTTTGCAGACATTAAAAACAAAACGAATTGAGAACATCCTCCTATTGAAGTCGGTTGAAATACTCACATTGAACTGCGCAGACACGTACAAAGGCGAGGGGCGCAGATCGGCGGAGGCAGCGCCGCAGACGCCCAACTCACCGCCCTGTATATTATACGGTAGCTAATTAGATAAATGTTTAATTTATGCTAGACATTGTATTTTGATGATATATGACTGTCAAGTAAATAAATAAGGTAATATAAGACCAGTTACATCTAAGATATCTAAGACCAGACCAGTTATATCTAAGTTAAGACCAGTTACATATAAGATATCTAAGACAAGACCAGTTACATCTAAGATATCTAAGACCAGACCAGTTATATCTAAGTTAAGACCAGTTACATATAAGATATCTAAGACAAGACCAGTTACATCTAAGATATCTAAGACAAGACCAGTCATATCTAAGATAAGACTAGTTACATCTAAGATAAGACCAGTTATAACTAAGATAAGACAATTTACAACTAAGACAAATCCAGCTACATCTAAAATATCTAAGATAAGACTAGTTATACCCAAGATAAGACCAGTTAAATCTAAAATAATACCAGATACATCTAAGACAAGACAAGTTACATCCAAGATAAGACCAGTTATAGCTATCTATGTACTAGTGGCAGTCACCTGGGTGTGCCTGCAGTCGCCGGGGCCCACCGTGTGTCGCCGCGTCGCGTGTGGCTCTTGTGTCGCGGTGGGTAAGGTTGATTGTTCCGTGACAGGCGTCGAGCCGTCGCCGAACTGGAAATAAAAAATATATTATAATAATTATATATTATTACGACACGAATGGTCGAGTGGCAAGTGTGTTGGACTGCCACCCCGGTGTCGCGGGTATCGAACCCACTTCAGGACAAATATTTGTGCGATGAACATCGGCGTTTGCCCTTTGTCTGGGTGTATTATATGTATCCTATGTATGTATTTACAAAAAAAAAGTATTTGAGTATTTTATCAGTTATCTGGTTCCCATAGTATAAGCTTGTTTAGTTTGGGGCTAGATGGCGTTGTGTGAAATGTCCATATATTTATTTATTTATTAATAAATAATTGACCGCTCTTATTACATCTTCATACTTGAATTTTGTTATTGGTTAAGTGAACTTTTACGACCTTCTTGAATGAAGAACCTTATCTTTGCATGAAGTACCTTACCTCTCTATGAAGTTTATGTTCTTTATGCATGAAGAACCTTAACTTTATGCATGAAGAACCTTAACGTTATGCATGAAGTTCCTTAACCTTATGCATGAAGTTCCTTAACTTAATGCATTAAGTTTTTTAACTTTAGGCATGAAGTTCCTTAACTTTATGCATGAAGTTCCTTAACTTTATTCATGAAGTACCAAAACTTTATGCATAAAATTCCTTAAATTTGTGCATGGAGTACCAATACTTTATGCATGAAGTCCATAACTTTATGCATGAAGTACTAACCTTTTCGAGTGTGTCCTGAGTATCGGTGTGGTACTCCACCGGGATGGAGACGAGACAGTCCTCGGATGAAGAGCATTCCTCAGCATCCATTTGATCGTCTTCACATTTCTGTAATCAATAATCAAAACTGAAGGGAAGTTCTAATTTCGAACAAAAAAAAAACAGAAAAATTGAAAAATTTTGGTAATATTATTTAACCGACTTCAAAAAAGGTGTTTTGATAATACTTTCAGATTGGTCCCATAGAAATTTTATTAAAATCGGTTCATTAGTTAAGTTTTTAAATCGAAATAAATGAAAAAAAAAAGTCGTTGAAGTGAACAAAATTGCGTATTTCCCTGTGACTATTCAGTGGTGCCTACGGTCACTGGAACAGCCCGACATCTAGTGTGACACTTTATTCCCATCGAGTAACATCATATTATAATTTTATTCCTATCGAGTAACACAATGACATGGGTGTTACTCGTTGGGAAAAAAATCCCATCCAACCCATCGATTGCTGTATGTTTTTGTAAAACCATGATTATCTGATTATTTGTATTAGTACAGACAGCGTCAGAGATAAGTATCCCCCTTGCACAAGACACCCAGCTATAAATCCTTTCAAAAAATTTTAATACTTAAAAATATTTTAGGCTTACATACGTTTATACAAATATAATCTATTTTTTAAAGGCAAAACTTCTCCATTCGCCGCGACGGTGTTTTAAAGGGATTTGAAGCTGGGTATTATAATGCAAGGGGGATACTTATCTGTGACGCTGTCTGTACCTAGATAAGTAGTTTATTTGAATCCTAGTTTGAGGCTAGTTGAAAAAATTTAAAAGAAAAGTATTATTTGTACTTACATTGCAACTAGTGAGATCCAGAGGCTGCCCTGTCGTGGAATCCAGAGAGTCTAAAACAAAAAAAATACTTAGTTATTTGATTATAATGGGTATTTATCGCGCTCACCTATGTTTTTGTGTCCCGACGTTAAAAAATAACTATGTGTGATAACCGCGAAAGTCTGCGAAAAACTAAAAAAAATACTGCTCCATTTTTTGATATATACTGTCGTTTAAAATTTTAAAAAATCGCTTAGACTTTCGCGACTATCCTCCTAATATTATAAACGCGAAAGTTTGTAAATATGGATGGATGTTTGTTACTCTTTCACGTAAAAACTACTGAATGGATTTTAATGAAACTTTACAATATTATAGCTTATACATCAGAATAACTCATAGGCTACAATTTATAAAGATACCTGCGCAGACGAAGTCGCGGGCACCAGCTAGTCACACATAATTATTAGATTGTAACGGGTACTTATCGCGCTCACCTCATCTATTTTATATTGATTTGATTTGATCATAATATTATCTGTGATCCTCAAAGTAATCACTGTATTAACATCAAGTTTGTTACCTGCACCGTTACTAAGTAACAATGTAACGCAGCGACTGCAAATTTTAACATATCTCACGTATAATTTAGATTTTATAAGTTAGTAGGGTTAATTTTAAAACACGTATAAAATGTAAATTAACGTATGAAACCTTTCACTTTTATTGTTGACGAAATCTAAAAACATGGACGAAACGAATAGTTTAGTGAAGAAATTACTATAATACGGCGTACTTTTTGAGTATTATCCGAAACATTTTGTATGGAATTCGGTATTCATATTATAAAATTTCTGTTGATGAGGTCACGCCTCGTCATGATCTAGAGTAACATACACAATACACATACCTATCTATGGGACATTATTTTATTGATGTGTAACATCGCTTTATGTTTATTTCGACTAATTTTGAAACACGTATAAAATCTAAATTAAACCATGAAACCTTACTAATTTTGGTTCACACAATCGGAAAACATGGACGAAACGAATAGTGTGAAGAAATTACTATAATACGGCGTACTTTTTGAGTATTAATCCGAAACATTTTGTATGGAATTCGGATTTGAGGATTCCCCTTAGCGTTACCTCGATGCTGCAAGCTGTTCCTGGCGCTCGTCCGCAGCTGCAGCTTGTCCAGCAGCAGATGGTAGATGGCGTACACGTGGTCGAACCTCTGCTCCTGCACGGCCTGTACACAACAAATACACATTTATTTAATTGATTGATTCCGGCGTCACTTTGCGGAAATCCATAAATATCAACAAATTATATAAATATATTTAGTAATAAATCCGCTTGATTTCTAAACAAAGGTTTTAATTAACTTAACTTTAGTACATATTACTATATTATAAACCGAGAGAAAAGAGTGAGACTCTAGTTTCGAACTTCGGCGAGTCCACACCTCCTGATGATGCCTCGTGTAGAGGCGAAACACGTGTCGTATCTTTAAACTTTGGTTTTCTGTTCGTTGACTCTTTGGTTTATAATATAGTAATATGTACTAAAGTTCTAAACAACAAAACAACAAACAACAAACAAACATTCACACACTCACACCCCTGCACTAGGATTCCCTGTGTCGCAGGTGGCATGGACACATACAATACATCACAACATCCAAGACCCGAGAACAAACATTCGTGTTCGTCACAAATATTTGCCCCGGCCGGGGATCGAACCCGGAACACCAAGCTTCGTAGGCAGGGTCACTACCAACTAAGCCACGGTGTCGTCATCAAACTAAAGTTAAGTTAATTAAAACCTTTGTTTAGAAATCAAGCGGATTTATTACTAAATATATTTATATAATTTGTTGATACACATTTATTTATTTTTATACACAAATGAGCTTACAGCCTTTGGCCAAAGAGCCCAAAAGTGTAAAAAAAAATAATTCGCGTATAAACAAAAAACCCTGCCTGCAATATACTGACATCATTTTGGATTTTTGGCACTGATTCTATCATAAGACACCTATTAAAAACTTTAATAAGTTCAATCAAAAATATTGGTTGTCCTAATAGAACGCGATCGCGCGACGCGACGCGATGCCAATTGGGACGCCTATTTGATGTTAGTACGTTTGATCGCGTGATTTGATGAACTTGCGATGGTCGCGTCATCGCGTTCTATTAGGACCAAAGAGCTTTTATACTATGTATCTAGAGAGCTAACACGCCATTTTGTTTTATTTAAGGATTAAGAATTCTGAACCTTATGACTTGGAAATAAAGTTCTTTTTTAATTAAATCTAAATATAAGGATTTTAATGCTTGATAGAGACCCTCTCGTTAAGGAGTGTGTCTCGTTCACACAGTTGCCAACATACAATAAAAATTAACTTAGCCATAATTTTTGAAATAAGTGGGACAATTTTCAAAATTAGACGATTTGCTCTAAATGTTATTCAGATTCATTTGAAAGGTTTAGTACAGTCGCTGTCATGTAAGTTAGGTACCTAACTGCCGAGAATAATAATTACTGTTCGAAAGAAACAGTATTAAAACCATTGAATCAGATATACCTCACTAGAATACGGCGCACCGCCCTCTTTTTTGTTGATATTTTAATGCACCTATGTATAATATAATTTTAAAACAATAATGTAAAGTAACGTATGTATATAACATTGATAGCTTATTGAGCAGATTGAATTTTCCCTTGGTTGCTTGTTTATGTCTCAATGAAATATTCAAAGTTCAAAAATTATGGTCGCCCTACAGAACGAGACACACTCCTTACTGGTTCTAGCTCTTTCGGCTCGCAGTTTTCGTGTGAGTCGGCATTCTAGATACAGTATACAAGTTTTTTGATTAGGACACTGCCATAGGTTACCTAAATTAAATTCAACTATAGGTAGACTTCAAAGCAACCAACAACCCACCTGTAGTATATGCTCCTGAGTGAGCCCCGGCAGCGTCAGCATGTGCGCCAGCACGGTGTCGGCGGCGGCGGGCGGCGCGGGCTCGGTGGCGCCGTGGCAGCCGCAGCGGCCCGTCGACGCGTCGATGCTGTCCACTTCTGAAGTACATTGGCACGGTCATGGTTATAAAGGTAAGCGTTCACAGGGTAACATCGGATGCTCCGCGCTGATCGCATCAGACGATATTTACGTTTTTATTAAATCACTTAAATATACGGCTATAAGGTGCTCACTTGAGTCTGGGCGTTTTATATGTATGTATTGACAAAAATAAAGTATTTAAGTATTCAGTCAGCCATCTGTTCCCATAGTACAAGATTTGCTTAGTTTGGGGATAGATGGCATTGTGTGAAATGTGCTAAATATTAAAAAAAAACGTGTCACTAGTTCTTTCGAACCAGTGTGGTTAAAGGATTTCAAATGCGGCGCAAATAGGCTCCTTTCATGCACTTGACCGGGTGGTGCGTCCACCGTGTAACCCGCTCCAACCGGTTAGCCGACACGACCGCCATTTGCAAAAAATAATTAACTCAATGCGGAGCGTCTGATGGCGGCCTGTGAACGCGCACCTTAAATGTAAGTGTGAATATTTCTGCCTCAATCAAGCCGAAACTAACCGATTGAGCTGAAACTTGGCAAAGGTATAGCCCATGTACTTCTTATGACCCCGGCAAAAGTACGTGTCCGTAGGTAGCGAGTCGGCCCGCGTATGATAAGATAAGATAATCATTTATTTGCTAGAATGTAGGTACATAATAGGTTGTTACATGTCAATCAAGGGTCCTATACATTCTGCCTCCATTCGAGGCGTGCAAAATTATATTTAAACTAAAGAATGATTATGATTAATTGATTAAAATAATGAAATAGCAAATTAAAAAGTACTTAATGTCAATAAAAATTTCATACAATATTACTTAGCGTTAACTGCGTCATCCACAAAATTTATATATTCCTTGACGTCATAAAATCATTTTTCTATTAGCTACTCATTTACTTTGCGTTTAAATATATATAAACACACACAGTGTGTACTGACCGTAGGCGCGGTGCTGGCGGTGCTGGTGCAGCCAGCGGTGGCGCGCCACTCCGCGCAGCGAGAGCCGCCTCTCCGGCTCCACCACCAGCATGTGGCGGATCAGGTTCTCGCACTCTGCGGGGGGTGACCAAACAGACATACACAATCAATACGTGGCATACTTTGTAATACTATTTAGGGTATAAGACAGCAGGGTATATGGCATACCTTGCGACATGAAGGAGGGTATATGGTAGGAGGGTCTATGACAGTATGTTATATGACAGCAGGGTATATGGCATACCTTGCGACATGAAGGAGGGTATATGGTAGGAGGGTCTATGACAGTATGTTATATGACAGCAGGGTATATGGCATACCTTGCGACATGAAGGAGGGTATATGGTAGGAGGGTCTATGACAGTATGTTATATGACAGCAGGGTATATGGTAGGAGGGTCTATGACAGTATGTTATATGGCAGGAGGGTATATGACATACCTTGCGACATGAAGTAGGGTATATGGCACACCTTGCGACATGAAGTAGGGTATATAAAAGAAAAGTAAAGTAATATTTATTGAGACATAATAAGATTTACAAAGAGTTTTTGAATCCACAGGTTCCCAAACTAGCAAAATGCTGAGAGGGTAAATTGCAGGAGGGTATACGGCATACCTTGCGACATGAAGTAGGCAGGGTAGGGTATATGGCAGGAGGATATATGACATACCTTGCTACACTATGTAGGGTATTTAGATATTTATTTCGAAAAACTCTGAATGGGCTTACAGATAACTCCAAGGCGCCCAAACACTATTCTACACACAATGTACAGTTTAAAATAAATATACTTATTATTTACTTTACAGATTAAGAAAATAAAAATGTCAAAGATAATATTATAGTCAATAAATTATGAGAATATAACAAAATGTCAAAAATAATATGTATAATATAAGTATATGACAGTAGGGTATATGGCAAGATGGTATATGGCATACTTTGAGACATGAAGTAGGGTATATGGCAGGAGGGTACATGACAGTAGGGTATATGACATCAGGGTATATGACAGTAGGGTATATGGCAGGAGGGTACATGTTATACCTTGCGACATGAAGTAGGGTATCCGGAACTTGCCGCTGAGCACGACGTTGCGCAGCTCGTGCAGGGTTCCGCCGTCGAAGGGCAGTGCGCCGCACACCAGCACGTACAGGACTACGCCCAGCGACTGCGGACGAACGGACGGATAATATGAAGAAATATAAGTATACGGGTCGAACTGAGAACACTCGTTTCTTTTTTTTTCTTTTTCGTCGGTTAAAAATCAAAAAATTAACCAATCCATAATGACAAACTTGGTCTAGGTTAACCCACTCATCACTCATCCGTATGATTGCTTTGAATCATACTCTCACTCACCTATATGCCTGCCTTGAATGCTCACTCACTCATCCATATGTCCACCTTGAATCTTCACTCACTTCTAACCCATATGTCCACCTTGAATCTTCACTCACTTCTAACCCATATTTCCACCTTGAATGCTCACTCACTACTCACCCATATGTCCACCTTGAATCCTCACTCACTATTCACCCATATGTCCACCTTGAATCCTCACTCACTATTCACCCATATGTCCACCTTGAATCCTCACTCACTATTCACCCATATGTCCACCTTGAATCCTCACTCACTATTCACCCATATGTCCACCTTGAATCCTCACTCACTATTCACCCATATGCCTGCCTTGCATCCAAAGTAGCTCACTTATGTGCACGCTTATATCACACTCACTCACTCACCCATATGTCCGCTTTGGGTCCGTCGTATCGCCGCCCCTCGAACAGTTCGGGCGCGGCGTAGGGCGGCGATCCACACCACGTCCACAGCGCACACTCCGGCGTGTACTCGTTGCTAAACCCAAAGTCTGCCAGCTGTGGAACCGAAAAAAAAACCAATTTGAACAACCCTTTATCCTCATCATCTAGAAAATCCAGGAACATTCGTAAAACCTTGGGACCTGCGACAATTTTGATCCTGGGTTTAATGACCCCGGGTCCCTAGTGACCCAGAGTCACTATAACTCCCGTACATCGTAATCCTAAAATAAACGTCACCAATAATTGACCGCAGGATACCAATGACCCATACAAGCGACCTCAAGCCCTACCTACCCCACCCCAAGGTACATGCGACCCAGGACACCAGTGACACGGGACACTAGTGACCTCGAGCCTTACCTTTATGTTCATCTGATGGTCGAGCAGCAGTTTCTCCGCTATGAGGTCCCGGTGCACGACGCCGCTCGCGTGGCAATACCCCACCGCGGATATCATCTGGGAGAAGACACCAGTGACCCGGGACACCAATGACCCGGACACCAGTGACCCAACCATACCTTTATGTTCATCTGATGGTCGAGCAGCAGGTTCTCCGCTTTGAGGTCCCGATGCACGACGCCGCTCGCGTGGCAATACCCCACAGCGGATATCATCTGGGAGAAGGCTCGAGCGGCTTCGGACTCTGGCATTCGGCCCCGGGACACTAGGTGATCTGGCGAAAGAGTCTTGAGTCAAAAGTGATTTTGTATTGTGTGGCAATTATTTGATTTAAGCCAAAAGTGATTTTATAACAACCAGCGTCGGTCGGTTGATTGGGACGATGGGACATCTGCCAATTTATTTGACTAAAGTAAAACAAGAATTGAATGATGGCCTTTATTTTATTAGTACTAGGTCATCGTAGTGGATTCATTCTTCTAGCAGAGAGATAATCATTCGACTTAAGTTAGAAGTGATTTTTAATGGCAAATGCACCCAAAGTCAAAAATAATTTTATAATGGTAATCATTGGATTTAAATGAAATATGGTAAATTAATGACTAGCACTCGCCGGCTGATAGGTCCGGTCCATTGCTGGCAATCAATAAATTGAAAAAAGTCAAAAGTGAATTAATTACAGCGATCACTAGAATCAGGTCAAAAGTGATTTTCTAAACGCAATCAATACATCAAAAGTGATTTACTAAACGCAATCACTAGATTTAGGCCAAAAGTGATTTTATAAATGCATTCAATAAACTAACATCAAGAGTGATTATCTAAACGCAATCACTAGACTTAGGTCAAAAGTGATTTTATAAACTTACCAAATATTTCACCGTTCGGCGCGTATTCAGTTACTAAATATATTGTGTGATCACTTTCCATCACCTGAAAAGGCAAAAAAATATTAATTAATAATAAAGTTGTATTCAATGACTTAACATTTTTCTTTTCAACGTCAATCACTTTTAATCGAATCTACATACTTAAGCGTCACACGGCTTTTTTACACGCTACAAGCTAACGAGTTCGCTTGTAGCTTGTAATCTCGCCAGTGTCATCGGCTTTTTTACAATCCGCTAGTTGACAATCTTTCCCGAAAGCTAACTCACTCACTCGCTAGCTTTTAAACTAGCCGGCTTGTAGCGTGCTAGCTTGTAACTAGCCGTGTGTCATCGACGCTTTAGAGAACAGTACCTATTCCCTTAGGCAGTGTCCTAAAAGAACGCGATGACGCGACTATCGCAAGTTCGCGCGATCACGCGATCAAACGTACTAACGTCAAATAGGCGTCCCAATTGGCATCGTGTCGCGTCGCGCGATCGCCCGATTGCAAATCGGGCCGCCTATTTGACGTTAGTACGTTTGATCGCGGATTCGCGCGACGGTCGCATCGCTTGCTCGCGCGACGATCGCGTTCTATTAGGACAACGCCTTACAGCTGTCATTTCATTTCATTTATTCAATCACACTTTTTACAATCGTAATGAATGTCTTATAGTACCTTGTAATGTCCTTCAATACTGGCCTTTTTAATAAGGTAGATACATTTTAAAAGCTCTGCCAACAGTGGGAATTGAGCCTAAGATTGAATCACTGATGGTGTCTAAGTCTTAGAAGCCGCCTGAATGTGTCGCACAACTTTTTTTTTTACATAGGGAAATCCTCATGGATACCTGGGTCACTCACTTGGTATAACCTGACTATGTGCGGATGTCGCAGCCTCTTCATGATAGCAATCTCCCGGAAGGTCTTCTTCAAATTGTCTTCATCCAGTCGCGATTTGTCTATTATTTTTATTGCAACCTGAAAAAAAAGGAAAAAATATTTATGGACAATTCGGAAGACATCTAGCTCCAAACTATAATAATCAAGGTTTTAAAAAACATACTACAACCAACTTCAATGGGACGTAAACACCAATGAAAAGTCACAGGGAAGCAAAATACGTAATTTCGTTCACTACGATGACGTAATTTTAATTTCAAAAAAGTACTGAACCGATTTTGATGGAATTTCTATGGGATCAATTTTATACTTTTAGTATAAACTCTCGAACAATTTTTTTTTTCAAATCGGTTTATAAACAACAAAGTTCTGAGGTAACAAAGATAGAAAAATTTATTTCCCCCCTTGAATTCGCATGGCATTGGCTTCAAAAGTAAAAAGTAAAAACCTATGTTTTTATCCAGCTTATAAGCTATTATTTTCATTTACAAACTAAACAACTGAACCGATTTTGATGAAATTTCTATGAGACCAATCTCAAAGTAGGTTAACAACAATATTTTTTCAAATCGGTTTTTAAAGAACAAAGTTATGAGGCAAGCATATCAAAAAAACAACCGAATTGAGATCCTCTTCCGTTTATGAAATCTGTTGAAAATACCAAATGCCGACGATATTTTTGCTTAAACACCCCAATTTTTATGGGCAATGCAGACGGGGTACTACGTTGCATCTGTGCAGTCAGAATTTTGGATTTCTACAAAATGGCAGAGTGACAGCGGCGCGAGTGCGGCGCCCGAGCCGAGGTTCTGCGAGCTGGCTCGAGCTAGGTACCCGGGTTTGCCAAACGATGAATAAAACTTAAATTATTATCAATAAAAGGTGCCGCCTGACGCAAATCCATAGGAAACCGACTAACGGTAACAGTTATCCAATTTGAATCAAATTTATTTTGACAAAAACTAGACTTAATGTTTTCAAGTTTTTTTGCCGTATCTGTGTTCAGTAACGGCAACTGTCTATGCATATTTTTTCTCTGGTTATTAAAAAAATACCGTGTATATAGGTTTTTTGCTATCCTAAACTACGCGGGTAAAGCCGCGCGCCGAAGCTAGCACCCCATAGAGAGGTGAGATTGGCGCAGCCTTCGGAGCGACCTTTGAAGGCCAACCCCCGACCTCACCTCGCCACGGTCGCTGCGCGAATTTACCTCTATACCGATTGCGAAGAAGGAGGGTTATGGATTACCCTTACATGAATAACGGTGTTCCTATAGAACACCGAGATACAGTATCGAAATGGATGCGGAATACAGGACAGAACATTTTCAGACACCCTGTCAACAAAAATGAAATATCTCTATTTTCAATAGTTATTTGTTCACCAAGGGCCTGAAGCAAGACATTTTATACGAGATAAAATGGGCTTCAGGTACCATATACACAACATTTTTCACTTCAATTGCGAAGAAATTAAACAAACTGAGCGCCCATTTCGTAATTCAAAATCAGATGTATTCCAAAATGTTTATCAAAATTACGGTTTTTTGGCGCTTATTATGTAGTAAGTCGGTAATATTTTTTATTTACTAAACCTATCGAGTGGGGTATCAAAATGAAGGAAATAAAAGGAGATTACAAAAATGTAAAGCCACGCGCCGTAGCTTACACCCCATAGATAGGTGAGATTTGCGCAGCCTTCGGAGCGACCTTCCAAGGCCGACCGCCGTCCTCACCTCGCCACGGTCGCTGCGCGAATGTACCTCTATCTATACACCGACTGCGATGAAGGAGGGTTATGTCTCACTCTTAGATGAATAACGGTGTGCCTAGATCACACGTACCGAGTACTCAGTACGTATAAACATAGCGCCGAGTGCTTGGATGAGCGAAAGATGTAAGCTTTCACTGTCTCGGCCGAGTAACATTTTACTGCCACGGCTGAGTACTCGGTACTAGTGATCTAGGCATATTATACATAGGTCACCAACATACCTAGACAGTATCAAACCAAAATAGATGAGGAATACAGGACAGAACATTTTCAGACACCCTGTCATTAAAAATGAATGAATGAATGAATCTTTATTTGCGTAATACAGGTACATTGTGGTCTTACTTTAAATTAAAATCACTGCATCAACTTTTGTCGTGCAAATACTTAAAATTAGTGCTAAATAATTGTTAATAATTCTTACATAAATTGCTAATAAAAATAATTCATTAATAATTAATAGTATTATTACATTAAAATTCGTCAAAAAACATTAAAATTCGTTAAGAGTAAACAAATTGAGTATATATATATATAGTTTTATTAACAGTGAAAAAGCCTAGCCCTGTTACTTCTCGTTTTTTAATTTCGCCTAGGACCAAAATGTACTAGGTGTTAGCCAATTTAGATTCCTTTTTGAGTTTTTTTTTTTAATAAAAAAAAGCCGTGTTGGCCGAGAGGGAGGTGCCTCGACTTTCAATCCGAAGGTCGTTGGTTCGAACCCAGTCGTACACCAATGGATGTTTCTGTTCCATAAATCTATGTATGCATCAAAACACGTGCTTAACGGTGAAGGAAAACATCCTGAGGAAACCGGCATGTCATAGAACGTAACAAGTTCAAAAACATGTATCAAGTGCACGAAAGGAGCCTCTTCGATGGCGCACTTGAAATCATTTCATTACACTGGTTCGAAAGAACTAGTGACACGATAAGAAGAGTTTTTTTTAAACTTTAAGCTTGTTTACCAAACTGCATAGAACATAGAAGCATGGTAAATCCAAATAAAATGCTTGTTTAAGGGGAATCCTCAAGGCAAATTTCCATACAAAATGTTTCGGACAATTAACCCTACTAACTTAAAAACACATATAAAATCTAAATTAAAGTATGAAACCTTTTACTTTTTTTGTTGACGAAATCAAAAAACATGGACGAAACGAATAGTGTGAAGAAATTACTATAATACGGCGTACTTTTTGAGTATTTTTCCGAAACGTTTTGTATGGAATTTGGATTTGAGGATTAGCCTTAAGTTAAGACCTTGCATTTCAAGGATTTAATCGAAGTAGGGATGTCTCCACTCTCCAAGGTTTAAGACATTCGGTACAAGGCTGCTAGGGCCAAATGCCAACTGGGTCACTAGCTGCAGGCTACAGGTGTCCTTCAAATCAGAACACCGACATGGAAGCTACATGGCGGAAAAATACTTGACACAAATTAAATTTAATTCCCGTCGTGGCTTCGCGATACGAAATAAATATTTCGGACATTTCACACAACGCCATCTAGCCCCAAATTAAGCAGAGCTTGTACTATGAGAACCAGATACAATACTAAATTACTTTTTTTTTCTAAATACTCGTACATACATACATAGTTTACATTGAAAAAAAAACACGCTAATGGATTTATCTGTTCGAAAAATATATGTGTGCATTTAAAAACACGTGCTTAACGGGTGAAGGAAAACATCGTGAGGGGAACCTAGAAAGTTCGAAACATGTGTCAAGTGCACGAAAGGAGCTTCTTTGAGCGCACATGAAATCCTTTCACCACACTGTTTCTTCAAAGAACTGAAAAACTGAAGTGACATGCTAAGAAGATAAGAAGATGTCGGGTAAAAATTGACTTATCATGGGATTTTCAGTGGGAAATCATTACCCTCCTTTTGTGTCAGTCGGTCAAGCCTGGCGCTGTGGGACGTGGTGGCCGAGTGGATGAGGCCCTTACCTTGCGATCTGATGGTCGCGGGTTCGAATTCCGGTGGCACTCAACTCATACGTAAATGGGTTTCTTCGAACTAAAAATTCTATGTTTGCATCCCACGTTCTCGCAACGGTGAAGGAAAACATCGTAAAACAAGAAAGTCCAAAACATGTGTCAAGTGCACGAAAACCTCTTCGAGGCGCACTTGAAATCCTTTCACCACACTATTTTTTCAAAGAACTGAAAAACTGAAGTGACATGTTAATACGAAGAAGTCGGGTAAAATGAACTTATCACGGGATTTTCAGTGGGAAATCATTACCCTCCTTTTGTGTCAGTCGGTCAAGCCTGGCGCCAGCGGAGTCGATGACCAACCTTGCTCGGTAACCTCGCTCGCGCGGGCAAAAACGCCAGTACGCGGCAAAAAGTCATGTCTTGTGTGTACGTACTTTAGAAAGGAAAGTTGAATCGTTTTTTCACTTCTCCATGCTCGTAATCGGGGGAATAAGGACGGGGGGAGTAAAACTGCATTTTAAGCCCTAGAGCAAAAAGTGATGGCGTATAAAATCTGCAATATGACGGAAGTTGAAAACTATAAATTTCGAACTTCAATCTCTTATCTTCTCATAGTTTCACTAGTTCTTTCGAACCAGTGTAGTGAAAGGATTTCAAGTGCGCCTCGAAGAGGTTCCTTTCTTACCATACTACCCTTCATAATAGACCTAAACATAACTTTTTCACTTCTCATGCTTGTAAGGTTCAACTTCGTGCACGCTTTAGGGGGAGTAAAAACTGCATTTTAGGCCCTACGGCAAAAAAGTGATGGCTTATAAAATCTGTTCAAAGAGGTTCAGTTTGTAAAAGGTTTCAGACAGGAGTTGAGACCCTTTTCAAATGTCGAACTTCCTGAAGGGCTGAAAGTGAGTACTAAGTAAGGAATTTTCGAAATTCGCATCGCAAACTTAGTTGCTATTTCGTCACCTATTTCAGTATACCATCTGTCCCCCTAGGGTGACAGAGCAGGGTGACAGATGGGAATAATTCACTTTTAGTCCCGATTTCTCGCGGCTAGGAGTTGAGACCCTTTTCAAATGTCGAACTTCCTGAAGGGCTGAAAGTGAGTACTAAATAAGGAATTTTCGAAATTCGCATCGCAAACTTAGTTGCTATTTCGTCACCTATTTCAGTATACCATCTGTCCCCCTAGGGTGACAGAGCAGGGTGACAGATGGGAATAATTCACCTTTAGTCCCGATTTCTCGCGGCTAGGAGTTGAGACCCTTTTCAAATGTCGAACTTCCTGAAGGGCTGAAAGTGAGTACTAAGTAAGGAATTTTCGAAATTCGCATCGCAAACTTAGTTGCTATTTCGTCACCTATTTCAGTATACCATCTGTCCCCCTAGGGTGACAGAGCAGGGTGACAGATGGGAATAATTCACCTTTAGTCCCGATTTCTCGCGGCTAGGAGTTGAGACCCTTTTCAAATGTCGAACTTCCTGAAGGGCTGAAAGTGAGTACTAAATAAGGAATTTTCGAAATTCGCATCGCAAACTTAGTTGCTATTTCGTCACCTATTTCAGTATACCATCTGTCCCCCTAGGGTGACAGAGCAGGGTGACAGATGGGAATAATTCACCTTTAGTCCCGATTTCTCGCGGCTAGGAGTTGAGACCCTTTTCAAATGTCGAACTTCCTGAAGGGCTGAAAGTGAGTACTAAGTAAGGAATTTTCGAAATTCGCATCGCAAACTTAGTTGCTATTTCGTCACCTATTTCAGTATACCATCTGTCCCCCTAGGGTGACAGAGCAGGGTGACAGATGGGAATAATTCACCTTTAGTCCCGATTTCTCGCGGCTAGGAGTTGAGACCCTTTTCAAATGTCGAACTTCCTGAAGGGCTGAAAGTGAGTACTAAGTAAGGAATTTTCGAAATTCGCATCGCAAACTTAGTTGCTATTTCGTCACCTATTTCAGTATACCATCTGTCCCCCTAGGGTGACAGAGCAGGGTGACAGATGGGAATAATTCACCTTTAGTCCCGATTTCTCGCGGCTATTAGCCACTAGTTTTACCACTTTATTGATAACTCTTCGACATGTTAAAAGTTACTTTACAAACTAACTTTAACTTCTAAGGAGTCTGAAGCCTTTGAAACGAGTATAAAAGTCATTGTTAAGGTTAAACGAGACACGACCATCGTGTGGAATAGCCTTTACACGTGATCGAGTTTTTTTTCAACCGACTTCAAAAAGGGAGGTGGTTCTCAATTGGATTAATATTTTTTTTGTTACCACGCAAATTAACTTTGTTTATAAATCGAGGTTATACTTTTAGATTGGTCTCATAGAAATTTTATCAAAATCGGTTCAGTAGTTTTGGTGTGATGAAGGAGCAAACATCCATCGTTATTTTTCGCCTTTATAATATTAGTAAGACAGGATAGAAGTATTGCCAACTAAAATACTGACCACTCAGTGTTGCATCTGAACAAATATCAAAGATAGATAAGGCTGGTCGTCCAGAGATAGAAAGATAAATGGCTTGTGATGTGGTATTTATTATACATGTTTTTATCGTTGAAACTGTTTATTTTATTTTTATTGTATATATATATATATATATATATATTGCCAGTGACACGCTAATTGATAAGTTTTTATAAATATTTATGTTAGTCTCTAAGGTATATATCATAGGGACCCTAGTTAAGCTACATTGTACTTTTCTTGTGTCTGAAATAAAATTATTATTATTATTAATATTTATAAATTCGTATGCTGACAAAGCAGAATATCGATGGTGCTATCCTATTATACCAACATTTGTATTTTTACCCGACTGCCAAGGAAGGATTATGTTTTTTGCGCGTATTTTGTATATGTATGTAAATGTCTTTGTTACTTCGTATCTTCCAAACGGGTAAATGGATTTGTTAGATTTGTCTCAATAACCCGAGTGGTCTTAGATAGGATTTAAAAAAAAAAACAAAATGGCGGATTTTGGCGCTAAATAGTGAGTCGTTAATACATTTTTGTTTACCTAACCTACCGAGTACTATCAAAATTGATGTATTATTTGAAATGTCGCTGAAAACGATAATGTTTACACTTAGTTTATACTGAGGCCGCAGCTCGCTTTAACATAATTATTTAATAGTATAGTTTTAAGTTGTTTTTGGGTCCTAAACAAACCTGGTAAGGTTTTAAGCCTGGTAACCTGTGGGTCAACTATACCAAAAAATCGCTTAGCGTTCTACGTGTCCAATACAATAATGGCTTTAGGATGCTGATGGGGCTGCCTCGCTTCTGCAGTGCATCTACCATGTTTGCAGAGGCGCGGGTCGACGGCTTTCATGCCATCATATGCAAAAAAACCGCCTCACTGCTCTGCAGAACGTGGAACAGTACCAACAGCATCCTACAAGTCATTGGGCGCAGATATGACTCGCCCATCATGCAGACTTTCAATGAAGTTTTGATCCAATAGGCTGCTCCACTATTGGATTAAAGCTCGATTGGAGGTGCTCATGATGATAGGTTTATATTTATTATTGTAATGTTTTAATAATGATTTTAAGTAATTAATTAATGTTTTTATATGGATCTACATTTAAAGTTGTCCGAAATAAATATTTTGATTTGATTTGATTTAAGGCGCCCTTAGAATAGAAAATATTGTTAACTTTTTAGTAAATAAATAAATACAATACAATACAAAATACAAATAATATGTTAATCCTACTAATATTATAAACGCGAAAGTTTGTAAGGATGGATGGATGTTTGTTACTCTTTCACGTAAAAACTACTGAATGGATTTTAATGACACTTTACAATAATATAGCTTATACATCAGAATAGCACAGAGGCCACAATTTATAAAGAGACCTGCGCAGACGAAGTCGCGGGCACCAGCTAGTTGTTCATAAAGTAATAATAAACGGAATTTTGAGACAAAGATATTCCCGAAATCCGCACTGCGGTTGGTGGTTCGTATTAGTGGGGATATAGAGACTTTTTTCCCGAAAAGTAGTGGGGAAGGCTAGTGGGGATTTCGGGAATTAGCCTTTTTTTCTTTGTTTGATAGATTCTATGAGTTCTATGACATGCTGTTTCCTCACGATGTCTTCCTTCACTGTTGTGAGAAATCCAACATGGCGACTGCAAGCCATTGCAGTATAGTTATATCATTGTATTATCGCATATAGTAAGTGTAGAAAGTATATCTTGGAAATGAATAGCATAGCATAGCTTCAGTGGACTGCCAACTTTAATCACAATAATTTGTGACGCAGGATTGATCTGGAAATTGGGTTAAATAAGTATTTTTGTGGAAAATAATTAATTATAGCTGACTGATCCTGACAGACACGCCACTTTGATTAGTTCTAGTTAATGCCCGCAGCTTTGCTTGCATTTTTTCAATGTAAATAATAGCCTAGTGCTTAGATCAAACCTACCGAGTACTCGATACGTATAAACATAGCGTAGAGTGCTCGGCTGAGCGAGAGACGTGAGCTACTTGCTTACATCACTGTCTCGGCCGAGAAACATTTTACTGTCTCGCCCGTTTGCTCGGTACGTGTGATCTAGTCGAGTGGGAGGTGCCTCGACTTACGATGCGAAGGTTGTGGGTTCGAGTCCGGTCGTATACCAATGGATTTTTCTGTTCAAAAATCTATGTGTGCATTAAAAGATGTGCTTAACGGTGAAGGAAACCGGCATGTCATAGAACCTAAAAAGTTCGAAAACATGTGTCAAGTGCACGGAGCCTTTTCGAGCCGCACTTGAAATACTTTCACCACACTGGTGCGAAGGAACTACTAACACGATAAGAAGAACAGTTTTCACGTTGACGACACGGATGGTCGAATGGCAAGTGTGTTGGACTGCGCGGGTTTGATTCCTGCTTCAGGACAAACATTTGTGTGTTGAACATGGATGTTTGTCCTGAGTTTGGTTGTATTCTATGTATGTCTTTACAAAAAAAAGTATTGAAGTATTGTATCAGCCATCTGGTTCCCATAGTACAAGCTCTGCTTAGTTTGGGGCTAGATGGCGTTGTGTGAAATGTCCATAATATATATTTATTATTTACTAGCTGGTGCCCGCGACTTTGTCTGCGCAGGTATCTTCATAAATTGTAGTCTATGTGTTATTCTGATGTATAAGCTATATTATTGTAAAGTTTCATTAAAATCCATTCAGTAGTTTTTACGTGAAAGAGTAACAAACATCCATCCATCCTTACAAACTTTCGCGTTTATAATATAAGTAGGAAGTAGGATAGTTCGGCACAGAACAGGAAAGAATAGAAGAGATGAGGAGAGGCCTTTGCCCAGCAGTGGGACAGCGAAGGTTCCATATAATTCCGTACTTCCACAAGGACATCAACTTACTGGAAAGTGTTCAAAGAAGAGCTACAAAGATACCACATGCCTTACGTCGCAAATCCTATGAAGAACGACTCAACGCCTTGCACCTCACTACTCTTGAAGAAAGACGTCTGCGGGGGGACCTTATAGAAACCTATAAAATTTTGACCCATCAATACAACCTGCCGCAGCTTAAAGACATATATACAACAAAGAAACCACAAAAATCGTCTCGTGGGCACCAACTCCAATTAAATCGTGATCTAACCAACACCCTTACGGCTCATCACTTCCTTAGCAACAGAGTGGTGCACAACTGGAATATACTGCCAGAAGATGTTGTTTCTGCAGCATCCACAAACTCGTTCAAGAACAAACTCGACACTTGGTTACGAACCAACAAGACTATGTTAAAAAAGTGACACAAAACTATTAAAAAAAACCAACACTGTGTGATATAGACACATCAGCGGAAGCTGCTCGTCTATCAACAAATAATAATAATAAAATAATAATAATTTAACAAGCACTGGAGAAGGTTACGGTTGGAGTGTAGCAAACGGGGAAAAAATTTAATGATGAATTAGCTTCCTTATTAACACCTACTTTTTATGGTACCATCAGAGAGGGGGTAGTGTGTGGAAAAACTCTAGTTCAGGACACTGACCTCTGAGGTCAACGACCGCCTAGCTAAAGGTCAAAATCTACCAGATAAGAATTGGGAGATGGTAGGGTAAACCAACCTATTATTGGCACCCTAGAGTTTAGTTAGAAAAAACAAGAAAATTGTAGATTATTCAACTTCAGCATGCTTTTAAAAGTAATAAAAGTATACTGAAATTGAATAATCTACAATATCCTTGTTAAACTCTAGGTGCCAATAATAGGTTGGTTTACCCTAGTTTATGGTTATTTTTTTACGTCCATAGCATAAGGACAATAAAAAATTCTAAATCTTATTTTCCTTAGTGCTCCGTTTACGAAATTTTAATCAAGATAACAGTTTAAAAACTACACCCATTATGAAATTTTAACCGAATTACTTCAGTTGTTTTAAAGATAAAGATAAAGATTTTTATTATGCACGAAACACGGTAGGTTAGATAGTAGGTAACAGAGTATATAAATATTCGCGTACAAACGCAAAACAAAATTACATTTGGAGTATCATACACACATAGACATTAACAAACATTATCGGTTATTAAAAATTTCATTCATGTCATAAAAGCAGCTTTCAATTAACCACAATCTTAATTTTTTACGAAATAGTCCCAATAATTCTAGTTCCCTTATAGTCTTCGGTATATGATTATAAATTTTTATGGTCATTACCTTACCTTGCAGCTTTTTCTAGCTTTTTTTTTTTTAAGCTTTTTCTTTGGCGTAGTTGTGGTGCAAATATCCATCTATTTATCTTTAAATAAATTTTTACAAATATACACATTAATATTTTTAGTAGGATTAGTCAAATTGATATTTGTAGCTTTTCTATGTCTATAAGTGACGAGATAAGCTCGGCATTCTCTCAAATGAGATTACATCTGCCCATGACCAGATTGGTCTACACAGGATTTTGCATAATACTTATTTCCCTCAACCGTATACGAACAAGTTCATTGTTTGTTTCATCAACGCGTAATGAATGCATTTAAAACGGCTAATTCCAGAAATCCCCTGCGATGATACCCTGCGAAGGGGATTTCTGCACAAAAGTTCCACATACCCCCTTATCCATTTAAATACATATTCTATTGTATTCAGTATTTATTTTATTATTATTTACATTTCTTAACCAAAACACTTACTACCTTAAATCAAAACTTAATAAAACTAATAAATCCTGGATAATTTTTAATTTTATCGTTAAATATATTGACATGCTGCATGATTATGCTTATGTGGGGTCGGCTCTGTAATTGTCTTTACGAGGAGAACACCGGTGTAAGCTGGGTGTAAAGAGTATAACAGAGCCGATTGTACATCATCATTAATAGTGACACAATAACCGAGAACTTGTGTTTGAATGCAAAAGAATATGTATACAATGGGATTTGTGGACTTTAGTCGAAAAATCCCTTTTGTATCGGATTATCGCAGGGGATTTCTGGAATAAGCCTTTAATAATAGCTCATACCCATATATCAAGAAATACTTTTTTTTACTGGGTCCCTAATAACTTAGTTATTTACTAATTGAGACTTCAGTGATATGCCAAGAAATACCTATGATCTTAAGAACTTAACACAAAGCATTGTTTATCAACAATAACATTATAAAATTACCTACAAACTTTTGTAAGATCAAAATTGTCTGAGTTTTAATTTGTAATTGCCAAGAATAAGTAGATTTGATGAAAGAAAACATATTAGGTATATTGTTACTTTTTGTCTAAGTTTTTAATTTGTGTTGATAAAAAAAATATAACGCTGCCAAATTAAAAAGTTCGTACGAAGTTTAGAGATGTTGTAAACAATGTTACTATCCTCCAAACAGAGTGTGTTACGTTTTATCTAGATAAACATGTTCGTTCTCGGTCCTCGACCATCTGACGAGTTCAAAACAGGCTTTCTTATTATAAGCTGACAACATTACAAGTAGAAGACTTTAGTGGAAAAATCCAGCTGAATAAGTTACGTGATCCACCACAAAGCCATCACATCTCGGAGCCTTCACCAGAACGCATTACACAACAACTAAACACACTAATTAAACTATAAAACCACTGAAAAACACGACTAAACGAGGAAGGTACGCACCTTGGTTTTAGTAATTACATGTGTAGCCAGTTTTACCACGGCGAAATTGCCCGTCCCAATAGTCTTTTCGAGCTCATAGTTGCCGACGCACACGAGCTGGTCTATCGGGAAATGTTTACTTTTGTGCAAAGGCTTTACATTGCTAGCCATTTTAGTGAAAATCGCGAGAAAACTAGCCCCGAGCTAGTTATCCATCGGGAATTTTTCGAGTACTGGCGTTAGTTCGTGTCCCCTGCCGCAGCGGCGCTACCGTCTCTACGTCATTCGCCGTGGGACGTTCAAAAACGTACCACGACGTTTCATTAACAAACCCGATTTTAACTACAATCAATTCTCTTCAAATCAATCTATTCGAGTTAATATTGGATCCTTTTCCATTGCAAGATTAATTGATTAAATTAGCAACATCTTTAGTTTTTGAGAGTTGCGATTATCAGTGTTTCTTTTATCAATGAGTATGGTTCACATTGATCTTCACCCGCTCATGAAAGAAAGAACTCGATTCACAACCTTTACGCGAGTAATGGCATCTCGCTTAATCTGGGTTATATAACGTAGGATAAAGGGAGACGGATAGCATTGTCCCAGTCGGGAAAGTAGTTGCGTGACGTCAGCTGTTAACCCTGACGTCACGCGCGGCAATTTCAAATTGCCAGACGGTGTGGGGCGTACGTCAGCCGAAATTATTGATTTTTTCAATAATGCTCGTATGAAGGTAATAGTGCTTTGTTTCAAAACAATGTTTTTAGCCAGTATAATTCTGTTTTAGAATTCATAAGTTTTTATTAACGCATTTATCTCGAAAATATATCAAATGAAATCGCTGGAATTACTGCGTTTTATGCACTTACGTAAATATAATGAATGAACATGAGTGGTACATGACAATTATTTGGATACCTATTAAGCTCTAGGTACATAGTATATTTGAGTGATCTTAGTAGGTACACCTGTAGTGATGTTTTTTTTTTTGGTACACCTATACGTTATTGGTAGGTTGTCTAGCCCAGGAAATAAAATACTATCTGCTAGCTAGCTGTAAAATAGTTTATTTAGTTAGAAGTTTTAAGAATCGCGTCCATTCAATTAACCCATTGACGGGGAATTTTCATTCTAAAATTCCTCACAGCACAGATTAATTTTGTCCGATATTAATGATGCTGTTTGGCTTACAACGCCATCTAGTGCCGAATAGCTATACTAGGTTACTCACTGCGTGCCACAACCTTTTAGCAAGTATGTAGTGCGCAAAAGAGGTGTTTCAATGGTATTGTCAATTAGTAAATCTACTCAACACTAGATTTCACTGTAAGGAAAGTTGGATATTTTAATGTTCCCATTGGCACCCAAAAATAAAAGCGTTGGGGCTATTTATACCTATTTAGAATATTTTATGATTTAATATAACAAAGGGTAAGTCCTGACTGACAGACAAAGAACGGGTTAATTATATAAACCACTGGACGTATAAATTTGATATGTTCGTCAAAATGTAGTTCTTGATTCGCAACGGAAAGTTGTGGATAGTTCCCAGTAGTTTTATTAGGAGTTATTCCATGGAACTAGTGGGAATATTTTTTTCCAACTAGTTCCATAATTTGATTACGGAATTTACGGATGACAACTAGTGTGCGACTATACAAAATCGTTCTGTAATTTTGGCGCGAAAAGTAGGTATTGTCAACGAATAATAATGTATAGTATACATAGAATATTTGTAGGAACTGGTAGGACTAACCAAAACCAATGTAACTATTGGGAATTATGTTCCCACTAGTTCCACGGAACTACCGGGACCTATTGGTTCTTATGGGTTTGCACTTTGCACGCATTTGTTCTATTTCTATACCTACTGTAAAAAGTATTTTAGTCAAAAATGAAATAACCATGATCATTTAAATATATATTTCTATAGAAATCTGTTATATTTTACATAAATAATCTTGGGCATGATTGATGCCGTGTAAATAAATTATTCAATTCAAACTTGTCCAAAAAACATTTTTATGAAACAAAGAATAATGCCCATTTTCATGACACACAATTTAAATTGTTTTTGTTTTGAAATGGGGAGTTTTTACTTTTGTATTGTTTTTTACTAAGAAATATATTAATTGTCTGCATATTTTTATTAGATGAGCTCTACACAAATAAAAACGTAGAAATTTCTAGTTTATTACAGTTTTGACAGAATAATCAAGTACATCATTGAATTTTAATGAATAACTAAACATACTTGTATTAACTAATTTATTTACCAGACTGGGAGTCAGATTAAAACATTATTTTTTGCCTCATAAATTATTTTTTTTAGCTAAATCCGAATAATTCAACAAGCTTCTTTGGTTAAAAAAAAGATTCAATCTGATGAAATAATTATGAATAATACTAAATGATCAACAATAATAAAATTAAATAAAAAAACTCAACCACGCAAATAGCTACAACATAATTGAACATATGAAATCGGATATAGATTTCAAAATTTAAAAAAACAGTACTTACATATTAAATTTAATTTGACCAGGTTTTTTTACATCCGAAGTTGGTACTTTAAGCATCAAATTAGTTAATTTTGAGGTCAAAACGACCCTTTGAACAGTATAAAAAATGCCAAGCGCCTAAATATTTGAACACTATTAACCTACCAATAATAATTTTGAAACTATTTTTTTTGGGGTCAATTTGACCTCACTTAATCTCGGGGTCAGAGAGACCCCACATAAACCCTCGTGCGGTCTTAAGGACCCAAAAAAGCAGGTCTACTCGTAATCTAAATGTGACACATTGTAGACAAAATTACTTTTAATTTTTTTCCTTATGTATATTTATTACAATTTTGTACCATTCGATTTCGGTAATAAGACATTACTAAAATATAGTAACGATTTTACCACTAAAGGCTCAACAAAGCGACAGATTCGTGACAAAAAATTAAAAAAGTACGTCAAAATTTACCCTTAATAACCCCCTTTAAAGGCAACCTAACTAGGCTACCAAACAGAATATAGGGTAATACGACGCACTTTTCACTAAATGTTGTATCAAATCTATCACTTACACTTTAACTGTACTAATTTATCAAAACCTATAATCGAGTTAGTTAACAATCGAGACTTGAGTAAAATAAATTAAGTAACCTAATGAAAAAAATGCATAACATTAAAAAACAATCATAAATTTATTATTTTTTAAACCTATCTAAAAGTTATGTGATGAAATAAATTAGTAGGTAAATAAAATGGCTAAAAGTAACCGCATTGCCACGTTTTTTCATATTTTAACGAACCACGTTATTATCGGATAAAAGTCACACCACAATCTAAACAAACAACATAATTATTTTTGTTTCTAGGACTGCCTAGAAACAAAAATAATTATGTTGTTTGTTTAGATATTTCTTAAATGCTTGTTAAAACAGTGACAATACGGTACAGTAAATATATTTTCCATATATTAGTTCTAGATATATTTAGCTAGCTATCTCCACCAGACTTTGATCAAGGTATTCACCATAGTACATACTAACTTTCATATATATATACTATCTAAGTTAGTATATATAACAGTATTGACCTTCTATCAATATAAAATCAATGTAAATACATTTTATGTAATAAATAATTAAATATTATTGCAGATTTAACATTCAAAATATAACGAAATATTTATTATTAAGCTTTTTAAACTCTTATGTACAGTTAGAGGACGTCATACATTTTATTATTAATTTAATTATCCACCTTGGTTTTTTAAACATTGTGATTCAAAAATTCTAAAAAAATTATATATTTCTCAACCAGAATACATATTAGCAAATATTGCGAATTAAGATTTTTTTAATTTGGAACATTCCCATCTGTTCCACTAAAAGGACTTCCATGGAACTAGTGGGAAAATATTAGTAACATTAGATGCAGTAGTTTGTTGCTATGGAGTAAAATAAAAACAACGTATTAAGAGAAACGTCAAAATTCTCATGTAGAGCGCAATTATTTTATGCATATTCTTAATAAAAGAAAGACGAAAATATTATTTTGCAACATTCTCCCTAGTTTATGAAATAGCATCCATTCTTACGGGTTTTCAGTTTTATACTTTGAATTAGGATCGATTTCTTTTAATATTTTTGAATCACAACGTCAGTTTTCAATACTGCTTTTTCGGCGGAGACTAACGGTCCAAAATTTCAAATATTATATTGAGAAATATACACAAATATAACATTATTAAGTGATGTTAAACCACCTATTAGTGGTGCGGATTTTGAAAATTGCTTGTTCAAATCTTAATTTAGTTTCATGTCTCTAAGTTTAGCAGTTTAGCTAGTTTTGTAAGTCAGTAAAAAAACTTTTTCACTTATTTTTTCATATAGGTTCTTATACCATTTAAATTTGCTAGTCAATATCTGAATGTGATACAAAATTATGACCAATTTACATAAATATTGTTATTTTATGTATAATTAGTTATAAATAATAACAGTTTGAGAAATATACACAAATATAACATTATTATGTGATGTTAATTTACACCTATTTGAGGTACGAATTTGCAAATTGCTATTAAAAACTCCGTTTATTTTCATGTCGCTTAGATGGATAGTTCCCAGTAGGTACATTATAAGTTGTTCCATGGATCTAGTGGGAATTTTTTCCCACTAGTTCCATGGAACGGTTTTTAATGGAACTACTGGGAACTATCCGCTAAGTTTAACAGTTAAGCCTGTTTTATGACACAGTCAATAAAAAAAAAATTACCTTTATTATTATTCATATAAGATTTATGAAAAAAGTTGTGACTAAATAAAAAAAAAAAACATTGCTAGTCAATATCAGAATGTGATACATAATTGGGAGCAATTATTTATATTTTGTTATATTTATGTATATTTTATATTTTGGTTTAAATAATAACAGTTTTTTTTTATACCTATTTTATTAATATCACGCAAGCTTCCTAGTTAGTTTAAGACTAGTGCATATCTTACAATTACAATTTGTTTTTTACGACACCAGGTTCGATTCCGTTATAGGTCAAAATAAAGTCTGTTCAGGGTCAAAATTGCAAAGTCACGGGAAATCGGTCAAAAATGTATTTTACCTCTTGTATACCAATAAAATCTCATTATTGCAACATTTTTTTCTTAAAAATCCCAGAATTAACTGAAAAATAGACAGTTGAAGCAATAGTCATTAAAACCGGTAGGTTAATAAAAAGCCCGGATTCGACTTACAGGGCCTCCATTTCTACTAACAAGGCCTCAATTTTAACCTTATAGCCCCAATTTTGACCCAAAACTTCAACCTATACGGCCTGCAATGCGAACTACAAGGCCTCCATTTCGACCTATAAGAGCCTTCATTTTGACCTAAAAGGCCTTCATTATGACAAACAAAGTTCCATTTCGACCTAAAAGGCCTTCATTATGACAAACAAAGTTCCATTTCGACCTATAAGAGCCTTCATTTTGACCTAAAAGGCCTTCATTATGACAAACAAAGTTCCATTTTGACCTAAAAGGCCTTCATTATGACAAACAAAGTTCCATTTCGACCTAAAAGGCCTTCATTCCGACATACAAGGCCTTCATTTCGTCCCCAGTGTCGTGTATGACGTGAGACGTCGCTACGAACGAGCCAATTCGTAGAATAGGACGTAAGCTTCGGGGGATATGACGTCACGCGGCTTTATCGGTGACACTCTGAAAATACAACATCAATTACTATTCTAATAACACTTCTTCTTATCGTGTCACTAGTTCTTTCGAATCAGTGTGGTGAAAGGATTTCAAGTGCGCCTCGAAGAGGCTCCTTTCGTGCACTTGACACATGTTTTCGAACCTATTAGGTTCTATAACATGCCGGATTCCTCACGATGTTTTCCTTTTTCGAACCAGTGAGGTGAAAGGATTTCAAGTGCACCTCGAAGAGGCTCCTTTCGTGCACCGTTTCCTTCACTATTAAGTACATATTTTTAATGCACATGTATATTTTTTGAATAGAAAAATCCATTGGTGTACGACCGGGTTCGAACTCACGACCTTCGATCGAAAGTCGAGGCACCTCCCACTCGGCCAACACAGCTTTTATCGGATTTCGGCCACGGATTATCTATCTTATCTTATCTTATGTCATGTTATCTTACCTCGAGTCGTTATATTCATGCCAATCGCCGGTGTATGGATGTTTGCAATACGCCGTGTAGTGGCCCGAATATGTAGTGCCTGACAATAAAAAAAAAAACATATGTATTAATTGCTTGACTCGCCGAAGACTGAGATGTTGACTCGCCGAAATCTGAAACGAGATTTCTCGTTTCAGATTTCGGAGTCAACATCTCCTGAGAATGCCTCGTGTAGAGGCGAAACACGTGTCGAGTTGTGACTTGGGTTTTCTGTTTTCGGCGCTTTAGTTTAGATACTAAAATTCTAGACTAGAGTTAAGTTAATTATGACCTTTGTTTAGAAATTCAGCGGATTTTGGATTTACTAAATATATTTATACCTACTATTTATTAAACATAATGTATTATTTAACCACTAATTTGTGTTTTTACAGTTGTGTGTACTTAACAGCATAAATGGAACTTAAGTAGTACATTGAAACTAGTCTAGTACATTCAGGTCTGCATGCACCAAACTGTAAAAGTTCCTGAGCAATTACTTAACTCATTTGACAGATGTTGACGGTATGAAACTGGACTGTTAATAACTGTCAAGCGAGTAAAGTAATTGCTTAGGATCTTTGTCAGTTTTGGTGCAAGCAAAGGTCAGAAATCTAATAGTTTATTCAGAACTAGACTAGTACATTCGGAACTCGAGTAGTACGTTTAGAACTAGACTAGTACATTTGAAACTAGATAAGTACTTTCAGAACTCGAGTATTACATTCAGAAATGTAAGGGTAGACTCGACAGAACTCGACTAGTAGTACTAGTAGCGGCATGTCCAGTCCGGTCAGAGGGAACTCGACTAGTACATTCATGGTATAGTTACCAGAGTGGTTGCTGACTGCATACAGGTTGTATGTGACGGATTGCGCGCCCCTGGTGGCCGCGTAGGGCGACATGTCCAGTCCGGTCAGAGGGAACTCGACTAGTACATTCATGGTATAGTTACCAGAGTGGTTGCTGACTGCATACAGGTTGTATGTGACGGATTGCGCGCCCCTGGTGGCCGCGTAGGGCGACATGTCCAGTCCGGTCAGAGGGAACTCGACTAGTACATTCATGGTATAGTTACCAGAGTGGTTGCTGACTGCATACAGGTTGTATGTGACGGATTGCGCGCCCCTGGTGGCCGCGTAGGGCGACATGTCCAGTCCGGTCAGAGGGAACTCGACTAGTACATTCATGGTATAGTTACCAGAGTGGTTGCTGACTGCATACAGGTTGTATGTGACGGATTGCGCGCCCCTGGTGGCCGCGTAGGGCGACATGTCCAGTCCGGTCAGAGGGAACTCGACTAGTACATTCATGGTATAGTTACCAGAGTGGTTGCTGACTGCATACAGGTTGTATGTGACGGATTGCGCGCCCCTGGTGGCCGCGTAGGGCGACATGTCCAGTCCGGTCAGAGGGAACTCGACTAGTACATTCATGGTATAGTTACCAGAGTGGTTGCTGACTGCATACAGGTTGTATGTGACGGATTGCGCGCCCCTGGTGGCCGCGTAGGGCGACATGTCCAGTCCGGTCAGAGGGAACTCGACTAGTACATTCATGGTATAGTTACCAGAGTGGTTGCTGACTGCATACAGGTTGTATGTGACGGATTGCGCGCCCCTGGTGGCCGCGTAGGGCGACATGTCCAGTCCGGTCAGAGGGAACTCGACTAGTACATTCATGGTATAGTTACCAGAGTGGTTGCTGACTGCATACAGGTTGTATGTGACGGATTGCGCGCCCCTGGTGGCCGCGTAGGGCGACATGTCCAGTCCGGTCAGAGGGAACTCGACTAGTACATTCAGTTTGCCACGGAATCGCTCCGTTGGCGAAAATCTGAAATAAATATGGCATTTGTTGGTGTATTTTGACCATTGGAAAAACGTACTAGCGCCTTGATTTTCTCAAAAATAAAACCTTTGCAGAATAAATACTAAAAACTATTTATAACCATAAAATGATTTTCTAACTATGCTTGTAACGAAAAGGAAATTAGGAAGAATATTTTTTTTCGGCATTCCTGGCCTTAAACATACCTCTTAAGATGCAAAACGAGCACTTGAGGGAACTTCTGCACGGTGAACCATTTGAGGCACTTTCTCCTCACGCCGCATTTTGAACACGTCTGCACACAAACAAACATATTATCAAGGTTTTACAAAATCATAAAATAGTTTAACAAAAATAAAAATTAAAACAACAGGACTGTAACAGTCTTTAGTTTCTTGATTTAAGAAGAAGAAAGAATATTAGTAAGATGTTTATGTGATTGTATGATGACTAGTGATGTGATGAGATGATGATGATACACACCGGTTTCTCATCACCGTCCATTTCCTCCTCTTTAGTGAAGTGTTGCAGACATTGTTGTATCTTGAGATTGCCGGTGCGTGACGGAATCGGCAAACTACAACAATAACAATAACAATACATATAACAAACTGAAACAATCACAAAAACAACAAGAGGTAGAGGGTGCAGTGATTATTTAAGTAATGGTACTTAATTTAATTTAACTTTTAGTTAAATAGAATTTAACAAAAATAGTTTCAATGTAAAATATATATTTCTGATTGACCTGAGGTCACAAAATATCCCTTATCCACGACTCGAAGACCCAAATTATCTCTTTTCACTGACCTGAGATTTCAAAAAAGATCATTTCTCTGACCTGAATTCACAAAATATCCCTACTCACTTACTTGAGGTCACAAATATCACCCACGTACCCACCTACTTGAGGTCACAAAATATCCCTACCCACGTACCCACCTACTTGAGGTCACAAAATATCCCTACCCACGTACCCACCTGCTTGAGGTCACAAAATATCCCTACCCACGTACCCACCTACTTGAGGTCACAAAATATCCCTACCCACATACCCACCTACTTGAGGTCACAAAATATCCCTACCCACGTACCCACCTACTTGAGGTCACAAAATATCCCTACCCACGTACCCACATACTTGAGGTCACAAAATATCCCTACCCACGTACCCACCTACTTGAGGTCACAAAATATCCCTACCCACGTACCCACCTACTTGAGGTCACAAAATATCCCTACCCACGTACCCACCTACTTGAGGTCACAAAATATCCCTACCCACGTACCCACCTACTTGAGGTCACAAAATATCCCTACCCACGTACCCACCTACTTGAGGTCACAAAATATCCCTACCCACGTACCCACCTACTTGAGGTCACAAAATATCCCTACCCACGTACCCACCTACTTGAGGTCACAAAATATCCCTACCCACGTACCCACTTACTTGAGGTCACAAAATATCCCTACCCACGTACCCACCTACTTGAGTTCATAAAATATCTCTACCCACTGACCTGAGGTCACAAAATATCCTTTACCCACGACCCGAAGACCCAAATTATTACTTTTCACTGAACTAAAATCCCAAAAAAGATCTTTCCTCTGACCCAAGGTCTAAATTAACCCTTTTTACTGACTTAAGGTACCAAAAAGTGTAGTGTATTATAAATATCCATCTTAGGAATCTACCCTATGTGGGTCAGAACCATTATTTTGGCGTTGGTGGCGGGAAATTTTTCTCCACTCTGCAATAGACCGAGTACTATACTATCCCACCCACCTGAGGTCCCAGAAGGGGTCGAAGGTGACGCTGTCGTGGTTGCAGTGCGTGCAGCGCAGCGTGGACTTCAGTTGGCCCACGAAAATGTCGCCCACGCGGGACTCCTCCACGCGGCAGTAGCGGCTCCAAGCCTCTGCCGCCTTCGCCGAGTCACTGGGAAATGGGTTCAAATAATATAAGGTAATAATTACTGCTTTTTGTAGGCTTGGGAAAGCTTGGGTGTGTATATTGTGTAATTTACTGCTTTTTGAAAGCTTGTGTGTGTATATTGTGTAATTTACTGCTTTTTGAAAGCTTGTGTGTGTATATTGTGTAATTTACTGCTTTTTGAAAGCTTGTGTGTGTATATTGTGTACAATTATAAGTGGATAGCAATTTTTTTTTCCAAGTGCATTGGAGATGACACGGATGGTCGAGTGGATGGCGGAACTGCTGCGCCGAGTGTCCGATTCCCGCTTCGGGACAAACATTTGTGTGACGAGCATCGATGTTTTTCCTGAGTCTGGGTGTTTTCTATTTATTATATATAAGTACTGTATCAGGTATCAGGTTCCCATAGTACAAGCTCTGCTTAGTTTGGGGCTAGATAACGTTATAACGAAATGTCCAATATATTACAAAAAATATACTGTACAAACTAAGTATGTAATGAATCTTTCGTAGTTTGTTGTCAGTCATTATACCGAATTAAGGGTAATCCTCAAAGCAAATTTTCATACAAAATGTTTCGAACAAAAACTCAAAAAGTACGCCGTATTATAGTAATTTCTTCACACTATTCGTTCCGTCTATGTTTTCCGAATGTATGAACAAAAATTAGTAAGGTTTCATGGTTTAATTCAGATTTTATACGTGTTTTAAAATTAGTCGAAATTCATGAAAACTCACGACACAGAATAGGTAATCGTCACATGTGAGTTTCCTGTGCATTTGCACACAAATGTGTGTGTACTGTGCACTAAAACAAATAATTAATTTAAGTTTTTATAAAACATACCTATTTTATAAGTTATTTGCATGCTGTATTTACGGTGAAGTGTGCGAGACCAAAACTAGTTTAAGACCTTAAATGTAACCATACTTCAAAAAAATAAATAATTTCATTTCATTTCATTTGACGTACCTGAGGGTGTCGTCAATCTCCGTGAGGATGGGTTTGGGCTTCACCGTCACTCGATTGACGTCTTCGTGCAGACCCTCGAGAAGGTAGCGGAGGAACTCCTAGAAAGTAATACCTACGTAATCAATATATTTTCACACCACCTGCTCGACAATATCCAATTACATATCATGCTATCATCAAGGTAAAGCAAAGCATTACCTACCAAGGGAGGTAATGTTGTATGAAACTCCCTAGGGTTGTAATGTGATTTGAATTTGGAACGTCAAATTCGTGTGGAAACTCGTGGAAAACTCTAAGTAAAAGAACGCCCATATGGCATTGTAAAAAGGTTTGTTCTAAAATCGAAATGGCCACTCATAAAAAAAAGAAAAAAGGCGCGACTTCAAAGATTGTGAAACAAAAGACGTTAGCTCAGGGTTCAATATGCCACCCGCGACATAAGACACTGATTTATCCCCTTGGTGCATAATCTACTATTACGGTTATCAGCCATCTACATTTTAGAAATTTGTAAGTTCGTAACTTGCACATTCAGAACTCATCTAGTACATACAAAAGTTAACTAGTACATTGAGAACTCAGGTAGTACATTCGGAAGAGTAATCGTAGTGCATACAACCGGAACTTAACTAGTACATAACAATTCACAACCCAAATAGTGCATAAAAAACTCAGCGACTGCATATTGAACTAAGCGAACCAGTAAATTCAGAACTTAGTACATTCAGTTCCTAACTAGTACAATTTAGAACTCAACAAATTATAATCAAGGTTTTACAAAGACAAACAACAACCGGCTTCAATGGGACTGTTCTAGTGACCGTAGGCACCACTGACAAGTCACAGAGAAGCAAAATACGCAATTTTGGTCACTTAAACGACTTTTTTTTTCAGTTATTTTGGTTTGAAAATAGATATGACCAATCTGAAAGCATAATCTCACAAATATTTTTTTTTTTTTCAAATCGGTTCATAAACAACAAAGTTCTGAGGTAACAAACATAAAAAAAACAACCGAATTGAGAACCTCCTCCTTTTTTGAAGACGGTTAAAAAGTAAGACTATAGTGTACTGTATTATACAAATAAAATTTAATTCATTCATTCATACATAAACTGACCTGTGCATCCTGTTGGCTGTATCCCATGAACCTGGGCGCGAACCGCTGAACCTGCGACTTGAAGGTGGTCGTGTTCACTACCGAGTCCCGCTCACCGCTACGCCACAGCTCCTTGATCACGCTCGCGAACGCTGTAAGGGTTAATTTTTTTTATTAAAGACGTGACTCATCATTTCCTGGTCCTTTTCCCACTTAGGTGGGGTCGGCACAACATGTCATCTTCTTCCATTCGTCTCTATCAGCCGTCATCTCTGTACTTCTCTTCATCTTCGTGTTCTTTATTACTGAAGGTCGTGCCCGTCTTGAAAGACTTGAGTGGCTCGATTGACAAGCTGCTTCCAAGTTTGTCTGTCTTCTGCATGTCTCAGGGCGGCAGAGACAAGTCCGTGAGTGTCTTGACCTGGTTGGACCAGCGGCTGGTGATCGGCCGCGTGGTCTTTTACCTTCAACCTTTCCCACTACAACTAGTTTTTCGAGATTTTTGAGATTGAAAAATCTTTGTACTTACTCCTGTTTTATTCATATCATCTTTCACACAGTCCATCCATGATGGATGGAAATCATCCATGATGGAAGGCCGAAGAAAAGATGAATGATCCATCTTTTCTTCGGCCTTCCTCTACTCTTATATCCATCCACTTCCATATTCAGCACTCTCCTAGTCACGTGACATTCTTCCCTTCGCATAACGTGTCCATACCAAGCTAGCCTGTTACTTCTTAATTTATCCATCACTGGCGCTACTTTCAGGCTTCCTCTTATATACTCATTCCTTATTTTATCCATCCTCGTCACTCCACTCATCCATCTCATTCGCATCTCTGCTACGTGCACTCTTCTTTCATCCGTCCCCTTTGATGCCCAACACTCAGATCCATACAACACGACAGGTCTAATAACTGATTTGTATATTTTCCCCTTGAGTTATTATTAGTAGTTATTTTTGACCTGACTACGTCTAATAAAGCGATGAACGCCACCGCGCCGGCTGCATGCACGAAAACGTTGACGTCATTGACCGGTAACGCGGGTAGTCACGTTAAACTATCGTCCATAAACCAACTATTACAGACAACCAATTTTTATATTTAAAATTTATTGATTTGTGTTTTTTTTTTAGAAAAATACAATGTTAAGTTTGAGTCACACTAACGTATCTAGGATTTTATAAAGGCCGTTATAAATAACACTTAACATTACTTCTTAGAATTAAATCCTTGTAAGCGACACTACAATATAAAAAAAAAAACTTTCAAAATCATCAGGTTCGATTCCCGGCGATTTCCAAAAAATCCCTTTAAACATGACAAAATCAAGGTATTTATTTATTTTTCCTTTCTTTTTTAGAATATCATCTGCAGGCTGCGCGGAATCTTAGCACCTAAAGTGTGTTAAACTCGAAATCTAAACGAAAATAAGAAGTTAGAAAGATTTTGTTAGGTTTTATTCAAGTAAAATCCTTCCGACCGACTGCGCCGAATCCTAACACCTAATATGTGTCGAATGTTATCTAAAATCGACTGGCCCCAGCTACCACAAGTAATATTCGATGGTACTGTTTTAAAAGTCAGTGAAGTAGTTAAAAATCTTGGCATTTTGATTGACAGACAGTTATCATGGGAACCTCAAATTGCAGAAATTAGCCGAAAGCTTTTTGCTTCAGCTGGTTCTTTAAGGCGGTTGCGTAATTTTCTTCCAATCTCCACCAAAATTGCGCTTGCACAGTCACTACTGCTCCCTATCTTGGATTATGCTGACGCTAGCTATCTCGACCTGTCTGCAGACCAACTTAATAAGCTCGAGCGCCTACAAAATCTCTGCATTCGATTCATATTTGGTATGCGCAAGTATGATCATGTTACCGAGTTCCGCCAAAAGCTCAAGTGGCTACCCATCCGCCTTCGCCGGAATGCACATATCCTTTCCCTTCTCTATAGTGTCCTATTCATTCCTACAACTCCTGCATACCTCAAAGAACGTTTTACGTATCTCTGGATGTCCCACTCTCGATCCGTACGCTCCTCTTATGCTCTTCATCTTCAAACCCCACTTCATACCCCGCATTTCTATGGCAGCTCTTTTACGATCCAAGCTACTAAGCTATGGAATGCACTGCCAGTGTCAATTCAACATGCTAAGTCCCTTCAAATTTTTAAAAGCATGGTCGTTGAGCATTATTTAGCCACACCTCCAAAATAATAAAATATTTTTCACAGCTCTTGATTTATTGTTAATTTTTATCGCTCATTTATCTAATATTTATATTTATATATATATATATATTTTATTTTTATTTTTTATTTTTATATATACCGCCGTATTAGTTATTCTTCTTCTTAAATGTTCAATTTAGTATATTAAATAATCTGTTTTGTAATACTTTTTGCTATGAGCTTTCGTTCTAAATTAACGATATGCCCACCGTCCTCATTTGTCCAACAGTATCCAGTCCATGCAAAGGTTGTCTGGAAGAGATCGCTCTTTAGCGATAAGACCGCCCATTGTCCACTGTTACTACCTAGCTTTATTTTTCCATTATAATGTGTTAGTACTAAGATGGTGAGCAATAAAGTATATTCTATCTATCTATCTATCTATGTGTCATGAAGCTAGTGTTGCCAATTCTTTAGTTTACTTTAGGAAAATCCCTCCGGCTGTGCCAAATCTCAACACCTAATGTGTGTAAAGGACAGCACATAACAGCATCGGTGTGTTAGAGCGAACTAACCTGCTATGAGCGCGCCCCGCATGCAAGACAGCGTGGTGTTGGTGTCCGCCACGTGTTTGTCAGACACCACGTACTCTAGCAGCGGCCGAGTGTTCGACAGACACTGCATCACGCTGTTCATGAAGCAGGTGTTGCCAATGTTGCGCAGACCGTTCAAACCTGCAACCAGAAGCATAATGGCGGTTCGAAGTAATATGTTGGCGCGCAGGTGTACTCGTTGCAGCAGTCACGTGAAAATCACTCTCTTCAAACTACAAACTCTTACTGCCAATCATTTTACACGAGCAACCCAGTCAACTATACTAAAAGATCGCTAAGCGTTCTACGTGTCCAATACAATAATGGCTTTAGGATGCTGATGGGGCTGCCTCGGTACTGCAGTGCATTTACCATGTTTGCAGAAACGCGGGTCGACGGCTTTCATACCATCATATGCAAGAAAACCGCCTCACTGCTCTGCAGAACGTGGAACAGTACCAACAGCATCCTACAAGTCATTGGGCGCAGATATGACTCACCCATCACGCAAACTTTCAATTCAATCATTTATTGGCCAAAATTTTACATTGCATAACTCTTAAAGTCAAAAAAAATTATACAGTTTGAAATAAGTACATAAGCTTATAAAATAGTTTCTGTCTATGTTCTTAAGCTAGACATCTTGTTCTAAGCAGTGTTCAATATAAGTTCAATCGAGTTTTGATCCAATAGGCTGCTCCGCTATTGGATTAAAGCTCGATTGGAGGTGTTCATGATTTTGATTTGATTTGATAATCAGCCTATAATGTTCCCACAGCTGGGACTCAGGCCTACTCTCGGCAGGAGAGCGAATGGGTCTTAATCCACCACGCGGACCCAATGCGGATTTGTGGATTGGTGGATTTGCAACCAGAAGCTGTCCATCACTCTCCACTGGCGCGGTCTCAAGCCACCTCCATCGCCCGACTATAATAAACTAAATTCAAGGAAACCTCAATGTTATCCCAGTTCTAGACCAGTATTCTTCTCATAACCAAACACAATCCTACTAATAATATTATAAACGCGAAAGTTTGTAAGGATGGATGGATGGATGTTTGTTACTCTTTCACGTAAAAACTACTGAATGGATTTTAATGAAACTTTACAATAATATAGCTTATACATCAGAATAACACATAGACTACAATTTATAAAGATACCTGCGCAGACGAAGTCGCGGGCACCAGCTAGTCCTTAATAAAAACTATCCAAACGAGCATCTGTATTCATGACTTACTGCGAAAATCTCAAGTAATATGATAAATTATCTGACAGTTGCTATGCAACTTTCAATAAATATGAAGATATAATTTTGATGGCATCGTGGCTTAGTTGTTAGTGACCCTGCCTACGAAGCTTGGTGTACCGGGTTCGATCCCCGGCCGGAGCGATAATTTGTGTGACGAACACAAATGTTTGTTCTCTGTATGTGTCCATGCCACCTGCGACACAGGGAATCCTAGTGCAGGGGTGTGAGTGTGTGAAAGTTACGCGTACCAACATTTTTGAAGATTTAAAATATAGTACTTGTAATTACGAAAAACAAGACATCCAGGATCTAGAAAATAAATTACTAACGTGCAGTAAAAAGTCCAATTTAATCTAAACTAGTTTTCATGTGTAAAACATTGCCCAAAGATTTTTTCTTTAAGCATGGTTTTACACACTTTTACGTTTCGTTTTACTTGTTTGGATTAAATTGGATTTTTGACTGCACGTTTGTAATTTATGTTCTAGATCCTGGAGGTCTTGTTTTTCGTAATTACAAGTAGTAATTTTTAAATCTTCAAAAATGTAGGTACGTCGCGAGCGAGAGGGCGAATCAGGGTAACAAACAAACATTCACACACTCACACCCTGCACTAGGATTCCCTGTGTCGCAGGTGGCATGGACACATACAAGACATCACAACATCCAAGACCCGAGAACAAACATTTGTGTTCGTCACAAATATTTGCCCCGGCCGGGGATCGAACCCGGAACACCAAGTCAAATATGCCATTATAACGCTGTTCTAGTCTAGAAGCTCACCGCTAGTTTGGCTGGACTTGTCGCTGCGACACTCGCGCGAGTCGCTCGCCGAGTCCCGCTCGCTGCTGCGCCGCAGACCGCCGCTGCTTTTACCACCAGACAACTCCTGAAATGTTGCAGGAATGGTTTTTTAACCCGACTGCCAAGGAAGGGTTATGTTTTTCGCGCGAATCTTGTATGTGTGTAGATTTCTTTGTAACCTCGTATCTTCCAAACGACTGAATGGATTGTGAAAGTTAAGTAAGGTATCGTTAGATTCGTCTCAATAACCCGAGTGTCCTTAGAATTTTAAGGGTTAAAAAAAAACAAAATGGCGGTTGTTTGTCTCTAAATAGTAAGTCGTTAATAATTTTTTTTACCAAACCTATCGAGTAGGGTATCAAAATGAAGGAAATAAAAAAAAGATTACGAAAATATACATAAGTCAAATGTTTAAATTTAAGATAATTGATTTATTATTTATTTTGTTGAGGATTTTTGTGACGTCGGATCATACGACAGGCGACTCATCGCCATAACGGGTATAAATACGGGCCGGGCAACGTTGTTTATTCACTCTCGTTTCGAACTTCGGCGAGTCCACACCTCCTGATGATGCCTCGTGTAGAGGCGAAACACGTGTCGTATCTTTAAACTTTGGTTTTCTGTTCGTTGACTCTTTGGTTTAGTTGAACTAAAGTTAAGTTAATTAAAACCTTTGTTTAGAAATTAAGCGGATTTATTACTAAATATATTTATATAATTTGTTGATGTTTAAATTTAATTTGAAATAATGAATTGACAATAAATGTTTTATATTTTCGCAGTCGGGTTTCAGTTTTCATAAACTCTAAGCTTGTTTTATTATTAATGGCGAGTGGCGAGTGGCGAGACTAGTTAGGCGCTCGTTTGATGGCAGTAGATCAAGTTACACAGGATTCCCAGGCCGGTGCAACACTACTATGGGGCTCGTCTACTTTGAGACATTATGATGGTCTTGAAAGTCCAGTAATTTCATAGGCTACAGTATCAAAAATTAACCCTTCAAACCGGATGGTGGAATGTTGGTAAGGACACTGCCATAAAAAAGAGCATTCTTATCTACCGGTACAAATCATCATACACACACATACATATTTTATTTTCAAAATTTTACTACTACTCATGATTTTCTGTTATAGAAGGGTTATCAATTTGTAAGATTTTTTTTCAAATTTTCAAAAAAACTGTTGATTTTTACGTTTTTTCTAGGTTAGGTGTGGTGCCAAATTAAAGCGGAACCATTATAGAAGCAGCAGTTTTTAACTTATTTACAGGGTTATGGATGAGCAAACCATGCCAAAACAAAAGAAAAACATGATAAAAGAGAATGGGGTTTATGGAAAAGGAATTTTCGATAGTCCAGATAACCACACTTACCTTTTTTTTTGGGGACAAAACTCAATGTTAAGGTATTTTTGCACTTTGATTTGTTGCAGTCAAAGGTTCATGTTTCTAGCAAATTTTGACAGTCACAGCCAAATGCAGTTGCTAAGTGTGGCTGCAGTTGCTAAGTGTGGCTGCAGTTGCAGTGGCTGTCCAAATGTGATTAGTTACCTGCATAAAACATCTAGCTGCATCTAATCAAAATGCAAACAGACCTACCGAAGTGAACTAAAGGTTACGGGACAGGCAAACGAAAAAGATACCGGGTCATCCCACCCGGCTGCGCCAAATTTTTTAGATTAACAAAATCTATGAATTCGAAAAACACATTTTTAATACACGGTTCAAAACGCTAGGTTATAAATACAACAACAAATTTTAGAAGAAGCAATTTCTAATACCATACCTATTAACATTTTCAAGGATTGTAAAATTAACTTTCAAAGTTCCTAGTCTAAATAGACGATGTAATGGTAAGTCAGACAGACGACTCAAAACTCAACTCAACACGATGACTCAAAACTCAAAACCATTGTCATGCCGAACGTAAATACCCGTACAGGCGCGATTTAGCGACTTTTGTCTGAGAAAAAATATGAACACGCGTTTTCCGACTTTACAAAGCTTAAATAATTAATTGCATTATTTTATTAAGCAAATAATGTATTGCTTTGCAACATATTATCAAACTATCGACATGTTTTCTCTTTTTAGTACGCGGTAACACTTGTTGATGAACATACCATAGACAATCATTTTTAAATACTTCGTATCGAGCTGATTCGCGCTGTAAGCTACCCTGAAAGTTTTAGTCGAATATCTAATCGAGAAGTGCTCGAAATTTGAGTTGCAAGATTCCACCCGGAACGACAAACATACAGACAGACAAACAGAAACATACAACAACCGACTTCAATCGGACCGTTCTAGTTGTGTATATCTCTGTGGTTCTAGTGACCTTAGGCACCATTGAAACGCCACAGGGAAGCTAAAAACGCAATTTTGTTCACTTCAACGACTTTTTTTTTTAATATTTTGATTTAGAAACAAAATTACTAAACCGATTTTGATAAAATTTCTATGGAACCAATTTGAATGTATAACCTCTCAAACAATATTTTTTCTAATCGGTTCATAAACTACAAAGGTCGCTATGGAACCAATCTGAATGTATAACCTCTCAAACAAGAATTTTTCAAATCGGTTTATAAACAACAAAGATCGTAACAAACATAAAAAAAAACCTTCAACCGAATTGATAACCTCCTCCATTTTTGAAATCGACTGAAAACATGGTAAAATGATAAGTTTTTGTAACCACATCGCGCCTGTACGGTTCCCACGGGTTCCAAGTTACCATCCGAGCAAAGCTCAAGGCGGCGAGCTCGACCGCGTATCGACTCTGCAGACGACCGTTGATGTACAACCGACGTGACATCGGGGCGGCGGTAACACGCGACCAATCCGCCGAAACTAATGCAAACCAAACTTTATAATCTGCTTTGGAATTTTCATCGCGGTCTTTCGTTATCGTCTTACATCACTTTCATATTACAACTTTGCTTGCAAATGTTTAAAGTTTTAGTTTTAACCAAAGCAACTGTCACTTGAATTTGAACTTAACTGTTGCAATCAAAGTGAGTGTCAATTATATTTGAACTCAAACTGTTCTAATAAAAGTGAGTGTAACTTTAACTTAACTATTTCAAGAAATAGGTGTCACTATAATTTGAACTTAACTGTTCTAACCACAGTGAGTGTCACTTAACCTCTCAGGGATTCTTACGAAAAATTAGCTTTATCCCTCAAGGATCGCAGTGGCACGCTTCGCGACTTTTTATCCGATTTATGCACTAAAATGCTTGTATCTCTGCAGAAAGTCATACACAGTTCAGGCGTTCCGCCTGTGGAACGAACTGCCTGTGGAAATCAGAAGTGCTAAGTCACTGCCAATTTTCAAAAATTTGGTGATGAAACATTACCTATCAACCTGCCGCTGTTAGTACTGTAATGGTTACTCATTCCTTTGTGCTATCATAAGTATGTATGTATGTAGTATATATTTAGGTATATATGTATATATATTGTAATATGTTATGTAGGTATCTATGTATAATAAGTATTATTTGTATTTATTATTCGCTATATATTTCTAATCAACTTTATCTACTAGCCCTAATACCCCATCTCTTTCTCTACTCATTACATTCCATGAAACGGTTGCCTGGAAGAGATCGCTTTTAGCGATAAGGCCGCCCTTTGTATTGCCTTTATTTAGATTAAGAATATCGAATTTGTTATTTCCTAGTGGTAAACAATAAAGTTATTATCTATCTATCTATCTCGGAAAATACTAGGAATTTATAAATTTTGTAAAAAGGCATAGAATCTAGAATAGTTATTCTTCATATTAATCGATTTATTATTTGTTATTACGTACTTTTTGTATTAGAACTTTGTCGATAACTTCTATCGATTATTCTGGTAGATCAGTAGCAATTCATACAAATAAGATCAAATGTTCTAATTCAGCAGGATACGATACAACCAATTACAAATAAAACAAACCCTCATACATACTTTTTTTTTTACAAAAACCAAACATAAAGATGATACCGTCTCTAATGCGGCTAAATGCGTGATTAGCTACCAAATTTTTATAAGTAAATATTTATTCTAGCAATTAAAACTGATACTATTATTTAACCAAACACGATTACAAAGTCTTTCAACTATAATTTCTTAGTTCATAACACTAGAAAGTGATCTAAGCAATAATTGTTTACGCCTCACTTTTTTCGTATTTACTCTTAATTCCATGTATTGCACACATGTTTTATAGCAAAAATGTTGAGAAAAAACATAAAACTAAGTAATAAAAGCATCAATATCCTTCAATATCCGAGATAAATTCCTTTTTTTCGCTATTTTATCACTGCACGAACTTTCACACATCAACAAAATTTCTCGAAGTTAAAACTTTTTTTTTTAATTTTGTCAAACCGATAACCATAGACAATCTTTAGTAAAATAATCGTATGTTCATTCTGAATCGAATGAGATATAGATTATAAGCCATAATGACCTCAATTCCTTTGTAATTAGGTTTGAATTGGTCTGAGGTGTCGGGCCCGGAGCGGGCCTCAAAATACCTGACGGTATAAAAAGTTTGCGGGCCCGCTCCGGGCCTCTTAATCCCTGAGAGGTTAAATTTGAACTTAACTGTTCTAACTAAAGTGAGTAAAACTTTATTTGATTTGAACATCTAAACCAGCACAGCAAAGTTAGGACTAAAACAACTGTTTCAATAAACATGAACAACAAAATAGTTGTCTGCCATTATTAATCTAGTCATCTATGATTAATGATTATAGTCTATCCATTAACTATAGTACCTATCTAATAAGAGCATGAACCTCAAACTACTTTAATTTCCCACAAAGCACTATTTTTCCCACTATTCCCATAGTATTCTTCCATCCATCTCCCATTCATAACCTCAACACTCTAGATAAACATTGTCCGCACCTGAATCCCGTTTCTGTGCAAGGGGCGCACGAGGCAGGGGCGCAGGGATCGCGGCGGGGGCGCGGAGGGCGGCACGCATCGCCGACCTCCGCACCTCATAGCATACCACGCACAGGGACACACATGCCGACAGGACCCACGCGAAGTGAACCACCCACCACAGGTCTACTCGGACTTGGGGGGAAATCTTGAGGCTTTCACGCCTGTGGTGGGCTGAGGTGGTGAGTTTGGAGAGCTTAGGTTCTTAGAAGAAATCTTCAGAGTAGAGTTCGGAGGAGAACGCTCGAATTCAGAAAACGCTTGCTTGAGTTCAGAGAATATTAGGGTTCAGATTAGTTCTGAAGAGAACGATCGAGTTTATAAAACACTTGGGTTCAGAGGACTTTTGAGTTCAGAGTAGAGTGCTTGAGTTCAAAGTAGAGTTCGAAGAAGAAACGCTCGAGTTCAGATAATGCTTGGGTGTGCAGAGTAGTGCTTGAGTTCAGAGAACGGTTCGGAGAACGCTCCAGTTCAGAAAACGCTTGGGTTCAACCGCTTGAGTTCAGAGAATGCTTGGGTTCAGATAATGATTTGGGTTCCAAGTAGAACGCTTGGATTCAGAGTAGAGTTTGGAGGAGAATGCTCGAGTTCCGAAAACGCTTGGGTTCAGAAAACGCTTGAGGTCCGAGAATGCTTCTTGGGTTCAGAGTAATGTTCTCTTGTAGTTTTGAAGCCTATTGTTGTTAGGGTTTCTAGTTTTTTCCTGCCAATCAAAGCTAAAAATCCAGGTTGATTTCGTGATAACGTCTTTGTTTCACTAGTTTCTGCTTCGAGCAACAGACTTCTGGTCAGTTAATTCTCCAATCTATCTTAGAGGTTCAGATAAGTTTTCTGTTTTCCAAATAGCTAGCTACTATTTGAGTCTGTTGATTCAAGTACGATATTTTTATGAATTCCAAATAGCTTGATTCAAGGTCAAACGCAAGTTCGGTGCGGGTTCCACTGGGTTCCAAAGCTTGAGTTTCAACTTCAATTCAGTTCGAAGGTAAAATAGCTAGATTCACTTGTCTGAAGATGTCTCCAGATAGGTTTTATACAATTCTAGCTGGCCCTTTTGAAACCAACACAAAATGTGTACTTAACAAAAAATATTGTTCGTCGCTGTTAAAATCCTTTGAGTATAAAACTAATTTTCAAGGTCAAGATTGACATACACAAAGCTCTGCTAAAAGTAGGAGCTTTTAACCATTAAAGGTGTAAAAGAGGCTTTGAGCCCAAGGAATTGGGTTTAGAGGTTAATAGGTAAGATTTCAATAATAATTTTCTTGATTGAACTATAAATAGCACCAGAAAAGAAAGCTTTTCTTATGATGTGGACGCAATTCGAAGGTATGAGGGATGGGGTAACGAATAAGGTTTTAAACCTTGAAGATGTAATAACAGTAATTATTATGGTAATTTGATTTGGACAGGACCTAAAGAAAAACAATGTTCAGATAAGTGACTGAACAGAAATTGATGAATTACGAAGATTGGATTCCACAGTTTTCCGACATAGTTTTCACTATAGGTATGAAAATAATGGCTTAATTTTGAGTTGAAGAAGGTTTTTAGAGGATAAATACCAGACGGAAAGAGTATAAAACTAGGATCTTGAATCCAACCAGGAGAAGTGTAGGATGGATTGGATTCTGAAGGGCTATTTCACTGTTGGTACTATTTCTAGGTCATAAAAAACACTGCAGTTTTTTTCACACAAATCCAGGACAGCACAAATACATTCAAAAAGTTTACATCTCAATTTCACGATGTATGTCAAAGTTCACTGACGCATCAATCGATTGTAGCACTTGTATCTGTATAAATAGAGTTCACAAGGGCAAAGCACTGGCAAGGTCACTTTCAATTTCGGACCGCGAAAATTCTGGTTGTGTAATGTCAATGTCAAAATTGACAGGTAAAAGCGCGGGAGAATGCAAAATGGCGTCGCGGTTGGAAACCCCTGAGGGGAATGGCATGTTGAATCAAGTTTAATTTAGTATTATAGATTTTTTTAATAGTTTGAGCTAGCGTCGGTATGGGATCCCGGTTTGAACTGATCGAGCGCCGAATTTGAGCCAAAAGCGATTGCCAAATTTCACAATAGGCTAAGCGTGTGTCTAGGCTTCACTATTCAGATAACACACTTATATTCTAAAGACGAATTTTTGTAAGAATAGATGGCTAAATAAATCAAGGTTTTACAAAAACTTACAACAACGACTTCAATCGGACTGTTCTAGTGACCGTAGGCACCACTGAAAGACCACTGAACCTATGATATTGTAAAGTTTCAGTTACATGCGTCCAGTCGTTTTTACCTGATGTACGTACACACAAACAAACGTTCAAATAGTCTTCCAAAAAAAAATATGTTTTTTTGTAAAGTTGGTTTACGGACGATAGTTTAACGTGACTACCGGCGTCACCGGACAATGATAGTTACCGGACAATGATAGCGTTACCAATGACGTCAACGTTTTCGTGTATGCAGCCGGCGTTCATCGATTTATTAGACGTAGTAACGTCAAAAACATATGTAGGTACAGGAATTTGGGGTCCTACTTCATTTAAGATAATTGATTGATTCAGGCGTTACTTTGCGGAAATCCATAAATATCAACAAATTATATAAATATATTTAGTAATAAATCCGCTTCGAACTTCGGCGAGTCCACACCTCCTGATGATGCCTCGTGTAGAGGCGAAACACGTGTCGTATCTTTAAACTTTGGTTTTCTGTTCGTTGACTCTTTGGTTTATAATATAGTAATATGTACTAAAGTTCTAAACTAAAGTTAAGTTAATTAAAACCTTTGTTTAGAAATCAAGCGGATTTATTACTAAATATATTTATATAATTTGTTCCTACTTCATTATTATGTATTGATGGTGAGCTTACCGAGTAGTAGTCCTGCGTAGCACTGTAAAAGACATGGGTATCTCCTATTAACCGCTGCCCTAATAACCAACGGTCAATGGTTGACATATTTAACAAGCGTTAATAACCCTAGTAATTTAATCAAATTTTATGACTCATGACTGACTGATTAATCATCGCCGAGCCGAAACCACTGTACGTAAACTTGAAACTTGAAAGGTGTATTTTTATATTAACGTTAGTAACGCAGATCACGGAAAAAGAAACCTGATGTAACCGAATTCAGAAATATGACTGATATAAGAAAATATCGAAAATCTTATCTATTCTTATCAGTTAGATAATAATTCCGTATATGTAATAGAGACTAATATTATAAAGGTAGAGTTTGGATGGATGTTTGTTTGTTTAGCACCAAGCTGTGTTGCCGTGTGGGAGGTGCCTCGACTTCCGATCCGAAGGTTGTGGGTTCGAACCCGGTCATACACCTATTGATTTTTCTGTTCAAAAAATCTGTTTGCATTAAAATTTAAGAAATTAAAGAAGAATAGGAAAAACATCGTGAGGAAACCGGCATGCCATAGAATCTAAGAAATCGAAAACATGTGTCAAGTGCACGAAAGGAGCTTCTTGGAGGCGCACTTGAAATCCTTTCACCACACTGGTTCGAAAAAACTATTGTCACGATAAGAAGACAATCACTGATCCAGCTGAAAATATATCGATTTTAGATTGTCCAATATTTTGAAAAAGTTAATTTTTCAAACCACCCCCGAAGGCTTTCGACTTGGCATAACGACTTATATGCTACTAATATAAAAAAAGCGAAAGTTAATAAAGATAAATGGATGTATGAATGAATCAATTATTTATTTGTCTCAAGTCTTCTTCTTATCGTGTCACTAGTCCTTTCGAACCAGTGTGGTGAAAGGATTTCAAGTGCGAAGGGACTCCTCTCGTACACTTGACACATGTTTTCGAACTTTTTAGCTTCTATGACATGCCGCTTTCCTCACGATGTTTTCCTTCACCGTTAAGCACATGTTTTAATGCACACATAACTTTTTGAACAGAAAAACCCATTGGTGTACGACCGTGATCAAACTCACGACCTTTGGATCGAAAGTCGAGGCACCTTCCACTCGGCCAACACGGTTCTTTGCCTCAAGTATGGTAATTTACACACAGGTCTTATGATCCTCAATCAAATCAGAACTACTTAAAAGATTGAGTTGAAATTATGAATGGGTATAGCTTCTAAGCTACAGAAAAACAAAGGCTACTTTTAATTCTAATACCACATTCATTTCATTTTATTGTGTTAAAAATATATTTTTTTATTTGAGAAGATATATTTTCAGATTGGTCTCATACAAATTTCATCAAAATCGGTTCAGTAGTTTAGTTTTTATAACAAAATACTGAACCGATTTTGATGAAATTGTGACCTGAAAAAAAATTATGTCGTCGACTTAAACGAAATTGCGTATTTTGCTTCACTGTGACTTTTTAGTGGTGTTTACGGTCACTAAAACAGTCCAATTGAAGTCGGTTGTACTATCATTTTGTAAAACCTTGATTAGGAATAGATTAAATAAATGTCTTATGATCGACTGACCAAACGCTAGCTCAAAAATAACTATTTATAAAATGTACGATAATTTTACCGAAATTACACCACCAGAAGTAATACTCAAACCGTAAATTAACACAAACACAAATTATAAAACACGAATAAACTTTGTAGCACCGAAAATATATCGAAAAACGCTTTGGCAGTTGTCAAAGTGACGTTTGGTCCTCGAATGAAATGTGAACAAAGTGTTTATTATCGAATGGGTTAATGAGGTTTGACTATGCTAGTTGTGTTATTTACCCTTAAAGGCAACTTCAAGGGATTTATTTCTTTTTCATTATCAGCCCAATTTAGTCTACTGCTGGACGTAAGCCTCTCCCATTTCGCGCCACTGAGCCCGATCTTCGGGTCTCCGCATCCAATTTTTACCGGCTGTCTTAATCCTCGATGACACGAGGCCAGTTTACAAGCTAAGGCACCCGGTCCTAAGGGGTCGGGCGCCGGCTAACCACGGCACTTTCAATGCAACCCAGAAAAAACATTGATTCTTCTATATTTTCAAATCTTAACTTAAGGGTTAAAAATTGTGGCTAGCTTCACTTGCTGCGATCAAAAAATAACTCTACGTCTATGGTTTCCAATATCCGAAGGTTAAGGCAGTGTCTTAATAGAACGCGATCACGTCTCAATTGGCATCGCGTCGCGTCGTGCGATCGCGCGAATGCCAATCGGGACGCCTATTTGAAGTTAGTACGTTTGATCGCGGATTCGCGCGACGGTCGCATCGCTTGCTCGCGCGACGATCGCGTGATCGCGTTCTATTAGGACAAAGCCTAAATCATTGGTTAAATAGTTTTTTGATTATAACGGGTATTTATCGCGCTAACCTCGTATGTTTTTGTGTCCCGACGTTTCGACTGTATTGCAACAGCCGTGGTCACGGGTTGACTGGCGTATTGGAGCTACCGTCGCGGTGAAATGAGAGAACTACCCTCATTTTGGTCGTTAAAAATGTTCGGTCGGCACACCACACTGACGACATCCGGACACTTAAGCGGTGTTTTAAAAGCGGCGGAATGAAGTGGACAGGTTACTTCCAAGACACAAGAGCAGAGAAAAACAGGCTGATGTAAGAAGGCAACCGGTGTTTCTTCCTTATGTTAAAGGTGTGACTGATAAAATTGGAAATGTTTTGAAAAAGTTTTCAATAAAATCGATTTTCACTCCTCTTACTAAAGTAGCTAAACAACTAAGAACGCCTAAAGACGTCATACCTCTACAAATACCTGGCGTATATAAAATTGACTGTAGCTGTGGCCGTTCATACGTCGGTCAAACTAAACGAACGATAGCCGAACGGGTCAAGGAACACATAGTCGCGGTCAAAAATCGCCAGATAAATAAATCAGCGATAGCGGAGCATTTGGTAGACTCAGGACCTAATCACTGGATTGAACTGCATGATCCGAAAGTTCTCGCCCATGAACGTTATTTTCACAAGAGGATGGTCCGGGAAGCGATTGAAATAAAGAAGAATCCAAATTTCAATCGTGAAGACGGATACAGACTCTCAACGTCATGGAACCCAGTGATTGCAAAGTGCACGCGGAACGCTTTTAAAACACCGCTTAAGTGTCCGGATGTCGTCAGTGTGGTGTGCCGACCGAACATTTTTAACGACCAAAATGAGGGTAGTTCTCTCATTTCACCGCGACGGTAGCTCCAATACGCCAGTCAACCCGTGACCACGGCTGTTGCAATACAGTCGAAACGTCGGGACACAAAAACATACGAGGTTAGCGCGATAAATACCCGTTATAATCAAAAAACTATGTGTGATAATCGCGAAAGTCTACGAAAAACCATTGGTTAAATGTTTAGAATTTTTGGCGCTAAATAGACGAGGTAAAAAATCTTGAGTTAAAGGAGCTCACATAATATATATACTTAAGTCATATGTTTAAATTTAATTTGGAAATATGAATTGAGAATCAATGTTTAATTATTTAGCAGTAGGTTTTCCGTTTTTATGTAACTTTAAGCTTGTTTAAATATTATAGGAGGTTTCCAAAACGTCAAAATCACAACTGTCAAAGGTTCACGCGTTTTTTCACTGCACGTGGCAAATATGAACGTGGACACTGGCGCAAATCTCCGTTATTTTTTCGTAGACGGCGGCAGATCGCCGCGATATTTATAGATCTGAATTCTTAGACGCTCAGTATTGTCATAGATATTGGCAATCTTTTACACGCTACAAGCCAACGAGTTCGCTTGTAGCTTGTAAACTCGCCCCGTGTCATCGGCTTTTTTACAATCTGCTTGTTGACATTCCTTCCCGAAAGCTAACTCGCGCACTCGCTAGGTTTTAAACTCGCCGTCTTGTAGCGTGTTAACCGTGTGTCATCGACGCTTAACGGGCTGATTTCTCTGTACCGCAGGAACACTGTTTTTCACACTAATATTTTTTGTTTTTCAACAGACTTCAAAAAAAGGTTTTACAAAAACATACTACAACCGACTTCAATGGAACTGTTCTAGTGACCGTAAACACCACTGAATAGTCACGGAAGCAAATACGCAATTTCGTTTACTTGGATAATGTCATTTTGTTAACTCAGAACCGTGTTGTTTATAAACCGATTTGAATTTTGATTTGATTTGATTTTGAAAATTAATATTTTGTTTCAAAGGATATACTTTCCGACTGGTACCATAGAAATAACTAAACGCTCTCCTGTTGGTTAGACATCACACCTGCTCATGACCAGAACAGTGCTACACAGGACTTTGATTCACATACCGGCCGGCCATCTTACATTCTAACTAAGACCTACCTCATAAAACGATCTGTGTTAAGAGCGATTAAAATACCTTTCTTTCGCATATAAAAGATGTAAAACCAGGAATAGCTCATAAAAACCAAATCGAAGTACCAGGCAATCGGAACATTAAAGGTGTCATAGATGAATCCAGAAAACCGCACACACGCAAACGACACGTCATCATACGTACCGCACGCACACAAATACATGACCTAAATGTTGGGAAATGCCAACGAACTCTACGCTACATGTATAACAAATACATAGGCCTAATGCTGAACTTTGCGAGGAATTTTTTTAAGATCCAGTTGAAGATAATAGCCAGGCCCCATTAGAAGAAAACTAACCAACACTATATAGAACTTTGTAGGTAAGTATTTTAGTAATTTTTGGCCTGCTAGAGAAGTGCCATGAATCGCCCATAGATTCCCAGATAAAGCGTCGCAAATGGAATTGGATCGGCCACACGCTTCGCAGAGCGCCCGACCACATCCCAAAGCAAGCTCTAGACTGGAACTCGCAGGGCAAGAGAAAGCGTGACCGTAACATGCAGACTTGGTGGAGTCGGTGGTCAAAGCCATCGGTAAATCCTGGAGCGAAGTCAAACGTGAAGCTCAAGACAGATCGCGATGGAAGCTCACTGTAGACGCCCTCTGCCCTACTTGGGGGTCAAAGGATATTAATGCTGACTTGCACCAAACTGACAAAGTTCCTAAGCACTTACTTTGTCTAGTTTGACAGATCTTAACGGAATGAATCTGGACCCTTAGGAACTGCCAAGCAAGTAAAGTAATTTCTTAGGAACTTTGAAAGTTTGGTGCAAGTCAGCATAAGTCAAGGTAAGTATACAAATGGAGCCGAAGTATTACGAGAATGAATGTACAAAGGCAAATCCCGAAAGTATCTTGACTAAGAAGGAACAGTCATGACAACTATATCGTCATTTAAGCTAATAGAAAATGACAATTCAGAAACGTGGGCGCAGTTTCTAAAGATACTGAAATAGCTCTGAAAAAGGGTGGATAAAGGTGACATTGGATAATTAGACAAGCAAACACAATACAAGAGGATTTAATGGTATGTGGAGTTATTGTGATAAAAAATCATGGGGTGCAGAGAAATGCAAGGCATTTTCGATCAAATCATAAACATATAATTGTTATTATTTTTTATTTATGTATGTATTTTGAAAATATTTAACGACATAGAAGTTTAACTTGAAATATATCATAGTTTTGGATAAATCGAAAGCACCATACCTAATCGCCACATTGCAATGCGTACTTACCCCTTTGGAGTCTTCAAATTCCTTGTCTAGCTGCCTGCGCCTGGCTGAGGTTGGTTCTGGGCTAAGATCTTCTGTCGGCTCGCTGATAGTACTCTCAGTACTAGTCTCCATAGATTTCACTTCATCTTGGACCCTTTCCTTATCTTCTTCATTCTTTTCTGTACGTTTCTTGAGGAAATTTTCGTGTTCAAACGTTTTATTCTCAAACCCTGTACCACTAGGAGATTCTATATCATTGTACAGTAATGCTTTGTCATCATTTTCTGCGTCTATATATTTTATGCTGACTTTAGGTTTCGCTTTTACGTCATTTTTGGTTTCGTCTACGTTATTTTCAACCTTGAGTTTCGGCGTCGCCCCGCTGGCTACAGGCTGTGAAATTTGTATATATGAAGCGAAGTTAGACGTATGTTTGGGTGCCTTTATTTGGTTTTCGATTTCGTTTTTCAGATCTTTAGTTTTGGTTTCTGGACTGTTGCGTAGCTTTTTATATTCCGAGTCACCGTTTTCGACGGTAATGACTGTGGATTTAACTAAGATCTTTCCTATAGGATTGTTTGGATCTAGCTGACTTTTGATGCTAGCGAGGCGTTCAGACGGTAGTTTAGCAGTCAGAGATGTAGTCATAGTACCGTTTCTCTCTGCTGCTGGTTTAGACAAAGACATGGGTTCTGACAAAGTTTTGCTAATGGATATATCCGAGTTAGAATTTGATCGGGAGCTAGAATTGCTGTCCCATTTACTAGTACCATTTTTCTCGTATGAATGAATGGGTACAGGTTTATCCTCTTTAGATAGTTTCATGTACCCTGACATCCCATTATCGCAATCTTTGAGTTGGTTTAGATATTGTTCGACAGACGCTTTTGTATACTTTAGATCGTTAGCGGGAAGTTTCGTTGTTGGCAGTTTTGGGTCGAATCTTCTGCGGATCTCCGAAACAGATTGCACTTCGTTTCCATTAGAGTCCTTAACTCCATTAGTCATAGAGTTTCTTTTGATGTAGCTGGGTGTTGGTGATATTTCTTTGTATCTTCTGCCCTCTGGTCTCTACAAATTTATGCTCATGTTGTTTTTTCTATTCTAAATGCCGTGTGAGTGTGTGTGTTAGTTATCCTCATGTTCGCTGTAATACGTTTTTATAACGTCATTCAATTTAGGTATCTATGTAAAATTTACCGTAAAAAGTAACCATTTACTTTTACGGTAAATTTTGATTGTTAGCAATATTTTCCTTGTGATTTGCGTAAACGCTACCAATTACATCACAATTAAATCACGTAGTCATTATATTACAGCTCACATGATGTTGCTACAGTTCAAAGAGAGACAACAAATGATTTTGCAAATTGCCACTCAATGAAAACTAAATTTTGAAGCATGAGCGCCACGAATTTACCTGTCTCACTTGCTCTCATACACAACAGAGTGAGAAAGGTAGATTCTACTGATACGTGGCTTTGCACTCAGTGCGATGTTATAATGAATGCCAAACCACTAACACACACACACGCATACAATTCATATTGTGTGTCTGTGAAATTCGTGATATTTTTGCAAGACCAGTTCATAGGCCTTTAGGATAACCCTGCAAGAACACCACATACATAACACATATAATGAAATGACATAGTTTTAATAAAAACTAAAATACTAAGTCCATACCGACACACTTCTTGAAAACAAATTGGACCTTTAGCTTCATATAGACTCGCGTTATGGTATGTGACATTGCGGTTGTCGATGTAGCTAACAATAACAAATCTATGAAGAGAAGATGAATTATCAAGTCTAGCATAAATGCTTTAATGAACAAGCATAACACACGCAGACGTCACATAAAAACAATGTAGTAAGACAAGGTTTAACTAAAAATATATCAGATATTTTTCATTTCAAACCTTGATCTACAAAAAAACCAACTGAATAAAATTTAAAAATATGTGTAAAATTAAATAAGTCATCAATTCATCATGCTTTTTAAATAAATTGCCAATTCCTGAACATTTTCGCATACCAATGACATCGATGATTTTTAGTATGAATTTTGTAACGTGTACCTATCTCTCAATTTTAATGGGTTGTGTTATTTTGGCACCTATTTATTTTTAATTCCCTACACAGGTATATTTGATTTTGAGTCCATTTATGTTTATTTTGGTCATCTGGTCCAGAATTATCAGCGAATTCAATGTGTGCAATAGTATGTGTGACCCTAATCTTACAAAAATATCAATATTTCACAGGCACCCAAACCGCATTCATATTTACCTCAGCGATGGTGGCTGCAGAGTTCCTCGCTTTTCTGAAGCTCTTTGAATCCGATACCGGAGGCCTTCCGATGTCATTCGAGATGGATTTCGACCTCGCGATTTCCCCACAGTTATTCTGCTGCTGTTGTAACCTCTGTGTCAGAGGAATATAATTCGCTGGAGAGTATTTGTCATAGAACTCAGCGGGCGACATCGTCAGCGCCGCAGAGCTAACAAAACTCCGCTTGCTCCGTGGAAGCGGTTCACTGACAGTTTTGCTGCTTTCGCTTCTAGTAGTCGATATATCTCTGGACCTAGATTCGCTGCGTTCTGATCTGTATCTCGAGGAGATCCCGCTATCTGAGTCAGTGATGCTCGGAGCTCGAGAAGACCTTCCATATTCAACGATGGAGGTCTTTCGGTCCTTCTTGCCATCGACATCTGTGTATCTCGATCGGAACTCTGTGGTCCGATCGCCGTAAGAGTTTCTTAGAGTGGACGATACGTAAGTTCCTCCACTGGACCTATAGTACGGCTTGTCTATACTAGAGGAAGAGGAGAGTGTGGAGCGATAGGACCCAGTAAGGCTGGTTGAGGTAGAGTTGAAACGTGTGGGCGATGCGACCGGCATTGTGGAAGGCTTTATTACGGTGTATTAGAGACTATATTGGCATTTACTTTGAGTTTGGTTTGATCCTCGCGGGAGGACGCTTTCTTAGCATTGTTCGGTTTCTGAAACAAAAATAAACAGAGTTGTTGATATAAAGATATAAAGAGAACGAGCTCTATAGCGTTGCACCGGCCTATGTAAATCTGTTCTGTTCATAGGCACGTGATCCCTTACTAAAGAATAATTTTTCAGCACTAATTTATTGATATAAGCAACGCATACAACAGATTACGTTATTTATGTTTACCCTCGTGTAGTTGTTCACTGGAAACAACCACTGGTTTTCGAGATTTTTTTTTAGAGACTTAACTACATGAGCATAACAGTCCCATCGTACCCTAAACAAGAAAACCGCAAATTATGAAATACTAAATGAAACATTTTAAAGCAGTTTAAAAGTTCACTGATGCGGAAAAACATTCGGTTTCCAAGATAAGACCGAAACTACTAAATCTTTTCAGCTGAAATTCAGTATGGGTATTGTCTATGAGCTGAAAAAGGACATAGGCTATTTTTGCTCCCGATACCAAGTTTGTTATATAGCAGCTAGTAAGTTGTTTAGGCGAAGACAGGTCACTTAAAGAAGACATTTTCGGCACTCTCAATTTCTTGATATAAGAAACGCATACCAAGATTACGTCATTTATGTTTACCCTCGTGTGATAGCGGTGTTTATTCTATTAATACACGTTAGGCGTCATATTTTACTATAATATGATTTTCTCTATGTACCTGTACTGTATGGCCTAGGATTCTTACATCAAGGTTAGTTTAAAATATTTTAGAATGTTTACATTGATGATGTAATAACAAGGACTTTTTAACTATTAATCTTTGTGTCATAGTATCTAGCTCAGACTTAGATACTTTTTAACCGACAACTGCGGAAAAGGAGGGTAATATTACTAACTAAATAGAGTTAATAGTGTTAAATTAATGAGAATATTTTTTATATTTGTTTAGAATAAGTTTATTGTTAAATATATAGGATCAACATATAAATTAAACATTATTATAATAAATGAGAGTAAAAAAATAAAATGTATGTAGGTATATGAGTATTATACCTACTTGCACCATCAAAATTCCTAAGCAATTACTTAACAAGCTTGACTGATTTTGATGATCTGAATTTGGACTGTGAAGTAATTGCTTAAAAAATTTGACACTTTGGTGCAAGTCTGAATTAGAGTTTGAAGACTTGATGGATTTTGGTTATACAAATCAGGTATTAATGACTTCCTCTTGGTCACAGGACTAGATTAATAATCTTCTTCTTCTTATCCTGTCACTAGTTCCATCAAACCAGTGTGAAAGTATTTCAAGTGCGCCTCGAAGAGGCTCCTTTCGTGCATGATGATGCAATTAAAAATGACATTATTTTGTATATGACAAACCAGAATCATCATGCTCTGCTATTTCAAAAAGTGTTGTATACACAGATACAGTCTCACATTATGGATTTCTATATACAATTTGTATTACTTGACACATAAATACAGTCAATAAACGAGTGATTTGGATTTTGGCCACATAACACGGATGGTCCTGTGGCTAGCGTGTTGGACTGCCACGTCAGTGTTGCTGGTAATTTTTGTTTACGGACAAATAGTGAATTAAATTAATATTAATAAGTTGTGCCATTATAATAATAAAAATTTATAAATATTTTGGACATTTCACACAACGCCATCTAGTCCCAAACTAAGCAGGACTTGTACTATGGGAACCAGATGACTGATACAAAATACTTTTTTTTTGCAAATACATATATAGAATAGATAGACAACACCCAGACTCGGACAAACACCAATGTTCATCACACAAAAGTTTGTCCTGAAGCAGGAATCGAACCCGCAACCCTCGGTGTAGCAGTCCAATGCACTTGCCACTCGACCATCCGTGTCGTCATTAACGCATGTGTTAGCTTTATGTCTTGAGTATTTTTTATTTACTAATATTGATGTATTTTAGTCCCAATTCCAATACTTTGGGGCTAGTCGGTGTCATAAAAAATATTCAAACATTATTTTATTTATTACCTGCCTACTGTATTTTTTTTTATTTTTATGGTCAGACCATTTATAGCAGGAGCTTCAATGTAAGCATTGAATACTACTTCAATGTAATACGGTATACTAAGAATGTTAGTGGCATAGCACTGGCAATTTTTATGGCATAACCCGACCTTGAACCATACACTGTAAAACCATAAACAGTGACAATAATACATGTGGCATTGAGATCAAAATGTACAAGATACTACATAGGTACATTGATACATATACTTTTCTGACAAGTCAGCCACTAGGCAGCCAAGGTCACAGTATTGATTCAATTATAATAATAGTAGTAAAACCTTTTGAGAGAGTTTGAATGATAATAAGAAACGTTTATCGAGATATTGGCCGGGTTTAGATTATATTAGTATTGAAATATGACACCATGGAAGAAAAATTGATTAGTAAGCTCAAGGCCATGATGCCTGCCGCGTTTTTAACCACGCAATAGGCGCAATAACCACTTTCACACGACTCACACAGTCTCGCCTTTGCAAATTCACCAAATATATTCCAAAAATACACTCGCGCTATTATTTTTAGCCCGCCAGACTGCATGTCATAGCTTCAATGTACGATTATACACAAAAACTAATTGTTTTTCTCAAGTTGAATTACAGCACGGCCACTGTTAGCTTATGTTATTGATCGTAGTTACTTAGTTTGAGGTCAAAATTATGCTGGATACTTACAAAATAATAAAAATTGGTATCCAAGATACTGTTCCGCAATTTAACAATGGATTTTCACAGTTCACGTATGTTTCGATAGGTATTTCGTCCTTGTATCACTCGCGGTACACACTTTTCTCGGCTTTAGTAAGTTTTGTTTGCAAAAAATCAGAGCGAATAAGAAGGAATATATATAATTCTCGTTTTTAAATTCATATGTAATTTTAGAAGGCTCTGAAACTCCATTGCATGACGTCACTCAAATGTTGGCAATCCTATTTTTGTGCCATACTTCCTATCCAGACGAAAATGTCGTAATTAATTATTTTTTGATGCAAATATCGTCTTTAATTAATTGTGATAGGGTTTTATTTTCAAAATGAACAAATTTAAAACAGTGAACGTCATAAAAGCGCAGTATTGCCACTCAAAAAAACAATAATTAGTTTTTTGACAGCACGAAAACAAACAGCTGATTGTCTAGTGTATTTTTTTAGAAAACAAATTACATATTCGTAATTATTTTGTTACACTTCACTGTATTTTCTTTTTAATTGCAAGCAATGATTATACTAGAATTAAAAACCCCAACTTAATAGTACTGCTACTCGACGCTAGATGGCGTTAAACAATACTAACATTTTGGTTTTAGTGACTTAGTTGTCTACTAGATGGCGCTACGTCCAGGTTATCAGCAATCAAATGTTGAAATCTAGATTTTCTAGGTCGACGAGCCTCGCTCGCCAGTCCTACCTACTCTCTAAATTATGATAAATGATTTTACGAGAGTTTAACTATGCCAATAATATCAGAGGTCAGGCTACTTTCATGCTCTACCTAAGACCTCATTGGAGTAATATCTTCAACTCATACGCAGAAGAGATCGTACTAAACCTTCATCAAGTACAATTTATTAAGGTTTTACTAAAACACACTTTAACCGACTTGAATTGGACCGTCTTAGACGTTTTAGACACAACTGAATAGTCACAGGAATCTGAAAGTATAGGTACCGTGTCAAATAAGTTAATATTTTTTTTTAATTTTTAAATAATAAAAAAATTATACAACAAAGTTATGGGGTAGGTAACAATATCATTAAAAAAATATACAAACGAATTGGGAAAAAAGAAGAAAAAAAGGAGTTAGTTTTTTGAATTCCGTAGAAAATAAAGCTTTTTATCAATTGTCTGGGTATCCGAGGGAAACCAATCTGCAGAGATCGATTTGTAACCAAGTTGACATTTTTTTTATAGAAAGTCAAAACAGTTTGTAGAGTCACAACAAGCTTTACGTTTGCGTTGCAAAATAACTCATAAGTATTTAGGTATCAACACCTTACCTACAACAATAACTTCCTATGATAGTTAGGTACCTACTATAAGTTTTAAAGGATATTCTTTTAGATTGGAGGTGATTTTTAATGTTTATGTCTATTTAAGATTGATATTGTTCAACATTCTTTAAATGGGGTCGAGACCCTAGGCAAAGAATAAATAATATTATCCCTAGGTCCATGGGGAATGGGAGCCTCCCGCGTTTTCAAAATGTTGTCAGAGCGTCTGGTCGAAGCGACGCGTGATCAGAGGGCTGGCAGCTATCTCGGCCAAAGAATAAGCCTTGCGATACAAAGAGGCAATGCAGCCAGTATCCTCGGCACGCTGCCATCGGGTATCGAGTTGGAGCAGTTGAGCTACCTATGGATCGTTTGCAACGGTCTATGGGTGGCCCAATTGTTTCCTTTTGTAAATTATGTAATAGATAGTAGTAGTTAGCTTATGCTGTAATAAACATTCGTTAATAATTTTGTGATCTAAGAAATAGGCCTGATTTATCTATTCATTGCCTTTGATTTCATGACGAAAAAGTATTCGTCCTATCATATCAAAGCCTTTATTGCTAACTGTACCAAGCAAAGCCATGGACCCGTTTGGGGAAGGAAATATTATTTATTTTAAAGTGTCATGGACTCGTTGGTAATTAAAGTATGAAACTAGTTTTTTTGATAACAATGGAGTCGTGGACCTCCTGGGAAATAAGCCTATCTTTGATTTTTATTTTATTTTAATTAAATAAATAATAATAATTTGCACTAGGTCACTTCTTGATGATCATAGGTACTACTCCTCCTAAATATTTTATTTTAGGTATTTTGTAATTAGATTTTTCTCTAATTTTCCAGAGACAATAAAGTTTAATTTCAATTTCAATTACACAAAACAAAAAAAAATACCGAATTGAGATTCTCCTTTTTTGTAAGTCGGTTGAAAAATAAATATAATGTTCGCTAACATAATATATTGTATTTCACGATATTTATTGTTTAAAGAAATATACTTTTGTGTAGTAAATTAATACATTGCTAAAATCAGCGGATTTGTCCGTAGCCATTTTGAAGACAAAATGCAAAAATAAATAAAAAATATGTTATACAGGTACTAGGTATTTCTTTAAGGATTACTAAATACCTACTTATCCAATACATTGTGGATAAAGTATGTTCAGATATAGCATAGCAATACCACAGAGGACTAAGATACAAGCAATATTAGTAAAATAGTAATAAGTACCTATTAGTAAAATCTAAATATATAAAAGAAAGTCGTGTTAGTTACACCACTTATAACTCAAGAACGGCAGAACAGATTTGGGTGAAAATTGGTATGGAGATAGCTTAAAGCCAGGAGACGGACATAAGATACTTTTTATCCCGTTCGATTTATATTTGATTATATTTTTATTTTTATTTCGTCACTATAAAACGTGGAAAGAATCAGACTTGGAATAACAAAACGCAAATGATAGCTATGTAATTAACGTATCATGACAGCTATGTAATGACGTATAGATGACAATTTGATATTTGTAAGAAATCAATATTCAAACTATTTCTATTAAATAAATAATTAACAATACCATAAATTAAAAAAAATTGACATTAATATTTTAAAAAATATTCCACGGCTGACGAAGTCGCACGCGGGTCAGCTAGTAGTATATAAATATATAATATAGATCACCAAGATAGACAGTATCAAATTATGATAGAGTCGAAAATAAGGAAAAAAAAATCAGTCACCTCGTTATATAATGAAATATCTCTATTTGCAAATAATTGTTGTTACCTACTTTTTACGATTAACAATGAAAAAGCCTAGTAATTTTAAACTTTAATATTTCTCTCGCCCTGTTACTTTTTTTTTTCGAAATTTAATCTCGGATCAGAATGTATCTAGGAGACGTAAGCTAATTTAGGTAACTTTTTTTTAGCGTGTTTTAATATTACATACTTAGATTACATTACATTTTGATTCTGTACCTTAATACTTCTATGACTTACTTAAATAATTGTTTATTATGTAGAGTTCTCTAAGTATGTCTTTACATACTTATAATACCTACATAGAAAATACCTACATGTAAATAAACACCAGAGTACAAACCTATTATATAAAATTATTTATAAATAATTTTACGTAATTTTATCTATACAGGGTGAATTCAAAATCAACTGGTTCGATTCCCAGCTAGGATAGTTAATTGATTTATAATAAAATTCTGAGAATGCATTTTTTAGTTTTCATCAAAATCGACCCCAAAAGTCTTAGATCGTTTTTAGATTTTTCCCATAATTTAGAATTTGTCCATCCAAGCCAAGTTGAATAATCAAGGTTTTACATACAACATACAACAACCGACTTCAATGGGAGTGTTCTAGTGACCGTAGGCACCACTGAATAGTCACAGGGAAGTATAATACGCAATTTCGTTTACATCGACGACATATTTTTTTCAGTTATTTGGATATAAAAACTAAACTACTGAACCGATTTTGATGAAATTTCTATGGGACCAATCTAAAAGTATATCCTCTCAAATAGAAAAAGATTATTCAAATCTGTTTATAAACAATGAAGTTCTGAGGTAACAAACATAAAAAAAACTATTTCCACTAGTTCTGTACATAGAACAAGTAAGACTTTTTGTCTATAAAAACAACCGAATTGAGTCCTTCTTTTTAGGTCTGCTGAAAATCCACCCTGTATACAATGGGATTATGAATAGAACAAGGATGTCTGGACAAAATAATATGTATTATAAATATAATATATCCAATGTGTTATTGTATATAAATTAACCTTATTTGGTATATAGAAGTAGATACGTAGGTACTTATGACTAAATCTAATTTTCAATCGACTTCAAAAAGGAAAAGGTTATGAATTCGGTTGAATGGTTTTTTATGTGTGTTTCCTCAGAACTTTGTTGTTTATAAACCGATTTGAAAAGCATTTTTTATTTCAGAGGATATACTACCAGATTAGTGCGATAGAAATTTCATGAAAATCGGTTCAGTACTTTGGTTTTCAAATCAAATTATCTGACAAAAACAGACTTGAAGTGTACAAAAGTGCGTATTTTGCTTCCCTGTGACTATTCAGTGGTGCCTACGGTCACTAGAACAGTCTGATTGAAGACGGTTGTTGTATGTTTTTGTAAAACCTGGATTATCCTTAATGTAAACTGGCTTCTGGTCACGCCTAGCTTGTATTGAAAGCATTTATATTATTTGGGTACACGGAGAAAAAAATCCCGTTATACTTACTAAAATTCTAGTTGAATTTGTGACAGCGAGAATAATTTAGTAACGATTACAATAATAGGACGTGGTGGCCGAGTGGATGAGGCCCTTGCTTTGCGATCTGATGGTCGCGGGTTCGAATCCCGGTGGCAGTCATGCGTAAATGGGTTTATTCGGTTGAAACAGTCTATGTATGCATCCCACGTTCTTGCAACGGTGAAGGAAAACATCGCGAGCAAACCGGCATGTCAGAGGACAGGAAAAAAAAATGTTCTATGGCATGTGGCATCCACCAATCCGCATTGGGTCCGCGTGGTGGGTTAAGACCCATTCGCTCTCCTGCCGAGAGTAGGCCTGAGTCCCAGCAGTGGGAACATTATAGGCTGATTATGCTTATGCTTATGATTACAATAATAATAATTCCTGCTAACGAAATTTAGTAACGAATACAATATAATAGTTCTAGCTAACAAAAGTTAGTAAATGGTACAAGAAAATATATTATCGATTACTATTTCGTCTCGCTATCCCATTTTTTTTCTCCGTGTGTTACTAGTTGGGAATAAAAAAAAAACAAATGTTACTCGTTGGGAAACCACCTCATAAACTAGACAATATAGGTAAGTACCTACATATACTATATTTTTTTGGCATACATTTATTGTACTAAGGTATGATTGTACTTACAGCGTCAGAGATAAGTAACCCCCTTGTACAAGACACCCAGCTATAAATGCTTTCAAAAAATTGTAATACTTAAAATTATTTTTAGGCTTACATACAGTTATACATTTATAATCTATTTTTTAAAGGCAAAACTTCTACATTCATCGCGACGGTGATTTAAAGGGATTTGAAGCCGGGTATTATAATGCAAGGAGGATACTTATCTATGACGCTGTCTGTACCTATTATTTAATACGTCTGCATTTCGAGTACAAAAAATCATGTATTTCAAATTTCCAGTCTCTACATTTCGCGGTTTCGTTTGGGGATGATAAATGGCCTATAGAAGTTCGGTTCATAGTGTTTTATAGTTATAGAAACTATGTACTAGTACTCTTTTTAACCCTTAAATAGTGGTGGTACCTAAGTAGGTTAGGTACCAAAATAAAATTTACCACAGCCTTTACTTTAAATCTAGCTTAGCCTATAAAAAAGTACAAAAGTTGATTTTTACAGTATGATTCGAATTATTTATGTTATCTAACTAGCATTTTTATAAATGGTTTTGAAAATATAGGCACTGAAACAGAATTATTCTGCTAATATACACCATAAAAAAAAAATAATCTTATAATATATATATAACAATTTTTTTTTATAATAGATTTTTTATATTTTTTATTTGCTAGGTGCGTAGGCCTAAAAATTCATAGTCCATACCTACTCATGGCTCATTTAGGCATAACTCTGACCACGAGCGAAGGTTAAAACCGCGGGAGGACTGGCGTCGAGTCCGCCATTTTAGTCGCGAAAGTCGCCCGCGCCACATCCATCGCACCATCCCGGTAACATACCACTTCCATACCCTTTCAACCCACCCCCAATACAAACAAGGGTTAAAAAAATAAAAAAATAATGAGTGTTTTTTTAAGAAAAAAAAATTTTTTTTCGGTAATGTTTTTCGTGTTTGCAGTTTTGTGAATTGATTATTAACCCTTATCGGTTTTTGTGTCCTTTATCGAAGTGGGTTATCTCCCTAAATAGTGGCAGTCGTTGAGCAGCGGCGCGAGTGCGAACTTTAGGCCTACGCGCGGCCCCGCGTTTTGTGCGCAAACTCGCGAAATTTTCGCAAACTTTCGGCCTTTAAAACCCAATAAGATTCTTATAGGCCTATTTTAAAAACTACTCAAAAGTGTGAAATGGCCTTTCGAAAACATAATTAAAAGAAGTTTTTTTTTAAATTGTATTTTTTAATAACATTTTTCGGAGATTTTGTGCAGTGACTGTGCGCGGGCGCCACCGATATGTTTAGTTTATTGTGAAGGACTGACACGTGGATATTTTTGGATTTTTCTTTTTGAATACGTGAGTATTTTTATATTTATATCCTATCTAAGGCTTTGATTTTCGGAAAAACTTATATTTATGGTATTTTTGGCACTTTTAGACGGATTTTGGTACCACGTGACGCCACCCATAAAATAGGCTATAATTCCTCTCAAACGCATTCTTACAAATCAAATATGCTTAAAATACATAATTATTGCTCTAATAACTATATATTAGGTTAAATTATCTCGAAAAATACCAATTTTCCCCGAATATACAAACATGGGATTTTGGCCTACATATGGGACTCTACCTATTCATTGTTGGTACTAAAATAGTATTTCTGTTATCATAAATAGCAATAAATGTACATAAAATGTTGCAATAAATGTCCAATTATAAGATATTAAATCATCTTCTGAAAAAAAAACGGCAGAGTTACCCTGATCTATCTACAGAAATCATAGATTCTACCAAATTATTCGTTTTCTAAAATGCACCAAATTATTGCCTTTAATAAGAACCCAATATTGATTGATACACAAAAAGTAAATAAAAAAATTCATATAAAATTCAAGAAAAACACAATACATAACTGAAGTTAAAAAATAAGCTATAGGTCTCTGGTTTTTCTCCCTCTATCCTACTAATATTATATAGGCAGAAGTTTGTGAGGACGAGAGATATTTGTTCTTCATTCACACCAAAACTACTAAACCGATTGAGTTAAAATTTGGTATAGGTATAGTTAAGAAACCAGAATAACATATACTACTACTTTTTCCCAATACCACGAGGCTAAATATAAAAAAAAGCTTTTTATAAAACTCACTTACTAATAATATCTAAATACTTCAAATAATAATTGAAAATTGTGGATAATTTGAACCCATTGTTTAATGTAATCTGAGTTAAAACTACTATACGCATTTGGTAAGATACCTATCGTTTTTGTAGGTATAAGTTTTACCTAAAGTCACCTTACCTAAAGTTAACAATATCAAAACTTAACGAAATCTGACAAATTACGTTATCTAATAACGTAATTTGTCAGATTTCGTTCTTGGTTCATAGATTCTACTCTAATAAAGATAATACATCCAAAAAATAATATACATAATACGTCCAATTCGTACCTAAATAAAAATTTTCATTTGGAAATTTGCTGTAATTATTACAGACATAAAACATGACAACCAATACCTATAATAGACTAACCAATAAGAATACCTATGAAATGTACATATAAGTTGCTTGTGACGAATAGATAAATTTATAGTTTAAGTTAATTTTACCCCATTCTAAGTACCACATAACAACATTTTGTTTAAAATGCACCCTAATTTAATAAAATTTAAATTTAACCTGTACGACTAACAGGTTTGAATTTAAGATTATGGGAATACCCTTGAACAATTTTGGAGTTTATTTAATATAGAGGGTTAAATTTTAGAATCATAAATATATTTATAAAGAACCCGGTCTGCCAAAAATAACGTGGCTCTTAAGATGACTAATGAATATGTCATGAAAGTTAGATTTTGGTTTTTTTATTTAATAAACTGTTTATTCTGTGAGCTATGAAGTTTAATAAATGACAAATGAACAGTGTTCATTCTTTTTCATTAATTTCTCTACAAATTAGTCTACCTTCTTCTTCCTCTTATTGTGTCACTAGTTCCTTCTTACCAGTGTGGTGAAAGGATTACAAGTGCACCTCGAGAGGCTCTTTTCATACTCTACCTACACTCTACTGATTTTTAGTCCATCCATACAAAAATAAAACTTGTTCACATCTTAGGGTACATACATGTACTTTTAAAAAAATATTTAAAACATTATTGTGTACATAGAAGATATTTACAATAGTAAAAAAAATAGTAGTTAAAAATATGGACCCTTAAAAAATATCTATCATAGATGCGGGACTCTATTATACATAGTGTGTAATAAATAGCAAAATTATTCACCCTTTTTAGATTATAGTAAATAGTGGCATTTCATAGACCCCTAGACTATCCCTATTTATAGATTGTATATTATTATTATTAAAAATGTGTTATAATAAATTATGGATAAATACACAGAATGAATTATGCCCTTCGGTGGGACATTACGGGCTCAATTACTTATATTAAAGTTGCAAAAGGTTGTGGTGTGGTATATGTTTTTGCTCAATCACGTCAAAACTACCAAGCCAATTGAATTGAAATTTAGCATGAGTATAGTTTTTGAGCTGGAGAATGACTTAAGCTATTTTTAATTCCACTGCTATGAGGGCGAAGCCACAGGCAGATGCTAAAAAAGTATAATGAAAATAGCGAGAATAACAAATAAAGTCTCAATGTGGACGAGCGCTTTAGGTATATGAGTTGCAATGGCTTGTAATTTAAAATCCTTAAATAACACATAAAAAATATTTACACAAGTAATTTATTAAAGGCATGGTAGGCGAGCTTAACCCTTAAAAGAGTTTTCTTCCAGCAAACCTTTGAGTATAGACAGTGTTGTAATAGTGGGTTTGTGTTCACTTACTTGCACTTAAAATATAAGTTATGATATACGAAAATTAAAATATATATATATATATATATTATATTACTATAAATACATAATATTTATTTATAATAATATATGTTTGTGTAGTATTGTTCTAGTCATGGGTGTAATCTTAGAGAGAATTAAAAAAAACAAGCCAGCCTTACATTAATTAGTAGCATAATATGACATCTCATCTAAATTTAGAAGGATTCTATTCCCTTTAATATCTAAGGTTGGTACCATCTGACGGCTAACTTCCTGTTACACACTTCCGTTGCATTTCACGACATCACTGTCACAAATTGACAGAAAACTAGAGGAAAGATGTTTCACATCAATAAATGAAAACTTAGAACTGTGGAAAATGTTTCGATGACACTTTCACGGATCAAAGAATCCTCAGTATGTAGTTGGTTTTTTTTAAAAATTCAATACATTGAAAAAAAAATTCTTGTTGAACCAGTTGTATGGCCTTGGTTGTATGAGAGCGGAGGGTTTATCCCTTCAAGGTAAAGGGTGGAATGCATACCTGTCTCTGTGCATAAAATTACTTACCTAGGTACCAGATGGCCTTGGTACCTAAAGAATGTGTGCACGCAGGGTTCTTAAGGGTTAAGGTATAATTTAAAATTATGACTTAACTTTCACCGTTGTTAGGCGTACCCTGCAGGATACCGTCTAGGTGTGTACCAACACAGTGCTAGATATTCTCTCGTAAAGCAGTAATGTGTTGGCATTACTGTGTTCCGGTTTGAAGGATACTCATGTATACTGTAGCTAGTGAAATACTGGGCTTTCGAGACTGACTATCAATGTGTCTCAAAGTGGACGAGTGCTGTAGTAGTGATGCACCGGCATTATAAATTAAAGTTTTGTGTAGTACTATATTGCAATCACTTGTTTACGAAGTTTACCTCCAAACTTTGAACTCACGTGCTTTAACTTTCACCTCACGCGCCTAAAATTTGACCTTACACGCCTAAATTTTGACCTCACGTATCTAAACTTTGACCTCACGCGACTAAACTTTGATCTCACGCACTTAAAGTTTGACCTCACACGCCTAAACCCCTCAACTTATTTGGCTGAAATTAGACAGGTGAGTAGATAAATACAAAAAAAAAATCGAGTTTGTAGATGAGCTAAATCGCTACAGGAGTTTAGGCGTGTGAGGTCAAAGTTTAGGGCCGTGAGATCAAACTTTAGACGCTTGAGATCAAAGTTTAGGCACGTGACGTAAAATTTTAGGCGCATAAAGTCAAAGTTTAGGTGCGTGAGGTCAAAGTTTAGGCGTGTGAGTTCAAAGTTTAGGCGCGAAAGGTCAACATTTAGGCGCGTGAGGTCAAAGTTTAGGGGTTTAAGGTCAAAATTTAGGGAAAACGGCTAGTTATCTCAATAAAGGCGGGTAAAGCCGTGAACAGTTGCTAGTTCAAACCTTAACTTATAGAGTACCCTGTTTATATATATTTTTTTTTTTAATTCGGTGCAACATCAGACAAATTGTTGTGATAATATATTTGAAAAATGCAAATAAAAACTATACGGATCTTTGACGAGCAGAAAAAAACAGGCATTATGACGTCATGGTCCGATATAGATCAACGAACATTTTATTAATGTGGACTATAGAAGTATCAAATAACCTTACTTACGTACACACAGAACGTGGCTAAAAAGTAAGTATTTTTCTTCTTCTTCTTATCGTATCACTAGTTAGTTGTGTGGTGAAAGGATTTCGAGTGTGCCTCGAACAGGCTCCTTTCGTGCACTTAAAAAGAATAATTCCCTCGATCTTATGTTGAATGGAGAATTTTTTATCCTAAACATATCCGACTGACGAATATTCGACCAAAATCACTTTTTTGCATATCTGTATTGAGCTTTATTATTTTTATTTATTATTTAATAATCTTATCGATTATTAGAATATAATAAAAAACGAGTGTTTATTTATTTAAGTTTAGGTAAGCTTCTCAAGATATTTTAGCCAATTTTGTGATTTCATATTATTCTACTTATTTTTTTTTTATTTGATACCTTTTTTTGAGCATGCAGTTATGAAATGATTTTGTTTAGATTTTTTATATTAATAATTCTAAGGAATTCATACATAAACGATTTGTGAAAATTGTGATTGAATAAATGTAATGAAATAAAGTGAATACTTACAGTTTTGTTTCTTTATAAAAATAAATGAAGGAAATAATCTATTTTATGGATTTAAATTGAATTCCAGGGCCCATTGATTTTTTCCACCCTATAGGTATGTATATTGTAGGAGTAGAATGCTTTCAAAACATGTTCTTATATAAGTACATCCGTGCATGCCGGCTCTGCAGCAAGATCAGCGGAGTCCCTCAAACGGCGCAAATATGCACTTCTACATAATGGATACATGTTTGAGCCGTTTGGGGTAGAAACATTAAGCCCTTGGGGACCAGGGGCACACAAAATCTACAAAGATCTGGCTGATAGGCTAAAAGAGTCTACACGTGACCAGAATGCTGGTTTCTACTTTGCACAGCGTATAAGCATTGCCATTCAACGTGGCAATGCCAGTGTTCTGGGCACGTTGCCGTCTGGTGGTGACAACGACCGACTAGGTTATTTATAGTTTATTTTTATATTTTTTTATATTTCCGTGTTATATATTTTTAATCTCTGTTATAAATATAAGTACGGTACTATTAACTATTAAAGTTACTGTTCTTATTATGTTTATAAGTAGGGTGTTATCTAAGGACATTATCACTGCATTGCAATGACAATACACAATTGCATCATGCAATTACACTTAAAACTAATACATACATAAATCAAGGTTTTACAAAAACATACAACAAACGACCTCAATCGGACTGTTCTAGTGACCGTAGGCACCACTGACAAGTCACAGGAAAGCAAAATACGTAATTTTGTTCAACGACTTTTTTTTCTCAGTTATTTGGATTTCAAAATCATAGTACTGAACCGATTTTCATAAAATTTGTATGGGACCAATCTGAAAGTATATTCTTTCAAATAAAAAAATAATTTTGCAAATCCGTTAATAAACAACAAAGTTCAAGGTAACAAAAATATTAAAAAAAACATTTAACCGAACTGTTAACCTCTTCCTTTTTTTGAAGTCGGTTAAATAGATAAATAAATTAAAATGAACTGAAATATTTTCAAAAATCAGATGGTAAATGCCAGTATTCTTGGCACGTTCATAAAAAGGATTAGTTGAGCCTTCTTTATTGGACCTGGTTTTGTCTCAAAACAGGAATCGAACCCGGTTCCTCACAATTAAATATGTTGTTTATCACTTCATTACAATTGGAGACAATAATGACCGAGCACTGCAATGCAGCAGTAGGCACTCTGCCAATTGAGCTGCCACACGCGAAAAACTCCCCAATTTTAGGGAAATATTACATAAAATTAGTTTTCAGTTTTAGATAAAGATAAAGATATAGATTTCTATTATGCACGAAACACGGTAGGTTAGATGGTAACTGAGTATGTACATACATGTCTCACCAAGAACTGGTATATAAAAAGTTTTTGAGTATTCAGTATTTTTATAGCAATTAATAAGTCTTAGTTTTAATTGTTTACAAAGTTAACACAGAACATAGTACATATTGAACCCTAATTTAGGGCATAACAACATTAGGGCAGGAGCGGACCGAATCAATATATTGTAGTGTAAGTTATCAATTGTACGTACCTAATTATATAATTTTTCAGGTAATAAATGTCAAATTTGTCGATAAAAAAAAACTTGTATATGATAATAACTTTTTTAATAAGAATGTCTTTCAGTTTACGTTCGAAATTGACTTCTTTCTCTTCGTCTTTTAATTGTAAGCTGAGAACAGGCAATGACCAATAGAAGCCATCTTCTATTTTACAGTTTTAATAATAATAATATTTATTCAGATACAAGATCCATTGGATACACACAAAAATACTATAAAAAAAAACGTGGATTCCCAACATATCTTACAATTACAATCAATGGTATGGTAACACTCTTTTTTTCTTAGCTTTGTTATTAACTTATCTTTTAACAAATCAAATCAAAAATGTAACGATTGTAATTTAATATTTTGTGAATGTATTTAATGTTACACTTTTCTGAAATAACTAATTTTCTCAATCAAATATATCATCAAAAAATCAAACTCCCCATTTCATTAAACATTAATAGGGAGTTTTCTCATTTGAGGACGTGGTGGCCGAGTGGATGAGGCCCTAGCCTTGCGATCTGATGGTCGCGGGTTAAAACCTCGGTGGCAGTCATGCGTAAATGGGGTTTTTCGGTCCAAAAAATCTGTTCCACGTTCTCGCAACGGTGAAGGGAAACATCGTGAGGAAACCGGCATGTCAAAGTACAGGAATAAACAATGTTCTATGGCATGTGACATCAACCAATCCGCATTGGGTCCGCGTGGTGGATTAAGACCACAGACATAATATATCTGTGATTAAGACCCATTCGCTCTCCTGCCGAGAGTAATCCTGAGTCCCAGATGTTGGAACATTATAGGCTGATTATGCTATATGCTATGCTATATTACATATATTATAGTGGGAGTTTTACACAATAGCACTGGCAACACCAATTGGTATGTTTTACAATTATAGCCGCAATACATTGAATAATGTAATCTCTTGGAATGCCAACATTGTTTTAAAAATTCTTTAAATTTGTGGAGTATTGAAATACAAAATGTGGATTCACTGTGGTTGTTTAAAACAGGTCTGGTGTACACCAATAAAAAATGGTATCCGTTTACAACGGTATGTTTTTCAGGTACGATTTACACTCACTCAAACTTTTTCTACATCCCAATTTACAAGAATTTTCTAATAAGGTTCTAAAGAGACACATGCCTACGTGCAGCTAAGCAATTACTTAACTAGCTTGACAGTTAACGGACTAAATTTGGACCGTTAAGAACTGGCAAGCAAGAAAAGTAATTGCTTAGGAACTTTGATAGTTTGGTGCAAGTAGGCATAAGTGTTACTGGTTAGGACTTTGGTCCCAAAAAGTCACACCCAATGTCGACTTCTTCTTATCGTGTCACTGTATTTTTCGAACCAGTGTGGTGAAAGGATTTCAAGTTCACCTTGAAGAGGCTTCTTTCTTGCACTTGACACATATTTCCGATTTTTTAGGTTCTATGACATCGGTGTTCGTCCTGAGTCTGAGTGTTTTCTATGTATAAGATGTATGTATTTACCAAAAAAAGTATTTAAGTATTGTATCAGTTATCTAGTTCCTATTGTACAAGCTCTGCGTAGTTTGGGGCTAGATGGCGTTGTGAATATTTATTTTCGTAGGTAAAGTTAATATACCGTTATGCTTATGCTAAATTATGATTTAATGTTATCAGTGCGTTGCTAAACTACCTACACGATGATAACAAACACCGTTTGATAACTGGGCGCCTGCGCGTCTACTCAGCTATGAAAAATATATCAAAAAATAAATGTATTTGTTCTGATTGACAGACAATGCGCACTGCGTACAGGGTAAACTACTGCACAACAAGTTTAAAGTTTATAAAAACCCTACTTCCAAAATATTATCTCCATATTTGTTTTTCACCAAATGTTACTACACGTTAAATGAGTTTAAAATTGACAAAAACTTCATGAATACACTATAATTTTAATTTAAACTCATTAGAGGTATATTTTTTATTTTTATTATTTTGTATTTTTCGATTTTGTCTTTTAAGTTAATAGTACCTATAATAGTGTTGATGTACAGACAGCGTCAGAGATAAGTATCCCTTATACAAGACACCCAGCTATAAATCCTTTCAAAAAATTTTAATACTTAAAATTATTTTCAGGATTCCATACTGTTATACAAATATAATCTATTTTTTAAAGACAAAACTTCTCCATTCGCCTTTTGGACGACCACCGATTTCGACGGTGATTTAAAGAGATTTGAAGCTGGGTATTATAATGCAAGGGGGATACTTATCTATGACTCTGTCTGTACATATACAATAGGTATACTTTTTGTTTGTAAAAACAACATTGCACGCCCGAGACGGCAGAATATATTGATACCAATCTAAATATTTAAGATCTGTAACAACATATATTTCATGCAATAAATTAACTTTGAACTTTGAACATCACATTTCAGGATTTTTCTGTCCAAAAAATGGGTCATTCTCAGTGGCATCTGAACCATTGTTCTTTATCTATGTGTGTATTAAAAACACCAGCTTAGCGGTGAAGGAACACATCGTGAAGAAACCGGCATGTCATAGAACTTAGTTCAAAAAACATGTGTCAATTGCACGAAAGGAGCCTCTTCGAGGTGCACTTGAAATCCTTTCAACACACTAGTTCGAAATAACTAGTAATACGAAAAAAAATCAACATATAGGAGACCAGTGTGTTCTTAAAAAAACAGCGGTATTTTCAAAAATGTAGAGTCACCCCAAAATATGCGATATGCGTTTTAAGAGATAAAAAAAAAAATACAAGTTGCTTTCAAATAACTCGATTTCTTATATTTTTTTTGGTAAATCTCTAAAAAAATTAGTAAGAAGAAACATTTTCGTCTGGGTTTGCCAATTAATGAATCCAACTTGACACCAATTGCAAGCAAATTAAAAATAGAACAAAGGCGTCCCTCCAAAAGCGCTCCTGTCAAAAATAAATCAAAAGTCATCGAGCTGTCAAAAGCCGCCTTCTGATTGGTCGATCCTTTTTTTTTCTAGCGGGGATGGCAAAGACCTACACCATCATTCCACCGTATCTCTGTTATTTTAATGTATCCTTTTTTAGCCTATGAAGGGCCTGTTACTATTAGATAAGGTGTTGTTGGTGTGTCGTCTATTTACACAGTTGGTTATGTGAGTTTATCTATTAAGTATGTTGCTACCAGTTATTTTCTGATGATAAGACTATATCCTATCCAAGATTTATTCTGTTTGTATTATAGCTTACATTATAGCCTAACCTAGGCTGTAATGTAAGCTCATTTGTGAATAAAATAAAAAATCAAAATATATAAATAAATTACCCTTATTATATTATATTATATTGAAAATATGCCCAGCAAAAGGGAGCCACACTTCTAGTACATTTTGGTCTGATACAAATTGTCGTAAAAGAGAAGTAACAGGGCTAGATAAATATTATAATGTTAAAACTACTAGGCTTTTTCATTGTCAATAAAATTACATCGTAAAAAGTAACAAACATTATTTGAAAATGGCGATATTTCATTCGCCATTGGATCAGAAATTTTTTGGACCTGGCTTACGATTCCTTTTTGGTTTAATACTGTCCATCTTGTTCTGTAGGATGATCGTTATTCATCTATGGGTCTCCTGGTCTCCCTCCTCTCTCTCTCAGGCCTCCTCTTCAGTACACCGCTTTTTGCGGTCCTGGGCTAGCCTGATGGCTGTATGTATAGTCAGGTAATATTTTTCACCCATGTGCATGAAGAGTGTATGAAAGTATCCTTTCTCCGGCCCCCGATAGCCGATAACCCTATCTATCAGATAAGCCAGCGATAGCACGACCTTCGCGATATCGGCTGGATCGGGCTCGTTGGCGTCAGATTGGCTGATAATCTGATTGTCCTTCCTTGAACAATCCAAACCTGCAAACCATTTAATATTTACTTATACACGGTCAATTTTTAATCACCAGAAAAAATACGCAGAGTCAGTTGCCGTTACTGAACACAGATATGGCAAAAAACCTTGAAAAAATTAAGTCGAATTTTGTCAAAATAAATTTGATTAAAATTGGATAACTGTTACCGTTAGTCGTTTTCTTAGATTTGCGTCAGGCGATACCTTTTATTGATAATAATTTAAGTTTTATTCATCGTTTGGCAAACCCGGGAACCAGCTCGAGCCAGCTCGCAAAACCTCGGCTCGGGCGCCGCACTCGCGCCGCTGTCACTCGCACATTTTGTAGAAATCCAAAATTCTGACTGCACATATACAACGTATTACTACCCCATCTGCATTGCTCATTTAAGTTTTTTTTGGTAATTAAAAATTGGTGGTGTATAAGCAAGGTTTTACAAAAACATACTGGGACTGTTCTAGTGACTGTAGGCACCACTAAAAGTCAGTTTTTTCTGAAGTCAGTTGCTAAAAAAGGCTCAGAACTAATTATTGACTAAATGACTGACATTTTTTTTTATTTTTTTTTTATTATTAGGTTCATAAAACTGGTTGAACACAGTAATAAAAATAGACAAATAAAAACATGAACTATCAGATTAGTGATACAACCTACTTGATATGAACACTGAATGCAAATTAATATTATACCTAGCTCTGGAAATTAATACTATTTAATAATAAGCTTATCTAAATATTATAACTTAGAAAAAGTCTCTTGATGGAAGAGACAGATGACGAGAATATGTCAATTTCGTGACAAACTTCATTATAAGACGAACACATTCTATAAATTGGAGAGTGCTAACTGTATTTTCTATGACAGATAAGAAAAACAAAAAAACGCCAAACCACAGAATGTAGAGACTCGAAACTTGGATCACGAGTACGTTTAGTGCTGAAAGTACCTACGTATTTATAAGAATTTTTAAATTTTATAATTAAGATTTTACAAAAACATACCACAACCGACTTCAATGTGAACTGTTCTAGTGAGCGTAAACACCACTGACAAGTCACAGGGAAGCAAAATACGCAGTTATGATTACTTCAACGACTTTTCTTCAGTTATTTTGATTTAAAATCTAAACTGCTGAACCGATTTCGATAAAATTTCTATAGGACCAATCTGTAATAAAGTATCTATTTATAACCTCTTAAACTCCTTTTTTTTTTACTATTTATAGGCTTGCGTTTGACCACCATCTCACCTGATGGTAAGTGACGATGTGGTCGACGAAGACAGCCTTGAAGACACCCAAATTATAGTGATCGGGAAACACTGACGCCGGCAGAGCATTCTATTCCTTGGCGGTTCTACTTACGGTTTTACGGTTGGTACTTCTAGACTATCCTAGTGACCGTAAACACCACTGTATAGTCACAGGGAAAGTTTTCATTCGTTCATTCATCATTCAGTTATTTTGATATAAAAACTAAAATACTGAACCGATTTTTATGAATTTTTTATAGTGAAAATCTGAAAGTATATTATCCTCTAAATTATCAAATCGGTTTACAAAGAACTGAGGCAAAGAATAAGTAATATTATTACATATTATATTACATTATTATTATTACATATAAATATTGACTGAAAAAAAAACAACCGAATTGAGAATTTCCTTCTTTTCTTGAAGTCGGTTGAAAAATGTTTGGACATTTTACACAACGCCATCTAGCCCAAAACTAAGCAAAGCTTGTACTTACATAATCCCTTGCTATGTGAAGAGCGCCCAGCTACGCTCTAAACCGGAACACAGTACCCGTCCTACAAGTCTAGAATCCACGTTATTTGCACATTATTAGGGTAATAAGACGTATTAAAACGCGCCTCATTACCCTACACGTTTATATCAAATCTTATTTCTACTCATTTTTGACGTGACTACGTCTAATAAATCGATGAACGCCGCCGCTGCGCCGGCTGCATGCACGAAAACGTTGACGTCATTGTCCGGTAACGCACATTGTCCCGTTACGCTGGTAGTCACGTTAAACTATCGCCCGTAAACCAACTTAACAGACAACCAATTTTTTTTTTAATAGGGCATAAGTTTGCACACTGCAAAGATCTCCCAAAATCCATAATATAAGGTTTTGTTGAGGAGTGAGGGAGATAGATATAGGGATTGGTTTAAGAGGAAGGGAGACAGCTGTCCGCCGTCTGGGTCTGTAAGCAATGCGATTAAGGTGTGGTTCGTTAGTTAGCGAGTAGAGTCTGCTAAGAAAATAAAATGGATAAAGTTTAATCATTTTGGTCATTAAGAGGATATGTGAAAATTTGAAGTCACTGCGTTACATTCTTACTCAGTAACGGTACAGATTATAAATTTGATGTTAATACAGTGATTACTTGAGGATATAATCTAAATAAATGTGAGACAGAAACACGATTGGTGAAACTTTTCTGGATAATATTATTTGTTTAAATCGGCTCACTTAAAATCAGTTTAACATCTCTCCTCCGAATTAAGAGAATATTTACGGTAATTTCTTATACAATTGAGTTTTTTCTTAAACAAGGTATTTTTGCTAATCTTCTTCTTCTTATCGTGTCACTAGTTCTTTCGAACTTGCGTGCTGAAAGGATTTCAAGTGCGCCTCGAAGCCTCTTTTCTTGCACTAATTAGCACTAATTGTGCTAATAATTTCTAAAATTCTACCACATCTCTATAATACGCAGAGGTTAGCTGCAAGAGAATGCTAACTAGCATGAAGTTTTTTACTTTGTGCAATAAAGCATTGTCTATCTAACTATCAATTCCTACCATTGCAAAACAAATTCCTCCATCCTGCCTTTTATCCTCGACCCGCTACCGCTTCCGCCTAAGCACCCGCTACTTAACCCACCGCACCTGAAGGCCCGGTCTCGACAGGTCAACGACCGCCCAGGTACTTCCGTACACACCTACAGATACACAGACAGACTAACTTTGGGGAATCGCCATGTTTCGTCTTACAGTATGTTACATACAGACTTTGCCTAGATCAAACGTACCGAGTACTCGGCCGAGACAGTAAAATGTTACTCGGCCGAGACAGTGAAAGCTTACGTCACTCGCTCGGCCGAGCACTCGGCGCTATGTTTATACGTACCGAGTACTCGGCCGAATGCACTGTCTCGGTGTCATAAACATCGATTTACTAGTAATCGTCAGCGGGTTTGTCCGCACGAGAATCATACCGTAGTATATGAAATACGCGTCAAAAAAATTTGGCTAACTTATTCATATTCATTTATTTATTGTTTAATTTGCATACAGGTTATATAACTTAGGTGTAAGTTAATTGATTGATTCAAGCGTTACTTTGCGGAAATCCATAAATATCAACAAATTATATAAATATATTTAGTAATAAATCCGCTTGATTTCTAAACAAAGGTTTTAATTAACTTAACTTTAGTTTAGAACTTTAGTACATATTACTATATTATAAACCAAAATAAATAATAAATATATAATAATATATATAATAAATTTGTCTCTCGTTTCGAACTTCGGCGAGTCCACACCTCCTGATGATGCCTCGTGTAGAGGCGAAACACGTGTCGTATTTTTAAACTTTGGTTTTCTGTTCGTTGACTCTTTGGTTTATAATATAGTAATATGTACTAAAGTTCTAAACTAAAGTTAAGTTAATTAAAACCTTTGTTTAGAAATCAAGCGGATTTATTACTAAATATATTTATATAATTTGTTGATATTAGGTGTAAGTGGCTTATAAGGTACACAATGCACATGAACCCTGTAAGGGCGCAACAACTTTAACTTTAGCCAAATTTTTGTACGTTTTGGTACGATGTTAAATTTCGAAAAAGAGAAGTATTACCTATTTTAGTTAAAATTACTAGGCTTTTTCATCGTCATCATCAATTTATATAAAAGGCTAGGACCTGACTGACTAAACAACTGACAGGCAACATACAGGCCAAATCGCTGAACGTAGAGACTTGAAAAGAGTTTGTGTGTGAAGTCAAGATTTTGGATTTTGGCCGAAAGGTGTCGTATTCAGGAAGTTTTATGGACGACTGATACGCGACACCGCGCGCACGTCATTGCCCCAGTGCCAGTGACACGCTAATTGATAAGTTTTTATGAATATTTATGCTAGTCTCTAAGGTATATATCATATGGGCTAGCCTAGTTAAGCTACATTGTACTTTTCTTGTGTCTGAAATCAAATTATTATTATTATTATAAGAAGTGCAAACGAAGTTGCGGGCGTCAGTAATTTCAAAATAAACCCCAACGTAAATAGATGAACATATTTTTGAAAATTAAAATAGGTATGTTTTTCATTTTTATTGATAGGATGTCTGAATTTTTTCCTGTTTTCCGCCTGCATTTTACTTTGATACTGTCAATCTTGGTTTTGTATAGGATCACCGTTATTAATCTATGTAGATAAGTACCATAACATTATGCTATTATAGAAGATTCCAAATTTCTAGCCAAATTTTATTTTAGAGATCGACTTACATAAACATATTGAGAACTCTTTTTATGATTGTAGAAGTTTCTACCTTCAGTAGTTTAGTGTTGTCTGTCAGTACATAAGCCAACTCGTATATAAAAGGCTTAGACCTCAATACCGTCTTTACCATAAGGGCACGCGGGGTCCGTGCCCAGGGCCCCCATCCTGAGAGGGGCCCCGAAGCACCGACAATTACTCTCACAATTATTATTATCAAAATATTTTTGCCGGGCAAATTACACTTTCTTGACAAAAAAAAAGTAGCTCATAGAGAAAAAAAAAATGGTTGTCTGTAAAGTTTACGGACGATAGTTTAACGTTACTACCAGTGTAATGGGACAATGACAGCGTTACCGGACAATAACCGTCAACGTGTTTGTGCATGCAACCGGGGCGTTCATCGATTTATCAGATGTCACGTCAAAAACGGAAAAACTTCCTACGCTTACTTCGTTTTTTACGGTTGAAGAAATGAATAAGCTGAGGAATTCTTCATCCTCATCACCTCAAGATGAAAGTACCTTTGAATGTGAATGTCACCAGCAAAAAAGAGGTTACGTGTGACGAAAATGACAAACACTTCAGATGCTGAACCCAAAAGGGCCCCCTTGTATCCCAAGGGCCCCAGCATAGTTAAAGACAGCCTTGTAATGGACCTGACTGACTGACAGATAATGCGCAGAATAAACCACTGGATGTAAAGAATTAAAATTTCAAAGGGTATGTTCTTCAAGAAGTGTAAACGTGTAATAAACACAAATTTCGTTTATTCGCAACGCAAACGAAGTTGTGGGAGTCATTAAGCTATACATACTGCGTGAACTAAGAAAATAATTATTTAACTAGCCATGCAAACGAATTTGTTGTGTGAATCTGTATTTAACAGTATTTTTTTTGTGTTGACTCGTTAAACTAGCATGCCATAAAATTACAAATTACAACTTATTCACAGATAACACTTTGATTCAGAACACAATCAGGTTTTAGTACGCTTTAATTGATGCCACCCTAAAATAAGCGAACAAGGCCGTCATGAAGAAATCGGGTCCCAGCACCGTGCCTTGTGGGACTCCGCGCAAAAAAACGACCAAAACCATGCGCAGTCGCTTATCAATTATGCTTTAGCCGGTTTTAAGTCTGTACAAGTAAAACGTACACCGTTTTACTCGATTATAGACTTTAAACTGGTATTTTCAAAGGTGAAATTCGTGGGTAATAGAGTCGAAAGCCTTGGTTGAAACAAAGACGGTATTGCTGTTGCTAAGTGCGGCAAAGAGGGCAGAATTATACACAGAATGGACACTTTATACAAAACTATATTGCCATACTCTGAAGTTTACGAGCGCAAATAACATTGCTGTAAAGGTAAAAAATCTAGTTAAAATCGATAAATTTGTTAAATGAAAGTATGTTTCTTAAAAAGTTTTCCATTAGCATTCACTTCCATTTTGAATAAATTTGCATAAATTTAAGAAACTTAAGAACCTAAAAAAAAAAAAAATGTTGTCGACCCAATTTTATCAATAATGTATAGTAAACTAAGTACAGTCAACAACGAAATGCAACAACAATAAATAAATAAAAGAAAAAAAATGGAATGAACGAATGCAAAGGCAATGTACCAACTTCGTATTACATAAAAAAAAAAGATCTTTTTCCCTAAAAACGAGCGATACTGACTCACAGATACCATGTACTGACACAGAACTGCTGAACATATTTTTTTTTTGACGACACGGATGGTCGAATGTCAAGTGTGACTGCCACGCCGGTGTCGCGGGTTCAATTCCCGCTTCAGGACAAACATTTGTGTGATGAACATCGATATTTGTCCTGAGTCTGTGTGTTTGCTATGTATTCTATGTTTGTGGCCAGCCATGTGGTTCCCATAGTACAAGCTCTGCTTAGTTTGGGGCTAGATGGCGTTGTGTGAAATGTTCAAAGTATTTATTTATATGGACTTGAAATTTAGTAGTGTCCATACTGTATGGTGTACAGTTTTTGCTATTTATAAAGTTAATTGAGGAATCTATATTTAACTTCTGCGTGGGCAATTGTGACATTCTTAACAAAGCTATATTATTTCCATTTGCGCCCCTGCAGGATTGCATCTAGATGGGTAGAAATCTCTACGAACACTATGACTGATATTCTGCCGTTTAGCAGTTATGTGTTACCATCACTGGGTTTCGATTTGAAGGGCATTGTAGATTTGTTGCTGGTAAAATTGGATTATTCTCATCGGTCACCACACGGGGGCAGATGATGCAAAAACGTTCTATCTGTCCCCCTGTTGATAAAAAAGGGAATAATGAAACTTTTATTAATTGAAAAAGTTCTATCTGTCCTCCTCACCAATAGGAGGACAGATAGAACTATCTAGACCTGTCTGTCCTCCAATAAAAAAAACTTTTAGTGGGGGACACTTCGATTTGTACATAAAAGTGTATACATTTAGGCTATCTTGCTTGGTATTATAATGGTAAAATTACATTAATTATAAGCTATGTAAGTTACCGTCACGCTCTTCGAGAATCCAGTAAAAGGAGGGGTTAACGCAGGTGAACCCCTCTGCTGGCCATATAACCTTTTTGGCCATTCACGTTAAATAAAACTATACGCTGTATTTGATATCTGTGTGCAAATTTTAAGATAGTGTGCGAGATTATTATAGTGTGCGTTTACATGAATAAGATTTGTAGGGCGCGTGTGCAATGCGTGTTTACCTCGTCCCCGGTTAAAAATGGCAGAAAATTATGTTTGCAGATTCTGACGTAAAACCCCTCCTTTTGCTGAATTCTCGAAGGTCACGCTATATAAACTATCTATTAATTTACTCTAACGAGACAAACCATCAAGATGTCCTAGAGTGGACTAATGCTTTAGCAGTATTGCACACCTTAAACCTTACCTTAAACATTAAATACAACAACCAAATTCAATTTGATGGTTCTAGTGACCGTAGGTACCACTGAAAAGTGAGATCGTGGTGGCCCTTGCCTTGCGATCTGATGGTCGCGGGTTCGAATCCCGGTGGCAGTCATGCGTAAATGGGTTTATTCAGTCGAAAAATATATAGATATGTAGGTACCTATGTATCCCACGTTCTCGCAACGGTGAAGGAAAATATCGTGAGGAAACCGGCATGTCGTAGAACCTAAAGTTTGAAAACATGTGTCGAGTGCACGAAAGAAGCCTCTTCGAGGCGCACTTGAAATCCTTTCACCACACTGGTTCGAAAGAACTAGTGACACGATAAGAAGAAAATACAAAATTTTGTTTACTACAACGACTTTTTTTCAGTTACTTTTATTTAAAAACTTAACTACTGAACACATTTTGATATTTGTTTATGACCAAACTGAAAGTATTTTCTTAACAACAAAACAGAATGTTATGTATATATATGATATGATATATGACGAAGTTCTGAAGTAACAAACATAAAAAAAAACATTCAACTGTATTGATAACCTCCTCTTTTTTGAAGTTGGTATAAAATAATTCGCAACGCAAACGAAGTTACTGTCAGCTAACTGATAACAGTTTATCACGAATCTAGCTCCTCAGTCGGAAACCAAAGGCGCTGATCGATCCTACACCCACTCTTACACTGAGAGTACAGCATTAGATTTGAAGACACGAACGGAGTGGCTTCTAATTATTTTTTTTGTTGAAGAACTTTATGTTCTTTGGTTTTGGCTCCACATTATAGGTTTATAGCCAGTGTCAAGTAATTGGAGAGATTATGTTTAAAGTCATCAGTCAGAGTCGTTAAGTCAAGTCATGCCCCTGTAAAGTAGCGGTGTGCGACTTTACTAGAGGCTTCTATGGAGTTTTGGAGGCAACACGAAAAGTCACGTTTTACAGCATTACACTATTCACCAACACTCATACACGTTCACGAGCACTTATTGAATAAAAAACCACCGTTTTTACACTTAAACACTCAAAGTAATACAAGTTTTGTCAAATAATATAATGCCGCGAATGCGACATTTTCACGTCCCCGCCAATACACGCTTCTTCGTCTTCAATCACCAGAAAAAAAACCGTATAATCAGTTGCTGTTACTGAACACAGATATGGCAAAAAAACTTGATAAAATTAAGTAAAATTTTTGTCAAAATAAATTTGATAAAAATTGGATAACTGTTACTGTTAGTCGTTTTCCTATGGCCTTGGGTTAATGGGTACCCATTATTGATAATAATTTAAGGCTAATCCTCAAATCCGAATTCCATACAAAATGTTTCGGACAAATACTCAAAAAGTACGCCGTATTATAGTAATTTCTTCACACTATTCGTTACGTCCATGTTTTTCGATTTCGTCAACAAAAAAGTGTAAAGTTTCATACTTTAATTTGAGTATTTGTTCGAAACATTTTGTATGGAAATTTTGCCTTAAGGATTCCCCTTAAGTTTAATCATCGTACCCGGGTACCTAGCTCGAGCCAGCTCGCCGCAGCTCGGCTCGGGCACCGCACTCTCCCCGCCGTCATCTCTGTACTTCTTCTTCTTATCGTGTCACTATTCTTTCGAACCAGTGGTGAAAGGATTTGAAATGCGCCCCAAAGAGGCTCCTTTCGTGCACTTCGAAACACACCGAACTAATGGACATAGAGACTTGTTGACAAAGTATTACTCGCAGCAACTTTTTTCCTAACGAATCACAACCAGTGTCACAGTATTAATTGTTGGGAAAACAATCCCTACGGATAACACTGTGACTCGTTAGAAACCATTCGACTTCACATGCAAGTCAAAAATCTGGTGCTAACGTTGTCTATGGTAAGAGCTCGGGAAACGCACACATACAAAGCGTGTCTGTACAAAGCTTACAGGTTATACACACACATCGAAGGCTGTGATAGTTCAGAAAGACGTAGCTGACTTTCAATATAATATTTAAAAAAAGTGGTATTTTTCAGTGTGCCTGAAAGTCTCGAGGTGGCCGAGTGGATGAAGCCCTTGCCTTGCGATCTGATGGTCGCGGGTTCGAATCCCGGTGACAGTCATGCGTAAATGGGTTTTTTCGGTCGAAAAAATCTATGTATGCATCCCACGTTCTCGCAACGGTGAAGGAAAACATCGTGAAGAAACCGGCATGTAAAAAAAAATGTTTTATGGCATGTGACATCAACCAATCCGCATTGGGTCCGCGTGGTGGATTTAAGACCCATTCGCTCTCCTGCCGAGAGTAGGCCTGAGTCTTAGCAGTGGGAACATTATGGGCTGATTATGCATGCATGCTGAAAGTCTCATAATACCGTGATTTATGGGTATTATGAAGGACCGAAGTTCGTAATTCGAAAAACTGTACTTCCGACATGAAACCATTATAAACTGTACCTTTGAACAGACTTTATACTTTTTGCCCTAGGGCTTAAAATGCAGTTAAACTCACCCAAAAGTGTGCACGAAGTTGAACTTTACGAGCAAAACGAAAAATATTTTCAGTTATAAAGAATATACTTTTTTCATTTCTTCTATAAATCAACTTTAAAAAATATTTATTTCCCGTAATTCCCACTATATTTCAAATAATACACATCTTTGGTATCATCATCAGTGCAGGAAAGGAGCCTCTTTGAGGCGCACTTGAAATCCTTTCACCACCCTGGTTCGAAAGAACTAGTGACGCGATAAGAAGAAGAAGAAGAAGCTTATTATTCTATTTGTGACTACTTAAATGATAAAAATGGTAATTAGTAATTTTAACATAATTATGTATAAAAATTGATTTGCACGCCACCTATAGGCTAAATATGGAGACACTTTCATTGCTATCATCACCTGTATCCGAATTACCCATGTTTTGCAAATAAAGATATTGATTGATTGATTGATTGATTGATTGAAGATGAAGATCATCATCATCATCTCCCTGTCCTTATCCCACACTTACGTGGGGTCGGCACAACATGTCTTCTTCTTCCATTCGTCTCTATCAGCCGTCATCTCTGTTCTTCTTATCGTATCACAAGTTCTTTAGAACCAATGATGTGGTGAAAGTATTTTCACACCACCTGCTCGAAAATATCCAATTACATATCATGATATCATCAAGGTAAAGCAAAGCATTACCTACCTAGGGAAGTAATGGTTTATGAAACTCCCAAGGGTAGTAATGTGATTTGAATTTGGAACGTCAAATTCGTACGGGAACTCGTGAAAAACTCTAACTAAAAGAACGCAAATATGGCATTGTAAAATGGTTAGTTCCAAAATCGAACTGGCCACTCATAAGAAAAAAGGCGCGACTTCAAAGATTATGAAACAAAAGACGGTGTTGGCTGCTGAGTTCGGAGCTCTGGCTTTGTATTGCCTCGCAGAAGGTGTGAAAGTAGAGTATGCTCCTCTGGGATAAAGCCTGTCTTCGTCTTGGGTAGCTTGAACCCCTCGCGTCACTCAGGACTCTACATAATTGAGTCCCTCGTTAGCTCAGGGTTCAATATCCCACCCGCGACATAAGACACTGCTTTATCCCCTTAGTGCATAATCTACTATTAAAGTGCGCCTCTAAGGGGTTGCTTCTGGCACTGTTCTAACTAACACCGTCCTGCTTTGTTCATATCCTCTTTCACATAGTCCATCCATCTTTTCTTCGGCCTTCAACTACTCTTATATCCATCTACTTTAGGGTGGAGACTGACCTCCGAGATACAGTCTCGGACTAGTTCGGAGGAGATGTTCTCCCGATGCACTAACACTATGCTGAGACCAACGGCAAAGTCATTACCCTTGGTTGTTAAGTTAGTTTATACGTACAGACAGCGTCAGAGATAAGTATCCCCCTTGCACAAGACACCCAGCTATAAATCCTTTCAAAAAATTGTAAACTTAAAATTATTTTTAGGCTTACATACATATACAAATGTAATCTATTTTTTTAAAGACAAAACTTCTCCATTCGCCGCGACGGTGATTTTAAAGGGATTTGAAGCTGAGTATTATAATGCAAGGGGGATACTTATCTGTGACGCTGTCTGTACATAGGTTGTCTGGAAGAGATCTTTATTAAGGGTAAAACCGCCTTTTGTAAAAACCCTAGCTGTACATTGTTACATGTTTTTACAATATTTTTTTTTTTATTTATTATTTAATTTCATTTAAACACTCTTCTAGTATAATCAAATTTTACTGATCTTTTATTACAGCATAAGCTAACTACTACAATCTATATATAATACAAAATTTACAAAAGGAAACAATTGGGCCACTCATAGACCGTTGCAAACGATCTATAGGTAGCTCAACTGCTCCAACTCGACACCCGATGGCAGCGTGCCGAGGATACTGGCTGCATTGCCTCTTTGTATAGCAAGGCTTATTCTTTGACCCAGATAGCTGCCAGCCCTCTGATCACGCGACCTCTTCTAGTGACATGGCATTCATCCCTCTGTATCACAACCCCATTATTATTCTTAATATCATCGCAGACAATTATTTCCACCAATAATAAGTTATTATTTCAGAAGCAGCTTATTAAAGAGCTACATTAGTTATTAAATGGTAATTTAAATTTAATAACCTATGTTTTCACCCTATTTAATTACCAATTTTTAATTTAATGATACGGTATCAAAACTAACCATAACAAAAGAGGGAATAAAATATTTGTAATGAGTTGGTGACTGGTCGAATTTAAGTTCTAAATTTGGTTGCATTTTTTTTTGCCTGAGAGGATATTGTTTCAGATTGGTCCCATAGATATTTAATCAAAATCGATTCAGTAGTTTTTTTTTAAATCTAATTAACTGAAAAATATATGTCGTCGAAGTAAACGAAATTGCGTTTTTTGCTTCCCTGTGACTTCAATATGATTCATTCATAAAAACCATATTTTAGAAAATAAATGGAATTAAAAATAGGTAGAGTTATTAAAAAATATATTTTATTATATTATATTTTATATCACATTATTATTACTTTCATTTATTTTCAAAAGTAAGGTTTTTAGTAAAAACGGCACCTATCCTTAGTTAGGGGCATCTAGCCCTGTTTTACTAAATAAGTTAGAGTAAGCTAATACTTTAATGACCTTCTTAGTTAAAAAATATTTATCTATGTTTTGTTTTATACGATTACATTTTGTATCTATGTTCTAGTGTCTGTTACAGCGAAACAATTTCATTTCATTACATTTTACCCTATATGGGTCAGACCCACAGAAGTATTAAAGTATGGAAACACAATGTAGTCCATTCAAAATATGCCCAGTAAAAGGGAGTCACTTTGGCTAACTTCTAGTATAATTGATTGATTCAGGCGTTACTTTGCGGAAATCCATAAATATCAACAAATTATATAAATATATTTATTATATATTGACTCTCGTTTCGAACTTCGGCGAGTCCACACCTCCTGATGATGCCTCGTGTAGAGGCGAAACACGTGTCGTATTTTTAATCTTTGGTTTTCTGTTCGTTGACTCTTTGGTTTATAATATAGTAATATGTACTAAAGTTCTAAACTAAAGTTAAGTTAATTAAAACCTTTGTTTAGAAATCAAGCGGATTTATTACTAAATATATTTATATAATTTGTTGAAACTTCTAGTATATTTTGGTCCGATGCAAATTTTCGAAAAAGAGAAGTAACAGGGCTAGATAAATATTATATGTTAAAACTACTAGGCTTTTTCATTGTTAATAAAACTACATCGTAAAAAGTAACAAACATTATTTTAAAATGGAGATATTTCATTTTTATTGACAAGGTGTCTGACATTTTTTGGTCCTATCTTACGATTCCCTTTTGGTTTGATACTGTCCATCGTGTTCTATAGGAACATCGTTATTCATCTATGGTCAGACCCTATATGGTAGAGTCACACATTTTACTATAGAGTCATATCTTAGAAGTTAAGTCGATTAGAGTAATCTTTCTAAAAAATGGCATACTAGTAGTACAAATGCGAAATGGAAGAGATTGCTATCTAGCAATAAGACGCCCTTGTAATTTTAGTTTGTTTTTCTTGTTATTATTTATTTTAAGGTGATACAATAAAGCATATTCTATTCTATTCTATTCTACAGTACTAATTGTACATATTATATTAGACACCCGCACTATGTACTCAAGCAAGCCAATAAGTAGAAAAAATATGTTAGATAATATATATATATTGTATGTGAGTGCTTGAAATCGAAAATAAATGATTTATGAATATATTAGGAATAAAATATATCTAAATGTGTTTTAAGTTGCGTGATAGAGCTTACTTCAAACATTTAAGTTGATTCGAAAGGTTTTATGTGGTTTTATCTTACTTCAACAGAGGTTGGACTGAACATACTTAAATATGCTCGTTGATCCTTAAATGTAAAAAAAGTATTCAAGTATCAATAATGATAAAAACAGTTATAATTTACGGTAAGGTAGAGATAAAAGATTCTCTCTTGACTCCGAAAGCCGAAAGAGTCCGAAAATCGTCTCGCTTTTCCGGTCAAATACATAACTTTAAAGTCATTTTAAATACTGTTGCTAAGCCGTATGCCGTACCTACCGCTTTCTTTCGCCAGCCGGCTGTGCGTGTATGCACCATGCACTTGTGTGCATTACGCAGTGTCAATGTGTGCAGCCAAGCCCTACCCAGTTGCGACCGTTGCATCGCGCGGGGTGCATGTCCGTTCTAAACTTGAAAACCCTAAAAAACCTAAATATTAACAATAAGGAGTGATTATGACTTTTCTGTTCGATTTTCGAAATATTTGAGCGGGATTTCAGTTTGATTCCTTTGTTCGGAGGCGGCCATATTGTAAAATGAGGTGAGTTATATTGCCGTATTTAGTGCTGATTTTTGCTCGGACACTTTCATTTTACTTACATAATTAAAATGCATCCATATTCTTGAGTTTCATTAAAAATGCGACATAAGTCTTTGTTTTTTCATGACGTGTAATATTATTTTTCATGGCCATATGGTACCTACCCAGATGAAAATGAGTATTTTTCGTTCAAAAATGTTTTTTTATATGAGGTTTTACTGGTTTTACCTAAATAACAAGTAGGTTACACATTAGAGAGTTCTCATGTTCAGTTATGCCTGAATAGAATATATTACTAAACTGCTTCTTATTTCCATTCCTGAAGGTTGAAAATAGGTCGATGTGCTTATAATCACAATATTATCATAATTATGAAGTGATTTTGGTGTAAAAAGTGTAAAAATCAATTGTTACAACATAGGTCGCCATTTTGAAAAGGGGCGTACCCTTGCGACGCGCCACTCTACCGACTCTACATTCTAGAAAATTCGTTTCCTTAAATCTTTAGGAATTCCATCTACTTCAATATAACATACTTTTTATTACAAAAACAATGTAAATCATTGTTTTTTGATAATATTGTGAACAAAGATCTTAATCATCTCTCTTCTTATCTCTTCTCAAAAATCTTCTTCAAAATTCGTCTTATTAAAAAGGATAAGACAAAGGAAATTCGAAAATAAAACGCATCCTGACGTCACAAAGTGACAAATTTTCGGAAAATATGTTTCGTTTTCTTATTTAACTAAGGAACACTAAAAATCTGTCTTTTGGGTTCCTACAAATAATTTCGTAATATTAAGAATACTCTAGTTATCGCCCGTGACTTTGCTTACGTGATATTGAGATGAAAAGTACCTTAAGTTTCTTTCCAGCTTTTATACTATACTCATTCTGAATTTCAGCTTAATTGGTTCAGTAGTTTTGATGTGATCGAGGACTATAAAATCATCAACCAATCCTTCTTTACTTAACCTTTATAATATAAGTAGGATAATACAAGTACTTATGTTATAGATTACCTAATATTTTTTTATTTTATTTAGTGCTTAATATTTTCCTCTATTTTATTCCTTTTGAAGTACAGGCCTACCCTTGAAATTTCAAGTCCCATCGTCCAGTGGTTTAGCCTGTACGCTGTCTGTCTGTTAGTCAGCTATTCAGGACAAACCCTTCACATTTTAAGTATCTGAAATAAATAGCTCTGAAAAATACAGTTAATCGTCCTTAAGGGGAATCCTCAAGGCAAATTTCCATACAAAATGTTTCGGACAAAGGAAAGGTTTCATACTTTAATTTAGATTTTATACGTGTTTTAAAATTAACCCTACTAACTTAAAAACACGTATAAAATCTAAATTAAAGTATGAAACCTTTCACTTTTTTTGTTGAGGAAATCAAAGAACATGGACGAAACGAATAGTGTGAAGAAATTACCTACTATAATACGGCGTACTTTTTGAGTATTTGTCCGAAACATTTTGTAGGGAATTGGATTTGAGGATTACCCTTAAAATGACTAATTTTAATACCTTAAAAGGGGGCGCGTACAAAAAGGTTGAGAAACACTGATCTAGACAAATACATATAATGACATATTTTTACATCATCCATCTAGCTTTTTATCCAAAAATACAAGGTACGCTTAAACACATACAAACATACACTCAGAAACATTATTTTTCTTCTTCGCAATCGGGTAAAAAACAAAGCGATATTATTGATCTAACGAAGTGAAGATTTCAGAGTCTAGATACTAGATAAATCGTCATTTGTATGTATGTAATATGTATGTATGACGAGAACTCTTATACCGTTCATCAAATCTTCATGAAATTTGGCAGGTAGGTAGGTAAGTTCAAGGCGATTTTGACTTTGTAGATGAGTCAAATCCGTTCAGGGGTTTAGGAGGTATGGGTTGCGTGACGTCATGGTTCGGGGAAGAACTAAGAGATATTTTGTAATAACATTAAAAATGCACACTTTTTCCTGTAAAAGTGACCATTTATGACATCAACTCTACATTTGAATCATACAAGTATTGAAGTAAAGAGCCATACCTCAGTACATAGAAGCTACCAAAAAGGTTGGACTATTTATCCAACTTTAATTAAGTAGGTACTTGTATCTACTAATGCAAACTTTCGAAACAGGAAATAAATAGAGTGTGATATTTTAGTATAGGTAATATGACAAATCTTTGCCGTTGATTTTAAAACTATATTAATATTTAAAATATTAGATATGAATCGAACTGAAAACAGTCATCCGTTTTTATTTACGTCAAAAAAAGGAAAATTCAAGTGACTTATTTATTTGTCCTGTTTTAAGACGCCATTTTTCTTAGAAGTTATTTATCTACGTGTTCTATAAAATGTTATTATTAGTAATTTATGGTATAAGTTTATTTACCTGGAATTACTTTGATGACCTACCGACAATCATTGCATTGACTGACAAACCTCAGTAGGTTTCATATTTTCAACAGACTTCAAAAAATAAGGAGGTTTTCAACTCGATTCAATGTTTTTCGTAGACTTTCGCGATTATCACACATAAAATAGTTTTTTTTTTTATGTAATTCAAATCAATGTTTTTTAATTGTGGATCAATGTTTTTTTATTTTTGTAACTCAGAACTTTGTATTAAAAAACCGATGTGAAAAAAAAAATCGTTTTGTTTGAGAATATTATGGGATATTATGTACTTCCAGATTGGTCCCATGGAAATTTTATCAAAATCGGTTCAGTAGTTTAGGTTTTAACTCAAAATAACTGAAAAAAAGTCCAAGTGTACAAAATTGCGTATTTTCTTACCTGTGACTAACCAGTGGTGTTAACGGTCACTAGAACAGTCCCATCGGTTATTGTGTTTTTCTAAAACCTTGATCATTTTAAATTAACTAAATAAATTAATGGGCAATGCAGAATGGAAGGGAAATCCATAGAAAATCGACTAATGGAAAAAGTGGACAACTTTTTCCATTAGTTTTTTATCAAAAAATTTAAAAACATTTTTTTAAGTTTTTTTGCCATATCTGTGTTCAGTAACGGCAACTAGGTACGCATATTTTTTTTTTTCTGGTCATTAAAAATTGACGGTGTATATCTATAGATTTATGCCTAGATCACATCGAGACAGTGCTCTCGGCCGAGTACTCGGTATGTATAAACATAGCGCCGAGTGCTCGGCTGAGCGAGTGACGTAAGCTTTCGCTGTCTCGGCCGAGTACTCGGTACGTGTGATCCAGGAATGAGAGTCAGTAGCTATAAAGTAGTTACGAAATGGGCTGGTGTTGTCCACTGTCCAATGGTGGGCGTGGACTTTAGAGTGTTATCAGTTATAATGACACTGATAACATATCGCGAGCGATGACCTCTCGAAGTCAACTGAGGAACATGACTCTGGTCTGTTATTTGTTCATTTAGAGATGTTCTACAATACATTGGCACCACAGAAGTATTAAAGTATAGAACCACAATGAAAATGCGCTAAAAAAGGGAAGCCACATTGGCTATCTTCTGGTACATTTTGGTCTGATGGTAATTTTCGATAATACTCTTTATACACAGGGCTAGATAAATATTATATGTTAAAACTACTGGGCTTTTTCATTGTTAATAAAACGACATCGTTAAAAGCATAACGTGTTCCTATAGAAGACGATGGACATCGTAAGACAGGACCAAAAACTTTCAGACACCTTGTCAATATAAATGAAATATCTCAATTTTCAAATAATGTTTGTTACTTTTTACGATGTAGTTTTATTGACAATGAAAAAGCCTAGTAGTTTGAACATATAATAGTTATCTAGCCCTGTTACTTCTCTTTTTCGAAAATTTGCATCGGACCAAAATGTACTAGAAGTTAGCCAAAGTGGCTCCCTTTTACTGGGCATATTTTCAATATACTACATTGTGTTTCTATACTTTAATACTTCGTGGTTAAATGTAACAAGCATTATTTGAAAAAACAGACATTGCATTTTTATTGACAGGGTCTGAAAATGTTCTGTCCTGTATTTCGCAACCATTTGGGTTTGATACTGTATATCTTGGTGTTCTATAGGAACACCGTTTTTAATCTATGATTGGCACACATTAGAGTTTAGTAGCGTGATATTGAGTCAAAAAGTTATTTTCACTTATCATGCTCGTAAAGTTCAACTTTTTGCACGCTTTAGTGGGAGTAAAACTCTGAGAGACTCTCTCTCTACTCTCGTTTCGAACTTCGGCGAGTCCACACCTCCTGATGATGCCTCGTGTAGAGGCGAAACACGTGTCGTATCTTTAAACTTTGGTTTTCTGTTCGTTGACTCTTTGGTTTAGTTGAACTAAAGTTAAGTTAATTAAAACCTTTGTTTAGAAATCAAGCGGATTTATTACTAAATATATTTATATAATTTGTTGATATTTATGGATTTCCGCAAAGTAACGCCTGAATCAATCAATTATCTGCATTTTAGGCCCTAGGGAAAAAAGTGATTGCTTATAATATCTGTCTGTCTGTATTTGAGAACTTATTTCAAATATCAGGCGAGGGCATTTAAGTCCAGTGTAAAATGGGCTTTCAGGAACGAGGTATACATAATATATTTCACTTTGATTGCGACGAAATTTAACTAATAAGCGCCCATTTTGTAATTGAAAAACAAAGACAGCCATTCAATATAACCGCGATTTTTGAAATTCGAAAAAAGTTATGTTAAGGTTATTGAAGTTTGAAATTTGAAAATGTTTTAAACTTCCAGCATGAAACATATTAAAAATTAAACCTCTACACTTTATACGCTATCACTTTTTTGCCCTTGGGCCTTAAATGCAGTTTTACTTCCCCTGTACCCAGCGTAAAGTTGAACTTTACTAGAGACTGTACCTTACTGAGAAGTGTAAAATATATAACCTAACAGGGAATCTATTAGTTATAAACCTAAAAAAATGGCTCTTGGACAAATGTTTCTATACGATAGGTGAATTAGATTTTTCTTTTGTTTTAGTATATACTTACTTAGTTAATAAGACGTATGCCTACTTGCACCAAACTGTCAAAGACCCTAAGCAATGACTTAACTCGCTTGACAGTTCTTAACGGTCAGAATCTGTATTGTTAAGAACTACCAAGCAAGTAAAGTAATTGCTTAGAGACTTCGACAGTTTGGTGCAAGTAGCCATTAATATTTGCATGCCTATTACGGCAGGACATAAAATGGACTCAATCAATTTAAGACCTTATTTGTAAACACATATGTTCTAGCAAATAAACAATATTTTATTTCATTTCATATTATTTACTTTAACATAGCACGAAAGTAAATGTAAAAAAAGCTCTCAGGTACCTATTTAATAGCCAATCCCGGCTCGGAATGCAGGTGAGCAAGGATCGTTAACAAAAAATGGACCAATCCAGATACTAGAAAAAAAATTCAACGATCTATGACCAATCCAAGGAGGATTTATGTTTTTTTAATGATGTCTAGATAGGATTTTTTATGTTCGGCAAATTGGTGTTTTTACACAACAAGGAATTTTTAAAGGATTGATTTAGTAATTATAGTTTTGAATAAAAATGCAATCTACACGTTGTTAAAAGGTTCATAGATTTTTGATTGTTATTTTACTATAATACATATATGTATAAATTAGTATCTATTTATTTTGTTATAATTTAAGTTAGATTTTTTTTTTGTCTTTGTAACTTCTTTTATTTCTAATACTAAAGTTTTTTTTTGGCATTAAGACCTTTTTTGCCAAAAAGTAACTTATATATTACTACACCCCTTTTATTCGCTCTCCATCCACAGGTTGTCTGGAAGAGATCGCTTCATAGCAATAAGATCGCCCATTGTTCTTTATAGTTTCTATGATAGGACCTTTTGAATGAATAACGGTGTTCCTAAAGAACACCAAGATGGACAGTATCAAACCAAAATGGATGCGGAATATAAGACAGAAAGTTTTCAGACGCCCTGTCAATAAAAAAAAATCTCTATTTTCATATAATTTTTGTTACTTTTACGATGTAATTTTATCAACAAGGAAAATGCCTAGTAGTTTTAACATAATTATAATAAATATTATAATTCTAGCCCTGTTACTTCTCATTTTCGTTAAGCATCGAACTAATGTAAAGATAAAATAAAAAATGTACTAGAAAAAAAAAAAAAAAAAAAAAAGTAAAAAAAGTAAAGTAAGCCAATGTGGCACCCTTTTTTTGGCGCATTTTCAAAGTACTACCTGCATTGTGATTCTATACTTTAATACTTTTCTGGATAGGACCTATTCATAAGTTTATGGTGTACAATAAAGACTTTCTATCTATATCTATCTATTCCTAACCCTCCCGGAAGGTATCCATCCTATGCACATAACCGAAAAGGTTACATCAAAAACGAGCTATTCCCGACCCGCCCCAAAGGCGAAGGCCAACCGGTGCCATAGAATGATAGAATACAAAGGGGCCCTAGACCAATAGATCCTTGGGCTGTGCTTGCCTATGATTGGTCGGCGCACGCGTCGCCCGCCCTTTGACGGTCGATGCCGCTCTATTTAGCCCTTTGATACGCCGCGTTGAGAAAGTTTGCTCATATAGAATAATGAATGAATGAATGAAAATGCTTTATTATTTACACCATAAGACAAAACAATAACATAGAGAAGGAAACATTACTAAAAATGTAGTACAATGGGCGGTCTTATTGCTATTAAGCGATCTCTTCCTTATAATAGAATAATCAAGGTTTTACAAAGACATACAACAACCAACTTCAATCGGAGTGTTCTAGTGACCGTTAACACTACTGAATAGTCACAGGAAACCAAACTACGCAATTTTGTTCACTTCAACTAATTTTTTTTCTGTTATTTTGATTTATAACCTAAACTACTCAACCGATTTTGATAAAATTTATATGGGACCAATCTGAAATAGCCTTTATCCGCTCAAAAAAAATCAAGTCGGTTTAAACACAAAAAGTTCTAAAGTAACAAACAAAAAAAATACTGAATCGAGAACCCGTCTTGTTTTGAAGTCGGTTGAAAAAATATCTATATAATTTTAGACCCTAAAATTATGTACTTACTTAGTTTTTTTTTTATGAAAACCCATATAAGAAAAATTAAAAATAAAAATTATTTAGGGTATGTACGAGAATTTGGAACCCTGGGCAGCATGCCAGAACCAGATCAACCGATTTGAACTCATCATCAGGACGTTGACTTGTTCATTTATTGACGGTTTTGTTGCGATGAATTTTCACAAGGTTTTCTCGTTTATTAACCTACTTCAAACGAGACCATTTTAAGGCTTATCCTCAAGGCAAATTTCCTTACAAAATAACGAATAAACGAATAGTGTTAAGAAATTACTATAATACGGCGTACTTTTTGAGTATTTGTCCGAAAAAAATTGTATGGAATTCAGATTTGAGGATGCCCCTTAAACGTCAAAGTTAACGGACGAAGAGGCCTAGGCTTATTCCCAGAGCTCCATTATTCTATTGTTTCTGATTTCCCAATGGCCCCACGAAAAATATTACTATAAAAATTATAAAAAAAATTAAAAGTATTGTATCAGCCATCTGGTTCCCATATCTGGTACAAGCTCTGCTTAGTTTGGGGATAGATGGCGTTGTATGAAATGTCCAAATTTATTTATTTATTTATAAATTTAAATATTCATAGATTAACCCCAATAGCTCCATGAGATTTTACTAATGTACAGTCAGTTAAAATATTACAAGAGAGTGTTTCATTCGTTAGTGAGTCTTTATGCCATTAGAGCTTATCATCTATTGGTGAACACAGACCTAAGTCTGAGGTTACAAACATAAAAACACGAGGTTTTACAAAAACATAAGACAACTGTATCAACAAATTATATAAATATATTTAGTAATAAATCCGCTTGATTTCTAAACAAAGGTTTTAATTAACTTAACTTTAGTTTAGAACTTTAGTACATATTACTATATTATAAACCAAAGAGTCAACGAACAGAAAACCAAAGTTTAAAGATACGACACGTGTTTCGCCTCTACACGAGGCATCATCAGGAGGTGTGGACTCGCCGAAGTTCGAAACGAGAGTCCACTCTCTCTCTCACTCTCACACTCTCGTTTTATTACAAAATATATTTATATAATTTGTTGATATTTATGGATTTCCGCAAAGTAACGCCTGAATCAATCAATTATCATAAGACAACTGACTTCAATGGGACTGTTCTAGTGACCGTAAATACTACTGAATATTCACAGCGAAGCTAAGTACGCAATTTTATTTAAATCAAAGACTTCTTTTTTCAGTTATTTGATTTCAAAACCAAAGTTACTGAACCGATTTTCATATACTTTTTTTATTTGAACAATTTTGGTAGTTTGGGATCTAAATAAAAATTAAAAAAAAATATATCATATCCAGCAAACAAAATTGCGTATTTTTGTTCATAAGTCGGTTTTTTTGACTTGTATTATAATTGAGTAATGTGTGTCTATACGTCACTGAATCTAAATAATCGAGTATATCGAATGCATTACCTGAATATGGATGAGTCAGACGGATTGGTCTAACTCATCCATATTTATCGCGATGACCCAGACTGATATATAAGGTTACATTTAATATAAATATCGGATAGGTGTTGGAGCAATTGAGCTACCTATAGATCGTTTGCAACGGTCTATAGGTGGCCCAAATGACTTTTGTACATTTTGTAATATAAATTGTAGTAGTGTATGCTGTAATAATGTTCTTATTTAGTTGTATATAAGATAGGATAAGAGGGATGAATGTCATGAATGAATGAATGAATTAGATTTTTATCTGCTGATAAACTTTTCTCTCTTACTGCTTTCTCTGTAACCAAATTTGTCTAATATGTGTAACTTTTGATAAGTCTTTTAATACCATTGTTTATGTTATATATAAGTTAGCACGCCAACATTTATGAATACCTATAAGGTTGGCCGGTAGAAAATGCTTTAGCATTAAGCCCACCTTTTGTACATCTTATCTTGTATTTTGTGCAATAAAGAATATATAATAATAATAAATGGATGAAAATGCTTTATTGTACACCATAAGACAAACAGCAATAAGATTGAAAAGAGAACATTAAAAAAAATTGTACAATGGTCGGTCTTATCGCTATTAAGCGATCCCTTCCAGATAACCAGTATGGAGATGGTTACGATAATACAAGATGGTCGGGGGTGTACAGAATTTTCAATCAAAACAAACTAGGTACTATATGAAACCTTTATTATTTTTAATTTTTTATGACAATATAATTTTACATAAAAATTATTTAAGTTCAAAAACTAATACCCGATTGAAAAATCACACTCTAAAAAGTACGAAACAAGAAATATGTTAATTTGCAATGAAAATAATAACCTATGTCTAACTTAGGTACTTTCTGAGTCGTGATTTTAGGAATTTACTTGTTCAAAATATTGCTATTCTGTTAACGAATTTCTACTTGATTAAATTCAGGATATTAAATTATGTTATAGACGACTAACTGACACCATCTTCTTCTTCTTCTTCGTGTCACTAGTTCTTTCGAACCAGTGTGGTGAAAGGATTTCAAGCGCGCCTCGAAGAGGCTCCTTTTGTGCACTCGACACATGTTTTCAAACTTTTAAGTTCTACGACATCCGGTTTCCTCACGATGTTTTCCTTCACCGTTGCGAGAACGTGGGATGCATACATAATTTTTTTTGACCGAAAAAACCCATTTACCCATGACTGCCACCATGATTCGAACCCGCGACATCAGATCGCAAGGTAAGGGCCTCATCCACTCGGCCACCACGTCCTCTTACACCATAACTTTGATACATTAAAACCCTTACTTAGTATGTAGTAAATATGACGACACCATGGCTTAGTTGGTAGTGACCCTGCCTACGAAGCTTGGTGTTCAGGGTTCGATCCCCGGCCGGGGCAAATATTTGTGACGAACACAAAATGTTTGTTCTCAGGTCTTGGATGTTGTGATGTGTTGTATGTGTCCATGCCACCTGCGACACAGGGAATCCTAGTGCAGGGGTGTGAGTGTGTGAATGTTTATAATATGGATCTTTTTATGAATGCGCCGACGGACAAGAGATATCTCGACAAAAATACATTTATCATTTAAAATGTTTTTTATGTTAGTGAATCGGTTTTCATTTATGCTGACACCATGATGCTACCGAAAAGTTACATACAAAATAAAATAAAATATGTCAAAGTCAAGATGGCGCCAAGCTGCAATCTAGAAATTATACTATAGGCTAGTTGAAATCCGAAAAAAGATAGGACACAATTCGTACATTTGTAGAATGTTGCGGGATCGATAGAGGATACCACCAGGAGTCACCACCTAATTTGCACCGATTCTAGCACCTACGGAACCCTGTTAAATACTTAGTTGAAACTTTGAAAACGGTATAAAATGTAAACGGGTGAAGTCTATCTCATGAAATTTGTACCACACATTATGACTATCCTAATGTACCTCTACGATAAATTTCAAAGTTTTACAAATAGAATGACTAAGTAAAAATGTTTTTTAAAGTTATTTATGCAGTTATTAGCTCGGAAAACACCTATTCATTTTATCGATCAATCAATATACATATAATGCTCGGTCCTGACTGGCTGACAGACTACGAACAGGTCAATCCACTGGATGTAGAGTCTTGAAATTTTGAAGGCATGTTCGTCAACCTCCTCCATTTTTTAAATTGGTTGAAAAGCATAGCATTTATAAGCATAATATTCCCACTGCTGGGACTCAGCAGGCAGGCCTACTCTCGGCAGGCGAGCGAATGGGTCTTAATCCACCACGCGGACCCAATGCGGATTGGTGGATTTCGCATGCCATACATTTTTTTTTTCTGTCCTTTGACATACTGGTTTCCTAACGATGTTTTCCTTCACCGTTGCGAGAACGTGGGATGCATACATAGTTTTTTTTCGACCGAAAAAACCCATTTATTTACCTACGCATGACTGCCTTCGGGATTCGAACCCGCGACCATCAGATTGCAAGGCAAGGGCCTCATCCACTCGGCAACAACGACCTCGCTGGGACTCAGGCCTACTCTCGGCAGGAGAGGTTGAAAAGGCTTTTTGTCCTAACTGACAGACAGCGCAAAAGTCAAACTTTAGAACGTAGAGACTTGAAATTTTCAGGATATATTCGTCAAGAAGTTTCGTTTCGTATATGAAACAAATATTGTTGATTCGCAGCGCAAACAAAGTTGTGGGTGTCCGCTAGTTAATTATAATATTACAGATAATATTATAATTGCCAGAGCAATAATATTAATTATAATATTATTCAGATTGCTCTGAAGTCTAGCACGATATCAGCTCGATCAGTCATTCTGCCAATATGGCGACAGTAGAAATGTGGCGCAAGATTATTTCACTACAAAATTAACATAGACACCTTTTTTACCCGATTGCCAAGGAAGGGTTATGTTTTTCGCACGTATCTTGTATTGCCTAGATCACACGTACCGAGTGCTCGGAAGATACGTATAAACATAGCGCCGAGTGCTCTGCTGAGCGAGTGACGTAAGCTTTCACTGCCGAGTGACATTTTACTGTCTCGGCCGAGTACTCGGTACGTGTCATCTAGGCATATGTATGCATGTATGTTACCTCGTACTGGATGGATTTTGACAGTTAAGGTATCTTTAGATTCGTCTCAATAACTCGAGTGTTCTTAGATAAGTTTTAAAAAATAATCAATATGGAGGATTTTTAGTCGTACTTACATAAATTTTTGCTGGCATGTCATAGAACCTAAAAGTTCGAAAATAGTGTTAAGTGCACGAAAGGAGCCTCTTCGAGGTGCACTTGAAATCCTTTGACTATCCACTTTCGAAAGAACTAGTGACACGATAAGAAGAGAAGAAGAGCGACAAGATAGTCCGGCATTTGTTTTTTTTTTTAAATAACGTTTATCCCGATTGTCCCTACCCCCAACGTTCCTACTAGAAGACATTACAAGATACAAACGGGAGTGTAAATCCTCGAATAATAATAATAAATAATAAATATTTTGGACATATCAAACAACGCCATCTAGCCCCAAACTAAGCAGAGCTTGTACTTGGGAACCAGATAACTGATAGAATACTTAATGTATACTTTATTTTTGTAAATAAATACATAGCTTAAATAGAAAACACCCAGACTCAGGACTAACATCAATGTTCGTCACACAAATGTTTGTCCCGAAGCGGGAATCGAACCCGCGACACTCGGCGTAGCAGTCCAACGTACTTGCCACTCGACCATCTGTGTCGTCGACGAATACAAAGGAAAAATCAAGGTTTTACAAAAACATAGAAAACCGCCTTCAATCGGACTGTTTTAGTGACCGTAAACACCACTGAAAAGTCACAGGGAAGCAAAATACGCAATTTCGTTTACTTTGACAACATTTTTTTCAGTTATTTTGATATAAAAACTACTGAACAGATTTTGATGAAACTTCAATGGGACCAATTTGAAAGTATATCCTCTCGATCAAAAAATCCTTCTCTTGAAGTCGGTTGAAAAATCTCCGTCCTGACTAATACAGATATTTCGAGAGGGAGCGCAGGGCGTTAACAGTCAGAGCCAATATGTTGGCCCGTAGGTTTTCCCGTTGCAGTACACCAGCCAAACCAACATTGTTCAGGGTTTACTGCCAGTCGTTTTATACGTGTAGCCTATGGGTCAAGCATACGAAGAAGGCGTGGAACACCCTGCGCGTCCAATATAATAACGCATTCAGGATGCTGATGGGGCTGCCGCGCTTCTGTAGCGCGTCAGGGATGTTCGCGGAGGCGCGAGTAGATGGCTTTGAAGCGATAATGCGTAAACGCACGGCGTCCCTGATACGCAGGGTGCGCGACAGCACCAACACCATCCTGAACCTCATAGCGGAGAGGCTGGATACCGACTGTGCCTTCATGAGATACTGGACGAGCGTGCACGCGCAGTCCAGGCCTCCTTTATTTATATCAGGAGGTGTGGACTCGCCGAAGTTCGAAACGAGAGTCAAACTCTCTCTCGTTTCGAACTTCGGCGAGTCCACACCTCCTGATGATGCCTCGTGTAGAGGCGAAACACGTGTCGTATCTTTGAACTTTGGTTTTCTGTTCGTTGACTCTTTGGTTTATAATATAGTAATATGTACTAAAGTTCTTAACTAAAGTTAAGTTAATTAAAACCTTTGTTTAGAAATCAAGCGGATTTATTACTAAATATATTTGTGGATATTTATGGATTTCAGCAAAGTAACGCCTGAATCAATCAATAATCCTTTATTTATGTAAATTTTTGTGTATATGTGTTGATTTTTGATTTTTGTGTACTTATTAATTATTATTTTGTGTGACAGTTAATTGTATTGTGTTGTATGGATTTTAATCTGAAATAAATTATATATATATATTTCTTATATGCTTCTGTATAATTTTCCCTCGTTAAAATGTACTACAAATGCCGAGCCGATAATAAATGAAACTAAATATAATGGTGCGCGTGCGCAAGGTCACGTGACGCGCAAGATGGCGGCGGTCGTTGACCGGACTCTGATTTGTCTTTAACGGACTTTTCATCTGCATTTCAGATCTGTGAAGCTCGGTGTTCCGGGTCGATCCCGGCCAGGGACACCCTATCCCAATATTCCTAATATAATCAAGGTTTTAATTTTTTTTTAATCGGTATTCTTCTTCACGATGAAGAAGTTTTCGAAAAAACTAGTGACACGTCACTAGTTTTTTCGAACCAGTGTGGTGAAAGGATTTCAAGTGCGCCTCGAAGAGGCTCCTTTTGTGCACTCGACACATGTTTTCGAACTACTCGAAGTAAGTTCTACGACATGCCGGTTTCCTCACGGTGTTTTCCTTCACCGTTGCGAGAACGTGAGATGCATACATAGATTTTTTTGACCGAAAAACCCCATTTACGCATGACTGCCACTGGGATTCGAACCCGCGACCGTCAGATCGCAAGGTAAGGGCCTCATCCACTCGGCCACCACGTCCTTTAATCGGTTTAGAAACAACAAAGTTCTGGGTACATCCCATTTGGACAACGTTTCCAAAAATGGCATTACGCAAACTTTTTTTTTCATTTATTTTGTTTCATAGAAAGAAACTAACATCTATCTAAAGGTTATCTGGGAGTTATAGACAATAAGACCGTTGGGACCGGTTTTTCGTTTGGAGGTGGGGGGGACCTTTAAACCGGAACACAGTAATGCTATCACATTACTGCTTCGCGACTGAATATCTGGCACTGTGCTCGAACCCGTCTAGACAGCATCCTGCAGGGGATGCCTCCCAAAGGCATCAGCAACGGTTTAAAAGGATAATACTCTCTGATTGGTCCCACAGAAATTTAATTAAAATCGGTTCAGTAATTTAGTTTTTAAATCAAAATAAAAAAATATGTCGTAGAATTTTAATTCGCTCGATAATTTGCTCTAAAAAAAGTTTTAAGTTTTGCCTATTTTTATGTAAGACTTGCAATCTAGAATATTTTTAGCCGCGTTCACATTCGTTATGATGCATGTTTAAGGGTCCTGATAGATTCGTTTTCAGGACTAAACTATTTGCGGCTCGCTTCGCTCGCCGCGACCGAGTCTCTTTGGGGTAAATTTAGGTCCCAATGCAGCGATTTTTCTCAATAAGCGAAAACCCTTTTTCAGGACTAAGCAAATGGCTTAAAAATTAGCGGCTCGCTTCCTTCGTCACGATCAGGTTTGTTCTATTGGGTGATTTTCACTCCTGAAAAAGTGATTTTCCTTAGACAACCAAGATCCTGAAAAATTATGTTATAGGTACCTAGTGATTTTTTGAACTAAACTAAGGGTAAAAAAATATGGATCAACCATGCTCCCCCCCTCCCCCCACCCCCCACAGTGAACCAATATTAGATGTCGTTCAGGTAAAAGAAAAAGCAGCATATACATTACCATCTTCACTTAGTAATATTATACCCGACTTTACTCAAAGTGTTACATCAAAGCGTTGGGAGCCCAGTAATTCACTCCCCACCAAATGTTTTGCTTAAAAAGTTTTCACTTAAAAAATTACATAAAGATTTTCGTGCTAGATATAAAACTAGGTATGACACACTGACACAGTTCGCTAACCTAGGACAACAGCGGCGTGGGTGGGCTAGGTATGTCCTTTTTAGAAGAGCTAGTATCTAGAAGAAATTTATTGTAGGGATAAAAAAAAATCTAAAAAAAAATTGTAGGTTTTTTGTCTTGTTTCGTCCTAATGACAGTCTATTTTTTTATTAGCATTTTTGATTATTTTTCTTTCAGTCACTATGTACTCTGTACACTATGTAGGTAGGTACTGATCAAATCTAAATGAAAAAGTTTTTTTTTGCCTTATTTTATATCTTCTAAATGGTAAGTATATAAATATATAAATATAAACTTTCTCTACAATTAATGTTTTTCTATTCGCTACGAAGACAGTTAAACGCTATACTAGGTACTAATAGGGTTTAACCACTTAGTAGGTAGAGTCCACTTTAAAAAAAAAATCATTTAACTAGGTTCAATATAGTTGGTAATAAAATAGTTATTTATACAATGATAAGGGCATTATTTTGGTGAGTCTCAAAACAATTAGCGAGATCGATGGAACCGTTAATTTTTTTTTCATTCATTTTGTTAAAAATGTTCAGTCCCAATTTGGACAGGGTATATTTTTTTTGTATCTGTTATCATATTTGTTTTTATTTATAAGTTAGTTTTCTTTAAAAGATTTATTTTCGGCAAATCAAAACTAAAACGAACACAGGCATATTCAAAATGCATTTTGACATTTTCAAAAGAGATGCACAGGGTGGCAACGTCGCTAAAAATCAAAATACATTTCGTGGGGGAGAAAGCCCCGTCTCTTTCAGACTATATCCATTTCACTCTTTGTCTATATCCTGTTTGTCGTTTTCCACCATTTTTTTAAAGGGGGTATTTTTGCTCGTTTTTCGTAGGGGTTACATTTAAGGGTTGATTAATGAAATGAAAGAGCTACATGTAAAAACATTCTGTATATTCGATGTTTTATGTGAAAGGTTGATTTTTATAGATTTTTATTTTCAACAGACTTCAAAAAAGGTTATAAATTCGGTTGAAAGCTTTTATTTTTTTAATTTACCTCAGAACCAAAATTTTTATGAACCGATTTGAAAAAAATATTTTTTATTTGAGAGAATAACCTTTCGGATTGGTCTTGTAGAAATTTTATCACAATCGGTTCAGTAGTTTAGGTATTAAATCAAAATAACTGAAAAAAAAAATCGTTGAAGTGAACAAAATTGCGTATTTTGCTTACCTGTGACTTGTCAGTGGTGTTTACGGTTACTAGAACAGTCCCATTGAACCTTGACTATTAATTTTTTTTTTCAGATTGATTTGGGAGTTGCTGTGAAAGAGTGAGTTTTTGTAACATACCTAACTTTAAGCTAAGCGTTAAGTTAGTAAGTAAGGTATGTAGTCAAATTTGAGATTTCAAGCATCAATTTTAGGTATTGCAAAGGTAGGTATTATAAGCCCATATAAATTAATAATATATTTTCTTATTTATTTATTATATTTTTGGTCTTTATCTACTCCAAGCTTGAAATATCTTATTTGTTTGAAAATGGTTTAAAATAGTATTAATCTATAATAACTTTTAGTTTTCAAAACAACTTTTTTTTTAAAATTTTATAATAATAATACGGCTGAATGGCTTTTAACAAATAAAAGTTGCCATTGGATTTGAGAGTGATATATTTTGAATAGAAAAAAAAAATTAATAAAACTTGATGGTTTTTGTAAATGAATAAGGTATACATTATATTAATTATTGAATTCGTTTTGGTCATGGTGTCAGCATACTACATGTGTATCACTATATATAATAAGTTGCCTAAAGAAATAAAAACCTAACAGGAAATCTATTTTTTTTAAAACGAAAAACAGGCTCTTGAACAAATGTTTCTATACGATAGGTGAATACTTGAACTCATAGTAGATTAGATTTTTCTTTTGTTTCAGTATATACTTACTTAGTTAATAAGACGTATGCCTACTTGCACCAAACTGTCAAAGACCCTAAGCAATGACTTAACTCGCTTGACAGTTCTTAACGGTCAGAATCTGTATTGTTAAGAACTACCAAGCAAGTAAAGTAATTGCTTAGGGACTTTGACAGTTTGGTGCAAGTAGCCATTAATATTTGCATGCCTATTACGGCAGGACATAAAATGGACTCAATCTATTTAAGACCTTATTTGTAAACACATATGTTCTAGCAAATAAACAATATTTCATTTCATTTCAATAAAATTAAAGTGTCCAAAATCCAATGTGACGTCAATATAGTGGCAGTCAGTTTTTAAAACTTTATTCTGATTTATAATGTGAAAGTTACATAACATTTTAATTAAAATTTAAGATACTATGTTGTTACTTCTGCTTCTTATCGTGTCACTAGTTCTTTCGAACCAGTGTGGTGAAAGGATTTCAAGTGCGCCTCGAAGAGGCTCCTTTCGTATACTTACGTATATTTATACTATTTACATTTATATACTAAAATAATATTAAACTTACTTCAAAAATAAAAACGAATGGTAAAATGGATTACAATATATATAAAAATAAATAAATATATGCTTGTAATAGAATTCAACTGATTTTAATGTGGGGTCAGATGAAACTGATGACTTTTTTTTTAGTGCCGACGGTATCGAGACGCTGCGACCTAGATACTCTAGATAGCCTAGAGTCTAGACATGATAATGGTTCAAAAAAATTGTGCTTAGACTATTGACTGTTCTTTTTTTTTCAATCATCTTAAAAAATAGAGGAGGTTCGAATACGAGAACAAAAAAAAAAAAAGAATTGAATTCGGTTTTTTTTATTTTTTACCTCAATTTTGTCATTTATGAACCTATTTGGTTTTTTTTAAGGATAATAAAAATATTTAATAAAAATCGGTTTAATAGTTAAGTTTTTAGATTAAAATAACTGAAAAAATATGTTGCCAATGTAAATGAAATTACAAATTTTGCTACTGTGATTTTTAAGTGGTGTTTACGGTCAGTAGAACTGTTCAGTTGATTTTGATATAAAAAATCCTAAAGCTTATGAAAATATAACATAAGTAAGTGTATAGTAAGTAGGTACATTGGATATCTACTAATTGGTATCAAGTACGATTCTTAAATGGATCTTATAAGAAATAATACTTAGTTTATTTTTATGAAAGTGAAGTCAAATTTTAAAATTTTTGGAATCCTGTTAAATTAAGTGCAAAATCAACACGATTTTTTTTAGTTTAAGTTTAGGTCTTAATAAAACCACCTATACAATAATACAAATGAAAATAACTATCTCAGAATTTGTAAAAATATAAAAATTACTGGAATCAAAACTTTTTTTCAAAAAATCCTGTAATTATTGAAAAAAAAAATTAGACTGTGTGTGGCACCTGCCACGCAACTATTGAAAAATAATATAACATTTAAATTATCGGATAAAAATAAAAATAAAGTAGAAATTCCCGACATTCCGTGAGGTCCAATCTCCATAGACTCTACCCTAAGGGCGATTTCGAGAAAACCATATCAGATTCCAAGAAAAAATCCAATCCAAAAATAGAACAAATACCTCTCTTTTGCATAAGAATTTCCAACAAAACTAAATGCATATTTTAGTAGAAGCCCTAACACATGGTAAAACAAATCTAACTTAACTCAAAAACCATATAATTTTCGTCGAAAATCAAATTAAATCACTGGAAAGAGGTTGATTTTAAAAACCGCTCGACCTCAGACCAGCGCTTGCGCATCGTCCCGTTACTTTTCGCAGACGGTGCGAAGATTTTGAGTGCTATCTCCCTCTCACTTGGGCCGCCTACCACTCCCACCGAAACAGGCGAGAGCGTACTCTGACCGTGAATTTTGATAGTATTTTGTAATTAAAAATTGTAATTTTGTCAAACTTGGAAAATTTTAGAAAAAATTGGTTGTCTGTAAAGTTGGTTTACGGACGATAGTTTAACGTAACTACTAGCGTAACGGGACAATGAGCGTTACCGGACAATGACGTCAACGTTTTCATTCATGCAGCCGGCGTTCATCGATTTATTAGACGTAGTAACGTCAAAACACAAAATGCAAGATTGAATTGGAATATTTTGCAAGCGTGCTAAATGATCGTCACTTACCATCAAGTACAATGTTCAAACTCTGAACAATGTATAAATTAAGTTAACAAAATTAATATAATACAAAGATGTAGGAGGTAAACATACAAAGTATAGTCGTAAAAAATAATGTAACGAGTCAAAAGTGCAATATTCTTAGTAACGAGCCATGCTTAAACGTAAAGTATCGATAAATTTAATGAAAGATTAACAACAATGTAATTTTACACCTACACACTAACGACACTTTTTAGGGTTCCGAGTTCAATAAACGTCATGTCAGTCCGTCTGTCCGGCTGTATTTTTAAGGCATATTTTTAAGACTATAATGCCAACTTGCACCAAACTATCAAAGTTCCTAAGCAAGTACTTAACGCGCTTGACAGATCTTAACGGTCTGAATTTGGACCGTTAGGAACTGGCAAGCAAAGAAAAGTAATTGCTTAGGAACTTTGACAGTTTGGTGCAAGTAGGCATTAGAATAGCAGCTTTGACAGCTCTCAAATTTGACACAATAGCTATTTACATATAAACTTAAAAAATTGTATAGTTATTTTGGTACCTACTTGCAAAGTATAAGTGAAATAAAAAAATGATTTTCCCAAATCATTGTAATCCCTTTAAGTGTTTTTCAATATTATGCTTTTTTTTAAGCCCTAATTCAAGCACTTAACCCACACGTTCTTAAAATCAAAATTATTTTATTCGCATTCTGATTAATCTCATAAATTAAATTCCGTTTTTGTAAACCTTAAACACTAACAAGTTTTTTTTTAACTACCTTGTTGTCTTGCAATATATTATGTGCTTTACACAGTACTTACCATGCCCTGCAGCTGGTAATCTCGCATTAATACAGCCTTGAATACGAACCTGTTCAATAATGTAGGTTAACTTTTTTACCTGCCTACAGCTGCAAGAATGTTTCTTTGTATTTATTGTACTTTGTTTTTTTCAAGATGTCTTAAATTGTGGGTAGTTGCACAATACCTTCAATCAATGGATTATCCAATATCTTCTTATGCAAAACATGGGTGATACGATTGATCTTTTTAAGATATCTTTTCTTAAATGTGCTAGATTTCTTTTTCACACTTTATGTTATCTATTCTAATCGTAATAAAAAAAGCTTAAAAATTAAAGCCTTTCTGATTTTAAACTTCTTTCATATTGGTGTAAAATATATAAATGATATTTTACTTGCTTAACCATGCCAGAACTACTAAACCGATTAAGCGGAAATTTGGTATAGATATATTTTATGAACTGCATAATACACATAATGCAACTTTCCTTCTCGATACCACGAAAGCGCGATGCCTCGGGTAGCAGCTAGTATTAAGCAAAGTACTAGGATATACACAAGTTATACTACAAACATTTTTTTTAGTTTTCTGTTACTAATCATTTGACTTTCCTATACCAAATATAAAACTGGTACAGTGAGAAAGCAATAACAAGAAGATTTGTTGAAAATAATAAATTAAAGCTAGATTCTAAGAATAGTCTGAAGCCATGAAGTGTGAATGCCTTGCTAGACTAGACCTCTAATTGAGCCAATGCTAAAAATAGCGCTCATAGCTATAAATACCGCCTATAAATAGCACGCGCTGTTGCCAAGTGATTCTACAGTGAGTTTAGTGCTATCACATTGCATTGGAAACGAACGTCAAGAAAAAGAAAACAGCAATTTTTTTTGGTATGCGCTTACACTTTTAACGAACATACCCTCGTAATGTTAAGTCTCTACGTTCAGTGGTTTACGTTCTGTGCTTTTAGTTATATATTATGTTGATTAATGATACTATTATTACATGCCAATAAACTATGAGTATCCATATTTTATACCTTTTACAAAGCCTACATTATCTGTTGCCTGTCAATGTGATCTTACTAAATAAGTAAGTTTAAAAAAACTTAACACTATGTAACCGATGCCTACATGCACCAAGTGACAAAATTCCTAAGCAAATACTCGCTTGACATATCTTATTGGTCTGATGCCCACTAGCACCATACCTAAGCAATTACTTTACTCACTAGGAAGATTTATAGGCTGAATCTGTACTGTTAAGATTTTCCTAGCGATTTAAGTAATTGCTTAGGAATTTCGACAGTTTGGTAGAAATAGGCATGAATCTAGACCGTTTCACTGCCAAGTGAGTAAAGTAATTGCTTATGAACTTAAACAGTCTGGTGCAATCCAGCATGAGTATTTTTACAGTTAAATTCTTAAAATAAAGTTTGTATGTGCAATAGACTCCACGGTTTTCTTAGTCTAGTTGTCAAGGGAGGTTGCTGTCTGTAAGTCCATTACACTCATTAGGCCACATGAGCGCCATTCATGCCATTCGTATTTACTCTTTTTGCTTAATATAATTAGTATTCCTATCTTATTAAACAGGCTGAGTGTTGCCAGATATAGTCAATGGTCTAGTTTTTCTGTATTATGTTTTATAATGAGCATCTATAGTAATAAGGTAGCGTAAAAAACACATTAGGAATCAAAACTTAATATAAACTAACATAAAGTTTAAATTAAACTTCTTTTTTTTTAAGTAAAAAAAAAAACACCTATCATACCTTTCATAGAGCAATGAAAAAAATTCGATATATAATATAATATGAGTATTACTGTCATAATTATTTCTGCCTCTTTACAACTATGTTTTTTTTATGGCGTTACTAGTTATTATAACCTAGATAGTATAAATCATTCCTAATTTTACAGACACCGAAAAAAAATATTCAGATAACACATCTGTTAGTCGCTTCTGCGAAAAAGACTGGTGTAAACGTAGATTTATCCACCAAAAAATCCACCCCTTTCCCTTTGACCTAACAAAAACCATCAAACACGGCTCAAAAACAAAAAAACCAAAAGTACCAAGAGTTTGCGTCGCGCTACATCGATCGAAATTCAAACGCGGAGAAAAAAGTGGACCGAATCTCTCTTCTCGCTCGCACCCGTTGCCAGACGCGGATTTAGAGCGAGATAGAAACCCGTCGCCCGCGCCCACGGCGGCGTAGGCTGGTACATTGAACTCTCTGAAGCCGGCGCTGTCAAAAATATACCTATCTCCCTCTAGAATAAGAGCGTTATTCTTTGAACCCACAGTTTTCAAGTCCCTGCAATTTTCGCTAGTTTTTTATTCAGTGTTTTAGTGATAGGTAGTTAAGTATCTAGTGTGATAGTGACAGTAATATTTTGTGATAAACTCGACGGAAACGTAGGTGAGTGATGAATTCTAGGTTGTATGTTGATTAATTAGGTTTTACAGAGCAAGGTCAAAAAAGTTGAGTGTCATAATTTTTGATGAAACATCAAATCGTTCTATTGTACCGTAGTCTTCTTATCGTGTCACTAGTTCTTTCGAACCAGTGTGGTGAAAGGATTTCAAGTGCGCCTCAAAGAGGCTCCTTTCGTGCACATGTGTTCGAACTTTTTAGGTTCTATAACATGCCGGTTTTCACACGAGGTTTTCCTTCACAGTAAAGCACGTGTTTTAATGCACACATAGATTTTTTTTTGGACAGAAAAATCCATTGGTGTACGACCGGGTTCGAATTCACGACCGTCGAGACAAAACCACTCGGCCAACACGGCTTTTGGTTAGTACTGTAGTGATATTACTTCTAAAATTATCTTACTCAAATAAATTTTTCCAATTTCAGTTTTCAATTTAAATTTATTTATTTGTCTCAATTATGGTTAGTTACAAAAATGTCTAAAAACAAAATACACCTTAACTACACTTTTAGTTACACAAAAAAAATAACACATTTTTTTTTTACTCAAATTGTTACCACACCATTTCTCTACTCATTTAAAAAAAAAGACACAAAATTTAATTTTCTTTGGAATCCCCCTTGATTTCAATTTTTTGGAATTAATATCGGAACATAATAAAAATTAGTTTCAAAATCGACTGGAGCTTTTTTAATTATTTGTCAATCATGTGTCAATTCTTTTTAAAATTTTGCATCCCAGAGTTTCAAATTCAGAATCAAAAACCAAAAAAATTTAGGACTTATACTAAGTATGTACTACGTACTAACCTAACCACCTCACCTAAACTATCCTAAACATAAAAAATACGACTGTTTTATATTGTGCTGCTTTCTCTATAAAAAAAACAACCAATTACTTCTAAAATTATTTTTTTTACATACTTTTATGGTCGTATGAGAAATTTGAAATGACTGATTACCACCTATCATGATTTGGTCGTAAAAATGACATTTCATTAAAATATATCAATAAACAGAATTATCTATTATTTTTATAAAGTAAATTCTTTACTAATATTACATGTAATAATATTTTACCATGACACCATATCGAAAATCATAATAATACTTACTTTTGACTAAATTTTGTATAAACTGTAAGTACTTAAAAGAATAAAACTTTTTTTTATACTAATTCGGTGCTATCAATTTTCATTTTACGAAAACAAATACCTCTATACTTACACAAGTACTTGCAATTTTTTTTAAGATTAAAATATTACCTAGGAACACAGTAATGCTAACACATTACTGCTGCTTACGACAGAATATCTGTCACTTTAACACACACGTGTTTGTCTGAAGTGGGAATCGAACCCGCGTCACTCGACGTAGCTGTCCAATAGACTTGTCACTCGACCAGCATTTATATTTCTACCGAAATCGAAAGGAGCCGTTTTGATACGCACTTTAAATCCTTCCACCACACTGGTTCGAAAGAACTAGTGACACGATAAGAAGATTTTTCTACCAATATAAAAACTCTACCAATCTCTATGTACTAGTTACGCCATCTATCGGTAGTATTCTGAACCTAGATCTAGGCTAGGTTAGTACTTAACATAGCAACTGTTATCAAACGAATGTTCTAGACTTAAACCGTGACCTAGGTTAATAACTTAAGGTCAATAGACTCTCATAAGCATTTGTAAATAATTAAATTAATTTTAAATAATAATTAATAGTTTAAATTTTAATTAACTTAATTAACGGTGTCGCGGGTTCGATTCCCGCTTCAGGACAAACATTTGTGCGATGAACATCGGTGTTTGTCCTGAGTCTGGGTGTTTTCTATGTATTCTATGATTTTTTTAAAAAAGGTATATAAGTATTGTATCAGTAATTTGGTTCCCATAGAACAAGCTCTGCTTAGTTTGGGGCTAGATGGCGTTGTGTGAAATATCTTAACATACTAATTATTATTATTCTGAACCTAGGTTTAAGATAGGTTAATACCTAATATCTACTAACATACGAAATGTCTAGACCTAAACCATGACCTAGGTTAACAACTTAGGTCAATACACTTTCTTAGGCATTCGGATAAACGAGTGACTAGAACTTATTTTTACTAGAAATTAATGAATTTAAAGTAAATGTAATGGTTTTAATATTAATGATTAATATATTTTTTTTCATATGCCAACATACTGTAGGTATTATTTAAGAAAAAAATTAATTACTTAAATATTCAGTTAATAAACTAAAATAAAAAATAATCAAAGTTTTACAAAAACATATTACAACCGACTGTTCTAGTGACCGTAAACACCACTGAATAGTCACAGGGAAGCAAAATACGCTACTTTGTTTAAGTTCTCGTAATATTTTTTTTTTAAAACATTGCAACGATTTTGATTAAATTTATATGAGACAAATCTTAAAGCAAATAAAAAAAAAAAATCCAAATCAGTTGATAAATGACAAAATTCTCAAACACAAAGAAAAATACAGCCGAACTGAGAACCTTCTAACAAAAATACAAAATACATACTTAAATATTTATTTTAAAAAATATTTTTTTCTAAGTCGTTTAAAAACTTAAAATAGGTACTTTACTTATGCCTACTTGCACCAAACTGTCAAGTTCCTAAGCAATTACTTTACTAGCTAAGTATTTCTTAACAGTCCAGATTCTGACCGTTAAGAACAGCCAAGATTCAAGATTCAAGATTCAAGATTCAAGATTTTTATTCGCCAGAACATAGTATACATAGTATGTTGTTAAAGAATATTATTAGTGCCTTATGTTCTACCATTTAAGGTGTGCGAGTTACAGTGAATGAATATAATACTATTAAATGGTATTTAAATGTCAAAGTGAATTTAAATTTTAACGATACCTACTACTTAACTATAATTATATTAAACAGCACAATACACTAGCACATAAATCTGCCTACTTTTTTGCTAACTTTTGTAAATAGTATATTTTATTTTTCAGTATGATTCATAAATTCCTTTAAGTTATAGAAACAGTTTTCAGCTAGCCATTTTACCAGCCTTCGTTTAAACGCCAAACGAGTAAAGTTATTAAACATAAACATTCACACACTCACACCCCTGCACTAGGATTCCCTGTGTCGCAGGTGGCATGGACACATAGGTACAACACATCACAACATCCAAGACCCGGGAACAAACATTTGTGTTCGTCACAAATATTTGCCCCGGCCGGGGATCGAACCCGGAACACCAAGCTTCGTAGGCAGGGTCACTACCAACTAAGCCACGGTGCCGTCAATTGCTTAGGAACTTTGAAGGTTTGGTGCAAGTCGGCATAAGTTTGGATGGCTTGGTTGATGAATGAACTGAAACAATTATTATTGTGCTGGATATTTAATGAATGGAAATACTTCAAGACTATTTTGACCTGAGTACTTCATTTAGCGCGTTTTCTATGTACTAACTAACTGACTGAATGACTGACTCACTGATTCACTTACTAACTGACTCACTGACTGACAGACAACGCACATGCCAAATCACTGGAGACCTGAAATTTCGAGGGTATGATCGTCAAAAAGTCTCAACTTTGATACTTCTATCACAGAGTACCTACTAAGATATACATAACTTCTATGATCCGTATTAAAATACATAAAATTATGTATGTATTGTATGTATTTATACGTCTAAGTCGGCGCCTGAGCATTCAAGCTGACACAGGTTAAAACTTGACCAGACAATTTCCTTATAATATATTAAGTTCAATAAAATGGTCAAGTACGAGTTAGTCCGCACACCGCGGTAGAGTTCCGTAACATTAAAATTAAATTATTAAGTGCTAAAAGCTGAAAGTCTGACAGAGAAAGCACATGTCAAACCACATAACGTAGAGGCTTTTAGAGGGTATTTTCGTCAAGAATTATTCTCATAAATAATTAATTAATGGTTGGACATTCCACACAACGTCATCTAGCCCCAAGCAAGCTTGTACTATGGGAACCAGGTAACTGATGCAATACTTTTTAATATTTCTCAGCCGCCAGTGCTAGTGCCAGTAGCAAGTGTATCGTACTAGCACGCCGGTATGACGTACCAGTATGATACACTTGCCACTCTGGTTGAGTGGCAAGTGTATTTCACTGCTTGCTACGTGTCTGATTTGAATCAATATAATTTTTGAACTGGAAAAACACATCTATAGGCATTTTTTTATCTCATTACCACGTGCCGGCGTGGGCAAAGCCGTGGAATGCAGCTAGTAATAACAAAGAAAGAAATATTTAATGTACTTAGTTAAAAAAAAACTATTTGATGCTTTTGCTGTATCTCGCTTCCTTTTCGAGATATAGCGATTGTTATATCTTAAGCATGCATTGTGTGCGCGCTGCGAGTTATTCTGACAGTTGCAGCCGAATTGTGAGTCGGAGAGTGCGAGACATGCGAGTTGCGAGATTACACCCGGAACGACAGACAAACAAACAAAATAGTGACAAAAAAACGTGCTAAAATTACCATAGTTACAATTTGAACCCTAAAAGCGAGTGGATCCGGGTGCTTCGACCAGTGTAGACTGGACCGTGTCAATGGCATGGGTGCGTTTCCACTAACCTACCGCGGACGACTCGAGTCAAGGTCGTTCACTTCACGGTTAACGACATCACACTTATTACATCATGCTATCAAACTTATGTTATGCAGCAATGATAGATTGAATTATTGATGAATTAAAAAAACGATTGAGCGATTGTAGATATAGGTTAAGACCAGCCTCCTGAAAGATATAAAGAGTATATTTCTCGCTACATATATACAGAATTGCTTAGAGCGGTCGTACATTTTCAGAACCTTCATGATCTAAAAAACATTAAGTACCCTACTCCTTTGCAGCAGAATATGTGATGTAGACTACTGGGTGTCGTAGGCTGTAGTCTGTAGGCTACATTTCAGTCAGTCAGAAATAGGCTTTTTATACTGGGTATAATTTAACCTAGTTTTTAATAGCAATACCCCCGTCCTACCTTAATTTTGTAAATGTTAGTTGTATTGTCTAGCCATCTTTCAAGCTAATATTTTTTTTCTTTCATATTTTACTGTATGTAAATGTTTAACTGACTAAGATGGCGCAGAACCTATTTAGACCAAAGGACCTGGCATAATCTGGAGGAGTCTATGTCGAAGGACAACCTGACTTAAACTAGAACAAACAATAAATAAATCATAACATAATTGTATAATCTCTCTACAATAAGTGTCAGCGCATAAAGGCTTATTTTATTTTATTTTAAATGTTTAACTGTAAAAATGATCAATTTCCCATAAAAATAAAAATCTTTCGCAATTTCTAAGCCTCGAGTTTTTAAACCATGTTCAAGTATCCTTGAAATATTCATTAGATATTGATTTTAAATGGCCGTCATCACGTTAAGATGATTTTCCGTGTGTAAATGGAGACGCGCTGCGTAGCGCGGTAGCCGGGACCGGTTATGATTCACGGCGGGGAAGCGCGAGTGTGGTTCACCTGGGTTCCGTATACAAATATAATATACGAAACCCAGGTAAGCCATGACCAGGACAGTGCTACACAGGAATATGATTCACATAGACTGGTGAAACACTGTTATGGCGCTCGTCTACTAGGAGACACATTGAGCTAGTCGCTCAGTAGTAATGGAGGTCGTGCTACGTCGGACCTGCTACCTTGTAGACAAAGCGTAGCACTGCGTAGCTGTTTGCATAGAAGACTCGTAGAGCTTGCGTAGCACTTTGAAGCATATTACGTAAAAGTTGCGTATACTTTGCGTAGCAGGTCGAGTAACGGAATGGATTCTCGTAAACCTGGCGTAGCACTCCGTAGCTTTTTGCGTAGATGTCTCGTAGAATTGACGTACCCATTCATAGCTTTATACGTTGCTATCTCGTAGAAGCTGTATAGATTAGGAACATAGATATAGAAAATATTTAACAAGCTTAGGTATTTGAATTATCACTATTTCAAATTGTAATTAATTTATGACTTACCAAAGTTACGCCATGTAACATTTATAGCAATAAACGATTGAATTGAATTGAATAGATTTGGCATAACACTGCATAGCTGTTTTCGTAGAAATACCTGGTACACCCCCGTAAGTACACGTACGCCATTACGCAATGCGTAGGTAAATGAACATTAACGTTTTAGCAGTCATCTAACGGGACCCTAATCTCAACAATTTTGCCCAAGTCTTAAAAAAAGTTTAAAATCTCTTAGAAAAGACATCAACGCGCTCGTGTTTTTGGTCTTTAATTTTTTGAAGAAAAAAAAAACTAATTCATTCTTATTTTAAATAAATGTTTGAATGATTGAATGTCATAGTCACACCAAAGCAGTATTTATTAACAAATAATGTAGATTAAAATCTAAAAACCACTATTTATGCTTTTGCTCACAGAAGTATTAAAGTATAGAAACACAATGTAATTTGAAAATGTGCCAAATGTGCCATTGGCTAACTTCTAGGAAATTTTGGTCCGATGCTAATTTTCGGAAAAGAGAAGTAACAGGGCTAGATTAATATTATATTATGTTAAAACTACTAGGCTTCTTCATCGTTAATTAAACTACATCGTAAAATGTAACAAACATTATTTGAAAATGGAGATATTTCATTTTTATTGACAAGGTGTCTGAAATTGGTTGGTCCTGTCTTACGATTCCCTTTTGTTTTGATACTGTCCATCTTGTTCTATAGGAACACCGTTATTCATCTATGGTAAATACCTACATTGTTATAACCGGAGCTGACAATTTAACGTATAAAATACCCCAGTTCTTTTATTACTTTCTACAGGGGTGAAAGTAGACTGCTATTGGTTCAACCACCCTTACTAAGTGTAATGCACTTATTTCAACCAATAGGAAACGGTTTGTGTATGTGTGCGTGTATCATTATTAAATCGATAATGTAAAATTAGGCGTCAAAATAGTCATTTTTGAAATGGCGCCAACTTTATTGAGGGTGGGCTCTATTTTGGATGATAGCATCCATTTTTTTTAGAAAAAATAATTGAGATTCATTTGAACATAAGAATAATATGATACAAAAATTAACAAGCCATTTTTTTTCAACAAACATTATCATTTTCGGGTCCTTTTCCCACTTACGTGGGGTCGGCACAACATGTCATCTTCTTCCATTCGTCTCTATCAGCCGTCATCTCTGTACTTCTCTTCATCTTCGTGTTCTTTATTACTGAAGGTCGTGCCCGTCTTGAAAGACTTGAGTGGCTCGATTGACAAGCTGCTTCCATGTTTGTCTGTCTTCTGCATGTCTCAGGGCGGCAGACACAAGTCCGTGAGTGTCTTGACCTGGTTGGACCAGCGGCTGGTGATCGGCCGCGTGGTCTTTTACCTTCAACCTTTCCCACTACAACCAGTTTTTCGAGATTTTTGAGATTGAAAAATCTTTGTACTTACACCGGTTTTATTCATATCATCTTTCACACAGTCCATCCATGATGGATGGACTGTGTGAGAGGCCGAAGAAAAGATGGATGATCCATCTTTTCTTCGGCCTTCCTCTACTCTTATATCCATCCACTTCCATATTCAGCACTCTCCTAGTCACCAAACACTTAAATTGAATACAAATTACCTTTCACGTTTTCTAATAAATAACACAATACTTTTCTTATAGTAGGTACCTAATAAAATATGAAGTAAAGTAAACAAAATTGCGTATTTTGCTTCCCTGTGACTATTCAGTGGTGTTTACGGTCACTAGAACAGTCCCATTGAAGTCGGTTGTATTATGTTTTTTGTAAAAAAAACTTGATTTTTAAAGTCTAGGTACTGATTGATATTTTTTAAACGATTTCTCAATTCGTCAAATTACCAAAAAAGTCTCAGACCGATTTTTTTTATACTTTAAGTCTTTAATCTTAAGCGGCTTAGCCTGTGTGTCACATTTGATGCTATAAATAGCGTTAAATATAAATAAATGGAATTAAATATATATAAATGAGGTTAAATATAAATAATACCTTTAATATTATCACAGAGTACTAAGATGATATTACTAAAATAAGACTGGACTGGACCAAAACTTCATAAAAACTCCTTGAAATTTGTATTTTTTTTTTCAAAAATTCCATAAATTCTCCTCAAAACCTAATAAGTATCTTTGGACCAAAAATTTCATATCGATACCATTTTACTTTGTTAAGAAAATCGATCTTTTTAGCTAGAAAACTACGCTAGTACAACCTAGTATCCATAAAACAGGATAATGAGGCGCAATTTTCAAGATTGTAAGACAACGTACCCCATATTAAAACGGATTTTGAAAACGTTGCAAAAACCTGTCGGTCGTCGAACTTGTTTGTATGTGTGCGTTACCGTCGTAGATACAAGGTGTATGTCTGTGTGCGTTAGGGATGCCAACTAGCTTATTTATTTTCTTGCCAAAATATTGGGAAAATTTACTATTGTTGGGAGCCGTCAGGGTTCCTATTTCGATAGGTAATTAATTTAACATTAGATTCATAGTTTTTTTTTTTCCTATAGGTATATGCTATAAAATATATTCAAATTTTAAACCAAATCGAGTCTACATTTTGTTCCTGGGTAGATAAGTAAGTAATTATAAATATAGTTACAGGTATTTTACCGCCAAGCAGTCATAGATAAGCTTGCTGTGTGCTGGTTTGTATGGCACTGTTGCTAGTTAAATTACTGGACTTTCGAAATTGACTTTCTAAATGTTTCTAAATTTTAGATTTAATTTTATTTTGAAATCATTTAGAATGTAAATGATTCATCGCTTATATATAACAGTGCTGCATCGGTCTATAAATTGATTGTCTGGAAGATATTGCTATCTAGCAATAAGACCGTCCTTGTTATTTTAGTTTGTATGTTTTGTTTGATTTATTTTAAGGTTATACAATAAAAAATATTTTATCTATATGTCTACATACATTAGTGTGTGAGACCAAAACTATTTTAAGATCTTTGATGTACTTCAAGCAAAATAATCTTATAATCAATTACAATTCAAAGTAAAAGTTCATTGTTCTGATCAAGGCAAGCGTAATTTCTTACCAGAAGTGAGAGTAGTTTTATCTCATCACTCGTATTGATGCAAAAAAAACATATTTTTTACGGTTAAAGATAATTTAAATTGTTAAATATAAGTTAATAAAGCTCTTAACCAATTTTATCTCAATCGGTTCAGTAGTTTTGGGTTGATTGAACAACGTCAATTTATTTATTTATGTATCTATCTATCCAATATAAGTCAATTATTAAGATCTTAATGGATTTTTTTTCTAAATGAGTTGGTATCACCGGTTGGCAGTGCGGCTTAGCTTTCTATGTGTGAGTGCAGACGTGACCTCGAGGTCAAAGTGTGCGTGAATATACAGGGTGTCTTGTTTTATGAGACTATATTTACAAAATTTGAAATTCAAACAGAATCAATGTGCATTCATTCTTGTTGGATTTTAGTTAAATAAAATAAGACACAAACAATTTAAGAAGAGTCTTGTAAGCCTTTGAAAGTCTTATTGGAAGTATTATTAAAATGACCGCAATAGTTAAAATCCGTCCATGCAAATTCATAGGAAAACGAATAACGGTAACAGTTATCCAATTATTGACAAATTTATTTTGACAGAAATTCGACTCAATTTTTTAATGTTTTTTTTGCCACATCTATGTTAAGTAACTGCAACTGATCATGTGTAATTTTTTTTCTGGTGATAAAAAATTTACGGTGTATATTGATTGATTGACCTAAAACTATTCTTAACCCTCCTATAAAACCTGGTCAGCCGAAAACACCCTGTATAAATTACGTCTGTGTGCGTGAAGTAATACAGACGAGTCAATGTGCAGGGCTGTGCAGTCATTGTTCATTACAAAATAGGGTTCACATAATGTATTTTTTTTTATTGCAAACTGGCAGATGGTCTGCGAAAGACCATATAGTCTGTAGAAATGGTGTCTGTATAATTAGGCCGAACTTGTGGTAAGCAGCAAAAAGAGAGGTGGTTTTGAAAAAAAAATGTAAAAGTAAAAAAAAAATATTATATTGTTTAAGTCGTTTAATGCCAAGGTTTGTGAAAATGTATGGATATTTATGACATAATAATTATAATAATAATTGCACGCCTTAAACAAAACATACGAAGGACACCAATTATTCAAGACCATTATTATTGTACTTGTGTTTTGGCAAATAAATTATCTCTATTTTATAATCACACAAAAACTACTGATTTTTATACTATAAAGTCTTGATAGATTTTGATGCAAATAAGATTCAAAAAATATTCTCAGTAGCAGACTTCCGTCCCTTTTCACGAAATCACTCCCACAGAATGCAGGAAAGCGAGAGGAAAGATTTTACACATCAAAAAATCCTTTAGGATTAGAATGTTGAATTCTCATAATGTTGAAAGGCCAAAATGTATTATTTTCCAGAACGTTGTTTTTAAGTTTCGCAAAATTTTGCAGTCTTATGTCTAGATCCCATACACATCTTACACGTATCTTTACATATCTTGACAGCGCTGAGTGCTCGGCTGAGCGAGTGACGTAAGCTTTCACTGTTTCGGCCGCGTAACATTTTACTGTCTCGGCCGAGTACTCAGTACGTGTGATCTAGGCAGTATAATGTTGAAATATTATTTTCCAGATCGTTGTATTTTAACATAAACGCAACAGGTAAAGTTCGGGGCAGCCCTACGTCACTAGGCAACGCGGTAACGTAACTGACCTACACCACGTCTGCTCCACTGAAACATGAAGCCTTTAGATATTATATCATTTTATCAACCGACCTAAAAAATGAGGAACTTTTTTATGTTTGGTCTAAATCTCAGTTGGCGTCATGTCCGGTAACGCCCATTGTCCGGTAACGCGCGTTGTCCCGTTACGCTGGTAGTCACTTTAAACTATCGTCCGTAAACCAACTTTACAGACACCGAATTTTTTTTTGTTTGAAAGAAAATACTTTCAGTTTGGTCCCATACAAATTTTATTAAAATCAGTTTTTAGTATATTAATCAAAATAATTGAAAAAAATATGTGTCGAAGTGAACAAATTTGCGTATATTGCTTCCCTGTGACTATTCAGTGGTGCTTACGGTCACTAGAATAGTCCCATTGAAGACGGTGGTAGTATGTTTTTGTAAAACCTTAATTATGTATACTTAAAACGTAGAATTTTATAAATTCAAATTAAATGAATTGCCGTTAAAATATGCTTTATCTATACAGGGTGGTTTTTTGAGAAGAGCGGTAATGGCCAAGTCCGAAACTACGAGAGTGAGAAAAAATCGTAAAAAGAGTCATGCCCTAGATTTATAAGAAAACAATAACTGCATGTTTTGACGTGACTACGTCTAATAAATCGATGAATGCCGGCTGCATGGACGAAAACGTTGACGTCATTGTCCGGTAACGCTCATTGTCCCGTTACGCTGGTAGTCACGTTAAACTATCGTCCGTAAACCAACTTTACAGACAACCAATTTTTTATAAAAGGTAATTTTTTTAAGTTCATAATATTGTTTTTATCTACTTACATACTGCGAAAAAAAAAATTAAGAACAACTTTTAAAAGGAAATTAAAAGGTAAACGATACTTATATGATTTTTAAAATTTAAATATTGGTTTTTTTATAATTTTCTACCTTTTTAACCGACTTTTAAAAAAAGAGGAGGTTATCAATTCGGTTGAATGTTTTTTTTTGTGTTTGTTACCTCAGAACTTAGTTGTTTAAAAACCGATTTGAAAAAATATTTTTTCATTTGAAAGGATTACATTCAGATTGGTTCCATAGAAATTTCATGAAAATAGGTTCAGTACTTTGGTTTTGAAATCAATATAACTGTAAAAATATGTCGTTGAAGTGAACAAAATTGCGTATTTTGCTTTCCTGTGACTATTCAGTGGTGTTTACGGTCACTAGAACAATCCCATTGTCATTATACAAGTCGGTTGTCAATGATTTTGAAAAACCTTGATTATTTCAAATAATGTTTGTTTTTACGATGTAGTTTTATTATTAAGGGGAATCCTCAAATCCGAATTCCATACAAAATGTTTCGGATAAATACTCAAAAAGTACGCCGTATTGTAGTAATTTCTTCACACTATTCGTTTCGTCCATGTTTTTTGATTTCGTCAACAAAAAAAGTGAAAGATTTCATACTTTAATTTAGATTTTATACGTGTTTTTAAGTTAGTGGGGTTAATTTTTAATACGGCGTACTTTTTGAGTATTTTATGTACTTTTTGAGTAGTCCGAAACATTTTGTATGGAATTCGGATTTGAGGATTACTCTTAATGTAAAAACCTAGTAGTTTTAACATAAACGAAAAATACCTAGCCCTGTTACTTCTCTTTTTAAAAATTTAGCGTCGGACCAAAATGTACTAGAACTAAGCTAATTTAGATCCCTTTTTTTTGGCGCATTTTCAATGTGATTCTGTACTTTAATACTACTGTGCGAAGACCGTCTTATACGTATATAAATCGTGTCTAGACAGACAGACAGACGATTCGAAGGGCCGGGGTCAATAACCGTCTGAGTCTACGTCTCTGTTATCATGCAGTTTCATAGACGACTCGGATTGTCGAGTGGCAAGTGTGTTGGACTGCCACGCCGGTGTCGCTGGTTCGATTCCCGCTTAGTCAAACATTTGTGTGATGAACATCGGTGTTTATCCTGAGTCTGGTGTTTTCTATGTATCCTATGTAAGTATTTATAAAAAAAGTATTTAGGTATTGTATCAGTTATCTGGTTCCCATAGTACAAGATCTGCTTAGTTTGGGGCTAGATGGCGGTGTGTGAAATGTACTACAAAATATTTATGTATAAGATAAGATAAGATAAAAAAAACTCGTTCTATATCTCATTAGTAAAACATTGGTTGTCTTAAAAGTTGGTTTTCGGACAATAGTTTAACGTGACTACCAGCGTAACGGGATGGGCGTTACCGGACAATGCGCTCTACCGGACAATGACGTCAACGTTTTCATGCATGCAGCCGGCGTTCATCGATTTAATAGACATAATCACGTCAAGAAAAAAAATGTTTTACGTATCTTTTTATACTAAAATATCTCTCCATATTTTGTGTCATACTTATTTTGAAAATATTTTCAGTATGTAACATAATTTTAATTTTTAAAATAATAAACAGTCGATAATATGACGTTTCGATTAAAAAAAAAACAATATCGAATTTCCATCAGTTAAATTGTCTAATTGCTCTATCATTGTAAATTACACTTTTACCACTTTGTCTTAAAGTATATTTTCATTTAAAAACGAATGCGTCTACAAGTAAACTTAATAATCTTTTCAAAATTGAACTATATCTATGTATATTCAAGGTTGAAAATCCCTTGACAACGTCACAGACAAAACTATGGCAGACTATGATATGTTTTTTGTATCGTTCAAAAACCTTCCCTATTTTTTAATTCAAAAAGTTTATATTCGATTGATAAGATTTTTTTAGTATCACAGCATCCTGTCTACTGTTCAGTACGTCCCGAGAGTTTGAAAAAGGAACGCGTGTTACGAAAAGACACGCGAAGTTTTTGACGAAAGTTACGCAGTTCTGAAATAAAATGTAACACAAAGTTTGATAATGAAGGGTAACGTAAAGTTTTTCAAGAAAAATGTAACGCAAAAATATTTGAGTTCGGTTTTAGTGATTTTAGACAATTTTAGGATTTTTGAACATTTTCGGAAAGTTATGTAAGTATTTTTGATGTTAACCCATTAATATTATAAATGCTAATGTATTAAAAGTTTGAAAGGATGATGGAAACGATGATCACGCTGAAACTAGTGAACGGTTTAAGCTGAAATTTAGTAAAGGTATGTAGATAACTATACTATAATCAGCTGAAAAAAAAAGATATAATTTTTGGCTACTTTTAGCTTGATGTTAAGTTAAAGTCCTAATCATTTTGATAGTTTCGCATGGTTTAGATAAATTTTTCCATCTCACAAACTTTAATAAACAAAAATAAATCTAAGTGATGTCAAAATGTCGCAGTCTAGTACCAGCTTATGCAAATCAAAATCCTGTGTAGCAGTGTTCTGGTCATGAGTAGGTGTGATCTCTAACCATTAGGAGAGCGCCGAGCTTGTCTAGTCACTTGTTTACATAAAAAGTTGTTTTTTTCATCATAGACGAATAACGGTGTTCCTAAAGAACACCAAGATGGACAGTATCAAACCAAAATGTATGCGGAGACAATTACAGACACACTGTCAATAGAAATGAAATATCTCTATTTTCAAATAATGTTTGTTACTTTTTACGGTACAGTTTTATCAACAATGATAAAGCCTAGTAGTTTTAACATTATAATATTTATCTAGCCCAGTTACTTCTCTTTTTCGAAAATTAGCATCGGACCAAAATTTACTAGAAGTTAGCCAATGTGGCTCCCATTTATTTGGCGCATTTACAATGTACTAGATTGTGATTTTATACTTTAATACTTCTGTGGTTTTCATGTTTCGGCCTAAATGATTTTATTAGGCCAAAACATGTTTTTAACTAGATTTGTTAAGGTCATGGTTTGACCTAGGACAATACCGTCTGGTCTAGATAATGATTGGCGAACCGAGACGGACAGACAGACAGACTGTTAGTATAGTTATTGTGATACTACCATAAAAGTATAAAACCATACTTCATTATGTCAAAAACGCAGAAAATCAAGTTGGTTAATCGAGTACATTTTGGTCAGATGCCGAATTTTGAAATAGAGAAATGTAATGAAATAAAATGATATTTATTTGGCTGAAGTATGGTCATTACAAGGTCTTATATTAATATAGTACAATCACATACTTCGAAAGTATCATAAAAAAAAGTATAAAGTATTATATGTTAGTAGTTCGAAAGAAGAGAAGTGAAATATTAATGTTAAAAATCGGCTTTACTCCATCCTAAAAAGTAAAAAAATCTTTAACAATGCAAAAATATTAAGCATTGATTGCCAATTCATTATTCCAAATTAAATTTAAAAATATGACTTATGTATATTTTTGTAATCTCGTTTTAATTTCCTTCATTTTGATACCTACTCGATAGGTTTGATTAACAAAAAAATATAAACGATTTACTATTTGCCGCCAAAATTCCGCCATTTGAGTAATTTGTTTTAAAAACCAATCTAAGGACACTTGGGTTACTGAGACGAATCTAACGATACCTTAACTGTCAAAATCCATCCAGCCGTTTGGAAGATACGAGGTAACATATAAATTTACATAAGTACATACATATATACAAGATACGCGCGAAAAACATAACCCTTCCTTGGCAGTCGGGTAAAAATGGAGATATGTATTGAATTTAATTTTAATTAGGTCTGTCTTGTCTAATTTTCTCCTTTCTGTTTTACGACGCCATCGGCTGATTATAAGTAATATATAATGCAATACATAGAAATTTGCGTCGATGATACAGGGCTTGTTCGCTATAAGCCAGCCAGTTTGCTAATAGTTAACTCTCCCAGTGACATCGGCTTTTTTACGATCTGCTAGTCTTCTCGACCGCTAACTCGCTCACTCGCTAGCTTTAAAACTGGCTTGTAGCTTGTAAACTAGCCCTGTATCATCGACGATTTACCGAAATTAATTTACTTTATAAAATATCCATAAAAAATGTATTAAAGCATAAGCTAACTACTACAATCTTTATTACAAAATTTACAAAAGGAAACAATTGTGCCAATATAGCCCGTTGCAAACGATCTGTAGGTAGCTCAACTGCTCCAACTCGATACCCGATGGCAGCGTGCCGAGGATACTGGCTGCATTGCCTCTTTCAGCCTTGCTATACAGGCTTATTCTTTGGCCGAGATAGCTGCCAGCCCTCTGATCACGCGTCGCATCGACCAGACGCTCTGACAACATTTTGAAAACGCGGAAGGCTCCCATTCTAGTCTGATATATGTATATCTCAAAGAAATGCTCTCTCGCTAGATTTTAAACTCGCCGGCTTGTAGCTTGTAAACTAGCCCTATGTCATCGACGTTTTACCGAAATTAATTTACTTCATAAAATATCCATTAATTTTAAGTTTTTTTATATAATTCTTCACTCAAACACAGTAACAGGCATCAGCTAGCTAATACGCAACATCTGCTGCCCAAAAAAAAAGCAAATCAAATTTTTTTGTCGCGCCAAATCTATTGATTTTATTTTTTAACCCTATTGTTAGGGTATCGTAGAGTTGAAGGGTACGAACAAAACTTGCTAATTTCGAGCAAAAAGGATTTTTTACGTTAAATTCGATACGTCGATAAATGAAGGGAGTTTAAAAGAAAAAAAAAACGTCATGTTTTTTAACTCGTTTTTTGCGACTGTACAATTTTTTTTCACTATTGTAACCGAAATTTATAACATTCATAGCTAGTCAACCGCACTATATAAAACAAATACACACCTAATTAAAATTACAAGTTTGACGTTACTGAATACAGATGGCAAAAAAAAAATGAAAAATGAAGTTGAATTTTTGACAAAATAAATTTGATAAAAATTGGATAACTGTTACCGTTAGTCGTTTTCCTATAGCTTTGCGTCAGACGGTACCCATCATGAATAATAATTTAAGTGTTATTCATCGTTTGACAAACCCGGGTACCTAGCGCTCGCAGCTCGCCGCAGCTCGGCTCGGGCGCCGCACTCGCACATTTTGTGGAAACCCCAAATTCTGTCTGCACAGATACAACGTAGTAACCCTTTCTGCATTGCCCAAAATTTTTTGGTTATTAAAAATTTGTGGTGTATAAGCAAACGGATATAAGCTACTTCTTATCCCTGAGCGAATAAAGCTGAGGGAAGTAGCTAGTGGAAAGAAAATACTTATTAGACAGATAAAAAGTATTGAGCGATTTTTTTTTTCATGAAAGAATCAGCTGCTTGGCAGAACGGGCGACCGACAAAAGAGGTTTTTTTATGTTTTTTTTTATTTGAACGTACGCGAAAGGGATGTAATATAGTTTTTTTTATTGTAAAGCGATTGAACGTAAGGTTGGATGAATGTGGATAAGCCTTGCAATACAAAGAGGCAATGCAGCCAGTATCCTCGGCACGCTGCCATCGGGTGTCGAGTTGGAGCAGTTAAGCTACCTATAGATCGTTTGCAACGGTCTATGGGTAGCCCAATTGTTTCCTTTTGTAAATTTTGGAATATATATTGTAGTAGTTAGCTTATGCTGTAATAAATAAGTCTGGATAATGCTGTAATGGATAATTTTGTATAATGTTACTTTAAAGTAAAAATCAAATTCAATTTAAAATAATATGTTTAAAGTTTCATTTCTCAAAATGGACGACTATAGCGTTGCACCGGCCAATGTTAAAATCTTGTAGCACTTTTCTGGTCATGCGTAATCTCGCACCATTAGGAGAGCGCTTCGCTCGTCTCGTCAGCCGTCACTTATTTAGATAAATAAATGTAATGCATTCTAAATACATTTAATTTTATTAACATGCAATGCCCAACTAAGCTCAATCCCATAAAACTGCTATAACTCGTAAAGAAAGCGAGATAGAGCAAAATCATAAAAACGTGGTTTTTAGATTTTAATAAACACTCTTTTTTTTTCCGAAATTATATTATAGTCAAAGCTGGGGATAAAAACTATTCTTATATAAAATCAATTGATAATAGACGTATCCATACAAAAACTACGCGTTTTATTTTTGCAAAAAAACTTTATTCTTCATCCGCGAGGTGTTGGAACAAAGGGTTCCGTATGGCGTACAACCGATGACAGATTAGGGATCCTTGCAGTTTGGTGGACTTGAAAACGGAAAATATTAAAAATGAATCTTATCTTATATAAACTATTATCTTATCTAAAGTTTCTCGTTTATTTCATACTTACATACAATTTTAACAGAAAAAATAAAAATAAAAACAATAAAAATACCGATAAAAATTAAGCCCTAAACTATTCTGGTCATGGGTAAGAGTGATCTATTACCTTTATGAGAGCGCTTACCTAGTTTTATCACTTCTTTTGGATAAAAAAAATCTAGGAAGAACTTTTCTAGGCACAATTTACAATATGGGGTACATTTATATCTATCTACATTCTACAGCCAATTGCTAGTATTTCTTACTAAATCTGCAGTCTAGACTCCTAGACAGGCACACCGTAATGCAAGCCCTTAGTTGGAAATTGGCTCAGAACTGGTGCTGAGGAGAAAGCTAGATTTATAGGGTCGCTTTAGACGATGCATTTGAGGTGCAAGTTACGACATTACAAATAACATTACACATATACACCGCAAATTTTTAATTACCAGAAAAAAATACGCATAATCAGTGGCCGTTACTGAACACAGATACGGCAAAAAAAACTTTAAAACGTTTTTTTTTTAATCAATCAATAAATCGATGAACGCTGGTAGTCACGTTAAACTATCGTCCGAACACCAACTTACCAGACAACCAATTTTTTTTTTCTTAAAAAATATGATAAAATTTGGCTTACTCTTACCGCTAGTCGTTTTCCTATGGCCTTGCGTCAAAAAACCCATCATTGATAATTCAAGTTTTATTCATCGTTTGGCAAACCCGGGTACCTAGCTCGAGCCAGCTCGCCGCAGCTCGGCTCGGGCGCCGCACTCGCGCCGCTGTCACTCGCACATTTTTAAGTAACTCAAAATTCTGACTGCACAGATACAATGTACCCTTCTACATTGCCCATTTACTCGTTTTTTGTAGTAATTAAAAACTTGTGGTTTATATATAAAAGGCTTTATCCTGACTTACTGAAAAACAACGTACCTACAGGCCAAACCGCTGAACGTAGAGACTTGAAACTTGGAAGGTGTGTTAATTACAAAGTGCAGGCACGTACTAAGAAATTTCTTAATTCGCAACGCAAAAGAAGAAGCTTGTACTTTTAAGTAGTAGCTATTAAGGGTAATCGTCAAGGCAAATTTCCATACAAAATGTTTCGGACAAATACTCAAAAAGTACGACGTGTTATAGTAATTTCTTCACTCTATTCGTTTCGTCTATGTTTTCCGATTGTGTCAACAAGAATTAGTAAGGTTTCATATTTTAAATTATATTTTATACGTGTTTTAAAATTAACACTACTCATTTAAAAACACGCATAAAATCCAAATTAAATTATGAAACCTTACTAATTTTTGTTGACACAATCGGAAAACATAGACGAAACGAATAGTGTGAAGAAATTACTATAATTTGGTGTACTTTTTGAGTATTTGTCCGAAACATTTGGTATGGAAATTTGCCTTGACGATTACCCTGAAGTACTTGTTATCTATAAACGCTACAGCTTATGGTTTGGCTACTCGTAGCTCTTCTAAACCAGTTCTGATTCTTGTGTATAAAAAAAATGTCTGGCGAGTCTGCAGACGGAGTTCGTCGGCTTCACAGACTATACTATAATATACTATACTATAGGGTAAAACCGGGATAGATGCCCCAGAAGAATATGTAACCCATTTCCTAAAAACCTTCAAATGACACTACGTTTATACGGAGAAAAAAAATGGAATAGCGAGACGAAATAGCAACCGATAGATATTTTTGATTCTAATACGGTTTAAGGGGAATCCTCAAATCCGAATACGTGTTTTAAAATTAACCCAACTAACTTAAAAACACGTTAAAAATCTAAATTAAAGTATGAAACCTATAACTTTTTTTATTGACGAAATCAAAAAACATGGACGAAACGAATAGTGTGAAGAAATTACTATAATACGGCGTACTTTTTGAGTATTTGTCCGAAACATTTTGTATGGAATTCGGATTTGAGGATTCCCCTTAAAACATGTATGTCAAAGTTGCTTAGTGCTGACACTAAGCAATTTCATAAATTGTGAACAGATACTAAGAATAAACATTTTCCCTGTTCGTAGGGAATTTTAGTTTTAAGACCTGCAACTCTTTTTAACCTTGCAATGTTTCCTGTTTGGAATACGAATCTAGTTCTAATATAGTGCATATGTAATTTTAGTTTTATATCGATTGTATTCTGCTTGTGAAATAAATAAAATAAAATAAAATAATATAAAATACAACCGATAATATATTTTCTTGTTACCCTTTACTAACTTGTGTTAGCTAGAACTAATAAATTGTAATCGTTACTAAACTATATATTATATTGCGGGTTCCACAAGTAACTCGGTTCTATAATTATTTTTTTTGATAAATAGAAATATTTATATATGTATTATTCTCGCTGTCACAAATTCAACTAGAATTTTAGTAACCATAACGAGTAATTTTTCAAATTATTGCTATCTGTCACCCTGCTCTGTCCGCCGAGGGTGACAGATTGATTTTCGCAAGTAAGGTTTTTAGGAAAAGCGGCACTTATCCTTCTGGGGCATTTTACCCTGCTTTACCCTACTATAACATATACCTTGCGATACAAAGAGGCAATGCAGCCAGTATCCGGCACGCTGCCATCGGGTATCGAGTTGGAGCAGTTGAGCTACCTATAGATCGTTTGCAACGGTCTATGGGTGGCCCAATTGTTTCCTTTTGTAAATTTTGTATTCTATATAGATTGTAGTAGTTAGCTTATGCTGTAATAAATTGGTAGAGCCTATGTTCAAAAAATTCGTTATCAGAAATATTTCATAATATGGACTTACTACAATGTGGTTATCAATGTTTGTATGATGTTTGTATGTGTGACGTCACATGTATAGTCACACCCACCGGAAGTACTACAGACATAACAGATAAACAGACAAAATAACATTGTTTTGTTAAAATACCACCGTTACGTTTACAATGTAACATAATATTTTTGATGTTTAACATCTTTCCTCTCGCTTTCTGTCAATTTGTGGCAGTAATTTCGTGAAATGCAACGGAAGTGTGTGACAGGAAGCTAGCTGACAGATGGTACCAACCTCAGAAGAATTAATTTTTATGTGTAACATATTTCCTCTCGCTTTCTGTCAATTTGTGGCAGTGATTTCGTGAAATGCAACGGAAGTATGTGACAGGAAGTTAGCCGTCAGATGGTACCAACCTCAGAATAAAATAAAGTAAATAGAAACCTTACAAAAAATAAGATGACGGATATTACAAAGTTATGCCTAGATCACAAGTACCGAGTAATCGGCCGAGACAGTAAAATGTTACTCGGCCGAGACAGTGAAAGCTTATGTCACTCGTTTAGCCGAGCACTCGGCGCTATGTTTATACGTACCGAGAGCACTGTCTCGGCCGAGTACTGGGTACGTGTGATCTAGGCATTAAATAATTCTTCTTATCGTGTCACTAGTTCTTTCGATCCAGTGTGATGAAAGGATTTTAATTGCACCTCGAAGTGGCTCTTTTCGTGCACTCAAGAGACTCATCTAACCAAAATCCTGCAGGGGACATATCCCCAAAATTAAAGACCCACCTAGACAAAATCCTGTAGGGGACACCTCCCAAAGATAAACCCTCATCTAGACAGAATCCTGTAGGGGACACCACCCAAAATTCGAAGCTCTTTCACTTACAAATTGTGTTTGTATTTTTCAGGTGGTGGTAGCAACTTCACGTCTCTGACGTTACTCAAGGATTATATTCTACCAAATGAAGTACTTTTTACGAAAATTTCAGGTAAATACTGAATGAATGACATTTTTTTACTGTATATCAAAAGAAAAAAAATATAAAGAAGAAAATATTACGAATATTAAGTACTTTAATATTATAAAATGCGAATATTTGTAATATGATAGTCCTACATCGCTTCTCTTAAAATATATGACTGAAAAGGGTAGAAACGTGGTACAGCCGGGGTACAAACACGTACAAATCGGGTACAACCAGGGTACAATCGCTTTTCCTAAAATCTATGACTGGGAAGTGTACAATCAGATACAAATAGGGTACAACCGGGGTAAAATCAGGTTCAAATGGGGTACAGCCAGGGTACAATTGAATAAATTATCGAATTAAAATCAATAAACTTGGTTCCTAGGTTCGCACAGATAAAGCCATAATATAGAGTCATAATGCATAGCAACATAGCAAGTCTAGACAGCTAGACACCCCACCCTCACTTACACCTACGTGTCGAGACGGCAGCTAGACGCCCTTACCGGCTATTTTGGGATGTTTTATTGAAATCATTTCATACTCATTATTGTTTAAAATATTTTACAAATACATAGGTTTTAGTTCACAGAAAAAATACTAATTCATTACAAGCTGGCCTACTCAAATAAATTAATTAATTATTTTGGACATTTCACACAATGCCAGAACAGAATAACCAGGACCAGATAACTGGATACAATACAAAAATACTTTTTTTAACTAGCATTTTTTTTAATCACTAGTTGAAGCCCGTAACTTATTTTGCGTTGCGAATTAACAAAAAATCCTGGTGTAGTCGCTGTTCGTGCGTCGACATTTTAGGTAAACAACGAGTTTGGTTGCGTTTCGTGCGTTTTTCAAAACAGTGATAAAAATACCTTCCCTGTTGGTGGCGGTTCGTGCGTTCTTTAAAATTTCATTGTTTTGAATAGAATGACAATAGGGCTGCAAAACTATTAGACATTCCAATTATATATTAATTATTATAATTAATCCTTAAGGTCAAATGATTGTAGTCTCAGTGGTTTGATAAATAAAACTAGAATGATTTAAATATTAATAATAATATATTTTATGCCTAAACAAAAACAGTATAAATTAAAAAGTAACACATTAAAAATTAAGAAATTATAATATCAATCTTTAAATTTTAAGGCAGATAATCAAAAACACAACAGATTTGTCAGTATCAGTTTGAAAAAATCAGTCTTGGTCATTATTATAATTCTTACATTAATATTTTAAAAACCATGTAGGTATAACATAAAACTTTCCTATTACTCGCTTCACTTCTCGATGAACATGTCCTCCGAATTTCGAGTCTCTCATTCAGTGGTTTGACTTGTAAGTTGTCTGCAGTCAATCAATCATGCTTGACGATAATGCAAAATTTTGAGTCATGATCAAAATTTTGAGTCTCTACGTTCATTGGTTTGGCTTGAGCGTCCATCTATCCACTTTCACAAACATTCGCCTTTAAAATTATTTTTTGTTATAGGTAATATAATGTTAAAAAAGTTACGATAAATGCTAAGCACTCTCCGAATGGTAAGAGATCTCCTAATGGTGAGAGAAAAGACTCCTTTCCCTGACTAGAACAGAGCTACACAGGATAATATTAGTGTGATACGTTAATTGGCACTCTAATAACGGTGTGTTTTTATGTTTCTTACGGTTTTGTGCTAAAAACAGTATTATCGGTAAAAAAAGCTCACCCCTGTTGAACGCCATCTGCCAGATTTCTCACGACGCGGATTTTTTTACTTTTTACAAAAAGATCGGTCTCACACCTGTCTGGTTTTTTTTAACAATACTAGCGGAATTTCGCGCTATTTCGCACGATTGAGAAAAAGATCTGTCAAGATATTTATTATCTGTGTTATCCACTTTATTATAATAAAAGTATGTTATGTACAATCACAGAAACTTATTAAAGTATAGAACCACATATTGGTACATTGAAAATGCACCAAGAAGTGGATCTAAATAAAACTTCTAGTACATTTTGGTCCGAGGCTAAATTTAGAAAAAGAGAAGAAACAGGGCTAGATAAATATTATACCTACCTAAAAATAATAATAACTAGGCTTTTACTACTAATTTTTAATGTTAAGGGGTATCCTCAAATCTGAATTCCATACAAAATGTTTCGGATAAATACTCAAAAAGTACGCCGTATTATAGCCTTTTTGGGTATTTGTCCGAAACGTTTTGTATGGAATTCGGATTGGAGGATTAGCCTTAATAAAACTACATCGTAAAAATAACAAACATTATTTGAAAATAGAGATATTTAATTTTTATGGTATTACAGGGTGTCTGAAAATGTTCTGTCCAGTATTCCGCCACCATTTTGGTTCGGTACTGTCTATCTTGGTGTTCTATAGAAACACCGTTATTCATCTATGATTACATATTATACATATTTTATTTTTAAGCAGCTTAAATTCATCTAACACAAAACTGAGTTTGCGTTGCGAAAGAAAAAACTTTTTCAACCGACTTCAAAATAGGCGGAGGTTATAAATTCGTTTGATTTTTTTTTGTTTGTTACCTCAGAGATATGTTTTTAATTTTTGAATTTGAAAATCGTATCAGTACTTTGGTTTTGAAATCAAAATAACTGAAAAAAAGTCGTTGAAATGAACAAAATTGCGTATTTCGCTTCCCTGTGACTTGTCAGTGGTGCCTACGGTCACTAGAACAGTCCAATTGAAGTCTGTTGTTGTATGATTTTGTAAAAACTTGATTATTATTAAAATTATGCTTAATTTTTTTCAGATGGCAGCTTTCTTGGTAGACACGAAAGGAGCAAAGTGGTCATAAAAAAGGAATACATTTTTGTAATCAAAATAATGTAATATAAGTAATAACACATATCTATGGTAAGATTTTCCAAATTATTAATTGTATTTTACACACTTTTGGCTTTTGACGACACGGATGGTCGAGTGGCAAGTGTGGACTACATGTGTACTACGTGTCGCGGGTTCGATTCCCAGTTAAGGACAAATATTTGTGTTGATTTTTTGGGAGCATGGAAAAATATTTTCAAAAACTGGTCGCCTGGCTAATTCTTCGCAAAGATTGTCTTTAGCGATTCAGCTAGGAAATGTAGGCAGTATTTTTGGGGATTATTCACACCTGTCACCTTGCTCTATCCGCCTAGAGATAGGACAAAAAAGTTCTATCTGTCCCCCCGTTTCTTAAAGGGAGACAGATGTGGAACCAATGCACCAATGCACTATTCTGTTTTGAGATGTTATGATGTGAATGTGTATAAATTACAATAGTTTATAAGTAAGATAATTTTTGCCATAGAAGTATTAAAGTAAAGAATCACACTGTAGGTACAGTCAGCTACACAGACAAGTATACACTCCAGAGCTTTAACATTAATATTTGACTCTTGATTTTGCAAAGTCATTTTTCTTCTGCTAAGTAAGATGACTATATTAATTTGAAAATTGTTGCGTGCACTTTTCTTCGTAAAATTAAGGGAAATTTAAATGTGAAAGCTTGAGAGTGTACACATGTCTGTGCAGCTGACTGTACATTAAACCAAAAGGGATCTATATAAGCTGAACTTCTAGTTTGGTCCAATACTAAATTTCAAAACCGTAAAGTACGTCTTTGTATTACAAGATGAATCTGTAAAAACATATTTTCATAACTTGCTTTTTTTGATGCTAAATACCTTTTCTTCGTTTTACCTATTTTTATTTCGTAACTTTTGATTTTGCGCGAAAATGCACATTGATATAAAAATAAATCAAAATTAAAAAAAAAAAACCTGAAATTCGTTAAATATGTATTTAAAAAAAATGTATATTAAAAAAAAAACATTGTGTATTTTTGTATGTTTTTAGCGACCCCGTAGGAACTGAAACCCGTAGATCCGAACTTGTGCGCATTAGTCGTTGGGGACAGCGACAAATTGTCGCGCTACTGGCGAGACTTGTCGCGCGACTGATGAATAAGACTTTTGAGGCATGACGAGACTTGTCACGCGACTTTTTGTCGCGTATGTCCCCACACAAGTTTGGTGATACGCGGGCGTAGTTCTTACGGAAATTCGACGAGAATTTTCTGCCTATTCTTATGTTTTCTTATTTCGTGTTATTATTATTTATCTTTTTATTTTATTTTTCACACCACCTGCTCGACAATGTCCAATTACATATCATGCTATCATCAAGGTAAAGCAAAGCATTAACTCCCAAGGGAGGTAATGTTGTATGAAACTCCCAAGGGTGTTATGTGATTTGAATTTGGAAATTCAAATTCGTGTGAAAACTCGTGGAAAACTCTAAGTAAAAGAACGCCCATATGGCATTGTAAAAAGGTTTGTTCGAAAATCACTCATAAAAAAAAAGGCGCGACTTCAAAGATTGTGAAACAAAAGACGGTGTTCGCTGCTGGAGCCCTGACTTTTTATTGCCTCGCAGAAGGTGTGAAAAGTAGAGTATGCTCCTCTGGGATAAAGCCTGTCTTCGTCTTGGGTCGTCTTGAACCCCTCGCGTCACTCAGGACTCTACATAACTCGTTAGCTCAGGGTTCAATATGCCACCCGCGACATAAGACACTGCTTTATCCCCTTAGTGCATAATCTACTATTATTTACTTATAACTTAATATAATTATGTACCTATAAGTTAATTACCGACACTAAAAATATACGTAAGGTGTTTAAATTATTGACTTATTTAAAATTCAGTTTCGCTTATTATGTAGAGTCCATTCATGTCAATCATAAACATAAAATACCCCCATAACATCTTTCTTCTCGCTGTGTCAATATATAGGAGTAATTTCGTGATAATGGATCGGAAGTGTGAAACAGGATGATGGTCGTCAGATCATACAAAAAAATGTCAGATGTTACACATCATACTGTAAGGCTCGTTCGTTTTATTTTAATTACGATAATAAAAGAAATATACTAAGAAGAAGAGAAGAAAAGAGAAGAAGACATACCGCGGGCGGGGTGAGGTAGTAGGTTGTATAGTACTGTATTACACCTTCGAGGCGACACTGTATAATCTGCTAACTTCCCTCGCCCGCGGACTTGCGTCGAGAGAAGAGAAGAGAACTGAAGATAAGAGAAGAGAAGAGAAGAGAGTGTGTGAGTATGGCGAGTATACGAATACATAATGGTTTGTAGCCAGCCACGTTAGACATAAATGACATAAAAATCATAGAGTGTCTGTATAGAATCAAATGAATATCATAATATATTTTTTTGGAATCTTCAGAGGAAAATGGGTAATTGTGCTAAGTTAGTTTAAGTAGGTACTAAGAAAATAAAATATTAGAATAAGAAATAGAAGATAACTTAGTTTATTAGGCATTATTTAATATTATTTAAATGTAGTATATTTTAGATTATATTCAAATAATTATTATACGTGCGAAAGAACAAACTGTTGATTTTTTTTACTCTAGCACTTTGTACTACAAATTCACACAGTTTTTGACAATAAAGTATTCTTATTCTAATAGATAAAGTATGAAGCATTATTGATAGCATATTTTTTAAGCAAATATGATTTAAACTTTAACTTATTGTGGGTATTTTCATCTGATTTTCGAAGGTAAAGTTTTTTAAGAAACGGGGCACCTATTTTTGAGTCTTTTATTCCGATATTTTTCAGGTTTTCGCTTTTTACACAGCAACTTACATAAACACACATATATACATATTTTGTTTGTATTATGTATAAAGCATTATATCATTTACCATGAGAAACTTCACATAGCTACGTCAAGCTATACCACTTGTGGCTTGTTAGATGTATGTAGCTACATATGTTATGTACCCATCTAGGTACAGAGTATTTTTTTATTTTAGTAACTTAAATATATCTATGAAATAAAGACGCCTCTGACAACGAGTCTTAACAAAATTAGACTTAGAGAAACCTAAAAAAGTAATAAATAATTGTGGGTGACTTAAAGGTGCTGGTAAAATGAAAATTAATATATCGAAGAACTTAAATGATATAAAGAATCTTGCTCAGCCGACACAGGGTAGATAAAATGTAGCCACCTACCTCTGCCACTTCCACTCGACACTCCTGATGCAGACCAGCTAAGCACGGCTTCAGCAGTCCAATCCAGAGTATTATGATGGTAGCTACCAAGTCAATCAACACAACACAAGCACAGTCACTATGAGAACGTCTCACGCGACACGCGATGAATAAATACGTGTGGTGTGTGCGACAACCAAAGGGCAACTGGTTGTGTTAGGCTCTAGCCGCCGGTAGACGGTAAAAATAACTGAAATGACGGTAGTCGTAGGAAAGGCGGATGACAAATGTCAGGTATTGACCTCTCGCTCTGTGAATATATCTCTGTCTCTTTCTTTTCACTTTGGATGGACGTAATTGTTTTCACATATTTCACGGTTTCTACGTATTTCTTGCTCAATCTTTTTCACTATGCACTTTCTTCGGTAGGTTCTGCTGCTCGTCGCCAATGTTGTATCTTCAATAAAACCCGTAAATTGATTAATTACGTTTATTTAGCCGACCGACAGCTATTGTGCTCCCGACGTGTGTGCCATAGGATGGCTGGCCGACCATGGATTCAGGGTTTGATTGTAGATGTGTCGGTACCGGATGTAAGTTATATGATAGATGTTGAAGGATTAACATGGAAACGCCATGTTAATCAAATGTTAGATTGCTCGCAATCACTATGTGAATAATGGCATGTAGACATATAAGATAGATTAAATAAGTTATAATACAACTAAGTATACTGTAGAATGTAAAATAAGTGTGGGAGAGTGTCAGGTATTGACCTCTCGCTCTGTGAATATATCTCTGTCTCTTTCTACACGGCCCTTGTCGGGAGCACGATAGCTGTCTTCTAAATAAACGTAATTAATTAATTTACGGGTTTTATTGAAGATACAACAACAGCCAAATTATCCTACCTTACATTTTTAAACTGAGCAAAGATCGAACTATAAGAATAAAATAAAAATATTTATTTCGGACAACTACCATACAAAAATAAAAAACATTAAAAAGACAACATATATATAATAAAGAGTTTAAAACTGAACTTAAATCTTTTATTTTATAAATATACCTTCCCCTCACATCCTATTCCATCTTACCTCAACCACTGAAGACGAAAGTTTGAGAGATGGATGAATAGAATAATTGTTGCTTAATCACGCCGAATCTACTGAACCAAATCTACTGGGCTGGTATTCGACTTATAATAATACCGATGTTCATCACACTAATGTTTGTCCTGAAACGGGAATCGAACCCGCGACAACTGCGTGGCAGTCCAAAACACTTGCCACTCGACCAATCGTGTCGTCAAATGTCGTAAATGACTCATTCGATTTCGATAAATGACTGCAAGCTGCCATTTATATAAATTCGACAAATTAATAATGGATCTACTTTCAGAAATATATTTCAGTGTAATCGTCATCTGTAGTGACTTTTCTGAACTAATTGAATCTACTATTTGCCAATAGATGGCGCAACTACAAATTATACAGTCAAACCTTAAAATAATAATATTCGACATATTTTTAGAGTAATTGTCATCTGTAGTGACTTATCTGAACTAATTGAATCTTCTACCTATCAAAAGATGGCGCAATTGTTAAATTTTATTCGTGAAAATAAATGTTCTAAGCTAAAGCCTATCTACTCATTCATAGATGGCACTGTCCAGCACTGGTTTAGTGATATATGAATAAGAATAAGAACATTTTTATTGTGAAAACTGGTACAAAAGATGGTCATATTTTTAAACGTTAGGAGCAAACAGTTTTGTCTGTTTCGGACGTACAATATTTTTACATTGGCAAATTACCTATTATCTAAGTATAGGTACACCAAAACATATTTAATAAAGTTTTTTTACCAAAATAAACAAAGAAACTCTAACATTATTTTTTTTAATTAACCTACTATTTTACTAATATAATAAAAAATAATAATGTTACAAACGATAGATGGCGATGCCAACATATTTTTATACAACATAGTTTCTATGAGTCAAAAATTATCTTCAGAATCTAATGAACTAGAATTTGATCACAGCAAAAAACAGCTAAAAAAGTATTATTACAAGAAGTTTATGAAGAAAAAATCGGCCAAACACTGCAAAATACCTTTAGTATATGTGTTAGGTAGCTTAACTGATCCAACTCGAAATAAGATGGCGCGTCGAGGTATTTTGGCTAAAAACGCCTAATAATTATGTAAAAATTCGATATGAGTTTTAAAACTTAAATAAAACAAGTTAAATAGTTAACAATTTACTAGCAGAAGAATCCTACATCTACATCGCATCACTAAACTAATAATTTACAAATAAAACTAAGTTAAACAATTACTTAAATTTTACAAAGACAAATTATAATTTTTAAATAGTAATATTAAAATTAACACTTTATTTGGATAACTATTTTTGTCAGAGGAAAAATTCACATTAATTTTGATAGAATTATACATTTTCCAAAAGTAAAAAAGTTTTCTCTATAAAACCTTCGTCTTATTATTTTGAACTTTTTTGAAAAATAAATTTCCCTGTAAAATACAATACAACATAATATTGAAAACAAATTTAATTTCTTTGAACAAAAGCATTTTTCATAGAAAATACATTGTCAAAGTTTTAATCGAAAATATAACAAAAGAAAATACGCATTGGTTATTATTTTCTTGAATTTATGTCGGGTACAATCTGAAACAAATATAATATTATGAAATGACAAGAAACTGATCGAATATAAGTGATTTAAGATAATTGATTGAAAACTTTATTAAAAACTTTGGTTTTCTGTTCGTTGACTCTTTGGTTTAGTTGAACTAAAGTTAAGTTAATTAAAACCTTTGTTTAGAAATTAAGCGGATTTATTACTAAATATATTTATATAATTTGTTGATATAAGTGATTTCTTGTTATTGTATCTTTATTCTTTTAAATAAATAAATACAATACAATACAACCCATTTAGGCAGCATCCTGCAGGGGTGATTGTGCTTTGACCCCTTGTTAAACTAACTTAACTGGGGTAAAGTTAGTTTACAGCTGGCTGGGGTAAAGTTAGTTTATTATCTGGCTGGGATTAAGTTAGTTTAACAGCTGGCTGGGGTAAAGTTACTTTAGTATCTGGATGGGGTAAAGTAAGATGCTGGCTGGGGTAAAGTTAATATAACAGCTGGCTGAGTTAATGTTAGTTGCTGACTGGGGTACAGTTAGTTTAATATCTAGCTGGGGTAAAGTAAGATGCTGGCTGGGGTAAAGTTAATATAACAGTTGGCTGAGTTAATGTTAGTTGCTGACTGGGGTACAGTTAGTTTAATATCTAGCTGGGGTAAAGTAAGATGCTGGCTGGGGTAAAGTTAATATAACAGCTGGCTGAGTTAATGTTAGTTGCTGACTGGGGTACAGTTAGTTTAATATCTAGCTGGGGTAAAGTAAGATGCTGGCTGGGGTAAAGTTAATATAACAGCTGGCTGAGTTAATGTTAGTTGCTGACTGGGGTACAGTTAGTTTAATATCTAGCTGGGGTAAAGTAAGATGCTGGCTGGGGTAAAGTTAATATAACAGTTGGCTGAGTTAATGTTAGTTGCTGACTGGGGTACAGTTAGTTTAATATCTAGCTGGGGTAAAGTAAGATGCTGGCTGGGGTAAAGTTAATTTAACAGCTGGCTGAGTTAATGTTAGTTGCTGACTGGGGTACAGTTAGTTTAATATCTAGCTGGGGTAAAGTAAGATGCTGGCTGGGGTAAAGTTAATATAACAGTTGGCTGAGTTAATGTTAGTTGCTGACTGGGGTACAGTTAGTTTAATATCTAGCTGGGGTAAAGTAAGATGCTGGCTGGGGTAAAGTTAATTTAACAGCTAGCTGAGGTAATGTTAGTTTCTGACTGGGGCAAAGTTAGTCGTAACTCACGTGCTACAGGAAGTGCGCCCCCAGCCCGAACTGCAGGCCGGCGTGCTTGCGGTCGTGAGGGCGCGCGCGCAGCGGCACGCAGTAGTTGAGCTCGAGGCGGGCGCTCCGCCCCAGGCGAAGGGCGACGCCCACGCCGCCCGCCACGCGCACGTCGCGGAGGGTGGACAGCGCTGAGATGCCACCCTCCTCTGGAAATTATTATCAATTAAGGGTAATCGTCAAGGCAAATTTCCATTCAAAATGTTTCGGACAAATACTCAAAAAGTACGCCGTATTATAGTAATTTCTTCACACAATTCGTTTCGTCTGTTTTCCGATTGTGTCAACAAAAATTAGTAATGTTTCATACTTTAATTTAGATTTTATACGTGTTTTAAAATTAATAACTTAAAAACACGTATAAAATCTATATTAAAGTATGAAACCTTTCACTTTTTTTGTTGACGAAATCAAAAAACATGGACAAAACGAATATTGTGAAGAAATTACTATAATACGGCGTACTTTTTGAGTATTTGTCCGAAACATTTTGTATGGAATTCGGATTTGAGGATTCCCCTTAACTTTAGTAATCAAGGTTTTACAAAAACATACAACAACCGGCTTCAATGGGACTGTTCTAGTGACCGTAGGCACCACTGACAAGTCACAGGGAAGCAAAATACGCGATTTCATTTACTTTGACGACATATTTTTTCAGTTATTTTGATTAAAAATCTAAACTACTGAACCGATTTTGATGAAATTTCTATGGGGCCAATCTGAAAATATATCCTCTCAAACAAAAAAAGTATTTCCCTTCTGCCAAAATCCGCTATCCACGAATGTTGAGAGTTAATAATGATTAATGATTATCGGTGGTGATTAATGATAGTTGGTGATTATCGGTTAAGTTTGGTGATGATGAGTGTTGGTCGGTGATGATCAGTGACGACCAATAATAGTTGGTGATGATTAGTAAAGATCAGTGATAATTGGCGATGATCGGTGTGTTCACTCACCGGGCATAGACAAGCAGCCGGCGTTCAGAAACACGTGGGATCTGAACAGTTCCCCTAACCCGCCTTTCCCCGCTTGGAAGGGTAATGGGGAGTACACGTGTACCCCAGATGCCCAGTACATCTGGAAATAACACGTTATTTATAAAAAAAATAAGCAAGCGTAAGGTTTATAAAAATAGGAAATTCTTATGCGGAAATATTGCCGACATTTTGGAATATTTTATTTCGATACTCTTTTAATTTGTATCGCTTTTTCTTATCTCAATCGATCAAATTCTGACCGTTTTTGTTGCATTAAATACTGTGTATACTTGCGTTCTGGCAATTCACCTGTATACTAGCACTGCAGAAGTGTTGGTACTGGCACTACAGTCTTGTACGTGCACTTCACCCCCGATACTGGCACTTCACCCCCGTGCCGCACTTCCCCCCGTGCCGCACTTCCCCCCGTGCCGCACTTCCCCCCGTGCCGCACTCCCCCCGTGCCGCACTTCACCCCCGTGCCGCACTTCACCCCCGTGCCGCACTTCACCCCCGTGCCGCACTTCACCCCCGTGCCGCACTTCACCCCCGTGCCGCACTTCACCCCCGTGCCGCACTTCACCCCCGTGCCGCACTACATACCTTCCCGCCGGTGGCGAGTCCGTCGCAGTGCGGGCCGACGCCGCGCTGCTGGAAGCCGCGCAAGGTGGTAGCACCGCCCAGGAACAGGTGCTCCGGGATCTCGGTGCCGAACACGTCGTGGAGCACCCCGCACGCACCAGACAGTTGGAGCACCTATGACGTATACAACTTGAGTGTGAATATTCATAGATTTGGGTTGAATTTAGTTTATATTTCATAGCATATACACCACTAATTTTTCATTACATAAAAAAAATAAACGGGCAATGCAGACGGGGTACTACGTTGTATCTGTGCAGTCAGAATTTTGATTTCTACAAAATGTGCGAGTGACAGCGGAGCGAGTGCGGCGCCCGAGCCGAGCTGCGGCGAGCTGGCTCGAGCTAGGTACCCGGGTTTGCCAAACGATGAATAAAACTTGAATTATTATCAATAAAGAGTACCGCCTGATGCAAATCCATAGGGAAAAGACTAACGGTAACAGTTACCCAATTATTTTTTTTTTTTTTAATTAACTAAAATTCTACTTAATTTTTTTGCCATATCTGTGTTCAGTAAAGGCAAATGACCATGTGTATTTTTTTTCTGGTGATTAAAAATTTACCGTATATAAGAAAAAAATGTAACTGTGAGTCTAATTTTAAATAAATAATATATAGACAAACAAACATTCACACTCACACCCCTGCACTAGGATTCCCTGTGTCGCAGGTGGCATGGACACATACAACACATCACAACATACAAGACCCGAGAACAAACATTTGTGATCGTCACAAATATTTGCCCCGGCCGGGGATCGAACCCGGAACACCAAGCTTCGTAGGCAGGGTCACTACCAACTAAGCCACGGTGTCGTCATATATATGATAGATAAATAAATAAAATATATCAATAACGGTGTTCATATTGAATAGATTTTTTTTTCAGTTACTTTGATTTCAGAACGGTACTGAACAAATTTTCATGAAATTTCTTCTGGAAGTATATCCTTTCAAATAAAAAATGTTTTTTCTAAGCGGTTTATAACCAAAAACATTCTGAGGTAAAAAAACATTCAACCGAATTGATAACTTCCACCTTTTTTGAAGTCCGTTTAAAAAAAAAAATTTAATCATCTTCTCTTAGTTCGGTCAATAAAGAGGTACTCACAATATGCTCAGCGAGTGAAAGATTGTGCTGCAACTTCAGTTCGTTCTTCAAATGGGCCACTCCGCCGCCCAAACCGCACACCTGGGGGACAGTCAGTGAGTCAGTGAGTCGGCTGGTGAGTGAGTGTGTCAGTGAGTCGGCTGATGAGTGGGTGAGTCAGTGAGTGAGTGAGTGAGTGAGTCAGTGAGTAAGTCAGTGAGTTTGAAAGTTAATTAGTCATTGACAGCAGATTAATAATGATTGTAAAATGTGCGAGTTTATTATGACAGTAAGTTATTGAGAGTAGATGAGTCAGTAATAAGTCAGTGAGTGAGTTGAGTAATTGGATAAGTGAGTTGAATGATTGGGGTGAGGAGGTGAATCAGTGGGTGTGAGTATATGAATGAAAAGTCGGCGTGTGTGTGTGAATGATGAGTCAGTGAGTGAGTGAGTGAGTGAGTCACCTCGCTGGAAAATTGCACGAACGCGCCTCGCGTCGGGAAGATGGGTTCGTCCCTGTGATCTACAGACACACTGTGTCGGACTACAGACTTCATCTGCGGACCTGAAAAAAAAATTCAAGATTGTCAACAAAAATTAGTAAGGTTTCATACTTTAATTTAGATTTTATACGTGTTTGTAAGTTACTAGGGTTAATTTTAAAATACGTATAAAATCTAAATTAAAGTATGAAACCTTACTAATTTTTGTTGACACAATCGGAAAACATAGAAGAAACGAATAGTGTGAAGAAATAACTATAATACGGCGTACTTTTTGAGTATTAGTCCGAAACATTTTGTATGGAATTCGGATTTGAGGATTAGCCTTAAGTGCATAAAGCAAGCCATTTTATCCGAGACGTTTATCAGCCCGAGCCAAAAGCGAACGCAACATATTTTTTTAGACGTGACCACGTCTAATAAATCGATTAACGCCGGCTGCATGCACGAAAACGTTGACGTCATTGTCGGTAACGCTGCCGTTGTCCGGAAACGCTCATTGTCCGGTAACGCTCATTGTCCGGTAACGCTGGTAGTCACGTTAATCTATCGTCCGTAAACCAACTTTACCGACAACCAATTGTTTACTATGTTATTTTTTTTATTTATTATCGCTCGACAGTCTCGTATGTCGAGAGTAGACTTACCGCTGCTCTCTCGCACCTTGAAGCTGGTGTTCTTGCTGAGTACTGCTGTATCGCGCACCATGCCTTCCCATTGGAGATTGTGGGTAGTCTGAAATAATGAAAGTTGTGGGTGAAAATGATGAAAGTTGTGGATGAAAACGACGAAGGTCGTAGGTAAAAATAATGGGGTGAAAATAAAGAAGGTTGTGGGTGAAAATGATGAAGGATGTGGGTGAAAATAAAAAGGATATGGGTGAAAATGATGACGGTTGTGGGTGAAATAATGAAGGTTGTGGGTGAAAGTGATGAAGGTTGCGAGTTTATAATGAAGGTTGTGGGTGAAAGTGATGAAGGTTGTGGGTGAAAATAATGGACGTTGTCATCTTCTTCCAATCGTGTCACTAGTTACTTCGAATCAGTGTGGTGAAAATATTTCAAGCGCACCTCGAAGAGGCTCCTTTCGTGCACTGGACATATGTTATTTCGAACTTTTTAGGTTCTACGACATGCCGGTTTCCTCACGATGTTCTCCTTCACCGTCAAGCACGTGTTTTTAATGCACACAGAAAAATCCATTGGTGTGCGACCGGGTTCGAACCCACGACGATCGAAAGTAGAGAAACCTTCCACTCGGCCAATGCGGCTTCAATGGACGTTAATTTAAATGAAATGAATTCGTAATACCTTGGGTGAGGTCCTGAAAGCCAAATCCAACAGAACTCCTCGGTCTAATAGACGGTATCCGGACCACGGGAACTCTTGGTTCTGTTGGTACACTGACGCGGACAACCTGCAATGTCAGTGAGTCAGTGAGTTTCTGGGGCGGAAGTGGGTCGGTGAGTTTGTTGAGTACAAGTGAGTGAGTGAGTTCTTTAAGGGTCTTTTCAACTTGGCGCTTCTCTTAAATGTATAAATGTTATAAAAACAGTCAAACATTATGTACAGTCGGCTCTGTAATTGTCTTTCCAACTTTCTATTTTCTCTTTTACACATGATGTGTTTGTGTGAGTGGTTTAATCACAGGAGAACACCGGCGTAAGCTGGGTGTTAAGACAATTACAGAGCCGACTGTAAATGGTTTCTTTATTTGATATATAAGTAGCCTGAAAAATTATGAATCAATATGAATATTCAATGAATTAAGTCAATGAGTGAGTGAGTGAGTCAGTCAGTAAGTTGGCAAATCAATGAGGGTTATTTACTGTGTGAGTCGTTTAGTAAGTCAGCGAGTGAGTGAGTCAGTCAGTAAGTTGGAAAATTAGTGAGTGAATGGGTTATTTAGTGAATGAGTCGTTTAGTAAGTCAGCGAATTAGTGGGTAAATGAGTCAGTGAGTCAGTACATACACGGGCACGGCGTGTTTGTGCGGGAATGGCTTAGTGGCGTGGAGGCTGCAGTTAGATGAGCTGCGGTGTCCAAGGCTGTATTCCGCCTGGATCTTCTCACCGCGGCCCAGCACATTAGGGAGTTTCACACCTGGAATATATTAATAATAAATATAAAGGAAATTTCACACAGCGCCATCTAGCTCCAAACTAAGCACAGCTTGTAATATGGGAACTAGATACAATATTACTTATATTTTCACTGGAATGTTAAAAAGGAAGGTTATATTCTACAAGTGTTTGTATATCTGTATGTCTGACTATAAAAATTAAGGTTAGCATCCACTAAGTAAAACTTTCTAACTTAAATATTTAATGTAGTTGCCCTCCATATGGCATGGCTATGGAACACCCTGTACAGTGATATTGTAAGAATATAACATAAAAACACCTTGTATAATGATATTGTAAAAACATCCTGTATATTGATATCATAAAAACACCCCGTATAATGATATCGTAAAAACAACCTCCATAATAATATTGTAAAAACACCATGTATATTGATATCATATAAACACCCTGTATATTGATATCATATAAACACTCTGTGTATTGATATTTTAAAAACACCCTGTATATTGATATCATAAAAACACCCTGTATGTTGAAAAAACCACCTATATAGTGATATTGAAAAAAAAACATACCTAATACAAGATTTCCTTCATTCTCACTGACAGTCGTGTTCACACCGCCGACGATGCGAGACAATTCCACCACTTGGAAGGTCACCTGCAATATAACAGAATATGATCGCTCCTATGACCAAAACAGTGGAGTGTATAAATACAACGTCCGATCCAGAAAAATATGTACTACTCAGGCGAATATTAGTTAATATTTATAGCATAGCAAAAAGAATAATAATAATATTGTAACTACATATGTATGTAAATTTATTAAAGTGAGTACCTAGCCCAGTACCAGCCCAAACAGAGGTCCCTTGTATCTACACACAAGTCCAGCAGGTACTTCGTTAGATCAAGGAACCCGAAGTTTTATATAGTACAGGTCGTGCAAATTTGCAATAGTAATAAATTGAATACCAAATATTATATATTATATACACATTTTATATTAGTGGACAATTTATATTATATTATAAGTATAAAAGTTACTCTACTCCACTGGCTGCCACTCTCGCCCGGCACTTGCTGCGTCCCCCGCCCCCCGCGCGGCGCCCCCCCCCCCCCTTTTGTTCTTCCTCTAATTGCTCTGCCTTATCATCACTTATCATCACCAAGTATTGCAGGACCTCTTCTCTATCAACATTATCCAATTCCACGCTGTACTTTGCACAAACGTCATTCGAGCCAGGTGTCATGTTCATTCGACCGATTAGTAGTAAATATTTTGGACATTATTCATAACGCCATCTAGCCCCACACTAAGTAAGCTTGTATTATGGGAACCAGATAACTGATAAAATACTTATCTACTTTTTTTTTGTAAATATGTACATACATAGAATACATAGAAAACACTCAGACCCAGGATAGACACCGATGTTCATTACACAAATATTTGTCCTGAGCGGGAATCTAACCCGCGACACCGGGCGTAGCAGTCTAAGACACTTGCCACTCGACCATCCGTGTCGTCGAAGTAATGCTCGTCCACTTTGGCGAATTTTAGTTCTGTCTCAAAATATCTGTGGTAATTTCGTAACATATTGTCAAAAAAAGTTTTAAATGTGAAATATACTAGAAAAAAAAATTAACGCCTTTTTTATTTCATTTTTAAAAATTTTTTTATTCACTACATGAAAAATTAATTTAATTTGAAAGTTTTTAAATTTAAATTACATAATTTAATACTTGGGTATTATCATAGTTAATTTATTGTAACTTGAAATTTGATTATTTATGGAATTAAATAAAATCACTTTTGGATTTTAAGGGTTCACTTTCAAAGCTTAAGGGGTCACATTTGGATCTTAAGGGGTCACTTCTAGATCCTATGGGGTCACTTTTAGATTTTTAGTAGCTTAATAAAATGGGCATAACTTTTTTATTACTTATGGTTCTTGAAATTAAAAGGTAGGTACTTACCTCAAGACCTTCCGGCGTAGACCCTGGACCGGAAGACACGTCAATTGACACGCCAATGTCCCGGAAACAGCCCATCGAGTCGAGAGCGCGACGCACCTGACGAGTCATTTTGATATAGGGTCACTTCACATGGATCCAGTGGGGCCACTTGGATTTTTGGGGTCAGTTTGGATCCAGTCGAGTCAGTTGGATCCAGTGGGGCCACTTGGATTAGTGGGGTCATTTGGATCCAGTGGGGCCTACTTAGAACCAGTGGATTAGTGGGGTCCAGGTTGGAACCAGTGGGGTCAGTTGGATTCAGTAGGGTTACTTGGGTCATAAAGGTCACTTTTGGATCATAAGAGTCACTTTTGGATCTTTACAAGTCATTTTTGGATCACTTTTGTATATGTGAAGTTTACTCAAAGATCAATTTGATTGTGTACCTTATCAGCTTCAAGGGTCAAATTACCTTATGTGCTCGTAGAATGACATCTTCAAAATCTGTGGCATGAAACAGTTCATCCACCGTGTTCCGTATGACGTCATCTTTGGTGCGGTTCAATCCATCTACATGTACACGATCCACTCGAGCCTGGAATTATAGACGTTTAATCCTATTGCTGGGCAAAGTTCAAGCAATAAGTTTATAATAGCTGGAATAAGTTGTCATGGTACTTATTAAAGCGTCCTCAGTAACTTCAAAAATAGATGGACTAAGGTTTTACAAAATAATACAACAACCAACTTCAAAGACTGTTCTAGTGACCGTAGGCACCACTAAAAAGTCACAGGGAAGTAAATAAATATTATTTTTCACTTCAATGATTTTTTTTTTAAGTTATTTTGTTTTAAAAACTAAACTACTGAACCGATTTTGATAAAACTTCAATGGGACTAATCTGGAAACTATGTTAAAAAAAGTGACACAAAATTATTCAAAAATCCAAGACTGTGTGACAGACACATCAGCGAAAGCTGCTCGTCTATCAACAAATAAATAAGTAAATATAATCTGTGGCAGCTTTGATAAGTGACAGATAAACATACCCTGACTCCGTTTAGCCGGATGGTGGGTTTAGAAATAGGGACATCCTCCAGATCGACAGGGTCTTCGAACTCAAACAGACGGTCTCCAGAATCCGCAACGCTTTCATTTAGAGACTGAAATTGAAATCATTTAAAATTTATTTAAAATCATTTGATGACACCGTGGCTTAGTTGGTAGTGGCCCTGCCTACGAAGCTTGATGTTCCGGGTTCGATCCCCGGCCGGGGCAAATATTTGTGTGATGAACACAAATGTTTGTTCTCGGGTCTTCGATGTTGTGATGTCTTGTATGTGTCCATGCCGCCTGCGACACAGGGAATCCTAGTGCAGGGGTATGAGTGTGTGAATGTTTATGAATGAATTACCATCATCAATAGGTTAAGTGGCAAGTGTTGGGACTGCCACACCGGTCTCGCAGGTTCGATTCCTGCTTCAGGCATGGAGGAACAAAGTACTTTAGGGCAAACATTTGTATGATGCACATCAGTGTTTGTCTCGAGCCTGGGGGGTTTTCTGTGTATTTTCTCAGTCATGTATTTGGTTCCCATAGTACAAGATTGTTATGGGCTAGATGGCGTAGTGTGAAAAGTTTTTTCAGTATTATCAACTAGTTTTACATAGAAAAATGGGTCTATAATAATAATTGTGTATTATTTCTGATAGTAAAACTTATAACCTAATGCTTGATATTCGTCTGAACTTTTTTAGCAAAGTACAACAAACCTTGGCGTGCACGGTTCCCATTTCTAAATAATATCACAAAATTTACAACACAAAAATGTTTAGCGAGGTTTTCGAAAACAATTTGGAATTTCTATTTTGAATTACATAAAATAAAAATACGACTGACATTTTGTTTGACAGCTGATTTATATTTTAGGATTTTATTTATTCAAGTGGCAACATTGTCATCTCAGATGATACGTTCCTTTACACTCCATTTTTTTATTTCCCCCTTAAACACAGCTACGTAATTAATAAGTAAAATAAAGTTAGTTAAACCTAGGAAGAAAATAGCTCCCAAAACTTCAAACAGTGCTTGGACGTTAAAGTAATTTAAGTTTTCTTCGTACGATAGGTAGGTATTTCAATTTCTGAATTCACTGAAACGCGACTACTAAATCGTCAACCAACTAGTTATGAATTTGCGTACAATGGAGTGTAAAAATATTGACACTGACATATGGGTTTTTTTTTTCTTTCGAAGAACCTAAGTTCTTCCGTTTCGGCTTCACATCAAAGGTATATAGCCAGTGTCAAGTAAGTAATTGGAGAGATTATTTTGTCATAAGTCAGAGTCGATAAGTCAAGTCATGCCCCTGTAAAGTAGTGGTGGTTACGACGTTACTAGAGGCTTCTATGGAGTTTTGGAGGCAACAAGAAAAGTCACGTTTTACAGCATTACACTATTCACCAACACTCATACACGTTCACGAGCACTTAATAGATAAAAAAACACCGTTTTTACACTTAAACACTCAAAGTTATACAAGTTTTGTCAATTAATTTAATGCCGCCAATGCGCCATTTTTCATGTTCCTGCCAAAACTCCGACATATGGGTTGTCAATTTTAGAACTTGACAGTTAAAATTATTGTCCTCCCCCCCTCCTTCATGCTCTCCCCCCGGCATGCGGCATCATTGCACTGCACATGTAAACAAACAAACAGGTCTTTTAAAATTTTGTATGAATTATGGATCACAAAGCTATAATTAAGATCTGCAAAGATATAGGATGTTGTGATACGTGCAGTGTTCGCTATTGCGGGCTTAGAAAGCCAACAATTTTCATGAACACACGACAGTTTCTTGATGAAGTAAGTACACTACAAATCATTGTTCTAATCATAAATAATCTTTAGCAGTCCTCTTTTTGTCCAATAAATATCAACTTCACTCACTATTCTTCCATCTAGATCATGTTTTATTCATTAAACTAAAAGAAAATAAGTTTTTAACTTTGTAAACAGTACCTAACCTATACCTCATTTTATTTTAAGAACTCAGAAGGCACAAGCACGAAAACCTATTCCACCGAGCCTGAAGAAATACCGGAAGTTGAAAATGTTGAAACTAATGGAACTCCCGCCAAAAAGCGCAAATGTAGCGATATTTGTGTAGTCTGTCTCGGCATATTGCAAGAAGACGCCTGGCCGGAATGCTTTGCTATGGCCAAAGAAATATTGGACAAAAAAAAGTATAAAAACCACACCACATCTTTGTAATTCAGAGTACCTGCTTGCTTAATAATGCTAGTTTAAGATGTAGATGTAAAAACTACAGCTTCCAATTAGAGGCAAAAGTTTATAAAGAATAATGGTGGTTTTAGTTTTATTTCTAAAAAATAACATGCAAAAGTTTGTAAGAATAATGATGGTTCTTACAGTTTTATTTGATTATTTTTTATTTTGTCTTTTTCATTTACTCTACATCCAGATCCAGATTTTCAGCTAGATCTGCCTTGACTATAAGAAAATCTGGATCAGGCCTGAAGACATTCTAGTAAATGTTAAAAATAAAGTAAATGTTTAAATTAATGACATACAATAGTTATTTTTAAATTCAAATATTCAATTCTTATTTATTCATAAATTATTTCATTTTAACATTTATTTTTAGTTCTTAAGATCTTTTTTGTATGACATTTCTTTTTAAATTATTTTACGTGTGCTATAATATGGATGTATTATCTGAGAATAAATGAATTAATAATAATAATAAAACACTTTTCAAGCCTAGAAAATGTGCCTACTACTATTATTTTTTTATATATATAAAAAAATATCTTTCAGATATGAAACAAACACATTTGCCTGCGCACTATCAGCACCAATTGCTACTATTGTGAGAGAGAAAGCCGTTGTCCTCAAACTGGGAGACACATTCCCTGCTTTTGAGATGGGTAAGATACATCGGCATTGCTCTGCTTATATTGATTTCCTAGTGCATGTAAGGAGCCTTTTCGAGACGTACTTGAAATCCTTTCACCTCACTGGTTCAGAACTACTGACACTATAAGAAGATGATCAACACAATTATCTTACAGACTCAGTGACTCCGATCAAAGAGGCATGGAAGTGGTCTTTTGGTCAGAAGCTGGCCATCCATCTTGACAAGACGCTGGACTCCGGAGCTACCACCGCTTTGATGGTTACCTTGAACATGGAGTATGCTGATGATGGTCAGGTAAACAGCATTTAAGTCTGGGTTAGGGGTTAGGCGGTTACAAAAAGCAAAAATTGTATTGTAATTTTTTTAAACAATAACTGGCTTCCATATTAAAAAATAATAATATTGAAGCCCAGCCTGGACCCTGGGTCTTAAGCCTGGGGGTTCTATGTATTGTTCAAATAGCAAGTGTGTCGGCCTGCCACGGTGTCGCGGGCTCAATGACCACTGGTTCCCAAAGTACAAGCTTTCTTAGTTTGGTACTTTTTTCCTCCGTGGTTTGGGGCTAGATGGCGTTGTATGAAATGTCCAAAAATAATCTGTTAGTACATATTTTAATTATTTAAGTTGTAATTTAGAAGTCAGTCGGATATCTTGTTGACATTTTTGTTCACAACAACTGTTTCTATTCTGCTTGCTAATCGTGATTAGCTTTATGTTACCTAGAATTAAGTTACTAAATTTATAAGCCGTTGATCTTCCAATATAAATAAAAATAATTACTTATAAATATATTTAAATATTTTTACCTCCAGGAGTGTGAAATGTTCGAGCCGTCTCCAGATCAACTGAACCGCCGTCAGCGGAAACAGCGCTGCAACGTGCCCGTGACGCGCTGTCTCGTGGACAAAGCGCTGGACGGCATGCCGCTGCAAGCGCTGCACAAGCTATGCAAGGTACAGTCTGCAGCTGCAGCAAACAGCGCTGCAACGTGCCCGTGACGCGCTGTCTCGTGGACAAAGCGCTGGACGGCATGCCGCTGCAAGCGCTGCACAAGCTATGCAAGGTACAGTCTGCAGCTGCAGCAAACAGCGCTGCAACGTGCCCGTGACGCGCTGTCTCGTGGACAAAGCGCTGGACGGCATGCCGCTGCAAGCGCTGCACAAGCTATGCAAGGTACAGTCTGCAGCTGCAGCAAACAGCGCTGCAACGTGCCCGTGACGCGCTGTCTCGTGGACAAAGCGCTGGACGGCATGCCGCTGCAAGCGCTGCACAAGCTATGTAAGGTACAGTCTGCAGCTGCAGCAAACAGCGCTGCAACGTGCCCGTGACGCGCTGTCTCGTGGAAAAAGCGCTGGACGGCATGCCGCTGCAAGCGCTGCACAAGCTATGCAAGGTACAGTCTGCAGCTGCAGCAAACAGCGCTGCAACGTGCCCGTGACGCGCTGTCTCGTGGACAAAGCGCTGGACGGCATGCCGCTGCAAGCGCTGCACAAGCTATGCAAGGTACAGTCTGCAGCTGCAGCAAACAGCGCTGCAACGTGCCCGTGACGCGCTGTCTCGTGGACAAAGCGCTGGACGGCATGCCGCTGCAAGCGCTGCACAAGCTATGCAAGGTACAGTCTGCAGCTGCAGCAAACAGCGCTGCAACGTGCCCGTGACGCGCTGTCTCGTGGACAAAGCGCTGGACGGCATGCCGCTGCAAGCGCTGCACAAGCTATGCAAGGTACAGTCTGCAGCTGCAGCAAACAGCGCTGCAACGTGCCCGTGACGCGCTGTCTCGTGGACAAAGCGCTGGACGGCATGCCGCTGCAAGCGCTGCACAAGCTATGCAAGGTACAGTCTGCAGCTGCAGCAAACAGCGCTGCAACGTGCCCGTGACGCGCTGTCTCGTGGACAAAGCGCTGGACGGCATGCCGCTGCAAGCGCTGCACAAGCTATGCAAGGTACAGTCTGCAGCTGCAGCAAACAGCGCTGCAACGTGCCCGTGACGCGCTGTCTCGTGGACAAAGCGCTGGACGGCATGCCGCTGCAAGCGCTGCACAAGCTATGCAAGGTACAGTCTGCAGCTGCAGCAAACAGCGCTGCAACGTGCCCGTGACGCGCTGTCTCGTGGACAAAGCGCTGGACGGCATGCCGCTGCAAGCGCTGCACAAGCTATGCAAGGTACAGTCTGCAGCTGCAGCAAACAGCGCTGCAACGTGCCCGTGACGCGCTGTCTCGTGGACAAAGCGCTGGACGGCATGCCGCTGCAAGCGCTGCACAAGCTATGCAAGGTACAGTCTGCAGCTGCAGCAAACAGCGCTGCAACGTGCCCGTGACGCGCTGTCTCGTGGACAAAGCGCTGGACGGCATGCCGCTGCAAGCGCTGCACAAGCTATGCAAGGTACAGTCTGCAGCTGCAGCAAACAGCGCTGCAACGTGCCCGTGACGCGCTGTCTCGTGGACAAAGCGCTGGACGGCATGCCGCTGCAAGCGCTGCACAAGCTATGCAAGGTACAGTCTGCAGCTGCAGCAAACAGCGCTGCAACGTGCCCGTGACGCGCTGTCTCGTGGACAAAGCGCTGGACGGCATGCCGCTGCAAGCGCTGCACAAGCTATGCAAGGTACAGTCTGCAGCTGCAGCAAACAGCGCTGCAACGTGCCCGTGACGCGCTGTCTCGTGGACAAAGCGCTGGACGGCATGCCGCTGCAAGCGCTGCACAAGCTATGCAAGGTACAGTCTGCAGCTGCAGCAAACAGCGCTGCAACGTGCCAGTGACGCGCTGTCTCGTGGACAAAGCGCTGGACGGCATGCCGCTGCAAGCGCTGCACAAGCTATGCAAGGTACAGTCTGCAGCTGCAGCAAACAGCGCTGCAACGTGCCCGTGACGCGCTGTCTCGTGGACAAAGCGCTGGACGGCATGCCGCTGCAAGCGCTGCACAAGCTATGCAAGGTACAGTCTGCAGCTGCAGCAAACAGCGCTGCAACGCGCCCGTGACGCGCTGGCTCGTGGACAAAGCGCTGGACGGCATGCCGCTGCAAGCGCTGCACAAGCTATGCAAGGTACAGTCTGCAGCTGCAGCAAACAGCGCTGCAACGTGCCCGTGACGCGCTGTCTCGTGGACAAAGCGCTGGACGGCATGCCGCTGCAAGCGCTGCACAAGCTATGCAAGGTACAGTCTGCAGCTGCAGCAAACAGCGCTGCAACGTGCCCGTGACGCGCTGTCTCGTGGACAAAGCGCTGGACGGCATGCCGCTGCAAGCGCTGCACAAGCTATGCAAGGTACAGTCTGCAGCTGCAGCAAACAGCGCTGCAACGTGCCCGTGACGCGCTGTCTCGTGGAAAAAGCGCTGGACGGCATGCCGCTGCAAGCGCTGCACAAGCTATGCAAGGTACAGTCTGCAGCTGCAGCAAACAGCGCTTTTATGTAGTTTTTTCAACCGAATTCAAAGAGGATGAGGTTACAATTCGGTTTAATAAAATAAAATGTTTGTTACCTCAGATCTTTGTTTTTTAAAAGCCGATTTTAAAATTTCTTTAGGTTCCCATAAAAATTAAAGAAAATCGGTTCAGTAGTTTGGTTATGAAATTATTATTATTATTATTATATTAAATCAAAATAACTGAAAATGTCACGTCATCCAATTAAACAAAATTGCGTATTTCGCTCCCCTGTGACTATTCAGTGGTGCCTACGGTCCTAGAACAGTCCCATTGAATGAATGAATGAATGAATCTTTATTTGCGTAATACATAAATATAGATAGTTAGATAGTAACGCTTTATTGTACACCCCGAGGAAATATACATTATAAAAGGAAACTTAAAAATAAAAAAAACCAAAATAATAGAGGCTACAAAGGGCGGCCTTATCGCTAAAAGCGATTTCTTCCAGGCAACCTTTGGATGGAGAGGAGTGATAGTAGTTGGCGTCTGGACGGATGAGTCCTAATAAAAATATGTATGATTCATACATACAAATATTTACACAGATACACAGATACCTACATAATATATATTATTATAAATAATATACATATCAGAATCAGAATCAGAAAATATTTATTGCTTAAACTGTAGTTGGTACAATAAAGATCTTATGTAAATAGGTACAAGTAATTTTACAGTCTTATCCATCACGGATGTACAATTTTGTTAATCTACTAACAAGGTTAACAAATTAAGGTAAAAACTTTTGTGCAAATCACATTTTGCTTATAGGTAGGTACTTATAACTTTATAATATTATTAATCCCTATTATTTATCCTTATTATAATATTCATTTAAATTATAGAAAACTTTATTAACTAACCACTTTCTTAAAAACAATTTAAAGCTCATTCCTTCCATAAGTTTTACATCAAGAGGTAGATTATTATATATTTTGATAGCTGTTACAAAAGTAATTATTGTATATTATATACCCTAATTATTGCAAAACGTTTATGACAGCAATTTCAACTTCTCTCAATAGAAGTTCTTTACAGAGTGAGTAATAATTCATTCCACAATTTAACAGCTTGCACAGAGAACGAGTCATAGTAGAAATTGGTGTTAGACATCGGTATACTGAGTTGGAGATTTTAGGATGTCCTAAGATTGCGAGAGTGGGAGTTGTATAGAAAACTAAAACGTTCTTTAAGATAGTGAGGAGTGCTGGGGTTAAAGAGAACGTTGTGATGGAGCGAAGGTATAATACAGGTACAGACAGCGTCATAGATAAGTATCCCCCTTGCATTATAATACCCAGCTTCAAATCCCTTTAAATCAACGTCAAGATGAATGGAGAAGTTTTGCCTTTAAAAATAGATTATATTAATATAACTGTATGTAAGCCTAAAAATAATTTTAAGTATTACAATTTTTTGAAAGGATTTATAGCTGGGTGTCTTGTGCAAGGGGGATACTTATCTCTGACGCTGTCTGTACATTGTGGTCTTACTTTAAATTAGAATCACTGCATCAACTTTTATCATTGAAGTCGGTTTTCGTATGTTTATGTAAAACCTTGATAATTTTTGATGTGTGTGATGTTTTTGCCCACCAGTGGGAAAGTGGAGTCCCCCTGGCGAGGAGTCGGGCGCGCTGTGTCAGTGTGGAGGCGCACCACGCTCCTGTCTATCTCGGGGGGAGGTCAGTCAGTGTTTTATTAACAATAATAATATGTATTTCTGTTATATATTTTTTTCATTATCATTTTTCACCCTTAACTTTGTTTGTGTTGAAACAAAGTCCCTAATTTCTCATACCATATGAATATGAAATGAAATGAAATACTGTTTATTTGCTAGAACATATGTGTTTATAAATAAGGCCCTGCCGTAATAGGTATATATGTATTTTCACACCACCTGCTCAACAATATCCAATTACATATCATGCTATCATCAAGGTAAAGCAAAGCATTACCTACCAAGGGAGGTAATGTTGTATGAAACTCCCAAGGGTTGTAATGTGATTTGAATTTGGAACGTCAAATACGTGTGGAAACTCGTGGAAAACTCTAAGTAAAAGAACGCCCATATGGCATTGTAAAAAGGTTTGTTCGAAAATCGAACTGTCCACTCATAAAAAAAAGAAAAAAGGCGCGACTTCAAAGTTTGTGAAACAAAAGACTGTGTTGGCTTCTGAATTCGGAGCCCTTGTTTTTTATTGCCTCGCAGAAGGTGTGAAAAGTAGAGTATGCTCCTCTGGGATAAAGCCTGTCTTCGTCTTGGGTAGCTTGAACCCCTCGCGTCACTCAGGACTCTACATAACTGAGTCCCTCGTTAGCTCAGGGTTCAATATGCCACCCGCGACATAAGACACTGCTTTATCCCCTTAGTGCATATTCTACTATTACAAACTCAAGTAAAAATCCAGTACTTTATTAGAACAATAAACTCAAAAGTTATTTGTATACTTAGGGCCTGAAGCAAAGCATTTTATGGATTTTTAAGTTTTCATTATTGAAAAACAGATAGACATTCAAATTTACCAAGATATTAGAAAATCGAAAATCATTATGTTAGGGTTCTTCATAAGACCCTGAGCTATGGGTATTATGAAGGACCGATGTTCGAAATGTGAATAAAGTGATATAATGTGAATGAACATGTGAATAAACTTCTGGCATGAAACCTATTACGAACTGAACTGAAATGAAAGAGGTTATTTTTTCCCTAGGACCTAAAATGCAGTTTTACTCCCCCTAAAGCTCATAAAGTTGAACATTACCAGCATGAGAAGTGATAACTTATTATTTATTATAAATTAATATTTCCAGGTACATAAAACTAAGTCGTGAGTTATCACAAAGCCCGTGGGTCCTGAATGGAAAACGTATGATGGAGTCTTCAGTCCAAGAAATCATCTTCCAACCCATTGCAGATATCTATGAGTAAGATATTTTATCAGGCATTTATATTTTTATAAAACCGTGTTGGCCGAGTGGGAGTCGCCTCGACTCTCGATCTGAAGGTCGTTGGTTCGAACCCGGTCGGACACCAATAGATTTTTCTATTCCTAAAAATCTGTGTGCATTAAAAACACGTGCTTAACGGTGAAGGAAAACATCGTGAGGAAACCGGCATGTCATAGAACCTAAAAAGAGCTAAAAACATGTGTCAAGTGCTCGAAAGGAGCCTCTGCGCGCACTTGAAATCCTTTCACCACACTGGTTCGAAAGAACTAGTGACACGAAGTGATATATGTGAGAGAGATGAGTGATAAGAAGAAGAATCATTCATTCATTCATATTCCAGGCTCAGCAGTGAAGATGCCGAACACAGACTGAAGTTCCTCTCGGCTGGGCGTGAGGACGTGGACGTCCGCTGCCTGGGCGAAGGACGTCCTTTCGCCGTGGAAGTGAGTGCGGGTTCATTGTAATTCAACTTTTAATTTTATGTCGTTATCAACCGACTTCAAAAAGGAGTATATCTTTTATATTAATTTCAAAAAGTGATAATTTTCCTGGATTTTTATTTTATATTCCCTAATGTCGGTTTGTTGTTTTATTTTTTTATTTTATTTATTTAAGCGCACAAAACACATCACAATCACATAAGTATAAAATTATAGGTTAACAAAGATTTCTGAGCTTGATTGCAACATAAACATATGTACGCACTACTAAACATCACATAAATACCGAGCAGACTACTTCTAACTTAAATAAGATCAGGGATCAACTAAACTAAACTAAAAAATAAAGAAATATATCATAATACAATTAGGGCAAATCTGAGAAATTAGATTTCTCAGATTTATATAACATAAACTAAAAGTATCTTATGCTAAGAACTACTAAGTCACTCTGATCATTAGAGTGGCTCACATTATAAAGCAAAATCGAAATTGAGGATGGTCTTAACAATTTTAATAAAGTGGCTCAGCTTTGGAACGAAGATATCGAGTTCAATGTTATTACTAGCTAAGTCATTGTATTGACGAGCCATTCTAGTTAATGGATTATAGAATGAAATATTATTTCTGTATATCTGAATGACGAATGAATGATAATGAATGTTGATGAACATAAACAAACAAACAAACATTCACACACTCACACCCCTGCACTAGGATTCCCTGTGTCGCAGGTGGCATGGACACATACAACACATCACAACATCCAAGACCCGGGAACAAACATTTGTGTTCATCACAAATATTTGCCCCGGCCGGGGATCGAACCCGGAACACCAAGCTTCGTAGGCAGGGCCACTACCAACTAAGCCACGGTGTCGAAATAATAATTTGTTTTCTGATTGTCATTTAAAACCGGTCGCTTTGGTCGGTGGCTCGTTTGCGATTGGACTTAAAAGTAATGGAAGATAGAAAAATGAAGGTTATCAATTCGGTTGAATTTTTTTTTTTTTTAATTTTGTCAACTCAGAACTTTGTTGTCAAAATCGATTCAGTAGTTCAATATTTTTATACCCAAATGACTGAAAAAAATATGTCGTTGACAGATATGGTCGAGTGGCAAGTGTGTTAAACTGCCATGACTGCGGTGTTGCGGGTTCGATTCCCGCTTAAGGACAAACATTTGTGTGATGAACATCGGTGTTTGTCCTGAGTCTGGGTGTATTCTATGTATCCTATGTACGTATTTATAAAAATGTATTTAAGTATTGTATCAGTTATCTGGTTCTCATAGTACAAGCTCTGCTTAGTTTGGGGCTAGATGGCGCTGTGTGAAATGTCCAAATATATATTTATTTATATATTATTTAATATTTCAGATTTCGGATCCGCGGCGGCCATTAACGGTTGAAGAATTAAGTAAAGGGTGTGAAGTAATATCCAGCAGTGGAAAAGTAATAGTTCATAGTTTAGTGCCGGTCACCAGGTTAGTAATAACATACAGACAGATTTTATAATAAATCACTTTTTTCCCTAGGGCCCAAAGTGCAATTTTACTCCCCCTAAAGCGTGCACGAAGTTGAATTTTACCAGCATGAAAAGTTCAAATTCGTGAACGCTTTAGTGGGAGTAAAACTGCATTTTAGGCCCTAGGGAAAAAAGTGATAGCATATAAAATCTGTTCAAAGAGAACTTTTTCAAATCGGAATTTCCTCCTTCATAATACCCATACATATAAGCAATCACTTTTTTCCCTAAAGCCCAAATTAGATTTTACTCCCCCTAAGCATGTACGAAGTTGAATTTTACGAGCATGACAAGTGAAAATTGTATTAAAAAAAAAAAAAAAAAAAAAACTTTATTTCTCTCAAGTACAATCAATTTTAGTATAAGCCCTAGTTACCAAACTAAGTTTGAAAAAACTTGTACTATGGTAAATAGTGCCTTCCAATATTAATATTATTTAACTAGTACAGAGGACGTGGTGGCCGAGTGTATGAGGCCCTTACCTTGCGATCTAGTAATCGCGGGTTCGAATCCCGGTGGCAGTCATGCGTAAATGGGTTTTTTCGGTCGAAAATATCTATGTATGCATCCCACGTTCTCGCAACGGTGAGGGAAAACATCGTGAGGAAACCGGCATGTCGTAGAACTTAAAAGTTCGAAAACATGTGTCGAGTGCACGAAAGGAGCCTCTTCGAGGCGCACTTGAAATCCTTTCACTACACTGGTTCGAAAGAACTAGTGACACGATAGGAAGGACTAGTACAGACTTTAATTATATTAAACAAACTGATAAGAACTTCTGGACATATTAAAAACGGATACCGTATTGGTTTTAGGGAAAAATTGACGGAGCTAAAGAAAGGCGAAGAAAGCAAATACAAGACTTATGAGGCGCTTTGTGTTAAACTGTCACACACTAAGGAAGATATTGTGAGTATAAATACCACTCGGGCGAATGAACATGACAACTGGCTCGAATGACGTTTGTGCAAAGTACAGCGTGGAATTGGATAATGTTGATAGAGAAGAGGTCCTGCAATACTTGGTGATGATAAGTGATGATAAGGCCGAGCAATTAGAGGAAGAACAAACGCGGGGGGCGCCGTGCGGGGGGCGGGGGACGCAGCAAGTGCCGAGCGAGAGTGGCAGCCAGGTGCCATGTTCATTCGCCCGAGTAGTAGTGACCGTAATAAAAAAAAATTGGTTGTCTTCAAAGTTGGTTTACGGTCGATAGTTTAACGTGACTACCAGTGTAACGGGACAATGAGCGTTACCGGACAATGACAGCGTTACGGGACAATGACGTTAACGTTTTAGTGCATGCAGCCGGCGTTCAGCGATTTATTAAGTCACGTCAAAATAATTGTGTGCTTAAGGCGATATGTTATAAAATTGAATTCAAAAACTAAAACCCGGCTGCTAAAAAATCACACTGTAAAAAGTGATAATCGAGATTTTACAAAACATACAACAATTGACTTCAATTGGACTGCTCTAGTGACCGGAAACACCACTGACAAATCACGGGGAAGCAAAATACGCAATTTTGTTCACTTTAACAACTTTCTTTTTCAGTTAATTTTCATTTCAAAACTAAAATTCTGAACCGATTTTGATAAAATTTCTATGGGACCAATCTGAAAGTAGGTATAGATAACCTCTCAAACAAAAAAAAATCAAATCGATATATAAACAACAAAGAGGCAATAAGCATTTAAAATAAATACAACCGAATTGAGAATCTCCTCCTTTTATAATAGGTTGAAAAAAAGTTGTAAAATTACAGTAACCGTTACTGAGTAAGAATGTAACGCAGCGACTCCAAATTTTCACATACCCTCTTAATAAACTATAGGTACTTTAGAAAAATGTGGTAGATAACAAAAAAAAAAACACTCAAAAATAATTGTATATTATATATAATCAGGCAGAGGGAGCTACTACTTCTACTCCAATCACAGTACGCGCGCGCGACATAGCGCGTGTGAACGCCGAGGGGTCGACGCGCGTCGCGCAACGCACGCCACTGCGCGTACTGCACCGCCGCGCGTTGCTCGCCAGAGACAGGTCCATAGTGGAGCAAACTGCTAAGGCCGTGGCTGGTGAGTCATTTTAACTCCGGGAACTTTAACAGTAGGAATGAAATTAATTATTTTTAAACAGGCAAGTGTAATTTTTGTTCACAAACCACCCTCACTCATAATAATTGTTCACAGACCACCCTCACTTATAATATTTGTTCACAGACCACCCTCATTTATAGATAGATTGATAAATGTAATCTCTATTGCACGCCTTAAAATAAAGATACATGCACAATAAATATTACTGAAGAAAAAGTGGTGTCTGAAGAAAATAATTAAAGAAATCTTTGAACAAAAGAGGACTTATAACGCTGGTTCACAGACCACTCTCACTTATAATGTTTATTCACAGACCACCCTCACTCATAATATTTGTTCACAGACCACCCTCATTTATAATATTTGTTCACAAACCATCCTCACTTATAATATTTGTTCACAGACCACCCTACTTATAATGCTTGTTCACAGACCACCCACACTTATAATAATTGATTGATCCGGGTGTTACTTTGTGGAAATCTACAAATATGAATAAATAGTATAAATATGTTTAGTAATAAATACGCTTAATTTCTAAACGAAGGTCTTAACTCTAGTTTAGAAGTTAAGTATCAGTCAGAAGTCAGAACTCGACACGTGTTTCGCCTCTACACGAGGCATCCTCAGGAGATGTTGACTCGCCGAAATCTGAAACGAGAGTGGACAATCACCGTCCCTCGGCTCGTATTTATACCTGTTGCAGCGGACCGATCCTACCGAAGCGTCATCGCCAGCGCTCGATGAGTCGTTTGTAGTATGATCTGACGTCACGAAAATCCGTAACAAAGAAGATCTACCCTCACTTATAATGTTTGTTCACAGACCATCCTCATTTATAATGTTTGTTCACAGACCATCCTCACTTATAATGTTTGTTCACAGACCATCCTCATTTATAATGTTTGTTCACAGACCATCCTCACTTATAATGTTTGTTCACAGACCATCCTCACTTATAATGTTTGTTCTCAGACCACCCACAGCTATTTACCGTGCGGGTACAAACAGAAGCGGGAACGTACATTAAGGAATGGGTCCACGGGGAGCTGGGGCGGACCAAACCGTCGCTGCGTGACGTCATAGGGGCGCGGACGGACATACTCGCGCTTGACGTTACCAGTGTGCAGCTTTCGTGGCCTTAGTGTATATAAAAATAAATAATAAACACAATATTTGGAAATTTTATTATATTATTATACTAAAAAAACCAGAAACCTCCCTAACTTATCAAATACAACTATAAGTAAGTGTGTATTAATATGCCAATACCTATATACCCATAATAGGCTCGAAAGGGGGTATTCAACACGCCAGTGAATAACGTTTGTTCTAAAACTTGTGAAAATTCCAAGATTTTCATTTATAAATTTCAAGAAGATCACGTGAAAATCTATTTTTTCTTCAAATAAAGAGAAAAATTAATAAAGAATTAAATTTTTAAGCTGTGACGTGCATTAAGGAGACAGTCCACGGGGAGCTGGGGCGGACGAAGCCATCGCTGCGTGACGTCATAGGGGCGCGGACGGACATACTCGCGCTTGACGTTACCAGTGTGCAGCAGTTGAGGCCTTAGTGTACATATATGTTATAGTCAAATTTCATTGCCGGTCAAAACCAATATTGACCGAAAAAAGCAGTCAATATCTAACTAACTAACTATTATATATTATATTGACTAAGGGCCTTGGTCAATATCGATTTTGACTAATGAACTATCGTTTAAATCTCATAAAAAGTTAATGGGTTCAAATACTGTATTAATATTATTTTATTGGCTTTGATGATTTCCTGTCTTCTTGATGATCTTCTTTTCTTCCTTATAACCTACCTACCGTCACCTAACTCTTATCAGCCCTAGATGGTTTTCTGTCATTAGGCTGTGCACGCTCGCTTCCCTCGCTTGCTCGTAGGCGCAAAATATGTACCTACCTATCAATATTTGAACCCATTAAACTTTTTATGAATTTTATCCGATAGTTCATTAGTCAAAATCTATATTGACTAAGGACGTTGGTCAAAACCAATATTGACCGGAAATCACAGGTTGTATGCCTTCTTTTTCTTATCGTGTCACTAGTTCCTTCGAACCAGTGTGATGAAAGGATTTCAAGTGCGGCTCGAAGAGGCTCCTTTCGTGCACTCAATACATGTTTTCGAACTTTTGGTTTTACGACATGCCAGTTTCCTCACGATGTTTTCCTTCACCGTTGCGAAAACGTGGGGATGCATACCTACATAGATTATTTCGACCGATAAAACTCATTTACGCATGACTGCCACCGGGATTCGAACCCGCGACCATCAGATCGCAAGGTAAGGGCCTCATCCACTCGGCCACCACGTCCTCAAGTGCCAAAGAACATTTCATGAAATGGCCAATATCCGCTGGCCATATCATGAAATGGCCTGGCCAGATCAATGAATAATTATGAACAGCTAAACGCGTGGCCATTTCATGAAATGGCCAAATTGATGATCACTACGGAGTACTCTTTATATACGGGAAATGATCTCTAACGTTTGGCTACTTCATGAAGGGGCCAAGCATTATTGATCATATAATAAAATAGTTATATCATCCACCGTTAGAGGAGCTGATATAGTTTTGTTTCTATCATGCAACATGGCGGCGGTTATTCTGATAAAAAAGAGTGACCACGTAACGAAAATTGATGGACTGTTATTGGATTACAAAATATAACTTCATGGAAATTGCGGTTGAAAGACTATAATTTTTAAAAACTAATGTAGGTACATGTTTCAAAAACTATATTTAAGTGTTTATGCCATCGGTAATCTGTATAATCTGGTATTATTATGAGTACTATCTGCCTGCGATGATTTTCTGTCATGAGGCTGAGCACGCTCGCTTCGCTCGCGTGTGGGCGCGCAAAAAAAAAACCTTATAACCTACCGTCACCTAACTTCTATCTGCCTTAGATAATTTTCTTTAGTCAGGTTGTGCATCGATATCATGGATTGGAAACCCTACATTTATGATATGGCCAAACGTGGATAGATGGCCATATCATTAAACGTTGACGTTCGATTCCAATGATATGGCCAATATAAGCTGGCCATTTTATGAAATGGCCAGCCACTTCATGAAATGGCCAATTCAATGATCCGGCCACGACATACATACCCGAACATACATTGTAGGCTGATTGTAGGTACTTAGACTTGCATACAAACATCTTGTACCTAATAACTGAACTAGGTTTATATAGTATTTTTATATTAAATTTAAACTACACTACCACCTTTATCACCTTTATCACCTTCACCACCACCACCTTTATCACCTTTATCACCTTCACCACCACCACCTTTATCACCTTCACCACCACCACCTTTATCACCTTCACCACCACCACCTTTATCACCTTCACCACCACCACCTTTATCACCTTTATCACCTTCACCACCACCACCTTTATCACCACTACCACCTTTATCACCTTTATCACCACCACCACCTTCACCACCACCACCTTTATCACCTTTATCACCACTACCACCTTTATCACCACCACCACCTTCACCACTACCACCTTTATCACCACCACCACCTTCACCACCACCAGACGGCGTTGATGAACCTTCCGGCGATTGTGTTGGTGGTTGAGTGCTCAGTCGCGCTGAAAAAAAAAACATTTTATCGATTCAAAATCCTCAGTTTTGCAAAAACTAGTCCGAATCCGAACATTATTATGTTTGACTAAGGTCTGTGTTCACCAATAGATAATCGGCGTATTAGGCCTCTTCGTCCGTTAATTTTGACGTGTAATCTATAAAAACCCGAGTTCACCAATAGATGGTTAAGTTTTAAACAGTTGTTTTGACGTTTTTAACACGAAGTTTCATAGATTACACGTCAAAGATAACGGACGAACAGGCCTAATCTTCTATTTAACTATTGGTGAACACAGACCTAAGACCTGAGTTCACTAACCGACGGTTAAGCTTTAAACAGTTGTTTTGACGATTTTGAAACGAATTTTCATCGATTACACGTCAAAGTTAACGGACGAAGAGGCCTAATCTTCAGATTATCTATTGGTGAACACAGACCTAAGTATTAGAACACTTCAATGTCACTTACTTGTTTTAATCATTTGCCTCCTGAAAAAAAAACCGATTTGTTATCCTTGAATGAATTATAGAGTTTATATAAGTAATTAATAATTAATGTAAAATAATAATAATTATATTTTAGACACAAGAAAAGTACAATGTAGCTTAACTAGGGCCCATATGATATATACCTTAGAGACTAACATATATATTTATAAAAACTTATCAATTAGCGTGTCACTGGCACTGGGGCAATGACGTGCGCGCGGTGTCGCGCTAAGCCTGAGATAATCTTACGCTATATCTCTTTAGAGGGTAGATACCTAGTTATGAAGTTTAACGTTTGTATGGAAACAGTTTTTCTTCAATCAATCTTTCTTCAAAGTTAAGAATTATGTTCTTCAAAACCAATAATTTAATACGGGTTTCACTGATATACAAAATTAAAGTAAAAAGATGTAAAAGTACGGATTGATGGTGTTATAAAACCAAAAGTTGAATGAACCTGTACCAGACGAAGTTCTTATATAACAAACATTAAAAAAAATGCAACCGAATTGAGAACCTCTTCCTATTTTGAAGTCGGTTGACAACCTGTTGATACGTCCGGGTTCTGGGCTCTACAACCGGGGTTTTCATGCGTCTTGTCCTGGTTTCCAAATTTTATAGATGGCAACCCTATATTAAGTAGACCCAGCCCAGGTACTAAATACTACTCGGGCGAATGAACATGACACCTGGCTGACTCGTGGCTCGGAACTTGCTGCGTCCCCCGCCCCCCGCGCGGCGCCCTCCGTGTTTGTTCTTCCTCTAATTGCTCCGCCTTATCATCACCAAGTATTGCAGGACCTCTTCTCTATCAACATTATCCAATTCCACGCTGTACTTTGCACAAACGTCATTCGAGCCAAGTGTCATGTTCATTCGCCCGAGTAGTACGCTTGTGTGGTGACTTACGGAGTAGTTCGCTTTGTAGGCATTTGCCTTGCGGCTAAAGCTCTGGCTTCCAATATGTCCCTGAAATAATGGAAATTAATCAAAGCAAATTGACGACACGGATGTTGGAGTGGCAAGTATGTTGGCCCGCCACGCCCCGGTGTCGCGGGTACGATTCCCGCTTCAGGATAAATATTTGTGAAATTAATATTGGTGTTTGTCGTGAGTCTGGGTGTTGTAGGTATATGTATTCATTCATTCATAAAATCCATTATGAATCCATTCGTCTATGTAGGCACAGAAGTATTAAAAAACCCATAGAAAAACTATGTACCTACCTAGTACATTTTAAAATGACACAAATAAAAGAAGCCAAATTGGCTAATTTCTAGTAAATTTTGTTCCGGTGCAAATTTTCGAAAAAGAGAAGTAACATGGCTAGATAAATATTTAAAGAATGTTTAAACAACTAGTCTTTTTTCATTGTTAATAAAACTACATCGTAACAAACATTATCTGAAAATGGACATATTTCATATTTTATTGACAAGGTAGGTAAGATACCTATCTGAAATTTTTTGGTACTGTCTAACGACTCCATTTAGGTTTGATACTGAGTGTGCATCTTGGTGTTCTGTAGGAACACCGTTATTCAGCTATGTACCCATGTATTTAAAAAAATATATCTATGTGTTGCTATTCTGTCAGTTATAGGAGGCTTACCGCCGAAACCAATTCAAATCGTAACCCGATTTCAATAATTTTTGAGCACCCACTCTCAAACACGAATTTAATTTTAATATTTTACCGAATTTAATGGAACAAAACGAAATCGGCTACGTGGTTGTAAAGCCCACCATTCACACGCATGCTCGTCCGCTAATTTTTCTTTATCATGTTTTGAGTCGTTCAACAGGCTTATTCCCGAATCACCACTTGCCATTCCCACTAGTGGGGATTTTGGAAAAAAAATATTCCCGAAATTCCCACTGCAGTTGGTAGTGGGGATTTCGAATCTTTTTTCCGATTATAAACAATGCACATCGGCATCGGCTCGCGTAGGTAATATCCGCCGCTCGCCGCGCTGGATAAAGAGTCCGTGCTTATTTATTATATTAAAACGGGTATTTTATTTATCGCGCTCAACTTATCTAAATTTTGCTGACGGTTCGGCTGTATTGCAACAGCCGTGGTCACGGGTATACTGGTGTGTAGGCGTGGAAATGATTGGTTCTTCTATTTTATTGTCACATGGTGATATGATAACATTTTGTCACAGTGTAATCACCGGTGATTTTTCATCAGTGGCCTAATGTGATAATGTCACATTTTGTTAAAATAATTCACGCAATCACTCCCGCTCACAGTCAGCACTCTACATACTTGGTCTCAGAAAGTAAATTAAGTGTTACATTTACTTTCTGTTTAATAACTTATTAAGTGTGCTGCTGGTGTGCTGGTGCCCACAACTTCGTTTGCACAGGATTAGTATTTCGAGTTGCAGACAATTCACACAATAACTTAATAAATTGTAGCCTATGTGTTATTCTGATGTACCTATATGCTATATTATTGTAAAGTTTCATTAAAATCCATTCAGTAGTTTTTACGTGAAAGAGTAACAAACATCCATCCGCCATCCATCCTTACAAACTTTCGCGTTTAGTAGGTTATATTAGTAGGAGTAGGATAGGATAGGATAATCGCGAAAGTCTACGAAAAACTAGTCCGTGCATTTTAGCCGCACATAGACTTGACGCTAGTATTTTTGCCTCAGTGCCCCGTTTGCTACACACCAACCCACAAGTACAGCTTAGCACGAACCTGAGCAGATTGACGCTGATGCTGGCGCCAGGCAGACGCGCTTGCACTGGATTCTGAATAAGCACGATTGCGTCATCGTCTGATGGTTGCACCTGCTGGACCCGCTGCTCATCTTCTCCATAACTCGAATCCGTATCTTCATCGTAGTATAATTCGTTTAATTGAAGCTAAATTAACAAACAAATAAAGTATATTTTAGGTACCTATCTATTGCGATACCTACATAAAGTATCAGAAGTTTGGCAAGTTTTGGACGAAGGTGCTTTTGGAAATATAACGTGTTGTTAATAGTACTACGTTTACGTATCATTATAAAATACTATACTTAATACAATATTGTAATATAAATGATATAGGTATACAACACATAAGGTAATATAAAGTAAAAACTAGCGAGACTTACACTAGTCACATAATATGATGTGTAACATCTCACCATATGAGGACGTGGTGGCAGAGTGGATGAGCCCCTTACCTTGCGAACTGATGATCGCTGGTTCAAATCCCGGTGGTAGTCATGTGTAAATAGGCTTTTTCTGTCGGAAAAATCTATGTATGCATCCCACGTTCCCGCAACGGTGAAGGTAAACATCGTGAGAAAACCGGCATGTCGTAGAACCAATAGTTCGAAAACATGTGTCGAGTGTACGAAAGGAGCCTCTTCGAGGCGCACTTGAAATCCTTTCACCACACTGGTTCGAAGGAACTAGTGACACGATAAGAAGACCATATAAGGGAAAATTTAAATTTGGAACGATTCTATTTACCTTCCTCATTTTTCTGAGGTTGGAACCATCTGACAGCCAACTTCCTGTAATACTTCCGTCCCATATTCACGAAATTATTCCCTCCCAGAAACTGATAGAAAGCGAGAGGAGAGATGTAATACAAAAAAAAGTCCGTATTTTTTGTCAAAATATCTGTTTTTTTAACAGCTTTCCGGGAGTGACGATTTTTTTAAATGGCAGTTGCAACGATATGGTCTTTTGGAAACAAACCTGTTTGTTTGGAAAAAAATTATAGCTCTTTTGCTTCGACATAAACCGGCGAGTTGGCTGTAGCATTCGGCGTAATGCGATGCGCACCGGACGCGCCGTCTCGCTTCCTTTTATGAGCACTAGTAGCCGAGCGACAGAGTCGAAGTCCCATCCCGAAGAGTCTACGTAGCCTGGTGGCGCCTTTTCTATAGTTGCTGTAAAACAAATCATACATACTACTTTAAGTATTTATAATTTCATTTTTCATTTCATTTCATTATATTTTTGAAGATTAAAAATTACCTACTAGGCACCTCCTTGTAAGTACAAAACAAATAGACCTCCACGATCTAGAAAATAACATTAAAAATGTGTGCTAAAAGATCCAATTCAGGAGTCCATCCAGTTTTCATGAGTAAAACCTTGCTCAAAGAAAACATTTGTGGCAAGGTTTTACATATGAAACTTGTTTGAATTGAATTGGATTTTTTACTACACGTTTGTAATGTTATTTTCTAGATCGTGGAGGTCCGTTTGTTTTTAAAACAGGTACAATACAAGTAGTAATTTCTAAATCTTTAAAAATGTAGGTAGATACTAGATTCATGCGAGCGAGAGGACAAATCAGGGGTAATCTGACAACGCTCAATAATATTTGACCGATCAATTATTATTGAGTCAATATAACTACTTTTCCTGTGTGTTTGTAGAACTGGATGCCACAAATACACAGGCAAAAGTATTGTGGCGCAGCCGGATTGGATCATCCAATTAAACATCCATTTACGCCACATGTACCGAGCACTCAGCCGAGACGATGCTCTCACCCGAGTACTCGATACGAATAAGCATAGCACCGAGGGCTCGGCTGAGCGAGTGATGTAAGCTTTCACTGTCTCGGCCGAGTAACATTTTACCACAGAGTACTAAGATATATTTTACTGTCTTGGCCGAGTAGGTACTCGGTACGTGTGATCTAGGCATTAGTCTTTAATTTTTTCCTTGTAGAAATTAGATTTTACCTTCGATTTGTATCGGCGCCACTTGCTTCAGGTCTTCAATAAACCTGCTCTTATGGTACTGCACGACGCGGTCCAGCCAACCAGCGCGTCGCACAGACGACAAAGCCATTACACATGTACATATTGCTATCCACACCTGTCATGCGTGGAAAATATTAATACGAAACAGTTTTCGGCGGGAATACTGACAATCGAATTTGTATCGTACTACTAGGGCGAATCAACATGACACCTGGCTGACACATGGCTCGAAACTTGATGCTTTCCCCGCTGCCCCGCGCAGCGCCCGCCGTGTTTCTTCTTCCTCTAATTGCTCTGTCTTGTCATTACTTATCATTACCAAGTATAACAGAACCTATTCTCTATCAAGATTATCCAATTCCACGCTGTACTTTGCACAAACGTCATTCGAGCCAGGTGTCATGTTGATTTGCCCGAGTAGTACGTATTCGTCATAGAGAAGTCAATAGTTTTTATGACGTTTTAAAAAACAAACATATAAACTGGGGCTTAATTCGCTAGGTATTCGATTCGATTACGATAATCGATGACAGCTTGGTGAATAAGGCCCCGGATAACAATTCTGTGACGAATATGATACGAATTCGATTGTCAGAATTTGTCGTGATCGGTCATCAGGGCCCGGATCACTAAATGTTGTCCTGTCCGTCTGTCTGTAGCAATAACTTCAAGTGCTATAGATTGATTTTTAACACGACTTTTATGAACCTAAAATACCTACCGCTCTCGCCTTTGGCTCAGTCTGTCTTGATATTGGACAATTTTATCAAATGAAATCAAAAATCAAAAAAAAAAATCAAAAATCTTTTATTCATAATCAACATGTTGTTTTTTACAAGGTTTGGAGACTCTTCTGGTGTGTTAGGAGAGCCCCCTCTTATTCACAATTTTATAAGTTGGTAAAAAAGCCGTGTTGGCCGAGTGGAAAGAAACTATCGATCCAAAGGTCGTGGGTTCGAACCCGGTTGTATATCAATGGGTTTTTCTGTTTAAAAAATCTGTGTGTGCATTAAAAACACGATGAAGGAAAATATCGCGAGGAAACGTCATAGAACTTAAAAAGTTCGAAAACATGTATTGTGTCAAGTGCACGAAAGGAGACTCTTCGAGGCACACTTGAAATCCTTTCACCACACTGGTTCATAAGAACTAGTGACACGATAAGAAGAAGGTAAGTTCGTATGTAGGCAGTTTCTCGCGGGTAAAAAGTAGGTACTTACATGAACGTTGTACATTCTAGGATAGCAAGAATGTAATGAAAGATTCGATCCTTACACGGTTTTTTTTCTTATTGCCAATAAAAGTTCATGGATAATAAATTAGGTACCTAAATGAATTTTAATGTTAACCACATCTTCGTCCCATGCGATTTAATTAATTTCATACCTACCTGATAAAATATTAATTTAATAATTATTACAAATGATAAAATAGGTGGTTACTGACTTAATTATATTTTTTATGGATCGTGCATATAAATTTTGTAGGTACTTATGAACTAGGTATAAGCACAGAGTACTAAGGTTTAAGTAATAAATAGGTAAAAATAAACGCATAAAAAATCTGATAAAAATAATTGTATTTTTTAAGCAAGCAACTAACCTAGACTTATTATTAGGTAAAGCATACTTCGAAGAAGCGGAAACGGACTAAAGTGTATCTTTGAGAAAGGGTCACAAGCTTTTGTTGTTCTTTGCCATGGCTTCTAAGCGTAGGATGAAGGAGGATCGTAACGTCAAAATGATGACGTCTGGTACGTCAATGTCAGTTGCGGCCTTGCGTTCCAAGGTCATCTCTAACTACCATTAGTGTATTGTTCTTTTTTCTTTGTTTCTACTAAGAGATAAATAGAGATGCCGATAGTTAATGTCAAAAATTACACTCCTAGCAATTTCAAGTCCGGAACGCTAATTCTCGTGGACGTGTCTTTTCTGCGATTGCTTTTAATCAGAAAAATAAGCGAAATTTATTGAAATTCAGCTCAAATTGCATTCAAATTTGTTTGAAAAACTTTAATTTCGCGTCTTTTATTAGTCCCGCTGCAAAAATTTTGAAATTTTATCTAATAATCACATTTATCAACTAAAGTTCTGCATCTAGTTTTCAACAGTTAGAAATTTGTAAACAAAGCCCTTTTTTGTGAATATACAATGCGTGTGGTCGCGGGTATTCCATTCTGCATTGCGATTTGAACGTGTGTGTATGTGGAACATAATTGTGAAGATTTCTAAGACTTTTCGAAGGAGGAGATTGTTCAAAATGAGTGGTGTTAGTAGAGACGCTCCATTGGGCATTCAATTAATTCAGAAAATAAGCGAAAAATGCTGTCCACGACTTCGGATCAACAGATTACGGTGGTGAGTATCTTCTTCCATAAATATGAATAGGTTTCTGATTGCCCTACTAATAAAAGCCTACTAAGATACTGACTTCACTCCATTTGAGCACATCTGTAGGTATAGATAGGCTGGATAGGCAGGTACAGAGTTCAATTCCCGCATCAGTACAAAGAGTGACATCTTCTGATTCTCAAAGCTATATAAGCTATATTCTAAAGTGCATGAAAGGAGCCTCTTCGAGTCACACTTGAAATCCTTTCACCACACTGGTTCTAAATAACTAGTGATACAAAAAGAAGAAAAAGATTCTCAAACATCTTCGTATGGGGTCGATGCTATTTATGTGCCTGTCAAGTGATAGACAAAAATGTATTAGCAAGTCTAGCAAAGTATTGATATTTCAGTCTGAAAATGCATGCTATCCACTATTATTTTATTATATATATTTTCGGAAAACTTGTTTGATCACTAATATTTATAGGAATGGTCAATTAAAAGTATGAAGTAAATAAATTAAAGTATAAAATGTAAGTTAGGTACAGTCAGCTCTGTAATGATCTTTACACCCAGCTTACGCTGGTGTTCTCCTGTGATTGAGAAAACAATGTATTGATTGTTTCCTGGAATAAATGAAATGAAATGATTAAACCACTCACAAAAACACATTATGTGTGTGCGTAAGTAAATCTGATCTGATTAAGCCACTTCTAATTCTATTTCTAATTTGGGGAAGGGGTTACATATGGTCTGCACCGACCTGTGGGGTGTATTGTGCATTGACCCCTTATTGTACTAACTCTACCCCAGCCAGCCCAGCTCCCCAAAATAGCGGAGCAGGACCCTGGGTTGATGGATGGTGTTCCAGTTTCCCGGTAGGGTCATTAAACCACTTAATATACCTATAATATAAACCACCAGTGGTTTAATTACAGGAAAACACGGCGTAAGCTGGGTGTAAAGACAATTACAGGGCCGACCCTACATAGCATGTTCACCATGTATAAATACTTAGATTGTTTAGGTATTGAGTTTCCTTTTATGTTAAAACATCTGTCTGTGAGTCAGTAACTAAAACTTATCAATTAATGTAGTTGCCTACCTACTTAAAGTATGTATGTTACTATTTACTATGTATGTTTACAAATGAACATCAGTGTTTGTCCTAAGTCTGGATGTTTTCTTTGTATGGTACGTATGTATTTAAAAAAAAAAAAGTATATCTGGTTCCCATTGTACAAGTTCTGCTTAGTTTGGTAGTAGTGTTGTGTAAAATGACCTAAAATCTTCATATTTTATATTTATGAACCGAGAGGAGGTTTTTAATTCGGAAAGGATATACTTCCAGTTTAGTCCTTAGAAATTTCATTAAAATCGGTTCAATACCATAGTTTTAAAATCGAAATCTGAAAAAATGACATCATGACATGTTCATATGTATACATTTTCACGTTCCCGCCAAAAATCCAACACACTTATTCATCTATGTTCAAACCATTATTATTATTTTCAGGCATAGATGAATAATGGTGTTCCTATAGATTCTATATTTGGTCTATACTATAGAACAAGATGGACAGCACCAAACCAATAGGGATGCGGTATACAAAACCGAAAATTTTCAGACACCCTGTCAATAAAAATGAAATATCTATTTTCAAATAATGTTTGTTACTTTTTACGATGGTAGTTTTATTGACAATGAAAAAGCCTAGTAATTTTAACATTAAGGGGATTCCTCAAGGCAAATTTCAATACAAAATGTTTCGGACAAATACTCAAAAAGTACGCCGTAATATAGTTATTTCTTCACACTATTCGTTTCGTCCATGTTTTTTTTATTTCGTCAACAAAAAAAGTAAAAGGTAAAGGATTTGAGGATTAGCCTTAATTAGTTATTTGGCCCTGTTACTTCTCTTTTTAGAAAATAATCATCGGACCAAAATGTACTAGAAGTTACCCAATGTGGCTCCCTTTTCTTGGTTTCATTTTCAAAGTATGTACTACATTGTGTTTCTATACTTTAATACTTCTATGTTTTCAGGTACCAAGGCAGTGTCCTGTTCCTAACGTACCTGACATATATGACTTATCATCTGACACGCAAGCCCATATCAGTGGTCAAGAGTGTGTTGCACCAGAACTGCAGTGCATTAACCCCTCCCCCAGGCCCACCGCCCACCGATGACCAGTGGTGCAACTGGCCTCCTTTTAGTAAGTTTTATTAAAATAAACAACAAGCTTAATGTTTATAAAACTAAAAACCCGACTGCCAAAATATATACATTTGTCACTGGGCTAAATGGTGCTTTAGTACTACTCGGGCGAATGAACATGACACCTGGCTCGAATGACGTTTGTGCAAAGTACAGCGTGGAATTGGATAATGTTGATAGAGAAGAGGTCCTGTGTTACCTGGTGATGATAAGTGATGATAAGGCCGAGCAATTAGAGGAAGAACAAACGCGGAGGGCGCCGCGCGGGGGGCGGGGGACGCAGCAAGTGCCGAGCGAGAGTGGCAGCCAGTGGCATGTTCACTCGCCCGAGTAGTACATTTGCCTTTTCAGTGACAATACGTACCTACCTACATACATTGATTGCCGATTCATTATTCTAAATTAAATTTAAACACATGACTTTTGTATATTATTGTAATCTCCTTTTAATTTCCTTCATTTTGATACCCTACTCGATAGGTTTGGTTTACAAAAAAAAAATATTATCGACTTATTATTTACCGCCAAAAATCCGCCATATTGTATATTTAAAAATAAATCTTTGTTACCTCGTATTTTCAAAACAACTGGATGGATTTTGAAAGTTAGGTATCGTTAGATTAGTCTCAATGACCCGAGTGTTTTTATAAAAAGAAAGTTCTTATCTAAGAAAAAAAAATATCAAAATGGCGGATTTTTGTCGTATAGATAGATAGATAAAAGATAGATTAATGGTATTAGGATATTAAATAAAAAAATACTCATTTTAGATACAGCAGATTCGAATACGTTGCTGGGAGCGCTTGATTCAGCTTTCCTCTTCTCGTATGCAGCAGCCATGTTTGTATCAGGTAAGAAGAAGAAGAAAAAAGAAGTACCTCCCCAGCATGAATTTACAAAAAAAAAGTATTGTATCAGTTATCCGGTTCCCATAGCACAAAATTGCTTAGTTTGGGGCTAAATGGCGTGCTGTAAAGATCAAAATAATCAAGTTTTACAAATACATACAACAACCGACTTCAATCGGACTGTTCTAGTGACCGTTAACACCACTGACAAGTCACAGGGAAGAGATATACGCAATTTTTTTCACTACTTTTTTTTTGAGACTTTTTTTTCAGTTATTTTGATTCAAAACCTAAACTACTGAACCGATTTTGATAAAACTTTTATGGGACCAATCTGAAACTATATCCTCTCAAACAAAAAAAATATTTTTTCAAATCGGTTTTTAAACAACAAAGTTCTAAGGTAACAAACATTACATAATCTTAAATGACCTACTCAATTTGTTTACTCTTAACGAATTTTAATGTTTTTTGACGAATTTTAATGTAATAATACTATTAATTGATTCCTTTTGTAAATTTTGTAATATACCTATATATAGATTGTAGTAGTTAGCTTATGCTGTAATAAAAATTAATTATTAATGAATTATTTTTATTAGCAATTTATGTAAGAATTATTAACAATTATTTAGCACTAATTTTAAGTATTTGCACGACAAAAGTTGATGCAGTGATTCTGATTTAAAGTAAGACCACAATGTACCTGTATTACGCACATAAAGATTCATTCATTCATTAAAAAAAAAACATTTATACGAATTGATAACCTCCTCTTTTTTTGAAGTCGGTTGAAAAATGCTGTTTTCAGGAATGGTGGCGGAACGCGTCGATCTTCGCTACTTCCTGTCGATTGGAATGTTGGTTTCCGCCATTTTCTGCTATCTGTTCGGACTCGCGCGCACTTACAATATACACCACATCACATACTACATTCTTGTACAAGTAAGTATTTGGTTTATATTTTTCGGCCTTAAGTTTTTTTTAATACCGCCATTTTATACTACTATTTCCAATGCCAATATTGGCTTGCATTAACCATATATTTCCAAAATGTCAGTCGTTGTCATCTCAACAAATGTTACACTCCGCCATTTTATAGGCAGGTGTGGGCATAGCTATATTTGTTAATACCGTCATTTTATTTACTTCAACTTCCAATGACAATACGGACTTGCATTAACGACTTAATATTTCTAAAATGACAGTTGTCATCTCAACAAATGTTACACTCAGCCATTTTGTAGGCCTGTGCGAGCAAAACTCTGGTTTTAATATTGCCATTTTATTAATGACAATTATTGGCTTACATTATCACCATATTTTTAAAATGTCAGCCTTCGTCATTTCAACAAACGTTACACTCCGCCATTTTGTAGCCAGGTGCCTGCTCCTATTTTTAATACCGCTATTTTTTTATACTACAATTTCTGTAATTCTGTAATTCTTTATTGTACACACAAACATATTAGAATACAAATCATAAAAGAAAAGACATGTACAAAGGCGAGCTTAACCCTAATAAGAGTTCTGAGGTTAGAGAGAGACCATGGAAAGTGTGGGGGCGTGTACAGTAACATAAATAATAATGGATAAATTAAAATTATGAAGAAGAAAATATATATAATGTTTGAATAAATATATCTAAATACATATAATAAATACTACTAAGATATATACTAAATAAACTAGAATTAATACCTATACATAAATAAATATGTAAGTATATATATATATATAAATACTAACATAAATACTGAATATATCACAGTGATAAGTAGTGCTCTTTCATATTATCGTATTGGCTTACATTAACATTATATTGTTTGAAGAGTCCAAAATATACATTTATTTATATTTCAGTTCTCTTCATCATTAAAAATGTTACATTACGCCATTTTGTAGGCAGGTGCGGGTATAGCGCAGACTAGTGGCTGGCCAGGCACGGTCGCCACGGTGGGAAAATGGTTCGGAAACGCCAAAAAAGGACTCATCTTTGGAATTTGGAACTCACATACGTCACTGGGAAATATACTTGGTAAGATAATGATCCAATCCTAATCTTGCCGATCAAATCAATTGTTTATCGTTTCGATTTTTATCATAGATGATTATTTTTTGTTCGTAATTAATTTTCGCAGTTGTTTTCATAGTAAAATATATGATGCAAGCCAAATTAACCTTTAGTGCGATTTTTATAGACTTCCGTACCGTACTGTCTATATAGACTTCATTTAATCTGTTATTAATATACTTCCAGTCCTCAAATGGACTTCTCTTATTAAAAAATGATAATCGACGATAGTGACATTGCAATGTGATAATAATTATTTGAGTCACAGATCTATATTTTAGCTGTTTATTGTCCTTTTAATATTTATGAAATACTTGGTACTGACAGACAAATAAAAAGACAGACAGACAGACAACGCACAAGCCAAACCACTGAACGTAGAGACTTGAAATGCGCGCGCCCATCTAAAAAATGTCTAAAATCTTTGACGGTTGATTGGTTGGTTGATTGGAAACAATATGAACTTTCGCAACGTGAAAATTATACTTCTTATCGTGTCACTAGTTCTTTCTACCCAGTATGGTGAAAGGATTTTAAGTGCCGCCAAGTGCCAAGTGCAACTCAATTGAATAATCGTCATCAAAAAATCGTAATAATCTTATTTCAAGCTGTAAAGGTTTTTACATTAAAATTCTAAGTAGTCGAATTTTAATGTAAAAACCTTGTTACTCACTAAGTGTGCCTATCTCTACTCCAATTTTATTATTTCCTTGCCGGGTTGCCTGGAAGAGATCGTTCACAGCGATAAGGCCGCCTCTTGTACTACCTACCTTAATGCCTTTTTATACTAGTACTATTGTTTTACTCTGCTTTGTTCTTGTTAGTATAAAAAAAAGTGTTCATCTATCTATATTTGTCTTAACGACACGGATGGTCTAGTGGCAAGGGCGTTGAACTGCTAAGCCGAGTGTCGCGGGTTCGATTCCTGCTTCGGGACAAATATTTGTGAGACAAACATCGATGTGTGTCCTGAGTCTGGGTGTTTTCTATATATTCTATGTATGTATTTACAAAAAAAGTATTCTAGTATTGTATCAGTTATCTGGTTCCCACAGAACAAGCTCTGCTTAGTTCGGGGCTAGATGGCATTGTGTGATATGTCCGAGCGATTTTTATTTATATTTATTTATTTATTTTGGCTAATAAATGATTTAATTGAGAGTTTTGCGTCTTCTAGTACAAATATATCTATTCGTTGTATCAAAAAGTTATACATTGCAAGAAGCTTTAACAGATAATAACTTTGCTATTGGAGTTTTGGCGGGAACGTGAAAAATGGCACATTGGCGGCATTAAATTAATTGACAAAACTTGTATAACTTTGAGTGTTTAAGTGTAAAAACGGTGGTATTTTATCCATTAAGTGCTCGTGAACGTGTATGACTGTTGGTGAATAGTGTAATGCTGTGAAACGTGACTTTTCGTGTTGCCTCCAAAACTCCATAGAAACCTCTAGTAAAGTTGCAACCGACTCTGACTTAAATGACTAAATAATCTCTCCAATTACTTGACACTGGCTATATACCTTTGATGTGAAGCCAAAACTAAAGAACTTAGGTTCTTTGAAAAAAAAAAAAAAAAAACTTTGCTATTGTAAATTAACTTATTTTCATCTATTTTATTTGTATTATTGTGTATCAATTTTGATTTTATTTTTGAATTTAATTTATATTGACATTGCCATCTTACAGCAGCAAATTATTTATTTTTTATTTTTACTGTTATGACTTAGCCTCTCTACAGCTATAGAACCTTGTTATTTTGTATTTAAAATATATTAACTTCAACTTCATTAAGTTTTCTCTCTTTTCAATATAAATGTTGAAAACTTTGTAAACATAGCTTTATGACGTTACCAAGTGTGCTATCTGTTCCTACGGTAAATAAATAAATATGAGTATGAGTTGGTACAGAGGCTGATATGATGATGAATGTTCTCCAGGCACACTAATGGCTGCCGAGTTCGTGGACACGGACTGGTCTCTCTCGTTTGTGTACCCCGCGCTAGTGATGGGCATCGGAGGCGGCATCGTGTGGCTGTTTCTGGTGCCCGAACCTAGTGTTGTGGGGATCGTGCCGGGAGAGCGATCGGTACGTATGATTGTTACACTCCGCCATTTTTATGTTTGTGTTACACTCCGCCATTTTTATGTTTGTGTTACACACCGCCATTTTTATGTTTGTGTTACACTCCGCCATTTTTATTTTTTTCGAGGCAGAAAAAAGCCGTGTTGGCCGAATGAAAGGTGCCTCGACTTTCGATCCGAAGGTCGTAGGTTCGAACCTGGTGGTCGTACACCAATGGATTTATCTGTTAAAAAAATCTATGTGTGCATTAAAATACGTGTTTAACGGTGAAGGAAAACATCGTGAGGAAACCGGCATGTCATAGAACCTAAAAAGTTCGAAAACATGAGTGAAGGGCACGAAAGGAGCCTCTTTGAGGCGCACTTGAAATCCTTTCACCACACTGGTTAGAAAGAACTAGTGACATGATAAGAAGAAGATTATTTTTGAGGCAGTCAAGTAGGTACTTTTCGGGCGAATGAACATGACACCTGGCTCGAATGACGTTTGTGCAAAGTACAGCGTGGAATTGGATAATGTTGATAGAGAAGAGGTCCTGCAATACTTGGTGATGATAAGTGATGATAAGGCAGAGCAATTAGAGGAAGAAGATACGCGGAGGGGGGCGGGGGACGCATTCGCACATATTGTAAATAAGCATAAAGCATAGCATAATCTGGTAGAAAATGCTCTAGCATTAAGTTCTCCTTTTGTACTACATTTAAGTGTGTGCAATAAGGTATTAAATACATAATCAGCCTATAATGTTCCCACAGCTGGGGCCCAGGCCTACTCTCAGCAGGAGAGCGAGTGGGTCTTAATCCACCACGCGGACCCAATGCGGATTGGTTGATGTCACATGCCATACAACATTTTTTGTAACCATTGACATGCCGGTTTCCTCACGATGTTTTCCTTCACCGTTGCGAGAACGTGGGATGCATACATAGACTTTTTCAACCACCGGGATTCGAACCCGCGACCATCAGATCGCAAGGCAAGGGCCTCATCCACTCGGCCACCACGTCCTCTACGTCACATTTTACAGAAACCCATAATTCTGACTGCACAGATACAACGTAGTATGCATTGCCCATTTTTTTTTAAATTAAAAATTTGTGATGTATATTGTTTTTGTTCCAGCCGAGTAGACAGTCTCGCAGTTCAGATGACGAAAGCGAGAGTGAACCTGACACCTCGCAAGTGATCGGCGGCGATCAGGTGACACCATTCTCAACCTTACGCACTTGGAATACGGTTTATTTTCAATTACTAAAATTTCACTGAACACAATGCACTTAATTTCTTTTTAATTGAGTCGAAAATAAAGAAACAAAATTTCTTGATTGGATCCAATGATCCACAAAACTGACTGAATTTTCAAAAATACGATTTTCAAAATCACCTTGATTTTTATTACAGGGGATTTTGAAACTATAACCACAGAGTACTTAGATAGTACTATAAACTAAAATCACAGCGAAAATCCACTTTGTTTCAAATGATCTCGCGAATTAAAATCGAAGGAAAATTTAAAGGAATTTTGCAAAAAAACTAAAATATTATCGATTAGAAATCTTTTAATTTCTAACGATCTCGTGAATATATAAAAAATGTTTTTTTTATTTAACCTGTGGTGTCCCTTTGCTGGGCAAAAGTCTCCCCCAAATATTATTTATTAATTAACAAAAATTAAATTAACGTTGACTTAACAGTTTGAAAATGGGTCCTATGGGTCCGAGCACTAACAGCATGGCACTTTCAGGCGGCGAGTTTGCGACCGAACCGAGCTTCCACAAACGCTCAGCAGGTAATGTAAAAATTATTATGAATTTAAGAGGATATGTGAAAATTTCGAGTCGCTGCGTTACATTGTTACTCAGTAACGGTACAGGTTACAAACTTGATGTTAATACAGTGATATAAATAAATGTGAGACAGAAAGACGATTGGTGAAACTTTTCTTTATAGATATATTTTTTTAAATCGGCTCTCATAAAGTATGTTTTACATCCATCCTCCGAATTAAGAGAATATTTACGGTTATTTTTTATACTATTGAGTGATTAATCACAGAACTTAGATAAATGTAAAAGGATTTATTTACAAATTCAACACTTTTTAAGCAATACGATGTTTTATAATTTGTTGCTTACGTCATTTACAAATCTATATCTAACCTCTTCCCTCGCGGTATGGTGTGTAATTGCGCTATCACTGTCTTGCAATTCGGCCGCTGTCATTTCTGACAGTTTCACATATCCTCTTAAGAGTTATCGTCGGACGTACATACAAACACTTTTTTTCTAATATCTAACTTCACTTAATTATATTTTAGTGTAATCGTTTTAACATTATTGCAGAGCGCAACAAATAATTAAACAAACAAACACTTATATTAATAAATAGTATAAATATATTTAGTAATTAATCTGCTTAATTTCTAAAAAAAGGTCTTAATTAACTTAACTCTGGTTTAGAATTCTAGTATCTAAACCAAAGCGCCGAAAACAGAAAACCCAAGTCAAAATTCACGTGTCGAATTTTGACTTGGGTTTTCTGTTTTCGGCGCCTTTCACCTCTACACGAGGCATCCTCAGATGTTGACTCGTCGAAATCTGAAACGAGAGGGAGTTTTCTCGTTTCAGAATTCGGCGAGTCAACATAGACCTTTGTTTAGAAATCAAGCAGATTTATTACTTAATATATTTATACTATTTATGGATTTCCGCAAAGTAGCGCCTGAATCAATCAATTATCTTAAACATACACTGTTAAAAAGTTACTGATTAGGTAAATGTTTTCTTATGATACCTACTATCTACTTACATAATTTAATAATGTACTTTACCTACTTACCTAAATAATAGCCCATTATGTTTAGTGATATGTGTACAACGGGGTTGATTACACTACAAGAAATACTATAAATACCTAAGACTGCTTATAGTTTATATATTAGAGTAATTGTTGTTCTATAAATAAAAATAAAAAATAAAACAATATCCCTTCTTTGGCAGTCGGGTAAAAATAAACACTTCATTCCAGCGTGACGTAGAAGCGACGGAGCATACGTCACTGCTCGCACGGCGGAGCGCACACACTAGCGCCATCTCGCTCTCGCGCGCGGTGGCCATACCCGGCGTGGTGCAGTTCTCGCTGTCTCTGTTCTTCGCGAAGCTCGTCTCTTACACCTTCTTGTACTGGCTGCCTTTGTATATAAATACTTCGAGTGAGTTGTATTTTTTTACTTTTTATAACTAGTTGTATTATTCTATGATTTCGCGAAAGGATTTTGTCTTGTCATGTAATTGTCTAATTCAAAATAAATTATTTAGCGCCAGGCCAAACCCAGGCCCGCGGGCCACGAAGCGGCCCGCCGCACGGTGGGACGAAAATTGACTTTCAAAGACATAGGGATAAAAAAAAATAAGTGTCGTTTTATTTGCTTGAAACGGCTTCTACTAATCAATATTATGCCTAAATATTTCATGTGATACCATTTGGCGGAGAATATCTCAAGATATATTTTTTTAATGAAAAAAATGTATGAAAAACATATAAAAAATCCGGATATCTCCGGAAGTGCACGCCCAACCGTTATATCCTTGCACATAGTTATAGTACCAATTATTTATGATTTTTTGGCATACCTCATATTTCTCGAACTGCTGCGGAACTTTTTGAAAAAAATATGAAATATTTTTTATTTTTTAAGTCCCGATCTTCCATTTGTATGCTATAGATAGTTACAAATGTGTGTTTATCTAACGTTATAATATCAGAAAAACAAAACTAACACACATTTGTAACTATCTATAGCATACAAATGGAAGATCGGGACTTAAAAAATAAAAAATATTTCATATTTTTTTTTCAAAAAGTTCCGCAGCAGTTCGAGAAATATGAGGTATGCCAAAAAATCATAAATAATTGGTACTATAACTATGTGCAAGGATATAACGGTTGGGCGTGCACTTCCGGAGATATCCGGATTTTTTATATGTTTTTCATACATTTTTTTCATTAAAAAAATATATCTTGAGATATTCTCCGCCAAATGGTATCACATGAAATATTTAGGCATAATATTGATTAGTAGAAGCCGTTTCAAGCAAATAAAACGACACTTATTTTTTTAATCCCTATGTCTTTGAAAGTCAATTTTCGTCCCACCGTGCGCCGTGACATTTGCGAATTTGCCCGCCAGCACTTACAAAATACAAAATAATTACTTTGGTTTGATGTTTGTTGTTTTTTCTTAAGCTAAAAGTCGGGCAAAATATTGTGACTCACTACACTCGCGGCGATTCAATTTACATTTTTTTGCGACCTGAAAAAGCGTTTTATATTTTCAAACTTAACTAAAGACAATCATAGCAAATTAATTGTCGGTAATGCTTGCCTGTAACTTCCCGAAAATTTTAAATTTCCGTAAGACGAGAGTAATCGTATTTTTATATAACTGAGCTAGCTATCATTTGAGGGTTTGGGGTCCTTTACGGTGAAACCGGGGTATCCTGCACTAGCCTATTTTTTATAGATTGTGGTGGCCCGGCGCCGCACTATCTACCGTTAACGGAATTTAGCTCTCCTTAATTTGCCGGCCTTGTTTTAGCGCATCTCTCGGCGCGTCAGTCGGGCGAGCTGAGCACGGTGTTCGACGTGGGTGGAGTCGCAGGCGCCATACTGGCGGGGCTCCTCGCCGACCGCAGCCAGTGCCCCGCGCTAGTGTGCATCGGGTTCTACACACTAGCGGCGCCCTCTGTGAGTGTATACCTAGCAGTCGGACATACATACATACATACAAACGCTGATTCGCCTCGTATTAAAACTCTAATGCCTATATAAACATAGCGCCGAGTGCTTGTCTGATCGAGTGACGCAAGCTTACACTGTCTCGGCCGAGTACTCGGTACGTGTGATCTAGGCATTAGACCAGTCAAATAGTTCGCTCCGAACCTTGCTGCATTAAATGTCTATACGAAAAAAAAGAGATCAAATGCTTAGTGCGTTGTGCCCGTTCACTTCATTCCGAGCTTCCGAGCAGAGCAGACGTCACATAGTGTTTGATAATAAATAATGAATCATTTTGATATAATTCTTGTTTATTTAATAATTTGAGTTATTAAAATTTGCTGTCATTTTTAATTTATTGTTTTTACTTCTGGTTCCTAGTAGTATGTTATTTCCAGTTGCTCGCGTACCAGCGTTGGGGCGCCTCGTCCTACCTCCTCAACTGCTGCCTCCTCATCGTGACCGGCGTGCTGGTTAACGGGCCCTACGCGCTCATCACCACCGCCGTCAGCGCTGAGCTAGGTAAGTTGCCACTGAGCCGAATCCTACGTGTTACCTATGCGTATATACAATTGCGAACGAGGGTAATTGTTCGATACATCGATCACTTAGATTATTATAGCAGCATCAGCGGGTTTATGTAGGTTACGCGCGTGTAACGTTTTACCTACGTCAGCCAGTGCATTACCAGCAGCCACACAAGCCGCTTTCATTACAATCATTAGTCGTAATTTTATGTATAAGTTTAATATAGCTTTTTACGTTCAAACTTGACTTTTATATATTATCAGCAGCAGCAATAGGGTTAACTAGCCGTTAATTCCTACAGTAATAATCACCAAGAGTGGGTATCCGCGGAAACCTCAAATTGGCTTCAAATAAAAGGAGGTTGTTCATTGGGTTAAATTTTTTTAATGTTTGTTATCTTAGAACAGGTAAATTGAATAGACGCGAGCGTAACGAGTCACAATAATTTTAACGACTTTGGTTAAACTAAAGAAAAAACAACGCCAATTCGCATGACATGGCGGGCCACTTCGTGGTCCGCGGGCATAGGTTTGGCCGGCCTTGCCTTAGAACATTTTTGTTTATTTGTAAAATTCTTTCGAAAAGTTATACTTCCAGATTGGTCCCATACAAATTACATGAAAATCGGTTCAGTACTTTGATTTTTAAATCGAAAAAATTACGTCGTCCAAGTAAACGAAATTGCGTATTTTCTTTCCTGTGACTTGTCAGTGGTGCCTACGGTCACTAGAACAGTCCGATTGAAGTCGGTTGTTGTATGTTTCTGTAAAACCTTGATGTCGCTTTTTAAAAATTGATTTTTAACCTGCCTACGTCTAATAAATTGATGAACGCCGGCTGCATGCACGAAAACGTTAAAGTCATTGTCCGGTAACGCTCATTGTCCTGTTACGCGGTTAGTTACGTTAAACTATCGTCCGTAAACCAACTTTACAGACAACCAATTTTGTTTGTTTCAGGCACACACAGCAGTTTGGCGGGAAATTCGGCGGCTTTGGCCACCGTTACCGCCATTATTGACGGCACCGGAAGCGTCGGTATGTGGATTTTTTTATGTTTAGACTTTTCACACATCGCCATCTAGCCCCAAACTAAGCAGAGCTTGTACTATAGGACCTCTTATGTCTAGATCACACGTACCAAGTACTCGGTACGTATAAACATAGCGCTTAGTGCTCGGCTGAGCGAGTGATGTAAGCTTTCACTGTATCGGCCGAGTAACATTTTCTGTCTCGACCGAGTTACTCGGTACGTGTGATCTAGGCATATCTATCAGTAAAAACCGAGACGTAAAAACCAGAAAAAAAATATGTTTGTCTAGTTCTAGGACTAACTTACACTGGAACTGTGCTAGGATTAGTTATTGGAATAAGGAACTTTTGGAGGAGAGCGCTAGCTCATCTCGTCCCATGTTTACATAAACATATGTTCACGTATAAACATATGTTCACGTATAAACATATGTTCAGGCGCGGCGCTGGGCCCGATGCTGGCGGGCGTGGTGTCGAGCGCCGGCAGCTGGTCGCACGTGTTCTACATGCTGATACTGTGCAACTTCTGCGCACTGTTCCTGCTGCTCAGGTACGTTTTGTTACGCTCCGCCATTTTGTACTTTTTCCGCCATTTTGTACACTTTCCGCCATTTGTACACTTGCCGCCAATTTGTACACTTTCTCAGTTGACTGAGAATGACTGATGACATTTAGATTCGTATTTTTTTTTCGCGACGATTATATTTTTCGGCTATAAAATGTTACAATCCGCCATTTTGCTAGCATTATGATCTCGCTCTATAAAACACGAAAATCTTAATGTTATTTTAGTTTGTGGCTATGAACCTGTGTCAAATTAACTATAGATATTTTTATGATGTTTTACAGTTGATAAATAGTTTTAATGCTATTATTGACACACGGTCAATTGATCAATTGATTAACGACGACACCGTGGATTAGTTGGTAGTGACCCTGCCTACGAAGCTTGGTGTTCCGGGTTCGATCCCCGGCCGGGGCAAATATTTGTGACGAACACAAATGTTTGTTCTCGGGTCTTGGATGTTGTGATGTGTTGTATGAGTCCATGCCACCTGCGACACAGGGAATCCTAGTGCAGGGGTGTGAGTGTGTGAATGTTTATGTTTATTTAATGTTTCAGGATAGCATTAGCTGAAGTAGCAAAGCTCCGCCAAGAAAGGCGGATGGCGTCGCCGCCGCGCGTTCGCATCGAATAACGAATTTATACAAATAACTAGACTAATTTCTATAAATATTCTATATGTCCCCGTTAACTTGTAAAAACAGTGATTTTATAATTTAACGGTTTTTTCAAAGACGTGAAATTGTAAACTGTCGACGAATTGTAAACACTACGAAAGTATGCTATGAAATAGACCAATGAATGAAGATCAGGCCGTGAATTTACAAATAAACGGTTATTATATCGTTAATTTGTAAAATAATCAACCTTTAATTTAATATGTAATGTAATAGAAACGTTTTACCTACCAATAAAACGTATATTAATATACTTACCTTTATGCAAAACATATCAGTTATTAATTGAGATAGGCACTATCATTTCCCGTCATATTAGCAATAATACAACATAACTTCCTGTCTTTAGTCTTAATTTCTAGCTAACTTCCGGTCTTTCAATTCACCACCAGACAGCAGCCATTTTGTGTCATTGAGTTTTGAGAACACTAGGCAGAACTGAAAGTGTATGTTTTGCATAAAGGTAAGTATATTAATATACGTTTTATTGGTAGGTAAAACGTTTCTATTAATATGACTGTAACTTTATGCAAAACATATCAGTTATTAATTGAGACTTGTTTGTTATCGCCTGGTGGTGGTTAGGAGAGACACGCACGCCAATGTGACGGCTAAAAAGCCGATGGAACAAAAACAATTATATTTTATGGACATAGAAGATATCCAAAAACTGATGAACGATAGTAACAGTAAAATCGTTCTAAGGCTAATAAGTTGTCTTAGTATGAATTGAGACAAATTTTAGAAGGTAACCTGCTGGTAGAAGCAGATATGAACTGGACAGAATGAGTGTTATGAATCAACGCAATTCTGTATTTATTATTTTCTTAGGATCAGACAAGTAACAATCACCTGATGTTATTAACTAATAAGATAACGTATTATATTTCGCGCTAAGAGCGGAACATGATTGATTGCAGCTTATAAAAAACTTTATTTCATCGTGTAAATGTAGAATAATTATTTACTTACAAAGAATACCTTGAGGCATTAAGCACAAAACGTGTTCATCTGTCTCAGCGTACATACAATGTACTCAGAACAGAAATAACCTCTTCTTCGCCTTTACTATTAGATACTTGCTACCTATAATAATAGCATTTTCATGAGAAAGAATTTAAATAGCGCAAAAAACACAATACTTGTTACATAGTAGAGACAAGTATTATAAAAGTTCACAGCACGCCAAGTACCTGTAGTTACTCTGAGGCTGTAGTTTCTACTCAGGGGTAGGAAAATTAGACTATTTTTATCTGCTAAGACTTCTGTGAAAGCCAAACTAATACGCATTTTCCGCGTAGGTAATAAGTACTAAATTGATAGTCATGGACGTGGCTACCACCACAGATGCAAGTTTAATTTTCAACATTATTTAAGCAAGGAAGCACGATACGTTTACCAATAAGAAGCTTTATTTATTAACCAGTTTTGAAAGAGATGGAGTTCCTTTCTTTTCAAATGTTTGTTACAGGTAGAAACTTAAGTCCTGACCTTGAATAGCTTAAATTAAAATTAAATTTTTAAACATCGTTCAGGTTAAAGTCAAAAAACTTGCAATTCCAAAATCGGTAACATTGTATGTATCTATAGACAATGAATCGATCTTATCCGCAAAGGAATCTGGCAGAACGATTTATGTAAACATCGTAAACATCTATGAGACGTAAGTACAAACACATAAATCCATGTAAAAAACCGACTACCTACCATCAGCCACATTACAACTTCATTCGAGAGACGATATTGCACATTACATAGGTAGGTACATACTCATATGTCACTGCCCACCTCATGGATTCTGTATACCAAGAAAGAAGATTTTCTTCATTACTGAAAAACAAAAGATAGGTACAACCAGGGTTATAATAGTATACCCCATGGTGCACTCTGTTTTCACTCTGTACTGTGTGTGTCAATATTCTATAAGCATTTGTATAACTCCGTTCGTAGGGATGGTAATGCTTTAACCTATTTATTAAAATTCTTTATTGCACAAAATTAAAAATTACATTGCACAATGGGCGGGCTTAATGCCTTAGGCATTCTCTACCAGCCTATTCAACCTAAAACACAAACATCTTTTTATGATAAAAATGTTGGGTCCACATTGATGCATCGATGTAGGTAACGGTGAGCAAGAAAGAAAATTCAAAATATGAATTTATGATGAGCATAGAAAATATGAACGTAAGAACCACGTGATTTATCTACATTTGCTAAATAAATAGCTGAAAATTCACATAAGTAGGCACTGTTAAAAAGGCTTTACAAAAAGGATCGATGGAAAAGATCAATGGATCTTAATTATGAACTAATATGCCTTATTTCGAATAAGTACGTTGTACAGTTATTTCATTTTCGAAACGCTGTGGTATTAACACGCTCGGTATGTTAGACAACTGCTAGGTACTCGTTGAAACACCCTTACGGAATACGTTAAGAGGCGTTATGAAAATTTTGTCGTTTATTTTTGTGTTTGTTTAGGACTAATAGTTCGTTAATTAAGTTGTATGACCGAAAAAGGAATAAACGAAAAATTCCAAAATAATATTTTGGGTTCATTGAACAATGAAGTAGGCAAAAACACATCCGACTCGGTTGTCATCGGGTAGGTATAATAGGTATTTTATCTACACGCATTAGGCCGTTGCAACCTTCTAGGAACCTAGTACCTCTAGGATATGACCCGCGCCTGCAGGATTGTAAGCAATACCGAAAACACTATCCAAGCCGATACTAGGGAATCACGCAACAGCGATGACACCCTTATCAATAACACTTTATAAACAGGATAATTTAGTATTTTCTGAAATACAACTTGCTGTTTACTGCGCAGGCAGAGATTAACTCATAATCAAAAACAAGCTTACTAGACTTTTGCAAGAACTAGTTATCCAGCACTCCGGCAGCCAATATCGTATTGGGCTTGGTTACTCCTAAAAACTTTCACTTTACACCATTACTTGAAATAAGGTCATAACTGCAATTCTTGTTTGTATAGAATAACTTCTTCCAATATCGTATTATTTACGTTCGAAAAACTAAAATCGAGGACTCATCCCAACTACCCGCGAAAGCCACGCGCGGTAGATTTTATAGGATTTTAATATCCAAGCTCACACCCTGCGAGTCTTTGTGCGTGCACCTGAAAGTGTATACGACGCAATACAATAAATTTTTCAGCAACTTTTTGCAAAGACATGTCCTCATTTTATCCACGCTCTCTGGAGTTTTTACGTTTATGAAAAGACTTAGCGACTGCTCAACTACCATAATTTCGTGTATGACTATGCATATTTTCGTTAAGAAGGAATATTGGATTTGAATATCCAAGCTCGCAACTGCAAGTATTTGTTCGTAGTGAGTACGACACTATAGGTATTTTTGTTTAAATTACTATATTGTTTCCTGAAAGTTCCTACGTTTGTGAGGAGACTCAAGGACAAATCACTACCTACGCATGTTGCGTGAGGCAGGCATATATGATTTTGATTATCCAGCTCGCAAAAAGCAAGTCTTTTGTCGTAGAGAGTTTGACACAAAACATTTTGAAATAGCTTTCCTGTTTCCTTTAAGTTCCTTCATTCATGAGGAGACTCAAGGATGATTCACAATCTACGCATGTTTACGTGAAGTAAGACTTTGGATTTTGTACATCCAAGCTCCCATATTTTGCAAGGCGTTTTACGTGCACTCACAGAACAAGCGATGCAAAACTTTTTGAACTACCCTCAATATAGATTTTTTCCCCCAGCAGGCAAATTCACAACTGCAAATCTTTGTTTAAATTAGATTCCCTTAAGTTTCCACACTTGTGAGAAGACTCAGGGATTGTACACCTACCCACGAATATTTGCGTGGGGTAGGCTTATTGGATTTTTAACATCCAAGCTCTCTTAAATGCAAGTCTTTGTTACCGGTTTGCGTGCGACGCAAATCATTTAGATATTATCACCTCTTGAATACTTAACGTTGTAGTGTACTTTCCGCTCCACGTATTTCCATACCTATATCTCCTTATCTCTCTGTGGGATAGAATTAGCTGTGCATACTCTTGCGAATAGACATGTCTGATTGTGTGAAAAACTACCTGTGTGTTAGGACTATTGTGCGTGTGAACTCTTACGGTGAGACACGTCTAAATGTTAGTTTGCTACTTGAGAATAGGACTGATGTGCGTACCCCTGCGAGGAGACACGTCTGAATGTGGGTTAACTACCTGTGTGGTAGGACTATCGTGCGTGTGAACTCTTACGATGAGACACGTCTGAATGTTAGTCTGTTACTTGCTAGTAGGACATGTGCGTACTCCTACGAGGAGATACGTCTGTATGTGTGTAAACTACCTGTGAGGTAGGACTATCATGCGTGTGAACTCTTACGATGAGACACGTCTGAATGTTAGTCTGTTAACTGCTAGTAGGACTGGTGTGCGAACTTCTGCGTGGAGACGCGTCTGAATGTATAACCTACCTGTGTGGTAGGACTATTGTGCGTGTGAACTCTTACGATGAGACACGTCTGAATGTTCGTCTACTACTTGCGGGGTAGGACTGATGTGCGTGCTCCTGCGAGGAAACACGTCTGAATATGTACGTCTACTACCTGCGAGGTAGGACTTATATGCGCACTCCTGCGAGGAGAAACGTCTGAATGTTTGCGTCAACCACCTGCGAGGTAGGACTTTTAGAATACCTTTATTGAACTCATCCAATAATCATAAAAATTCCATGTGATAAAGAACTTTACAAGTAATTAATCAATCTTAGTATAAAATAAATAATTTCACTGAAACGGATACTTTGCTTTTAGCAATTTACATGGAATTTTTATGGTAAAATGTAGGTACTCACCGACGATGTCTTCATCTTATCTTCTCATTTACATAGCAGTTATTATGTTTCGCAGAAACTTTCTATTCTTGAATCACTATGATGCAGAAGAAAGTCGACACAACATCGCTAAATCTTGAGGAAGGGACATGACAAGCTAATATCACGTATTTTACAACAGTTTCACTTTATAGACAGAAAGTATATCTCCAACATAAAACATATCGAACGGCAAAAACCGTTATAAATCAAAATATTTCTCTGGCCAGTAAGTTTTAACCATGTGGAAAAACGGTTTGTCTTACGAACAAAAAACTGGCTCGATGTAAATTTAATCTACCGCGGGACTCGAACCCGTAAATTCGCTTGGCTAGCTTTTAAAAACCAGCCTTGCTACGTAGGTAGGTAATAATGTAACACCACGAGAACATCGAAGTACTACATTAGGTATTTTCAACAACGTTGAAAAAATAAATAAATTAAAAGATTATGAAAAACTTACGTACAGCAGCTACTGCAGACATTTTCTACTTTGATATGCAATAAAACATTGCACTGTGGATATAAATCCTTAAAGTAAATCGTATGACACGACTTTTTTTAAAATGTAGGTAAAATAAAATATATTTTTTATATGGTTGATAGAGCGTATGGCTCAGACAACCGCACTCGACGGGAAACAAAACGCCAATGACACAAAATGGCTGCTGTCTGGTGGTGAATTGAAAGACCGGAAGTTAGCTAGAAATTAAGACTAAAGACAGGAAGTTATGTTGTATTATTGCTAATATGACGGGAAATGATAGTGCCTATCTCAATTAATAACTGATATGTTTTGCATAAAGTTACAGTCATATTAATATTTGTATGCCAGTTCATGGTGAAACATGCATTTGTACTGTTAACATATTTAACATCTTATCTATCGTGTTTCTGACGAATAAAATATCTTTATCTTTCAAACCGCTAAATTGTAAACATAAGAATTTTGCAATTTTACTGTTGATTCACAAATTTACGGTTATTACATCGTTAATTTGTAAAATGATCACTCTTTCAAACCGTTAAATTGTAAACTCGTGTATTTTTCAATTTTACTTCGACATAAATAACTAGACAAATTAATATAAATAAAATAACGTAACCGTAGCTGTATCACGAAGTTTATTGACAATCGAATTTGAATTAAATCCGTTACAGAGAAGTCAAAAGTTTACATGATATTTAAAAAAAAATCCTTTCAAAAAGTGACCTCGCTCAACGTTGATTCATTCAAGACCACGTTACGGTTTTTGTAGTTTCAATTCCATAGAAAAGTTACATCTGTCCCCCTTTAAGAAACGGGGGGGACAGATAGAACTTATTTTTCCCTTCTGTCCCCTTAGCCAAGGGGGACAAAAAGGTACTATCTGTCCCCATGTTGCTTAAAGGGGGACAAAAAGGTAATATCTGTCCCCATGTTGCTTAAGGGGGGACAGATGGAACTTTTATTAACTGAAAAAGTTCTATGCGTCACCAATAGGGGGACAAACAGAACATTTTGTATTCCTGACCTTTTTGAGAATAAAAAAAATCATGGCACGGTTTAAGAGAGACGATCTGTCATGAAATATTGAGTTACGGTATTTTTCGTTTCAATCCCAGCTCTGTTATGCCTAGATCACACGTACCGAGTACTCGGCCGAAACAGTAAAATGTTACTCGGCCGAGACAGTGAAAGCGTCACTCGCTCAGGCGAGCACTCGGCGCTATACATACCGAGTACTCGGTCGAGAGCACTGTCTCGTCTGAGTACCCGGTACGTGTGATCAAGGCATTAGTTTCAATACCATCTCTGTTATGGTCATAGGTAGTCTGTTTTTTTAGATAATTTTAGAAAATCGTGTAAGATGTACTTAGTGTTTTTTTTAATCTGTAATGCCTAGATCACACATAGCGCCGAGTGATGTAAGCCTTCACTGTCTCGGCCGAGTACTCGGTACGTGTGATCTAGGCATTAATCTAGTGACGAATTTGTGGATTATATTAATTTAACGAAAGTTCCTACATATGTATGAGTTTTGTATTATAAATTATTAAAAATAACAAGCCTTAAGCGTCGATGACACAGGGTTAGTTAACAAGTTACAAGCCAGCCAGTTTGCCCCGTGTCATAGGCTTTTTTACAATCTGCTAGTTGACAATCCGTCCGGATCTTAACTCGCTCACTCGCTAGCTTGTAGCTTGTAAACTAGCCGTGTGTCATCGACGCTTTACAGTAGTCCCATAATAATTATGATGTGTAACATCTTTTATCTCGAATTTTATTTACTTATTTTTTTCTGAGGTTGGTACCATCTGACTGTTAACTCTGTAACACACTTCCGTTGCATTTCACGAAATCACTGCCACAAATTGACAGAATACGAGAGGAAAGATGTTACACATCAAAAATGGTTTAAAAAATTGTCTTGATTTATGCATTGAAAATAAATTCATTCCAGTATTCTTGCATTTAGTTAATAAAAATATTGTAAATGTATTAATTAATGTTACCAACTTAGTCTCATATTATCGTGACAACTTATTATTATAAATGTAAAATATTTATTTTAATAAAACAATTTATAATCTATATTATTTTTTATTTTTAAATTAATTGAAACTTATTTATATTTACAGGTTATAAGAATTAATGCCTTGATCACACGTACCTAGCACTCGGTACGTTTAAACATAGCGCCGAGTGCTCGGCTGAGCGAGTCTTCTTATCGTGTCACTAGTTCTTACGAACCAGTGTGGTGAAAGGATTTCGAGTGCGCCTCGAAGAGGCTCCGTTCGTGCACTTGACACAAGTTTTCGAACTTTAGGTTCTACGACATGCCGGTTTCCTCACGATGTTTTCCTTCACCGTTGCGAGAATGTGGGATGCATACATAGATATTCTCGACTGAAAAACCCCATTTACACATGACTGCCACCGGGATTCGAACCCACTCGGCCACCACGTGCTGAGTGAGTGATGTAAGCTGACACTGTATCGGCCAAGTAACATTTTACTGACTCGCCCGTTTGCTCAGTACGTGTGATCTAGGCATAAGGAATGTTAATTTATAGGTTAATACGTGCCTAAACTTCTTTAAGAAGATGCCAAATTTCAAGTGTCTGGGTCCATTTTGCCTGTACGTTGTCAGTCAGTCAGACAGGACAGTCTTATACTCCGAAAATTTCTAATCACCAGAAAAAAATGCATAATCAGTTCACTTTGAGACATTTTGTTGGTTAGTCTATTATTAGAAAGCCCAGTAATTTCACTAGCTACAGTGCCCTTCCAACTGGAACACAGTAATGCTTAAAGTAGGCCTGCATACCACCTGTGGGATCATTATAGGCTGATTATGCTATGCTACATTCTAATGGGATATAATAATACTACTCGGGTGAATGAACATGCTCGAATGACGTTTGTGCAAAGTACAGCGTGGGATTGGATAATGTTGATAGAGAAGAGGTCCTGCAATACTTGGTGATGATAAGTGATGATAAGGCAGAGCAATTAGAGGAAGAACAAACGCGGGGGGCGGGGGACGCAGCAAGTGCCGGACGAGAGTGGCATTTTCATTCGCCCGAGTAGTAATCTATAGAGATATTAAGCCCGTCCTAAGGGTAATATAAATGCCAGAGCTTCTCCGCTGACTCCCCAAGATGTCCGCTGCATTTGGAAGATCACCACCCATGCAGATAACAGCGCTACCCACACCACCGCTCCGATGCCCGATAACATAACATCTACAAAAAAAAAATATCATTATTCGTAACATAGATTAAAAGGAGTGTTTTTGTAGAACACCAAGATTAACAGCTTCAAAGCAAGATGGAGTTGTAAAAACAAAAAAATATAGAAAGTAACGAAAAAATCTTCATTTTTAATATTTATTGCTATTTTCAACAATGGAGTTTTTTTAAACAATAAACAATCCTGATAATTTTTTACTATAATATTAATCTAGCACCGTTACGTCTCTATTTCAGTGCACAAAAGCGGCCTCTTCAAGACATACTTAAAAACTTTTCACCACACTGGTTCGTAAGAACTAGTAACAAGATAAAGTCTCTATTTCGAAATTTCGTATCAGTCCAAAATGTACCTACTAGGAGTTTTTTGAGCGAATTTTTAATCTACTATGAAATAAAACTAGGAGGATGCATTCAAGAGCTGAAAGAATACTAAGAAAGGAATTTTGAAAAAACGCAACGCTTATAACCCTTTACACTCGGGCTAATATGAGCGTGAGTTTTATTTAAAAAAAAAATGACCGCCAAACCGTTTACTTTTTCCCAACGCAACCGGCGTCAATCGTTCGTGAGCAATATTCTTCGCTTAGAAAAAAATACACGGGCGGGGTGCGGGCGGTCGGTTATCCGTGTGTTGAGGCTCACCTCAACACACGGATAACCGACCGCCCGTCTAAAAAAGCAGCCATCTCTCAAGATGGCTGCTTTTTTAGACCCTCACCGCTCGGCGGGTAAGTAATTGTTTTGAATGGTAATTGCAAAGTTATAGATTGTATTTTATTCTTAATTTTAAGTTAAATAATGGCTTAATACGTAGACAATTTTATTTTCATGCTAATTGTTACGGTTTAGGTACAATTACGTCGTAAAGTACGACCGCTACGATCGTGTGGCTCCGGTTGTACGGCCTAAATATTATTAGGAGTAAGCACTGTAGTTGACGATTGTTTCTACTCCTAACATGATGTTTGTATGTTATTTTAGGAAGAAACTTAAATGCAGAACATGTTTTAGAAGTGCTAGGCGACTGAAACTTTTCCGACATCGAAGATTTTGAGCATTACGATGATGAAATACTACCCACCCTCTTCGATGACATATACTCTGAACCAGAGCCTACTGCACAACCACCGGAGCTGGAACCGATCACACCTACTCCTGCACCATCAGAATCAACTCCATGCCCTCGATATTCACACCCATCTCCTCGCAAGAGAGTCTGGAAGCAGCTTCCTATTGCAGATTCTAATCATGACTATACTTCACTCCCAGTGACTCCTGTGAGGATTCCAATGGAATATTTCTCAGACTATTTTGACAGAGAATTTCTGAAGAAGTTGCCAGATGCACAGGCATGTACCATTACAGAAAAACGGGTCTAAAAATTAAAATTACGCCTGTTTTGATGGCGTCAAACTGTATCGGCTCAACTTCATCTTCCATTGTCAAGAGATGGGCATAAACGCATGAAGATACTTGTAGACGTGTCTGACCCAAATGTAATTGAGCATTATAATCAACACATGGGGAGTGTAGATGTTCTGGGCCAGCAGATGGACTATGATCGGTATTCATCAAAAGAAAAAATTGTCACTGAAAGTACTGATACATTTTCTTGACTTGGCGATTGTCACCTCTTGGAGGCTGTACCATAAGATTGTCTGGCAAAAAATTGAGCAGGAAGAAGATTTCGGACTTCTGCATGAACATTGCTGATAGTTTCTCAAGCATCCCAGCTAGAAAAAGACCACCATCGATGAGCAATATTGAAAATGAATTACCGGTGGAAAATGAAGATCCTCTGCCAAAAAGACATGACAGGCCGGCAAACAGGCCATCTAGGCAAAGCGGTATGATAGATACAAACACTTTCCAGTGTTTGACGAAATAAATGCCCAAAAAATGTGTCAGTACGAAAATTGTACCAGCCGCGAAAAAAATGCGACATTTATTTGTGCATCACAAGTGGTAAAGACTGTTTCAAGTCTTATTATCACACTAAATAGGGATATTATAGATCCTAGACAGCTCCTGATTTGCTTGAAGTAGTAGTAAATTAAATTTATTGAAGATTTTTTGGTTTTGTTACCATTTCACGAAGATTTTGTGTGGCCATAGGTATCAGTTTAATTATCTCGTTAAATGTTTTATTTTAAAGTATATTGAATGAGAATTTATTAATAATGACTGAATACTAAATAATAGAGGCTGATTACATTAAAATTTGTTTTATTTTCTTTCGAATTATCTTAATAAAGGACTGATTTAAATTACCCTCACGATCATGACTATGTTACGTACGACCTGCGGCTCACAATCGTACGGGTGGGTTTCTGGGTTAACTATAACCTAAGGATTTTTTTATCATTTTTTTGGCTCTTTCCATCAACTAGGTAACTAGAAAAAAAAAGTTTTTTTTGTCATAATCGGAAAATAAGTTTTCCGGTTGTAAAGGGATAATGTTGCAGGTCTGTGTCTGCTAGTGAGGGTATATGGGTACTTACACTTCCTTATCTCTTTCTGTTCTTGAAAAGGAGGTTTTACAAACGCCTCTTTGAAGAACCAAATAGCGTTCACAGCCCATAAAAACGGCAGCAAGGCACACCCACCTAAAAAGAAATTGAGAGTAAATTACCTATTATTTTGACTGATTCCGACCCATTTGCAGAGATTGTGAGTCAGGTAACACATTGCTATAATTTTTTAATAGAGGTTTTGTTAATTTAAAAAAGCGTAATCTGCCCAAAATTGTAAAAAAACTAATGTTACATATTGGTTGGGCTTTGAAAACTTACTTTTGAAATACCATTTGCAGAGATTCAATTTCCTATCGTTAGGAAGCCTGTTTAGATCCATTTTATGTTTTTACGTGTTTTGATTGAATTTTATTTTACAAATCAAGAATTTTATTCAGAAATCCTTTTCTTTTTGTTGAATGTTGACTAATTTTTGTTGACGATTCCAATTTTTCCTACACACACAGGTAAGATTGACGATTGACATCATTGACAGATGATAGACCAAAGCATAGGTATCGTCTGTCTCAGTTAACACTTTAAATATGTATATAGCTATTTCACTCCTAAGTCTCAATTATAAGCAAATAATGTTTGCTGTAGAAGTTGAAACATTTTTGACAGGCTTTTCATTTGCGTTTCGTTTGACGCATTTTGCACATAAAATAAAATTATGGTCGATCATTAGAACTAGCTACTGCCTACGACTTCCTTCTTCAAGAGAACCTATTAATTGATTTATTAGTTGAATATTTATTACAGCATAAGCTAACTACTACAATCTATATTAAAAAACTTACAAAAGGAAACAATTGGGCCACACAAACACCATTGCAAACGATCTATAGGTAGGTAGGTATTATTAGTTAAGTAGGTAGGTACTACATATTAGTTGTTTTTAAATTATTTTAGGTATTATTACAAAGTCTGGTGCAACAACATTTTTTTCAAGAGTTCTATAAAAGTTGGTCTATATGTTAGGGCATATTTACTATTAGTTGGCCATTCGTCAGGATTTTTCAGTTCATATTAGATAAGTCAAGTCACCCACAGGAATTTCATTCAGTTCAATCGGTTCAGTGGTTTTGGCATGATTGATTGAGGAACAATCTTCGTCACAAACTTTTGCCCCTTTAATATTCCTAGGAAGTGGGAAGGATTATATTTAACAATGATAACAACAATTACGTAGATAAGTAGGTATAGGTTACCTACATAAAAACACGGAAAAACAAATAATTAGGAGTACAAAATGTTTATTCAATGTAATGATGTAACGCTTACATTTTGTTTTTTTACCAACCATTATCTGTAGGTCAAAAGTTCATTCGAATAGTTTATCAATTTTCCTATAAAAACGGGTTTCTGTTTGTATAAAATCATTTCTCAAAGTATCGCGCTTACAGACACTTGATAATGTCAGTGCAGAAGAAAATTGTACTGCTTCTGTTAGTTATTTCATTGACTAACGGAGGTGGTAGCTCAGCCTCGGTTTCTACCACCCAGGACCTACCTTCCTGTGGCACTGCTGATCGAGGATACGAATACTCGAGCACCACCAAGCACTGCTATAAATTCCACACGCGGGCCGAGCATTGGACTGAAGCGCGAGCTATCTGCCAACAGGAAGAGGCTGACCTCACTGTCATCAATAGCGAAGACGAGCAATATTTTCTCAAAGATATCTTCGCGAGAAATCCAACTCTAGATATAGATTGCCACGGGGAAACAGAAGGTGGTAATTGTTTGACATGGTGGGCTGCTGTTGGATTTTTATACAACGAACAGAAAAATGATTACCAAACGATTGATGGTGAAGCGATACAGATGTTTGGAAAGTCAAATTTTTTGAGAAAATCTAATAAAACCCATGGATACATGCATAGATATGGTTATTTCAGCGGCTATGATGGTGAACTTACGTATACTCCTTTTATTTGTGAGAAGACATTGTAAATATTAATTACTAAGTTTATTTGATAATTTATTTTAAGTTTTTAAGAAATTACAGGAACCTAGGTAATATAGGTACATTAACCTAGGTAGGTACTTACTTTATACCTAATGTTTTTCTAGAACCTTTATAATACCATGCCTACATAATTTGTACTATGTTTTGTATTTAAACTATATTTTATCTCACTTTCTTTATTAAAAAAGAGGAAAAGGGTTTTTTTACATTGATATAAAGAGCATAGCCTTGCCACTAAAATTATTATACTTAGTTTTATTTTAGATTAGGCTGGATCTACATTTACCCTTGCTTTTTCTTAAATTGGGCTAGCGACCGCTATCCCCCAATCAAAGCTTCGCAAGCCCCCAGGGGTTGCAATCTACGGGTTGACAATCACTGCTTCAAGGCCATCCTGTCGATAATTGTTTTTTTACCCCATCCCCATTTTACAGTTGTGTTCTCATTATTCTTCCCTTCCTACTTCCTACTTTATTGTTGTTTTGCGATACGGACTTTTACTCTGGGGCAATTCAACAGATGTTAGTAAAGCTTTCATTGTCCAAAAAAAGTGTATTAGAGCCGTTTGTGGTGTAGGACCACTAACTTCATGCAAACCGTTGTTTAAAAATCTACAGACATTAACTCTACCAGGTCTCTACATATTTCAAGCAGGTTGTTTCGTAAGAGAAAATGTCCACTTATTTGATAAATACGAGGATCAGCTAAACTCTAGGGTAAAACTTAGAGACCCAACCAGGTTAGTGGTACCAGCTCGCAGGACAGCTCTAAGTAGTAAAAATAGTTACAACATGACTGTAAAAATATTTAATCAAATTCCTAAAACTATAAGAGAACTACCTATTAAACAATTTAAAACTAAACTTTATAAATGGTTACTTGAGAAATGCTTTTATAATCTGAATGAATTTTTATCCTAATGTGTTATAAATATTATCTAAAATCTACTCTATTATTATACTATTATCTTTTGTTATAACCACTACTATATTATATATATATAACCTGTTAAAAAAGTTAGAAAATTATTTTAAGTCAAAATTTGCATGTCGACTACCGACGAAATATGTGATACTATACTATTAATATAAGACCTTGTAATGACCATACTTCAGGCAAATAAATATCATTTCATTTCATTTCATTTCATACCTCCTTCCTACTTGCAGGTTTACACAAGGCTTGGATATTATGATGACTGACCGAATTAGTGGTTATATTCTCTTTGGACCGAATGACTGTCAGACAACGAACAGGCCAGACTTTAGAATGTAGAGGCTTAGAACTTGGAGATGGTGTTCTCCAGGCTGTCGAAACTACGGGCTAAAAAAACTTTGTATGGACGGAGGCAAAATTTTAATGGTGGCTATATATACGTTTCACTCACGTCTCCAACCTCTCGCTCTTCTGTCTCACGTCATTCATTCGCGACATTCCGATCATTGCTTTATTTATTTCTAAATTTTCTTATGTGATTTATATCATATATTAGTGGTTTTGTTACAAAATACTTTCAGTTTTATGACTGTAGAATGTTACTATGACGTACCGAAAGTGTGAAATTTGTGGTTTGATATCGAAAAGAAAAGATGGTAAAAGAAGGTATTTCATGGCAAGATTCCCTCGAAATGATGAATCTCGGTAAGTACAACACAAGTAAAATGATACAATGGTTAACAGTGTTTAAATCACATCATATTATTTACATTTTATTTGTAAAATAGTGGATTTGGAAAATAGTGCGTCAAATTAAAATATCGATATCGATAAAATTATATTTGTTCTAATGTGTACAGGTGCAAGCTGTGGGTTAAGATGATAGGGAAAGAAGATTTGGCGTATATACCCATTGAAAAGTTATACGCAAATAAATTTATATGTGGCAAACATTTCCACGACAAGGATTTCAAAAAGAAAATAACCCTATTGAAAAATACTGCTGTACCTTCATTACGACTAACAGCTCAACCTCTATCAGACAAGATTCTATCAGAGTTCCCATATCATGTTTTCTCTGATTGTTTGAGCCTAAATAAAAGTTGTACAACAAATGAAGGTATGTGTTAACTAGACGTGAACCAGGCTCGTTGTATGGGTGATTTGCAAATAAGAGGCCTTGCAAACCACCACTTTACGACAAATAATAGTACCTATTTATTGTTAAGTGTCAGATTTCTTTATTTGTATTTGTTTTGCATTGGACTACTATCACACTTGCTATCAAATTATATTGCTATTTTGTTTTTTAAACAACATTACAGAACATTCATTAGCCCATGCTACAGATATGTTTCACGAGGAGCTAATTATATACCATGAGTATGAAATTCCGATAGAGAATACTGTCGAAATCACAACATGTGATCCTAGTAAGTTATATACTTTTTTATACGGTGATATATCTTGTAACTTCATAAAGTACTTTATCGATATGCGAGAAATTTTAATTTAATATTACTTTTGTTGCAGTAATAGTAATAGTAATAGTAATAGTAATAATAATAATAACAGTAATAGTAATAGTCTAAGTCTGACAAGAAACTTGAAGTTAACACAATTTGATTTAATTATTACTAGAATTTTGAGGCTAACAGTCCAATTGATATATTGTATATTGCAGGATACAGCACCGCGCGCGTTGAAATATGCAAAGGGACGTTTGGACGTTGCTCTAGACTGGCTGTGGAAGCAGCAGGAGACCTTATAATAATAATGCGTTCATTTGAGATGTAATGTATATATATATATATTATATATATAAACTGTAAATTACAAATATATATATATTTTTATCTTCATTTAAAGCCACACAATGATTATTTGAACAAAAAATATTATGTTCAATAAAATGTTAGAAACCTCGCATTTTAATGAACATGGTATTTTATATTCAAATAAACATGTGTGACTTTAAATCTCTACTGATTCAATTAAATTATACAAGCATCGATATGTAAGCTATCGATAATTTTGCCAGGACGTCACTAGTTTTTTCTTCATGTTGGTAAGGCTCCTAACGATTATTTTGTTAGAATGTTGGTAATGGCGATTCTTCCTCGTTTTGACGTAGAATGATCAATGTTTTTTTTTGTTGTTTTTTTGTTTGAAGTCCCGTCTCTTCAACGTAGTGGTTATATTCTCTTTGGTGTTCTCCAAGAGCAGAAAGTACAAAGAAAGGATTTTTGAAAATTCGCAACGCAATCGAAGTTGCGGGCGTCAGCTAGTTACGATTTATCTTTTAATTCTTCAGAACCCTATCACAGTAACGAAACGTAAAGTAACTATTTCGAAAACGAAACAAAAATGGCGGATGTGTGTTAATGTCAGACGCTGAAAATGCCCAAGCAGTAAATAAAAATGTTTTCGCCTTGTAAATACATACTCCTATGTGTTTTTCCAGTTCTCTATAACACACAATCATGTGAGTAAAAGCATAAATTGAACTAGCAGTGTCGGTTTAACCATAAGTTTGGGCTGAGAAGAGGCCAAAGTTTTGGTTAAAATTCAGGTTGTTTTTGTACATAAAAGACCTTGGACAGGCGTTAACGGGTGTCTCTCAGCTCTATTTACTATTCCAGTTTATAAATCACCTTGAAATTAATATTGAATTACCAAAAAAAATTGAGGAAGATCCTTGAAATTATGTTTTTTTTTGCGTCAAGAATATTCTTGATTACTTTCACTAGCCCTATGTTTTCGTTTCTTTTTAATTGGTTTCCTTGTATCCAACTAAAAAAAACGAAAGTTTTACCTCGTATCAAGATCTTGTAATGTCACAAGAATGGAGGCTCAGTATATTAATAAACACTAAAAACCATCTTAATCACTATTTTTTGCCTATAAAATTATAATATATAGTAAAATAAATAAATAATAATAGTTAAATAAGTTAATATTTAGTTGGTGTTCCGGGTTCGATCCCCGGCCAGGGCGAATATTTGTGTGACGAACACAAATGTTTGTTCTCGGTCTTGGATGTTGTGATGTCTTGTATGTGTCCATGCCACCTGCGACACAGAGAATTCTAGTGCAGGGGTGTGAGTGTGTGAATGTTTATGTTTAAATAAATAAATATTTTTGTACATTTCACACAACGCCATTTAGCCCCAAACTAAGCAGAGCTTATATTATGGGAATCAGATAACTGATAGAATACTATATCCTTTTTTTGTAAATACATACATAGAATACATTTAAAACACCCATACCTACACCATCACAGTCTACAATTGGTTGGATTTTTTTGTAGTTTTCTGTCACTTTTTTAACATAGTCTTGTTGATTCGTAACCAAGTGTTGAGTTTGCTCCTGAACCAGTTTGTGGATGATGCATAAACAACATCTTCCGGCAATATATTCCACTTGTTCACCACTCTGTTGCTAAGGAAGTGATGAGCCATAAGAGTTGGTCTGATCAAGATTTAATTAATATTAATTTCTAGGTGCTTCGGAACCAGTTTACCCACCAAACTTAGTACTATATAGTCCGGGAGATCCGGAATACACCGACGTATTGGTGAAGAGGGAACACGATGACTTGGTGTTGGTCTGTGAGCTGCGAGGAGACAGTATCCTGAAGAGTTATGTTTGGAATTATATGGATAATGGCACTATAGGGCAAAGGTAACTTATTGTTATGCAGGGTTCGAAAATATCTGATATTTATTATAAATATCAAAATATTGGATATTTATGATATATATCGGATATATATCAAGTTTGATTTATATCAATTTTGTATGAAAGCCATAATTTATTATATTCTATAAGAAAACTATTTGCATGTGTTACAAAAACATACTAAAATTATAAAACTGTTTTATTTATTTAGGTACTTACTTAAAATCAAACAAATGAAACCAAAACATAAAATCATCTTTTAGATCAGGCAAAATCAACGAAAAAACATAAAATATTTTATACTTCTAAGAGGTAAAAAGGCCAGATGAATTATGACAGTTAAGTTAGATATCATCTTAATAACCCAAGTGTTCTTAGATGGGTTTTATTAATATAATTAAAATGATTGATTTTTAGCGCTGAATAGATAGATAGATAATTCTTTATTGCACACCACAAAACAAGAAAATAAACAGGAACACAAACAATATAAAAAAGTGAAGCACAAGGGGCGGTCTTATCGCTAAAACAATCTCTTCCAGACAACCTTTAAATAGTAAGTCATATGTTTAAATTTAATTTGAAATAATGAATCGGCAAGCAATGTAAGTATAATATTTTCGCATTCAGGTTTTCGGTTTTTATAAACTTATAGCTTGTTTATAGACCGATTTTTTTGAGAGGATATTATTTTAGATTGGTCTCATACAAATTTTATTAAAATCGATTCAGTAGTTTAGTTTGCTTATCCAAAGAACTGAAACCAATATATCGTTGAAGTAAACAAATTGCGTATTTAGTTTCTCTGTGACTTTTCAGTGGTGTTTACGGACTCAACCAATTGTGTCATCAAAAACAATTTACTCAAAGCCTAAATAAATAAACCTAAGGGTAATCCTCAAGGCAAATTTCCATACAAAATGTTTTGGACAAATACTCAAAAAGTACGCCGTATTATAGTAATTTCTTCACACTATTCGTTTCGTCTATGTTTTCCGATTGTGTCAACAAAAAATTGTAAGGTTTCATACTTTAATTTAGGAATTATATGTGTTTTTAAATTAGTAGTGTTAATTTTAGCCTTTAGGATTACCCTTAAGGTGTAACTTATAAAATGTTTTTTCCAGGCCATTCACAATAGAGCCAGTTGGGCCCACCAATAGCAGCAAACTTACTAAGCATGATCTGCAGCTGTCTGACAGCGGACAATACTTGTGCTCAGCCCCACCGTTCAGTGTCACTAAATACATACTAGTCCAGCCTAAAGGTAAGTGAATACATACTAGTACAAGTTAGAGTAAGTGAATACCGCTTGCTAGAGGTAGATAAAACATACTAGTCCACAGCAGACTAGGTATGATTCAATTCACACTAGTCCAATGCAGACTTGGGATGATTAAATACATACTATACTCCGATTTATAATTAAAGATTTTTTTGTAAACAAAGAAGTGTCATGATATGTCACTGTAACAGAGACAGGTCAGGGTTAAAAACGAGTTTATTCCACGGATCACTATTACTAGTAATGGCGCGCGGTTTTGCTTGTGCGATAGTTTCCTATTTTACAGATTCAGGTACTTCAGAACACTGAAAAGTAGGTAAAATAGGAAATAAAATTTGTGAATCTAAACTTCTGGGATATTAATCATAATAATGCCAAGGTGCATAGCAGATACCTAACAAATATTCATTCAATTCACACAATTGCACACGAGAAGCGAAAAAAGAACGCATTTGACTTCGTAAACGGACAAGAGACGAATAAAATTTACAAACACACGCTTAGGTCAAAATCCAAAAATTGTTTCGAACATCTGTGATTTACTCCGATGATACCAATGTCTTAAAATATTTTTCGCTAATATTTTTTCATCGTGTTATATATTTCTGAAAAAAATATAATAATCAGTACAAAACCATTGCTAATTTCCATTCTATGGATATTGACTAGAAAATAAACCGTACCATAAGTATTTAGGAAAATTGAGTAAACGTCACTTTGATAAGTATTTTTTTAGGGTGGTCACACCTTTGTTTACAAAAGAAATCTTGAATTCTGAATCGGGGTATAGTTCACTGCAAACTAGGTATGATTAAATACAGACTACACTAGAACCTAAACGAACCACTTACATCTACAAAGGAAAGTACTTAACACATATTCATGCAGAAGCAGGCTAGTAGGATAATATTTTGTATTTTACTTTATCATAATATACTTGCTGACGTCCGTTCGCGTTGTGAATAAATAAAATCCCTTTCTTAGTTCGCGCCTGCACTCCTTGAAGAACACACACTCCAATTTTCATGTCTCTATGTTTAGCAATTTGGCCTGTATGTTGTGAGTCAGTCAGGACTAAGCCTTTTATGTGTATAGATAGGACCTAATTGTTCAGTATGTATTCATCAGGTCCTATGCAATGCGCCCGCGGTGCGTTCTGGTGCGGCGCGCGTTGCGTCCTGTCGCTGTACGTGTGCGACGGACGCAAGGACTGCGTGCGGGGGGAGGACGAGGTGCCGGCGCTGTGCGACCACAACGTGTGCTCCAGTGAGTAGCCGACCTGTGGGTTGTCAAGGACTGCGTGCGGGGGGAGGACGAGGTGCCGGCGCTGTGCGACCACAACGTGTGCTCCAGTGAGTACCCGACCTGTGGGTTGTCAAGGACTGCGTGCGGGGGGAGGATGAGGTGCCGGCGCTGTGCGACCACAACGTGTGCTCCAGTGAGTACCCGACTTGTGGGTTGTCAAGGACTGCGTGCGGGGGGAGGATGAGGTGCCGGCGCTGTGCGACCACAACGTGTGCTCCAGTGAGTACCCGACCTGTGGGTTGTCAAGGACTGCGTGCGGGGGGAGGACGAGGTGCCGGCGCTGTGCGACCACAACGTGTGCTCCAGTGAGTACCCGACCTGTGGGTTGTCAAGGACTGCGTGCGGGGGGAGGACGAGGTGCCGGCGCTGTGCGACCACAACGTGTGCTCCAGTGAGTACCCGACCTGTGGGTTGTCAAGGACTGCGTGCGGGGGGAGGACGAGGTGCCGGCGCTGTGCGACCACAACGTGTGCTCCAGTGAGTACCCGACCTGTGGGTTGTCAAGGACTGCGTGCGGGGGGAGGACGAGTTGCCGGCGCTGTGCGACCACAACGTGTGCTCCAGTGAGTACCCGACTTGCGGGGTGTCAAGGACTGCGTGCGGGGGGAGGATGAGGCGCCTGCGGTTACAGTTCTAGTTTAAAGTAAACATAATATTTAACTTGTATATAGTAGTCAGTCGGGGACCTAAAAATAATTTTCTTTTGTTAGGTACCCAATAAGTAATACTGTGACTCCTTGGGGACCTAACAAGGTCTTCAGTCTAAAAATGCTTTCACCTTGACTAATCCTGCGAGTGGGCCTGCATTTTAAATTGAAAGATGTTTACATGAATAAATCAATGTTTTACAAAAACATACTGCAACCGACCTCAATCAGACTGTTCTGGTGATCGTAAACACCACTGAATTGTTTCAGGGAAGCAAAATACGTTGATACAACAATTGTAACATCCGCAGAGAGCGATAAGCTGAACTGCAGCTCGGGGCGCTGCATCTCGGCGGCGGCGTGCTGCGGCGGCGCGGCGCTGTGCCGCCAGCCCGCCTGCTGCGACGAGTACCCGCACACCAGCCGACTGGGTAACGTACTCGTACTGATACCGACACTGATACTCATACTGACACTGACACTCATACTCATACTGAAACTGAAACTCATACTGACACTGACACTCATACTCATACTGAAACTGAAACTCATACTGACACTGACACTCATACTCATACTGAAACTGATACTCATACTGACACTGACACTCATACTCATACTGAAACTGATACTTATAGTCATACTGACACTCATACTCCTACTGAAACTGATACTCATACTGACACTGACACTCATACTCATACTGAAACTGATAATCATAGTCATACTGACACTCATACTCATACTGAAACTGATACTCATACTGACACTGACACTCATACCCATACTGAAACTGATACTCATAGTCATACTGACACTCATACTCATACTGAAACTGATACTCATACTGACACTGACACTCATACCCATACTGAAACTGATACTCATAGTCATACTGACACTCATACTCATACTGAAACTGATACTCATACTGATGCTGATACTCATACTGACACTGACACTCATACTCATACTGAAACTGAAACTCATACTGACACTGACACTCATACTCATACTGAAACTGAAACTCATACTGACACTGACACTCATACTCATACTGAAACTGATACTCATACTGACACTGACACTCATACCCATACTGAAACTGATACTCATAGTCATACTGACACTCATACTCATACTGAAACTGATACTCATACTGACACTGACACTCATACCCATACTGAAACTGATACTCATAGTCATACTGACACTCATACTCATACTGACACTGATACTCATACTCATACTGAAACTGATACTCATAGTCATACTGACACTCATACTCATACTGAAACTGATACTCATACTGATGCTGATACTCATACTCATACTGACACTGACACTCATACTCATACTGACACTGATACTCATACTTATACTGACACTGATACTCATACTGACACTGATACTCATACTGACACTGATACTCATACTCATTCTGATAGTCATACTCATTTATTTTGATAGTTATTTGTTCACCAAGGGACTAAAGCAAGACATTTTATACGAGACCTTTATCCGAGCCGGAGGTTAGGGCGGATATTCAAGTCGAGTATAAAATGGGCTTCAGGACCGAAGTATGCACAAGATTTTTCGCTTCAATTGCGAGGAACATAAATAAACTTAAAATGAAAGGATCGCCCATTTCTTAATTCAAAAACAGAGACACTCAATGTTTTTCGAAATTTGTCTATGTCCCTCATAATACCCTGATGTATAGGTATAATGAAGATCGAAATTTGAAATAAGTTCTCATTTGCCACTCGACCGTCCGTGGCGTCAAGTGTGCGCTCACTCTAAATGTGATACATTTGTTTGCAGGCTTTGTGGAGGAGTACCCGCCGTTATTTGAAGACCGCCACGCGCCAGACGATTATGGATTCATACAATCTACGATATACACGGTTACCGGTCAGTATACATTGACAATACATTTATATACTAGGTGTTAATTTTGAAAACTTTTTTTTGGTTTTTTTTAATGTAATAATGAATAATAATGTTTGGACGAGTGTCGCGGGGTCAATACCCGCTTCAGGACAAACAAAAAAAAAGATGAACATCGGTGTTTGTCCTGAGTCTGGGTGTTTTCTATGTATTCTATGTATATATTTATTTACAAAAAAATATAAGTATTGTACCAGTTATCTGGTTCACATAGCTCTGCTTAGTTTGGGGTTAGATGGCGTTGTGTTAAATGTCCAAACATTATTATTATTAATTATATTTATTTAATATATTGATTTCCATTATATTTTCCAGCGTGCGCGTTGATCTTCATGATAGCGGTAGTCTTGCTGGTGTCGGCCATCTGCAAGATGCATATGAAGCGCGCGGCGCTGCGCGGGTACGCAACCGCCGACCGCGCCACGCGACACCACTACACCATGCAGTACGCACAGGTTAGTGTATACACGGTCAATTTTTTATTACCAAAAAAAAAAATATGGGCAACGCAGACGGGGTACTACGTTGTATCTGTGCAGTCAGAATTTTGTTTTACTACAAAATGTGCGAGTGACAGCGGCGCGAGAGCGGCGCCCGAGCCGAGTGCGGCGAACTGGCTCGAGCTGGGTGCCCGAGTACCGCCTGATGCAAATCCACAGGAAAACGACTTAATGAAATATTGTCCAACTTTTGTCATAAGTATTTATTTTGAAAAAAAAACTGTGTTCAGTAATGGCAACTGAATAAGCGTATTTTTTTTCTGGTAATTAAAAAATTGTGGTGTATAAGAATGAATGTATATACAGGGTGTTATTTTGAAAAAGGCACTGATGGCCAAGTCCGAAACCACGAGAGTTGGATAAAATTCGTGAAAAGATTCATGCCCTCGATTTATAAGAAATCAATAACTGCATATATAATTTTTTTTTATTCTTTTACGATAGCGTTACGTGTTACTGGTATAACACTGAACGAGTAACAGTGTTACGAGTAGCAGTGTTACGAGTAACAGTGTTTCGAGTAGCAGTGTTACGAGTAACAGTGTTTCGAGTAACACTGTTACTCGATGGGAACCCAAAGTATATTTTATGCTATAGGCTCATCGCTTCCCCCCATGCTACGAGGCGTCCCGACTGCTAGAGGAGAATCGAACCGGCTCCCCGCCAGCCAGCCCGGTCCACGCCGCCACTGTGCCAGAGGCGACGGTAACTAACTTTTTTTATATGGACTTAAAAAAAGGACGTTTTCGATTTGGTAATTTTTTTTTACTGTAATTCTTTATTGTATACAAAAACACATTATTTAATTTAATTTTTAATCAATTTCATTTATTTTACTTCAATTTAATTTATTTTAATTCCATTTGTTTTAGTTTAATAGAATTGTTTGTAATTTAATAGTATGATCTTGTAGTCCGTTTTTTTTTTTTTTTTATTATTAGAATATAAATCATAAAAGAAAAGACATGTACAAAGGTGAGCTTCACCCTAATAAGAGTTTTCTTTCAGCAAACCTTTTGAGGTTAGAGAGAGTCCATGGAAAGTTTTTTTTGTATGTTACTTAAGAACTTTCTTTGTTTGTATACACCAATTAAATTTTTTTTACTTAAGAGAATATACTTTCAGATTGGCCCTATAGAAATTTCATGAAAATCGTTTCAGTATTTTGGTTTTTAATACAAAATAACTAAAATATTTTTTAAAATCGGTTCATAAACAAATAAGTTCTGACATAACAATATAATAAAAATAAAAAAAAAACATTCAACTGAATTGATAACCTCCTCCTTTTTCAAGTCTGTTGAAAAAGTCGTTGAAGTGAACAAAAGTGCGTATTTTGCTTCCCTGTGACTTGTCAGTGGTGCCTACGGTCACTGGAACAGTCCGATTGAAGTCGGTTGTTGTATGTTTTTGTAAAACCTTGATTTTTTATGTTTATTTTATTAATTATATTTCAGTGCACGTCGGAGGCGCCACCTATCGAGCCGCCTCGAGGGTTGGCGCGACTTTCATCCATCTTCTCGTCCAGATATCGACAGGTTTGTGATTTATCTCTTTTTTACCCGACTGCGACGGACGTGATGGCCGAGTGGATGAGGCCCTTGCCTTGCGATCTGATGGTCGCGGGTTCGAATCCCGGTGGCAGTCATGCGTAGATGGGTTTTTTCGGTCAAAAAAATCTATGTATGCATCCCACGTTCTCGCAACGGTGAAGGAAAACATCGTGAAGAAATCGGCATGTCAGAGGACAGAAAAAAAAAATGTTGTATGGCATGTGACATCCACCAATCCGCATTGGGTCCGCGTGGTGGATTAAGACCCATTCACTCTCCTGCCGAGAGTAGGCCTGAGTCCCAGCAGTGGGAACATTATAGGCTGATTATGCTACCCGACTGCCAAGGAAGGTTTATGTTTTTACGCGTATCTTGTGTGTATGTATGTAAATTTCTGGGTTACCTCGTATCTTCCAAACGGCTGGATGGATTTTGACAGTTAAGGTATCGTTAGAATCGTCTCAATCATCCGAGTGTTCTTAGATGGGGGTTTTGTATGTGTGCAATTTATAATTTAAGAAATTTAAGAAAATCTTTATTTAGTCCAGATTTCAATTGACCTTTAAAAAGGTGAACGTTCTCAATTTGGTTGATTTTTTAATAGTAGATTATGCACTTAAGGGGATAAAGCAGTGTCTTATGTCGCGGGTGGCATATTGAACCCTGAGCTAACGAGGGACTTTATGTAGAGTCCTGAGTGACGCGAGGGGTTTAAGCTGCCCAAGACGAAGACAGGCTTTATCCCAGAGGAGCATACTCTACTTTCACACCTTCTGCGAGGCAATACAAAGCCAGGGCTCCGAACTCAGCAGCCAACACCGTCTTTTGTTTCAAAATCTTTGAAGTCGCGCCTTTTTTTTCTTTTTTGTATGAGTGGCCAGTTCGATTTTAGAACAAACCTTTTTACAATGGGCGTTCTTTTACTTAGAGTTTTCCACGAGTTTCCACACGAATTTGACGTTCCAAATTCAAATCACATTACTACCCTTGGGAGTTTCATTCAACATTACCTCCCTTGGTAGGTAATGCTTTGCTTTACCTTGATGATATTTTTTACCTCAGAACTTTGTTGTTTAAAAACCGATTTATTTATTTTTTGTAAGAGGATATACTTTCAGATTGGTCCCATAGAAATTTCATCAAAATCATTTCAGAAGTTCAGTTTTTTAAATCAAAATTACTGAAATGAAACGTCGTTGAAATGAACGACATTGCGTATATTGCTTCCCTGTGACTATTCATTGGTGTTTGAGGTCACTAAAACAGTCCAATTGAAGTCGGTTGTACAACGTTTTTGTAAAACCATAAACATGATTAAAAATAGATAACTGTCACTTTAAAATTTGTGTGTTTTTAACTTATTTTATAATTTTTCAGGTACCAACACAACCAACTGACGTCGAACTGACAAATGTAAGATCAACATCACTACAAAACTCACCAACACGAAATCAACCCTTAAACAACTACAGAAGTCCAACATACTGCGATTTAAATACCGAATTCCTCTTCACAAACCCAGACACCCCAGAATTGGGGAGAGATTTGAACTACATGGCAACACCGATCGAATTTTTCAGAAGACGTACAATGCGTAGAAATACTTTAGAACGGGTGATTGATCAGTTAGATAGGCAAAGACTTACGCTACAACTGGGTAGGTTTCAACTTAGCATACCTAGATTCGGTAGGACAGACCCTAGACCGGATACGCCAAATGTGGCGGAAATTAATATTGATGACCTAGATTTTGTGAGGTTAAATTCGAATGATACCTACACACTTAATGGTAGAACCATTAGATTGTTGGGGGGTAATTTTGAGAATTACCCCGTTATGCCAGACGGGTCAGTTAGACCCCCATCGTATACCGAAGCAGTTCGGTATAAATTATACGGACCACCGCCTGAGTATTTGAGTAGGGAAGGGTTAAATCGACGAAGCGCTGATACAGTAGACGAAGAAGCGACGAATAACATCGAAATGCCGCCGTGTTATGACGATTTGAGTGTAAATGCGGCGAATAATGGATGTGGCAGCGGAATTAATGATAATAATGGTAATAATGACGGAATTAACGGAAATAATGGGAATGTTAATGGGAATAATGATGTTGTTAACGGAAATAATGAGATTGTTAACGATGATAATGATAATGGGAATCTCGTTAATGATGAAATCGCTGAGGAATATCGTTTAAATGCAGCTACTAATGCTATCATAGAATCGAATGATGTGAGAAATGATGTTCATTTTGAATCTACCCAAAATGATGATTGTCAAATTGAAACTTTAAGTTCTATCATTGACAATTTGCCAGCGATAGATAGTGATGTGAACGCTAACGAAACTGACGTTATTAACGATAACGTTACTAGTAACAGTTCCGTTATCACACCCGTTATTAACGATAACGGAAATATTAACGTTATTCGTTATAACGTGTGATTTCTAGATCTCTTCTGCACTAGCCTTGCCTATCACATTAGTTTTTAGGATTAAATCTGTGCCTTAGATTTTGAAAAGTATCTAATTCTAGTATTGAACTCGGTTGTGGGTTTGATTCCCGCGTTTGGAAGATCCATTAATTACGTGAGGTAATTTTGGCGATTTTTCGACCCCCTTCCCTCCTTGGTGATATTTTGCTCGACTTCCCCCTATTCTCACGTGAGATTTTTCGAAATAAGTACATTTATACCCCCCACGTGAAATTGTATGACGTTTGACTATACCCCCCCACTTAAGATTAGGTGAGATTTGACTATACCCCTCATGTGAGATTGGTATTTAACCCCCCCACGTGAGATTGGGTGAGATATTACTCGACCCCCTCCCCCCTAAGAGCCTCACGTAATTAATAAATGCCCCCTTGGGTGGTTTTAGTCTGATTTTGCAGCTTAAAAATTCTAAAGTATTATTTGCAGCTTCAGATACAAATTTGTGTAATATTTTTATTCTCATATGCACAAACTATTTTTGATAACTATTCTTCGGCATTTCGTGTCGTTTTCACGTAAATTAAGTGTTGCCATACAAATAAACGAAAATAGATACAGGGTGTGTGTGAAGACTTGGATTTTTGTATGTCGCAATGATAATAATTACGGACATAACATTATACTTTGAAACATAATAATACACCACATTTTTTTAATTACCAAAAAAACTCAAATGGGCAATGCAGACGGGGTACTACGTTGTATCTGTGCAGTCAGAATTTTGTGTTTCTACAAAATGTGCGAGTGACAGCGGCGCGAGTGCGGCGCCCGAGCCGAGCTGCGGCGAGCTGGCTCGCGCTAGGTACCCCGGGTTTGCCAAACGATGAATAAAACTTAAATTATTATCAATGATGGGTACCCCCTGACGCAAATCCATAGGAAAACTACTAACGGTAACAGTTATCTAATTTTAATCAAATTTATTTTGACAGAAATTCGACTTAATTTTTTCAATTTTTTTTTTGCTATATCTGTGTTCAGTAACGGCAACTGATTATGTGTATTTTTTTCTGGTGATTAAAAATTCGCGGTGTATAAAACAAAAAGGCAGGGCCTAAATAATAAATTAGTTAATCATTCTTTCACACCCTGTATAACGTAAGTGATATGTGTACTCATTATTAAGTATTTTAAGTTGACAATTATATCATTAGCTTAGTAACTAAAAAGTAACAGTTATTTTATAATAACAATAAATAACGTTAGATAGCTATTTTAGAATAACACTTCTGTTATTGTTAACGATTTTGTTAATCACTATAACATATTATGTTATTTTTAAAATCATGCCCTTTAGTACTTAAGATTAGTATGTATTTCTTGTAAAAATAAACATACACTTACAAAAGTTATTTATAAACTCCATACAAATGTATGAACTCGTCCTCTTCCATGGAAGTCATATATATGTATGGAGTTTATACAAAATGTATTTTATAAACTCCAAATGTTTGAACTCATCCTCTTCCATGGAACTCATATGTATGTATGGAGCTCATACAAAATGTATTTTATAAACTCCATACAAATGTATGAACTCGTCCTCTTCCATGGAAGTCACATATATGTATGGAGTTTATACAAAATGTATTTTATAAACTCCAAATGTTTGAACTCATCCTCTTCCATGGAACTCATATGTATGTATGGAGCTCATACAAAATGTATTTTATAAACTCCATACAAATGTATGAACTCGTCCTCTTCCATGGAACTCATATGTATGTATGGAGCTCATACAAAATGTGTTTTATAAACTCCATACAAATGTATGAACTCATCCTGTATCTTGGAACTTATATGTATGTATGGAGCTCATACAAAATGTATGAAGAATATATGAAAGTATATTAAAAAATGTATGTAAGTGACGGATGTCTACCTCTTATATTTACGATTATTGTCCGACCAAAAATGCTTTACCCAATATCAATAAATAAATAAATTATAGTTAGAAAATGTCGTTCATCGTACAGTCAGCATCATAAGTCGATGACCACATTCAGATTTTCAAATCGCTATACACCATAATAATACTAATAATCGACACTATTCAATGATGCCATAAAATTGGATTAATTCTTATTTCACCCTGTATAATGTGCAATTTTTTTATAATACATATATGTTTTATTCGATGTGAGAAATTAAACTTATAAAAATGTACTTAATTATAAAGTAAAATTCGATTTTTATGTAAAATCATTTACCGAGTTGTGAACCACATAAAAAAAACTTAAATAAATACAAAACGGCAGTAACTTAAGTTAAATATTATACATTAGTTATATTTATACGTAGGAAATTGCAAATACTTATACAATAGTTATTTCAAAATACTCTCTTTCAGTTTAAATAATCGAATTAGTTATAATTATGCTATAAGCGCTCGTCTATAGACAGTTCCAATATTCAACTATCAGTCGTACGTAAATATCTATACAAATTTTTTCTAAAATGTATAAAAAAAAATCCAATAACCATCGTTGAAAATTGGATTATCCGTTCAATAGTGAGTCAGTTTCAGTATCGCTACAGTAACGTCCAATCCGAAACACAGTAATGCACTCACATCGCTGCTTAGCGGTAGGATTCCTGGAATCCATTTGAAAATGTCCAATAACACTAGGTTTAGCTAATTCACCATTGTTTTTGTTGAATTACGAAAATAACAATAAATTATCACATATCAATGATATTTATTTTTATGTATTAGAAATGTTCAATAAATAAATTTACTAACTTTGGGATTTTTTGTAAATAATATTATACTCTTAATTTTGCAAAGACATTCTTCTTCTGACGAGTAAGATGACTACATTAATTTGAAAATGATTGCGTGCACTTTATTTTGCAAAATTAAGAGTATAATTATAAATGTGAAAGCTTGGGAGTGTATACATGTCTGTGCAGCTGACTGTACATAACTTAGTCACACACTCTTTATAAAAGATATTAAACACCCTGTATAGAAGGTACCTACTATCACACAACCTGTACAGATGGTACCTACTATCTAACACCCTGTATTAAAAGTACTATCACACACCCCATACAGAAGGTATTATCACACACCCTGTACAGAAGGTACTTGTACTTATCTACTTTCTCACAACCTATATAGATGGTTTGGTACCTACTATCACACACCCTTTATAAAAGGTACTATCACACACCCTATACAGAAGGCACCTACTATCACACTGACACACCCTGTACAGAAGGTAACTACCCCACTATCACACATCCTGTATAAAAGGTACTGTCACACACCCTGTATAATGGCAGCGTAGAGTACAAACACCGCCTGGATGCCTTACATTACAATAATAGCCGATAATAAAGTAATTGTTATATTTTTGACTTTTTTATTTATTTAATCCTAGAATCTAGGACCTAGATCCTAATCCTTATATCCCACTCAGACTTGCAGTAAGTACCTAATTAATTTGGTGCAAGAAGGCATCGGCAGACCTTTAGGATCTGTCGCTGTCAAGCGAGTAAAGTAATTGCTTAGGAACTTTGTTAGTTTGGTATAAGTCTGCATAAGACTTGTATGCTTAAATCTTGAAATAAATTAAGTAAACGTAAAAAGGATGCTGGCTGATCTGGCTTTAGTGACTTTCCGAATTCATAATTTAAATTTCCCGCTGAATCATAGCTTCAGCGACAGCTAAATAATGTTGCCAATGCTATAAAACTACTCGATACTTTCAACATAATTGATTCTTGACGAGATATTACATTACCGAAAATGTATTTCACGTTATCTTATTAGTATTCTGTTCCAAATTTGTATTTAATTGGAATCGTGTTAGAATTGTGATAGAAAATAATCCTAAACATGTAATTAGGTTGGTTTTTTTTTGCTGGATTTTATCCAATCATGGCGGAATTGCAAATGGCGTCAGGCCGTCCATGTGACGGATGACTGTCCCCATAAAATGTGTAAACAATAATTCATAGAACGCGTTTAAAGTGTTTCTATACATTTCAATCCACTTTCATTGGCACTCGGTAAGAAAAAGCTAATATTTATCGTATTCTAATTACGTAATTCAATTGTTATTGTTAAGTATCCTTCAACCATCTCGCTCGCTTGTTGTGATTCGCCGCTGTCATTATTTACAATCGACGACATACATCCGTCTCTTTCTACGCCGCAGTTTTCTTCGAATGGGTTTTTCATTTTTAAGTCCGCGAGTGAGACCGCGGTGGGCCCCACGGAAAATTTGATCAAAAATTGAGCTCACAAAAATTATTGATCGTGCATAAAAAGCCCAGACACGCTAATTGCAGCGTGATGTGAGTCGGACCCTACCGAGTGAGTACACACTGTCTATTTTGGTACATTTTCTCCTTTTTCGAGTTGTGAGGTCGCGAAAAGTCACACTTTTCAGCACATGATTGACGACCATTTTCTTTTACTGTTTTCATAGACGTATAGGTTTGAGCAATAGTTTAACTATTGATAATTTTGTTGATACATCGGGTCTGTACATGTGTGAGTGGAATGCACGTATGTTTATAATATTAGTTGGGGCCTGAACTATTTTAGGAACGGCCAAATGTTGGGTTCGCTCATGTTTTAACCATTGAGTCGTATTCTCAAGTGTGTGAGGTACTGCCGAAGGTTTCAGCAGTCAGTGGTTTAGTACTAAATATAGTTTACAGTGACCCTCGGTAAGTTTCAATCTTACAACTTTATTAGTGCCAAAAATATTATAAATACTGCCAGATATTTGTACCTTGTAGGTCTAGGCCACCTATCTATTTAATAATTATTAATATTTAATTTATTTGTCTCCTAACATTAAGAAAAATCTAAGTAAGTGACATAATTTGTTAGAAGGTCAAGTTATAAACGTGGTAAAATAGGCTTTGATATATCCGTCTAATTGGTAGGTAGGTACCTATCTACATACTTACCTACTTGTTTTCAATAGGTAGGTACTTTACTTACCAAACATCAATTGAATGTTAAGGTATTGTTAGATACTTACTTCTAACACTATCTATCGATCGAAACTAAGTAGGTATTCCTTTTACCGAGGTAGGTATATTATTGTAATTATTAACCAACAGTGTAGGTACAGATTACTTTGGAAGTTATGAATCTAGAATATATTAGTACATACTTAAATAATAATAGTATGAAATGTCCTAAAATTATTTATTACATAGGAAAAAAAGTTTAATTTTTTTTATATAATAATTTTTTTTGTACCTATAACAGTACCTATAAATTTACATTATTCTAAAGTGAGTTCTTCAGAATCTTGTAAGAATCAGACGTTACCAATACCATGTTACTAAGATAATGCCGTTAGTTGTGTTACACATTATTTTAGGTATTTAAGAATAAGTTTTACAATATTTCCCAACGATTAGGTATGGTATTGGATCGAAAGGTTAAAAATGTCGAGACTTTGCGTAAGCATTTAAATGAGAAATCAACTTGTCAGCATTTTTCAAGTATCATTTCATTTCTACGAATGTTTGTCCTAAATATATTAAATATTTTCTAAATCTTGTTATGTGTTCACATTTGTTGTATTCAAATTGTATTGGTAACATGAACTTTGTTTCAATCACTAACCAGCTCGTTTCTAATACATTTCAAAGTAAGTGTAAGAATCATTCAGTTAGCTTCTCGCGTTATTAGTTGTTAATCATCATTTCGGCCTTTTTGGTATCCATTTGTGTACTTATATTGGCCTCTTCCAAGCACCTCTCGTCTTGAGCCCAGCCGTTCAAATCATATTCTACATATTGTCGAATGTCGTAAACTAAATATCTCTATAATACTTCGAAAATTTCACTTTCAGTATGCTAGAATCTAACTAGCTAGATATTTACTTTTAGGGTGCAAAAAAATCTTAGATTGTTCTTGACGCTTAGATTAGATTTATTTTAGTCTAAAAAGGCCTATGATGAGTAGGTTCTTATGGAAAACTACTCAGAGATAATCTATAAGCTCTGGGCCAGTAACTGTAGAGTAGACACACGGATCTTGAGATGCAGTGTATCAGAAATAGATCGGCCTGTGGTACCCACTGACGGCCCAGAGCCATAATATACCTACCTCTACCTCACGATATGTTGAGTCTAAGTATAAACAGAATTAACCTTTATTCGAGTTGGTTTTGACTATGAGGGCCCATTTTTCAGGTACAGCGTTACTCATTGGGAAAGAAAATCTTAATGAGTAATGTGACTTATTTGAGGATTCGTACAATTTTGTACCTAACTAGCCCGCAACTTTGTTTGGATTTTTGTTTTTTAAAATCCTTTCATACTTCGCAATTTCAGGTCTTGTAGAACATATTCTCGAAATGTTAAGTGTCTAAGGTTCAGTTTTTTGGTCTTTGCGTTGTCAGTTAATCAATGAGGTCCAACCCTTTTGTACCTATAATTATATTTTGATCTAGGTTTAGTCAGCTATTTTTCAGAAATCGCAGTACACCTATGAAAGCGAGTTATTGATATACCTTCAGAAAATGTTAATCTGGTACAAAAGGTTATTATATTACATAAATTCAAATTGGAAAATATCCGTCTGAGAGTTTTCAGTAAACTTTACTTTTCATCTTTCGCCTTCTATTTCAGAGTCCGAAATGCGCACGTCTAAATAGTAATAAGTCAAAACAACACTTGGCCGAATGCCGAAGCGAAACCTTGTTTTCGTAAATGATTCATTGTTTAATCTCGATCGAAGTTTATATCTTATCTACGCGCTTGTGTTTCCTGTAAACGCTGAAATTACCTAATAGTAATATGCCGCAAGGTCTATAAAGTAATAATGTGTTGCTTTTCTTGTCTTTCAGTGAAATCTGGCTAATTTATTCAATACAACCGTATAAGTACTTAAATTACATTAAAATATTATATTCATATTCATCACAATATTCTTAAAACCCTATAAATTTCCAAACTATTACAAAATGTCACTTTTTTAAGCCAAATGACATTCAAATTTTCCTCAAATTGATATTTACATTCCTCATTACTGATAATAAGAAATTTATGGAAAAGAAAAATAATTGTGTCCAACCCGTAATGTCAAAATTACCGAAATCTAGAATTTGGTGTATAAGTGTAATTAAAAATGTTGAATATGACTATGCAGGACCTAGAAATACAATTTTGATTGTAGCTCTAACATACTAACCCTTTTTCATTATATTAAAAAGTAAAATTACTTTGAGTTCAGGACGTTACCCTGTGCTAGTATCTTTAAACATTTTCGTCGTGAGCCCAAAAAATCGAAAAAGGGGAGCGGTGTACAGTGGGGAGGTCTGGCATCGGGCAACGACCCTAGGGGCGCGCTCGAAATAGCCGGTGCCACGGCGCGGGGGTCCGATGGTATATTTGGATTCGATATGAGGACACGGCGCCCGTTCTACGAACTGTCTGGATAGGAAATGGGATGTTTTCATCTCAAATTCTCTATGACTAAGTATTATTATTATAATTATTCGTTTATTGGTTTACCAACAGCTATTATACAATACTTATATTTAGTTATGACTTTTAACACAGATTTTAAGATTTTTATTACTTAGGTACGTCCTATACTATAGGTACTGCGTTTATTATAAATAGCATAAACTTGTTATTTTCATAAACGGAGAGAATCATGAAGTATGTCAATATCTTTATTGTTTATACATTTATATGATTAAACTAATTGTGTTGAAAATGTTAAAAACTTTTGCGCTCGAGAAGACATCTACATATGTAACTATTATGGATTAGTTCATAGTAAAAAACGTAAATAGTGTGAAAATACTAAATTACTAAATTGATTTTTCATAATATACTCGCCTATGTCAATGCTAAACGAATATTAGGACATGAAAAATATTGAACTTACCTATTTTCGAACTCATAACGTACACAATACACTCAAAGATTAGTAAATAAATGACTATTTATTTATTATATCGTGTGCTTGAATATACTAATTGTAGAAAGTTACCTCTATCTATTTATATTATTTTGAAAAACAGGTACCTGTCTATCTTACTTCCAAATTTTCTCTCTGTTACGATCTTACATGAATTTTAAGGTGAGACTTAGTATTTAGTTATGCGATGTATTAATGTTACCTAAATACCTACTAACAACGATAATTTAAATACTAGGTCTAAGTTTGAACAAATTAACTCCTTATCAACAGCTCGACTTGTTTTCAATAATGGAAATATCGGGGTTTTCTCGATAGCAGTGAACTGCCTATGCCCGTCACGTCACCATAACATTTATTTATTGATTGAAAAAAAAAACACTAGAGTAGTTTTATTGATACAAACCAATCAGACGAGATACTGACAAGAGGAGATAATTTTAATATAGGTATATTAAGAATGTGCAAAATAAGTAGTTTCAACTAATAAATTAAATAAAAATTAAAACAGTAGTTATGTGTGTCGAAAAAATACATGTACCTATTTAATTATGTTAGGTAACCAAATAATTTTCTTTTATATCGATAAAATGTATCCCACGCATTGACGTGTACAGGTAAGTACAACTTGCTGTTTACATAGTTCATATCTTATCAAGCATAGTATTTAGGTCACGATATTACTATGGTATGGTCAAGCAATGGTGTTAGAATTTTTTCAAGTCAATAGGTCCTAACGCTTATATAATTGACTATAAATATTATACTGATTTCAAGCTAGCGATATTGGTTTTTTTTATAACAGAAATAGCGTATTGTCATAACGTAGTCAGGCTATAATACCTAACAGCCGAGGCTCTGTTCTTTACTAGAAAGAACAGAGCCTCGGCTCGAATTTGTCTTATAAATAGTATTATAATCAATATTTTACGAAAAACATACGACAAACGACTTCAATCGGACTGCTCTAGTGACCGTAGGCACTACTGAAAAGTCACAGGCAAGCAAATTACGCAATTTTGTTCACTTCAACGACTTTTTTTTCAGTTATTTGGATTTAAAAACTAAATTACAGAACTGATTTTGATAAAATTATTGGACCAATCCGAAAGTATAACCTCTCATACAAAAAATATTTTTTCAAATCGGCTTATAAACAACAAAGTTCTGAGATAACAAACATAAAAAAAAATCTCCTGAATTGAGAACATCATCGTTTTTTGTCGGTTCAAAATAAGTCTGCTAAAATCTAATTCAGTAAGAAAAATAGCAACGCCGAAAAACTAGTATTTATATAAAAATTGTCTCTCTCATTCGCTAGGCTTCACTTTTAGGGTCATCTACTCTACTGCCTATTGATTTTCGTGTACTTACCAAGTCTTTTTGTAACATTAGAAGTCGGGATCGTCCGTCTCGCTCGCACTCGCGTGAAAACTTCCCTAGGGCTTATCCTACTAACTTGGAACTTATTTTTCGTTCTGTTTGGTTTTCGAAGGAGGTTTATACGCTGTGGTTGGTGTTGAATGATTTTACTGTTATTTTTTCATGTAGGTACATATAAGTAGGTATGTATGTAGGTTAGTTTTTTTTATAATTCGGTTTTAACTTATCTATTTTTCCACTAACGACTTGACGTCAGAATCTCCGAAAAAATATTTGATTTAATCGTTTTAAAAAAAAAACGATCATGGCAACATTTTCTTATTCGACCAATAAAAACGAATCCTGGAATATTCCAGGATATGCCTGGAATAGTACAAAAATCAAAACATCTACTTTTAATTTCATCTTAAATAAAACTTGGCTAATAATTTCCCGAAAAATTACATTTTTAGTTTATTTTGTAGGTATTTTATACTGTTTTCCCAAAACCACATGTATAAATTAATAGGTACGTAACGTAGAAACATGCCGGCTAGGTACAAATACCCAGCAGCAAAAGTGCAGGTTCAGTTCCTGTCATTTCCTTCAACACTTTGAGCTTTCTTTCTACATTCTTTGGCTAAAGTGTTTTTGATGTGTAACATTGTGGCAATGATTTCGTGAAATGCAACGGAAGTGTGTAACAGGAAGTTAGCCGTCAGATGGTACCAACCTCAGAAAAATAAAGTAGTTAAATACTTATTATTTAAGTATTTACTAGTATTCACTTTATTTCCTGAGGTTTTTGACGTGACTGCGTCTAGTAAATCGATGAACGCCGGCTGCATGCACGAAAACGTTAACGTCATTGTCCGGTAACGCTGTCATTGTCCGGTAACGCTCATTGTCCCATAACGCTGGTAGTCACGTTAAACTATCGCCGTACCTAACCTAACCAACTTTTCAGACAACCATTTTTTTGCAGTTTTTTTGCCTTTTTTTATTATAACAGATTATTTCATTTTTTATAATCAACTAATAAGTGATATCATTATTATTGTTATTAATTAAGTACTTACTTCCATTTTGTATTGTTACAGGTACTGAAAAATCTACACCAGTATTTATAAATATACAGTCTAGTCTATAATAGTTTCTACAAAGTATTCAATGTACTTAAATATTTAGTACTTAAAATAAATTAAAATATTTATCTGTGATAGGAGATTTGTGCAATTTATGAATTTGGCCAAAGAATGTTTCTGTTAATTTAAAAAAAAAAAAACAAGATGGCGGCGCCACCTCAGCAGTTTTGTGTTCGGTGGAATTCCTATCATGCTAATTTACAGGTAAGCTATTAAGATAAGTACCTAATTAATAAATAAGTACCTACCTGAGTTTTATTGTCAGTACTGTACGTAGCAAAACACAAAGTTGTGCTGTTTAATATTATTATAGTTAAGTAGTAGGTATCGTTAAAATTTAAATTCACTTTGACATTTAAATACCTTTTAATAGTATTATATTCATTCACTGTAACTCGCACACCATAAATGGTAGAACATAAGGCACTAATATTATTAACAAATTATATAAATATATTTAGTAATATGTAATAAATCCGCTTGATTTCTAAACAAAGGTTTTAATTAACTTAATTTTAGTACATATTACTATATTATAAACCAAAGAGACCAACTAACAGAAAACCAAAGTTTAAAGATACGACACGTGTCACGCCTCTACACGAGGCATCATCAGGAGGTGTGGACTCGCCGAAGTTCGAAACGAGACTAAACGAGACTCTCGGATTTATTATTACTAAATATATTTATATAATTTGTTGATATTTATGGATTTCCGCAAAGTAACGCCTGAATCAATCAATTATCTAATAATATTCTTTTCACACCACCTGCTCGACAATATTCAATTACATATCATGCTATCATCAAGGTAAAGCATAGCATTACCTACCAAGGGAGGTAATGTTGTATGAAACTCCCAAGGGTTATAATGGGATTTGAATTTGGAACGTCAAATTCTTGAGGAAACTCGTGGAAAACTCTAAGCCATATAATAAAGCCCATATGGCATTGCAAAAAGGTTTGTTCTAAAATCGAACTGGCCACTCATAAAAAAAAAGAAAAAAGGCGCGACTTCAAAGATTGTGAAACAAAAGACGGTGTTCGCTGCTGGAGCCCTGGCTTTGTATTGCCTCGCAGAAGGTGTGAAAAGTAGAGTATGCTCCTCTGGGATAAAGCCTGTCTTCGTCTTAGGTAGATTGAACCCCTCGCGTCACTCAGGACTCAACATAACTGAGTTCCTCGTTAGCTCAGGGTTCAATATGCCACCCGCGACATAAGACACTGCTTTATCCCCTTAGTGCATAATCTACTATTAACAACATACTATGTACTATGTATACTATGTTCTGGCGAATAAAAATCTTGAGTCTTGAATAGGTATACTTAGTTTATAAAGAAAATAACGATAACTTTTACTGAAAAATTTAGATGCTTGGAGAAGAAAAAAAATAATAGATATTTACCTACTGCATTTAAAAAAAAATTAGTTCTTTCCGTTCAAAAAACTTATACTCCATTTATCAAATGTGTATTTTGGTTCAAGAAGAAGCTAGCAATATTCTAATAAAGTATTTGATTAATTCATTCATTCAATAACAAATTATTTAAACGACACGACTCTTAACTATGTGTGATAATCGCGAAAGTCTACGAAAAACTATAGGTAGACGACACGATTAGTCGAGTGGCAAGTGTGTTGGACTGCTACGCCGGTGTCGCGGGTTCGATTCCCGCTTCAAAACAAACATTTGTGTGATGAAAAATGGTGTTTGTCCTGAGCCTGGGTGTTTTATATGTATCCTACGCACTTTTTTTTATGCATTTACAAAAAAAAAGTACAAGATCTGTGTAGTTTGGGGCTAGATGGCGTTATGTGAAATGTAAAAATATTTAGATATTTATTTATTTTCAGACCTGGTTCCCCCGTCTCCTCCTAAGCGAGCAATTTGCCGATGTCACTCTTGCGTGCGAATCGCGGCAATTGAGATGCCATAAGATAGTGCTCTCAGCATGTTCCGGCTATCTAGAGAGATTGTTGACTACCAACCCTTGTAAACATCCTATAGTTCTGATGCGGGACATGAGGTAATTAGCAAGCTATAGCTGGTATTAGCTTACTATAGCAATACCTAGTTGTAACTAGTTATAACTTAAGCAGTAGTTGCAACTAGTTACAACTTTGCAACTAGCTATAACTAAAGCAATAGTTGTAACTAGTTATAACTGAAACAATAGTTGTTTATAACTCAAGCAGTAGTTGTAACTAGAGCTGTTGTAGTTGTAACAAATTATAACTGAAACAATAGTTGTAACTAGAATCTAGTTGTAACTAGTTATAACTCAAGCAGTAGTTGTAACTAGAGTTGTAGTTGTAACTAGTTATAACTGAAACAATAGTTGTAACTAGACTCTTGTTGTAACTAGTTATAACTGAAACAATAGTTGTAACTAGACTCTTGTTGTAACTAGTTATAACTGAAACAATAGTTGTAACTAGACTCTTGTTGTAACTAGTTATAACTCAAGCAGTAGTTGTAACTAGAGTTGTAGTTGTAACTAGTTATAACTCAAGCAGTAGTTGTAACTAGAGTTGAAGTTGTAACTAGTTATAACTCAAGCAATAGGTAGTTGTAACTAGATTCTATTTGTTACTAGATTCTAGTTGTAACTACTTATAACTAGGGCGCAAAAAAATTATAAAAATAAGTGACATTTCATTACAGATTTAGCGAGATGCAAGCATTGGTGGATTTCATGTACAAGGGTGAAGTAAACGTCACACAGGAAGAATTGCCCAGTCTTTTGAAATCTGCCGAAGCGCTGCAGATAAGAGGTATGTCAATTCAATTCTATTTTCAACCGACTTAAAGAAAAGAGGAGGTTATTATTTTTATGTTTGTTATCTCAGAACTTTCTTTTTTAAAAAACCGATTGGTCCCATATAAATTTCATGAAAATCGGTTCAGTAAATTGGTTTTGAAGTCTAAAAACTGAAAAAAATTACGTAATTGTGAATATTTTATCAGTTATAAATTATATGCCACTAATAATATGCTATGCCGGTGTCGCGGGTTCGATTCCCGCTCAGGACAAATATTTGTGTGATGAACATCGGTGTTTGTCCTGAGTCTGGGTGTTTTCTATGAATTCTATGTATATTTACAAAAAAAAGTATATAAGTATTGTATCAGTTATCTGGTTCCCATAGTACAAGCTCTGCTTAGTTTGGGGCTAGATGGCGTTGTGTGAAATGTACAAAAATATTTATTTATCAACCGACTTCAAAAAAGTAGGAGGTTCTCAATTCGGTTGATTTTTTTTTATGTTTGTTAATTCAGAACTTTAAATAGACCGATTTGAAAAAAAAAATTGTTTGAGAGGATATACTTCAGATTGGCTTCATTAACATTTTATCAAAATCGGTTCAGTAGTTTAATTTTTAAATCGAAATAACAGCCAAAAAATGTCGTCGAAGTGAACAAAATTGCGTATTTTGCTTCCCTGTGACTTGTCAGTGGTGCCTATGATCACTAGAAGAGTCCGATTGAAGTCGGTTGTTGAATGTTTTTGTAATAAGTACTTGATTTTTTTTTCAGGTCTATGCTCTAGCGAGAGTGCAGTGTCGGACACTCGCCCAGACAACAAGGAGTACACAGTGGCCAGCGATGCACTTTTAGCCACCGCCCACTCTAACGGTAAGGCACTTATGCACTTTTCACTCTTACGGCAGTAGTAAGAGTTAAATTACTCATTGTCCTACTTTGGCTAGATTGCAATAGTATTAGAGTACATTAATGTGCACTAAACAAAAAAAAATTCGAACGGTAAGGCACTTATGCAATATGCACTCTGAAGGTAAGGCAGTTATGCACTCTTCGCTCTTACGGTAAGACACTTTTGCGCTGTACGTTGTTTGTTGTTACTGTGTTTTGGTTAAAAACTGTTAAATAATATCTTTTAAATCAATAAATACAAATATAAATACACTCTAACGGTAAGGCACTTTTGCACTCTGCACTCTAACGGTAAGGCACCTATGCACTCTACACTCTAGCGGTATAGCACTTATGCCCTCTACACTCTAACGGTATAGCACTTATGCCCTCTGTATTCTAACGGTAAGGCACTTATGCACTCTACACTCCAACGGTAAGGCAATAAAATTATGCCCTCTGCATTCTAATGGTAAGGCACTTATGCACTCTACACTAACGGTAAGGCAATTATTCACTCTTCACTCTAACGGTAAAGTACTACTAACACGCTCTGAACTTTAATTATAAGGCACTTACACACTCCGCACTTAAACGGTAAGGCACTTGTGCACTCTGCACTCTATAAAGCACTAACTTTTAGCCAAATTTATATATTGCGTATTTCACCAGGAACCCAGCAACCCATTACCAAACCAAGCCCGCCGCCCGTCGCGAAGAAAGAAGCGCCATCTGTTAACGTAAAAGAGGAAACCGTTGAAGAGGACGGATTGTACTACGGAGAGCTGGACCCGGAGACTATGGAATATAACGAGGTAGTATATACAATATGTATTTTTGCATTCCCGCGGTGTTTGAACAGTCGATTGTAGTAGGTATACTAAGTCACCATACCATAAATCAAATCTCACATTTAATGAGTAGCCGAATATTTGAAGAAATGTTTTTCGAGGAAGCGGAATAAGCCGTCAAGAACATTCAGAATAAGATTCCGGCCGAACACACACGCTTGCGTCTACACACACGCCAAACCACAGTTCTCTCTCTCGCTCATTGGCAAGCGGGCGCCCTAGCTAGTAGCTGGGTGATTAGTCTTTTTACATGCACTAGACTTTATTCGCAAAAAAATTATTACAAATTTTCCTTCCTACTTTAGCGGGCTTAGGACCGGCAAAAATACCAAATTCTTAAACTTAAAACTAAGTAAGTAGGTACAAGAAACTAGGTATCTTGTAATTGTCTGTTGTTATTACTTTATTACGTTTTGTTCAAGATAAAACGTAACTAAATTTTTTTAAACACGAATTAGGTATTTTGGGCGTAGTTAAAATTTTGTAATCAGCTTTATTTACATCAGTTTGATTAGAATTTACAAAAGTTTATGAACAATAATTTACAAGTTACGTTACCCTCAGATGCCGTTCGAGGTGTCCTCCTTCATTTTCAAGTTAGCACGACGAAGTTTAGTGATAACTTTTTTAGAGCATTCACTAACACTATCAAATGCTGAAATGATGAACGGGTGCGTATCGCGGCTCCCGCTTAAAAATTGAAGGTTTTTTGCTTGGAGTTTAACCGAGAGTCCTGCGCTTCCGCGAGCACGAGAATGACGAGGAATTTCAAATTGCCCATAATGTCCATAGTCTCTCAGTCCAGCATCATGACACGTGGGGTTTCGGCTATTTGGGAACTGTTCATTCACATTCGCACGGTCTGGATTAACAAACGTACCATCCACCATACAAATCACTTTGGAAAAATGCTCCGTTTTTTCAACGCGATTACGCGACATGAAGGTAAGCAGCGCGTACCTACGTCGACACGAGCCGGGCGCTGCGGACAACTGAATCGGTCGGTCGCATTACGCCTTTGACAAAGTGCCGCCAGCCAATGGGTGCGCGGCGGCGCGCACACATAAGCACCTCCTTGCGGCGCGCAAGGAGTTCTTCACACGGAAAATTTGAATTAGGCTCTCTACAAACATGGATTTTTTTTACTAAGAAATTTGTTCCAGATTTTGTAAATTTTAGGTAGTGTTTTTTTTAATTATTCGTGTTCTGTTCATGGAGTATACCCATCTCTGTAAGTATCGCGGGAATGCAAAGCAGCTTATTGTATAGTATATTATATAGTTATATATTGAAATATAACGAGGTAATCCCCTACAGGATTCTATATAGGTATCAACACAGAGCCAGCTTTCATCACAGTATACTGTATTCTAGATACTGAATACTATATTCTGTAGACTGTATTCTAGATACTGTATACTGGATTATGTATACTGTATTCTGGATACTGTATTCTGATTTATACTGTATTCTGTTTACTGCATACTCTATTCTGTATACTGTATACTCACAGAAGTATTAAAATATAGATTCACAATGTACTTAGTACATTGAAAATGCGCAAAAAAAAAGGAAGCCACATTGGCAGAACTTGTAGTACTCAATTTTGTTGTTTTTTTTTTAAGTCTGTTACCTCAGAACTTTGACGTAAACCAATTTGAAAAATTACTTTCACTTTGGTCCCATAGAAATTGTATCAAAATCGGTTCAGTACTTTATTTTTTAAATCGAAATAACAGCCATCGTTCAAGTGAACAAAATTGCGTATTTTGCTTCCCTGTGACTTGTCAGTGGTGCCTACGGTCACTAGAACAGTCCGATTGAAGTCGGTTGTTGTTTTGGTAAAACCTTGATTTTTAGTAATATCAAAATCGCTAATAGCCCCATTGACGCTTTCATCTCAGTTAACGGTACCTCCTTTTTCGTAGTCGGTTAAAACACTTTTTAAAAGCACTTTTTGTTTCAGGACGAAGAACCCGGTAAACCTGGAGGCAGCCTAGGACAGACATCTGGTAAGTTAATTATAATTATATTTATTTATAATTAATAAATTAATTATTATTATTATTAAACTTAATTTATAATTATATTTTTTATTTACAAAAAATTCAATGTTTATTTGCAATGTGGCTTCCTCTTGTCACTTGCTTTTATTTTATTTTTTATTTTAATTTAAATTTAAAATTTCGCGCGTGAATCGGACATAAACAAGAAAAAAAAGTGTGAATTATTAAGTATAGAGTGAAGATCATTGTGAATGGACATTGGTATATAACCCTCCTTTGGCTTTGCCGTTGTCGGGTAAAAGAAATGTCTGTAAGGTAGGCCGATTTTGATATATTTATGAATTTGTAGTTAGATTTTTGAACCATGAATGAATTTAGTCGGTTCTTAAGGAAATATTTTGTAAGTGCGATCTATTTTCTGCCAGTTCTAATCGTAATTAAATTATTGAACAATATGCATTTATATTTATAATAATAATAAATTAATTATTATAATTATTGATTAAATATATTACAGATAATTAATTTATTAAAGATTAGAAATGCCACACCGTCACTGAAACAAAAATGTGGCTAAAAAAAATATCGAAAAATCTTCTTCTATTAATATAATTGTAGTATTCGTAGTTTAGAACTATCTTACAGACATTTATTTTTATGCATTCATGGTTCAAAATTTGTAGATTATGTTACAGATAAAATATTCTGTTAATTGATTGAACCAATTTCCTTTTATGTAGGTATAAGTTATACTTATTGATTTATTTCATATTTAAGTTCTAATCTATAATAAATTATAATTACGCTTAAAACGTAATATTAATTAATAATTAATATTTTAATAAATTAAGTTAAATAATTACAAATAATAATGAGTGATGTTACTTTAAAATAACATATATCTCAACATAATCTACAAACCATACGTATTTACCTATAAATATTGAATTTGAATAATATGCATGCTATGAATAAGCCTTTTTATAAAAAAAACTTTATTTTTTATTTCAGCGCATGCGTTTTTGAGAGTGAAACCGGAAAGCGAGTTATTTTTTCAAACGAAACTTCAAAATCTAGCCAAAGCAAATTCGGATTATCTAACAAAACTATCAAAAATGAACCCAATCGAAATAAGGAACGAGTTCTCAAAATACGGACTCAATACCAACCTAGCCGATGAATATTCCCAAAAATCCGCTGAAAAATCCGAAAACGATTTCTACAAATCGTGGTTGGAACAAAACGGCGAATTGGAAGTGTCATTGCTTAAAGCAAATCAGGCGAAAAAGCCAAAAATTGACTTGAAAAACCAAAAATCTGAAGTCGAACTCATACCAAAGATGAAAGATACCAAAGAAATTTACCCGAAAATTGGGGAGAAAACGATCAGGCGGCGCGGACGTCCTCCCATCTTTAAAGATAAAAATCTCGATATTGGAGAGTCTGTTTTGAAATCTGATTTGGACCAATTTTTGGAGGGAAAAGAAGTTAGTTCTTCAGGGCTGTCGCGTAAAGATTTAGAGAGGGTTATGATGGGAAAGTTCAACCCTAACCGGCGGTACTCGAACGAGGCTATGTGGGCAGCCCTAATGGATGTCAAAAAAGGCGGGAGTATCTATAGGTAAGTCTATACCACACTAATTGACGCATACAACTTCGTTTGCGTTGCGAATTTACAATAGTAGATTATGCACTAAGGGGATAAAGTATTGTCTTATGTCGCGGGTGACATATTGAACCCTGAGATAACGAGGGACTCAGTTATGTAGAGTCCTGAGTGACGCGAGGGGTTCAAGCTACCCAAGACGAAGACAGGCTTTATCCCAGAGGAGCATACTCTACTTTTCACACCTTCTGCGAGGCAATACAAAGCCAGGGCTCCAGCAGCGAACACCGTCTTTTGTTTCACAATCTTTAAAGTCGCGCCTTTTTCATATTTTTTTTGATTTCTGCTTATGGTGGCTAGTTCGATTATAGAACAAACCTCTTTTTAATACCATATGGGCATTTTTTAACTCAGAGTTTTCAGAGAGTTTGCACAGGAAAATTCAAATCACTTTACTCCCTTGGGATTTTTATGCAACTTTACCCTTGGGAGATAATGCTTCGTTTTACCTTGAGATTGCATGATATATAATTGGACATTGTCGAGCAGGTGGTGTGAAAATATTTTTTTTGGACCCTATCTAGGGTTATTAATAATTTCAAATGTTGATTTCAGAGCGGCACAAACGCACAAAGTCCCCAGAAAATCCCTCCGCAACTGGATGAAGCGTTGCCACATAAAATCCTCATTCCCCATGCCGCAACAGCTAAAACAATTTGTGGAAAACAGCAAAAAACAAAAAGAAATCCAACTCGATTACCCGGAAACATTCGAGAAAACTCCCGAGAATTTCGAAGACATCGAATTCGGGAAACACTTTCTGTTCAATTCGAATGTTTCCAGCGATGAGAGTGGGAGAGTTGAGGAGAAAAATGGGGAGAATGAAATTGTAGAGGGCAATGATAGTGCTGTTTTGGATATGTCGTTGCATGAATAATTTCTATACCTTTTCTATTTCGACTAAATCTATAAATATATTATTTTAACAATAATAAAAAAAAAATGTATAACTCTATCACGCTAAAAATACATTTCAAACGACGTCAAAAATAGAGGATGTTCTTAATCCGGTTTTTTTATGTTTGTTGCCTCAGAACTTTGTTTTCAACCGACTTCAAAAAAGAGGAGGTTATCAATTTGGCTCAATGTTTTTTATGTACTTACTTCAGAAATTTGTTGTTCATAAACCGATTTGAAAAATACTTTTTATTTGAGAGTATATACTTAATAAACACGTAAGTGGGAAAAAGGACCAGTAAATTACTATGATTTGAGAGGATATACTTCCATAGAAATTTCATGAAGCGCTGGGGGCCTAGTAACCCAGTCATTGTACTCCCAACGCTCACTTCCCACGAAGTATTTTGCTCAGTGCGCTTAAAGAATTTTCACTCATTGAAGTGACCATATTATGTACATAGATGACGACACCGTGGCTTAGTTGGTAGTGACCCTGCCTACGAAGCTTGGTGTTCCGGGTTCGATCCCCGGCCGGGGCAAATATTTGTGACGCACTCAAATGTTTGTTCTCGGGTCTTGGATGTTGTGATGTGTTGTTTGTGTCCATGCCACCTGCGACACAGGGAATCCTAGTGCAGGGGTGTGAGTGTGTGAATGTTTATGTTTATAGATCATTTAGATCATTATAGATCATTGGATCTATGTATGGTTCCAATCGGCTTTGTCGTTGTAGCGTGATGGAGTAAAACATACATATGTCTATCCTATGAATCCATTTAAAAGTTTGTAAAGTCAAATATTGTGTACTTAGCTCAATTTGATGAGCCGTTTCTGGTATACGAAATACTGCCAAAGAAAAAAATATTAATTATAATTTAATAAAAAATATTATTAAAAATATTCAAAGCAGTATCCAAAGAAGATTATTAAATATACTTAAAAGATTTGTTTTATATGTTAAGGCATTTGCCGTCGCAAGATACACCATAAATAGGCATTATTATTAAAAAAAAAAAACTTAAGGCCCAGAATTCCGCGCGTAGCTATCTCACTCGCACATTTGTACATTTTTGAAGATATAAATTGATTGAGAGTAGATTTTAAAAAGTGGAGCGGTGAATTTGTTACTACAATCTCAAGAAATGTTTTAGTATGTTTTGTGTTTTGATATGTTTAACATAAGCGAAGGAGATTTGGGCAAAACTGTTTTTCTAATTTATATGTTCTATCTATTTATACAACATTAGTATTTGTTTATGCAAAACCTGAAATTAATTTGCTCAGAATCGATAACCAAGTTCAAAAAAAAGGAAAGGAAAGAACGAAAGGAGCTTTTTCGAGGCGCACTTGAAATCCTTTCACCACACTGATTCGAAAAAACTAGTGACACCATGAGAAGAAGTTAAAAAAAAACTAACCCATGTTTTGTCTAAATCTAAATCATTTTTTTTGCGATTAGAAAAAAAAAACGGGTCTCAGCTTTTGCATAAACAAAAACTACCTAACCTAATATATTTATATCAATTTATATCTTCAAATATGTAGAAATGTGCGAGCGAGATAGTTGCGAAATTCTGGGCCTTAGTGATTGTTTATAATTTAAGTATTTGTATTAAATGTTAGGGATAAAAAATTGGCCTTTTAAAAATGTGTGCTTGATTAGGACTTCGTCCAACTTATAAGAAAAGACTTGATACGAAATTTTTAGCGTTTAAAATTTATAAATTTTATAAATTTAAGGTGTGAATGTGGTTTTTTCGTAACTTTTCGAAAATGTCTTTAAATATTTGTAGAGATTTGAATTTTTGTTTATAAAATGATTTGATTTAAAATATTGATGCTAAAGTGCCTAACATTTTAAAAATATGTACAGTTACATAATGTATCTTATATTTGGCTAAAAATGCTTTATTGACCTTAAATTATTATGAGGGTTAATATAATGTAATAAATTTGACTATTCGTATTAATTTATTAAATGTATTTAAAAGTACTTAACTAGTAGTCGATATAAATGAATAGTCGCCTATCTTGTTTGAATATTTAGTTAAATTTGGATTAATTTAATGAGATTTTTTTAAATTATAATTTATTTAGATTCGGAAATAGGAAATAGGTAAATACTTTTATGATTTACTTAAACTAAAGTAAGTAGGTACTTAAAAGTTTTTATTTAAGCACTTTATCAATATTGGTGCAATAAAAATTTCTTACCTTTGCTATTCATAAAAAATATTAATAATATTCAATTTAACAACACCCAAAGAACTGTTCCTAAATAAAAAAACCCACCATTGTACCAAGTATCTAGGTATGTACGTACATTACATACAGAACTATTAAAGTATAGAATCACACGGAAAATGCGCCAAAAAAAGGGATCTAAATTAACTAACTTCTAGTACAAATGTACAATGTGTAAATCGGTAAAATTACCGAGGCCTAATTTCGTAAAAGAGGTACCAGGGCTAGATGAATATTATAATATATTAAAACTACTAGGCTTTTTTGATTGTTAATAAAACAACATCGTAAAAAGTAAAATACTTACAAAACAAAAAAAAATACGTCTCCTGTGAATTATACATTTTAACACAATACCAAATTATTACTCGTCATTAATAAATTTTTGCAAAAAGAAAGTTTATTTTTACCTTAAAATAAAGTATTGTGTTGCAGACTCGTTCCTATTATAATTAATATGAAATAATAGCTTTGTTCGATTATTAATGTAAATTATTAATAATTGCTTGTCAAAATCGTTAGCAAGTTTTTTATTAAATAAAAAGTAAATAAGCCTAATCTGTGAAGTGCCTAATATTAGTATAATTATAACATAACTATCTATAAATTTTATAGAGATAAAATAACTATAAGTTACTATAAGTGGCGTTTTGATTGTCTCATACGTAGGTATACTTAAAAACTTTTCAAGCAATTATTTTTCTTTGGAATTCTATAAAAAAAACTAAGAAGTGCTAATGCAGTCTTGAGGCCTTACAGTCAAAAAAAAAATTGACCGAAACTTATTTTTATTGCAGTATTTTTGGAAAAAAGTACTTAAGAATACTTAATGTTGTTTTTCTCTGAATTAAGTATTATAATTTTAATAGTATTATGTTAAATCGTTTTGTTTTTTATCGTACTTAAGTAATGAATAATTACGATTTTTCCAAAATTTGTACATAAAATTGAAATCTATTATTTTTGGGTTTTATATCGTTAAGTTATTGTCAAAAAACCGCCCGAGTATAAAAATATGAAGTATGTATAAGTACTTTTATAATCATAAATTAATTATTATAAGTATAAGTAGAATATACTGATTGTACCAGTTTTGCTATAATAATAAGAGTTAATAAATGTGAAAACAAGCTACAGATAATTTTATTTCATTACCGTTAATTAAATACAGGTCGGTGAACGAAAGCTGGCGCATTACACAATTTACAAAGAGTATCAAAAGCAAATCATAACCATCTCCTTCATACTCATAAGCTTAAGCGCGCGAGAGAGAGACAGACAGACTTTCCAAGATGGGCATGCAGTGTGACGTCACGCTGCGCTCTTATTCACAGCCACGACACAAGCTGACGTTTGAATGTGTTGTTCATGCCAGCTTTCGGTTACAGACCTGTACCTTCATTTTTAACCGCCCACGATAAAAATACTGGAAGAATTGAGCTGATATTTGACATATCCTTTGCTATTATGCTATGCTATACATGACAAATTCTGTCATAATCTGAATAGCTTGGTGCCAAAACAGTGCAAGGTATTCTACCATTTCTACCGTCAACCAATAATATATTTATTAATATATATATATATATATATATTATACGCTCGGGGCCTATTTTGATGAAAACAAAAACTGCATATTTAATTTTTATTTATCAATTTCCCTAGCAAGAAATCTAAATTGTTTTTATAATAACCATACCATGTATCATATGCCCAATACCCATGCCAAATATCATATTGGTGTTAATGATAAAATCCTAGTATACGCTCGGGGCCTATTTTGATGAAAACAAAAACTGCATATTTAATTTTTATTTATCAATTTCCCTAGCAAGAAATCTAAATTGTTTTTATAATAACCATACCATGTATCATATGCCCAATACCCATGCCAAATATCATATTGGTGTTAATGATAAAATCCTAGTATAAAATCTTTTTACGAAAATGGAAGTCAACTGGCGCAGTTTTGGCTATCCAAGCCCAGTTGCAAAATTCGCACTGTATTTAGTACCTATCTCTTTTGCAGTCAAGTCAAATCTATTCATCTTCATCACGTCATCCAAGTGAACGAAATTGCATATTTTACTTCCCTGTGACTATTCAGGGGTGTTTACGGTCACTAACACGGTCGGACACAAGTCGGTTGTGGTATGATTTTGTAAAATCTTGATTAAATATTGAATTACGTAGGTATACGTGATATTTACTCACATAAGAAGTTATTATTACTACGTGATATTTACCTCGAAAGGGTAAATTCGGCGTCTTTTCCTCGCTTTACCCCCCTGTAATAAGCCTGGAAAAGCGCTTACCCCTTATTAATAGCGTTTTTCCTTGCTTATTACAGGTGTGAGGACATCCACGGAAATTGTGACTCGGCATTTCATCGATATGGACCACGGAATACCCCTGAACATCCACGCAAGGCCTAGAATCGTGGGGCGAAGGCCTAACGCTATTGTGAATATCGAGACAGATGTGTTTCAAGAGAAGTCGTATAAGCAGTATTCGTCACAGCATCTGAGAGATGCCTTGATAGCGGTGAAAAAAGGTATTTATTTTTAATGTTGATAATAATTAATATTAATATAATTTTAATTAAATTTATTACATTTGGTTAATTTTTATTTTAATCACTTTTATATACATTTATTTGAATACAAGTTAATAAAATTAGGATAAGTAGGTACCTAAGTAGGTACATACAAAATAAGTTTGAGTAGTTTTTTTTAATATTTGTGAATGCTGATTAAGAATATTCAAAGAAAGTAGAATGTATAATTGATTTAATATTAATTGTTTAGGTTTTAAGCCAAATCGCCCGAAAGCAAATCTTGATCTTAAGCATTTTTTGCTATTTCTTATACTTTTCGTAAAGTTTATTTTCTTTTTTTTTCGGATTGATCATGCAGGTCCAGTTGAAAAAATTACCCTGTGAACAAAATAAGTTTCTTATTTTTTTTGAGTAAATTTTGTGATTTTTAGGTTATAGTGTCTACGCTGCGTCAAATAAATACGGGGTCCCGCGAAAAACGTTGCGAAATTGGATGGAAAAATACGATATCAAAAGTCAGTTCTCGAAGGGACGTCGTGGGACGCGAACGTCTACGCAAATATTGGATCCGCTGAATTTGCTCGCCGAAAGCCGTGTGGAGAGGTTTGAGGGACTATAATCACTTATTTATGTTAAAAAAATATTACGGGAATGGTCGTTTTATATACGAGGGTTTTATATATATTTAATTATTTGTTCTTATTACACCATTCTTATTATTAATTTTATTTTTGACATGCCCTGGTTGACACAAATTAATCAAACGAGATATTTCATTAGTAGTATGCAAATGATTAATGATTATTATTTTAAATAATGTGAGTGATAGTTTCAAATTCCCCATAAATTCTTGTCTTAAGTTATTTTTTTATGTTATGTGGACTGTTAAGTTGTCAGGGCTACCTAAGTTAAGTTAAGCGTCAACTTCAGTGTTAAGATAATTATGCAACTGAAAATCTTGCCAAAATACTTAAATTATAATTATTTTAAGAATATTTACGTACGTACGTATAATGAAAATTTATAATCAGTACTTAATCAGTAGATACATAGTTATAATACTACTTAATAAGTATATTAAATACCACTTAATTTGTTATTATCTGTACTTATGCCGACTGAAAGTTTGGTGCAAACTTTCAAAGTTCCTAAGAAATTACTTTACTCGCTTGGCAGTTCTTAACGGTCAGAGTCTGGACTGTTGAGAACTACCAAGCGAGTAAAGTAATTGCTTAGGGACTTTGACAGTTTGGTGCAAGTAGGCATTAATATCTTAACCCAGTACTTAATAACGAGAAAATTATAAATTCAGTGTTTTTTCGGTGGCATCTTCGTTACGTTAAGAATCGGTAGAATTTAAAATGAAAAAAAAACGAAATTTTCCGTTTTACTAAAAAAAGTAATGATGTCATCAAGTTATTTTTTTTAATGTAAATTTGATTAAGAATAACTTATTGTGTGTCTAGTTTAAATTAAAGCAATTTTACAAATTAAAAAATATATTTTCTATTTTGTAAAGCCATATTTTAAGTTCCTCTTCAAAGAAAACGCAATTATGAAAGAAAAATGCTGTTATTTTGAAAAAGTTTACTTTATATTGTTATGTTATTACTTTTTATGTTATGTTCCTAATAATTATGCCAAAGTAGGTTAGACTTACAGTTATGTTTTTTTATATTGATTGATTTTATAAATTTATTCAAAATAGGTAATTTTTACCTTCAATAAATAAAAAGTTACGTAGTCAAGTAGGTACTTTCTTAAGTACTTATTAAATAATGAGCCAAATTATTATTATAATATTTTAAGTAGGTAAGTTAAGAAGTAAATTAATTTGTGTACTTAATAAAAAAATATTTATAATTAGGATAAAGTATTTATATTTATGTACTTTCTTATAATTATTAACTGGCAGTATTTAGTAGTAATTTGAATACTTCGTCATTATTACGGGTGACTGTATCGAATTCAATAAATAAATTAAAATTTTGTGTCGTGTGTATGCTGTTTTATTCCCTATCACATCCTATGCCATCCCTATCACATCCTATCCCATCCCATTCTATCCCTATCACATCCTATCTCATTCCGTCTCATCCCATCCCATCCTAATCATAACCTATCCCATCCCATCCCATACCACTTAACACTATTATAATAAAGGCAATTAAATCTGACTAATAAGGATTATAGGAAAATGAGAGGTTAGATAATTTTTACTAAATCACACCGAAACTACAGAAGCGATTGGCCTGAAATTCAGTTTAGATAGAATTAGGTACCTAATATAGAAACCGGTAAAAGATATACCTACCTAATATTAGATACTATACATACATTGCGAATATTCTTTATTTGGAAAAAAACACAAGTTATATACCTAATAATAATATATAAATAGATACATATTCTAGATATACTAGGAAGATAATAATTATATTCTATCCGACGTTATCTGTCGAATCGCTCATCCGATCTTGATGAAATTCGGCAGATGGGTTAAGTTAAACATTTTTCGAGTTCGTAGATGAACCAAATTAGTTCAGGGGTTCAGGCGTGTGAAGTCAAAGTTTGGGGCAAACTACTAGTTGTCTTTTTGCTTTACTTTGCTACTTTTTATTTCTATTATGTATAAGTTAGTTTTTATTTGTAAATTAGTGTCCTTTTTGCTAACTAACTTCACCATTAGTAAACTCCCAACCAAGTTTTTTTTTTGTTTATGACGACACCGTGGCTTAGTTGGTAGTGACCCTGCCTACGAAGCTTGGTGTTCCGGGTTCGATCCCCGGCCGGGGCAAATATTTGTGACGAACACAAATGTTTGTTCTCGGGTCTTGGATGTTGTGATGTGTTGTATGTGTCCATGCCACCTGCGACACAGGGAATCCTAGTGCAGGGGTGTGAGTGTGTGAATGTTTAATAATTTAATTTAATATTCGCTTTCCTTCCAAAGGTTGTCTGGAAGAAGTCGCTTCCTAGCGATAAGACCGTCCATTGCAATTTTTTTTATTAAGGTTTAATCATAAGTTCCGATGCACAATAAATTATTTATATCTATATATCTACCTATATTTAAAATAAGTATTTACACACTACACAAAGGCGAGCATAACTCGTGGTGAGTGTTGTGTTGTTATATCGTCAGTAGCCCCTATAACCAACTTTTTTGACAAGCGTATTCGTATCGAAGCCGTCACAAGGAAGTCAACAGTTTGTGACGTTCGATAAAAATACACTCGTCAAAAAGTTTAATAGCTACTGCAGATCTGGAGTGCCCGCCACCACTGAAGTCCTACGGCAAAATTTGGAACTACGTATTGCAGACACCAACAACGACGACCATATTAGACGACAACAGCGCCGCGGCTCTCGTACTTCAGTGGTGGCGCGATATTCTTCGTGGGGCCATTGGGAAATAAGAAACTATATAATCATGGAGCTCTGGGAATAAGCCGCGCACTCTATTCCCATTGCTGTCATCAGTAATCGTCATTGGATAAAATGGACAAGAGGGAACAAAAATGTCTTTATGCCACGATTTTAATTCGATTAATCGATTGAGTTTTGGTGGGGTCCGCAATTTTGTTTCAATGTTGATAACAATAACCGATTACAGTATGTAATAGGAATTCAGCCTCTGGGGCTTAATTCATTAGCAGTTATTGAATGTTACGTCGATTTTAGCTAAAAGTGGGAGACCAAAATGTTCAAATTGACGTATCATTCGATAATGAGAGCCGATGACAGCTTAATGAATAGAGCCCCTTGTGTTATGATATTTAATTGTCAATTTAAGGCTAATCCTCAAATCCAATTCTTTCTCCGAAATATTTTGTATGGAAATTTGCCTTGAGGATTCCCCTTAAATTCGATTTAATTTAATTTTATTAAGAGTAATAATTAAGCGCAAGATCGAGATCGTTGGCGATAATGGAAGGAGGCCTTTGCTTTACAATGAGACAGCTCAGGCTGATAATAATAATAAATTATAAGAGTAATTAAAATTAATCTAAGATAATAATATAATTAATCTAATTTATAATAATTTGGGTAATATGAATATCTATAGTCCAAAGTATTTTTTTTATATAATAAGGGCTTTTCAATGAGACATTGAAAAATAAAAGTGGTTCCATAAACTAAGATAGATGGCGCTGTATGAAACGCAAGTGTCAAAAATCTACCAAATTAAAACAGATAATTTTGTTGTTTATTATGACAATTGACTTTTGTGCAGCCGCCATCTAGTGACCAAAATAAAAAGCGTGATTTTTTTTTATTGAAATGCCTCATTATGATTGAATGTCAGATTTCGCGATCTCCAACGTGCAATGCCACTACGATAGCGGCTCGGAGGACCCGTACGGCGAGGCGCGAGATGAACCCTCAGACGACCACACTTACGGCAGGCAAATCTTCGAGCCACCCGCCTTCTTCATACGACAGGTACCATTCAGATTTTAAAGTATAACTCGGGCGAATGAACATGACACCTGGCTCGAATGACGTTTGTGCAAATTACAGCGTGGAATTGGATAATCTTGATAGAGAAGAGGTCCTGCAATACTTGGTGATGATAAGTAATGATAAGGCAAGCAATAAGAGGAGGAAGAAACACGGAGTACGCCGCGCGGGGCAGCGGGGGACGCATCAAGTTCCGAGCCACGTGTCAGCCAGGTGTCATGTTCATTCGCCCGAGTAGTAGGTACTTATACAGTTTCAGAATAGCGTTTTCGGTGCACGTGTTTGTTTTCTGAAGCGTGTGTACGCGCGTCGCGCAAATCGTACAAAGTTTGACGCGCTTACAAACACGATCGCCCTTGTAACTACCACTAATTCGAGCGTAAACGCTGGTGTAAGCCCGTGTACGTGCGACTTTTAATGTCGCGCGTGTGCCATAGTAGATTATGCACTAAGGGGATAAAGCAGTGTCTTATATCGCGGGTGGCATATTGAACCCTGAGCTAACGAGGGACTCAGTTAAGTTATGTAGAGTCCTGAGTGACGCGAGGGGTTTAAGCTACCCAAGACTAAGACAGGCTTTATCCCAGAGGAGCATACTCTACTTTTTTCACCTTCTGCGAGGCAATAAAAAGCCAGGGCCCAGAACTAAGCAGCCAACACCGTCTTTTGTTTAAAATCTTTGTAGTCGCACCTCTTTTCTTTTTTTTATGAGTGGCCAGTTCGATTTTAGAACAAACCTTTTTTACAATGCCATATGGGCGTTCTTTTACTTAGAGTTTTCCACGAGTTTCCACACGAATTTGACGTTCCAAATTCAAATCACATTACTACCCTTGGGAGTTTCATACAACATTACCTCCCTTGGTAGGTAATGCTTTGCTTTACCTTGATGATAGCATGATATGTAATTGGATATTGTCGAGCAGGTGGTGTGAAAAAATGATTTAAAACGTGCGCCAAAAACGCTAGTTTGAAACCGCGTTAGTGATCTCCAACGTGCAATGTCACTATGATAGCGGCTCAGTAGCCGTATAACGACGATTTTTGACAAGCGTATTCGTATCGAAGCCGTCGTCACAAAAGATATTGAATATTGATTGTTTTAATATTTTCAGTCGGAGAACACAAAACCCCTGCAGAGGTTGTCAAACTTGGATCTGCGGCCGAAGATCATGACGATCGGGCCCGGCTTCCCCGCCGTCAACGTCATACAAGTTGGTGATCAGCCTCCCGCCACCACGGTAACATATTAGTAGAGCTCGGGCGAATGAACATGCCACTGGCTGCCACTCTCGCTCGGCACTTGCTGCGTCCCCCGCCCCCCGCGCGGCGCCCTCCGTGTTTCTTCTTCCTCTAATTGCGAAGCCTTATCATTACTTATTATCAATCAAGATTATCCAATTCCCCGCTGTGCTTTGCTCAAACGTCATTCGAGCCAGGTGTCATGTTAATTCGTACGAGTAGCACCTACCCGTAGATTCATTAGATCTATACCGGGTCTTGTAAGTCTACCCCGGAAAACGAAAACCACGCATTATGACCATGATTTTACAAATATTAAGACCATTTTTTTATTAAAGTTATAAAATTTTGAAGAAAAAAAATCGCTTTATTTTATTAGCAATCGGTAATAATTCATAATTCAAATAATGTTAGCAAATTATTAAAAAAAATCATGTACAAAAAAAAAAAAAACAATTTTTAAACTTTGACACGTATGAAATACAATCAGCTGATACGGAACGCTACAGGTCAATAACCTCCAGCATATAGAACGACCTTCAAAATAAAAGACCTTTAGCGTGAGGGTCGACGACCTGTACTAGTGAGGGTAAAAAAAAATACTAGCACACTTTTGCTCGGTCGCGTTTTATTTGTTTATTTTCAGTAATTCAGTCATTTATGACAAAATAAGTAGGTAGGTACACTTACGCCTTATGGCTATGGTATATTATACTTATACCCTTTTGAAAAGAAAAGAAATAATTTTATTGATGAAAACCACATGAAACATAAATTAACAAAAAAAGGTCAGAGTAACAGAGTCCTCCATCAATGGGGCCTAGCTCAGCTTTCATGCTGCAGCGTACTGGCAGCACGCTGCAGCGCTGGTGTTCTGCTAGACCCCAGTGGCGACGACACGGAACGTATAAATAACCAAAAACTAAAACTACTAAAATAAGACAAGAAAACATTATTTAAGACTAATTTTACAATTGTCTTACTGGCAACATTACCTATTTATGCAAGATCACCCAATTGGGTCATTTAAATTTTTAGCCATAGACAAGGCTAGAGTGATTTTAGCAATCATCCAATGGCATACATGGCATACTGCAATTCGATGAATCAAGTATCCTATACGAGACGATATCCTATATATATATGCTTTTGGGCAAAGCAACTTTTCTTAAATGTAATAGGTATCACAATGTACTTTTACCAAGTTAAGTAAAGAGAAAAACATTAGTGATGTTCAGTGTAAAGTATGTTGCAGGTAATATCACAGACTCCCAGTGAGTACACGCTGAACAAACGCATCCGTCGCAGCGAAGTGGTGCTGAGGCAGGCTGCGGACTGCGTGAGTCGCGGGCTCACTTTCCAAACCGTGTCGGAGCAGTTCAACATACCCATCTCCACTATACGGTGAGATAAGATAAATTATGATAGGTTAGTATAAGATAAGACTTTGTCGGAGCAGATCAACATACCCATCTCAACTATACGATGAGATAAGATAATATAATACCGTAACGGAGCAGTTCAACATTTTCATTTTATTTTATTTTTATTTTTTCGGAAAACTTACAGCTAGGTACACGATTGATTAAAAAGATAAATACAGATGACCAATTAAAAATTTTCACAAATATGTAAAAGCAAGTAGGTATTTATAATTTTAAAGAAGTAGACGGACAAACACTTATAATTTAGAATTTAGGATTCATAAAAACTATTGCTTAAAACACGCTTGAGACTAACAGGGGATGTGTTGAAAAGGTCAAAATCAATTTCTCGCGACAATGTATTGAAACTACTGCACACACGTGGGAAGTAAGAATTACGCCTGTACTTAGATTTGACTTGTGGAACAAATAAGAGATTGTGATTTCTAAGAGATGTTGATGGAACTTTAAGACTCAAATGACCGAGTAGTTCAGAACAGTCTACCCTGGCACTAGCAATCATCTCCAATATACAGTGAGATCAGATAGGATAAAATGAGATAATTATAAAATCGTGTCAGAGCAGTTTAACATACCCATCTCCAATATACGGTAAGATAAGAAAGGATAACGATAAGATATATTTATAGTCATCACTAGAACAGTTTGTATTTCACATCATCTAGCCCTAGCCCCGAAATAAATATTCGACGACATTACAAAATATGTTTTTATTATGTTGTCTATTTTTCTGTTGTATGTTCAAGGTTTTTCATGGCTCGAAAAGGAATATTACCGAGGCGGCGACGAGGCAGAACCTCACAAGTAATTATAAAAAACTATTTTAGTAGGTATAAGTTGCCGAGTAGCATAAGTTACCATCAAGTATTGTAAGTTACCTAGTACTATAATTACCATACGTAGCACAAGTTTTTAAGCAGTGGTACGAAGTGGTACCTGCTTACCGAGTAGTATAAATTACCAAGTAGCATAAGTTATCAAGAAGTAAAAAAAATAGTTTATAATAACAAGGAGCATAAAGTTACTAAGTACTTTTCATCAATTTCCAACTAGCATAAATTACTAAGAAGTATAAATTACAAAGTAGGGTAAGGGGTAAAGTAAAGGGGAGTATAAGTTACCAAATAGTAAAGGGGAGTATAAGTTACCAAGTAGTATAAATTGCCAAGTAGCACAAGTTACCAAATAATATTAATTACCAAGTAGTATAAGTAATATACTGAGCCGAAAGGAGTGGAAGAAGCGGATAGAGGCCTTTGCCCTACGGTGGGACGATAATGGCTGAATAATAATAATAAGTAGTATAAGTAACCAAGAAGTATAAATTACAAAAAGGTTTTTGTTCGGCAGGCCCCTACGGCAGCCAGTCCGGAGTCGGAGCCTCCATTCCACATGCAGCATTTCAAACTGCCAAACATAGCTGGATTCAACCAAGACGCTGAAGACTCCAACCATGAACCACATACTTAATACGCTACTGTTGTTTTGACCCTAGAATGTTAATTAGGCTTTTTATATCTGACTGACTGATAGCCTGCAGGCTAAACCAGTGGACGTAGAGAGTTGAAACTTGGAGGATGTGTTTGACAGATGAAAGTGCGTAATAAGGAATTTTGAAAATTGGCAACGCAAACAAAGTTGTGGCTGACAGCTTGCATATAGTTTACAGAGTGATTAAAAACACCTTGTATAAGATACTATTGAGTTGTAAATAAATTAAAAAAAAAGAACAAATGTTCACATAAGTATACTTAGGTAGGTTAATTTAATTTTGCTAAGTTATTTTTTATGCCAAGCTTTTTATCCTCAATTTGGTCACTTAGGTATTCTATTAAATAAATGATTGTTTCAAAATATTTTGGTAGAGATTTGAGAAAAAGTTGCACGATATACAACGTTACATTTGTTTGTACGAAAGCTGAGACTCGTATTTACTTATTTTATATTAGATTTTTAGAAATAATATAAAAGGAAAAAACAGTTATTTTCTTGCTGTGTTGCTACAAGCAGGAAAAATGTAAATCTATTTCGATCGAATCCTAAAAGTTCGAGTTTCCAGTATCGAGTTTTTATATAAAGGCCACTTTTAAGTTAGTAGGGTTAATTTTAAAACACGTATAAAATCTAAATTAAAGTATGAAAGCTTTCACTTTTTTTGTTCACGAAATCAAATAAAAGGACGAAGCAAATAGTGTGAAGAAATTACTATAATACGGCGTAGTTTTTGAGTATTTGTCCGAAACATTTTGTATGGAATTCGGATTTGAGGATTCCCCTTAATATGGACTTATGCATAACTATAAACTAGCAAATTATGAATGATATAAAACAATTATTAAAAAAAAATCGAGACAAGGGGGTTCAAAATCATTTTAATCGATTAGGTTACTGGTTTTGAACAAAAAACTTAAGTTTCGTATAAACAAAATGTCACCTTGTATAAGATACCAGTAAGTATTGCTTTCTGTACATAATTTATGTTGTAATAAGTAGAAAATATGCTACTCTAATGTAAATAAGTAGAGATTTAAATGTAGGTTTGTAGAAAGATAGTTTTCAGTTCCCTTATCACTAAATGTTTTGACAAGTGTATTCGTATCGAAGTCGAAGAGTTATCTAGAGTTTTTTTCCCACCGTCATTCTAATTCTTAACTTCTTTGTGACGGTTTCGATACGAATACAATGAAATAATGTTAATGATGAGTGATAGGACAACTGCCTGTTTTTAGGTAAAACAGAACATACCTAAGTATTTACCTATTTTATTATTTGTGCAAGAATCTCAAAGTAGATGAAACAATAAATAAATAAAGTAAAATAAATGTGAAATAACCTGTTTTTTTCATGCCTTGATCACACGTACCGAGTAGGTACTCGGCCGAAACAGAGCGAGTGATGTAAGCTTTCACTGTCTCGGCCGAGTAACATTTTACTGTCTGGCCCGTTTGCTCGGTACGTGTGATCTAGGCATAAGCCTTGCTATACAAATAGGCAATGCAGCCAGTATCCTAATTAATATACAAAATGACATTACTACCTACTGAACATTTCCGAAACCACAAACTATCCAAAAACCTACTTACTCATTACATTATTTTTCCTTATAGGTATTATATTTAATATGTAGGTTTACCACACAGAAGTATAGAAACACAGTAAATTCAGAATGCAACAAAAACCGAAGCCACATTGGCTTAGACATGGAAATGATTGCTACTTCTATTTCATTGTCACATGGTGATATGATTTCATTTTGTAACAGTGAAATCACCGGTGATTTTATCACCGATGATTTTTCATCAGTAAAGTGATAATGTCACATTTTGTTAAAATAATTCACGCATGACGCGACGTCACACAATCCCGCTCACAGTCAGCACACTACTCACTGTCTGTTATTGTTATTTACGATACGAATGAAATTATTAATGGTGACAAGTATCATGACATCACAGCGTACAAAATCGCCTGCCGGGGCGCGCCGGGCGGATATCACCGATGATTTTGTAACAGACTTGGTCATAGAAAGTAACAAGTGTTATGTGTGATTAGTTTTATACCATGATAGAATTTAGAATTTATTTATTTCGTAATTATTAATTAAATAAATAACATGTTACTCGGTATACTTTCCATGCCTAGTATGTACGTACATAATTATGTGTGTAGGTAGGTACAGGTACCTGTGGAAGGTGCTTCGACTTTCGATCCAATTCAATTCAATTCAATTTCTTTATTTTCCATAGGAACATATATAAGAACACTTGGATTCGAAGGTCGTGGGATCGAACCCAGTCGTACACTAATGGATTTCCTGTTAAAAAAAAACTATGTGTGCATTAAAACACGTGGTTAACGGTGAAGGAAAACATCGTGAGGAAAACCGGCATGTCATAGAACCTAAAAAGTTCGAAAACATGTGTCAAGTGCACGAAAGGAGCCTCTTTGAGGCGCATTTGAAATACTTTCACCACACTGGCTCGAAAGAACTAGTGACACGATAAGATAGATAGAATTAAAGAATGAAACCTTACTAATTTTTGTTGACACAATCGGAAAACATAGACGAAACGAATAGTGTGAAGAAATTACTATAATACGGCGTACTTTTTGAGTATTTGTCCGAAACATTTTGTATGGAAAGCCTTGAAGATTACCCTTAAATCAAAATAACTGAAAAAAATATGGCGTCAAAGTAAACAAAATTGCGTATTTTGCTTCCCTGTTGTCTTGTCAGTGGTGCCTACGTTCACTAGAACAGTCCCATTGAAGCCGGTTGTTGTATGTTTTTGTAAAACCTTGATTATAAATTCGCGTTTACAATTCTTGACGATTACCCTCGATATTTCTAGTCTCCACGTTCAGCGTTTTTGTCTGGGCGTTTTCGTCTGGGCGTTGTCTGTCAGTCAGTCAGTACCCTTAGTACGAGTTTTGATAGTTTTCGAAAACTTTATGTAGTTTCGTTTCCTTCCATACATTTGCTAACAGCGCCCCTAGCGAAAACTTTCATGAATTAAAATCGGCAGTATGAGTTAGATCGAAACATAGTATTCGAAAACCAAAAAAGTTTTCGAGCTGTTTATGGCACTTTGGTAGTACGAGTTCTAACTTTGACAAGTCAGCGGTAGTAAACTATGACGTTTACGAAAACTTTTGTAGTATTCGCACCAAAGAGCTTTTATACATTCGCACTCACTAGATAAAATTCGGTGAGAGCTACGCGAACAAGCTAGTGTTTGTAAATATTTGTAAATCCTGTCACATTTTAATACTCTCAGCCTGACATGAGGGCCTTCGGCCGGTTTATTTAAGTCACCATTTCTAAAATTATGGATATGGGTTCGAGACACATCTTGTAGATATTTTTCCAGAGAGAGAAATAATTACCTCTCTATGAAATCTATCCATAATTTTAAATTGTGATGGACTCATTTTTCCTTTAAAAAAACGATGCCTCCATAAAAAATAATAATAAACGTATGACAAGGCAGTATGGTCATGACATTAGCCAACACTATGCGCAAATTAAAAAAAAACAGAACGTGGTACAAAACGCCAAACGTAAAGGATATGTTCGTCTCTTTCTTTTGCCGACGTGTAATACCGTGAAGTTCGTTCAATCGAGCTAGTCGATGGTTGATATCGTGTAAACTTAATACGAAAAATTTAGCCCGTACTGCCGATTACAACGTAAACTATTCGTTTGAGCGAGCTCACCAAAACTATTGAGTTTTGGAAACTATCAAACTCGTACTAAGGGTACAGGACAAAACCTAGAATAAATATATTTAGTAATAAATCCGCTTAATTTCTAAACAAAGATCTTAAAGACTTTTATTGAGTCGTCGAAATCTGAAAGGAGAGTTTAGAAAACTCTTGAAACTCTCATTTCAGATTTTGGCGAGTCAACATATCCTGATGCCTCGTGTAGAGGCGAAACACATGTCGGATTCTGACTTGGGTTTTCTGTTTTCGGCGCTTTGGTTTAGATACTAAAATTCTAAACTAGAGTAAAGTTAATTAAAACCTTGAATATTTATTAATGATATCGATAATGTTTTTGCTTATTTTCACAGAAAATAAGAAATATATCCACTATGATACTCCGTACGATCACAGATTCGAGGGATTCAGAGCTGTGCTCCAGCGAAGATGCTGTGAGTATGACATCTCTGCAGGGGACTTATAAGGTGCTGGTAAAATGGAAATTATTAGATCGAAGGACCTTAAATGATCGGCTGATACGATCACAACGCCTTTAGCCCATATATGCCCAGGAGGCTGAAAACGACCCACCGCGACTTCTCCGATTCTAATGCGTCTCACATAAAAACTGACAATGTTAGTTTTAGTTTTGCATTATTTACTAATAATTTGATAACATATCTAAAATATCAGGACTATATACTTGGCCAATTACAGTATTTTCTATGCAAAATCAGGCTGTCAAGTTAGGCTTGATTTTTTTCGTCAAAAATTTTGCACCTTGTCTCATGAAAACGGTTATAGTTATTTATTGACATCAATTTTTATGCTTGTTATCGTTAAATTAGTAAATATAATGTGTTAGAAAGACAAGCAAGTAGTATCCACAAAAATAAATTCACGCGCCGTCGTTGAACTGAATATTTCGCTGGGTCGCAATCGACCCCGTGGGCAAATGCATTACAGAATTTACTTATATTTTCAAGTAATTCCAGTTTCAACCTACAGTCAAAATTTCATGTTTTCTGGTGATTTCTGACAGTAATTATGATTTGGACTACGATAATGTGTATTCTGAACCGATTTACATAGGTAAGATAGGTAATTTGTGAGGGTAAAAATTACAGTCTCATTTTTTATAATGCTGACATAATTGTTTCAATACGGTACGGTTATGGCAAATTTAATTTTAGTTGAAACAACGCCAGTTTATTACCTTATCAAATTTTTCAAGACACTTTCTTGTTTGTTATAGTACGATGACACAGGGCTTTTTTACAAGCTGATTGTTGGCGTTTTTAAAAGCTAGCGTGTGAGCGTGTTAGCTTTTGGGAAGGATTATCAACAAGCAGATTGTAAAAACGCCGATGACACTGGGCGACTTTACACACTACAAGCGTAAACACTGGCTTGTAGCGTGTAAAAAGCCGTGTGTCATCGTACTATTAGTATGTCTGTCTGTCGTTCCGGGTGTAATCTCGCAACTCGCATGACTAGCACTCTCCAGCTGAAGCTATGCGAGTAGCTCGCAGCGCGCGCACAATGCATGCTACATACATAACAACCGCTTTATCTCGTGAAGGAAGCGAGATAGACCAATAGCATAAAACACGGTTTTTAGATTTGAATATACTTTTTTTGTTTATTAAGAAAATACAGTAACAAAGTATTTTTGTTTTACAGGCAATAACCCGAAATGCAGTCACCGAAATTGAACAGGACTTTGAATAGTCGAGATTAATTTTATATTTATCATATGTTAATTACATTTTATTAAATTTACGTAACATTTACTTAATTAATACTTAATATAAAAACAATATAGAAATTTAATTTATCTTATTCTTAATTTAATGTCGTGTCAATTATTCAATAAATAACTTTTTTTTGTTCTACCTCGTCAGCGATAGTAATAGCTATTGTAGCTGTTGATAATTATTAAAATACAAAGACAGTCAGTTTTAAAGTTTTTATTTTATTTTCTGTGGTACAATATTTGTTTAATTACTGTTTTTAGAGACAATTAGAATATGTTTTGTAGAACTGAGACCACCAGGCTGAAAAGAAAAACCAAAATTGAAAACTCATTTGGCATAGATTTAAATTCAATTTAAATAGATATCCACGCAGGTGAAGTAAAAATAGGTAATTATAAGTTGAGTTGTGTACTAACAGACGTGTTACATGTTATAACGTGTACTAGCAATACTGTTACATGTTATAATGTGTACTAGAAAAACTGTTATTGTTTGCAAAAATGAACTGTTACATGTTACAAGTTAAACTGTTACTGTTACTGTTAGCATCATGAACTGTGACTTGTTATAATGTGTGATAGAGTACCTGTTACACTGTGTAGTATACCTGTTATATGGTAAGTTCGGGCGCCCGCTGCTGCAATAGATGCGCGGCGGAGGCGACGGCGGAGCACCACGCAGTCAGGCGAGCCCCTAGGGCTGCGGCGCCGGCGCGGTCTAGAGCGCGAGGTCGCACCCACGATATCACCGCGAGAGACGACACCTACACACGTGTTAAACCACTGAATGTAGGGACTTGAAATATGAAGTGCACACGAGCTAAGCCAATGAACGTAGACACTTGAAGTTTGGTGTGTACACGGACTAAACGAACGGATGTAGAGACTTGAAATTTGGAGTGTGTGTAAGACATCTGCACATGGGCCAATGGAGACATGTAATTTGCAGTGCATATGGGCCGAACCAACGAATGTAGTAGAGACATGAAATTTGGAGTGCACACGGGCTAAACCAATGGATGTAGGGACTTGAAATTTGGAGTGTGTGTAAGACATCTGCACATGGGCCAATGGAGACATGTAATTTGCAGTGCGTATGGGCCGAACCAACGAATGTAGTAGAGACATGAAGTTTGGAGTGTACACGGGCTAAACCAATGGATGTAGGGACTTGAAGTTTGGAGTGTACACGGGCTAAACCAACGGATGTAGGGACTTGAAGTTTGGAGTGTACACGGGCTAAACCAACGGATGTAGGGACTTGAAGTTTGGAGTGTACACGGGCCAAACCAACGGATGTAGGGACTTGAAGTTTGGAGTGTACACGGGCTAAACCAACAGATGTAGGGACTTGAAGTTTGGAGTGTACACGGGCCAAACCAACGGATGTAGGGACTTGAAGTTTGGAGTGTACACGGGCCAAACCAACGGATGTAGGGACTTGAAGTTTGGAGTGTACACGGGCTAAACCAACAGATGTAGGGACTTGAAGTTTGGAGTGTACACGGGCCAAACCAACGGATGTAGGGACTTGAAGTTTGGAGTGTACACGGGCTAAACCAATGGATGTAGGGACTTGAAGTTTGGAGTGCACACGGGCCAAACCAACGGATGTAGGGACTTGAAGTTTGGAGTGCACACGGGCTAAACCAACGGATGTAGGGACTTGAGATTTGGAGTGTACACAGGCCAAACCAACGGATGTAGGGACTTGAAGTTTGGAGTGTACACGGGCTAAACCAACGGATGTAGGGACTTGAATTTTGGAGTGCACACGGGCTAAACCAATGGATGTAGGGACTTGAAGTTTGGAGTGCACACGGGCTAAACCAACGGATGTAGGGACTTGAAGTTTGGAGTGCACACGGGCTAAACCAACGGATGTAGGGACTTGGAATTTGGAGTGCACACTCCAAATTTCATGTGTATATCTCCATTGGTTTGGGAATGGAGATATACACATGAAATTTGGAGTCCTATTTTTTATGCGAGCGAAACCGCGGGCTGCAGTTTTATAGTTTACCTGATCAATATGGCCTCTGACGAGTTTCTCCGCCAAAGCCTTCATAACGAGCAGTTCCACTTCGTCCAGTGGGATTCTCGCCTCTTTCGCTATCTCCGTAAAGTGCAGTTTTCTTTGAGCGGAAGTTTTGTTGAAAGCCATCTGAAATTAAGAATATATTATTTATGTTTAATAGTGACAAGACGAGCTAGACGTTTTTGACACTACCTGACCCATATTACTCACTACGCCAACTATTTAACACACTACACAACCCATATAACCCACTACGCAACCCATATAACTCACTACGCCAACTATTTAACACACTACACAACCCATATAACCCACTACGCAACCCATATAACACACTACGCAACCCATATAACACACTACGCAACCCATATAACTCACTGCGCCAACTATTTAACACACTACACAACTCCTATAACACACTACGCAACCCATATAACGCACTACGCAACCCATATAACACACTACGCAACCCATATAACACACTACGCAACCCATATAACTCACTGCGCCAATTATTTAACACACTACACAACTCATATAACACACTACACAACCCATATAACCCACTACGCAACCCATATAACACACTACGCAACCCATATAACACACTACACCACCTATTTAACATACTACGCAACCCATATAACTCACTACGCCAACTATTTAACACACTACACAACTCATATAACACACTACGCAACCCATATAACACACTGCGCCAACTATTTAACACACTACACAACTCATATAACACACTACACAACCCATATAACCCACTACGCAACCCATATAACACACTACGCAACCCATATAACACACTACACCACCTATTTAACATACTACGCAACCCATATAACTCACTACGCCAACTATTTAACACACTACACAACTCATATAACACACTACGCAACCCATATAACGCACTACGCAACCCATATAACACACTACGCAACCCATATAACACACTACGCAACCCATATAACTCACTGCGCCAACTATTTAACACACTACACAACTCATATAACACACTACGCAACCCATATAACGCACTACGCAACCCATATAACACACTACGCAACCCATATAACACACTACGCAACCCATATAACTCACTGCGCCAACTATTTAACACACTACACAACTCATATAACACACTACACAACCCATATAACCCACTACGCAACCCATATAACACACTACGCAACCCATATAACACACTACACCACCTATTTAACATACTACGCAACCCATATAACTCACTACGCCAACTATTTAACACACTACACAACTCATATAACACACTACGCAACCCATATAACACACTGCGCCAACTATTTAACACACTACACAACTCATATAACACACTACACAACCCATATAACCCACTACGCAACCCATATAACACACTACGCAACCCATATAACACACTACACCACCTATTTAACATACTACGCAACCCATATAACTCACTACGCCAACTATTTAACACACTACACAACTCATATAACACACTACGCAACCCATATAACACACTACGCAACCCATATAACACACTACGCAACCCACATAACACACTACGCAACACATATAACACACTACGCAACCCACATAACACACTACGCAACACATATAACACACTACGCAACCCACATAACACACTACGCAACACATATAACACACTACGCAACCCATATAACACACTACGCAACCCATATAACCCACAACGCAACCCATATAACACACTACGCAACCCATATAACACACTACGCAACCCATATAACCCACAACGCAACCCATATAACCCACAACGCAACCCATATAACACACTACGCAACCCATATAACACACTACGCAACCCATATAACACACTACGCAACCCATATAACACACTACGCAACCCATATAACACACTACGCAACCCATATAACCCACTACGTCACCTGTATAAGACACAGCAGCGCGATCTTGGTCCGAATAGCGGTGTGCGCGCGGGCCAGGTCGGGGTTGTTGACCTCGCCGAGTATACGCTCGTACGTAGTGACGTCACCGCGCGCCGCCGCCGCCAAAGCTTGTACCGCCCAAGCGTCTGGCGTGTTCGCTAGGGATTCTAGTATCGGATGCGCCAACTGTGGGGAGTCATAAATAAATATATAATAATAATAAATGTTTTATTGTCCAGACTGTCCCATCCAAAACAGATGGATGCAAGTATTGCTGGGTGCAGTCCAATATTGAATAAATTATTTGATTAATTAAATTAAAAAAATATTAAATTAATATTTTTAAATTCATTTTTATTTAGATTAGATTTTTTTTTTTAAAACTGTTATTCATAATTTATTCAATTTTTACATTTATTTGTAGTTTTTAAGTTATCTTTTGACATATTTTACGTGTACTTTGGATGTTTTGTCTGAAATAAATGAATTAATAATAATTGTCACAAAAATAAACATCAAGTATATACTATAAGACACACTATAATGCTGACTTGCACCAAACTTTCTAAGCAATTATGTACAGACAGCGTCAGAGATAAATATCCCCCTTGCACAAGACACCCAGCTATGAATCTTTTCAAAAAATTTTTATACTTAAAATTATTTTTAGGCTTACATACGGTTATACAAATATAATCAATTTTTTTAAAGGCAAAACTTCTACATTCGTCGCGACGGTGATTTTAAAGGGATTTGAAGCTGGGTATTATAATGCAAGGGGGATACTTATATATGATGCTGTCTGTACTTTAATCACCTGGCAGTTCTTAACAGTCAGAACCTGGACTGCTAAAAACTATCAAGCGAGTAAGGTAAATGCTTAGGAACTTTGACAGTTTGATGCAAGTAGGCATAGGTCTGACAAAGTCTTAAAAACTTGAGGAAGGATCAAGGCAGGGCCTCGCCCCCGCCCGACATGCCCACGTAGCGCAGCGGCAGTAGCGCGACATCCTCACTCACTCACCAGCTCGTCCAGGTCACTCACTCACCAGCTCGTCCAGGTCACTCACTCACCAGCTCGTCCAGGTCACTCACTCACCAGCTCGTCCAGGTCACTCACTCACCAGCTCGTCCAGGTCACTCACTCACCAGCTCGTCCAGGTCACTCACTCACCAGGTCGTACACGTCACTCACCAGCTCGTCCAGGTCGTACACGTCACTTACCAGCTCGTACACGTCGCTCACCAGCTCGTCCAGGTCGTAAACGTCACTCACCAGCTCGTACACGTCACTCACCAGCTCGTACACGTCACTCACCAGCTCGTACACGTCGCTCACCAGCTCGTACACGTCACTCACCAGCTCGTACACGTCGCTCACCAGCTCGTCCAGGTCGTACACGTCACTCACCAGCTCGTACACGTCACTCACCAGCTCGTACACGTCGCTCACCAGCTCGTCCAGGTCGTTCACGTCACTCAGTCACTCACCAGCTCGTACACGTCACTCACCAGCTCGTACACGTCACTCACCAGCTCGTCCAGGTCGTACACGTCACTCACCAGCTCGTACACGTCACTCACCAGCTCGTACACGTCACTCACCAGCTCGTCCAGGTCGTACACGTCACTCACCAGCTCGTCCAGGTCGTACACGTCACTCACCAGCTCGTACACGTCGCTCACCAGCTCGTCCAGGTCGTTCACGTCACTCAGTCACTCACCAGCTCGTACACGTCACTCACCAGCTCGTACACGTCACTAACCAGCTCGTACACGTCACTCACCAGCTCGTACACGTCACTCACCAGCTCGTACACGTCACTCACCAGCTCGTACACGTCACTCACCAGCTCGTACACGTCACTCACCAGCTCGTACACGTCACTCACCAGCTCGTACACGTCACTCACCAGCTCGTACACGTCACTCACCAGCTCGTACACGTCACTCACCAGCTCGTACACGTCACTCACCAGCTCGTACACGTCACTCACCAGCTCGTACACGTCGCTCACCAGCTCGTCCAGGTCGTTCACGTCACTCAGTCACTCACCAGCTCGTACACGTCACTCACCAGCTCGTACACGTCACTCACCAGCTCGTACACGTCGCTCACCAGCTCGTCCAGGTCGTTCACGTCACTCAGTCACTCACCAGCTCGTACACGTCACTCACCAGCTCGTACACGTCACTCACCAGCTCGTACACGTCACTCACCAGCTCGTACACGTCACTCACCAGCTCGTACACGTCGCTCACCAGCTCGTCCAGGTCGTTCACGTCACTCAGTCACTCACCAGCTCGTACACGTCACTCACCAGCTCGTACACGTCACTCACCAGCTCGTACACGTCACTCACCAGCTCGTCCAGGTCGTTCACGTCACTCAGTCACTCACCAGCTCGTACACGTCACTCACCAGCTCGTACACGTCACTCACCAGCTCGTACACGTCACTCACCAGCTCGTCCAGGTCGTACACGTCACTCACCAGCTCGTACACGTCACTCACCAGCTCGTCCAGGTCGTACACGTCACTCACCAGCTCGTACACGTCACTCACCAGCTCGTCCAGGTCGTACACGTCACTCACCAGCTCGTACACGTCACTCACCAGCTCGTCCAGGTCGTACACGTCTGCGGCGATGAGCGCGGCGAGGGCGAGGGCGCGCGCGGTGCGGCGGCGCTCCGCCAGCGGTAGGGCTTCGCCCCCGCCCGACATGCCCACGTAGCGCAGCGCGCAGCGGTAGTAGCGAGACATCGGCCCGCGGACTCTGCACACACATAATCAATACATATCATATACAATGTGTTTGACCTTGCGTTACTGGATTAAATGAGTTGGTTTTTCAAAAATTTTTATCGGTAAATCCGCCCTCGACCTACCCCACTCCCCTTGGAATGGTAGCCATTTTGTTTTTCAACCAAAACTACGCCAGTTCGTGTACGAAAATGACAATAACTAAATACCTATAAGTCCTAGATATATAAAATTAATGTTATTTGAATGAAAAAAGATCACTTTATCGATTGTAATAACAATTTTATTGACACTAAGGGCATATCAAACAAAATGATACCATTTGAGAATATTTTAAATGAAAAATTAATACTCATTTTTACGTTTCTGCACGTAATTCAAAAAGTTGCCTGTTAACTCATATTTTTTTTGGACTGTATTTACAGTCAATTATGTAATACCACCAAATTAGTAACCCTAAGATACTTACGTTAAGAGTGAGTTTCCTCTGAACATGGCCCTTGCAGATTTTGATAAACTTCATTAAAAAAAAAACCATTTTCCGAATCGCATAATAACTAACAAAGTTGTGATTGAAAAAAAACATGAGAATTGAAAACCTCCTTTTTGAAGTCCGATTAAAGTTGGTTGTTGTATGTTTTTGTAAAACCTTGATTATATGAACAAATTATATAAATATATTTAGTAATAAATCCGCTTAATTTCTAAACAAAGGTTTTAATTAACTTAACTTTAGTTCAACTAAACCAAAGAGTCAACGAACAGCAAACCAAAGTTTAAAGATACGACACGTGTTTCGCCTCTACACGAGGCATCATCAGGAGGTGTGGACTCGCCGAAGTTTGAAACGAGAGTGAATAAACATTTTTTTTTGTTTTTTTTTTTTTTTTTCGGATGGACTTTTAATGCAGTTAGCCGCAGATGGCTGTTACTGCGTCAGTGAATAAACAACGTTGCCCGGCCCGTATTTACACCCTTTTTTTTGTGTCGTATCTTTAAACTTTGGTTTTCTGTTCTTTGACTCTTTGGTTTAGTTGAACTAAAGTTAAGTTAATTAAAACCTTTGTTTAGAAATTAAGCGGATTTATTACTAAATATATTTATATAATTTGTTGATATTTATGAATTTCCGCAAAGTAACGCCTGAATCAATCAATTATCTTGATTATATGTATTAATTCACAACGCAAACCAAGTTGCAGGCTTCAGCTAGTAGATAGATAGATAGATGAACACTTTATTGCACACCAAGAAGAACAAAACAGAGTAAAACAATAGAACAAGAAAACAAAAGCCTTAAGGTAGGTAGTACAAGAGGCGGCCTTATCGCTGTAAGCGATCTCTTCCAGGCAACCCGGCAAGGAAAGAATATAATTGGAGATGAGATAGACGGCGCACACTTAGTAAGTTACAAGGTTTTTAAATTAAAAATTCGACTACTTAGATACTAGTTTTATCTTTTTTATAAAATAAACTAATACATACCTTTTATAATATATATAATATATATATATATATATATATATATATATACATATATATGTATAATATGATACGGATAAAAAATAAATAAAACATCGACATGATAATATTTAATCAGATACAGATGACAGATAGTGCAGCTTCAGTTTGTCTTTGAAAGAGTGTAGTGATGATGACTGTCTAATTTCAATCGGCAGTGTGTGCTAGTATAACATATTACCTGTAATACTCGGAAGCCAGCTTGTAGAAGCGAGCGTGCACTGGAGTTACTCCATCGGCATCCTCCAAAGATCCTTCCAACTCTTCTACTATCTTCTCCGTGGAGTCCAGGTCATTCAGCTTCTCCAGGTATAATTGACCTTGTAAGACCTGGAATTGTCCGATTTAAAGTTTTAGGCAAATGTTGCTTATAGAAGTATCTTCTTCTTATCGTGTCACTAGTTCTTTCGAACCAGTGTGGTGAAAGGATTTCAAGTGCGCCTCGAAGAAGCTTCTTTCATGCACTCTACACATGTTTTCGAACTTTAGGTTCTACGACATGCCGGTTTCTCAGGATGTTTTCCTTCACCGTTGCGAGAACGTGTGATGCATACATCGTATTTTTTCCACCGAAAGAACCCATTTACGCATGACTGCCACCGGGATTCGAACCCGCGACCATCAGATCGCAAGGTAAGGACCTCATCCACTCGGCCACCACGTCCTCATAGAAGTATTATAGTATAGAATAGAATCACACTCTAGTACATTGAAAATGCGACCAAGAAAATTGAGCCACATTGGCTAACTTCTAGTACATTTTGGTCCGGAGCTAATTTTCGAAAAAGAGAAGAAACAGGGCTAGATAAATATTATATGTTCAAACTACTAGGCTTTTTCATTGTTGATTCTACATCGTAAAAAGTAATAAACATTAATTCAAAGTAGAGAAATGTCATCAAAATCAAATCAAATCAATTTATTTATCAAATGATTAGGTAATACAAATTATACACTAATTAATAGTACATTTAGCGCTATTGGTTGTACACATGTAGGATACCATTACAGTAGGTAGGTGACGGTGAGGCCCAAACTAAGCTGAGAGCTTGTATCTTGGGCTTCTGAGTGCTTTTACAAGAAGGTGGTTATCATGGCAGTTATTGAAGAAGACGCTTTGCTTACAAAAAACAAAAACCTTGCGTTCTAAATTTTAAGGTGTACCTAATAAGGTAATTAAGACTAGGTATAAGTATTTATATTTAGGTTTTAAATAGGTTATATATATATATATATATATATTTTTTTTTAATATTTAATATTCTAGGACTTAGTTAACCGAGGTAGGTGAGTGAAGTGTGAGGATGTGTGTGAGAGTGGGGGAGGGGAAATGAGAAGGTTAATATCAAAATAAAATCAGTTCTTTAAATCAAAATAAAAAACATATATCATCGAAGTGAACAAAATTGCATAATTTGCATCCCGGTGACTTGTCAGTGGTGGATACGGCCACTAGTGATGGTCAACGGTGAAGGAAAACATCGTGAGGAAACCGGCATGTCGTAGAACCAAAAGTTCGAAAACATGTGTACTCTACACACGCACGAAAGGAGCCTCTTCAAGGCGCACTTGAAATCCTTTCACCACACTGGTTGGAAGGAACTAGTGACACGATAGAAGACAGCCACTAGGACAGTCGGATTAAAGTTGGTTGTTGTATGTTTTTGTAAAACCTAGATTCTAAAAAAACTTGAATAAAGCAGAAATAATAGTAATACATCCTATTTTTTTATTTTATTAGTGAAACACAGGAAGGGCTGACAGATTACTCCAAAACGCCCAAACGTTATTATACTTAAACTTAATGCTAAACATACTTATTATTTACAAATTACAAAAGTGTTATTGGTTGTTCGAACTTTACTTTTGTTATTTTGTTATAATAAGGTAAAATATTCATATATTTTACCTTAACCATTAACAACCAATAACACTTTTGTAATTTGTAAATAATAAGTATGTTTAGCATTAAGTTTAAGTATAATAACGTTTGGGCGTTTTAGAGTAATCTGTCAGCCCTTCCTGTGTTTCCCTAATAATTAAATATGTCATTTAAACCTAAAATGTTTATGTCATAGAATTATACACACAGTTCAAAAATAAATTTAGTAAATTATAAAACTTGGGGACACTATCAAAGAATACATCAGCGTCGGTACTGGAGATGAACTCGTTTAGAAGTGCAAGTGCGGAGTAGGCACTGATTTGCCAGCTAGAGTCCGCACACCTGGCAGCCGCGTACTTAGGAGTACATATTAGGCTGTGTACTTTACCTTGCAATAAGCCAGTGCCTCATCGTTGATTTTGACTTTAGTTTCAATCTTCTCCAGGAACGCGATGGCTTGTTTTTTATCTTCATATTGTGTGATGATAACAGATACTATCTCAACCAACGATAATGGATTTATTCTGAAATTAAGAAAGCAATTAAGACTATAATCTATATGGATGACACAATTGGTCAAGTGGAAAGTGTGTAGAACTACCATGCTGGTGTAGCAGGTTCGATTCCTAAACATAAACATTCACACACTCACACCCCTGCACTAGGATTCCCTGTGTCGCAGGTGGCATGGACACATACATGACATCACAACACCCAAGACCCGAGAACAAACATTTGTGTTTGTCACACAAATATTCGCCCCAGCCGGGGATCGAACCTGGAACACCAAGCTTCGTAGGGGTGCCCACTACCAAATAAGCCACGGTGTCGTCGAATTTTGTGTGTCCGAGTGAGATCGAGTGAGTTGAGTTTTAGAAAAATAAGTAAAAAGAGGAGTTAAGGAATTTTGATGGTAAATCACATCTGCCTATGGCCAATTTAGTACAAAAACCGCACTGAATGTTTATAATAAACATAATAATGACTTGTAAGTTACTCTGTGAAAGATTTGAAGTGGGTACTTACTTGTTATCAAAAACGGTGAGAAAATTACTATACAGCTGAATGAGGTTGTCTCCCGCTTGGAGGGTTGGGTGTTTGACGAACTCTTGGAGTTTCAGGGTAAGCTGGTGCCATAATCTAAACAAAACAAATAGGTTACAAGTGACTTGTGAACGACGCGTAGTTTTTACTGTATTTACAAAGTGAAGGTTCATAATTCTTACTTCTTGTTGTAAAGCTCTTCAAGCTTCGCCCAATCCGCCGCCAAATTAGGCTCGGAAGCCTGTTTTTTCGACAGAAAATCGTTAACATCGATCACTGCAAACTTTACCGAAGCCATTTTTCAGAATTTCTATTGTAATTGTGTGAAGTTTACTACAATTCTGCATGTCATTACACCACAGATCAAAAACGTGTAAAGTTCACAGTGAAGATAGCTGCTAGTAACGCCATCTATGGGCGAGTAGGGGCAAATCGAATACCACCCACAGATAGATATAAATAGGATTTTTGTGCGCCATCTAGCGGTGAGTAGAAAATTTAGTACTGTATAATAAGTACTCTAGTAGTATGACGATAGATGGCAGGACCAGTCGTAATATTTCAATAGGAACTCCTCGAGGCGCACAATCATTTCAGAACACTGGTTCGTAGGTTCGTAAGATCTAGTGACACGATTAGAAGAAGAATAGGAGCTCAAAGAAAGAAGAGCGATAGGCGCTCTTTTAGTAACTAGAATTAGTACCTACCTACTTAGCGTAGAGGTAAACTTTCTACTCAAGTATTAACAACCAAATACCTAAGTAATCATCTAGGTATCTATTTAGATAACCACCCACCTACTGAATTCCTAAATACTTTTTATGTAGGTATTTAAAAACGAATTAAGCTCCACTAAGGTACCTACTTATTTACTAACTTCTAAATCAACCCAGTACCTAACCTACCTAAGTTTAATCCAAAAATGAAAAAATGATGTCTAAGAAGTTGAAGAATGCTTTCAAGCAGTCTAAAATCTATAATATCCGGTAGGTACCTATTTTGCACTGCATTTTGTTATTTAGGGCTCTACATGGCTGTCGTTTGGTCATGGGCGTATCGTATAAGTGGATTTTTCGTATCTTTCGTACTTCTTTAAAATGAGGATCTTCCTTATATTAGCCATACTCATTCATTAGGGACTACTTCCCAGAAATTAAACCTTCTAAGCGACACTACTATGAATAACACAATACGTGAGTAGATTTGAAAAATAAAAAGCAGAACGTATCTTAACGTTCTTTACAGTATTTTACAAAATTAACTGGTTTTATTCCTAGCCAGGAAAGCAAGGAAATTGAAATACTTATCAAAAATCTAAGTAAGTGCCGAGGTAGGTATGCAGTTTAAGTTTTTATCAAAATCAGCCCTTAAGAGGATATGTGAAACTGTCAGACATGACAGCTACCGAATTGTAAGACAGTCATAGCGCAATTAGACACCTTACCCCGAGGGAAGAGGTTAGATATAGATTTTTGTAACGATCAAAAGTAACGGACGTAAGCGACAAATGATAAAACATCGTATTGCTTGAAAAGTATTGAATTTATAAAAAAATCCTTTTACATTTATCTAAGTTCTGTGATTACTCACTCAATAGTATAAAAATAAACCGTAAATAATCTCTAAATTCGGAGGATGGATGTAAATCAGATTTAAAGAGGGCCTATTTCAAAAAATAAATCTATCGAGTAAAGTTTTACCAATCGTGTTTCTGTCTTACATTTATTTAGATTATATCCTCAAGTAATCACTATATTAACATCAAGTTTGTAAACTGTACCGTTACCGAGTAAGAATGAAACGCAGCGGCTCCAAATTTTCACATAGCCTCTTAAAACCTTTTGAGCATATTTTGCTATTATGAACTTATAAATTATTGATTAAATGTAGGTAACATTATAAATTAATCTGCTGAGGTCTAGTCACTGACCTCTATTAGTTAATACAGATCAGTGGGTCTAGTCTGCTGTCATGTGCTTAAATTACTTATAATAAAAATAAAATAAAGGACGAGTAACTAGTGACGGGTTTTCAAGGTTTTTCGAAAAAATCAACACATTTTGTATATTACTTTCATTTATTTCAATTATTTTAACCTAATTATAACAATTAGAGAAGGATGTAATATCAATACATAGTTGACTAAAATACTTGGGATCTTTTCATATAAAAAAAAAATCATATTTTATAGCTATTATTTTATACCAATTGACATTAGATAGTCAACCATTCTGGTCTCAAGTCAATTAACAACCAATATGGTCAAAAACCTAATTCAAATACAGAATTTTCTTAAAAAATATTCTAATACTATTAAAAAGTAAGTATATAATAAAGTATGTATAAGTGCTGTATTATAAAGCAACATTAAAAGTCGAATTATGGCAGTTTTAAAGCCGTAAAAAAACATAAAATTAAAAAAAAAAATACAAAAATTCAAATTCAAATTAAAAAAAAGTCGTTTTAAAACAGTCTACCTATTTACAGATAAATCATAAATAAAAAAAACTCTCACAAATTCCTAATATCAGATCAGTTTTCGTAGGAACAGGAGTTTGTACTGGATCAATTGAGAAAAAAAATTGAAAATTTTATGGCACGACCATTCTAATTAATGCTTTTTTACTTTCCTTCCAAACATTTGCACTGGCTGGAGTGTTTATGAAGATGGTCTGAAAGTGAGGGGTTAAAACTAACGCCAGGTGCTACATATTGCGGGTTTGTACCGCTACCGGAAGTCTCGTACCTTATAATCTGTGGCTTTGTCGTATAACGAACAATTTTGGGCTTAGTCGTATAAGTCACTATTTCTGGTTTGGTAGTGAACGTCACTATTTCTGGTTTAGTTGTGAACGTCACAATTTCTGGTTTAGTCGTATAAGTAACCAACTTGGGTTTAGTAGTGTAGGTAAAGTACTCTGGTTTCGTCGTAAAAGTCACTATTTCTGGTTTAGTCGTGTATGTTACAATTTTCGGTTCGGATTGGAAAACTTTCTTTTCTGTGTATGTAGCACTGAATGTGTTTGTTAATGGTCCTTTGATTTCTGATCCAAAATTGACGCCAGAGTTCCCTTCGGTGAATTTGCTTGATCCAAATTGACTGAATTGGCCTAACTGACCCACTTGACCTAAACCAAACTGGTTCAGGTCACCTGCTCCATTATTTTTGACACCAGAGATTTGTTGGCCCTTGATTTGAGAGGTTTTGATACCAGAGTTGATTTGGCTAGAGAAATTCTTCGTGATTTTGGTTCCAGTCGTGAATTGAGCGAATCTCACGCTCTCAATAAGTCCGATCGCCCACTCGTACCATTCGAGGTCGAATTTGTAGAAACCGGCGATTTGATTACCAATTTGGCATCCTGAAAATAAATGGTGGATTAGTAAATGTACAATAGTAAATTTTGTAGTAGACATAGTTGACTCTAAGGCGTCGATGACACAGGGCTTGTTTACAAGCTATAAGCTATAAACAGGAAACACGTGTCGAGTTCTGACTTGGGTTTTCTTTTTTCGGCGCTTTGGTTTAGATACTAAAATTCTAAACTAGAGTTAAGTCAATTAAGACCTTTGTTTAGATTTTAAGCGGTTTTATTACTAAATATATTTTTACTATTTATCAATATTTATGGATTTCCGCAAAGTAACGCCTGAATCAATCAATTATTATTATAAGCTAGCGAGTTCGCTTGTAGCTTATAAACTTTATAGTTAATACTAAAGTATTAAGTATTAGGTATCTTTGACATTGTTTTTTTAATTTGCTATTTCATTATTTAATCAATTTAATCATAATAATTCATCTATTTCATGTAATTTTGCACGCCTCGATAGAAGGCAGAATATCTAAAACCGTTAGAATAATTGACACATGTAACAGCCTATAAACTTATACCTATAGTTTTTCGTTATTACGACAATTTTTTAAATACAAACAAGTTAGATTACTCTTAATTTTCAACAAGCAAATTATCACCTTGTTTAATGGTTAGAATATATTTGAAAGCACAAATTGCTTTTTTGTTTTCTATGGTAAATGCGTGGATTAAGCTGCGTGGATTTGAAATTCAGAGTTTTAACAAATGCCTGATCCATTCAGGATATCATTAATTTTATTTATGGACACTACCTAAATAGATGTATATTTAAATAGATACATACATATTTATCAATGATTGATTATGGTACTTAGCTTAACTATAATATAGCCCACTGCATTATCGACAGATTTATAAAAAAAATACATATTAAGAAGACAACTAGAGAATTAAGTTTTGTTTACCTGAGTCCCAAGAGTAGATGCCTCTCATGACGTAGTGTCCATCGCCCGTGGTGCAGGCCAGAGCACTGCCAATGTCAACCTGGAATAAATGTGGTGTGCTTTAGACCACACGACAGAAGTGAGAACTTCTTCAAAGGCGAGGTTAACAGTTCTATTTACAACTATTTTTGATAAGATGAGGGTGTAGTTAGTGCCGTAGTGACAACATGAGAGTGTAGTTATTTCCAATCGACAAAATGAGGGTGAAGTTATTTATTTAGTTTTAAAGATTATAAGAAAACTGACAATTATTGAGGCCTTCGCTTTACTTATAGTTGATGTAGAAATATATTTATATGAATAAATTGCCTTCTAATAATAATAATTAAAGTGAAAAGATGAAAGAGGGTCTTGTTATTTTTTAGTGCCACAGTGTTAAGATGAGGGTGTAGTTGTTTCCATAGTTACAAAATGAGGGTATAGTTACATATTTGGTTTCAGGGTGACAAGATGAGGGTATAGAAACTTTAAGTTTCATAGTGATAAGATGAGGGTATACCTTGCACATATTATTGGCGGGGTTGGTGGGCTGTCCGCAGGCACAGCTGTCCTGGTCGTATTGCTCCAGCAGATGAGGGTAGTCCTGAGAAAGCTTGGCTTCACAAGCACCCGGATTCAGAAGGGACACGTTGACGGAATGCATGATGCTGCCTTTGAGGTGGGCTGGAAGATACGACATGGTTTACTAACCACCAGTACCTCAGTACCTCAGTACCTCAGTGGTAACATATTTTTTTTTATCAGAAAAACTTTAAGTGCTGACAGATTCCTCTAAAATGCTCAAACGTTATTATACCTACTTAAATTTAAGAGCTAATTCGCATGAGAGATTTTTTTTACTCATGCATTTACTGATTACAATAGTCATAATAACTGTTAATAATTTAAAAAGAAATGTTTGCAGATTGAGTCAAAATTAAGGATTTATTCATAATAGTCATATAACTATAAATGATTGTATAAATATATAATAAAATTTTGATGCTGATCATATAAGTAATAACTTATAATAATAATAATAATAATTTTATTTCAGACACAAGAAAAGTACAATGGAGCTTAACTAGAGCCCATATGATATATACCTTAGAGACTAACATAAATATTTATAAAAACTTATCAATTAGCGTGTCACTGGCACTGGGGCAATGACGTGCGCGCGGTGTCGCGTATCAGTCGTCCATAAAACTTCCTGAATACGACACACTTCGGCCAAAATCTAGTGTCCATGAAAGTTGAGAGTCGATCCGTCGGCACTCTCACCATAAATGAGGCGAAGCCCACATTTATGGTGAGACATGATTAAGAAATTAATAGCAAAAAAGTACCTACGATTTGAAATTAAATAACATTAGTTTAAAAGTGAGAACGGATGTAAAGTACTACATTTTGAATTGTTTTCTATTGTACATTTTGTAATATAGATTTTAGTAGTTAGCTTATGCAGTAATAAAGTTTGTTTTAATATTTAATTATGATTAATATTTATTTATTTAGTAAATGGTTAGTACCTATGTTGCTAACAATAAGTACGTTAATTTGCAGAAATTTGCCAATTTTCGCATTAGAATGAGGAATTTGTCAGTACCTAGATATGTAAATACGAAGTTTTTTTACGAAAGTTGAAGGTTAGCACAAATTTAATTGGCATACAGATTCAAAGTTTTACGTAGCACTGTTTTAGTCAAAGGCAGATGCGTCTCTTTTTTGTTGTGATATTTTATTTTATTTATTTAACATTAGACTCACAGTTACATTTTTTTCTTATATAAGCTATTATATGTTTAACATAAGCTAAGGAGATTGAGAATAATCAAGGTTTTCCAATAACATACAACAACCGGCTTCAATCGGACTGTTCTAGTGACCGTAGGCACCATTGAATAGTCACAGGGAAGCAAAATACGCAATTTTGTTCACTGCAACCACTTTTTTTTCAGTAATTTTGATTTAATAACCAAACTACTGAACCGATTTTGATAAAATTATTATGGGACCAATTTGAAAGTATATCCTCTCAAACAAAAAAATAATAATAATCCGATTTGAAAATAGGATTTTTCAAATCAGTTTTTAAACAATAAGTTCTGAAGTGACAAACATAAAAAAAAACATTCAACCGAATCGATAACCTCCACTTTTTATGAAGTCGGTTTAAAAAATATAGTTCTCTCGTTATGACCTAGGAACAACCTAGGTCATCAAGTGGATTTATGCCGACTTGCACCAAACTATCAAAGTTCCTAAGCAATTACTTAACTCATTTGACAGATCTTAACGGTCTGGATTTGGACTGTTAAGAATTGGCAAGCCAGAAAAGTAACTGCTTAGGAGCTTTGACAGTTTGGTGCAAGTAGGCCTTAGAATCTAGGCACTAAGTATTGAAATCTAAAACCCTAAGTGGAATACACGAACATTAACACTAATTAAAGGACATTAGCATACGAATCAATGATTCGGTCGTTAATTTATGGTCATTACTAAATCGTCGTTAAATTTGAAGCTTATGACTATTAAGGAATCGTTTAAGTTTTACCCGACTGCAGGGCAAAGTGTATTCAAGTTTTTTTTAAATAATCAAGGTTTTACGAATACATACAACAACCGACTTCAATCGGACTGTTCTAGTGACCGTAGGCACCACTGAAAAGTCACATGGATGCCAAATACTCAATTTTGTTCACCTCAACAACTTTTTTTCCGTTATTTTGGTTTAAAACTAAACTACTGTACCGATTTTGATAAAATTTGTATGGAACCAATCTGAAAGTATCAAACCTCTCAAACAAGGTAACAAACATTAAAATAACAACATTAAACCGAATTGATAGTTTCCTCTTTTCTTGAAGTCAGTTGATAATAGTAGATTATGCACTAAGGGGATAAAGCAGTGTCTTATATCGCGGGTGGCATATTGAACCCTGAGCTAACGAGGGACTCAGTTATGTAGAGTCCTGAGTGACGCGAGGGGTTCAAGCTGCCCAAGACGAAGACAGGCTTTATCCCAGAGGAGCATACTCTACTTTTCACACCTTCTCTGCGAGGCAATACAAAGCCAGGGCTCCGAACTAAGCAGCCAACACCGTCTTTTGTTTTACAATCTTTGAAGTCGCGCCGTTTTTCTTTTTTTTTTATGAGTGCCAGTTCGATTTTAGACCAAACCTTTTTACAATGCCATATGGGCGTTCTTTTACTTAGAGTTTTCCACGAGTTTCCACACGAATTTGAGGTTCCAAATTCAAATCACATTACTACCCTTGGGAGTTTCAGACAACATTACCTCCCTTGGTAGGTAATGCTTTGCTTTACCTTGATGATAGCATGATATGTAATTGGATATTGTCGAGCAGGTGGTGTGAAAAATACTTAACTTCAAGTCTCTGCGTTCAGTTTGGTTTATACGTTGTCTGTCAGTTCAGGACAAAACCTCACCGAAACAACAAGACGGATTATGCTACAATTTACCAAAGACAGTTCTAAGCCTTTAATAATACTTATTTATCAATGCCATGCAATCAAAGACGCGGGATGTAAGTAGGTATTAATGTTTAAAATACCGGTTGTATTTTGACCTTTGACAGCGATAATTTTTAAAGTAAATAAGCTAGGTGCATGGGTGCATGGATGGTATAGAGGGAGCATCCATTAATTACGTTAGGTATTTAGGGGAGGGGGGGGGGGGAGGGTTGAGTCAAAACTCACCCAATCTCACGTGGGAGAGAGGGAAATATCACGTAATTTTATCACGTAAACGTTGACATAGAATGTTTGTAAAAAAAAAAAAATTCTAATTATTAATTAAAAAAAAAAATTTTGCTTATTTGTTTTATCCTAAATTAATCCTACGCATATAAAACAGATTAACTCATTTACATAAAAAAAAACACATTTAGATTAATCTCACGTGAGCTAATGGGGCGGAGAGAAAGGGTCGAGCAAAATCTCACGAAATCTCACAAAATCTCACCATAAGCACCGAAGCCATATAAGGAGGGAGGGACCATTAAGAACTACTAATACCTATAGTCATATTTTTTAAGCAATAAGTAATTGCTTAAACAATATGACAGTTTGGTGCACGTAGGTTATGATCTTCCTAGCGAGTAAAGTAATTGCTTATTCTTGGTGCAAATGGGGCATTAGAGACAGGTCCTAATATTTTCAATTAGGTACATATTTGATGCTTTTCTGCGAAGAATTACACAACTTATGACAGACATACATACATACATACATACATAAGTATACGGTCAACAAAGAAGACCGACCGGTTCTACGTTGGTACAGTTCGCAAAAACAACAACTTTATTATGAAATGAGTTTTAAGTCGACCAGGATTTTTAATTGTTATTCCAATATGTGCAAAATTATATTGTTTTAGCTATAGAAAGGTAAATTGAATGTAAATGACATTTATTTATATTTTGTCTATGGTAACGAATGTAGTTTGAATATGGTGCAAACGGAACGTAAGTAAATCCTACGTTCAGAAAGGTTTTGTTACACTGATGGACGTGTTGCCTAGCAACTGTCAGATACAGGCATGTCAAAAATCTGTCAAAGATAGACCTTTCTTTGACTTTAGCGATTATCTTATAACTATGGAAGAAAATTATAGTCTTAGCTGACAAAAGGAGCCTCTAGTGCACGAAAAGAGCATCTTCGAGGCGCAATTGAAATCCTTTCACCACTCTGTTCGAAAAGACTAGTATACAATAAGAAGAAATTGCTAAAAATCCAATTAATTAGTGATATTATTACGCAATATTTACGATAAATTTTGTAATTGCACTGAAAGTTTTTATTAAATAAAGCTTTGCGCCGAACGCAACCGCAATCTACCAAAAAACGAATCATCTAGGAATCCGGAAATAATGGATTTCTGGCATTTAAATCCAACCCAAAACCACTAGTACATCACAAATGACGTAATCTCGTATAAACCCAGCGAATGAATAATATCTGAGGTCATTTGGATCCCAGCCAAATACAAATTTACATACAAACATGGAGTTTTTGAATACATTAGAGAGACTGCTCGTTCGTGTATTGTCGTGTCGTGTACGTTTTTAGGTGTTAAATACTAGCCACATGTATCTAGGCAATGTCATTTTCCTGCTCTTATGCCGACTTGATCCAAACTGGTTAAGTTTCTATGCAATTACTTTACTCGCTTGGCAGTTCCTAAAGGTCCAGATTTGGACCATTAAGATCTGTCAAGTGAGTTAAGTAATTGCTTAGGAATCTTGACCGTTTGGTGCAAGTAGGCACATCCTTACAAAGTTTTGCTGTTTATATTAATTTATGTAAAAGTGATATTGTGTATAAAAAACAACAGATTAAACACCACAAAATTATATGAGAAAAAATTAGAAACAGAATGAATATAAGAAAACGAGCTGACTTGATTTTCATAATTTTTAAATAATAATTTTATTATAAAGATTATACTTTTGAGTAGTTTTATCTAAACACAAATAAATACATTATCTTCGATGAATTATTTTTACCTAATTAAGAAAAGCACGAACGCACGAAACCATCAAACAATATATTACACAAATATCGAAATTATTATAATTATAATTTAAAAAAAACTTCATGTTCTGAGAATAGCAAATTTTTTCAATCAAATATTGATTGTAGGCGTATTAACTCATTGATAAACGGCACTCAATTATCAACTCTGTGTGATAATTACAAGGTTCAAAATGTGTTGTTACGAAATATGTGACCGCCAAACTGACGAGCATATGTTTGATTATATGACATAACCTTAAGTTCAAGGGGTTTAAGAAAATATTTTTATGATTTAGTCATTGTCCGAAATTTAACTTTACTATAAAACTAACGGGTTTAACTTGAATACACAATAAAAATAAATAGTAATACAAAGTGTTATTCATTCATTCATTTATACTTGTCCTATTTACAATTATTAATACAATAAATATAATTTACAGGAATTTATGCATAACAACAAAAGTATTTAGTAGGTAATTAATTTTACACGATACTTTAATCTTTGATATTTTGTAATTTTTTTATTTGCTCTTGTTTATTATTTCATATGTACCTATTTGTTATGTTGACTTTCTTTGAACATTATTTTAATTACTATTTTGTTTGTGTACTAACTATACTAAATAAATGTACTAACTTACTTTAGGAGCAAATAAAATATTGCATATCAACAAATTATATAAATATATTTAGTAATAAATCCGCTTGATTTCTAAACAAAGGTTTTAATTAACTTAACTTTAGTTCAACTAAACCAAAGAGTCAACGAACAGAAAACCAAAGTTTAAAGATACGACACGTGTTTCGCCTCTACACGAGGCATCATCAGGAGGTGTGGACTCGCCGAAGTTCGAAACGAGAGTAAATATTTATTATTGTTTGTTTGAGTTTGTTGATATTTATGGATTTCCGCAAAGTAACGCCTGAATCAATCAATTATCTTAAAATATTGCATGCCCGATGGTAGTATACTTTGAAACTCTATATTTGTTTTCATCCTCTTGTTTTAATGTATTTAACGCAATAAATAAAAACATTACTTTATTTTAAACATTTTTTCAAATATTATGAAAAAAGCATATTTTGCTAACACTACAGCAGCGGCAATGACCTGAAACGACGCAATTTTCATTCTCACTTGCACTTTCCTTACTGTTTACGCATGCGTACCTACTGAGAAACCGATAATATTAACAATATAGAGAACACAGGATGTTCTCGCATTAAAAAAATATATTTTGCCCTTCAAACTGAGTATAATTTTAAACTCACAAATTGTAGTGTGCATAGCCTTTGCACTAAATGTGTCACAGATTACCATGTAACACTGTCATAGCGTATGTAATTATTATCTATCCGAGCATTGAACAATATACTCGTGTCAATACCTGAAGATTTTTCATTATACAAGAGCCCCTGAAAACCCTAAGAACCACCACACTTCATGGCGACCTTGCCAGGATTTTGATAATTAAAGGTTTAAAAAATTTGCTACAACCGACTTCAAATGGACTTTTCTAGTGATCGTTAACCCCACTGAAAAGACACTGGGAAGCAAAATACGCAAGTTCGTTTACTTCGACGACATTTTTTCAGTTATTTTGATTTAAAACCAACTGCAGAGATTTTGATGATCTTTGGGATCAATCTAAAAGTATATCCTTTAACCAAAAAATATTAAAAAAAAAAAACAATCAACTGAATTGAGAATCTCCTTTTTTTAAGGCGGTTGAAAAACATATTATTAATCCTACTAATATTAAAAAAGCAATGTTTGTAAATTAATTATTATATTTATATTTATTTTAGCCACGTCAAAACTATTGAACTTTGGCTTATAGAAACTATGAATTATACTGATAGTAGCATTTTAGAATACTAGTTGACACCTGCAACCTTATTTGCGTGTGAATTAACAAAAATCCTTTCTTAAGCGTCAATGACACACGGCTTTTTACACGCTACAAGCTTGCGAGTTCGCTTGTAGCGTGTAAACTCGCCCGGTGTCATCGGCTTTTTTACAATCTGCTTGTTGACAATCCTTCCCGAAAGCTAACTCGCTCACTCGCTAGCTTTTAAACTCGCCAACAAGCAGCGTGTAAAAAAACCGTGTGTCATCGACGCTTTAGTGCGTACTAACTTGTGTGTACTAATGCTTACACTTCTTGAATAATATACTCCCCAACTTACATGTCTCTACGTTCAGTTAGCGTATGCATTATTTGTCAGTCAGTCTATCAATCAATCAGTCAAAACAAAGCCTTTTGAAAGAACACCCTCTACATTAATGTATGCAACGGGGTGCCAGCGAAAGTAGGGTAAAAAACTTTCAAAAGAAATTAATTCTTCCCAAAATAGTAAGTTCATTTTCTTTTACGTCTTGCACCCACGCAATGTCAAAATTAATGGCACCTACCTCCTTTTTTAATGATATTTTTTTTCATTTAACTTTGTGACTCTATGAACGCTTGCCTTTGACCAAAAAAAGTACCTAATAAAGGTTCTAAAAACCTTGTCCAGAAGACCGACATTTGTGTTCGACTTTTATTTTATTTATTACATATAGCTCTGTTTATTTTAAGAGAATTTTGCAGATACTTAGATTCTTCTTCTTCTTCTTATCGTGTCACTAGTTCTTTCAAACCAGTGTGGTGAAAGGATTTCAACTGCGCCTTAAAGAGGCTCCTTTTGTGCACTTGACTTTACTTTTAAGGTTCTATGACGTGCCGGTTTCCTCACGATGTTTTCCTTCTCCGTTAAGCACGTGTTTTTTTTAGTGCACACATAGATATTGATGATAGTCAGATAATAGGAGATTCTATCATAAGGGAGCAAAATAATAGTTTTACGACGAGGGCGTTTTTTTGAATCCAGTGCGAAGTGAGGGATTCTCTAGAAGAATCCTGAACGTAGCAAGGGATTCAAAGTACGTCGCCCGAGCCCATAATAATTTTGCGCCTGAGTCAATCTATCAAAAAAGTTTCACCAATCGTGTTTCTGTTTTACATATAGATTATATCCTCAAGTAATCACTGTATTAACATCAAGTTTATAACCTGTACCGTTACTGAGTAAGAATGTAACGCAGCGACTCCAAATTCTCACATATCCTCTTAACGAAAACGTGCTAAAAGACACTAACCTTGCAATACCACCTTGCCCCAACCAGTCACGATACACTCTCCAGCGCCATTGTAAAAAGCATCCAGGGTATCCTTAGATCCAGGCAGACAAATGGGGTAGATATTCTTCGCGAATCGCAGGTTTTCTGTCAAAACCAAGATGGCTGCGTCGTATTTCAGGTTGCCTCGCTGGTAGAACGGGTGACGGAGGATAGTTTTGACTTGCACGATTTGGTAAGGTAGAGGTTCATCATCGATTCCAAGTTTCCATTCTCCACCCTTGATGAGAACATTCTTGGCGTCGAGGCTGCGGAAGATGATTCATTTCAATAACAATTTTTTTTTTTTATCTGTTCAGAAAACTTACAGCTAACGATTGATCACTATCTATCTACTTTCTAAAGCCGTGCTGGCCGAGTGGAAGGTGCCTCGACTTTCGATCCGAAGGTCGTGGGTTCGAACCCGGTCGTACACCAATGGATTTTTCTATTCAAAAATCTATGTGTGCATTAAAGCACGTGCTTAACAGTGAAGGACAACATCGTCAGGAAACCGACATGTCATAGAAACTAATGTGTCAATGAGCCTCTTCGAGACGCACTTATAGACCTTTTACCACACTGGTTCGAAAGAACTAGTGACACGATAAGAAGGACTACTTTCTACATGCATATGTACAAAAAAATAAGCAGTAAACCCCGAATTCCTGTACCTACTGTATATGTTTTTTTTTACGGAAGACAGACTAAAACACTTATTATTTAGAATTAAAAAAAAAACTATTGTTTTAACACGCTTGAGACTAACAGGCTCGTTTAGTTTGCCATTACTAGCAGTTGTAGCAGCTTAGATGATGTCAGTAGTAGCAGCTTAATGTTGATGCCAGCTTATTTTTGATGCCAGCTTAATGTTGATGCCAGCCTAATTTTGATGCCAGCTTAATGTTGATGAAGTTAAGCTACTTACCCATCAACACAAGCGGCGCTGGTGATCACAACATCAGGTCTGGTGATGACTCCACCACATAACAGGCTTCTGTTCGTCTGCAGAAGGACCATGGCTTGCCAGGGGATCTCAGCGAAGTCAGCTTCCAAGTCGTCGCGGTTACCGTATGGTTTCGTTGGCTGTGGAATAATCATGGTATTACAAAAAATACCATATCCGACTTCAATGTGATTGTTGTTCTAGTCCAGGGTTGGCGAACCTTTTTTACCCATTATTTCTATACACCGTCAAATTTTAATCACCAGAAAAAAAATATGCATAATCAGTTGCCAAAAAACACTTGAAAAAATCAAGTCTAATTTTTGACAAAATTAATTTGATCAAAATTCGATAACTGTTAGTCGTTTTCCTATGGATTTGCGTCAGACGGCACCCTTTATTGATAACAATTTAAGTTTTATTCATCGTTTGGCAAACCCGGGAACCAGCTCGAGCCAGCTCGCAAAAGCTCGGCTCGGGCGCCGCACTCGCGCCGCTGTCACTCTGTCATTTTGAAGAAATCCAAAATTCTGACTGCACAGATACAATGGTACTAACCCCGTCTGCATTGCCCATTTTTTTGGTAATTAATAATTGGTTGTGTGTAAATGTTAAATAGGCCATAGACGTGCCAACACATACAAATTACTTTGACTTCGTGAACAGTTTTATATTTACTACCAAAAGTTAATAAATTGAATTTAGTTTCACTGCATTCAGTGGCAGGTTCAATTTTTTTATTTTTCTATGCTACTTTAATTCAATTAAAATCATTATATTTAATTCTGCATGAAATTTAAGAATTTCGAGCTGCTTAAGAATTTATTTCTAAGTACTTTACTTTTTTTCTTAGTAGGTACTAACTACTACTTATTACTTTTCCCTAAGTATTTTTTTCTTAGTAAGTAATTTACATTTCATATCATAGTGAACTTTGTGATCCAGTGGCGTGCTATATTTTCTTATTTTCTTAAGAGTAGGTTTGAATCCCAGTTGAATACGGAATACCTAAAGGCTGATAATAATATAAATAAAGGGCTTAGTTGTGACTGACACACAAAACACAGGCCAAACCACTAGTTGTAGAGACTTGAAACTTGGAGGATGTGTAAGATAGGAATTTTGGAAATTTGCGGCACTCAGCTATTCGAGAATATCAAAGCATTTAAATCTTTCAGTGGTTTTCTGTTTAAGGGGAATCCTCAATGCAAATTTCCATACTAATTGTTTCGGACAAATACTCAAAAAGTACGCCGCATTATAGTAATTTCTTCACACTATTCGTTTACTTTAATTTAGATTTTATACGTGTTTTAAAATTAACCCTACTAACTTAAAAACACGTATAAAATCTAAATTAAAGTATGAAACCTTTCACTATTTTTGTTGACGAAATCAAAAAATATGGACGAAACGCATAGTGTGAAGAAATTACTATAATACGGCGTACTTTTTGAGTATTTGTCCGAAACATTTTGTATGGAATTCGGATTTGAGGATTAGCCTTAATTTACAATTTTTATAATTTAAATGCAATCAACCCGAATGAAATTTTACGACTGCAAATCTTATCCTAAAAATAAATTAATAGAAGTTTAAGAATTCATCAATCGTCAAACACGTAATTAAAGATGTTGTTAAATTGATTTATGATTTATTTATAAAGATCTAAGGACGTATCAACGTCAATGTGTCGAAATATTTTGTAGTTTTGTTAGATGATTAAAAGTGATGACATGATACATCATAGTGGATGACGAAAATGACAAGTGACCTTTGTAATATAATAACGGAAATAGAAAAGTGGGGGCTGGAATTTTTTAAAAGGACGACGTCATTTGAATTCCAATATTCATATTTTTTTAGATATCAATCAATCAATCATCATAATACACCACAATTTTTTTATTACCAAATACTTAAATGGGCAATGCAGACGGGGTACTACGTTGTATCTGTGCAGTCAGAATTTAGGGTTTAGAATAGAAAAGAAAAACTTAAAATTAACAGTATCTCTAAAATTGGACGCCTCTCAGCATGTGCTGCAGGACTGGTTTTCTGTGGCACCATAGTGTGCGTGTCAACTAAAGCGAAACGCTTGATAGATACAATATACTCCTAGCTACAAAGTGTACAAAATTATAATAAAAGTAAGTGATTGCAAAAAAAAAAAATGTCTTATAAGAGTGATTTTTGTGTATGTTTTTAGTTTTTCTTATATTTTTCTAGTAAGTACTTACTGTTAGAAAGGTACTTACTTTGTTTCATTAGTTCTCACAGGTAACTGTTAATTTAAATTGTTAATTCTGTGTGTGCATGCTTTGGATTGTAGTCTAGAACAAAACCTACCTTAGATTATTTTAACTATATTATATTCGGCTATTTTCTGTTTTGCATACCTTTATGTAATAAAATAAAATAAAAATAAAATAAAAAATTAACACAACATTTGACCGACAAAATAAGCTTAGATATATAAAAAAATAAAAATTACAATATATGTAATAATAAAAGGTATAAGTAAAATAAACAAATTTTATTTTAAGCCAAGAAAGACTTTTTAGCCAGAGATTTTTATTCATTTAACAAGTATTTTAAATTATTAACAATGATGGGTACCGCCTTTCGCAATTCCATAGGATAACGACTAACGGTAACAGTTATCCAATTTTTATCAAATTAATTGTGTCAAAATTTAGACTTAATTTTTTCAATTTCTTTTGCGTTCAGTAACGGCAACTTATTATGCATATTTTTTTCTAGTGATTAAAAATTTGCGGTGTATAAATATCATAATTCCTAATACAAAGAAAAATGTAGCACAAAATGCCCCCGGCATTATCACTAAGAGCAATCTCTTCCAGACAGCTTTAGGACAAACACAAAATATTAAAATAAAAGTTAGATTTCGCTTAAAAAATCCGTCGCTACACGACTGCAATCGGTATTCAAACCCGCGACCTTCAGATCAAAAGGAAAAAGCCGAATCCACTCAGCCAATACTCATTATGTAAGTAATTATGAGTATTTAATTAATGATCGTTGAATGATCTTCAATATGGCGCCATTTTGTGCCCTTGCTAGGATGTCACAATTTAAAAGAATGCTTGACGAAGCAGAGTTTTGTAATGTCAGAGAGTCGTTTGAGTTTTAAAAAAAACGGCGTGTGCTTTATGCGTCGATGACACAGGGCTAGTTTACAAGCTACAAGCCAGCGAGTATGTTTTTAGCTAGTAAACTCACCCCGTGTGGCTTTTTTACAATCTACTAGTTGACAATCCTTCCCGAAAGCTAATTGGCTCACTCGCTAGCTATTAAACTCGCTGGCTTATAGCTTGTAAACTAGCCCTTTGTCATCCACGCTTAAGACCACAAGAAAGAAGAGAAAATTTCTTCAAAGGCTAGGTTAATAATACGACATACAAATATTTTTTCACAGTTTGACAGTGAGTGAGTACGTTAACGTCAATGCTTCATGCTTGAGGTAAAGATATATTAGTTGCCTTTTCGATACTCAAAGTTATATTGGTAATGATAGAATATAGCCGCCAATTAATCAAATACTAAATACTATTTCTAGTTAATAAAAATCATAATAAGCAATGCCAGATATTCTGCCGCAAAGCAGTAATGTGTAAGCATTACTGTTTTCCAGTTTGAAGGGCACAGTACCAAGTGAAATTACTGGGCTTTCGAGGATGATCATCAAAACAATTTCTTACAATTAGGAGAGTGCCTAGCTAATCTCGCCACTTATTAACAAAAATATATATACATATAGGGTGTTCAAGATAGGTATACTCACGTTCAAAAGTCCGCATTGTCCGCCACCGCTGTATTGTTGCAAGAATACCCTCTGGGCTGACGCACTGTAGTCATTTCCTTGAATCACTTTGAACCCTTGTCCGTTGATCTCTCCACTGCCAACTCCCTGTGTCAACTTCTGACCTTGACCCTGGATGAGCGCTTGACCTTCACCTCTTATGACCCCAAATCCAAGTCCTTGGTTCAATCCAAATCCGAACCCTTGGCTGACGCCTTGTCCGCCACCTTGAGTTATTCCGAAACCAGCGTCCTGGCTAACTGACTGGCCACCGCCCTGGCTAATTCCAAATCCTTGCCCGTTACTGACAGATTGACCAGAACCCTGGCTCACTCCAAAGCCGATTCCAGCTTGGCCTTTTCCGAGGTTTATTCCGAAACCGATGCCTTGGGATACACCCTCACCCTGGCCTTGGCTGACTCCGAATCCTTGCCCTTGGCTGACTCCAAATCCTTGTCCTTGACTAACTCCGAATCCTTGCCCCTGGCTGGTTCCGAATCCTTGTCCCTGGCTGACAGATTGACCTTGCCCCTGACTCACGAATTGTCCTTGACCTTGGCTGACAGTTTGACCCTGTCCTCTGACTCCGAAGCCTTGTGTTACCGTCTGGCCGGATCCTTGTTTAATTCCGAAACCGGATCCCTGGCTGACTTTCTGGCCAGATCCCTGGCTAACAGCCAAGCCTTGGCCAGTCACTGATATTTGACCTTGTCCTTGGGAGACATCCTGTCCTTGTCCTTGAGTCCCAAACTGACCCTAAAGAAAATTACACGTTTAATGCAAATAAATTCATAGTTATCAGAATAAAGTTGTTGAAACTAAACACCAAGAAGTTGCAAAAATAACTATAAACTGTTATTTTTCTACAAAATTACAGTATTTAGTTAGTTCCTGTAAATCAGGAAAAAAAAATTAGAAAATATAGTTATTCGTAGACGATCACCTCACATATTTTTGGGTTCCGACGTTTCAAAAATACAACAATATATGAAACACAAATCTTCAAATGACCCGTTACAACCTAATAACTATTAGAAAATATACCAGGAAAAGTTACCTGTCCTTGTGAGATTCCAAAACCTGACCCCTGGGAGACAGTCTGTCCTTGTCCCTTGATGACGTTTAAGCCAGCGCCCTGGCTGACACCAAAACCGGAGCCCTGGCTGACACCAAAGCCAGCGCCCTGGCTGATTCCAAAGCCAGCTCCCTGGCTCACCGTCTGGCCCTGGCCTGCGAAGCCCTGGCTTCCAGACACGGTCTGGCCTGAACCTCGGATCACGCCTTCGCCTCTACCCTAAAACATAAACTTTAAACTTAAGAAAGCAATAAATAATAAATAAATATAAATGAATTAAAAAATAATAAATACTAATCAATAAACAATCAGCTAAGAAACTAGATCCACCCAAGAATTAATATACTTATTGGATTTTTGAAACTTTAATTCCTACGAACTAAGTTTTGATAATTTTAATAGTTTAGTAGATAAGTTTAATAGTGTGTTTAATACAGCTATATTAGATTTCTTGTTACAATCATGCCAAAGAAAAATCCAATGATACGTTATAAGTCTAAATCCATCGAGCCCATAAGGCGCACCGAAATTTCACACAAATAAATACGACACTGACTCAAAAAACATAACCCCCGTTCTTTGCAGCCGAGTAAAAAAACAAACTGACTTACCTGAGTAACGGTTTGTCCAATACCCTGGCTAACGGTCTGTCCAACTCCCTGGCTCACTGACTGGCCTGAACCTCTGATGATGGTTTCACCTTGTCCTTGGCTCACAATCTGACCTTGACCCTGGCGAACGCCCTGGGTCTGCGTGTATTGGTTTTGACCAGCCTGTTGGAAAGGAAACATGGTAAAGTACGCAACATTTGTCATGATTTTGTTTCAAGAATGCCTAAACCATATTTGGCTGACGTCGCAGTCGCATATAATCTGTAACATCTAGCATCTCATTTCAATTTGGAAGGATTTACTTAATTTTTCTGAGGTTGGTACCATCTGACAGCTTACTTCCTGTTATACACTTCCGTTTCATTTCACGTAATCACTGCCACAAATTGACACAAAACGAAAGGAAAGATGTTACATATGAAAATGTAAAGCTTTGTTCTTAGAGTTGTAATTACTGATAGAAATTGGATGATGAAAGCCTAAGATTGGACTGAAGCAGAATACTGTCATCTAAGCCTACGTCTTCAAGTTTAGAACAATCTAAAAACCTTAGTAGACTTACCTGTACTTGACTGTCATATTGTCCTCTGCCACCCTGTGAGTAGCTGCCTTGTCCCTGGGTAAATCCAATGCCAGCGCCCTGGCTTACTCCAATGCCAGCGCCCTGGCTTACTCCTAACCCGGCGCCTTGTTTGATGCCAAAACCGGCACCTTGGTTCACGGTTTGACCTTTAGTGGTCTGTCCAAACGAGGATGTTGTTTGGGTGAATTGGGAGCCTGTAGGGAGAACACATATTTTGAGTTTGGTCACATAATGCCCTTCAATTTATTGACAACCCATTGTACAAGCTCTGCTTAGTTCAAGGCTAATAGATGGCGTTGTGTGAAATGTCCCAGAATATGTCTAAATAATAGGTAATAGCAAAAAATGCTCTTACAATTTTGTTAGAAATTAAAACTGTATAGGTACGGTTAGATTTTTTTAAATAATTTTTCTTAGCCGGGTATCAAACCCGTTTATTTTGCCAAAAAACCTTCATTTTTATATGACTTTAATTATGATTCGTCCATAATCGACTGTCCCTACAGTAGGTAAATATAATTAAGCCAAGTACTCTGCTGAAACCCGAAGGCCCAACAAAGTCACAACCAATGTGGCAAAAGGCCTAACTAACTATAGGTATTCCTCATTAGGAAGCTTGCACTTTGATTGCATTGACTTAAAGTACAGGTCTTCCTCGCTTAACCAATAATATATAATTCACGAAAGGTAGTTCATTAAAAAAGCATAAACCTCATTTTGCATACGCCACGATTGAATAAAGACATTTGGATAAAATTAATTTAATAAGTGCAATAAAATGACATAAATAAATTACTAATCAGGGCAGATTTGAATTTTATTGAGGATAGTGTGACTATAAAATTATCTGCTTGTAATTTATTAAAAAATCTTTTGATAACCATAAATATAAATAAAATGTAACCTTGGGCGTTGCGTATGCATTTATTTATCGTGGTGCAGGTGTTATAATGAAGCCCTCGTGTTTTACCTACATGTTAATGTCATGCTCATCATAGAATCCATTTTTGATTATTATAAATATAATTTATATTACTTTCATATCAGGGCTAATTGTCATTTACAACTGAACACTTCCATGCACCGAAGTGCACATTAACACATTAACATGTCAGTCCCGGCTAAAATAATATTTTTTAGTCATCAAGTGACGAGACCACAATAAGAAATAAGAAACATCTTATTGTTTAAAACTGTGTACAAAAGGATCTTAATATTCACCACCAATTTTTAGTTATCAAAACAATTAAATGGGCAATGCAGGCGGGGTACTACGTTGTATCTGTGCAGTCAGAATTTAGGATTTCTACAAAATACCATAGTGACAGCGGCGCGAGTGCGGCGCCCGAGCCGAGGTTTTGCGAGCTGGCTCGAGCTAGGTGCCCGGGTTTGCCAAACGATGAATAAAACTTAAATTATTATCAATTAAAGGTACCGCCTGACGCAAATCCATAGGGAAACAATTAACGGTAACAGTTATCCAATTTAATCAAATTTATTTTGACCAAAATTAGACTTAATTTTTTCAAGTTTTTTTGTCGTATATGTGTTCAGTAACGGCAACTGACTATGCGTATTTTTTTTATGGTGATAAAAAAATGGAAACAGTTTATCCTGATAGGACATACAATAAGATAGGTTTACAATTAAAATGAAATAGATACCTGGTTTTATTACATCAGATGTATTTAACATCACCTTATTTATGTTAATTTATCAGTGCGTAAGGTAACAGAAAGAGTTAAAGAACCATACATTACAAAGTAAAAGTTTTTCACCAACCTTGTGTCGTTTGACCCTGTCCGGCAACGCCAAATTGACCCTGGCCTCCCTTAGTGAACTGTCCTTTGCCTCCCGTGCTGTACTGTCCTTGACCTCCCGTGCTGTACTGTCCTTGACCTCCCGTGCTATATTGTCCTTGACCTCCCGTGCTGTATTGTCCCTGGCCTTTTACGTCGTATTGGCCTTTAGTGCTGGAGTAACTGGGTGTGGATGATGGGAATCCAGGTGTGATAGCGTTGGGGCCAAAAGTTGGTGTCGTTGGTTTTGGTTGACTGTTGAAAGATGATAATGGTCAACAAGGAAAAAAAATAGTCCTTACTTTATTTCTTAGATAAAAAAACTGCACTAGCAATTCCCATATACATATAATATAATAATAATAAACATTCACACACTCACACCCCAGCCACTAGGATTCCCTGTGTCGCAGGTGGCATGGACACTACAATACATCACAACATCCAAGACCCGAGAACAAACATTTGTGTTCATCACACAAATATTTGCCCGGCCAGGGATCGAACCTAGAACACCAAGCTTCGTAGGCAGGGTCACTACCAACTGAGCCACGGTGTCATCATATTTTATAAGTTTTATTAAATCATCTTGATGCCTTTGATGGGAATGGTAGAAAACTGCCAAACTTAAAGCAGGGTGGATAGGTTTGGGGAGGATTTTGCCAAATAATGGGACAAAACAGGCTAACAGAAAAATAGAAGGGTGAAGCCTACGACTTATGGTCTATAATAGAAGAAAGAAAAACTTATGGTCTAGACATTTAGAATTTGTGTGTAATCTAAAATATTTAAAATCATTTAAAAAGACAGAATGTTTGCAGTGCCCTGACAGAGTCATTTACACCGCTAGCTAGTATATTAGAACCTAAGCTAAATAAGACGATCTTACATGTAAGCAAATGAATTATACAATTACTCTTATTGTACAATGTAAATATTATATTCAGTAGTGTGTACTCACATAAAGTTGTTCAAAAGCGTTGATCCAGTAACTGGCGGCTTCGCAGTGACGGGGGTTCTGGGGTTATTGTTGCTGGAACTGCCCCTGCTATCAGGAACGTATCTACCATCGTTGCCCCCGAAGACTCCAGGTACCCATTTGCCGAGTTGGTTCGTGGGCCACGGGTCGGTATAGTTCGGGTCTCGACAGCACTTTCCTACACGTCCGGATTCTATGTCTCGACAGTCCTAGGGAAATTTGTACATTTATAGACCAGACTTGAGTAGCGCCTTCTATAGTAAATGGTACTATTACAATATCTTAGACTAGATTAGTTAACCCGACGACACTGAAGTTAGATTTTTCCTAATTAACTCTTTAAATCATCTCCAATGCCTGTTGGTTAACTGGAAGAAACCGCTTTCAGCGATAAGGCCGCCAATTATACCACTCATTAGTTCTAAGCCTTGTAATTGTTATTTTCCATATGTACAATAAAGAATTATCCATCTATCTTTCTATCGCAATATATATCGCGGTATAAAACAGAACAAAGAAAAAAAAAACGCCGAGCTATATTACAGTAGTCGCATATTATGATGTGTTAAAAGGATGGATTATATTTACTTCATTTTTCTGAGGTTGGTAGTATCTGACAGCTAACTTCATATTACACACTTCCGTTGCATTTCATGAAATACCCTACTTATTACCTAGTAATGATATATATATTTTTTTTAATATACATAATAATAGTCATGCGTTTGATCACCACCTCACCTGATGGAAAGTAACGGCGTGGTCGAGGATGGAGCACGCTTGGCTAAAAGAAACTGATTCACTCTAGACTTGAAGACACCGAGATTGTAGCAGTTTAGAAAAACAGACGCCGGTAAGGAATTCCATTCTTTACTCATACTTATAATAAAGGTCGATCCAAAACGTTTTGTTCGATGATAGTAGGTACTTACGGTAAGAGGCACTCTGTAAGCATCCTGGTCTCTAGTAAGGACCACAGCTGAGGGGGAGATTACGCCCTCAGCGGTACAGAACTCGATGGGTGTGCATTTCAAGGCGGCGGCGCAGCCGGCTGGGATTTCGTCTAAGGGAGAGAAAGAATAAGCATTTTGAGAGAAAGAAGAACCTAGGAGTTTCAGTTATATTTGCCTAGTGAAGTTTGTCTTGCACATACGATGTAATTTATAAATGACGTGGAGTGTGTGTGATGTGAGCATTATTGTGTTAAAGTTTCGAACTGATCATTGAAATATATTTCAAAGAAGACGAGCGCTATAACATTGTAGCACTATTTTGGTCATGGGTGGATGTGATCTATTATCATCAGGAAAGCAGCTAGCTCGTCTAGCCATTTATTTACATAAATAGCTTAATATTTTTAAAAATGTAAACCTGACTGCAAGATTCTTTAGTTCATAGTTTAGTTGGCAACAAATTGTTAAATGTAAACTAAATACTAAGTTTTGATGCTTTTTGTCATTTTTGTGCCCTAAAGCTGCCATTTTTGGATTTTTTTATATTTAAGGTAGCTAGTAGGTTGTATGATCCTCGTGTGACCTAGACAGATCTAACGACACATCATTTATCAAAATCCATTCAGCCTGCAGGGCAGTGCAAAGAATCAGACATGCATACACACATTCGAAAAACATAACTATCTTTCTTTGCAGTCAGCTAAAAAGGAAGAAGCAATAGAACACTTACTCGGTGCAGGTCCAGGGGTAAACGGCGTCGGTTTGCGGGTAGGCTGCCTGGTTTCATCCAGGATCAACTCTCCCTCCGAATACGTAGGGCTTGGACTCGGCAGCCTAGTCTCCCTGTTGTTCGAAGACTCTCCTTGCTGAGGAGGCAAGTATCCAGGTGCTGAGGTCGAAGGCACAAACGCTGGCTTCGTAGGAAGCCTTGTTGGTCTAGGAGTCGTGAAGGGTCGTTGTGTTGTCACAAAAGCGGTAGAGCTGATCTGATTCGAGCTGCTAGTTGAACTGTCTACAGGGGGAAGGTATGGAATTCCAGGTTTGAGTCCAGAACCGACTGCCCCTGGTCGGTATACGCCAGCATTTTCGCTGCCGGCTGAGAAAGAGTCGGTTTCGATAAAGTTCGATTGGCTGGTGGTCTTGTAGACCTCGTTGTTGAAGTTGTTGCCGTTGAAGCGGTTGGTGGTCGGAGCGACGGTAGAGCCGAAACCGCCGAAGTTTTTGCGTTGCTCGAATGAGCTGGATTCTGATCCGAATGAGTTTGATCCGAAGCCTGAGTTTGATCCGGAGTTGGCTCCGAAGTTTGATCCAGAGTTTGAGTTGCCTCCAAAGTTGGATGCAGAGTTAGAGTTGGCTCCAAAGTTGGAATTTCCACCCGCACCAAAGGTACCCTGAGTTCCGAAAGATGAAGAAGTAGCTTTGTTGAATGAAGATCCAAAGGCTGATGCACCATTTTGGTTAAATCCTTGGCTTCCCTGACTCGTGCCAGCTTGACTTCCCTGGCCATTTTGGCTGAACCCATTTTGGCTGTTTTGGCCACTTTGGCTGAATCCATTTTGACTGTTCTGGCCACTTTGACTGAACCCGCTTTGGCTGCTCTGGCCAGATTGGCTAGCGAAGAGACCAGAACCGACTCCAAGAGATCCCTGAAGGCTTCCGGCTCCAGCCAGGGTAGAGGTTTCGATTCTGCAGCAGATTTCAGTTCTTGTGTTGCAGTATTGTTTCTGTAACAAAGAATGAGTTTTGAATAGATCTACTATTTAGGGTTTTATGCCTACTTTGAAACTATCAAAGTTCCTAAGCAATTTTTTACTCGGGGCTATATTCCGAGTGAGTAAAGTAAATACTTAGAAACCTTGACAGTTTGGTGCAACCGTGCAATAGGTATGTGTCTATTTTTTAAAATCTACACTGTAAGGGTTATAATTGCATAGTTGTAGGGAGTTTTTAGATTTTGTTTTTTTTTTACCAGTTTTAATTAAGTTGTCATTACCAACAACTAACTTAACATTAAAATTCATACAAAACTATCCAAATTTTATATGCCTACCTAAATTATTAACACTAACTAATAATTTAATTTAATTGTAAGACTGTTTTTAATTAGAGTTCTATATCTAAGGTATTAGAAACTAAATATCATACAACAGGCTTTAATCTTAGCTTTTAGTCTTGGCTTAAGTTTAGGAATGTTCACATGCCCAAATATTGAATTGCGTTTCAAGTAAGTTGATTGTAGTAGATCCTTAAACATTTCTATCAACAGGGTAATTCAAATTCGCTTAGATTGAGAAATTCCGACACCGTGTAAACATTGTTTGTAAATAAAGAAAGATGAAAAATATTTGCCCTTTTGTTTGGCCAGGCTTACTAAAAATGGTTAAGTGTAACCATTGTCCTGTGAGTTTTTGTACCAAATTCTTATGTATACTCGTATTATGCAATTGAAAAAAAGTTCCTAATGAATAAATGAATGATGTGCTTTATTATTGTAGTAAACCATAAGACAAAAAATAATTTCATAATGCAGGAAACATTAAAAAAAATTACAAATGGTGGTCATATCAGAACAGAACAGAATAATGTTTATTTATATAAGACTAGCTTCATTAATGTTAAGTTAGGTATATAAGTTTAGACAACCTAATACATACTAGTGTGGTGGTCTAGTATAATCCGCGGAGCGGGGCACTGGTGACCTGTACTACAGGTTTTCTTAACCTATCTCAGGCACCAGTCTCTCGCAAAACAGGTTAACTTAACCCCTGTGTAGCTAAGCTCTAATTGTTAAATTTGTTAACATTTTGTGAGAGAAAATAAAAAATCTATAGATAGATTTTTTATCGCTATTAAGCGATATCTTCCAGACAACTGGTATGGAGATGGCAGTTGGCATTTAAACAATTCAAATCATGGAAAAGGCCTTTTTCTTCTTTTGAATTCGACAAAATGGCATACAGCAGCAGCGATTTTAATAGTTTACGTGTAGTTTATGGATTTTCATGACCAACTTACAAGACACGTTTAGAGGCAAGTCGTGCCGGCAGTGGGTCAAGCTTTACAGGTCTTGTTTAAATAACACATATAAGTCATTTATGTTACTGTCCGTGTCTGTGCATCAAATATTGCGCCATACTATCGATAGGGTCTTAGTTGATACTACTAATGTAATTTATAATGTAAATTTACATACAAACATATTCAACGATAAAATTCAATTAAATAAATCATTGATTCGTTCATAACACCTGTTATCCTGTATTTTTGTTTACTAAATCTCTTATCTTATTTTTGTTATTATGTTCTCTAAAATCTATTCTATATATATTATTATTATATATATTATTCCTTTTTGTTATTTTAGGTTTAATCAATTGAATGTGCAGACAGCGTCAGAGATAAGTATCCCCCTTGCACAAGACGCCCAGCTATAAATCCTTACAAAAAATTGTAATACTCAAAATTATTTTTAGGCTCACATACGGTTATACAAATATAATCAATTTTCTAAAGGCAGAACTTCTACATTCGCTGCGACGGTGATTTAAAGGGATTTGAAGCTGAGTATTATAATGCAAGGGGGATACTTATCTATGACGCTGTCTGTACTATGTAATCTGTTAAACAAAAATTAGTTTTTTATAAGTATTTTGCATGTTGACTACAGACGAAGTATGTGATACTATAACTTATATAAGACCTTCTACTTCTGGCAAATAAATTACATTTCATTTCAAGTTTTTGTTAAATCACTTATCCCTACTTGCACCAAACTGTCAAAGTCCCTAAGCAATTACTTTACTCGCTTGGTAGTTCTTAACAGTACAGATTATGACCGACTGTCAAGCGAGTAAAGTTGTTGCTTAGGAACTTTGAAAGTTTGGTTGTCTGTCTGTCTGTCGTTCCGGATGGAATCTTCCAACAAATTTCGAACACTTCCTGATTAGCTATCCGGTTGCTTTCAGGGTAGGTCACAGCGCGTGCAAAATGCATTCTAAAACCATATATATGATATTTATGGTATAATACGCTATATCTTGTAAAAGAAGCGAGATAGAGCATAGGTTTATAAGATTTTAGTCTACATTTCTTGTTAAATATTCGTAAAGTAAACGAAGTTGTAAGTGAGTGTTAGCAAAACAATCTTATCGCTATTTTGTTATTTCTTCCAGAAAACTGGCCCTACCTAAACTGCTATGGCTCGCTATTATAGCTGAATTTAGCACTAAGACCGCATAGTTCACTGTTCAACCGACTTCAAAAAAGGGGGAGGTTCTCAGATCTGTTGCTTTCTTTTATTATTTTCTATGTTTGTGTATAAACAGCTGTTTATAAACATATTCGAAAAATTATTTATTTAAATTTGACAGGTTATACTTCCAGATAGGTCCCATAGAAATTCATGATTCAAATCGGTTAAGTACTTTGGTATTAACACCAAAATAACTGAAAATATGACGTGATCAAAGTAAACGAAAATGCGTATGCCTTCAGTTTCAGTGGTGTTTACGGTCACTAGAACAGTCCAATTGAAGTCGGTTGTCGTACGTTTTGTAAAACCTTGATTATATTAACATTATTTTCTACTCTATGTTTATTTATTTTTTTGATTTTGTGATGATGTGCGATAAAGAGTAATCTATATATCTGTGGCTAAACACACAAGAATTACATCAATCAATTAAACTTTGCGTAAACTATAAATATTGATTCATCGAGTATTGATTGGGAGCTCATGTTTGTGATGAAACTCTTGATTGCTCACAAGGACTCGAGATAAGTGAGATGGCTAAATAATCCTGATAGAGTTTGTTAACAAACGAAAAAAATAGTAATTTTTACACCAAGGGCCTGAAGCAAGCTATTTTCAACTGACTTCATAAAAGGTTATCAATTCGGTTGAATGTTTTTTTTTATTTTTATTTATGTTTGTTACCTCAGAACTTTGTAATTTATAAACCGATTTGAAAAAATATTTTTTTGTTTGAGAGGTAATACTTTCAGATTGGTCCCATAGACATTTCATTAAAATCGGTTCAGTAGTTTAGGTTTTAAATCAAAATAACTAGAAAAAAGTAGTTGTGGTGAACAAAATTGCGTATGTATTTTGCCTCCCTCCCTGTGACTTTTCAGTGGTTACTAGGACAAACGAAACAGTTCGATTGAAGTAGGTTGTATGTTTTTGTAAAACCTTGACCGAAAACGATATTTATGTGAACATGAGAATGAAACAGTTTATTTGCGACACCAAATAGGAAACATATAAAAAAAAAAAAACAACGATGAAGTGTGTGACGCAAACAGGTCTCCAGGTATGTCGAGTATAAAATAGGCTTCAAGAATGAGGTATACACGATATTTTTCACTTTAATTGCGAAATTAACCAAATTCAAACTTTAAATTTCGTAATTCAAAACAGAAATAGCTTGCTCGATCCACGGCTGGGATTGTGTAAGAATCATTACAAATATTTAGCCTTAATATTAAGTATTTGCATGACAAAAAGTCGATGCAGTAATTCTAATTTAAAGTAAGACCAAAATGTACCTTTATGCACATTAAGTGCTGCACATAATGTTTTCATTAATTCATTCATTCATTCACTCTAAATCAGGGGCTTGTTTCGTGACTGTTAGCATAAAAAAACCCTTTTTTATTTCCCAGGAAATAGAACATTTAATTATTGTTTTTATAGCTCCATTGAATGCTTGGGAAATATCGTAGATTTTTTTAACTCTTGGCAATGTGATGTTGCAATCATCTGTATAAGACACGTGTTTATCGAGCAACATTGTACAGTGTCGGGCTTTAAGGGGCATCCACAAATCTGAATTCCATACAAATTTAACCCTACTAATTTAAAAACACGTATGAAATCTAAATTAAAGTATGAAACCTTTCACTTTTTTTGTTCACGAAATCAAAAAACATGGACAAAACGAATAGTGTTAAGAAATTACTATAATACGGCGTACTTTTTGAGTATTTGTCCGAAACATTTTGTATGGAATTTGGATTTGAGGGTTACCCTTAAACATTACACATCGGGTCTATAAAAAAATCCGAAAGATTTGTAGTGCATCATGCTGTATAAAATGCCCATCTTTTAAATTCTCATATTACGAATGTAAAAGTTTGTGAAGTATACAAATTAAACTAATTTTTTTGGACATTTAATTTATAACGGGTAACATAATCAAGGTTTTACAACAACCGACTTCAATCAGACTGTTCTAGTGACCGTAGGCACCACTGAAAAGTCACAGGGAAGTAAAATACGCAATTTTGTCCACTTCAAAGACTTTTTTCAGTTATTTTTGTTTAAAAACTAAACCACTGAACCGATTTTGATTTCTACAGGATTTTCAAATAGGTTTATAAAAAAAGTTCTAGAGATTCTTTCTAGATTTTTTCTATAGAACAAACACAAAATAAAAACAACCAAATTGACAACCACCTCCTTTTTTGAAGCCGTTTGAAAATACCTTGATCTAACGAAAGTTGAACACCATTATTTCACACTAATGTCATTTTGACATTTGACAGTGACACATCCCGTTGAACTAAAACCATTTATGGAAATTAATGAATGTCACGTCATTCCTATAATGATAAATGTTATGTGTAAAAGATTTATGTACATACCTGTACCTAGTGTCATTGTACCATTAGATATATCCATCTCATGTTATAAATGCGAAAGAACATGCAAACTTCTCATAGTTTGTCAATTTTTTTCAACCGACTTCAAAAAAGTAGATTATGAATTCGGCTGAATGTTGTTTTTTTTTTAATATTTGTTACCTCTGTTATACACAGTCAAATTTACTAATTTATTTTGTCACCATAAAAAAAATACGCATAGTCAGTTGCCGTTACTGAACACATATACGGCAAAAAAACTTGAAAATATTAAGTCGATTTTTTGAAAAAAAATAATTTGATAAAAATTGGATTACTGTTACCGTTAGTCGTTTTCCTATGGATTTGCGTCAGGCGGTACCTTTAATTGATAATAATTTAAGTTTTATTCATCATTTGGCAAACCCGGGCACCTAGCTCGAGCCAGCTCGCCGCACTCGGCTCGGGCGCCGCACTCGCGCCGCTGTCACTCGCACATTGTGTTGAAATCCAAAATTCTGACTGCACAGATGCAACGTAGTAACCCGTCTGCATTGCCCATTTAATTTTTTTTTGGTAATTATAATTTGGTGGTGTATAAACCGATTTGAAAACTCTTTTTTTTTATTTGAGAGCATATACATTCAGATTGTTACCATAAAACAATCATTCGGTTCGGTACTTTAGTTTTTATATCAAAATAATTAAAAAAATATGTCGTCGAAGTAAACGGAATTGCGTATTTTGCTTCCCTGTGACTATTCAGTGGTTTCCGGTCACTAGAACAGTCCAATTGAAGCCGGTTGTTGTATGTTTTTGTAAAACCTTGATTGTATATTATTATGTAAAGAAGCGGGTGTCAACTTCTATAATATAAATACAAAAGATGACAATAAATAGGAACAACAAAACTACAATTTCAAATCTGTAAATGCATCTTACAAATTGACATAAATTGCTAATTTTGACATTCAACAAGAGTGACAACAGGCCCTTAGCGCCGCTTGACATTAATTTATAGACTTGTTTAATGTCAATTGTACAGTCCTTCACATCAACATATTGATTGAATAATTTTAAAAAACTGATGGTCGAGTTTTGGCGGGAACATGAAAAATGGCGCATAGACGGCATTAAATTAATTGACAAAACATGTGTAACGTTGAGTGTATAAGTGTAAAAACGGTGGTTTTTTATCCATTAAGTGCTCGTGAACGTGTATGAGTGTTGGTGAATAGTGTAATGCTGTAAAACGTGACTTTTCGTGTTGCCTCCAAAACTCCATAGAAGCCTCTAGTAAAGTCGCAACCACCACTACTTTACAGGGGCATGACTTGACTTATCGACTCTGACTTATGACAAAATAATCTCTTCAATTACTTGACACTGGCTATATACCTTTGATGTGAAGCCAAAACCGAAGAACTTAGGTTCTTCGAAAAAAAAAAACTGATGGTCTGCACCACAGAAGTATTAAAGTATAGAATCAAAATATGAAATACATTGAAAATACGCCAACAAAAAGGGAGCCACATTGGCTAACTTCTAGCACATTTTGTGCTGATGCTAATTTGCGAAACTACTAGGCTTTTTCATTGTTAATAAAACTACATCGTAAAAAGTAACAAACATTATTTGAAAATAGAGATATTTCATTTTTATTGACAGATTGTCTGGAAATTTTCTGTTCTGTATTCCGCATCCATTGTGGTTTGATGCTGTCTATCTTAGAGTTATATAGGAAAACCGTTATTTATCAATGACACTTGCTTAGATCAATATATATTTTTAACTATATACACAGGTTGGATAATTAGAAAGATAGAATAGTTATTGTACTGTACACCAAAGACCTGAAGCAAGGCATCTTACACGAGACCTTTATCAGCCCGAGCCAAAGGCGAGAATGGATACCATGGATAGTGAAGTCGATTATCTGGACTTTGTTTTGTAGTTTATAAACCGATTTGATTAAAACATATGTTTTTGTTTGAGAGAGGATATACTAACTTCTACTAGAGGCAACAAACATTAAAAGAAACAACCAAAATGTGATTCTTCTCTTCATTTTTTGAAGTCGGTTGAAAATTCCTTTTTCAGTACGCGCCTAAAATTCTTGAAAAGTACATACTGTTCAAATTTGAAGTCTTTACTTTCAGTGGTTTGACGTCAGTAGCTCAATCAAGGACCAAGCTATTCATATTAAAAAAAAAATAGTAATACAGCATAAGCTAACTACTATATTACAAAATGAACAATAGGTAACGATTGGGCCACCCATAGACCGTTGCAAACGATCTATAGGTAGCTCAACTTATAAATATTTGTTGAATATTGATATTTTAAACTGTCTTCTAAGAATATTCTCTACGTAAAATGTCATTCCTACAGCCTTCTTATTGGTCACTTATGCCTTATGCCTATTTACCGTCAAACATAAGCGCATATCATATTAAATACGAGTTACATGCAAATTTGTTGAGCAATTTGGTATATTTAAAACATTATTTTATGTTTTGGCTTTAAACATAAGACTTAGTGTAAGGATGGCAAATTAAGCTTACAAATAATCCAATATTTAAAATGAAATGAAAATTTTGGTTCTTAAATCAAAATACTTGGAAAAATTATGTTATCCAAGTGAACGAAACTGCTTATTTTCGTTTCCTAGAGTCAATTTTTCAAATTTTGTTTATCTCTATATCACACGGACAATCGAAAGCCACGAGCGATAGCTAGGTTATGAACTACAATCTATGTATATTATAAAATGTACAAAAGGAAACAATTAGGCCACTCATAGACCAATGCAAACGATCTATCGATAGCTCCAACTCGACACCCAATGGCAGCGTGCCGAGGATACTGGCTGCAGGCAATCCAGCCAGTATCCTCTTTGTATCGCAAGGCTTATTCTTTGGCCGACATAGCTGCCAGCCCTCTGATCACGCGTCGCTTCGACCAGACGCTCTGACAACATTTATCATAAATTTGAAGATTTGTTTTGCCGACCATGGCATGGATGCAGATCGCGATGTCCTTTCCAGCAGGTTGCATAGAGCATTGCGACATGGCACTGTGCCCTCTGAACTCAGTTTTGACATGGAATTAATGAAATGACGAAATATGTCAGGAAGAAACTTGTCACAATCTTTACCAAACTAGTCAGCGGATCGACTACCGTAACTTTTACGTTTCAAATTAACAATAAGTATTCCTTTCTAAAGCGTCAGTGACACACGGCTTTTTTACACGCTACAAGCCAGCAGTTTTGGCTTGGCAGCTTGTAAACTCGCCCAGTGTCATTGGCTTATTTACTATCTGCTAGTTGACAATCCTTCCCGAAAGCTAACACGTACATTCGCTAGCTTTTAAACTCCCCATATTAATAAATAGTACTATATATAATAGTAATATATTTAGTAACAAATCCGCTTAACTTCTTAACAAAGGTCTTAATTAACTTAACTCTAGATTATAATTTTAGTATCTAAACCGAAGCGCCGAAAACAGAAAACCTAAGTCAGAACTCGACACGTTTAGATACTAAAATTGTAAACTAGAGTAAGTTAATTAAGACCTTTGTTAAGAAGTTAAGCGGATTTATTACTAAATATATATATTTGTACTATTTATTAATATTTATGGATTTCCGCAAAGTAACGCCTGAATCAATCAATTGTTTTAAACTCCATAACAAACAGCGTGTAAAAAATCTGTGTGTCATCGACGCTTTAGTGTGGTTAGACTAGCGTATTTTCATCGCGCGTATACGGGCGGATTGGTACTGGGGAAACTTTTTTTTTTTTTTTTTTTTTTTTTTTTTACTAAATATAGGCTTGCGTTTGACCACCATCTCACCTGATGGTAAGTGACTTCAAAAGCCTAACGCGCGTATACCGGCGTTTACGCTCGGTTTTTTCTAGCGAGTGTCAGTAGCATGAGGCGTCTCTTGCGACTTCGCGCGAAAACGCGCTGCACCCTCACTCACTGCAATCATGTTTGCAAATGAAGAGAGAATCCAGTTGAATACAAGAATTGCTTAAGATATTATAGCATGTGCTGTTTACACCAAGAAAAGTTTTGAATCAAAACTTGTATAACAAATCAAGAATGTTACGCGTTGTTTAGACCATGCAATTATTGCTACAATTTAATTGTGTGCAACAGGCAAGAAACTTGCATCGTGTAAATGGGCCTTAAATCCTCTAATCTAATATATCTACGCGTACTATAAAATTGAACTTTACGAGCAAGATACGTTAAAATGGCAATAATAAAAAAAACATAGACAATCGACTTCAATTGGACTGTTTTAGTGACCGCAAACACCACTGAAAAGTCATAAGGAAGCAAAATACGCAATTTCGTTTACTTCGACGTTATATTTTTTTCAGTTATTTTGATATAAAATCTAAACTACTGAACCGATTTTGATAAAAATTCTATGGGAGTAATCTGAAAGTATATTTTCTCAAACAAATATTCAAATTATAACCTATTCAAAAAGGTTTATAAACAACAAAGTTCTGTTGTAACAAACTTAAAAAATAATAATTACCAAATTGATAACATCCTCCTTTTGTGAAGTCGGGTAAAGAATGAATTAAAAAACAGCAAATTTATCATACTTCAGTTTTTCGTAGGCTTTCGCGATTATCACACCTAGTTATTTGAATAAAACGGGTATTTATCGCGCTCACCTCATGTTTTTGTTTTTGTGTCCCGACGTTTCACTTACTTTGTTATCAATAGGTTTTGTTTCCTACCAAAGTAGTATTTAACTAAGTATTTTCATTAAAGTCGTACACCTTGACCGACAAACAACACAACACCCTCGAGATATATTATAATGGGATAATTATGTTTGTATTAATGTTCTATCATCTTATATTATTTAAATAATGATAAACCAACATTTAGTGACATTATTAGAAGCTGGAATATTCCGAAGAAAATTATGTGATATTTTGATAGACCACAGAAGTATTATAGTATAGAATCACAATGTAGTACATTGAAAATGTGACAGAAAAAAGGTAGCTACATTGGCTAACTTCTAGTACATTTTGATCCGATGCTAATTTTCGAAAAAGAGAAGTGACAGAGCGCTAGATTAATATTATATTTTAAAACTACTAGGCTTTTTCATTGTTAATACAACTACATCGTAAAAAGTAACAAACATTATTTGAAAATAGAGATATTTAATTTTTATTGCATAATAAGCATAAGCATAATCAGCCTATAATGTTCCCACTGCTGGGACTCAGGCCTACTCTCGGCAGGAGAGCGAATGGGTCTTAATCCACCACGCGGACCCAATGCGGATTGGTGGATGTCACATGCCATAGAACATTTTTTTTTTATTCTGTCCTTAGACGTGGTGGCTGAGTGGATAAGACCCTTGCATTGCGATCTGATGGTCGCGGGTACGAATCCCAGTGGCAGTCATGGGCGTAAATGGGTTTTTTCGGTCGAAAAAATCTTTGTATGCATCCCACGTTCTCGCACCTAATTTTTATTGATGGTTTCTAAATTTTTTTTCTTCTGTATTTCGCATCCATTTTCTTTGATACAGTATATCCTAATGTTCTATAGGGACACCCGTTATTCATCTACGTGATTGTAATTTTTCTCTAAAAGTTTAAAAAAAAATGTAAATGTTGGTCAGTGTAATCTGTACCTAAAGAATGGACATCGTTGTCAACAGATACCAACATAAAATGTTCAGGCAAAAAATGGGACCTGATTTTAAATAGTTATTTGTTCACTAAGGGACTGAAGTGAGACATTATAAACTTCGGGACATAGGTAAATACAAGATTATTCACTTCGATTGCGAGGAAAAACCAATGTTACCACGATATTTGAAATGCTAAAATTGTTATGTTAAGGTCTCTCATAAAACCCTGATCTATGGGTATTTTGAATAAAGTTCTCATTTCCGGCATGAAACTTATTAAAAATGAACAGCTATAACAGTTTTTATAAGCAATTACTTTTTTTGTCTAGGGCCCAAAATGCCGTAGTACTGGCCACTAATACAAAAAAAGAAAAAAAGGCGCGACTTCAAAGATTGTGAAACAAAAGACTTTTTGGCTTCTGAGTTCGGAGCCCTGGTTTTTTATTGCCTCGCAGAAGGTGTGAAAAGTAGAGTATGCTCCTCTGGGATAAAGCCTGTCTTCGTCTTGGGTAGCTTAAACACCTCGCGTCACTCAGGACTCTACATAACTCCCTCGAGTCCCTCGTTAGCTCAGGGTTCAATATGCCACCCGCGACATAAGACACTGCTTTATCCCCTTAGTGCATAATCTACTATTTGAAGGCTAAACCTTTTTATGCGTTGCGGTGGCGTTTTAAAGGGATTTGAAGGGCTTACTTCCGAATTTGTACACTCCAATTATAGTTTATCATATTTTTAGTTTCCAGACTTAGACTTTCAATTCGTACACTTTGGTATTTAAGTTTGAAGTTTACATAGAAACAAATGGGCAGAAAGACAGTTATTGGAAGAAGTGTTATTGCAAATTTTTCAGTCGCAGTGCAGTCGAGTGAAAAATACCAAAACCATTTAATATTTGAAACATTCGCGTGGGTTATAGAATACCTAACATAATTACCTACATACTGACTCGAATTCCTATTAAGTAACTTAGTATTGACATTTAGTGCGTACACGCATCTTTAAGATCTAGGCTATGTAATAGTCATTGGATTTTCCACATAATCCTAGTATTTATTGATATTAACATCGGTTAGCCAACTGTTGTTACATACATATTTATAAACTAGCTGTACCCGCGTGCGACTTTGTCACCCGTGAAATAGTTTATGGTGGGTGTTGTTTATTCTATCCGTGGAAAAAATGTTACAGAATAGCAAAATGTCAGTACTAAGCAAGTCAATCAATACTTGCACATTTTCAATCCCTCTTTTTACCCACTCAAGCATTGAATTTAGTAGAAAACTGAAAAACATGGCGGTACTTATCTTCGGAGAATATAAATAGCGACTTTCAATCAGGTATATACATATCTGAGGACACAGTTTGTTTCAACTTTTGGTCTAATATCACCTTCAATGGGTACTTTAAGATCTTTTTAATTTTATTTTATTTTAAAGAACGTAGAGACTTGAAATTTGGATTTTCGTCAAAAAATGTAACCGCGTAAAAAGGATTTTTTTTAATTCGCAAAATAAGTTGTGGATCAGTTCTTAGTTGCAATAACCTCCTCTTTTATAAACCATTGGCTAATATTTAAATTTTTCACAATAATATCGATTGCGAATCGTCGGTCTATTGTCAAAACCACATAAGTCAAAAACTATTCATTTTTAGTCTCATTGTGGACGAGTTGACCTTTACAGATGACCTTTTCTATGTAAAGGTTGATATATGAGTCACGATATGGAATATCTTATACTATGCGTTTGATTGTGAAGATAGATGAAGAATTTGTACAGTCAGCGGCATAAGTAGATGAAATACATGATAGAATATGACACCCGCAATTTCTTTTGCGTTGCGAGGTTACCTGGAAGAGATCGCTCTTAGCGATAAGTTGTCTCAACGTTGGAGCGAAGCCACACTGCACCGTTGCGCTGCGTTGCGCAGTTATATTGTACTGGCATTTTTTAAAACATAATGCGTCTGCGTTGTCTGTCAGTAAAAGGCTTGTCAGTGAAACGATTGACTGACACACAACGCACAGGCCAAACCACTGAACGTAGAGACATAAAAAAATATGTTATGGGAAAGCTCCTCTTACAAAAACTTTTTTATAGTTTGGAATAGATAAGGGTTTAATCAAGCACAACGTCATCTTATGGTAACGTGATTTAGTTAACTTGTCACTTTAAAACATAAAAAGGAACGAAAGTGTTCAGTAAATATTTTTGCTGAGTGTACTTTTAATAACGTAATCATTATGGCATTTTGCTTTGATGTGTTCCGCTTTGCTATTTTTTTTATACAAGTGTCGTGATCAGCTCGGAGTTAAAAAAAGTGATTATTTATAAATATGTTTAAAGAGGGTTTTGTGACGGAAGTTGAGATCTTTTTAGAATTTCGAACTTTGGTCCTACATAATGCCTTTAGATCAGGCTAATATGAGGGACCTAAACATAACTTTTTTGGAATATCGAATATCGTGGTAACATTGGATGGATGTCTCTATTTTTGATTTGCTTAATGGCGCTCATTTCATTTTAATTTTATTTTCTATAATTTCATTTTAATTTCCTCGCAATTGAAATGAAAAATCTTGTGTATACCTCGGTGCTGGCTGAAACCCATTTCATACTTAAATTAAATATCAGTCCGAGCCAAAGGCGTGGGCTGATATTTATAAAAAGTCTCACTTAAAATGGCTTGCTTCAGGCCCTTAGTGTAAAAATAACTAACACACTTTCAGTTTAAAAACATTTAAGTATGTAATTTATAAAATAACGATTAAAACTAAAAGTTAAGTTACCTAAAGTTAATGTTCCAATTATCCAATATATAATATTGTACCTCCTTTCAGATCTTATAGATTACACAACGATAGTCTATGTTCTGAATACCTATGTTATATGAGATAATTATGACAGAGAAAGCGATATGATTTATCGTTATGATTGTGTCAGGTCAAAAATAACATTTTTTGAGTTTGGACATATTATCTCTTTGATCTCGACATGCTGTCGAGATGATTTTATCCTTAGTTGTGTAAGTATTATAATAGTAGATTATGCACTAAGGGGATAAAGCAGTGTCATATGTCGCGGGTGGCATATTGAACCCTGAGCTAACGAGGGACTCAGTTAACTCCTGAGCGAAGCGAGGGAGTTATGTAGAGTCCTGAGTGACGCGAGAGGTTCAAGCTACCCAAGACGAAGACAGGCTTTATCCCAGAAGAGCATACTCTACTTTTCACACCTTCTGCGAGGCAATAAAAATCCAGGGCTCCGAATTCAGAAGCCAACACAGTCTTTTGTTTCACAATCTTTGAAGTCGCGCCTTTTTTATTTTTTTTATATGAGTGGCCAGTTCGATTTTAGAACAAACCTTTTTACAATGCCTTATGGGCGTTCTTTTACTTAGAGTTTTCCACAAGTTTCCACACGAATTTGACGTTCCAAATTCAAATCACATTACTACCCTTGGGAGTTTCATACAACATTACCTCCCTTGGTAAGTAATGCTTTGCTTTACCTTGATGATAGCATGATATGTAATTGGATATTGTCGAGCAGGTGGTGTGAAAAATGAATTTATTATATCCTGTTGATAATATAAATATTATTATTCCTAATCCTACTAATATAATAAACGCGAAAGTTTGTAAGGATGGATGTATGTTTGTTCCTCTTTCACGTAAAAACTACTGAATGGATTTTAATGAAACTTTACAATAATATAGTTTATACATCAGAATAACACATAGGCTACAATTTATAAAGTTACCTGCGCAGACGAATTCGCGAGCACCAGCTATTACTTAATAAGTGAACTAACATGATAAATGACATAATATAGCGTAATCAAAATGATATTATGACAATTTAATGAGTATGGTATATCTTGATGGTAAAGACAGACGCCTATAACATATGACTAAAAAGAGTGGCGAAGATTTTTTTTATCAGCAACTTAAATGGTGCGGTTGATATCAACATACTAATATTTAAAAAAAAAAACAAAAGTTAGTACAGATGTATGGATATATCTCTACATGGTTGTTTATTACTCGCGCCAAAACTACTTTACAAATTGAATTGATATTTGGTAAAGATGTATGAGCAATACCCAAAATTAACTTTTTTTCAACCGACTTTAAAAAGGGGAAGTTATCAATTCAGTTGAATGTTTTTTTTTAATGTTATGTTTGTTACCTCAGAACTTTGTTGTTTATGAACCGATTTGAAAAAATATGATTTCGTTTGATAGGATATACTTTCGAATTAGTCACAATTTCATCAAAATCGGTTCAGTAATTTAGATTTTATATCAGAAACACTGAAAAGGGGTCGTTGAAGTAAACGAAATTGCGTAATTTGCTTCCTGGAGACATTTCAGTGGTGTTTACGGTCAATAAAACAGTTAAATTGAAGTCAATACTATGTTTTTGTAAAACCTTGATTATCGTTAGATAGCTTAAGCCGCTTAAAGGAAGGTATATTGTTATTCGTTATTCGTAACGTAACGAATAACGAATAACGAATAACGTAACTAGTTGAATCATAAACGTTTCTCAATTCCTTATTTTATTGCTGTCATAAAAGTCTAAGAGAGATTTTATAGCATATTTAATTAACTACAAGGATGTAAATTTATGATTAAACTACTAGATAACTAACACTTTGACACGATTAGTCAAGTGGTAAGTGTGTTGGACTGCCACGCAGGTGTCGCGGCTTCGATTCCCGCTTCAGAACAAACTTTTGTACGATTTATATCGGTGTTTGTCCCTGAGCCTGGGTGTTTTCTATGTATCTTATGTATATATTCACAAAAAAGTATTTAAATATAGTATCAGTCATCTGGTTCCCATAGTACAAGCTCTGCTTAGTTTGGGGCTAGATGGCGTTGTGTGAAGTGCCCATTTTTGAAGTTACCTGACGAAGTTTACCTGATTTTTTGAGTAATTTACTAGAATATAATTTAGGATTCATATTTTTTATTTTGTAATAAACGATACATTGTGAAAAAGTCAATTTATTTATATCGGGTATCGAGTTGGAGCAGTTGAGCTACCTATAGATCGTTTGCAACGGTCTATGGGTGGCCCAATTGTTTCCTTTTGTAAATTTTGTAATATACCTATATATAGATTGTAGTAGTTAGCTTCTGCTGTAATAAAAAAAAATATTTATTCATTTTCATAATATATAGTTTAACATTTAACATTGCCGCCTAATCGATATCACACCCTATATCATTTAACTAATAATTTTTTTTTCATGAATTTTTTTCTACTTCGTTTGGATTGTGATTTTAATCTAGTTTTTGTATAATTTATGTATTATATAAAGTAGTTCTGTTTGTTTTTCCAAATAAAAAAAAAAAATATTACAATTTTTAAAAAAAGCAGCGAGCATGTGATGTTTAACATCAGACATCTTATTTAAATTTGAAAGGATTCTATGTACTTATTTTTTCTATTTCTATTTTTCTATTACTTATTTTTTCTGAGGTTGGTACCATCTGACGGCCAACTTCCTGTTACACACTTCCGTCCCATTTTCATGAAATTACTCCCATAACAGAGAGCAAGAGGAAAGATGTTACACATCAAAAATACGTAGATAAAGTAGTCTCGAATATCGAGATACCAGGGCATCATACTAGGCCAAGAGGTTAGTAACAGTCATTTTACTTGCCAGTTGGAAACCTTTTTGGAACAAGTTTGGGCGCGTCAAAAGGTCAGTCTACCAGGCACTCATGTCAGCTACAGTTTATGGTTAGTCTAGTACCGACAGCAAAATAATACTCTATCCGATTAAAAATGGATGGGAAGATCCGAAGATTAAGTTCACTTATGATAGATCTATTTATGAGTCCATGGCTGTCGATAATAAAGCAAAAACATAATTTAATTTTAATTTATGTTACTAACTTTAGAATAAGTCTTATGTACTGACAAAATATGGTATTATTTGAATGTACTGAAATAAACAATTTTGATATGATTTGATATACTATTTTGTATTTTTAAGAACAAAATTAATACTCGTTGTGCGATTTTGTTTATAATATTTTTAGGATATTTCACACAAAACGCCATCTAGCCCCAAACTAAGCAGAACTTGTAATATAACTGATACAATACTTATATATTTTTTTGTAAATAAAAAATACTCAGGAGAAAAACACCGCTGGTCATCACAAAAATATTATAATGAACGTAGTTCTGCTAGATTGGAGAGAGCATGATATGGAAAGAAAAGGGCGCGGGTTCAAATCCCACCACACTTAATTATTTTTGCAATGAAAATATAAAAACTTACCTGAGTGTTAGCCTGAAGCAGGTTCCTTCCATTGGTGTTGACCACTCCATTGTTGCATTGCGCTTTGTGGACACAAACATAGCCTTGTCCAGCGCAGGTTTGCTGCAAATCACCTCCAGAATTTTCACGAGCATTTACATTCCCCGTATTCCTAAACGCTTCATCGATACTCTGTGTCTGCTGCTGCTGTTCAAAATCGAACTCACTCTTCTGCGAATTCTGAACCAGGTTGATGTTAGAGCCAGTAGTGGCTGAAAACGGGCTTGGAGAAGATCCTGTGTACCCTCCTGAGCCAAATTTGTTAGCGTTGAAGCTGTTTTGACCGGCTTGAGAAGCCTCGAATTGACTAGATTGACCAAATTGACTAGCAGAGTTCTGACCGAATTGGCCAGCTCCGAAAGACCCAGCAACTTTGCCTCCTAAGAAAGGATTGTTGGATAGATCGAGGTCTTTGTTCGAAGTGCTGAAGGAGGATGATTCGAATGATGAGGATTGGAAGCTGGAAGGTTTGGCTTCGGATCCAGTCACCCCAGCATTCAAGCTAGCGCCACCACTTGTGAATCCACCGGATAGTTTAGAAAAGTCGCCATTCAAGAATGGATTGGCTGCGATATCAAAATTAGCACCACCATTACCGGTCGTGCTGAAACTAGAGGATGAACTCTTGCTGAATTTCTCAAAGTTGCCACCAGCTCCTGTGTTTTTGAAGGGGGAATTTTGGTTCATCCACCAAAAAGGTCCTTCTCCGTTCAATCCTCCTTCAAGCAGGTTTTTGCCTAACGTCCCAGCTGCGTGGAAAGTGAATTCGTTTCCTGTATCCTGAGCGGCTGCGGCTCTGAAGGCGTCTAGGTTTCCAAACTTTTGTAAAACCTGTCCATCTTTGACTTTGATGCCAGCGCAGCCTTTTTCGCTGGAACAGCCTTCAAAAGACTGTTGCGTGTGGACCTCAGCGCCTGGGAACTGCTGGATGGCAGCCAGGACATCTTTATGAGACTTGAGGTTCAGTTTCGGTCCAGAGCAGGTGGTGCATCGCTCCACTCTATTCTGGGGCTGGCTCTCTTCGGCTTCTACGACGGGCTCTTTAGCTTGAGGCATTTCCTTCACATCCTGGATGTTTTCAGGGTGTGCGTTGGCTGATATTACCAGTATGGTAACCACTATTGAAAATAGTGGCTTCATATTTCTGAAACAAAGAAAATAGTAATAAGATTCATAGCAATCATGAGTATAGTAAGTCAGCGGGTAAAGTAAATCATTTTTAAGAGGATTTTGATTTTGAATACATTTTAAGGTTTTTATTTATAAAATATCCTAAGAAAATTGCACGAAAAAGGACGTTTATAAATGAAAGTGTCTCATATTAATTAACCCTTTAGAAATAATTATTAACTTAGTGGTTTTTAATAAAAAAAGCTCATAATCAATTCAAAAAATTAAACGTCAAAGATAACAGACGAAGAAGCCTTATCTTCCGATTATCTTTGGTGAACACAGACCTTACTATGTTACTTAACTTTAAGTTAGTAGGGTTAATTTGAAAAAACGTATAAAATCTAAATTAAAGAATGAAACCTTTCACTTTTTTTGTCGACGAAATCAAAAAACATGGACGAAACGAATAGTGTGAATAAATTACTATAATACGGCGTACTTTTTGAGTATTTGTCCGAAACATTTTGTATAGAATTCGGAATTGAGGATTCCCCTTAATATATTTTTCCAACATTTTTTAAGAATGAGTATCAATGTCTTTGCACTAGAAATAGCCGCCGAAGGCAAATGCTAGTCATAAATAAACGAATAAAGCAAGATTAATGGCCAATTCCGATTGAAAAATGCTCGAAAGACAGACTTTATTTCTATAAATCTAACACACCTGATTGAAATAATATCAACAAAAGATGATTTTGAACGAAAAAAATCAAATGTCAAGGCTGTATAGTAATGAACCAACACATTTTTGCACGAAAATTTCCGCTAGAACCTTATACCCAAGGACTAAGGATCAATTTCCATTGTATTATCTGATTAGCAAAGCATTTTGCAGAATTTATATTGACGTGACATTTTAGGCAATTATCATTGATGTTCGATTTTATGCTTTAATTTTATAGATATTAAGTTTTTTTTTTCATTTTCGCTCTATCGTTAAAAAGTTTTATACGAGACTTTTTAAATAGTGTATTTTCGAAAATAAAAAACCACTTAGTTTTTAAACATTACTGTGAAAATCTCGTGAATCACGTGTTTTTACTGGGCACGTGACTTGCAAACATTTCAAAATAAAACATTAATGCTGTATTATGTGTATGTATACCTTCATAGAAGTATTAATGTATAAAACAATAGTAGTTGCATTGTAGCATAAAAAAGTTGGTCAATATAGCTAACTAGTATTTTTTGGTGCGATACTTAATTTTGAAACAGATGAAAAGCGCTTATTAAACATTTATAAAATATTACAGCATAAGCTAACTACTACAATCTATATTGTTAAAATCACAAAAGGAAACAATTGGGCCACCCATAGACCGTTGCAAACGATCTATAGGTAGCTCAACTGCTCCAACTCGATACCCGATGGCAGCGTGCTGAGGATACTGGCTGCATTGCCTCTTTGTATCGCAAGGCTTATTCTTTGGCCTAGATAGCTGCCAGCCCTCTGATCACGCGTCGCTTCGACCAGACGCTCTGACAACATTTTGAAAACGCGGAAGGCTCCTATTCCCTTACGACCTAGACCTACATATTTGCGCCTCTTAATATCTTAACAAAAAAAAAATGTTTTATTTCTAAAAAGGTCTTATAATAAGGTACATAGCATAATAATATATAACTAAAAAATAAAAATAAATACAATAAAACATAAAATTATATGCAAACTATTTAAAAAGAGAAGGATTAGAGTAGCTTTAAACTTATAATTTAATATAAATTGTTCACCGTGTGTGTATAATATATAATATTTGATATTCAATTTATTACAATTGCAAATTTGCACGACCTGTATACTATATAAAACTTCGGTTTCCTTGATCTAACGAAGTACCTGCTGGACTTGTGTGTAGATACAAGGGACCTCTGTTTCGGCTGGTACTCACTTTAATAAATTAACATACGTATGTAGTTACATTTTTTTTTGCTATGCACAAATATTCACTAATATACATAAGGGAATTACAATGACTTAGATACCATCAGAGTATTCGATAACGTAAAATATCAAAGTTGAAATTTAAAAAACTCAAATCGATGTCTCTGAGCCTGGCTCTAGGCCAAATAGTACAAATATTGAGTTAGGTAGGTAAATATCGCTCAGCCTTGCGAGGTACAATCCTAAGGAGTCATGTTATACTCAACTCACTATCTACTACCTTTACTACACTACTGGCTCGTCTACGAACACAAAAAATATTTTTCACACCACCTGCTCGACAATATCCAATTACATATCATGCTATCATCAAGGTAAAGCAAAGCATTACGTACTAAGGGAGGTAATATTGTATGAAACTCCCTAGGGTAGTAATGTGATTTGAATTTGGAACGTCAAATTCGTGTGGAAACTCGTGGAAAACTCTAAGTAAAAGAACGCCCATATGACATTGTAAAAAGGTTTGATCTAAAATCGAACTGGCCACTCATAAAAAAAAGAAAAAGGCGCGACTTCAAAGATTGTGCAATATAAGACATGGTTGGCTGCAGACTGCTGAGTTCGGAGCCCTGGATTTTTATTGCCTCGCAGAAGGTGTGAAAAGTAGAGTATGCTCCTCTGGGATAAAGCCTGTCTTCGTCTTGGGCAGCTTGAACACCTCGCGTCACTCAGGACTCTACATAACCTCGTTAGCTCAGGGTTCAATATGCCACCCGCGACATAAGACACTGCTTTATCCCCTTAGTGCATAATCTACTATTAAACTAGCTGGTGCCCGCGACTTCGTCTGAGCAGGATTGGTATGTCAAGTAGCGGACAATTAACACGGTGTCTTTATAAATTGTAGCCTACGTGTTATTCTGATGTATAAGCTATATTATTGTAAAGTTTCATTAAAATCCATTCCGTAGTTCGTACGTGAAAGAGTAACAAACATCCATCCATCCATACCTATAAACTTTTGCGTTTATATTATTATATAATTAATATATAATATAGTAGGAAGTAGGATTTACCTACCTGCCAAATTTCATGACAATCGGATGAGCGGTTCTGGATTTATCGTCGGACATATCCATCTACGTACTCATACATACAAACATTATGTAGGGTCGGCTCTGTAATTGTCTTTACACCCGTATAATAATAGCTTACGCCGGTGTTCTCCTGAGATTACCATTGGTGGTTTATATTATGGGTATATCTTAGTAGTTTACTCACACACACACAAATGAATGAATGAATGAATCTTTATTTGCGTAATACAGGTACATTGTGCTCTTATTTTAAATAAGAATCACTGCATCAACTTTTGTCGTGCAAATACTTAAAATTAGTGCTAAATAATTGTAAATAATGATGTGTTTGTGTGAGTAGTTTAATCACAGGAGAACACCGGAGTAAGCTGGGAGTAAAGATCATTACAGAGCCGACTGTACATACAAACATACACACAAATATACATACAAACATACACACATACAAACGCCAATTCGTCTAGTATCTAAACTATGAACCTCGCTTCGCTATCAATTATAACCATAATGAATTTCAGCTCAATCGATTTAGCAGTTTAAGCTTTATTGAGTAAATAATGTCCATCCATCGATACGTCTTCACAAACGTTTTGTTTTCTTTTATTATTAGGATAAAAAGTAACTCGATTTGTAATTATGTCATTATTTTGTCAAATTTGATTTGTGCAATATCGCGTTACTAAAAAAAATGTAGACAGGTTAAGGATGAACAGATATTTATGTGTTTTTGCCTAGTGATTCGATTTTTGACGTCACTACGTCTAATAAATCGATGGACGCCGGCTGCATGCACGAAAACGTTGACGATATTATCCGGTAATGCTCATTGTCCGGTAACACTCATTGTCTCGTTACGCTGGTAGTCTTTAGCTATCGTCCGTAAAACAACTTTACAGACAACTATTTATTTTTTAGAAAAAAAACGAAACTCCAAAAATATTGCTTGCCTTTGACAAAATATTGACACTGACATATTTGTATATTAGGGTGATGTGACAGCAAAACGGAAATTAACAATGGCGGCGCTTGGTTATTTTAACAATTTTATTATGCCGATCATATAAGCATTAACTTATTATGGTTAATGACTAACAAATATATATGATAAAAATCAGAATCAAAAATCAAATTAGCCTTCGTTTAAAAAAAATTGGTTGTCTGTAAAATGGGTAACGGACGATAGTTTAACGTGACTACCAGCGTAACTGGACAATGAGCGTTACCGGACAATGACGTCAACGTTTTCGTGGATGCAGCCGTCGTCCATCGATTTATTAGACGTAGTCACGTCAAAATCCGGATGTGACGCACTACATTTTTATTCCAATACTAAGCGGGCAAAGTCGCGAGTTATTCTAATACTTGAAAGATGACATTATTATAAACATTTGAGTTGGAATGTAGCCAGCAAATAATTAACTAAACGCATCTAAATGATTCGTTTAACGCTTAGGTAGGTCAAACGCCGACTTAGGATGTCTAAGCAGTGGGCGGCAAGGTTGAACGAAAGCGTATTGTGCAACATTAAATATATATAAAAGGACCTGACTTACTGACTGACTGACTAACTGACAACAGGTCAAATCAGTGTTTTTTATTAATTCGCAACGAACTTAAAATCACTGAATTGTATTAATTCGAAATCAAAGCGCGTTGATGTCTTTTGTATGAAAGACTGGTAGATACAACTGACTTCAATTGGACTGTTCTAGAGACCGTAATGGTGTTTGACTGAAAAGTCACAGGGAAGTAAATACGCAATTTAGTTTACTTCGACGACATATTTTTTCAGATATTTTGAATTAAAAAATTAAAACTACTGAGCCGAATTCGATGAAATTGCTGAAATATGTAAGAGCTAAACTGAATGTATCTTATTTCAAACAAAAATACAATATTCTAAATCGGTTGATAAATGACGAATTTCTAAGGTAAAAAACATAAAAAAACCGAATTGAGAACCTCCTCATTTTTTGAAGTCGGTTAATATATACTGATGATCTCAATTTGTGGCAATCTATTGTGTTACTAACTGCTGCCCACGAGTTTGCCTCTGTATGGTCGAGGTTGGTAAGTAGCTTATATTCTGAAACAGAACCTCTAACCATACTGAATTTTAAACACATCCAATCCGTAATTTTGGCGTTTTTGGAGTACGTAAACCATTTATGTATCAGACTATTATTACGAAATTTTCGCATAATATTTAATTAAACATAATTAATTTTAATTTTTAACATAATATTTATCTGTAGAAACATATTTTTATTACAGCATAAGCTAACTACTACAATCTATATTACAAAATATACAAAAGGAAACAATTGGGCCACCCATAGACCGTTGCAAACGGTTTACCTGTGTACATTTCGGAGTAGGATAATAAAGGATTTTATTTTATTTCATTTTAATTTTTGTTGCGAATTAACAAACATAACTCTCCTTCTTGGGACTCGGGTAAAATAGCGTGAACCTAGACCTACATAAACGCGTAGGAGGTACAATTGTTTTCGAGGAAACGTGAGTTACTTCTAATTGCTTCACAATCGTCACCTACACCCATTTGCATATACGAGTACATTAGAGGTCAATACGATTAAAACTTTTGAATCGTGATTCATCAAACTATATTTTATTTCGAATTTTTTGTCGGTGCACTTTAAATGTTTCTATTTTTGAAAGAGTTTTCTGAGGCCGTTGCAAACGATCTATAGGTAGCTCAACTGCTCCAACTCGACCCGATGGCAGCGTGCATACTGGTTGCATTGCCTCTTTGTATCGCAAGGCTTATTCTTTGGCCGAGATAGCTGCCAGCCCTCTGATCACGCGTCGCTTCGACCAGACGCTCTGACAAAATTTTGAAAACGCGGAAGGTATCCATTCCCCTTCCCAATTCCCCATAATAAGGTAAATAAAGATACAATTTTATTCAAATATCTTTTGGAAAGTGTCGTAACAAATATGAGAGTCATCGTTGCACAGAAGCCCACAGTTGTGATAACAGGCACAATGCATCATATATGATCCTCCGTGTTCTGACTCACGTGTGTAGGAGATGACATTGCTTTTTGTGTTGCGAGGTTACTACTCATAAGACATTTCTTAAGGTGAAACTAATGTACCTATCATCAATATACACCTCATTTTTTTAAATCACTCGAAAAAAATCACATAATCAGTTGCCGTTACTGAATTCGGCAAAAACTTGAAGAAATTAAGTCGTTTTGTCTAAATAAATTTGCTAAAAATTGCATAACTCGTTACTCGATTTCCTATGGATTTGCGTCAGACGGTACCCATCATTGATAATAATTTAAGTTTTATTCGTCGTTTGGCAAACCCGGGTACCTAGCTCGAGCCAGCTCGAGCCAGCTCGGCTCGGGTGTCGCACTCGCACCGCTGTCACTCTGTCATTTTGTAGAAATCCAAAATTCTGACTGCACAGATACAATACCTTCTATATTGCTCATTTAAATTCTTTTGGTAATTAAAAATGTGTGGTGTATAAATATTGTATCAGTTATCTGGTTCCATAGTTCTAGCTCTGCTTAGTTTGGGGCTAGATGGCGTTGTGTGAAATGTCCAAAAATATGTTTCTGTTTATTTTTATACCGCACAGCCAAAGTCGCAGGAATTAGCTTCTTCCACAATACTTACCTAATAATGTTAATATCAACTTTCAAATATTAAAAACACAATAGATTTTCTAATAAACAATCGTTGGGTAATCTAGAAGTCTAGATTGTTGGAAGTTGCATAAATACAAAAGTTATTTGATATTAATTTTGTTGCAAATTTATTCTTCCATTGATTTCTAATTTTGACTTTAATCCCATTTCAATATACTTAGATAAAAGGTTTAGTTCTGACTAACTGACAGACAACGCATAGGCTAAACCACTAGAAGTACAGACTTGTAATCTATAGGGAAGATTTGTCCAGAAGTATGGCGCGTTCATTAATAACACCGATGTTCACCGCATAAATGTTTGTTCTGAAGCAGGAATCAAACCCGCAACACTCGGCGTAGCAGTCCAACGCACTTGCCACTCGACTATCCGAGTCGTCATAATAACTAACCTTATAATGTTAATATCAACTTTCAAATATTAAAAACACAATAGATTTTCTAATAAACAATCGTTGGGTAAATCTAGTTTCTAATTTTGATGCAAATTGTATTTCTTGATTGATTGATATTGTATAAAAAGCTGACTGGCAGACAACGAATAGGCTAAACTAATGGACGTAGAGACTTGAAATTTCGTCCGTACACCAACTTTACAGACAAACAGACAAGCAATTATTAAAATTTACAATGGTAAAGTTAGGTCAATCTACTCTATTATAATACTATTATTTTTTGTTATAACTACTTTAATATAACCTGTTAGAGAAAATTATTTTAAGTAAAATATTGCATGTCGACTGCCGACGAAGTATGTGATACTATAATATTAATTTAAGCCCTTGTAATGACCATACTTCAGGCAAATAAATATCATTTTATTTAATTTCATTAACAAAGACGTGAACCTAAATAAATATTTTGAAATTAAAATATTTGGCGTAGATTATTTATAATATTTGTCAAAAAAATAAATTACCATATCCGGGTATCGAACCTGCGCAATATTTTCTGTTATCAACTTGTTCTGACCTCAGAAGACTCGATAAAACCTGTTCTCATACTCGGTAAGCGAAAATACTTGCACTTTCTTCAGCGTTGGTTACTTAACACTTAAGTCTTAAGTAATTTAAGTATGTCAAGGTCAACTTTCTCTCTCAAAAATGGGGTCAAAATATCATATTTCAAAGGATTTTGATTATATTGTTATTGGCTAGATTGTGATTTGACTTGTTGTTGTACAAGCCGTATTTGATGTGTAACATCTTTCCTCTCATTTTTTGACAATGTAATGCTCTGTAATGATATTTACACCCTGCTTACGACGGTGTTCTCCTGTTAACTTTACGTTAACTACTCACATAACCACATTGTGTGTGTGTGTGAGTAAACTACTTATATGATTAAACCACTTATGATAATTATACCCAAAATATAAACCACAAGTGATTTAATCACAGGGGAACACCGGCGTAAGCTGGGTGTAAAGACAATTACAGAGCCGATCCTACAGCGGAGAAATCGCGTAACCAACATAAACAAAACATACAGTCGAATTAAGAACCTCCTTTTTAACCGACTCCAAATAATTAGGGTTTTACAAAAACATAGACAACTGACTTCAATTGGACTGTTCTAGTGACCGTAAACACCACTGAAAAGTCACAGGGAAGCAAAATACGCAATTTCGTTTACTTCGACGACATATTCTTTTCAGTTATTTTGATTTAAAAACTAAACTACTGAACTGATTTTGATAAAATTTCTATGGAACCAATCTAAAAGTAGATATATCCTCTCAAACAAAAAAAAATTTTTTGAATCGGTTTATAAACAACAAAGTTTTAAGGTAAAAACATGAAAAATACAACCGAATTATACCGAAAGAACCGAAAAATGTAATGTTTTTTTTTTTTGAGGTGTTTATCAAAATCGGTTGCGTAGCTAAGTTTTTTAAATCAACATAACTGAAAAAAAAGAAAGAAATGAACAAAATTGCGTATTTTGCTTCCCTGTGACTTTTCAGTGGTGTCTACGGTCACTAGAACAGTCTGATTGGAGTCGGTTGTTGTACATTTTTGTAAAACTTTGAATAATCAACTTAAACTTTGAATAATCAACTTAAACTTTGAATAATCAATACAAACTTTCCGACTTATATAAATAAGTCGGAAAGTTTGTACCTAGTATGTTCATTGACTAATGTTTTCGCAATATTGAATATCACTGTCAAATAAGATATTTTGTTATCTTCATAAGTCGGCGTGCATTATCAGTTACATCGGTATTCTGTGAAACGTGTTTTTAAAATGATGTACCAAAAGTTGCTTACCTTTGGTGTTACGCAACCTAGTGATGTGCAATATTGGTTGTCGATAGTTTTGTACATACGCGAAGTAGTGATGTGCAAGTTGTAACGATGGTTATCGATAATAAATGCTTAATTTTGTTTTCGGTGAGGTGAGTGTAAAGTGTTGTTCTTGAACAGAAAGCTCGGCTGATGGATATGACCCATTGTAATATAGCCCAATTAAAAAATATATGTGAAATTGATTTTTTATAACTAAACACACTTTTACATTTATAAAAAAAATTATGGTGTATAAATTTAAATTTGACTGTTATTATTTCTACGAAAAATTATTTTTCCAATTCTTCAATAAACATAAAATCAGTTTAAAACTTCATTTTATTATAGTTTTAATGTTAATTAAAAAAAATATATCCAAAAATAAAAATAACAATTTAGTCTTACGGTTCGATGACACACGGTTTTTTTACACGCTACACGCTAGCGACTTCGCTTGTAGCGTGTAAAGTCGCCCAGTGTCATCGGCGTTTTTACAATCTGCTTGTTGGCAATCCTTCTCAAAAGCTAACACGCTCACACGCTAGCGTTTAAAAACGCCAACAATCAGCTTGTAAAAAGTTTGTGTGTCATCGATGCTTTAGAAAAACACTAGTTACTTTATTTCCTCTTGTATCTTCTGCTTGAACTTTAGCACAATCAATTATCTTAGCGACGATGACCGCCTAAGTTCTATTAATACATTTTGAATCGAACAATGACGTCTTAACTATGATAAATAGCTATAATGCCGTAATAAATAACTGTGAGTAGGTATAAATCCTTGTTAGGAGAATCCGGCTTATGCGCCTTTAGATATTATAGGAAATCCCATCGTTTACAATAAAAAATAAGCAAGAAAATACCATGTTCTTTTAATGTTTCGTAATTAAATTATAAATGTAGATACCGTTATATAGAAAAAACGTAGACTCCGGTATATAGCAAAAACCTTAATACGTGCATAACTTAAATTATTTTGAATTTTATAATTATTGCTTATTATTTATTTCATTTGCTTACATGTAAGATCGTCTTAATATAATGTATTTAAATTATACATAATATATAAAACATCGTCAATATACTCATAATATTACATATATAATAGAAAAAGCTTAGATAAGCTTAGACTGACTGACTGAGGACTGAATGGAGGTAATGACTTGAAACGAATTTTCCAACTTCCCAACGCAAATATCGTTGCGACACTTAGTGTTATTTAAAGAAATTAAAAAAGTACTCAGTAACATGCAAAGTAAAGAAAAATACTAAAAGGTGATTAAACTAATCAAATTATTAAACTCTTATATTTTTTTATAAATTTGAGTATACCAAATCATTTTATGATTAGATATTAGTTCCATTTAAATCGTACAAGACAGGTCTTTCAGTTAATTACAAGATAAAAGTTCGCTTGTCACGAAATATGTCCATCACCAGAACGGATTTGGAAAACCTAAAAACACAGGAGTATTAAAGTATAGAAACACAATGTAGTACCACAGGTTACATTGAAAATATGCCTAGTAAAAGGGAGCAACTTTGGCTAACTTCTCGGTCTTTTGGTACGATGCAAATTTTCGAAAAAAAAGTAACAGGGCTAAATAAATAGTATGTGTTAAAACTACTAGGCTTTTTCATTGTTAATAAAACTACATCGTAAAAAGTAACAAACATTATTTGAAAATGGAGATATTTAATTTTTATTGACAAGGTGTCTGAAATTTTTTGGTCCTGTCTTACGATACCCTTTTGGTTTGATACTGTCCATCTTGTTCTATAGGAACATCGTAATTCATCTATGCCTAAAAAAATAATATTTAAGTTAGAAATAGTGACAAAACTGGCTTACCTATTTGGCAAGCCCATCTCGAAATGACCTAACATGACCCGAGAGGTCAGATGACCTGGCGACTATTTACAAAACACGACGAATATTTCGATACTAAATATATTGGTTTGAGGTCGTGGCCAGGTGAAATTAATATGAAACTATAAAATGTTTATAATTAACGCAATATAATAAAAATCTTATAAATGAAACTTGATAGCGACATCCAAGATGGCGTTTATCTGTTGCATGTTCTTTTAGGTCGAATCATTTTTGTTGATTGAAATCAAATGATACTCTGATTTGGAAAATTACTCAGCCGTTTAGGCTTCTCATTTATTTTTAAGTTACTTTTCTGCGAAGGTAATAAAATGGCATTTAATTATATTTATTTGGTTCTTACCAATTCTCAAGGCAAATTTCCATACAAAATGTTTCGGACAAATACTCAAAAAGTACACCGTATTATAACCTTTCACTTTTTATGTTGTCGAAATCAAAAAACATGGACGAAACGAATAGTGTGAAGAAATTACTATAATACGGCGTACTTTTTGAGTATTTGTCCGAAACATTTTGTATGGAATTCGGATTTGAGGATTAACCTTAAGATATAAATGTCGTGAATTCGCAACCCAAACGCAGTTGTGTTTTCAGCTAGTTTAAAATAACAATGTCCTTATTTTTAATTTTTCAAGTAAAGTTAATAATAAAATTTATAAAAAAATAAATTTACGATTAAAATTATCCTCAAGTCTGTTACTTAATACATAACTTTAAAAATAAAGCTCTTATTTCAAAAGATTCTCAAGTAAGTTAATACTAAAATTAAAAAAATAGGCCCTCGTTTCAAAATATTTTCAAGTCAGTTAATATCAAAGTTTAATAATAAAAAGAAGGTCCTCAATTCATTTTTTTTTCCATTAAGTTCAAGTCTAGATCCGGGTCGATTTGAACTTTACAGATTTATTACAGATTTATTATTATATTAGACATTTGTAAATTAGAACATTCTTTAGGCAGGAAACCATCAAAGTTCTTAATAACAACTTTTACAACACCTTAATATAAATGCAAATATTTAACACATTCTGATACATATAAAAATCTATTGTTTCCAAATCGGTTCGCGTGTTAATGATTGCCGACGACTTTACTCGTAACACATGAATAAATTTTAAATTTAATTAATTTTAATGCAAAATATTGGATATCATTTGAAAGTTATTCGTTTGACGTATTCGTTATATTTCTACAATACACAGAACTGGAAGAAAATGCGAATTAGCCTTAATTTCGTCAGCTTACTTTTTTATATGCAATCTGCCGTAGATTCTGAATTTGACTCCAAAATTGATCTGATAAGATTGTAATTTTGATATAATTTTAACTATATTTAATAATATGAGTTATTTATTGCATAATATAAGTGACTTATAGACAAATCTAACGACCAAAGGGCTGGCGCTTACCTAGGTCAAAAAAATTACGTCGTTATCCAACGAAGTAACGCCGCCAGCCTTTTGGGAACTTTGCCCGTGGACAGTGACCTAAATTCTGTGTATTATTAATAATTTTAGATAGGTCATTTCTTTATTTTTATTGCTAGTTAAGTTACTTTAATTTTAATATGTTTAAGCATTAAGTTAGGAGTCAGTTGTGTAAATAAAATATTGTTTAAATATGAAATCTGATTAACAATGTGAGGTGTAGATTTTACTGAAGTGCTAAGTGATATATTAACTTGAAATAAATATGTATAATGAATTTTTTTGTCATATTGAAAAAGAAAAAAATATGTATAAACATACAAACAGACAACTTTTTTTTCGATACATTTTTCTCAACACTAAATAATAGTGGAAACAAGTTGATTCAAGGTCTCTCATTAGCATTTCGATTCCAATCCGGATTCTGATGATCTTGGAACCGCTCTTGACAAACTGTTATATAAATACTTCGATGCTTAATTTTTTACCTAACAACACAAAAACTAAATAGTTATTTGTACACCAAGGGCCTGAAGCAAGACTTTTTATACGAGAGTTTTATCAGCCCGAGCCAAAGTTGAGAGCGGATATTTAAGTAGAGCTTATACTCTGTATTGGGTTTCAAAAACGAGGTATACACAAGATTTTTCATTTTAATTGCGTGGAAATTAAACAAATTTAAACTGAAATTAGCGCCCATTTCATAATTCAAAACAAAGACAGCCATTCAATGTTACCACGATATCCAAAATTTGAAAATAGTTATACATATTATGTAGATCCATCATAATACACTGATCTATGGGTATGATGAAGGACAGAAGTTCGAAATTTGAAAATGTTGTACAAACTCAGCCTCTTTGATCAGATTTTATAAGCAATTTTCTTTTGCCCTAGGGCCTAAAATTACGTTTATAATCGTTTATTTCGGTACATTCAATGACATCATATTTTGTTTCTACATAATTTAGGCTTATTCTAAAGTAAGTAACATATTAAAAATGACATATAAATAGAGATAAATTGTAAAAAATATGCTTACATGATCCGCATAATAATTATTTTAAATTTCCAAGCGCCCGCGCCGCCATTTTGTAATATATACCTACTTTAATAAAATACCTACTTACAACTTTTTAGGTCATTCGATTTATCATAAAATTTAGCTACCTTTTGCTTATCCATTAATTATGACAATACTTTTTATTTTATTTTTGAACGTTTAAAGGTCAAAAAAACATCAAATATATATATTTTTTTTACTTATAGATAATAATTTAACTCTACATTTTATTTACAAATGGTTAGGTATCAATTTATTACGCTAATTTAATGATTATTGACGATATATAGAAGACTTAGAAAAATAGTAACTATATTATAATCTAAATATATAAGCCACATAAATATATGGCGAACGGAGTGCCTAATGCCTATATTATGTGGAAAATTAATAAAATTCACTGGGTTACCCGTAGTGGCAAGTGTGTTGGACTGCCACACTGGTGTCGCGGGTTCGATTCCAGCTTTAGGACAAACATTTGTGTGATGAATATCGGTGTTGGTTCTGAGTCTAGGTGTTTCATATGTATCCTTTGTATATATTTACAAAAAAAATATATAATTAAGTATTCTATCAGATATCTTGTTCTCATTGTGTGATATGTCTATAATATTTTATTATTTATTAATGACGACACGATTGGTCGAGATGCAATTGCATTGGACTGCTACGCCGAGTGTCGCGGCACAATTCAATTTCCGCTTCATGACAAATATTTGTGCAATGAATATCGGTGTTTATCCTGAGTGAAGGTGTTTCCTATGTATGTAGTTGCAAAACAGGTATTTAAGTATTGTATCAGTTATCTGGTTCCCATAGTACAAGCTCTGCTTAGTTTGGGGCTGGATGGCGATGTGTGAAATGTCCAAAAAAATAATTATTTATAAATTACTTATACTTGACCCATTTTTTATTTAAGTAGGCACTATTAAAATGTAAAACTAGTTCATCTTGTTTGCAAAAACGGACGACAATGAAAATTGAGTATTAATGAGTAATAATTTATTAACAAAATAATAACCTTACAGAGTAGAAAAAAGTATATTACGGTATCGATTTAAGAAATTTATTATCAAAAGATTTAAATTATTGAGCAGTATTAACATTCATAAATAACGTTTTAGATAATACAATATCTTAATATCTAATATTAAGGGGCATCCTCAAATCTGAATTCCATACAATTTTTTTACGTTTCGGACAAATACTTTTGAGTATTTGTCCGAAACATTTTGTATGGAATTCGGATTTGAGGATTACCCTTAAATAGAGATTTTGACTGCGATAGAAATTGAATGATTCAAAGAACACAGAAGTATTAAAGTACAGTATCACAATGTAGTAGGTACATTGAAAATGTGACAAGAAAATGGAAGCCAAATTGGCTAACTTCTAGTACATTTTGGTCCGATGCTAATGTTTGAAAAAGAGAAGTAACTGGGCTAGATAAATATTATATGATAAAACTACTAGGCTTGTTCATTCGTAACTACAGTGTAAAAAGTAACAAACATTATTTGAAAATGGAGATATTTGACAGGATGTCTGAATTTTTTTTATCTTGTATTTGGAATTTATTTTTATTTTCTACTGTCTATCTTGGGTTTCTATAGGAACACTGTGATTCATCTATGATTGCGAAATACTAATAATTTCATAAAGCTTTCAACTGCAACTATTACATTCGGTTGCTAATTATAACTAAAATTTGAACTAGTTTAATTTACTACAAATTACTAGATTGCTTCAGTACTAATCATTCGTGTAGTAAAAATATGAATTGCTTTACGACCACCAATTATAATTTATTAAAAAAAATTATGTAACAAGCATTTTTGCAATTTCTGGGTCAGACAGGAGTTAAAAAAATGAATTAGCTATATCATGTAGATCGTCGATCGGGGCAAGCATTACTGTGGCAAACATCATAAGTCAAGTCCAAGATTTTTTTTTTTATTTGTCTAAGTATTTTATGTTCTTCGGTTTTGGCTCCACATCATAGTGTATATATATATCCAGTGTCAAGTAATTGGAGAGATTAATCAAATCAAATCAAATCAAAATATTTATTTCGGACAACTTTAAATGTAGATCCATATAAAAACATTAATTAATTAATTACTTGAAAACATTTTTAAAACATTACAAAAATAAATTTAAACCTATCATCATCAGCACCTCCAATCGAGCTTTAATCCAATAGTGGAGCAGCCTATTGGATCAAAACTCGATTGAAAGTCTGCATGATGGGCGAGTCATATCGGCGCCCAATGACTTGTAGGATGCTGTTGGTACTGTTCCACGTTCTGCAGAGCAGTGAGGCGGTTTTTTTGCGTATGATGGCATGAAAGCCGTCGACCCGCGCCTCTGCAAACATGGTAGATGCACTGCAGAAGCGAGGCAGCCCCATCAGCATCCTAAAGCCATTATTGTATTGGACACGTAGAACGCTAAGCGATTTTTTGGTATAGTTGACCCACAGGTTGCTCGTGTAAAATGATTGGCAGTAAGCTTTGAAGAGAGTTATTTTCACTTGACTGCTGCAACGAGCAAACCTGCGCGCCAACATATTACTTCGAACCGCCAGCGCTCTACGTTCCCTTTCGATGTCAACCTGGTCATCTAGGTCATCGGTGAGGTAGTGTCCCAGGTATTTAAATTTAAAGACTCGGTTAAGTTCCACTCCATTTAGTTTCAAACTTGGAACTGACGTGGGAACTTTACCAGCGGCCTTGAAAACCATGTATTCACTCTTCTTACAATTGTATACAAGCCCATGCCTATTCGCATACTCCTCACAGATGGACAGTAGCCTTCGGAGTGCACTGATCGTCGGGCACAGCAGCGCCATGTCATCTGCATAGCTGATGTTGTTCATGCAAACTCCATCAACTGAGCAGCCGACCCGGGCACTGCTGAGCTCCCCGATCAGCTCATTTACGTACAGGTTGAAGAGCTTTGGAGAACTTAACCCCCCCTGCCTCACTCCACACTCCAACCTGTACGCATCCGAGAGACTGCCCGCCCACTTTACAGTTAATATGTTTATATTTTTATTTGAAAGGATGTACTTCCAGATTAGTTCCAAAGAAATATCATGAAAATCGGTTCAGTACTTTGGTTTTGAAATCAAAATAGCTGAAAAATATATATCGTCGATGTAAACGAAATTGCGTATTTTGCTTCCCTGTGACTATTTGGTGGTGTTTACGGTCACTAAAACAGTCCGATTGATGTCGATTGCCTATGTTTTTGTAAAACCTAGATTTTTTTAACTTATCGATATCGATATTTGACTGTGTTTCTCTGTCCCCACACTATAGTGTCGTAACGCTTCGAACGACCAAATTATGAAAGTACACATCCAGTAATATGTCGTTAAAACCACTAAGCTTTTATAAAACAAGGTCTTAAAGTACTCAACAGAATGTAAAATGTACGGAAAATCATATCGAAATCAAAAGGATTTTAAGAAGTCAATGAGCGAAATGGTTTTCGAAAGCAATGGATGTTTTAATGAAATCCAAACGTGTTTTTTTATGAAAAGTAAGACGAGCAAAATGTTTTTCTCATGCTACGAAACATGCCTTTTACCAAAATTGTATTAAAAAAGCCGTGTTGGCTGAGTGGAAGGTGCCTCGACTTTCGATCCGAAGGTCCCGAGTTCGAACCCGGTCGTACACCAATGGATTTTTCTGTTCAAAATATCTATGTGTGCATTAAAACACGTGCTTAGCAATGAAAGAAAACATCGTGAGGAAACCGGCATGTCGTAGAACCTAAAGTTCAAAAACATGTGTCGAGTGCACGAAAGGAGCCTCTTCGATGCACACTTGAAATCCTTTCACCACACTGGTTCGAAAGAACTAGTGACACGTTAAGAAGAAAACCAAAATAGTGCCAGAAGAGTTTTCATTACAAAACGGTGCTTATGTGTAGTGAAATTGCATTAGTGTGAGTAATTTAGTGCCAGCTTTCGTTGCCCGACCTGTAACCTGATGTCCGGGAATGACTAGATCCACTACTAGATAAACAATTCCGTAAGAAAAAAAATGCAATTATTTGACACGAATGCTTGCGTGTTGCATCCAGTTAGATGGCGCACGTGATTTTGTTCCAGCAAATAATTAATGCATCATTGTTTTACTGACTACGTTTAATTTCAGGAAATTAGTGTACAGTCATCTGCACAGACATGTATATACTTCCAATCTCTCACATTTACTACTCGGGCGAATGAACATGACACCTGGCTCGAATGACGTTTGTGCAAAGTACAGCGTGGAATTGGATAATATTGATAGAGAAGAGGTCCTGCAATACTTGGTGATGATAAGTGATGATAAGGCGGAGCAATTTGAGGAAGAAAAAACGCGGAGGGCGCCGCCCGGGGGCGGGGGACGCAGCAAGTGCCGAGCGAGAGGGCAGCAGGTGGCATGTTCATTTGCCCGAGTAGTGTATCCTATTTTAATAAATGATTTCAAGTTCGCAGTCTTTTATAATTTTTACCCAGCAGACCCCTTTTGGCTCTAACTGTACAAAAACTTAATTTAAAATCTAAACAGCCTTAGTTACTCGATTCGGGGGAGTCACTGAACGGAAACAATATTCATTTTGAAATACGTACGTACGTGACGTAGAACGAATCTATAACTCTTAATTTTGCAAAGAAAAGTGCACGCAAGCATTTTGAAATTAATGTATACCCCGATTCAGAATTCAAGATTTTTTTTGTAAACAAAGGTGTGACCATCCTAAATAAATACTGATCAAAGTGATGTTTACTCAATTTTTTTTGGTACGGTTTATTTTCTAGTCAATATCCATAGAATGGAAAATAGCAATGTTCTTGTACTGATTATTTTATTTTATTTTTTTCAGAAAGTTTTAACACGACGAAAAAATATTAGCCAAAAATATTTTAAGACATTGGTATCATCGGAGTAAATCACAAAAGTTCGAAACAATTTTTGGTTTTTGACCTAAACGTGTGTTTGTAAATTTTATTCGTCTCTCGTCCGTTTACGAAGTCGAATGCGTTCTTTTTTCGCTTCTTGTATGCAATTGTGTAAATCGAATGAATTTTTGTTAGGAATCTGCTATGCACCTTTGCGTAATATCTCAGAAGTATAAATTCACAAATTCTATTTCCTATTCTACCTACTTTTCAGTGTTCTAAAGTACCTGAATATGTTTGGTTAAATTATTTAGGTAAAATAGGAAACTATCACACAAGCAAAACCGCGCGCCATTACTAGTAATAGTGATCCGTGGTATAAACTCGTTTTGAACTCCGACCTGTCTCTGTTACAGTGACATATCATGACACTTCTATGTTTACAAAAAAAAACTTGAATTATAAATCGAGGTATTGTCATCTAATTGTCAGAATTCTTGACAGAAGAAAGTCTTTGCAAAATTAAGAGTATAGTATAAATGTGAAAGCTTGGGAGTGTATACATGTCTGAGCTGCTGACTGTACATTGTTGAGCGCTTTTGAGACGTATATTTAAAAGACCATCCCAATCTTAACGCTGTATCTTTATGACATTGATAAATAACGGTGTTCCTATAGAACACCAAGATAGACAGTTTAAAACCAAAATGGATGCGGCATACAGGACAGAAAACTTTCAGACACCCTGTCAATAACAATGAAATAGCTCTATTTTCAAATCATGCTTGTTACATTTCACGATGTAGTTTTATTACCAATAAAAAAGCCTAGTAGTTTTAACATATAATATTTATCTAGCCCTGTTACTTCTCGTTTTCGAAAATAAACATCGGACCAAAATGTACTAAAATTTAGCCAATGTGGCTTCTTTTTTTGGCGTTTCTTCATTTTCAATGTACTACATTATGGTTATTTGATTGTAACGGGTATTTATCGCACTCACCTCGTTTTTGTGTCCCGACATTACTCACTTAGACTACACATAGTACTACATTATGATTATATACTTTAATTCTTTTATGGTTTTTTTTTTTTTTCTTTCGAAGAACCTATTATCTTCGGTTTTGGCTTCACATCAAAGGTATATAGCCAGTGTCAAGTAATTGGAGAGATTATTTTGTCATAAGTCAGAATCGATAAGTCAAGTCATGCCCCTGTAAAGTAGTGGTGGTTGCGACTTTACTAGAGGCTTCTATGGAGTTTTGGAGGCAACACGAAAAGTCACGTTTTACAGCATTACACTATTCACCAACACTCATACACGTTCACGAGCACTTAATGGATAAAAAACCACCGTTTTTACACTTAAACACTCAAAGTTATACAAGTTTTGTCAATTAATTTAATGCCGCCAATGCGCCATTTTTCATGTTCCCGCCAAAACTCCCTTTTGTGGTTTATGACTATTTAATTTTATGTAAGGAATAAATTATCAATCTAACATTAATAAACTTATTGACGACATAGAATCTTCTATTGGCTTTAATTAAAACTAATTTATGATGCTTTTATCACTTATCGTTACATCAACATAATTATTAAATTATTTACAAAATAAACATCTAATTTAAATAAAATTACAAATAAATACCTGTAGAGATTCAAAAACATGTTTTAGCTGTCGTTCTATTAAATGAATTGTACGTAAATATGCATACACTTAAAAAAACAAAAAAAATACTGAGTTGTTAACAAATAACAAATGAAAGCTTAATTATGATTTACTCTGATATCTTATTTCTACGATTTAGTTGTTATTTTCAACCGACTTCAAAAAGTGAGGAGGTTGTCAATTCAGTTTAAGGGGAATCCTCAAATCCGAATTCCATACAAAATGTTTCGGACAAATACTCAAAAAGTACGCCGTATTATAGTAATTTCTTCATACTATTCATTTTGTCCATGTTTTTTGATTTCGTCAACAAAAAAAATAAGGGTTTCATACTTTAATTTAGATTTTATACGTTTTTTAAGTTAGTAGGGTTAATTTTAAAACACGTATAAAATCATTCACTTTTTTGCTGTCGAAATTAAATAATATAGACGAAACGAATAGTGTGAAGAAAGTACTGTAATACGGCATACTTTTTGAGTATTTGTCCGAAACATTTTGTATGGAATTCGGATTTGATGGTTTTTTTTTAATGTTTGTTACCTCAGAACTGTGTTATATAAAAACCGATTTTAAAAATTATTTTTTTGTTTGAGACGTTATACTCTTAAATTAGTTCCATAGACATTTTATCAAAATCGTTTGAGTCGTTTAGGTTTTAAATCAAAATAACTGAAAAAAAAGTCGTTTTAGTGCAAAATTGCGTATTTCGCTTCCCTGTGACTTGTCAGTGGTGCCTACGGTCACTAGAACAGTCCCATTGAAGTCGGTTGTTGTATGTTTTTGTGAAACCTTGATTATTATGTATTAATGATTGATATTAGCAAAATTTTAGTTATTTTTTGTTTAAGCATAATAAAAAAAATTATAAAAACATTCGAAATATATTTATGACATAAAAATCACATCATGCCTATTGACTGAACAAATTTGTAATTTTCACGCGAATCGCCAAAAATGTGACAAATGACGCTAAAATGTGCACACGATTGGGCAAGTGCGATTTTTGACAGATCGAAGTTAAGTGTGCCATGTTATTGCAACACATCTCATCTCATTCGAAAGTGCGACTCATTTGTATCTATTACGAGTAATATTTGATTTTATATATTTGTCAGACTTAAAAAAAAAATTTTCATTAATTTATGAACGCCGGCTGCATGCACGAAATCGTTGACGTCATTGTCCGGTAACGCTCATTGTCCGGTAACGCTCATTGTCCCGTAACGCTGGTAGTCACGTTAAACTATCGTCCATAAACTAACTTTACAGACAACCAATTTTTTTTTTCTATTCTATATCAGAACTTTGTTCCTTATGACGTCAAGAAATAATCCTAACTCTAGGAATAAAGTTAAATAAATATGTATGTTTGTTATAAAGTATATATCTATGGGCCTAGTACTAAGTAGGTATGTTGTTGCCTGCAAATTAAACTATTATTATTATTATAATCCGATTTGACACTTTTATTTTATTTCAAAGGCTTCTTGATTAGTCACATAGAAATTTCATGAAAATGGGTTTAGTACCTATTTTGATTTTGAAATTAAATAACTGAAAAAAATACGTCATTTAAGTATACGAAATTGCGTATTTGCGTCTCTGTGACTATTTAGTGGTGTTTACGGTCACTAAGTCCCATCGAATTCGGTTGTGGTATGTTTATGTAAAATCTTGTTTATCTTTCTTTTGATTTTATCTAAGACTAAAATTGATTCCTTATTTGTCTGAATTATTTAATTACAGCATAAGCTAACTACTACGATCTATATTAATATTATATATTAATAAAAGTAAATTGAAAAAGTTTTTATTAGCCGGTTGTTATTACCCTGTCGATGAATACAAGCTGCAGAAATTAACGAAATAGTAAAATTTTATCATGTTCTCTGGTTTTTAGTATTAAGTAGTATTAGGTAATTGTTTTTTTTTTTTTTTAATGTTCCAGTAAAATTTTTATTACAGCATAAGCTAACTACTACAATCTTTATATAGGTATATTACAAAATTTACAAAAGGAAACAATTGGGCCACCCATAGACCGTTGCAAACGATCTATAGGTAGCTCAACTGCTCCAACTCGATACCCGATGGCAGCGTGCCGAGAATACTGGCTGCATTGCCTCTTTGTATATGGTAATTGATTATAATTTAATGTAGGTGTAATATAATAATATTAAGCATAATTTTGAGTTAAATGTTCAAATACGATTGATAAATTGTTTATGAATAAATGATATGATATGATATGATATTATAAAATGTACAAAATGTAACAATTAGGCCACCCATAGACCGTTGCAAACGATCTATAGGTAGCTCAACTGCTCCAACTCAATATCTGAAGATTCTGACTGCGTGTTTGTAAAGCAAGGCTTATAATTTTATTGTCAAAATTGGATTCTAGGTCACAGGAGTATCAAAGGAAATAAAGTAGTCAAGTTTTCTGTTTAAAAAAAAAATGTTTTTCAAGTAATGTCAACCACACTATAAATCGATGATTATTCGGAAAAACCGAATCTATTTGAATCCAACATGAGATGTGGTTTGCATGATAATGAATAAACCAGACAGAATTGATTTTCAACCGACTTCAAAAAAGGCGGAGGTTATCAATTCGGTTGAATGTTATTTTTTATTGTTTGTTACCTCAGAACTTTGTTGTTTATAAACCAATTTTTTTTTGTAGTTATTCTTTTAAATTCAATAAAAATTGGTTCAGTAGTTTAATATTCAAAATAACTGAAAAAAATGGCGTCGAAGTAAACAAAATTGCACATTTTGCTTCCCTGTGACTTTTCTTTGCAAAATTAAGAGTTATAGATTCGTTCTGCGTCTCCCACGAAGTAATCTCGCACGAATGGGGGAGTCACTGAATATCAAAATGAATATTATTTCCGTTCACTCCCCCGAATCGAGTTACTAAGGCTGTAACGATTTTAATTTATGTTTTTGTACAGTCAGAGCCAAAAGGGGTCTGCTATAAATTTTTTATATATTTTTTACCTCAGAACTTTGTTGTTAATAAATCGATTTGATTTTTTATTTTTTCAAATTTTATCAAAATTGATTCAGTAGTTCAATAATCAAAATAACTGAAGAAAATATGGCGTCGAAGTAAAGAAAATTGCATATTTTGCTTCCCTGTGACTTTGATTTACATAGCCAGGTTCAACACTGCTATAGTCCACATTGATACATTTTGATGGTCAGGCTTCGAAAGGCCAGTAATTTCACTAGCTACAGTGCCCTTCAATCGGGAATACAGTAATGCTTACACATTACTGCTTTGCGTACCTACCCATCTTGATGGCATCCTGCAGGAGACGTCTCCCAACGGTCTACCGTATCAATCAATCAAGTTAATGGTTTTCCTATAGAACGTCCAGATAAATAGCTTTTAACGAAAATGGCATCGTAAAACAGGACAACAATCTGTTATATCTATTTGGTTAATTTGCATTGGATCACAATTTACTAAATTGACTAAATTATTCAACGCGTATTTTGACTAGGTATGGTTTTTTTGGTAGGTACTTCTATATGTTTAAGTATTTACTTAATTATGTTAGCTTAGTTATATGCGTAAGCCTCTGTGGTTTTACGGATTACTAGTCAATAGAAGTTGGTTCATTTCTAAAAATAGCACATCGGTGCTCATCAGGAGTCTGCGTATACGATAAAGCTTTAAAAAAAAGGAAATAAATATTATGTTATGTCCAATTAGTCTAATAATGTCTCTATAAGGATGAAAAAGGGGTATTCCCCATGTCTTGGCAAATAACGTTGGTTTTACAATTTTGAAATTAATTTAAATCTTGTATATTTTTTTTCTAAATATGGTAATTATTTTTTGCTCTTACATTTTTTAAGAGAATAATGAGTAATATTGTATCCTTAGGTATTTTATTATTAGAGAATGGTTTAATTTTTTTGAGAAGCCGGAACTTTGATACATTATGATCAAAGAAAATAATAACACTTTTTTTATACAAAATATATCAACGCGCTCGTTTTTAAAAAAAAAGTGTAGATAAATTAAATTCTTAATTATTATCGACGTACCTAATTATTTAAGTATATTTAAATTAGGTATTCAGATTTAGTAAAACAAGAACTATTTGTGATAATAACTAGAAAAAAATTTTTTTTTCTTAAGTTCAATTTCTGTTAATAGATAACTACATGTACCTACACGGTACATGTTTTTTGGAACATAAAAAAGCTCGCATAGTTTTTTCACAGACATAAAAGGCTTATTGAAATAAATGCTTCTTGATACCACTGTAATAATAAAAAAAACATCTCTAAAAATATTATAAAAAAACAAAAAAATGAGAAACTTTCATCATCAAAAAAGTTGCAACCACAAAAAATTATAATAAAAAAAAAACTCACATTATTTTAAAACAACCACTCGTCACAGAATTCCACTACACACTGCGCCAAAAATCCCCCACAGCTTATATTAACTGTCACTTATTTTTTATTTTTTATTTTCGCGGCAAAGCGGTCGCGTCGCATTCGACCAGAGGAGTACCAAGACGGCGTTGAGCAGACTCCATCTTTATATACAAGTGTTTATGAAATTGTGACCTCGAAGGGATGCTGATTCATCTTTTTGGATACAGATACGATTTCCCTGTTGCATTCTTGTGTATAGTGTGATCTAGGTATAGTTTTTATTGAGATCGTGTAGTCGTAAAACACTAGATACAAATATAAATACTTGTAAACCCCGCACTAGGTCACCCCTGTATCGCGGGACCGAATTATAAACTAAAAATTTCCATTTTAAGAATTATAAGCACAAATAGGGCAACTGAAGATAACCAATTAAAATTACAAGTTAGAGTTACTTCCATCAAAATTAATAAAAATATTTAACAAACTTAACTAAATAGAAAAAAAAATATAATTATGAACTACATTTATGTTTATCAAATAAATGGTGTTGCATTGCCAGCACGGTATCGGTATCTAATCCTTTTCGCTTCTCATGCTCGTAAAGTTCAATTTTATCCTAGGTACAGGTGGAGTCAACCTGCATTTTAGGCCCTAGGGCAAAAAGTAATTGCTTATAAAATGTGTTCAAAGATGTTCAGTTTGTAATAGATTTCATGCCGATAGAACTTCTTTCAAATTTTGAATTTTAGTCTTTAATACTCATAGATTAAGGTTATTATGAAAAACCAAAGTTCGAAATATGAATAAAGTTCTAATTCTCGGGCATGAAACCTAAACTGAACCTCGTTGAACAGATTTTAAAAGCAATCACCTTTTTTTTCTTAGGGATAAAATGCAATTTTACGCCCCTTAAAGCATGCACAAAGTTGAACTTTACGAGCATGAGGAGTGAAAATAACAATAAAGTCCTTGAATAAAATGGATATTATATTTTTTTTTGGTGGTTATAAGAGTAATTTATCCATAGTGGCTCAGATATGCGGCCCCCATGTACACGCGCGCAGGTCCGGGTTCAGACGACATCCCTATAATACGAATATACCTACATCATTCACTTACACACTTAATACCTCATAAGGCGTAAATATGTAGGTCTCGATAGATCGTATATGTTTGAGCAGATCCATGGGGAATAGGAGCCTTCTGCGTTTTCAAAATGTTATCAGAGCGTCTGGTCGATGCGATCAGAGGGCTGGCAGCTATCTCGGCCAAAGAATAAGCCTTGCGATACAAAGAGGCAATGCAGCCAGTATGCACGCTGCCATCGGGTGTCGAGTTGGAGCAGTTGAGCTACCTATAGATTGTTTGCAACGTATCTATGGGTGGCCCAATTGTTTCCTTTTGTAAATTTTGTAATATAGATTGTAGTAGCTAGCTTAAGCTGTAATAAAAACTTTTTTTTTCGTCGTTATATGCGTAATTTCTGCATAGTGGCTGAGATATGTGGTCCCCCCACGTACGCGCGCGCAGGTCCGGGTTCAGACGAGAACCCTATAATACGAATATACATCTTTAATCTTTATCGTTTCATTTTAATTACTAGCTATTGCCCGCGAATTCGTCTGCTGGTATCGTCACAAAATAAGAATCGAGTTATTGTATTGTAATCATTTATTTCAGATAACTATTATTGATCCATATCACAAAAATTGTATATAACATGAAATAAAATTAATAATAACAATAAATGTTTTATTTATTCAGATCATTATAACTAAATTAAACTCATTTTATTCATTGAACATAATTTTGAATAAAATTTTAAAGTAATATGTTTTAGCAAGTAGTATTAAAATTATTTAATTTCATGTAATAACATAAAATTTATGTGATATAGATCAATGGCTATCTGTAATAAAATAAAATACAGAGTAATAAAAAAATGAAATTCCAAATAAAACTAAAAAAAAAAAAACATTTAATAAATGAGATAAAATAATTAACATTATTAACATTATTTTTAATGCTTGCCCAAAGAGCGAAAACAAAGATAATCAGTAGAATAAAATATAATAAGTAATGTTGTGTAATGCTATAAAGCATTCGCCCATACATACATCCATCCATACATACTTCAACCAAACATTCATACAAACATTCGCATTTTTAACCAACCAACGAATAAAAAGGTTCTTATTTCTCCTGTATTTTTAACCGACCAACAGAAATGAACTGCGCAGAAAAATGGTAATTATGTTGTGTCGTTTTCATATAAACAAATAACACGAGCCTTTCCTGATGAGATCATATTCTATTGCTACACAGGAATTTAGTATAGTCTAGTGCTTCTTCTTATCGTGTCACTAGTTCCTTCAAACCAGTGTGGTGAAAGAATTTCAAGTGCGCCTCGAAGAGGCTCCTTTCGTGCACTCGACACACGTTTTCGAACTGTAGGTTCAACGACATATTTTATATTTATATTTTATTAGGAAAACACAGGAAGGAAGAAAGACATGCCGGTTTCCTCACGATGTTTTCCTTCACCGTTGCGAGAGCGTGGGATGCATACATAGATTTTTTCGACCGAAAAAACACATTTACGCATGACTGCCACCGGGATTCGAACCCGCGACCATCAGCTCGCAAGGTAAGGGCCTCATCCACTCGGCCACCACGTCCTCAAGTCCTCAGTTTAGTGCTATTACTAGGCTTTTGAGACTGACCATCAAAATGTCTCAAAGTGGACGGGCACTATAGGAATGTTGCACTGGATCATGTGAATAAAGTCCTATGTAGCTCTGTTTTGGTAAAAAAATTGGTTATCAGTAATCTCGACACACGACAGTGTGTCCAGCCACGGTCAGGCCCAGCGAACTGGCAGGTAGCACTGTGTGTAAGTTTACACGAACCATTTGGAGCCACTTTTGACTTTGTCATAGCTAAAAAACTAATCAATATAAACACACCAAATTTGGTTTATGTATTGAAAGTCCAGAGTTAATGAAGTACCTCAAATTTCATAAACACATCTTAAACGGTTATTTAGATATAAACGTTCAAATATCGTCATTTTTATCACTGATATTATATGTACACATATTATATGTGTTTTGTTCAGATGTTGGTTTACGGACGATAGTTTAACGTGACTACCAGCGTAACGGGACAATGAGCGTTACCGGACAATGAAGTCAACGTTTTCGTGCATGTAGCCGGCGTTCATCGATTTATTAGACGTAATAACGTCAAAAAAAGAATGTACCTAAAACCCATCATCTTCCTGCCCTCATCCCACACTTACTACTCGGGCGAATGAACATGGCACCTGGCTGACACTCTCACTCGGCACTTGCTGCGGCGCCCTCCGTGTTTGTTCTTCCTCTAATTGCTCCGCCTTATGATCACTTATCATCACCAAGTATTGCAGGACCTCTTCTCTATCAACATTATCCAATTCCACGCTGTACTTTGCACAAACGTCATTCGAGCCAGGTGTCATGTTCATTCGCCCGCGTAGTAGGTGGCGTCGGCACAACATGTCTTCTTCCATTCGTCTCTATCAGCCGTCATCTCTGTACTCACGCCTGCTTTGTTCATATCCTCTTTCACACAGTCCATCCATCTTTTCTTTGGCCTTCCTCTACTCGTATAACCATCTACTTTGGTTTTACTCGTCGAATGGTTGAAACATATAATTCTAATTTTGTAAACATTGACATCTTTTCAAGTTCCAGGTGGAAGTTTAGGAAGGAAGTGCTAAAATGTCTAAAAGCCAGTAACCCATAGAAATGTATAAGTAGTTGTATGTATATTTGGTTGTATTCTCTCTAAGAATATGGATAACGACATTTCGACATTTGTAAATTACTATTGTTAATCTTGTTAACTTCTTGGGGTCTATGACAAACCGATTTTCTCAAGATGTTTTCCTTCACCGTTTAGGAGGTACTCTTGTTACAACACTGATAGAAGCTGCTCACTTATAGATAATTCCTACCGACCCTCTAGTGGTCTTCATAAGTAAATAATTCTCTTAAAACTCTGTGGATAACGTAGTGGGCTGAAATATAATTAATATGCTTAAGATGTTATAACTGTTAAGTAAAATGTATATTGCGGCTGTTTGTTGTCCCAATAAACAAAATTAAAATTAAAATTACTTTCATATCAAACACTCTTCTAGTAACAATAAAAACGGGGAATGTACCCAAAACTACAAAATCAGAAATAGTATTAAAAAAAGTTAAGTTGCAATAATATTTTATCTGATCCATTATCAGAAAAGGCAAAAACACTACAAATTAGAAATAAACAGGATAATTTTTGTGTGTCCTGATCCTCAAATCCGAATTCCGTGTTTCATACTTTAATTTAGATTTTATACGTGTTTTTATGTTAGTAGGGTTAATTTTAAAACACGTATAAATTCTAAATTAAAGTATGAAACCTTTCACTTTTCTGTTGACGAAATCAAAAAACATGGACGAAACGAATAGTGTGAAGAAATTACTATAATACGGCGTATTTTTTGAGTATTTGTCCGAAACATTTTGTATGGAAATTTGACTTTAGGATTCCCCTTAATGTAGACATGGACAAACATTTATGTAGCATATTATATTTTTACAGATGGAGGTAGTTTATTATAGGTACCTACCATTATTAAAATTTGTTCATTCTTTAAGGTTATATGTAAGAATTGTATTTATCTTTATTTTAAAATGATATAAGTTACTAATTTTTTTTGGTAAATTAGAAATTGGAGATATTTTGTGGATTAAAAAAAAATGCTCGTTCACTTTGAGACATTTTGATGTTCACTTTCGAAAGCTCAGTAATTTGACCATCAACAGTGCTCTTGAAATCGTATTATTCAAATTTTGGGTTTTTCATGAATTAATACAGCACTTCGTCATCAATCGATGTCACCATAATTTTATAGGAAATGTTGGTTTTCAAAAGCGCTAAATTACAAATTGTCATAAAAATTTAAACACTTCTAAAGTTTGCTATGAAATAGAGATTTTGTTTGAGAGCATAATACATACTTTTAGATTGGTCCCATAGGAATTTCATCAAAATCAGTCGGAAAAAAATATGTCGTCGAAGTAAACGAAATTGCGTATTTTGCTTCTCTGTAACATTTCAGTGGTGCCTACGGTCACTAGAACAGTCCGATTGAAGTCTGTTGTTGTAAGTTATTGTAAAACCTTTTGAAAATATTAATAGCCCACACAAACTGCTGGTGAAGATTATGGTGATGATGTTGATGTAAGTTCACGTACCTGGAAGTAACGATAATCGATCATTCCATGATAATCATTCTTATTAGCAATTAGAATTATAATTCTCATAATTATAAACACAATGGTCAATCGCGTTGTAATATTTTAATGATGTATTGATTAGATCCAGTTGTTTCTGTAATTAAAATGGGAATGACACTTAACGGTCACAGCTTTATCTAAACAACAAAGTTTATTGCTATTAATACAACGTAAGCCATAGAGCTATTAAAGTACAGAATAACTGTAGTACCTACCTACATTGAAAATACGCCAAAAAGGGATATAAATAAGCTTACTTCTAGTACAGTTTAATTCGATGATAAATTTCGAAACAGAGAAATAATATCGCTAGTATAATAAGATAATGTATAAGAGAGTTATTTGATTATAAGGGGTATTTATAACGCTCACCTCTTACGACACGATACGAGGTGAGCGCGATAAATACCCGTTATAATCAATTAACTATGTGTGATAATCGCGAAAGTCTACGAAAAACTATGTATAAGAGAGTGCCATAGAAATTTAATCACAATCGGTTCAGTAGTTAAGTTTTTAAATCAAAATAACAGAAAAACATATGCCGTCGAAGTAAATTAAATTGCACATTTTGCTTCCCTGTGACTATTTAGTGGTGTTTACGATTACTAAAACGACCCAATTGAAGTCGACTGTTGTACGTTTTTGTACAACCTTGATTATAATATCTATATACAATTTAACTTATAAAACTTAGAACCTATAAGAAACCAAATGGCCGATGTGACTCAAACCTTTCTTATAATCGTCTCCTTGATATTACAATATTTTAATGATAATAGCTCTTACTCATCTATTTTAATGTTTACTTTTGCATCCCGGATCTATATGATAAATGGGGTATTCCATACCTTGAAACAACGTAATAAATGATAAGTCATATAATACAAAGTATGTACTTAAATTATTATTCAGTGCTCACAATGTTGCTATTGAAATAAAGGCAATCGTTTGACCCCCAACGGTGAAGGAAAATGTAGATGATCCGGCTTGTTATTCAGTCCTGCGATGCTCTGTTTAAGTCATAGGCGTTGATATTTTACTATAACTTTATAGTTCGTAAAGTTTAATTTTATGTACTAGCTAGACAGTATGAGTAAAATTGCATTTTAGACCTAGAGCGAAAAAGATATTGCTTATAAAATCTGTCCAAAGAGGTTTATGCCAGAAGTTAAGAACTATTTTCAAATTTAGATATTAGGTCCTTCATAACACCCATAACAGGGTATTATGAGGGGCCTTAACGTAACTATATTAGAATTTCAAATATCGTGGTTACATTAGATGGCTGCCTCTGTTTTTTAATTACGAAATGGTCACTCATTTCAATTTTGTTTAATTTCTCGCAATTAAAATCTTATGTGCATATTATAAATCTCGTTCCTGAAGCCCATTCTACCCTGACCTTTGACTCGAGCTGATAAGTCTTTCATATTTATGCAGCTTATTATTTTTTTATTAATAAATGTTTAGGACATTTCACACAATGCCAGAGTATGGACTTATAGAATACTTAGAAACTTTTTTTTTTATAAATATAGGTATTGAATACATAGAAAACACCCAGGTTCAGGACAAACACCGATATTCATCACACAAATGTTGTCGAACCCGCGACACCGGCGTGGCAGTCCAACACACTTGCCATTCGACCAGCCGTCATCGTCATCTGTCAGTTTAACACAAATTAACATAAAAAAATATCTGCAGACGGATCTTCTCCATGGCCAAGTGGGTACGTCTGTAGTAATTGAATCATTGTAGTATAGGTCGCTTCACAAGTGATAAATGTATATTAGTAGCTGGTAGGCATGGAAAGTATACCCAGTAACATGTTATTTATCATCATATATGAATAACGGTGTTCCTATAGAACACCAAGTTTGACAGTATCAAACCAAATGGATGCGGAATAACTGACCGAAAATTTTCAGACACCCTGTCAATAAAAATGAAATATCTCAATTTTCAAATAATGTTTGTTACTTTTAACGATGTAGTTTTATTGACAATGATTAAGCCTAGTAGTTTTAACATATAATAAATATTTAGACCTGTTACTTCTCTTTTAAATTAGCAAATTTTAGCAATTGACAAAGTCACCGGTGATTTCACTGTGACAAAATGAAATCATTTCACCATGTGACAATGAAATAATAGTAGTTATCTATTCCATGCCTAGTAGCTGGTGTCCCCGGCGCGGGGGAAGTCGGGGAAAGTTTATACTTTACAAAAACTGAAAACCGGATTGCCAAAATATTATCGCCATATTTGATTTTTGACAATAGAAATTTAATTCTATGACCAAAATGAATCTTGAGATACCTCATTTAGCTCAAAGCATAGCTTGATTACCTAATACCCCTCACCAGTCTTAATTAATTTCTCAGCAATTCTATTTATTTGTGCATGTCTGAATTAGATTAGATTACATTTTTATATTGTAATAATTTTGAAATTGGCACTAAAGATGTAAGTACACGTATATGTAAAATTAAATGGAAGGTACTCACTACCAAGACACAAGTTGTTTTTCAGCTTACTTTGGTAGGGAGAGCTTTCTTTCAAGTGTATGTACTATAATTTATATAAATAAATTTTTACTTTATTGCATTTTTTTTTATTTTCCGAAATAAATGTCAAAGAGGATCAATCTGGTTTGATTTTTGCTTATCTAATGATGAAAATCCTTGAAATTTACTTTGAACTTGCTCTTATTCAATCAAGTAATGACTTAATGAGACATTATTTATTAGATAAATTTAAATAATTAAGTATAAGAGACTTCTTACTACAGGTTTTTTAAAGAAAAAAATCACATTAAAATACATTAAATAATGCATTAGCCCCGCTATTCTCTTATCTGTCATTTTGTAGTTACTAAAAATTCTGAATACACAGATACAACGTTGTACATTATAATATTTACCTAATATTTAAGATATAAAAAAACCATGCATCTGCATTGCCAATTTAAGTTTTTATTTAGTAATTAAAAAAAATGTTGTTTATAGACCAAAAATTGTGAGGCTGAAACTGCAGAACTGATTTCATTAAAATTTGTTATGGGAGTAATTTATGAACTAGAAAAGAAAAATATCAAGGTTAATTTGTATCCCGATACCACTCAGTAAATCCTTGACCAGTTTTATGAGAAGCTAAAATTAAATATGTATCAAATAAAATCTAAATAAATCATGAAAAATCAAATGGTCAATTTTTTTATCGTTCTATAGATGTTTATATTATTTTTAGTAAATTTTAATAAATAAGTATGTATTTTAACTATTTTCTCACCGATAGTACCTTAGCGGAAAACACCGCACATCCTCGCTTTTCAACCGGATGCTAATGAATACAAGCAAGTAATTGGTTTAAATACTTATTTATCTCATTATGTTAAATATAATTGACATAACGACATTGTTTTTGCTAATAGCAAGGCTCTGCAACTTACATTAAACATATCTCTTTATCTATAAGGTTGAGACGTAGAAAATGTATAAAACTTTATTTTTATGTAAACAAGTGATGAGACGAGTTAGGCGCTCTCTGGATGGTTAGAGATCACGCACGCCTGCCCATGAGCAGAACAGTGCTACTAAGACTTTGATGCATAAACCGGTGCTTCTTCTTATCATATCACTAGATCTTTCGAACCAGTGTGGTGAAAGGATTGCAAGAGCGCTTCGAAGAGGCTCATTTCGTGCACATAAAAATAATATATAATAATAAAACGGTACAACACTGCTATAGCACTTAAATCCACTTTGAGAAATTTTGTCTCGAAAGCCGAGTAATTTAACTAGCCACAGTTTCCTTTAAACCCAAAGACAGTAATAAGTTTTATTTTTACAACTAGCATAAGCATAATCAGCCTATAATGTTCCCACTGCTGGGACTCAGGCCTACTCTCGGCAGGAGAGTGAATGGGTCTTAATCCATCACGCGGACCCAATGCGGATTGGTGGATGTCGCATGCCATAGAACATTTTTTTTTTTTTCTGTCCGTTGACATGCCGGTTTCCTCACGATGTTTTCCTTCACCGTTGCAAGAACGTAGGGTGCATACATAGATTTTTTCGACCGAAAAAACCCATTTACGCATGACTGCCACTGGGATTCGAACCCGCGATCATCAGATCGCAAGGCAAGGGCCTCATCCACACGGCCACCACGTCCTCAAATTCACGTAATTTTACAACTAATTACTAACTAAATGCCAAAACTGTAATTATATTTATTTGCTAGAACATATATTTTTTAATATGTAAGTGTTTTTTTTATTAAAAAAAATAGGGAATTGTGTACAGTTTTATTTATTAATGTAACTATAAACAAGTTATATTAGCATTAAAAATTTGAAAAAATTACTATAATAATGCTATGTAGGATTTTGAATTTTGAAAACATAGCACTAATATTACAATACGTATTAACACTAATCTTTCTTTTAATAATATACTTACATAATAAAATGGAAAACTTATAAATACAATTAGTTTGTCTGTCTGTTGATGACGTCACAATGTCCCAAAATGTACGGCTTAAATAAATCCGGTTTGAGTAAAATGGATGAAAGCTTATTGCGATGTGATACAATTAATGGTGTTCCGTAGGTCATTTTGTTCGAAATGAAATGAAAATAAATGCAAAGAAATGAACAGAAATGATATTGAGTAAAATAAATTAAAGGACACGAAAAAAAATGAAAATAAATTAAAAATTGTTTGTTTGCTAGAACAGGAGTGAGGACGTGGTGGCCGAGACCCTTGCCTTGTGATCCGATGGTCGCGGGTTCGAATCCGGGTGGCAGTCATGCGTGTATGGGTTTTTTCGGTCAGTTGAACTAAAGTTAAGTTAATTAAAACCTTTGTTTAGAAATTAAGCGGATTTATTACTAAATATATTTATATTATTTGTTAATATTATAATTTTTAGGTTATTGACATTGAACTAGGTAATTTGTAGGTAATGATTATTATAATTGTAGGCTCATTTTGTTTTACTTTGCATGCGATTATTTTACTGGACATTGTTATTCAAACTTAAATTTTATGTTATTTTTAGATACATTGATCGAGATCGAGATTATGAGCAACTTAAGCCATAACTATAAATTAAGAAAAAAATTGTATACTGTATCCTTCAGTGAAGTATGTGACTCTACATTAAACCTACATTCATAAGACCAGTCTGTAATCTAACCATACTTGAGACAAATAAATAATTCATTCATTCATTCATTCATATTAGATTTGCTGATTAATACTTTCTAAATATAAACTTAATCTGACAAGTATTCGCGCTTATACGTCTATGTTACTATCATTTAATATAAGAGGAATTTTAAGTGATTTATAAGTATAAGTAAATTCCTACAATACATTTAATATTGGCACGAAACCTTGACCTACCACGCAGAATAATAATTGCGAACCGTTTTCGCCTCAGGCCCGCCGAACCCTAAATATCAAACAATACCAAATAATAAGCTCTCCAAAATAGAAGATTTGCATTGTACGTTTCAATATAGTTGATAGCTGATACATTTACGTAAAATTTTATAATTTTTAATTAGTTGGAAAAGATACGTATAGCTATGAATAGTATCAGTCTATCTATAGTACAGATGAGATTAGGTAGATTTATGCCTACTTGCACGAAACTGTCAAAGTGCCTAAGCAATTACTTTTCTTGCTCGCCAGTTCTTCCAAACTTCTTCACGGTCCAAATTCAGACCGTTAAGAACTGTCAAGTTAAGTTATTGCTTAGGAACTTTGATAGTTTGGTGCAAGTCGGTATTAAACTCTTTATTGTGGAGAAATATAGGTACTTATTAAAACAAAAACTTATACTAAAGCATCCAAAAATCATAGAGGTTAAAATGGGCGGCCTTATTGCTAAAAGTGATTTTTTTTCCAGGCAACTTTAGGATGGAGAAAAGTAGTACTTTTTGTGCTTTGTACTTATTGTTTTATTTACTTTTAGTAAATAAAACAATTGTTTGCACTTCACACAACTCCATTTAGCCTTATCTTAAACTAAGCTGTGCTTATACTTTAGGAACCAGATAGCTTCTTCTTCATATTATCGTGTCACCAGTTTTTTCGAACCAGGGAGGTGAAAGGATAACAAGTGCGCCTCGAAGAGGCTCCTTTCGTGCACTTGACACATGTTTTCCGAACTTTTTAGGTTCTATGACATGCCGATTTCCTCACGATATTTTCCTTCAGCGTTAAGCACGTGTTTTAATGCACACGTAGATTTTTTGAACAGAACAATCCATTGGTGTACGACCGGGTTCAAACCAACTTCGGACCGAAAGTCGCGGCATTCGGCCATCACGGCTTTTCTACCAGATAACTAATAGAATACTAATATGTAAGTTTACTTATTTTTTGTAAATACATACATAGGAAAAAATCCAGCCTGATGTTTGACCTGAAGCAGAATCGAAGCTGCGAAAGTCGCGTGACAGTCCAACACACCGATCACTCAATCATTCGTATCGTATAATGAAATCTGAACCAATTTTTCTATTAAAATAGATGTTTTTTCAGCTATCAACTTACTTGAAAAAACCGACCTTGGGCTAATACGCACACCTACGGGGTTCTTAACTTTTCTCGACTTAGAAACAGTTTTATAGCAAATTCTTATGTTTTATGAAACTACTTAATAGCTTTAGAATGGTCATAAATATAGATTTACCTATAGAAATATGTAGTTCAAAACACGTTTATGTATTGGCCTCAATTTAAAATAAAATCATTTTTTTCAATTATAAACAAAAAAAAATATAGAGTATTAATCGTCTTACATAACTTATTTAACTTTCATAAAACTCAATAATTTTGGTATAAATGTTAATTTTAACAGTAGGTATTTCCAATTTTACAAATAATTTTGAAAATAACTACAAGTCTAAAACAATCTAACTTCGCCTAATCTAAGTACATACCCCTTGTAGTTATAATATAAATTAATATGTACTTTAGCCATGTAAATTACTAATTAACGTGAATTTAATTATATATATTTCAGTGCACAAAAGGATCCTCTTCGAGGCGCACTCGAAATCCTTTCACCACACTGGTTCGAAAGAACTAAGTGACGCGATAAAAAGAGGAAGAAGATTATATTTCCAAAATTTAAAATAACTACTTTCTTTGACGTGACTACGTCTAATAAATCGATGAACGCCGGCTGCATGCACGAAAACGTTGGCGTCATTGTCCGGTAACGCTCATTGTCCCGTTACGCTGTCAATGTTTTGTTAAGGCGTTGTCACGTTAAACTATCGTATGTAAACCAACTTTACAGACAACCAATTTTTTTTTGCTTTTTCTTTTTTTTTGCTATTTATTCAAATGGCACCTTGAATAGCACCTCGAATGCCATGTCGAATGGCACCGATGTTTCAAGCAATGACATAAGCCTATATCAATTTAAGTAAAGGACAATAGTTACGCCTTAATTATGAATAATAATTACTAGTAATTTCTTGGTCTTAATCTAAATACATATGAGTTAGGTACCATAACTTTAAATGATGATCTAACTTATTTATGTGCATATAGTTTTAAATAATCATAAATAAAAAAATGGACATTTCACACAACGCCATCTAGCCCCGAACTAAGCAGAGCTTGTACTATGGGAAACAGATAACTGATACATAAATATTTTTTACTATCAGTTATATATATATCTATACTACCCTATCGATAAGGGGCATCCTCAAATCTGAATTCCATACAAATTTTTTCGGACAAATACTCAAAAGGTACGCCGTCCATGTTTTTTGATTTCGTGAACAAAAAAAGTGAAAGGTTTCATACTTTAATTTAGATTTTATACGTGTTTTAAAATTAACCCTACTAACTTAAAAACACGTATAAAATCTAAATTAAAGTATGAAACATTTCACTTTTTTTGTTCACGAAATCAAAAAACATGGACAAAACGAATAGTGTGAAGAATTTACTTGTATATATATTTATTTGTAATATATTTGTCCGAAACATTTTGTATGGAATTCGGATTTGAGGATTACCCTTAAGCACTGTAGTTTTTAATCACCAGAAAAAAATACGCATAATAAGTTGCCGTTACTGAACACGGATATGGCAAAAAACTTGAAAATATTAAGAAGTTTTTTTTTTTATTTTATAAAAATTGGAAAACTGTTACCGTTAGTCGTTTTCCTTTGGCCTTGCATGATTTGGTACCTATCATCGATAGTAATTTAAGTTTCATTCGTCGTTTGGCAAACCCGGGTACCTAGCTCGAGCCAGCTCGCCGCAGCTCGGCTCGGGCGCCGCTCTCGCGCCGCTGTCACTCGCACATTTTGTAGAAACCCAAAATTCAGACTGCACAGATACAACGTAGTACCCCTTCTGCATTGCCCATTTAAGTTTTTTTGGTACTTAATAAAAAAAAATAAAAAAAAAATCACAAAACGCCACCTAGCCCAAAACTAAGCATAGCTTGTGCTATGGGAACCAGATAACTGATAAGTACAATACATAAATACTTTTTTTTTTAATACATTATAATACTTAGAAAACACATTGAGTTCGATTTTCATCACACAAGTTTTCCGTCCTGAAGCGGGAATTGAACCCGCGATACTCAGCGTAGCAGTCCAATGCACTTGCCACTCGACCATCTGTGTCGTCAAACCTCTGACACCGAAGTTTCTATTACAAGATCTAAAGCTGTTTTCCATGTATGGCATTTAAAAGCTATTTATTACTGTAATAATATCAAGCTCTTATAAATGGACTCAATTTAAAATAGATTTAATATAAAGGTGAAGCGCACGATTATCCTTAGGAAATAATATTTTGAAAAGTAAATTTTCAAGGTAAACAGTATTATGTAATTTTTATAGTTCTACCGATTATCATTTCATACTTAACTTGTTGACTTGCAACTTCAATAACAACACACAAAGTCACTCTATACTTAAAGGTTTGCTGGAAGAAAACTCTTTTAAGGGCTCGCCTATACACCACCAATTTTTAATTACCAAAAAAGCGAGAGCAGAAAAGTGCGTGCCATATAGTGCCATATAGTGTTCAGTAACAGTAACTGATTATGCGTATTTTTTTTCTGGTGCTAAAAAATTTACGGTGTATGCCTTTTATTAATTATTACTATAAATAATCTAAGAACTTCGTTTGCGTTGCGAATTATCAAAGTTCCTTTTTAGACGTGGCTCCACTTCTTGAGGAATATACCTACCCTCGAAATTTCAACGTCTACGTCTAGCGCAGCGGTTTGGCATGTACGTTTTAACCTTTTATATTGATGTTAATGTACAGTCGGCTCTGTAATGGTCTTTACACCCAGCTTACGTCAGTTTTCTCCTGTAATTAAACCACTCGCACAAACACATGATGTGTATGTGTGTGAGTAACCTACTGATGTGATTAATAGTAGATTATGCACTAAGGGGATAAAGCAGTGTCTTATGTCTCGGGTGGCATATTGAACCCTGAGCTAACGAGGGACTCAGTTATGTAGAGTCCTGAGTGACGCGAGGGGTTCAAGCTACTCAAGACTAAGACAGGCTTTATCCCAGAGGAGCATGCTCTACTTTTCTCACCTTCTGCGAGGCAATAAAAATCCAGGGCTCCGAACTAAGCAGCCAACACCGTCTTTTGTTTAAAATCTTTGTAGTCGCGCCTCTTTTCTTTTTTTTATGAGTGGCCAGTTCAATTTTAGAACAAACCTTTTTTACAATGCCATATGGGCGTTCTTTTACTTAGAGTTTTCCACGAGTTTCCACACGAATTTGACGTTCCAAATTCAAATCACATTACTACCCTTGGGAGTTTCATACAACATTACCTCCCTTGGTAGGTAATGCTTTGCTTTACCTTGATGATAGCATGATATGTAATTGGATATTGTCGAGCAGGTGGTGTGAAAACAAAATTATGGACTAATCACAGGAGAACACCGGGGCGTAAGCTGGGTGTAAAGATCATTACAGAGCCGACTGTACATTAGAATTGCGCCAAAAGAGGGATCTAATTTGGCTAGCTTCTAATACATTTTGGTCCGATGCTAATTTTCTAGACAGAGGAGGAACAGCCGATAGTATAATATTATAGTTAACAATTACTAGGCTTATAAATAGGTTAATAAAACTCCATCGTAAGACGTAACAAAAATTATTTGAAAATTGAGATATTTCATTTTTATTGATAAGGTGTCTGAAATTTTGTTTTGTTCCTGTTTAGACTCCATCTGGCTTTGATACTGTCTATCTGGTGGTCTGGTGTTCTATAGGAACACGTTATTCATCTATGGAATTGAACACATTTTTGCACAGCCTAAACATCATTTAACAAGCATTCCATAGCTGGCTTTTCCATTTCCGGTTTAACCGGAAGTATTAACATATTATAACAAGCTAATAAAAAAATTATATTAACAAAAGATTAGATTCACCAAATCTATGTTAAATCTAACCTCAGATCAAAGGTTATGTGTAGGAGTGCCATCCATACAAAACATGGACTTAAATATTAAGGTATATTAAACTTTATTATTATAGGTATAAATTGCATTTTCGTTTGAGTTTTGTAAGGTATACATAAGTCTAAGATAAGTACCTACATTAGTGCACGAAAGGAGCCTCTTTCGAGGCGCACTTAAAATCCTTTCACCACACTGGTTCGAAAGAACTAAGTATGCTGTTTTTAAACCAAACCTTTTGGTATTATTTATGCTGGCGATTTGAGAGTATGTGTTTTGAGTTTTGAAAGTACAGTGTCTAGGGCTGAAAACGTTTTTACTGATTTCCGCAGGCAATTGAACACCACCTACCTTTGATTTGAACTGCAGTTCCTGGATGTTGGTTTGGTGGCAGGTCCTGTGGACTCGCATGTCCAGGTCCGAAAAGTCTTTGGAAAAGCACACAGCACGGCTATGAACCCGCGACACTTCACTCGTATTAAAATGTTGAGATGCAGATTTGGCACGGCCTTAATTGGAGGGAAAATCGACGGATTTTGAGTAGAACGTCCACACGCAACCGATCACAATGACTCCCGCCAATGCACTCGAGAGCCTCGAGCTCTTCACGTTCGGGCGGTGATTTACCAAACTACCCTCAAAATAACAATAGAAACGCAACAGACACGATGAGAAAAAAAAATGAAATCTATTTTTACATAAATTTATGAATAGCATAATATACACCACCAATTTTTAACGACCATAAAAAAAAATGGGCAATGCAGAAGGGGTACTTCATCGTATCTGTGCAGTCAGAATTTTGGGTTTCTACAAAATGTGCGAGTGACAGCGGCGCGAGTGCGGCGCCCGAGCCGAGCTGCGGCGAGCTGGCTCGAGCTAGGTACCCGGGTTTGCCTAACGATGAATAAAACTTAAATTATTTATCAATGATGGGTACCGCCTGACGCAAATCCGGTAACAGTTATCTAACTACAACGTCACGTCAAATTACTACTAGCTTCAGTACCCTTAAAATCGGGACACAGTAATGCTGTCACATTACCATCCATATGAAATCATTATTGCTCCTTCCAACGGTGACTATGTCATTTGATAATTTTATCATAAAGATTAGTGCACAGTATTCTCATAGTGTCTGTTATGATTAAACGTTATGCAAATTGTGTACATTGTATGCAAAGGTTATGTGTAGTACACACTTACATACATAGGTTAGGGCGGGCTTAACATCTGCTTACATTTATATTAATAGAAGTCGTCTGCACTATGATAGCTTTGTCCAAAATTTTCTAAATGATAAATTATAAAAATAATCTGCTAAATTTAATTGAGAGGATATCGACCCTTCGAGTATCAAATGTCGTAAAAGCCAAAATACGACTTTTGGGAAACGCAAAAAAACTAAAATGGTCAAACTTATTTTCTATGTAGTTTCTTTGTTTTATAACTATATTCAAACCAGTAAGATAAATCCTTGTAGTTCTGAGTTCTCTCTATTTATTTAAGCCTGAAATACTTAGCTATTGCAGTTTAGAAGTTAGATGGCTTGTACTAAAAAAAACTATCATATTAATTATTTCTACAAAATAGTACCTAAAAACCTAAGAAAGCTCTGTATTATTTTACTGTACATGTATGCATTTATACAACAATTTGTTATGCAGTATTAGACTACTTACACTTGGCGATTGTGTGATGGAGGCACTGCGCTTTGGCGCTGCGTTACACGATTACTCAGTAACGAAAAAGGTCACAAACTTGATGTTAATACAGTGATTCCTAGAGGATGTCATTTAAAAAAAAATGATAGAAATACGAAAGGTGAAACATTTTTCGCTAGTTATTATTTTTCAAAACGGTCCTCATAAAACCTATTTTACATCCATCCTTCGAATTTAGATAATATTTAATGTTATTATTTATACTATTGAGAAGGTAATAACAGTACTTAAATAAATGGAAAAGTATTTCTAATACTTTTAATACTTTAATAGTTAAACGATGTTTTATCATGTCTCGTTCATGTCGGTTACTTCTGAGCGACTCAAATCTATATCTTACCCCTGGGAAAAGGTGTGTAATTGCGCTATCACTGTCTTGCAATTCAGCCGCAATCTTTTCTGAAATTTTTACCCGATTGCCAAGGAAGGATTATGTTTTTCGCGCGTATCTTGTATGTATGTATGGTATGTATGTAAATTTCTGGGTTACCTCGTATCTTCCAAACGGCTGGATGGATTTTGACAGTTAAGGTATCGTAGATTCGTCTCAAACACCCAAAGAGTTTTAAAAAAAAGTCAAAATGGCGGATTTTTGGAGCTAAATAGTAAGTCGTTAATATTTTTTTGTTTACCAAACACATCGAGTAGGTGTAGTCTTTCATCAAAATGAAAGTATTTTACAGGAGATTACAAAAAAATATATAAGTTATATCACAGAGTACTTAGATATACCCAAGTTATATGTTTAAATTTAATTTGGAATCATGAATTGACAATGAATTTCGCAGTCGGGTTTTCAGTTTTTTTAAACTTTAAGCTTTTTACTTATCGTCTAAACTAAAAATTAATGAGTTATCTATTGAAAACGTCACGGTTTTTAAGATGACGCATATGAACGTACCACCTTTAAACCACAGACAAGGAAGTACAATTAAAAAAAACTTAAATAGAAGTGGCATAGAAACTATACAAAATTTTTACAAAGAGTTTATTTTAGTAAATAAAGAGTTGTGATATTTCCGGTTCATCATTAACCATTTGTTGATCTGCGTAATGGGATGGACCTTTGATCGCAATCATTAATCATTATTTTGTGAAGCTGATGGTATTGGTGTTTAGAAATTAGGGTAATGAAGCGCACTTATTTTGAGTTGGTCAGATGCAAATAGATTTTGATTTCGATATATCGATACAACCATTTAAAAGTATTAATTAAAATTGATAGTTTTCAATATACATGCATGGGACATGTGTTGCGGAGGGATGAATGTCATGTCACTAGAAGAGTGTAATATGAAAGTAGACGGATAAACGAGTAGACAAAGACCACAGAAAAGATGGATGGACTGTGTGAAAGAGGATATGAACAAAGCAGGCGTGAGTACAGAGATGACGGCTGATAGAGACGAATGGAAGAAGAAGACATGTTGTACCGACCCCACCTGAGTGTGGGATGAGGGCAGATCCTCGCTATGGATGTGAAAAATCTTGTGTATCTCTCGGTTTTGACACCCACTTTATCCTTGTCATATATCCGCCGTCGCCTTTTAGTGCAGTCAAATTAGGTGTGTTTTGAGCAAAGATTGGACATAATTGAACACATTTGTTTTAATTTTTATATAGATCGATTTTAAATGAATTTGCCCCTAACATATATAAATTTCAACCTCCGAAGATGGCTGGATCCGGAGATACCTTCATAAGGCCAAGCTTGATGAGACGTTTGTACACAGTTGGTGCAGTGTGATGTATTTTGTACGACACCATGCTTCACGTTCCCACCAAGTTTCAGCTAAATCCGAAAACGGGAACACCTTTGAATTGTGATAGCAATTACAATTCTTTGGTAGCAGATAAATCTTTGTGGGTCAACTCCTGTTGTTGTGCAATTTGATTATTTTACAATAAAGAGATTTGTATATTTCTCTTACTGATAAAATGCTCGAATAAAATGGCTCGCTTCAGGTCTTTGTTGTACAAATAAGTATTTGAACTTCAACAAAAAGTGTTTAAAATTGTTATACTCAACATTGCACTATGCCTTCCGGTTCATCAAAAAATTATGATGATTTTCATGGATGCGTCAACAATTACAATTAAAATTCCTTTAAATGTCAGGGTGGTGACCGGTTTAAAGATGATTCTAGGCATGGAAATGATTGCTACTTCTATTTCATTGTAACATGGTGATACGATTTCATTTTGTAACAGTGAAATCACCAGTGATTTTGTAACACAATGCTGTTTTCCATCAGTGGCTTTCTTCTTCTTATCGTGTCACCAATTCTTTCAAACCAGTGTGGTGAAAGGATTTTAAGTGCGCCTCAAAGAGGCTCTTTTCGTGCACTTGACACATGTTTTCGAACTTTATGTTATACATCATGCCGGTTTCCTCACGATGTTTTCCTTCACCGTTAAGCTCGTGTTTATAATGATAGGTTCCCATCGAGAAACACCCAAACGAGTAACACTGTTACTCGATGGGAATTTTTTTCCCATCCAGTAACACCCCTCGTCAGGGTATTACTCGTTGGGAATAAAATAATAGAAATGGTGTTACTCGATGGGAACAAAGTGTAACACTTGATTATTTTTAAAGATGATTTAGGTAATATTTCTGACTCGTAAACTGGTGTGTCCTTAGTTCAACCTTCTTAAAGTATTAATTTAAGTAATCACTATAGCGGCGGCACTCTCTTACCTAGTTTCGTTTTTCTTTGGATGTAGTTAAGTGCAGATGCCATTATTATTTATTGAATAAGTGTAACACACCTATGAATGACGAATATAAATATTTAAATGGTTGCATGAATTAAAAAATACATTTGCATATTACATACATTAAGTTGTTCTAATAAAATCAGAATTTAAAATAAAACAAATAATATATACAGGGCGTCCCACGGCTATGCCACATGGAGGGAAAGTACCTTGAATATTGTAGATGGAACATTTTACTGAAAGGACACATTGTTTGACTTTAAAAAATAATTTAAACTGCATTCATATGTTTAAATAATTACATGGTTGAACTGGGAATCGAACCCGTTACACAAGAAAAATAATCATCATGTAGCTTTATCATACCGATCGAAAGGCTTCATCATAAGGATTATTTTTTGCTTAATAACATAGTGTCACAAATAAAAGGAAGACCATGAATTTTAACATTTGATGTGAAATGTTGTTCAGAAAAATGAAAAGCTGACATCGCCGTGAGGACATACAACTTGCATTTTCATAAGTACCTACCTATTACTAATAAATGTACCCACTTGAGAAGTACGCATAATTATGAAAGTGTCCACGAGCTACAAGCAGAACTTGAGTATTATTCTAAATATCCACCACAACAAGATCAAAAAATCGACAGGGAGCGAATTAATCGAAAAAGTGCGACTTTGTATTCAACAGGAAGGGACTCATTTTGAGCATTTGATAAATTGATTAATTTTGTATTCAAAATGTTAAAATTCATGGTCTTCATGGTCATGGTTCTCGATGGGAAAAAAATTCCCATCGAGTAACAGTGTTACTCGTTTGGGTGTTACTGGATGGGAACCCATCTTTTAAATACACTAATAGATTTTTTTAAACATAAAAATTCATTGGTGTACGGGTTAGAACTCACGACCTTCGGATTAAAAGTTGAGGCACCTCGCACTCGAACAACACGGCTTATATCAGTAGCCTTATAAAGTCTCTGAAAGTAACAGGTGTTATGTGTGTTCAGTTTTATACCATGATAAATAACATGTTACTCGGTAAGCATTCCATGGCTAGTTGATTCAATATTTTTTTACCAGCTGCCACCCAGAACAATAAGGTTTATTGTAAAATAATCAAAGTTTTACCAAAATATACAACAGGACTGTTCTAGTGACCGTATATGTCACTGAATAAGTAGTCACAGGGAAGCAAAATACGATTTCGTTTACTTCGACGATAGAGCTACCTATAGATCGTTTGCAACGGTCTATGGGTGGCCCATATGTTTCCTTTTGTAAATTTTGTAACACAGATTGTTGTAGTTAGCTTATGCTGTAATAAATAACTATTTAATGAATTGATGAAATTTCCATGGGACCAATCTGAAGGTATGTCGTCTCAAAAAAAAGATTTTTTCGAAATTTGTTTTTAAGAAGAAGAAAGCTCTGAGCAATAAACCGTTTCATTTTATGAGGTAAATAACATTAAAAAAGATTGGTTGTCTGTAAAGTTAGTTTACGGACGATACTTTAATGTGACTACCAGCGTTACCGGACAATGAGCGTTACCGGAAAATGATAGCGTTACCAATGACGTCAATGTTTTCGTGCATGCAGCCGGCGTTCATCGATTTATTAGACGTACTTATTCATGTCAAAAAATACTGGTTACGCGAGTAGCATCCATTTTTAAACTGACATATCTGTCGAAGTATTTATAGAAAAGAACAGTTCTAAGTAACAAAAACAACAGTTTTATTGATATTCTCAAGAAACAGTGAATAATAGCATTAATTAAATAACGGGAAAGTTAAAAAAACACCTAACGACCGTTAAACATACCATTATTGGGATCCGTTACTCAATTAAATAATCAAATACAATCGTATTTTAAATGTTTTGTTCCAAAATAATTTCAACCTACTGACACAATTTTTATTCAAATATGTATTTAACTGGGTGCTTTTAGCCGCCACATCATTTTTTTTTTAAGACTAATAATCCATTCAAACTAACTGATGCCCGAACTTTGTTTTTACAACCAACTTCAAAAAGGGGTTATCAATTCAGATGAATATTTTTTTATGTTTGTAACCTCAGGACTGTGTTGTTAAATAAACCGATTTGAAATAATCTTTTTTTCTTTTTTATTTAAGAGGATATACTATCAGATTGGTCCTATAGAAATTTCATGAAAATCGGTTCAATACTATGCTTTTGAAATCTAAATTACTCAACAAAAAGCCGTGAATGTGAACAAAATTACGTATTTTGCTTCCCTGTGCCTTGTCAGTGGTGCCTACGGTCACTAGAACAATCCCATTGAAGTCGGTTGTTGTATGTTTTTGTAAAACCTTGATTCAAGATTTTTTTAAATACTCCCATTTCCTAAAGTGCCGCTTAGAGTCAGACTCTACATATAATGTACCTACCTACTCAAACTAGTTGACGTCCAAACTATGTTTTTTCAAAATTATTTGTTAATCAAAATTCTATTCTTAGTAAGCACTTTCAGGTTTACGAACCCACTCAGAAATTCAGTCTAGGTTCAGTGGTTTGGCCTGTGCGTTGTCTGTCAGTCAATTAAGAGGATATGTGAAACTGTCAGAAATGACAGCTGCCGAATTGTAAGACAGTGATAGCGCAATTAGACACCTTACCTCGAGGGAAGAGGTTAGATATAGATTTTTGTCGCTCAAAAGTAACGGACGTAAGCGACAAATGATAGAACATCGTATTGCTTGAAAAGTATTGATTTCATAAAAAAATCCTTTTACATTTATCTAAGTTCTGTGACTCAATAGTATAAAAACAAACCGTAAATATTCTCTAAATTCGGAGGATGGATGTAAATCAGATTTTAAGAGTGCCTATTTCAAAAAATAAATCTATCGAGGAAAGTTTCACCAATCGTGTTTCTGTCTTACATTTATTTAGATTATATCCTCAAGTAATCATTGTATTAACATCAAGTTTGCAAACTATACCGTTACCAAATAAGAATGAAATGCAGCAGCTCCAAATTTTCACATAGCCTCTTAAGACAAAGCCTTTTATATTTATTGATATTTAACATTCTTACAGCCGTGAAAAATTGCATGAAATCCATAAAGTTCAACTTGATAAAATTATTTATTGTTTTGAGTCACTGACATTTAGACAAATTATGCACGGATATCACTCGGTTCTGATGATTCTATTGGTGAGATAATCACAATTGTACCGTATTAATCACACTAATTTCATCACATATGTGATATAAACTTATCACACTTAATCTATGGTGAGTTTGTAAGGAAAAAATATGTTGTATGGCATGTGACAACCCCGCATTGGGTCTGCGTGGTGTATTAAGACCCATTTGCTTTCTTAGCCGAGAGTTATCCTGAGTGCCAGCTGTAGGAACTTAAGGCTAATCCTCAAATCCGAATTCCATACAAAATGTTTCGGACAAATACTCAAAAAGTACGCCGTATTATAGTGATTTCTTAACACCATTCGTTTCGTCCATGTTTTTTAATTTCGTCAACAAAAAAAGTGAAAGGTTTCATACTTTAATTCAGATTTTATACGTGTTTTAAAATTAACCCTACTAACTTACTACCTTATACCTACTATTTATTAATACTCCATAGAAGCCTCTAGTAAAGTTGCCACCACCACCACTTTACAGGGGCATGACTTGACTTAACGACTCTGACTGATGACAAAAATAAACATTATCTCTCCAATTACTTGACACTGGTTATATACACTAAGTATATCTATATAATGTGGAGTCAAAACCGAAGAATATAAATATCTTCAGTTTTTCGTAGACTTTCGCGATTATCACAAATAGTTATTTGATTGTAACGGGTATTTATTATTAAAACGAGGTGAGCGTGATAAGTACTCGTTACAATCAAACAAGTCATCAAACGTCAAATTTGACAGGAATAATTTGACAGCTTCGTCTAAAACATCTTTCTAACCTTGGCATTAAGACTGCTCAAAATAAGATGTATGAATATAAATATCACATTCTTGCCAGGTCGTTTGGAGGCTTCCGACTCGGCTTATAAATGTTACTGTTATAGCCGCGACCGACCACTTAATATGCTGCATAATCGTAAAAAAACGCGAGCGAGCCTTACAGTAGTCGTTTATACTATGTAACATCTGACATCTCATTTAAATGTGGAAATATTCTATTTACTTCATTTTTCTGAGGTTGGTATTGGTACCATCTGATGCCTAACTTCCTTCTACACACTTCCGCTAAAGATAAAGATAATATATTTGCCAAAACACAAGTACAATATATGGTCTTAATTAAATTGGTGTCCTAAGTATGTTCTACCTTTAGTTTAAGGTGTGCAAATTTTAAATTATTATTATGCAATTATTTAATAGAAAAGAGAGTTTAAATACATGTATTTCCATATGAGTTTATATAAATTAAGTTTATGTAACTATATGTTTGTGTCCCTGTCATTAAATAATTCGTTTACTGAATAGAAACATTTTTCAACCAGCCAGTTTTTCAATTTTACAGAAAATAAGGTACCATTTAATTTAATTTAAACTAGTTGGTAACTTATTAAAAACCTCGCAGCACGTAACCTGTTTGACATTGTGTTTGTCCTAATGTGTATCTAGGAAGGCGCTGCATTTCATGAAGTCACTGTCATAAATTGACAGAAAGCGAGAGTGAAAATGTAACAAATAAAAAAAAAATCGTTAAAAATGTCATATCTGAAAGGGACAAATTCTTCAAATGCATAATTTTGAAAAAAAAAAAAATTTAATTCTGAAAAGGACGAATTTTTGTGATAACATATGCTGGATAATCAAGGTTTTATTTCAATATCATGATTTTGAAATCGAAATAACTGAAAAAAAGTCACTGTAGTGAACAAAGTTGCGTATTTTGCTGCCCTGTGACTTTTCAGTGGTGCCTACGGTCACTAGAACCACAGAGGACTAAGATATACACAACTAGAACGGTCCGATTGAAGTCGGGTGTTGTATGTTTTTTGTAAAACCTTAATAATTACGTGAGCTTTTTTAGCTGTAATGTACCATTTACAAGTGAATGCTCAAATTTATCAGCGTCATAACGCTCTATTTGTCAGAGTCGAGTCTGTCGCTAGGCGCCTCCGCCCACGCAAATTCATCCGACCGAATCAATTTTCCGCCCACGCGTCTTAGCACTTTTTGCAAGAATGTCGTCCTTGGGCGGTTTTAAACTAGCGTTTTCTTACACGCGTATACTGGTGTTTTGGCACACGCGCGGCTTCGAAAGCCGAACGCGCGTATACGGGTCTACATAGATGTTAAGGGCGCTTTCAAATTAGAAGCGCGAGGAAGCGCCACGGTGGCGCCGCAGTGGTGCTTCTACTTTTCATACAATATCTAGACGCACCGCACGCCTCTTATTTGAAGGCGCCCTTATACCTAGATCACACGTACCGAGTACTCGGATGAGCGCACTGTCTCGTATAAAAATAGCGCCGAGTGCTCGGCTAAGCGAGTGACGGAAGCTTTCACTGTCTCGGCCGAGTAACATTTTAATGGCTTATTCCTCCATGATTCCATTGTTCTTCATTTCCCAATGGGTCCATGAAAAATATTACTATTGTCTCGGCCGAGTACTCGGTACGTATGATCAAGGCATTACGCTCGGCTTGTTGGTGGCGAGTGTCAGTAACTGAGAGCAGTTCAGTTTTACTAACGAATTTTTTTCGCGCGTATTCGAGCGGATAAGTACTTGCGTAACATCAAAAGCCCGTGTACGCGCGTGCACCGGCGTTTACTCTCGGTTTTTTTCTAGCGAATTTCAGTAGTATGAGGCGTCTCTTGCGGCTTTTTACGCGTACACGCGCTTCAAAAAACAAGTTACGCGCACCGAAAACGCTCGTCTGAAACCGTTCGTACTCATTTGATATAGAAATTAGGACATTTTTGCAAATGCATTTTTGCAAGTAGGTGGGTAATTGTCACTGTCACACTTTGTATGACACTTCACACTTAGTTATAACGAGATATTTTTGAATATATGTATTTGATTCGATACTTAATCACACCGAAACGCCTAAACCGATTAGTCGAGTTCCCACGGCTGGATGGATATCACAAGACATACACCATTTTGTTGATGTGAAAACATATTTCCTCTAGCTTTTTGGCAATTTGTGGCAGTGATTTTGTGAAATGCAACGGAAGTGTAATACTGAAATGTCTTTCTTTATTATTCTTTCTTGTAAAGTAGATTTCAACATTGGTCATTGGTGAGATCAAAGTACAAGCTAAATGAATTAGCCAGCAAAATGAAACGTTATGATTATAAAGCGTCGATGACACTTAAGTTTTTTTGCACGCTGGTTGTTGGCGTTTTAAAACCTAGCGTGTGAGCTAGTTCTTTCGAACTTGTGTGGTGAAAGGATTTCAAGTGCGCCTCAAAGCCTCCTTTCGTGCACTTGACACATGTCTTCGAACTGTTTAGGTTCTATAACATGCCGGTTTCCTCACGATGTTTTCCTTTACCGTTGAGCACGTGTTTTAGTGCACACATAGATTTTTTGAACAGAAAAATCTATTGGTGTAAGACCGGGTTCGAACCCATCATCCTCATACATCTCCATAATACACAGAGGTTAGCTGGAAGAGAATGCTAACTAGCATTAAGTTCGCCTATGTACTTGTTTTTTACTTTGTGCAATAAAGCATTTTCTATCTATCTATCTAACCCACGACCTTCGGATCGATAGTCGAGGCTTGTCCCACTCAGCCAACACGGCTTTTTATAAGATAAGTTCCCTAGTTTAGGTTACCTATTTAAAATTTAACTTAATGACGCATAGGGAAAGACATTTCATGGTCAAGGTTTGTGGTCATTAAATATAAATAAGTAGGTGTGATGGCTTTTGAGAACTCATGACTAAATAAAGCTAGGTCTAAATATTTTCTCTTCTAAACTAAATGATTCATAATTGATTGATTCAGGCGTTACTTTGCGGAAATCCATAAATATTAACAAATAGTTTAAATATATTTAGTTATAAATCCGCTTAATTTCCAAACAAAGGTTTCAAAAGTTAAGTTAAGGGTAATCCTCAAATCCGAGTTCCATAGAAAAATGTTTCGGACAAATACTCAAAATGTACGCCGTATTATAGTAATTTCTACACACTATTCGTTTCGTCTATGTTTTTTGATTTAGATTTTATACGTGATTTTAAGTTAGTAGGGTTAATTTTAAAAGACGTATAAAATCTAAATTAAAGTATGAAACCTTTCACTTTTTTTGTTCGCGAAATCAAAAAACATAGAGGAAACGAATAGTGTGTAAAAATTACTATAATACAGCGTACTTTTTGAGTATTTGTCCGAATAATTTTCGTATGGAATTCGGATTTGAGGATGCGTTAAGGTTGGTAACAAATATTAAGTTAATTAAAACCTTTGTTTGGAAACTAAGCGGATTTATTACTAAATATATTTATACTAAGTATTTGTTAATAAATGATTCATTTATTTTAGGTGGGCGGTACCTACTACACATTTATTCTTTACTTAGATGACACGGATGGTCGAGTTGTGGAGAGTCAAGTGTGTTGGACTGCTGTGGGTTCGATTCCTGCTTCAGGCCAAGCACGAGTGTCGAGTGGCAAGTGCATTAGACTGCCACACCCAGTGTCGCGGGTTCGATTCCCGCTTCGAGACAAGCATTTGTGTGATAAACATCGGTGTCTGTTATATACTTTTTTTTTAGTAAATACATACATAGGATACATTCTATGTATCCTATGTATGTATTTACTAAAAAAAGTATATAAGTATTGTGCGGTTTTTAAACCAAACCTTTTGAGATTTATTATGCTGGCGATTTTAGAATACGTGTTTTGAGTTTTGAAAGTACAGTGTCTAGGGTTGAAAACGTTTCTACTGATTTTCGAAGGGAATTGAACACCACCTACCTTATGAACTGCAGCTCCTGGCTTATTGGTTTGGTGGCAAGGTCCTGTGGACTCGCACGGCGAGTCCAGGTTCAAAAAGTCTTTGTAAAAGCACACAGCACGGCTATGAACCCGCGACACTTCGCTCGTATTAAAATGTTGAGATGCAGATTTGGCACGGCCAAAATTGGAGGGATAATCGACGGATTTTGAGTAGAACGTCCACACGCAACCGATCACAATGACTCCCGCTAATGCACTCGAGAGCCTCGAGCTCTTCACGTTCGGGCAGGCTAGGCGGTGATTTACCAAACTACCCTCAAAATAACAATAGAAACGCAACAGTATTGTATCAGTTATCTGGTTCCCACAGTACAAGCTCTGCTTAGTTTGGAGCTAGATGGCGTTATGTAAAATTTCCAAAAATACTAATTTATAGGTACATTATAGTAGATTATGCACTAAGGGGATAAAGCAGTGTCTTATGTTGCGGGTGGTATATTGAACCCTGAGCTAACGAGGGACTCAGTTATGCAGAGTCCTGAGTGACGCGAGGGGTTCAAGCTGCCCAAGACGAAGACAGGCTTTATCCCAGAGGAGCATACTCTACTTTTCACACCTTCTGCGAGGCAATAAAAAGCCAGGGCTCCGAACTCAGCAGCCAACACCGTCTTTTGTTTCACAATCGTTAAAGGCGCGCCTTTTTTTTTTTATGAGTGGCCAGTTCGATTTTAGAACATACCTTTTTAAAATGCCATATGGGCGCTATAGTACGATGACACACGGCTTTTTTTATACGCTACATACCAGCGACTTTTCTTGTAGCGTGTAAAGTCGCCCAGTGTCATCGGCGTTTTTACAATCTGCGTGTTGACAATCCTTCCCGACAGCTAATACGCTCACACGCTAGCTTTTAAAAACGCTAACAATCAGCGTGTAAAAAGCCTGTGTCATCGAAGCTTAAATTAACTACCAGACATTTTTGGCGCGTTATTTATGTACTACGATTAAAAACTTTAAGTAATATTTACTTTTATGCCTGTGTCTTTATATTTACATACATAACATTTATATATTTATACAAAGTCGGTTCGGTTTAGTAGATTATGCGTGGTTAAGCTTCATTCTTTCAATCTTTCGCATTTGGTGTTGGGCAGTAATTTAAGGCCCAGAATCCTACGCGCTTCTATCTCGCTTGCACATTTGTACATTTTTAAAGATATAAATTGACTGAGTATATATTGCAAAAAAGTGGAGCTGTGAATTTGTTACTACATATACGTATGTATATTTTTTTATTGTACTCGTATAAGTCTGGGAAAGTGCTCTTCGAGTCAAGGATTTAAATTTATTACGGTTTTAAAATGATTCATATTTGAGATTTCATAATATTTAAAGCATATTAGTCACGCCGTAAATCCTGTATCAATATTTCAAAATATTTTGAAATCCCAGTCATTTTACAAAGTACAGATCTTTAAAGGAGAACACGGTAATGCCAACTCAAAATTCTTAAAAATACATAAACCCATTGATGAATAACTGTGTTCCTATAGAACACCAAGATGGACAGTATCAGACTAAAATGGATGCGGAGTACAGGACAGAAAATTTTCAGATACCCTGTCAATAAAAATGAAATATCTCTATTTTAAAATTATGTTTCTTACTTTTTACAATGTAGTTTTATTATCAATGAAAAAGCCTAGTAATTTTAATATATAATAGTTATTTAGACCTGTTACTTCTCTTTTTTGAAAATTTGCATCGGACCAGAATGTACTAGAAGTTAGCCAATGTGGCTCCCTTTTCTTGGTCGCATTTTCAATGTTTTAATACATTGTGTTTCTGTTCTTTAATAAGTACTTCTGTGCATAAACCTCATTGACTTTGAATAGGTAATACTTGTTTTAATGTAAACATGGGACGAGACGAGCTAAGCGCTCTCCTGATGGCAAGAGATCACGCCTGCTCATGACCAGAACAGTGCTACACAGGACTTTGATCCACATAGGCCGGTGCAACATTGATATTAGCGGTCGTCCACATTAAGACATTTTGATAGTCAGTCTCAAAACCAGTCATGTACAAATTGACTTTTACCCCACACCATTATATAATATTATTTATTCTTTGCCATTATGTAGCGTCCCCTGCAGAATTCCGTCTAGATGAAATCATTACTGTGTTCCGGTTTGAAGGACATATATAAAATATATATGTCCTTCAAACCTTTAAATATATATGTCGGTTGTATATAAAATTGCCGGACTTTCAAAACTGATCATCAAAACGTTTCTAATGGAACTAGCGCTCAAGCGGTGTAGCTACAAAACATGTGTCAAGTGCACAAAAGGTGCCTCTCCGAGGCGCACTTGAAATCCTTTCACCACACTGGTTCGAAAGAACTAGTGACACGATAAGAAGAAGAAGCAGTGTAGCTCTGGCTTATATGATTCAAAGTCCTGTGTAGCACTGATCTGATCATGCAGGCGTGATCTCTTACCATAAGGAGAGTGCATAGATCGTCTCGTCACTTCTTTATAAAAAAACATTCATCAAAACGTTCAACTCCTCTTTTTCTGAAGTCGGTTGAAAATTCTAGAAGTTTCAAGACGCAAGGTCATATGCCACGTGAAGTTAGAAGGTCGACCTAATAACTTAAAAAGTGATGTTTATTGCAAAATATGCCTATTGGACCAATTAATTACCATCGCCTTTTAAATCAATTAATTGTTACTGGGAGAGTGGAGAATTAGTTTATATTGGATGTGACTAGATTTGGAAACTGAGCTCTACTACTTAACTCTATCACAAAATAAAGGTTTTACAAAAACATACAACAGCCGACTTCAATCGGACTGTTCTAGTGACCGTAGGCACCACTGACAAGTCACAGAGAGGCTAAATACGTAATATTGTTTACTTCCTATATTTTTTACGATTATATTTACCTACTACCTATATTTTTCTGAGGTTGAAACCCTCTGACAGCCAACTTTTTGTTACAGACTTTCGTCCCTTTTCACGAAATCATGAGTAGGAGTAGGAAAGCGTGAGGAAAAAATGTTACACAAAAAAAAATGGGTGAATAAAATTTAAAGGCACACCATTGACGACATTTTGTAACAGCTAAGAAATAAAAAAAAATAACGAAATATAATGCAAATAATGTTAGCATGTAATAAATTATCCTGTTAATAAAAACTTCAAATAATATATGAAAAAAAAACTTGATTATTTTAATAATACCTATAAAAAATCAAAGTTTGCCTGCAACATGTCTATTGTTACAGTCCACAGATCCGGAGTGATGTCGCAACTGTGGAGCGGCATTGGAGATATTGTTTTAATATTATAATTTAAAAACATATCGTTTAGATTACGCCATCTTGGATTTAGATTGGATTTGTGAATGGAGTCGAACCATAAAAACTTAAATGGGCAATGCAGAATACTACGTTATATCTGTGCAGTCAGAATTTTGGGTTTCTACAAAATGTGCGAGTGACAGCGGCGCGAGAGCGGCGCCCGAGCCGAGGTTCTGCGAGCTGGCTCGAGCTAGGTGCTCGGGTTTCCCAAACGATGAATAAAACTTAAATTATTTATCAATGATGGGTACCGCCTGACGCAAGGCCATAGGAAAACGACTAAAAGTAACAGTTATCCAATTTTTATCACATATTAAAAAAAATGGACTTAATTTTTCCAGTTTTTTTGCCATATCTGTGTTCAGTAACGGCAACTGATTATGCTTATTTTTTTGATCTGGTGATTAAAAATTTACGGTGTATGTTTTTTATTTATGTTTAAGTTTATGGTGTGCGCCACTGAACCCGATCCTCGTCTTTTTTTGCCAGCTATAAGGTCCTCGTGATGGCATAAGATAATAATATTTCAAAAAAGTTCTTATTTTTTTTTTGATTTTATTTTATTTATTGAACACCAACACAGTATACACTAATACATTTTTTGGTTACATGATACATATCTCAGGCCAAGTGCCACTGCAATTATAGGTGAAAACGACATGCAAGAGGTAATTGAGCGAGTAACTTAGTGAAATAAAATTAATATTACAAATTATATAAAACTTTGAGCAAAATGTTAGTTACAAATCATATTTATAAAATTAACACAAAGAATTATAGTAAGAAAACAAAAAAAAATCTTACACTATGGTACATGGTATATACTCGTATTAACTATGAAATAAAAAAGATATACAATATACCAGAAACTTACACACCTACAGGGACGTATAAATGTCTGCCGCTAGTTAGCTTCGTAAGTAAGGTATACCGCCTATTCTGTTAGTAAAGTAAGATAAAATCGAGATACGTAAAATTTTCAATGTTCTTGTCAAGATACGGCAATTTCAAAAGCTATCCTGAGCACAAAAAATCAGAAAATCGACTTTTTTCCAGATACCGCCTTTTGGCTTACGAGGGCAGTACTTAGGTAATAGCTGAGATAGGACCCCATTATCTTGGAGATATATATATATGATAATAAAATGTATGTAAGTATTGATCAGAGGGCTGGCAGCTATCTGGGCCAAAGAATAAGCCTTGCTATACAAAGAGGCAATGCAGCCGGTATCCTCGGCACGCTGCCATCGGGTATCGAGTTGGAGCAGTTGAGCTACCTATAGATCGTTTGCAACGGTCTATGGGTGGCCCAATTGTTTCCTTTTGTAAATTTTGTAATATATATAGATTGTAGTAGTTAGCTTATGCTGTAATTAAAAAACTTTTTATTTACACCCTCACGATAATATATTCTATTGTTAGGTATTTTACCACAATATCATATGTACATTTTCACACCACCTGCTCGACAATGTCCAATTACATATCACGCTATCATCAAGGTAAAGCAAAGCATTACCTACCAAGGGAGGTAATGTTGTATGAAACTCCCAAGGGTTGTAATGTGATTTGGATTTGGAACGTCAAATTCGCGTGCAAACTCGTGGAAAACTCTAAGTAAAAGAACGCCCATATGGCATTGTAAAAAGGTTTGTTCTAAAATCAAACTGGCCACTCATAAAAAAAAGAAAAAAGGCGCGACTTCAAAGATTGTGAAACAAAAGACGGTGTTTGCTGCTGAGTTCGGAGCCCTGGCTTTTTATTGCCTCGCAGAAGGTGTGAAAAGTAGAGTATGCTCCTCTGGGATAAAGCCTGTCTTCGTCTTGGGTAGCTTGAACCCCTCGCGTCACTCAGCAGGACTCTACATAACTCTCTCGCTTCGCTCAGGAGTTAACTGGGTCCCTCGTTAGCTCAGGGTTCAATATGCCACCCGCGACATAAGACACTGCTTTATCCCCTTAGTGCATAATCTACTATTATGTTCACTTGTACTGTAAGTAGGTAATAAATGTAAGTAGTTAAGTTTTTAGTATTAGATTATTTATTATCATCTCGTGTATCTCTCTGATAATAAACATATTTCTTTCTTTCTTTCTTTCTACTTACACATGAGAGGCTGGATCATTTTTCCCTTATTTACCCCATATCTCTGATCTGACACCGTGGGGTCAGATGAAATTCTCGCATACTTGAATTTGTATTCATTTATTGCCTCCATGTACATAGCATAATAGCATAGCATAGCATAATCAGCCTATAATGTTCCCACTGCTGGGACTCAGGCCTACTCTCGGCAGGAGAGCGAATGGGTCTTAATCCACCACGCGGACCCAATGCGGATTGGTGGATGTCACATGCCATAGAACTTTTTTTTCTGTCCTCTGACATGCCGGTTTCCTCACGATGTTTTCCTTCGCCGTTGCGAGAACGTGGGATGGATACATAGATTTTTTTGACCGAAAAAACTCATTTACGCATGACTGCCACCGGGATTCGAACCCGCGACCATCAGATCGCAAGGCAAGGGCCTCATCCACTCGGCCATCACGTCCTCGTTGAGGACGTGATGGCCATGTACAGACAGCGTCATAGATAAGTATCCCCCCTGCATTATAATACCCAGCTTCAAATCCCTTTATATTACCGTCGCGATGAATGTAGAAGTTTTGCCTTTAAAAAATAGATTATTTTTGTATAATCGTATGTAAGCCTAAAATAATTTTAATTATTATTATTTTTTAAAGGACTTATAGCTGGGTGTCTTGTGCAAGGAGGATACTTATCTCTGAAGCTGTCTGTACATACAGGTAAGTATTTTAGGTGTTAAGTGGTAGTTACAGACTAGGTATAGTACATGGACCCTGTCAGGGCGAATGCAACATGGTATTTCTGAGTTCGATTATATCAAAGGGTTATGTGGTCTGGGTCTACTTACACCGGAGCGGCACGAAAGGATCCTATTCGAGGCGCATTTGTAATACTTTCACCATACTGGTTCGAAAGAACTAGTGACACGATAAGAAGAAGATGACCGGAGCGGCTGGGTCATTTTTTCCCAACTAACCCCATATGACCTGACACTGTGGGATCAGATGAGATTCACACCTACAACACTGGAGCACAACTGGGTATTTTTTTCTCAACCGCCCCCATATGACCTTACCTTGGAGCCAAATGGGATACTCACCCAGTTAATTACACCAAAGCGGCTGGGTAATTTTTCCCAACCACAACCCCCATGTGATTTAACCGTGGGGTCAGATGAGATAATCACTTACTTACACTGGAGTACAATCCTTGCATACAATGGAGTAGAGCTGGGTATTTTTTTCCCAACCGCCCCCATGTGACCTTAACCGTGGGGCCAGATGGGAATGGGGACAACATGTGGCTGGATGGGAAAACATCACAGAGGCCATGGATCTCAAAAACAGCCTTACAACATCACCGTGACGGATAATCCAATTCCACGCGCGCCTTATTTAATCTTATTATGGTAATGCAGAATACATTGTAGGACTATGCGATAAGCTATATTAATATTTTGCTGACGGGAGTACAGGTGGTAAGAAAAGTCCTTTTTATAAAAAATATAAAAACTGACTTCAATGCACTTCAAAACGATATTTTTCAGATCAACAAATTATATAAATATATTGAGTAATAAATCCGCTTAATTTCTAAACAAAGGTTTTAATTAACTTAACTTTAGTTCAACTAAACCAAAGAGTCAACGAACAGAAAACCAAAGTTTAAAGATACGACACGTGTTTCGCCTCTACACGAGGCATCATCAGGAGGTGTGGACTCGCCGAAGTTTGAAACGAGAGTGAATAAACAACGTTGCCCGGCCCGTATTTATGGGTATAAATACGGGCCGGGCAACGTTGGGTAACGTAACAAAGTAACGCCTGAATCAATCAATTAAGATATTTTTCAGGTTGTTTCAGGTGGTGAGAAAAGACCTATTTAACAGAAAATAAAAAAAAAATGATTTCAATGGACTTCAACACGATATTTTTCAGACTATGGGCAATAAGCTATCTAAATATTTAAAAAAAAATTGTCTGTAAAGTTGGTATACGGACGATAGTTTAATGTGACAACGTCATAACAAAACATTGATGAAATGGTTGCTTACTTTTATAAAATTGACAGCATAACGGGACAATGAGCGTTACCGGACAATGACGTCAACGTTTCCGTGAATGCAGCCGGCGTTCATCGATTTATTAGACGTAGTCACGTCACAATCCGTGTTCAATTGGGACTGAAATTACCGTAAACACCACTGAAAAGTAACAGGAAAGCAAAATACGGATTACCGTTTACTTGAATGAAATATTTTTACTGTTAGGTATTTTGATTTAAAAATTAAATTAATAAACCAATTTTAATGACAAAATCTTCGAGGCGCACTTGAAATCCTTTCACCACACTGGTTCGAAAGAACTAGTGACACGATAAGAAGAAGAATTACTTAATTTAAACTATATCGTGTTTTGTGTACAATACAGAATTACAGAATTATAGAAGAATAATGAAATTAAATGCTTACGGTCCAACTATGGATAAATAATCGAGGTTTTGAAAAAAATCTATGTATACAACCGACTTCGATTGGCCTGTTCTAGTGACCGTTAACACCATTGAATAGTCACAAAAGGAACCTAAATACGCAATTTCATTTATTTCGACGACTAATTATTTCAGTTATTTTGATTTAAAAACTAAACTACTGAACCGATTTTGATTCAAGATTCAAGATTCAAGATTTTTATTCGCCAGTACATAGTATACATAGATGAAATTTCTATGGGACCAAACTGAAAGTAGGTATATCTTGTCAGACAAGACGTTTTGTAAACAACAAAGTTTTGAGGTACCAAACATTAGAAAACATAGTTATTTGATTATAACGGGTATTTATCGCACTCACCTCGTATGTTTTTAACGACCAAAATGAGGGAAGTTCCCTCATTTCACCGCGACGGTAGCTCCAATACGCCAGTCGACCCGTGACCACGGCTGTTGCAATACAGTCGAAACGTCGGGACACAAAAACATACGAGGTGAGCGCGATAAATACCCGTTATAATCTAATAACTAGGTGTGATAATCGCGAAAGCCTACGAAAAACTATTAGAAAACATCCTGTTTTTGAAGTCCGTTGAAAAAAAAATTGCTTATTACTTTTCGCCTCGTCTGCCCTCAAATTCCTTTGTTCAAAAGGTCAAGTCGAGACATCCTATTAAAATATGTCGAACGATTTCTTCGACTGCACCATTAAGATTTTTTTTTGCAAATTGAAATCTTACTTATAAGAGTACATTCACGATCCTTTGAGGTCATAGGTTTGAATCGCGAAGGTCGGGTTTTTGAGCAGCTTAAAAACTTTGACACCAATATAAAACAGAGACGCCTTTCAAAGCGGAACACAGTAATTATTTCACTGCATGTATGTATCGTGTTAAAATACTTTTTCGAGATCTATTACTTGAAAATTGTTTTTACCTAATTAAAGTATAGAAACACAATGTAGTACATTGAAAATGCAACCAATAAAAGAAGCAACATTGGCTAACTTCCAGCACATTTTGGTCCGATGCTAATGTTCGAAAAAGAGAAGTAACAGGGCTAGATAAATATTATATGTTAAAACTACTAGGCTTACAAAAAGAACAAACATTATTTGAAAATGGAGATATTTAATATTTATTGATAAGGTGTCTGAAATTTTTTGGTACTATCTTACGACTCCATTTTGGTTTGTTAATGTCCATCTTGGTGTTCTATAGGGACACCGTTATTCATCTATGTAGGTACATAGGTACTTTAACTGTTTCCGGTTTGATCAGGGGATTTCGTATCATCGCTTATTTACATAAAAAAAATGTTATGCAAGATTCAAACTTACTTAAGACCGATTAAATAATTAATTCTCCCGATCCCATGGAGAATGGGCAGGCCCTTGGTGTGGGACGCTACATGCGTAGACACTTTGACACCTTCTCATTTGCCAGGGACGCAAGTTAGGGCTGGTGCGGCGGCAAACTCTGCTGAAGATCTCAAGCGGCGTAAATATGTAGGTCTTGATAGGTTGTACATGTTTGAGCCCTTTGGGGTCGAGACCCTAGGTCCATGGGGAATGGGAGCCTTCCGCGTTTTTAAAATTTTGTCAGAGCGTCTGGTCGAAGCGACGCGTGATCAGAGGGCTGGCAGCTATCTGGGCCAAAGAATAAGCCTTGCTATACAAAGAGGCAATGCAGCCAGTATCCTCGGCACGCTGCCATCGGGTATCGAGTTGGAACAGTTGAGCTACCTATAGATCGTTTGCAATGGTCTATGGGTGGCCCAATTGTTTCCTTTTGTAAATTTTGTAATATACCTATATATAGATTGTAGTAGTTAGCTTAAGACCGATTAATCGTAATAAGGTATATGCTTCATCCCGGAAATAAAGACAATAAAATTGTAAAAACGCAATTAAGGTGTCAAAGATTGATTCCAATTTATTTCCTATCAATTTAAATATTTAATCTGGTTTATAGATTCAAGTGAGTTGGATTTGTGAGCTCAAACGTTAATTAGTTTATTGGGAATCGATAAAATATCGGTACGAACTTGCCTAAGACCCACGACTTCGTTTTTGTTGTGAAATAAGCAAAAACCCTTTTATATAATTATGGTAAGTATGTATGTATATCATTTGCTCAATACTTACTTACCTAGCTACTAATGGTCGCAAAGCTAAAAGTATCTACTCTGTAGGTATTTAATACTATGTACGCATGACGAGTATTCAGATGTATAAATAGTTCAGTACAGAAGTAAACAGTGGAAAGGTAGGTAGTGTAAAATAAATAGAAAATTATGTTACCTTGGTGTCAGATGAGGGTAGACCGATGAGCATGACCTCATAGTCACTGCGTGACGTCTCGTATGACTCAGCATCGTCCAGCATGATGCGAGGATGAAGACATCGACACGACGACCATGTTGCGATGTGCGACGGTTATGAAGATGAGAACACGAAGACCCGGTGTGATGCTTTGTAGATTGGATCGATATAACTAGATATATGCATAGTCTCGGTCAGACCATGTAACTTCCCTAATTATCTGAGCACCTAAAAGTGAGAACATACTGAACATATCATCAGAACTGGTCAGGCGTTGTAGTAATCTGGGTTGGGGTTAAAACCCCACGAATGACCTCCAACCTCCTCTTATTAGTCATTCCTTTACCTCACAACATCATGTAAATGTCCCTATTTAAACCTAAAGCTTCTTAAACCTAAAGTGTCACATGAGACCGGTCACTCAACAGACCAGTAACGCAACTGAGTGTAGCATAACTGTGTATCACCTGATAGATCAGTCTAAGGCAGTGATAAACCTGTGTAACGTAATTCGCTTGAGGATATATATAAAATACGCCACTAATAATACCACGTATTTCATCCGAGGAAACGTATGTACGTACTTACATTCTAAGACACAACGCACATAGAAACACAATAATCTTATAGATAGCGATATGTGTGGACGGTATTACTACCGAACACGTTATTAGAAATCAACGATAACATAGAACTTATAATGTAAGACAACAAAATATAATAGTAATTACAACAGTGATGAACGGCATCCATTACCGAACACGTTATTATAGGTATTTATAGTAAACCGCGACCTACCGTGAGATACAGATGCGTACCTACTACGCTTGCATCTATAGTACTTAAATGTATCGTGAGTACTTTGTTCTAAACCACATACATACCCGAGCTCAAAACGCTATAGCAATCCTTTTACACGCTATTATCTAGAATATGCCGGTGAACACGTGAATAACATGATTATGGGAAAATTATACATGTAAGACCTGTTAAGAATTAATATCTAGCACTCACCAAATATCCTGAACTGCAAACACTGAGCACTGAACACTGGCCTGATAATTCTACGAACAAAACCCATCGAGAACTGACTACGGCATTATAATCTACCCACTAGACTGGCACGGGTCTACCGACGCTTGCCGCTCGCGACAGACTGGCGCCGAGGCTTGTTACCACTCAAAGTGGTCGGCCGGTGTTGCTATATTTACATTAACATCTACAATTCTACGCGTGTATATTCACACTAAAATGACACCCTATGAAGCCTTGTCTTTCTCTCGCTACAAAATGATAATCGCGATGACGTTTCGCGACAAAAGTCTACCCGTTTTTCCCAATATCTGGGAAAAAAAGTTATGCCCTATTTTTTTTAAAAGTACCTACGAATAATAAGTATTATATTTTAAATCTCTACAAAATGCACTGGTAATTTTATTTTAAATAGGTACCTACCCTTTTTTTGTAAATAAATAAAACTTCATTACTTATCTTTCCATTTTCATTTCCTTCGCTTATGTTAAACATATCAAAACAGCATAATAGTTTACCATAGATGAATAACGGTGTTCCCTATAGAACACCGAGATGGACAGTTCCAAACCAATAGGGATGCGGTATACAGGACCGAAAATTTTCAGACACCCTGTCAATAAAAATGAAATACTTATCTCTATTTTCAAATAATGTTTGTTACTTTTTACGATGTAGGTAGGTAGGTAGTTTTATTGACAATGAAAAAGCTTGAGTAGCAGTTTTAACATTATAATATTAGATATTTAGACCTGATAATTCTCTTTTTCGAAAATTAGCAACGGACCAGAATGTACTAGAAGTTAGCCACTGTGGCTCCGTTTTCTTGGTCGCATTTTCAATGTACTACATTTTGTTTCTATAAAACATTTTGTGAGGTTGTAGCAACAAGTGCACCGCTCTACTTTTTGAAATTTAATAATTTTAAATAAGTGGAGCGTAGAATTTGTTGCTCAGTTAATGTATATCTTCAAAAATGTACGAATGTGCGAGCCAGACAGTGGCGTGCGGGATTCTGAACCTTAATAGAATTACTTACTAAATATTCTGAAATTGAAACCTTCCTGAAACCAACTCACTTGTATCGTAAGATACTTTACATAAAACAATATAATTTCAATACCTATTGTGTAGTCAATAGATTAGTACTTACTTACTCAATTGTAACATAATTATGCAGTTATTATGATTTGTAACTAGATAGGTAGGTACAAAGCAAATGTACAGTCAGCTGCACATACATTTTACACTCCCAAGCTTATACATTTATATCATGCTCTGACTACATTAAATTTAAAATGCTTGCGTGCACTTTTATTTGAAAAATTAAGCGTACCTAATATAAATGTGAAAGCTTGGGAGTGTATACTACTCGAGCGAGTGAACATGCCACTGGCTGCCACTCTCGCTCGGCACTTGCTGCGTCCCCCGCCCCCCGCGCGGCGCCCCCCGCGTTTGTTCTTCCTCTAATTGCTCTGCCTTATCATCACTTATCATCACCAAGTATTGCAGGACCTCTTCTCTATCAACATTATCCAATTCCACGCTGTACTTTGCACAAACGTCATTCGAGCCAGGTGTCATGTTCATTCGCCCGAGTAGTACATGTTGGTGCACTGGCAGCTGTAGTTACCTACCGTTGGGAGACATCCCCTGCAGGATTCTGTCCAGATGAATATAAGTCTTTCAGTGTAAGAATGCACACCTCACCAATATCACTAATAGAAAGTCGTGTTGGCCGAGACACCTCCCGCCTCGACTTCCGATCCGAAGGTCGTGGGTTCGAACCCGGCCGTACACCAATGGATATTTCTGTTCAAAAATTCTGTGTGATTAAAACACAACATAATCGGTTCAGTAGTTTAGTTTTTAAATTAAAATAACTGAAAAAAATTGCCGTCGAAGTAAACGAAATTGCGTATTTTGCTTCCCTGTGTCTTTTCAGTGGTGTTTACGGTCACTAGAACAGTCAAAATATTATTTATAGGTATTATTATAAATAACAAAAAAGTTTTTCATGTATTATCTACTATTTATTTAAATATTTCATATTTATAACACAACTAAGTAAATAAGGCACATTAAATAATTGTTCTTACAAATTACTTTAAATTCAGAGTTTTACTTATATTTATTCAACGGTTTTTTTTAGAATAACTTTTGAAATTATGCGCCCCATTACCCTTACTTCTGAATGTTTTTTTTTTTATTTACTGGGAAATATTAAAATACCTGTATTTGTGTCAATAATGTTTAATTGAATTTTTTTATGGTCAGCTATTATCATAAAATTTTGAATATTAAAATTTTGTAATATTTGTAGTTACAAAATATGAGTTACATTACATTTGTGTACTTGTAATAGGAGACCACACCTTTCAAGTTGCAAGTCTCTACGTTCAGCCGTTTCGGCTATTAGCGAGTTACGACAGTTGAATAAATATCATTAGTAAAATTATTTTAAATCTACACAATATTTTGCAAAACGGCTACTTCTTATGGCTAGTTATTTTTTAAAAAAATTTACAAAATATAAAAAAAAAAAACTCAAAATGTTAAAAAACCGACAATTTAAAGAACATTTTGAATAACAAAGGAATGTAATGTAAAAAAAATACAAAGTGGCTTAACTTATTTAAAATATACAGGGTGTTAGTTAATGTGATGTAAATTTAATAAAAAAAATACTATAAACATTCTAAGTTATCAGATCTATTTATTTCAGAATCTAGTATTAAAAAAATGAATGTAAAACAAAGAGCACCGTGCATTTAAAAAAAAAATATCACCATTTATGTAAATATTTCATTCAAATATCATGCGAAGCTTAAAACTATTATTTTTTATACAGAGTGATGTTAATTCTAATTTCGCAACACCCTGTAGCAGTCTTTATTTACAATATATTTCAGTATCACAAGCCTATGCGAAATATAACATGCTTAAATTAACTTAATGAAATTAAAATTTAAGTAATTAAAGTATTTTTGCAAAACACCGCGTTTCTTTTAGTTGGAAACATATTTTTTTTATTGCTTAATTATATAAAAAAATCCAAAATAAAAATTTTGAGATTATTAATGAAATTCAGAATTTAATTTTATTTATGGTACCTATTTATTTATGTGAGTATTATTTTTTAATTAACCACTTAAAATATCTGGGTTTATTAAGCTTAATAAAAAAACTTAAATAATGGTATGTATTCAACAACGGGCGCTAGTGAATTGCAAAAAAACTAAGTAGCTACCAAAAAGACACTTACTATAATTACCAATAAGGCTTAAAATAAGGAAATTATATTTTTAAATAGATAGGCACTTACTTAAAAAAATATTATTTTGTCTATTTTAGAGTTTTAGGCCAAATTGTTTATGCTTTCAAATTTTGGTATTCTGACATCAAAATTGTTTAAAAAAAAACATTTACTTTACATAAGAAATGAAGATGAAATATTTTCAAGAAATTTTCCAAATTAACATGTATTTTAAGCATTTAGGTTTCACCTTATGAAAGATTAATGTTTAATAAATTGAAATAAAGTAAATAAGAAATTAAATGAAAATATATTTTTATTTAATTTCATTTATTATATTCAGATACAATTTTTTTTACAAATCGTTTTGAATTAACGATAATTTTAATTTAGATATTCGTAAATTGAAAGCGTTAATTCATGGTTTTAAATATTTGATCTTAAAACTAACGATGGGATTCAAACCTGCTATTGATTTAGGAAACATAATTCTGCCCGTTAAACACATCTCGTTCAACCCAAAAGCTTTTAAAAACACACGTTTTCAATTTCAAGTTTTTAACCCTATTTCGTTCAACCTACATATCTTTCAACTTAGTTTTAAACAACTTATGAATTGCGTATTTGCTCAAACATTGATAATAATTAGCAAACTATCACATCTTTCTACCCATTATCACTCCATTCCCCTTTCAACCCACTTCCCGTTTCAACCCATTCTACTTTCAACAACTAATTTATTATCTTTTCAACCCACTTCCCGTTTCAATCCATTCTACTTTCAACAACTATTTATTATCTTTTCAACCCACAATACTTTTAAACCTAGCTTTCAATAACTACCCATTCTTTTTTCAACCCATTTTGAAGCTATCTTTTAACGACTAGGTACCCATTCTTCTTTCAACCCACAATGCTTTTCAACCAAAATTGCAACTACTCCCCATTCTTCTTTAAACCCACAATACTATTCGAGCAAAATTGCAAAAACTACCCATTCTTCTTTCAACCCACAATACTTTTCAACGAATTTTCAACCTAGCTTTCAAAAACTACCCATTTTTTTTAAACCCACTATACTTTTCAACCAACTTTTCAATAACTACCAATTCTTCGTTCAACCCACAATCCTTTTCAACCCACTAAATCTTTCAACCTAGCTTTCAACAACTTCACCCGTTTATTCAAAGCATTCTTATACCCGCTTCGATCAACTGCAGATCTTATTCTTCTAGAATTAATTCTTTCTTCGAATAACTGGTAATAATTCGGTGTTGGTGTGTCAACCAGGTTGGATGGGTGACCGCCATCTTGGTTGAACCGAACCGCCATGTTTTGTATGAAATGGTTGAACATGGCTGTTTCCGTGAACCATTCTAGGAAGTATTGGTTCTGTTTTGAAGATGTGCTTTTTATGAAGGCTTCTTTCTGTAAAATTAAATAGATATTAGTGAATATTTGAACGAAAGAAGTGAAGATCTCAGAGTCTTTGACCGGACGAAATAGTCTTTGACCGAACGAAATGAAAGTCTCAAGAGTCTGGAACGAAAGAAGTAAAGATCTTAGAGTCTTTGATCGAATGAAGCAAAGGTTTCAGAGTATATGATCGAAAGAAGTAAAGGTCTCAGAGTCTTAGACCGAACGAAGTGAAGATTTAAGAGTCTTTTGACCGAACAAAATGAAGATCTTGGAATCTTCGACCGAACGAAATGACAGTATCAGTCTTTGACCGAACGAAATGAAGGTCGCATAGTCTTTGACCGAACGAAATGAAAGTCTCAGAGTCTAGATAATAAACCAATAAGCGTTTGTTCGTATGTATGTATGTTTGTTTGATTGTCCGACGAATCGCTAATCCAATTTTCGTGATACTCAGAATGATATCATATTGCATTCCATTAGATGCTATTGTATGAAATCCAACAAAGTCCAACATTTTTATTTATTGTATAGGTTTTTTTATAATATTTAATAATATATTTAATGACTTACGTCAAAGATGACATCTCCTTTCCCCATGTCCCCGTCCTTCAGCACTCCCCGATGGAAGAACCTCCAGAAATCTCCCAAAATGTCCACGAAGAAGCGGAGGAAGGCTTCCGATATCATCACGTTACGGGTGCGGGTGTCGTCTCGTTCCTGGTAGATAAGATAAGATAGGATAAAATAAGATGAAATGAGAAAAGGATAAGATACAATATAATGGAAAATAAGAAGAAGATAAGATAGTATAAAATAACTTAAGGTAAGATAAAAAGAGAAAAGGATAAGATAGGATAACATACAATAGATAAGGATAAGATGAGAAAGTAAAAGTATCTATACGAGTATGTTCCTTTGTTATACATTCTACAGCCTAAATTGGCTGTATTCAATTCAGTTTGTATTCAGAAATTCTGAATACAGCTTAAGCAGCTCGATGGATCTCACAAATATTGATTTAGGATAGTTGAAAGAGTACAGTACCTTATTCTTGATGGCTTCCATCTGCAGCGACGTCTTCAGCGTCTTGTAGCTGTTGGTGGGGAGAATGGTAGCTTCATCCCCCTGGTAACACAGCACTTTGGAGGGGTGGCTGAGATCTATGAACATGCCCTACAAACACAAAGAGGAACATTTTAATTGATAGATAAATAATGATTATTGTACACATATACACCACCAATCTTTAACTACAAAAAAAAAATGGGCAATGCAGACAGGGTACTACGTTGTATCTGTGCAGTCAGAATTTTGAATTTCTACAAAATGACAGTGCAATGAGCTTTTGCGAGCTAGGTACCCGGATTTGCCAAACGATGAATAAAACTTAAATTATCATCAATAAAGGGTACCGCCTGATGCAAATACATAGGAAAACGACTAACGGTAACAGTTATCTATTTTTAATAAAAAAATTGACAAAAAATCTACTTAATTTCTTTTAAGTTTTTTTGCCATATCTGTGTTCAGTAACGACAACTGACTATGTGTATTTTTTTTCTGGTGATTAAAAATTGACCGTGTATAAATTTTGTCGGAATGAACGTCAGAACTCTTCGGGCCTATTCGGAATGCAAGCGCCGCCTTTCGGCGCTCGACGAAGTCTTCGATAAAGCGTTCGGGTCGGCGAGCATCAGTCTTCATACAACAGCCAAGCGGTACAGACCTCTCGTAGAAACTCTCTCGCGTCTCGTGTAGCCCTAGCCTAGCTTACTTTATTCCGCGTGTAATAACAAATTACTGTTATTGTGAATAGACGTGATTGTTAATGTTCCTGTGCATTCATTTCAACCGACACTTACCCACAAGAAACTAGTCTACGATAGTAAATTTACACCATTGCCGACATACAAATTTTTAATTACCAAAAAAACTTTGATCGGAAATACAGAAAGGGTACTACGTTGTATATGTGCAGTCAGAATTTTAAGTTTCTACAAAATGTGCGAGTGACAGCGGGGCGAGTGCGGCGCCCGAGCCGAGATTTTGCAAGCTGGCTCGAGCTAGGTACCCGGGTTTGTCAAACGATGAATAAAACTTAAATTATTATCAATGAAGGGTAGGTTGTTTTTAATCATTTGCGGTGTATATAGAGATGTTTCACTCACCTCCTCGAGAGTGTCGACCCCGCAGGGTGTATGCAGCATGCCCGCCAGGATGGGCAGGGGCGCGTCGACCACGGCGCGGTGGATCTCGGCGGGGACGCACGAGATCAGGGGCTGCTGCCACACGAACGGGTACAACGAGGACTGGAGCGCTTCTAGTAGAGATGATAGGGTGCTGGAGAAGAAATATTTTTTTTTATTATTATCGTAGTGACACGTATTTCTATACACACTCTATGAACGCGTCTCCATACGGAGATGTTATCGTTCATAGAGAGTATATAGAAATACATGGCACAACGATAACATCGCTGCGATTCTCTCGCTCGTGGAGATGGCGCATAAAGGCCTCTACACACCAAAGCTACCGGCTTTTGGCAGCACAGTCCGCCATCTTGGGAAACCAGGCTCCTTTGAATAATCGCATAAAAAACGCTAACCCGTTGGTTTGTGCCGCCCCGGGCCGGCGGCTTTGGTGTGTAGAGGGAATTATATTTTAAGTCAAGCGCCACTTTAAACGGATTTTCCCTGGCGGAAGGCCAGTACATTTAATTTCATTAAATTTCTATTATCGAACACAACCCGCCGATCTTCCGTCGCGGGTAATTTGAATGTGGCGCTAGCCTGGAGTACCGTTATTGCGATTAAAGAATAGCGTTAAACTGAGTGGATTCGCCGCTTATGTTTTGTATTTTGTATCGCGTGTACGCGCGACACGCGAATTTTTGTAGCACGTATACGCCTATAACAGGGCCTGCTATCTTATCTTATCCTATACCTCAGTTTGTCGGCCCATACTATGAGCTTCCAATCTAGCTGCAGGGATCCGAACACTTTCACCAGGAGTCCGGCCCTCAGCGCGTCCAGCAGTGAACAGGACCTGCTATCTTATCTTATCCTATACCTCAGTTTGTCGGCCCGCACTATCAGCTTCCTCTCCAGCAGCAGGGATCCGAACACCTTCACCAAGAGCCCGGCCCCCAAGGAGTCCAGCAGTGAACAGGAACTGCTTTCTTCTGCACGAGGCTCTAATGGCCTTGTTATTGTTTTAATTCTGGAACAAATTGTGTTTTCAGTCATACTAAGCTTAAAACTGTATTTTCACTTCTCATCAAATAAAATTAAAAACCCCGTTTTTTAATCTTTTGCTCAGTCTCGCTTCCTTTACAGCGGTTTTTAAGTTTTTTTTTTGAAGTAAGGGCAGCATTGCATGATAAAAAATATATTTAGAATGCAATGATAGCTCATCGGGATGTGAGAGACATTTGAGTTTCAGGATTCCACCCGGAATTAAAGACAGACAGACAAACAAGAAAAAGACCTAATAAAAAATCGGTAGAATATAATAAATAAATATTTTGGACATTAATTTCACACAGCACCATCTAGCCCCAAACTAAGCAGAGCTTGTATTATGGGAACCAAATAACTGATACAATACTCAAATACTTTTTTTTTTGTTAATACATAGAAAACACCCAGACTCAGGACAAACATTGATATTCATCACACAAATGTTTATCCTGAAGCGGGAATCGAACCCGCGACACCGGCGTGGCAGTCCAACACACTTGCCCCTCGACTGTGAAGTGTGGAATAAGATAAACACTTACCTAATTCCATCCAAACTAAGCATCAGCTCTCTCATACTATTCGTGTTCTCCGGATCATAAAACTTCTCACTATTCCTCCTAATATCCGGCATTGTTTGACACTTTACATTACTTTTATACTTTTCTGTACTCTTTACACCACTTTTACAGTCAATACACTTTACACCGTTACACTTGACACTATCTGCATCAATACTGTCCGTGTTAATCTCACACTTTACACTTTCAGTGCAATTTACACTATTACACAATCCTGTGCAGACACCATTATCACATTTTACACTATTACACACTTCTGTGCACTTTACACTTTTGTCAGTACACTTTGCACATTTACACACTTCAGTGCATATACTTTGTTCAGTGCACTTGGCACTTTTACACACTTCTGTACACTTTATGTCAGGTATGTGACACCTGTCATTACACTTGTCATCTTCAAAGTCCGTAGTGTCTATGGTAAGTGTGATTTCTTCCCCGGGGTTTGGGAAGTCGGATTCGAAGAGCTGTTCCAATATAGCTTGCATTTCTGTATCGGAACCTCCGTGATGGGATTCTATTTCATGTAGCACCTGAAAGAATATATATATATAATTACAGTATGTAAGGTAAAACAAGCTTTAAGTTTATTAAAACAGAAAACCCGACTGCCATAATATTAATAATAATAATAATACACTAATATTTATTTATTCAGACACACAAAGATCCATTGCACAGTAAGTACACACAAAAATACAACAAAATAAAGTACACCTATTGTCTACGCGGGACTTACAAAAAAAAGAAAGATTCCTTGCTAGTGGTTTCTATTAAGATAAAAGACAGTAATTTGTACAATCAACGGATCGCTCCCGTGTAGTGTCGTCTGCGTCCGAAAGGCAAGAGGAGGACCGCGACGCTCGTCGCTCGCTCGCCACATCACCCACCCTGGCCCCCGCGGGGTAGGTGTAGAATTGTGCACGCGCAGTGTCGGCGTGGACACCTATCCTATATGAAGACAAAAATGAACGCCCCTCCACTCGCGCGATCAGTAAGTGCTGTTTCCGGATTCGTGTTTTGTTTTTTTGCAGCGCGTGTACGCACCACAAGCCGCGACGAACGCCTCATGCTACTGACACTCGCTAGAAAAAACCGAGCGTAAACGTTGGTATACGCGCGTTTGAAGTTTCGCGAAGACCAATCCACCCGTATACGCGCGAGAAAAAATACGATAGTCTGAAACTGCACTAAAGTAAGGGCGTTGTTATGGTAGCAATGCAAATAGGGCGTGCATTTAAAGACTGAAATATCTCCAATCTATAATTAATAATTGTAGTGACATAGAAATGGACACGTCGATGTTGCTACTTACAATGTTTTTACACAGTTGAACCAAATGGATATTAGTTTAAAAATAAGTTATGATACTCAATTTTATTCGAGTTGACGCATCTGTTAGTTAATCAGATTATTGTCTCCAAGATTGATTGCATTGTAATCAATCAAAAGTTTTTTGACGGAAAATCTTCTGCGGAAGATGCAATATTTGCAAGCAAAGTTAGCACTGACGCTATATTAAATTTACTTATTTATGTTTCGTAGCTGCTGCCTTGATACTTATAGATAGATAATTTTATTTTTTTTGACTACGGCTAATAAACGATGAACGACACCGCGCCCGGCTGCATGCACGAAAACATTAACGTCATTTTCCGGTAACGCTCATTGTCCCGTTACGCTGGTTATAACTTTATACTGGTTATGACTACTAAGTCACGTTAAACTATCGGCCGTAAACCAACTTTACAGACAACCATTTTTTTTTTATTAGAAATTAGGAACTACATAGTAAAATTTTGTTAGGATGCAATTTGCACCCATCGATTGTACACATTGGATAAGAGAATCCTGTTTGCCAGACTCACTATAATAGAGTTTTTATCAACGCTTGAAATCCTTTCACTGCACTGGTTCGAAAGAACTAGTGACACGATAAGAAGAAGACCAAGTCTCACCTTGTAATAGAATCCCGGAGCCCTATATCTGCCTATGATGCAGTAGCACAAAGGCAGGCAAGTTGTAGCGCCCTCTGGTAACACTCGACGGCAATACCTGGAAACCATACAAGTATTATGAGATTAGATTAGAGTTGCAATTTTTTCATGCTAGCTAATTTTTTTTTAATCTTAATCTTACGGAAATTTTTAATTTTCTGTCAGCTAAAGACAAGTATCAACACACATTCAATCGATATTTATATGTCTTTATTTTAGATATAAAGAAAAATAGTTATTTGTCCACCAAGGGTCTGAAGCAAGACATTTTATACAAGATTTTTGTCAGCCCGAGCCGAAGGCGAGGGCGGATATTCAAATAAAGTATAAAATGGGCTTTAGGACCGAGGTACACACAAGATATTTCTGAAAAAACTGTGTTTTTCCATTTGATGATACATACCCGTAGGAGCGCTCGCCTCGCTCGTCCGTGAGTATGAACGAGTAGCATTGTGTGTACTCCGCTTCGGCCGGCCATTCGCCCTTGTCTTGGCTCAGCGTCTCGGGGAATATCAGGTTTTCTATGTGTTGAGGTACTTGTACCTGAAATGATGTTAATTAATGAATGAGTGAATGGTTTATTGTATGATTGAATACTAATTATAAAAAGTTATGCGCTTACCACACGACAGAAGTGAACCTTTTTCAGAACGAGGTTAATAATACGAAATACAAGTATTTTTCACAGAGAGACAGATAGAGATAAGATATACATATATTATCTTATCTTATGAGTGAGTACTACTCACTGTGAAAAATGATATGATATGATACGATTGAAGATCCTAATTAAAATAAAGATAAAGGATGCTAATTTAAACATACATTTTGTTTGCGGTCATAGCATCAACTGAACGATGTCGTTCAGGTAAAAGAAAGCACAGTAGACACACTATCATCTTCATTTAGTAATAATTATACCAGCCAATTTGACCGAAGTAGTAGGTATTACATCCGAGCGTTGGGAGCCCAATCCAATTCACTCCACACGAAACATTGAACAAGTGTGTCTGAAGAAGTTTTCACTTAACAAAATAATAATAAAAAAGGAGTTTGTACTTACCTTGCTTGGAAAGACAGTTTTGACATACGCCTTAGCTGTCATATAATTCATTCCAACCAATAAACACACATTAAACAATCCATTCTCCCGCGGCTCAAACGGAAGCTCAATATCCACACACCCCGCCTTTTCATCTATACTAATGTCAATGTCACTGTCAAACTCATCCTTCATAGACAACACATTTCCGGTTGAATCCGTCAAGTTGAATTTGGAATCAGACTCCATTTTGGCTGTCAAATTGTTCTGCGACGCGCGAAAGCTTTTCCACGATCTGAATGTAGAGTATGGATTGTCTATGGTGTCGCTTTTGAAGGAACAAATGGATGTTTGGTGTCTAACGCGGGTATTTTTGATGTTTTTCGGTTCGAGATAAGCGAGACGGGACGATACACGGCGTACGTAGTTTTTTCTCTTTTCTGTAAGACTTCGGGTTAGTTTTACTGATTCTGGAAAGAAATAATAAAGTTTTTTTTTAATACACCATTGTCACAGAAGTATTAAAGTATAGAAACACAATGTAGTACATTGAAAATATGCCTAGTAAAAGGGAGCCACTTGGGCTAACTTCCAGTACATTTTGGTCCGATGCTAATTTTCGAAAAAGAGAAGTAACAAGGGCTAGATAAATATTATATGTTAAAACTACTAGGCTTTTTCATTGTTAATAAAACTACATCGTAAAAAATACAAACATTTTTTAAAAATGAAGATATTTCATTTTTATAGACATGGTGTCTAAAATTTTTTGGTCCTGTCTTACGATTCCCTTTTGGTTTGATACTGTCCATCTTGTTCTATAGGAACATCGTTATTCATCTATGACCATAGTTTTTTTACACGAGAAGAGGAAGACCAAAGATAAGATGGATGGAGTGTGTGAAAGAGGATATAAACAAAGCAGGCGTGAGTACAGAGATGACGGCTGATAGAGACGAATGGAGGAAGACATGTTGTGCCGACCCCACCTAAGTGTTATAAGGGCAGGGAGATGATGACACCATAGTTTTTTTAATTACGAAAAAAACTTAAATGGACAATGTAGATGTATTTTTGCAGTCAGAATTTTGCATTTAAAAATGACAAGAGTGACAGCGGGGCGAGTGCGCGCCCGGGCCGAGGCTTTGCGAGCTGGCTCGACCTAGGTACCCGGGTTTGACAAACGATGAATAAAACTTAAATTATTATCAATGATGGGAACTGCCTGACGCAAATCCATAGGAAAACGACTAACGGTAACACTTATATCCAATTAATATCATTTTTTCAAGTTTTTTGCCATATCTGTGTTGAGTGCGGCAACTGATTATGCGTTTTTTTTAGTGATTAAAAATTGCGGTGTATAAACATAGGTCGTGACGATCTTAGCGCTCTTCTGATGGTTAGAGATCACACCTGCCCATGACCAGAACAGTGCTAAACAGGAATTTTTATTTTACCTTCACTGGTGGCGCCATCTGATTGATCCGTGGGAAAACTTCCAGGTTTATTTTCCTCCATGTTGCATGCCGCCGTCACCGTCTCGTAGATCTCGTTCATCAGGGCATTCAACTGGAAGGATAAGACAAGATATTGATTAAATAAGATAATGATAATATAAGATAAAGATAGACATACGAAAAAATAATGAAAAATAAAACAAAGATAATATAAAAAATAATTTTAAGGATCACTATCGCCCGTGTATTTACATACATATACAACTAAGTATGTAAAATTTATAACTTGATGTAAGTACGTAATGCATCCGGCATTATAAACTAACGTCAAGTTATAAACTTACGCAAGATTGTAATAGTACATTATGATATAAGTGTGGTAAGTTGAGAATTACAGCCGAGGCGATATTGTTAGCCCGAGCCGTAGGTGAGGGCTACAAGAAAGCAGAGGCTGTAATTATCAAACCGCACGTATGTCATACGACGTTTTATAACACATTTGCGAGGAAATAAATAAGACTTGACGACATTTTCAAATAAAAACAATACAGCGAAAAGAAACAGCGCGCGGAATATTTTTTACTGGTTGTCAAATTAGCGATGCGCGCGCAGCAGCACTTTTTTTTAAAGGCAAAGGCACAAAACAGCCAGTATTATAATAAGGTAAATTAATATTTTTGTGTTTTGCTACATTTAAATGGTTGTAATTTATGGTCTGACATGGCACTCGTGCGTTTTACATTACATTACCGCACTAGTGCGTAATGAGATACAATACGATATTGAAATTGGTGCAATAATAGACCCTTTACGAGCAAATGTGTTATAATAGTACATTATGATATAAGTGCGGTAAGTTGATAATTACAGCCGAGGCGATATTTTTAGCCCGAGCCGTTGGTGAGGGCTACAAGAAAGCAGAGGCTGTAATTATCAAACCGCACGTATGTCATACGACGTTTTATAACAAATTTGCGACTTTATCAAATAAAAAAAATACAGTGAAAAGAAACAACGCGCGGAATAATTTTTACTTGTTCTCAAATTAGCAATGCGCTTTTTTTTAAGGCAAAGGCACAAAAACAGCCGGTATTACTAATAAAGTAAATTAATATTTTTGTGTTTTGTTACATTTAAATGGTTATAATTTATGGTCAATATAATTTAAATTAAAGAATTAAATGTTTATTTATTATAATTTATCTCCCAAAGTTAATTTTCAGAAAATGTTGACCACTTTTCTGACATAAAAACTCTTTGCTAAGATTAAAAAAGTATCGTTCGTTTTAAACGGAGAACCTTGATAAACCTTCCTTTTTGTTCACAACTTAACGGACTATTAGAAATTCCGTTAACTTGTAAACTGGCCTATGTTATAGAAGATTTTGATAGTGTAGACAAATTTTACAAAATAAAATCAGTGATCTTAATGCTGGTACTAATCGGGCGAATTAACATGACACCTGGCTCGAATGAAGTTTGTGCAAAGTACAACGTGGAATTGGATAATCTTTCTAGAGAATAGGTCCTGCAATACTTGGTAATGATAATTCACGATAAGGCTTCGCAATTAGAGGAAAAAGAATCACGGAGGGCGCCGCGCAGGGGCCGGGGAAAGCATCAAGTTCCGAGCGAGTGTCAGTCAGGTGTCAAGTTAATTCGCCCGAGTAGTATAGCCTCAATGATGTTGCCATCTATTAAAAAAATGTTCTGTAATTCTGTAATTCTTTATTGTACACACAAACATATTAGAAGACAAATCATAAAAGAAAAGACATGTACAAAGGCGAGCTTAACCCTAATAAGAGTTTTCTTCCAGCAAACCTTCTGAGGTTAGAGAGAGGCCATGGAAAGTGTGGGGGCGTGTACAGTAATATAAATAATAATGGATAAATTAAGATTATGAAGAAGAAAATATATATTATGTTTGAATAAATATATCTAAATACATATAATAAATACTACTAAGATATATACTAAATAAACTAGAATTAATACCTATACATAAATAAATATTTAAGTATATATATAAATACTATCATAAATACTGAATATATCACAGTGATAAGTAGTGCTCTTTGACTCTGCTTCTGAAAATGTTTAGTGACTGACTGGCTCTAATAGTGTGAGGAAGAGTGTTCCACAGTTGGACAGCATGGACAGTGAATGAATCACCGTAGCAGCGGGAGGAATGAACTGGGGTTCTGAGAAGAAGGGACGTTGTAGATCGGCATGGCTGACCGCGAGGGACAAGATAGTTAAAACGCTCACGGAGGTAAAGAGGAGATAGAGGATTAAAAAGAGTGTATAAAGAAGAGTGACAATATGAAGGTCACGTCGACGTAAACGTCGATTAAAAAAATGTTGAGTATTCCGAGGTGAAACCCTGATTTGATTGGCCTATAGTCTGAAACCACACTTAAGGCCAATCCTCAAATCCGAATTCCATACAAAATGATTCGGACAAATACTCAAAAAGTACGCCGTATTATAGTAATTTCTTCACACTATTCGTTTCGTCCATGTTTTTTGATTTCGTCAACAAAAAAAGTGAAAGGTTTCATACTTTTATTTAGATTTTTATTTTTTTTATTTTTAAGTGATGTTTGTGACCTTAAAGGGAATCCTAAAATCCGAATTCCATACAAAATGTTTCGATTTTATACGTGTTTTAAGATTAACCCTACTAACTTAAAAAACACGTATACAATCTAAATTAAAGTATAAAACCTTTCAGTTTTTTTGTTGACGATATCAAAAAACATGGACGAAACTAATAGTATGAAGAAATTACTATAATACGGCGTACTTTTTGAGTATTTGTCCGAATAACTATCGGGAAAAAACAACACGGGCCAGGCCAGCGCTGGCTTGTCTGAGGACTGGCGCCAGCGTTATTGGCTTCGTCTAAGCCCTGCTTTAGACTGATCGTGCCAGTAGAGAAGCGTGCATTTTTATATTGAAAGATCTCACATGTGATTCAACCAAGAAACTTAATTTTCATCACGTGTATCTCCACGCTACACGTTTTAAAATTATAAGATAGGTTTTTTTGTTTTGACAATATTTATTTTATCTCTATTAAAGTAGAAGATATGACTGTATCGATGAACGCATTACTGAGTTTGAATTGTAAATAAATAAAATGATAAATAATTCATGAATTAACAATCATTGTTACATTAAGGCCTAGAATCCCGCGCGTCGCTATCTCACTCTCACATTTGTACATTTTGAAAGATATAAATTAAATGAGTATAAATTTCATAAAAGTGGAGTGGTGAATTTGTTACTACAACCTCAAGAAATGTTTAAGTTAGTAGGGTTAATTTTAAAACACGTATAAAATCTAAATTAAAGTACCTTTCACTTTTTTTGTTGACGAAATCAAAAAACATGGACAAAACGAATAGTGTGAAGAAATTACTATAATACGGCGTACTTTTTGAGTATATGCCTGAAACATTTTGTATGGAAATTTGCCTTGAGGATTACCCTTAAGTATATTTTTTGTTTCTTCTTGACAAACACACCCTCAAAGTTTCAAGACTCTACGTTCAGCGGTTTGGTCTGTACGTTGTTTGTCAGTCAGTCAGTCATACATTGACACTGAATGTCACGACAAAGCCTTTTATCAACCGACTTCAAAAAAGGAGGAGTTTCCCTATGTATTCTATGCAGGTGTATTTAAAAAAAATATTTAAGAATTTAAGTATTCTATGAGCTATCTGGTTCCCATAGTACAAGCTCTGCTTAGTTTGGGGCTAGATGGCGTTGTGTAAAAAAAAGGTTTTTTTTTTATTAACTCGGATCTTTATTGTTTATAAGCCGATTTTCTAATTTATCTGTCCATTTAAAAGGATATACTTCCAGATTGGTCCCATATAAATTTCATAAAAATCGGTTCAGTACTTTGGTTTGAAAATCAAAATTACTGAAAAATGACGTCATCCAAGTAAATGAAATAGCGTATTTCGCTTCCCTGTGACTAGTCAGTGGTGCCTACGGTCTCTAGAACAGTCCCATTGAAGTCATTTGCACTATGTTTATGTAAAACCTTGATTATAATTTAATTTAAAAAGTTATGCTTTACCATTGCATCGCTCCAGAGACTCCATTTTGAATTCACAACGTGCACGGTTCACAGCAAAATAACATATAGGTATGTAAAAACCAGGATAAACGCATATTTATCACCATCCGTCTCCCACTACAAATATTTTAATTTCAAACTCATTTACATTCTTTAACTTATGCTGGGTTTAACTATATACTGTAATTACTATATCTATGTTCTTATAGATATTTTTTGACGATACTACGTCTAATAAATCGATGAACGCCGGCTGCATGCACGAAAACGTTGACACCATTGTCCGGTAACGCTCATTGTCTGGTTGTCACGTTTAAACTATCGTCCGTAAACAAACTTTACAGACAACCTTTTTTTTATAATTTATTTGTCATTGAATCAACATATGATTGGAGGCTCTTCGAGGCGCATTTGAAATCCTTCACCACACTGGCTTGAAAGAACTAGTGACACGATAAGAAGAAGAATCGAATCAAATACACGTAGTATTATTTCAACACTCGTTTGATCATGCTTAGATGTAAAGAAAAATTAATTTAGGTCCAAAATCATTGATCTACAGAATTACATTGCCACACAAGATTTTTTAACCGACTCAAAAATACCTAAAAATACAGTATTTTTAACTTTTGAATTAGTTCGAATCACATTTTCACTACGTTCATCAGTTTAGAACGTTTAAAAAATACGTTATTTTGAGCCCTACTTCACCCACAGTGTTTTTTAACACTATAAAAAGAGTTTTTATCACAATTTCACTATTGAACGTAACACTACAGTGTAGTGTAGAGACTACACTAATTCAACACTTTGATAACACTAAACGTCGTCACACAAAGGACCACTGAGTGCTTTATGAGTGTTACACAAAGTAATGATAACGACTCGACCGCCAAAATGGTGATCGTTATGCAATATGACGCAATTTCGCACAATCTCACTAATAAAAAAAATGTTAAGAATTTTTTGTATTTATTTATTTACTTTAATTAAGACGGCAGTAGCCACCTTCATTAATTAAAGAGGTACATTTTGAAAAAAAATCCATGATGAGCATGTAAAGTTAAATCAAATTGAAAACAAACATTTTGGAATTAAAAAAAAAAAATTGCATGGATGGTGTTACTCAATAAATACACCGTTGGAAACCATCCCCTGCAGGTTGCCGTCTAGATGAGTACCATCACAGTGCCAGATATTCTGCCGCAAAGCAAAGTGTAAGCATAACTGTGTTGCGGTATGAGGGGGCACTGTAGCTAGGGAAATTACTGGACTTTCGAGACTGACCATCTAAATGTCTTCAAGTGGACGAGCACTACTAGCAGTTTTGCACCGGATTATGTAAATCTTAGCACTGTTATAGTCATGGGCAATCGTGATCATAAAAAAATAAATCTACCGAATTGATTAAGGCTTTATGGCTGAGATTTTTAAAATGCTCAGGAAAAGGTCAATTTTTTTTTTAATACGCCGACGCTACTTCAAGAAGAAACACGAGAGAAGAAACGAGAAGTAACTAGTCGTCAATAAATTAGTGTTTTGGTTTAAAAAAAAAAATATAATGAAGAAAAAACGATGGGTTCCCATCCAGTAACACCCAAACGAGTAACACTGTTACTCGATGGGAATTTTTTTCCCATCGAGTAACACCCCTCGTCAGGGTGTTACTCGTTGGGAATTTTTTTTCCCAACGAGTAACACCCACGTCATGGTGTTACTCGATGGGAAGGATTTTTTATTTATTTTTAATAAGATTTCCCACCTACATTATGATAGATAATATAATACCTGTTGACAGATTTAATTTATTAACAAAGTACTGCAAAAAAAAAGAAGAAATTCCAAAAATTAAAAAGAAACAATATTGTGTCGGTGCAAAACAAAAATAGTACATTGACCTCTCTACCCACTGACAGTCATAATCGTTTTTGTATTAATTGTGAGTTTAATAATTAATTAAAGTTAAAGTTTTGACAAAATAATTATTTTACACGTACGTTTCGCCAAATCAGTGCACCTACCGTACGAGTAACGTAACAAAACACACCAACGACTCCAGAAACTATTTTACTGTGTCCGAAAACAGAGCGAACACTAGCGCATCCCAAATTGAAATGTCATTTGTTTTTTACTATTGAATAATATTGTCAAGCAAGGCGTGGATTTTTGCCTTGACTGCCAACCGAAAAACACATCAGTACAAAAACAGATCTTACTAACACAGGTAAAAGATTTTTAATCCCCTAGGACGGCGGTTATTGAGGTAATAAAAAGAGTTAAGCAATAAAAAGTCAATATATGAAATTCTTCCTGCTCCGCGACTGCATTTTAGCAATAAACTCAGTTTAAAATTAACTTCTTGAAAAATATTACAGATTGATTTGTTGTTATCAATACAATAGTTTATCCTAAACAACTGAACTAACTGACAAAAGTCGCACAGGCTAAGCTATTAACGTAGAGACGTCAAATTTCAAGGGCATGTTCTTTAAAAAATATACCACTGATATGTGCACACTAGGATCTGATTTCTTTAATTTACAACATAAGTTTAGAAGTTTAAAAGTGCCAATGAACAATATAAATTTCATAATTAGTTTTTTGGGTAGTACCTACCTATAAAATAAAATTACTACGCATTCATTGATCAATCTCAACTTTAAAACTAAATTAATTGACAGAAACAAACATTCAATAGCAGCATAATTTTTATCGGGATTCCCTGACTTTGTATTTATGACATTTATTTACTTTAAAAACCAGTAGGCAAAGCCATGTAGTTTAGGTTTGTAACTTATTCAAATAATTTGACAATGACTAATTCAAACATTGATCAGCGCTTAAAATAATATTGCCACTAGTTATCAACCCTTATTTATTTGAGGAAAAAAAATTAAATGAGGCCATTTCTTCTAGAAACGGTTTAAATTAAAGAAAAAAAAATCATAATTTATAAATATACAGGGAGTCCCACGGCTATGCCACATGGAGGGAAAGTACCTTGAATATTGTAGATGGAACATTTTACTGAAAGAAGACATTATTTGAATTTAAAAATCATATTAAACTGCATTCATAGATTTTTAAATAATTACATGGTTGAACCGGGAATCTAACCCGTTACACGAGAAAAATAACCACCTGTAGCTTTATCATACTGATCGAAAGGGTTTCATCATAAGGATATTTTTTTGCTGAGTAACATAATGTCAAAAATAAAAGGAAGACCATGAATTTTAACACTTTGAATACAAAATTAATCAGTTTATCAAATGCTCAAAATGAGTCCCTTCCTGTTGAATACAAAGTCGCACTCTTTTGATTAATTCGCTCCCTGTCGATTATTTGATCTGGTTGTGGTGGATATTTAGAATAATACTCTAAGTTCTGCTTGTAGCTCGTGGACACTTTCATAATTATGCATACTTCTTAAGTGGGTACATTTATTAGTAATAGGTAGGTCGGTTCAACCATGTAATTATTTAAATATCTATGAATCCAGTTTAAATTGTTTTTTAAATTCAAATAATGTCTTCTTTAAGTAAAATGTTCCATCTACAATATCCAAGGTGCTTTCCCTCCAGGCATATCCGTGGGACGCCCTGTATATATTTTTTGTTTATATGTTTTATTTTAAATTCTAATTTTATTAGAACAAGTTCATGTACTATGTTATATGCAAATGTATTTTTTATTTCATGCAACTATTTAAATATTTATATTCGTCATTCATAGTTGTGTTATACTTATTCAATAAATAATAATGGCATCTGCACTTAACTACATCCAAAGAAAAATGAAACTAGGTAAGTGAGTTCCGCCGCTATAGTGATTACTTAAATTAATACTTAAGCAGGTTGAAATAAGGACACACCAGTTTACGAGACAGAAATATTACCTAAATCATCTTTAAAAATAATCAAGTGTTACACTTTGTTCCCATCGAGTAACACCATTTCTATTATTTTATTCCCATCGAGTAACACCATGACATGGGTGTTACTCGTTGGGAAAAAAAAACCCAACGAGTAACACCCTGTTGAGGGTTACTCGTTTGGGTACTGGATGGGAACCCATCGAAAAAACTCGTATTTTAGCATCATGACTGATAAGGGAAACTTATTTGTAATAAAAAATACGTTGTGCGATAATAATTGTGATGTGTTAACTTTGTCACTATATTTCCAAGATCTTCTTCTTATCGTGTCACTAGTTCCTTCGAACCAGTGTGGTGAAAGGATTTCAAGTGCGCCTCGAAGAGGCTCCTTTCGTGCACTCGACACATGTTTTCGAACTGTAGGTTCTACGACATGCCGGTTTCCTCACGATGTTTTCCTTCACCGTTGCGAGAACGTGGGATGCATACATAGATTTTGTCGACCGAAAAACTCATTTACGCATGACTGCCACCAGGATCCGAACTCGTGACCATCAGATCGCAAGGCAAGGGCCTCATCCACTCGGCCACCACGTCCTCTATTTATTTAATATTTCCAAGATAAGTTTAGATAATAAATTTACCAAAAAAATTAAACAAAAAAATATTGTAAAAATGGCTTAAATAAAACGCATACGTGGTTGTGGGTGCTTGTAAAATTAAATAAATAATGTTTGAACATTTCACACAACGCCATCTAGCCCCACATATAGTCTAGTAAATAGACTGCATGCATCTTGCATAAGCCTTTCCTTGCAAATAATAAACAAATGAGGCTAGGTCATGACAATCTTGAAGTTGTCGATAAATTCGAGTGATGCTCTTTTCCTAAATAAATTATCGATAGTGCTATCATATTATTAGGTAGAATATTCCAGTGTTGTTCAAGGAAGTTTGTAATATTACTTGAAACCTGTTGTTTTTTTTGGTAAACATAAAAAAAACTGACGTCAAAAATGAAGATAACCAGAATTTTTATCGATATTTTGTTAACCTCTGATAATTGATTAAACATTTTCATGGTTTTTAGTGTAGAAAAAAAAATTAAAAATGGAATCTATATGGAACCTTCTCTTTTTTTGTCCGTTCGGTCGTCTGTCACACGCTTTTTTCAGAAGCTGTAAGACAGTTTTCAAGAGTTGAAACTATAGATACCTAGTAGAAGAAATCGATGGCTGAATCGCACAAAAAAATATGCAATTTCTGATAAGAAGGTTAGAATGTCTTATTTTTATAGTACCGTATGTATTAGTTTTGTTGTAATAAAATTATATTTGTAGTAACATCCATCACAAATTTCTCATTGGTAAGATAAATACAAATATGTAATTGATACAACACCATTGTTACAAGTCAAACATAGATTACATTATAATTGATGGTAACTTGTAAGACCTACATTAAATAATTCATTCATATCATAAAATACATTATTCATCCAACAGCCACTTCTCCAACCTTATTTTAATTTATTATTAATTTAATTTATTTTATAATAATAGTGTAATCAGAAGTATGATCATAATAATAGTAGGTTGCATACGTTTCCCGTAGACGTTCGATAATAATTATATTAAATTATATCGATAGTTTTATCAGTGCCGCTTGTCCCATCACTATCCGTCAAACTAATTGGTCGGTATGATAACAATAAGATCAGACGGACCGACGAGTCGTCTATGGCCCCGATCGGTCCAGAAAGCATCAATTTGTGCTATTTCGCTTAAATTCCTTTGACAGTGGAAGATTTTTAAGTTGCAGAGTTGCTTCAAAAAATTATTTATATGATACGTCAGTCAGTCAGGACTAAGAGCGGGTAATCATTGGGCGTTTTGAAAAGCGCGCATTGCTAACGCGCGCTTTGCTAACGCGCGTTTTGTGTACCCCGAATTCTATTGAACTGTACACATGCAAGCGCGCGCTGCATGTCAAGCGGCATTGTACACTTCAATAGAATTCAGGGTTCTCAAAACGCGCGTTAGCAAAGCGTGCGTTTCAAAACGCCCAATGTGTACCCGCTCTTAGTCTTGACTGACTGACATATCTCAATACGCCCAATGTGTACCAGCTCTAAAAATCTTCGAGCGGGGGTGTGAGTGTGTGTGAAAGTAAGAGGAAAGATGTTAGACATCAAAAATATTAATTCAGTTACATATTTTGTATCTTATAAACCTCTAAAAGTTTGTTTAGATACAAAGTCCATCTCGCTACTTAGCTTTATCAATACTAAGTTCTAGGTTGTTATTATAGGTATTCGATAGATTTATAACTTATCGATAGTTTATCAGTGAAGTTGTGTCCCATCACTAGATTCTTGTTAAACTAATTGGAATGATAGCAGCGAGATCAGACAGGCCGACGCCTATTGCTCCACAAAAAATAAATTTGCGCTATTTTTATTAAATAATAAGCTGTGGAAGATTTTTTAAATTTTAGGTAACTGGGTAAGTAGATAGATAGAACAAGCTTGAAGTTTATAAAAACTGAAAACCCGACTGCAAAAATATAATGCACTGATTGCCAATTAATTATTCAAAATTAAATTTAAACATTATGACTTATATATTGTTGAAATCTCCTTTTAATTTCTTTAATTTTTAACCATACTCGATTGGATTGGTTATAAAAAATGTAGGTATTATTATTACTTACTGGTAATTATAAAGCGCCAAAAATCCGCCATTTTGGTAATTTATTTTAGAAAACCCATCTAAGGACATTCGGATTATTGAAACGAATGATACTGTCAAAATCCATCCAGCCGTTTGGAAGATACGAGACACCTAACAAAGAAATTTACATACATGCAAGATTCGCGCGAAAAACATAATCCTTCTTTGGCAGTCGGGTAAAAATCTTTATTGCACATCAAAAATAAAGGCTTAGTACTGACTCACAGACAACGCACAGGCCAAACCACTGGACGTACAGACTTGAAATTTCGAAAGTATGTTCGTCGAGAAGTGCAGGCGCGTACAAAGAAAATACTTTTTTTTTGTAAATACATCCAGAGAAAACACTCAGACACAGGACAAACACCGATGTTCATCAGACAAATGTTTGTCCTGAAGCGGGAATCGAACCCGCGACACCGGGCGTGGCAGTCCAAATCCAATACACTTGCCATTCGACCATCCGTGTTGTCCACCGGGTGGACCACCAGCCGCGGAGTAGAGCCCAAGGCTGGCTAGGGCTGCAGAGTGAGGAACCTTCTCACAATGCGAGCCGACTCCAAAAGTACCGCCTTTTGTATCTGGCCCTTGACCCAGCCGCCAAGTGAGAGCCTTTTTAGGTACTGGTTGAGACTCTTCGCTATTAGTCCGTTCACCGTAAGGCAGTGTCCTAATAGAACGCGATGACGCGACCATCGCAAGTTCACGCGAACGTCGATCGCGCGATCACGCGATCAAACGTACTAACGTCAAATATGCGTCCCAATTGGCATCGCGTCGCGTCGCGCGATCGCGCGATTGCCAATCGGGACGCCTATTTGACGTTAGTACGTTTGATCGCGGATTCGCGCGACGGTCGCATCGCTTGCTCGCGCGACGATCGCGTGATCGAGTTCTATTAGGACACTGCCTTACGGTGAACGGACTAATAGCGAAGAGTCTCAACCAGTACCTAAAAAGGCTCTCGCTTGGCGGCTGGGTCAAGGGCCAGATTTACTTTTAACAACGCCTAAAGCATTGTCCTAATAGAAAATAGACCATTGCAAGTTCGCGCGAACTTCAGTCGCGCCAATCCGCGATTAAACATTCGAGCGATGCGCTCGCGCGACGCGATGCCAATGGGACGCCTATTATGTTAGTATGTTTGATCGCGGATTCGCGCGACTGAAGTTCGCGCGAACTTGCAATGGTCGCGTGATTGCGTTCTATTAGGACAATGCCTAACGACTATCGGGACAATCGTCGTCGAGTCCACATCCCACATGGCGGTAATCTCGTTTTGTTATTATTATTAGTATATTGCGTCACGTGATGGCAATTTCCATAAAAGCCAGGGTGTTTCCCCGACCTTTGTGGACGATCTACCCATAAATATAAACATGCTGACGTCATAGCTGACTCATCATTTTCGAGGCGAGGCTTTAGGATAACTTAGCTTGATTTTTAGCTCGTGTAACATTGTGTGTGTAACTTTTCTCTCGCTTCCCTGCAATCTGAGGGCGTCATAAATAGAATCCTTACCTAAATAGAATCTTGTCAAATAATGTTGCTTATGTACAACTCGGGCGATTGAACATGACACCTGTCCAAATGATTTGATGTTCCAAGTTCAACTCACCTTACTACCCTTGATTCATACAACTTTACCTCACTTGGGAGGTAATGCTTTGCTTTACTCTGATGATAGCATGATATATAATTGGACATTGTCGAGCAGGTGGATTCCCTGTGTCGCAGGTGGCATGGACACATACAACACATCACAACATCCAAGACCCGAGAACAAACATTTATGTTCGTCACATATATTTGCCCCGGCCGGGGATCGAACCCGGAACACCAAGCTTCGTAGGCAGGGTCACTACCAACTAAGCCACGTTTAATAGTTTCGGCAGCTTGGCGTGTGGTTGATGAGGAAATGCAAAATAATGAGGATAACGCACGCAGATTAGAACAATGAGTTCCGATGTACGTAACAAAGAACAATGATATAACGATTATTCATCTAATTAGTACAACATAGGGAGTAGCGATCGTGGGTGAGAAGTTTTAGTAGAAATTATCGCGATTAGTTTTATTACAATTTCAAAATTTTCAAAATACAAGATTATTTGGACGAGGTGGCTGAGTGGATGAGGCGTTTGCCTTGCGATCTGATGGTCGCGGGTTCGAATCCCGGTGGCAGTAATGCGTAAATAGATAATTTATTGATTCAGGCGTTACTTTGCGGAAATCCATAAATATCAACAAATTATATAAATATATTTAGTAATAAATCCGCTTGATTTCTAAACAAAGGTTTTAATTAACTTAACTTTAGTTTAGAACTTTAGTACATATTACTATATTATAAACCAAAGAGTCAACGAACAGAAAACCAAAGTTTAAAGATACGACACGTGTTTCGCCTCTACACGAGGCATCATCAGGAGGTGTGGACTCGCCGAAGTTCGAGATTCACTCTCGTTTCGAACTTCGAACTTAACTAAAGTTAAGTTAATTAAAACCTTTGTTTAGAAATCAAGCGGATTTATTACTAAATATATTTATATAATTTATTGATATGCGTAAATAGGTTTTTTCGGTCCAAAAAATCTATGTATGCATCCCACGTTCACGCAACGGCGCAATTTATTTCTTCTAGTTTTAAGTAGCCTAGTACCTACCTAACTTTACAATGTACTTGTGTTGTGTTTTTATTTCCAAGATAACAATTGTTTTGTTTATTAATTTTCGCTGTTGTCTGTCGCTTTATTTACTGTCAATGTTGTGCAAGCCTGTAATAGGTATACATTTTAGAACTTGATTATGTATGATTTTATAGATAATGTAGATTATGTATGCTGTTGGAATTGCCTATTAAATAAATAAATAAAATAAACGGCGAAGGAAAACATCGTGAGGAAACCTACATGTCAAAGAACAGAAAACAGAAATAATGGTGTATGGCATGTGACATCCACCAATCCGCATTGGGTCCGCGTGGTAGATTAAGACCCATTCACTCTCCTGCCGAGAGTAGGCCTGATTCCCAGCAGTGGGAACATTATAGGCTGATTATACTTATGCTATGCAAGATTATTTGAACATTTCTACTGGATTTGTCACACATCTTTAAAAATGATACTGACTGAGTAGATTTAAAAATAAAATTGTCACAAAACAGCAAATTCTACGCAATTTGTCACTGCAGCATAAAATTGTAGATAGATAGATACATAGATGAACACTTTATTGTACACCAACAAGAACAAAACAGAGTAAAACAATAGAACAAGAATACAAAGGCTTTAAGGTTGGTAGTACAAGGGGAGGCCTTATCGCTGTAAGCGATCTCTTCCAGACAACCCAATTACTGTAATGTACAGGCAATTGTACATATCTCTGAAGAAATGACATAGCATAGCACAGCTCTCTCTGCATTCATTACCTCCTCGGCGAAAAGTTGACGATTTAGGCCGTAAATAGTACGCAAATTGTCACTGCAGCGTAAACAATACACATTCCTAAACAATGGCATATCTTTGAAGAATTTACATCAAGTTATTTAAAAAACTTATTCATAAAGTCACTGTACCCTTTTTACCCGACTACCAATGAAGGGTTATGTTTTTAAAAGTTGGTTTACGGACCATACTTTAACGTGACTACCAGCGTAACGGGACAATGAGCGTTACCGGACTATGACATCAACGTTTTCGTGTATGCAGCCGGCGCGCGGCGCGGCGGCGTTCATCGATTTATTTCATTTCATTTATTTCATTTTCATTTATTTCAATCACAATTTGTATACAATCGTATATGAATGTCTCTATAGTAAACACAAAGCAAAAATTAAAAATAAATAAAAATACCGAAAAAAAAAAGAATACAATTTCAAAATTACTACCTTAACTACTACCTAACAGCAGCAAACCTACTAACTACATACTATCCTATGCCACTAAACCTATCTTGTCATAAACTCGTCAATTGTATAGAAGCACCCCTCCAACAAAAGGTTTCTCAGTTTATTTTTAAACACGTTTGGACTGTTAATTGTTTTCATATCATTAGGTAGAGCATTATAGAGAAGAACCGCTCGATAACGACAGCCATGCTTTGACACATTTAACCTCATATGCATTGGAAGCTCAGGGTCTTTTCTTCTAGTATTAAGCCTCTTTGCCCTATTCTCTAATGTTTCATACTTAAGTGGATGCCGCACAATATCCATGAGAAGCACTAAAATATACAAGCTAGGAACTACTAGGGTCAGTATTTTTAGTTTACGGAAATGATCCTTACAAGACTCCCAGGGAGGTATCCGTACTATGGTACGAATTGCCCGTTTCTGAATGACAAAAGCCCTATTTATATTATATATGTAACTATTTCCCCAAAACTTAACACTGTATCTTAATTTTGACTCAACTAGAGCATAATAAATATTTTTTAGCTGCATGAGATCTACTTCATCTCTAAGACTTCTCAAAGCATAACACGCCGAACTAACAGAGTTTTCAATTGCTTCTAGTTCTGGCTTCTAGTTTAAGATCTGATCAATGAGAACTCCCAGAAATTTTACACTATCAGTAAAGTAAAGACGTAGTCACGTCAAAAATCTAAATTATATGTTCCTTGTGCCCCGTTTGCGACACTATGACTCACCAAATTGTACGCAAGTTTCACTGCAGCGTCAAGTAATACACATTAACAATAATAATAGCATAGCATATCTTTGCAGAACTTACACTATGTTATTTCAGACACTCATTCACAGCTTCGGAGTAATGATTGGGGGCACTAAAACTGTAATTTGTACGCAAATATTCACTGCAGCAGCCAATGCAGATCTCGTATTTACATTTATCACTTCACTAGGATCCAAAGTATCTTTTTTTCACTTTCTATCACCTCACTAGAGTCCCAAATGTCGTAGGTACCAAAAAATACGCGAAAATCAAAATAGGCGGAGCTATTTCGACGTAATGTTTGTGACTGAATGAATACTACGGACTACGGGCGGGAACCTTGGTGCTATAAAGGTCAATTCACACTGCGCCTGCGTCTATTTTCTTATGTATTACCAATTTTCGCGTGACTACAACCTTTGTTAGATCGATCGGTAGTCTGGACTTTGGGATTGAACTGAATTTAGTGTAGACGTTTGTTTGAAAATAGTTATTTGTACACCAAGGGCCTGAAGCAAGCCATTTTACCAGCAGAAGACGAGGGCGGATATTCAAGTCGAGTATAAAATGGGCTTCAAAGACGAGGTCACACAAGATGACTTTATTTTCGAGGAAATTAAACTGGTTTAAACTCTAAATGAGCGCCCATTTCGTAATTAAAAAATAGAGACAGCTATCTAATGTTATCACGATATTCAAAATTCGAAAATAGCTATGTTTATTTTATTTTATTTTTATTTATTCAAAAGACCAATAGTTTAGGTCGTCATAATACTCTTATTGATAAAATGGTTTCATACTTTTATGAATATACGTCAACGTTTTCGTGCATGCAGCCGGCGTTAATCGATTTATTAGACGTAGTAACGTCAAAAAGTCGTTGAAGTAAACAAAAGTGCGTATTTAGCTTTCCTGTGACTTTTCAGTGGTGCCTACGGTCACTAGAACAGTCCGTTGTTGCATGTTTTTGTAAAACCTTGATTATTATTGCCAATTTTCTTTTCCAGTACAATATATTTATTCATTCATTTGATACTATTCACCGCTATGTAACTGACTCTTTAGGATGGTATCGTGATTTCTTTCCGCTGTGACTCATAGATAATGTTGTGTACGAACAGACAGACAAACACATTAACTATAGGTATAGTGTGAGAGAGGCACATTCCTGATATAAACGGTTTGCTCTAATATTAAAAGACTTTATCAAGCAATACAAGCTTGTGTGTATTTTTAACCGACATTTAAAAGGAGGAGGTTATCAATTCGGTGTTTTTTTTAATGTTTGTTACCTCGGAACTTTGTTATTTATAAAACGATTTAAAAAAATATATTTTTTTGTTTGAGATGTATTTTTTTGTTTGAGATGTATTTTTTTTTCATGGATAGGTACGTGTCTTTCATAATAGAATTGATGATATAATAAAATTAATGTGACATATTATATCATGATCTTTTTTACTTATAAGACCAAATGTTTATCAGAGACATTTTATCCTGAACAATAAGGCAGTGTCCTAATAGAACGCGATGACGCGCCCATCGCAAGTTCGCGCGAACGTCCAGCGCGCGATCACGCGATCAAACGTACTAACGTCAAATATGCGTCCCAATTGGCATCGCGCTCTCAATAGTTCGCGCGAACTTGCGATGGTCGCGTGATCGCGTTCTTTTAGGACAATGCCTTAGTTTAATATCTAGATCTAGACAATGAGCTCTTAGTTCGGTCACAGATAATATAATACTATACGTTTGGTCAACAAGTGACGTCACACTCTGATAGCTACTTTAGTAGTAGAAATCTACTACAATTTGCATAATATCTAGTATTCTTAGATAAAGGTACAAGGATGTTTTTTATTGAGACTTTTTCTCTATCTCGGTCAAGGGTGGCCTTTGCTTTTGTTAATATACATTTTCTAGTTGCGTGATTTCAGGATAAAAAGTAGTTTTATTTTCAAATACAGGTTCAAAATTTCAGTCCAATTAGTGAAATAGTTTTAGCGTAATGTAGTCTCAAGCCTTTTCCCATATATTCGTCTCTATGTTATGTATAAAATTGAACTACCAGTAGGGACATCTATCAATATTAACTGAACTAATGTAAGAACCATCAACCGAAAAAGCTTCACTAACTCTCCGCTAGATGGCGCGATCAGTTGAAAGCTGAACGTGGTCCTATATATAATTTCTCTTTCTTCCTACTCGTATCGGGCATAAGATTTTGATAGATAGGACGCACGTCTAAACAACTGAACCAATTTGGATGAAATTCGGTATGGGTGCAATTTATTAACTGCAGAAGCTACTCGGACGATATTGTATGTCCCTATATGTACGAAATTAATCTCTGTATTTTTTTATAATGTTGTGTATAATGTATAAAATGTTGTATGGCACGTGACATCCACCATTTTGCATTGGGTCCGCGTGGTGAATTAAGACCCATTCGCTCTCCTACCGAGAGTAGGCTTGAGTCCTAACTGAGGGAAAATAATGCTATGCTATTTCAATTTACACTTTTTAATTCGCTAATAGGAAAGTAAATAACCTATTATTAGATTGTGAAAGTATACACATTAGAGTTAATTATTTTTGTTTAGATAACCTACAGCTACTCGGGCGAATCAAGATGACACCTGGCAGACACGTGGCTCGGAACTTGATGCTTTCCCTGCTGCCCCGCGCGGAACCCTCCATGCTTCTCCTTTCTCCAATTGCTCTGCCTTATCATTACTTATCATTACCAAGTATTGCAGGACCTCTTCTCTATCAACATTATCAAATTCCACGCTGTACTTTGCACAAACGTCATTTGAGCCAGGTGTCATGTTCATTCGCCCGAGTAGTAGTTAGCAAATGGTTGCGTATATAAAGAAGTATGTTCAAAGTGACATTATTAAGGCCTACCTAATGTTCATAGTCAAAACCTCGGTCTGCCTGCCTCCTAGCTAAAGATATTGTAGTGCCCCAAAGGGGCTCACATGTGATTCTAACACTTTATTGTGTACCTATTTGTTACCATTTATACCATGTGAAGACAATCAATTTACTGAGTATTGAGTATTGCTATGCTAATGTAGATGTATAGTACTGACAGTATACACTCTCGATCGGCACTCACTGTGTCCCCCGCCCCCCGCGCGGCGCCCTCCACGTTTGTTCTTCCTCTAATGGCTCTGCCTTATCATCACTTATCATCACCAAGTATTGCAGGACCTCTTCTCTATCAACATTATCCAATTCCACGCTGTCCTTTGCACAAACGTCATTCGAGCCAGGTGTTAGTTTATTCGCCCGAATTAGTACTTAATACAGCTAATAATAAGGAAAAATACTTACGTTTTCTCTATCCACATCAAGTTGAGGATTCTTCCTCGGCAGGCTGTACATGACACTTCTTTCCCCCGGTTTATACCTCTTCACTTCGGTACAGAACTTCCTGTCCACCCGCTTCGCAAACTTCGGCTCGGCGTTAAGAGAAGCATTAGGAGCAGCTTCGGAAGAGACCTCTATCTTCGGAACAGTGGAAAATTTCCCACTTACAATTTTCGAGGAGATTTTACCGAGTTCCAAATTTTTTGGAGAGATTTTCTCGACTTCTACAATTTTTGGGGCGGTTTTCCCGACATCTAAATTTTTTGGGGAGAATTTCCCGGCATTAGTGAGAGTTTTCGAGTTTTCTATATTTTTGAATGACTTTCTATCTTCCGATGCCATTGAATCCAAGATAATTGGAGAAACATTGTTTAAAGATTCAACACTTTTCGGTGAAAATTTGAGATCTTTCAAAGTCTTTGGGGATAGTTTGGAAGGAGAAAGTTTGTCTCTAGGTTTTTTGGGTTCAACGACACCATTTTCAAAGTTTTTGAGCAGTTTTTGGAAGTCCGTTTTGGGCATTTTGGGGGAGAAATCAGGGGTAGAGGGGCGGTTGTTGCATGGAATCTCGTATATGGCCTCCTGGAACAAAAACAAGATCTTTTTAAATAAATAAAACAAATAAACAAGCTCAAAGTTTATTTAAACTGAAAACCCGACTGCCAAAAATCCGCTATTTTTGGCAGTTTTTTTTTTCTTTTTAAAACCCATCTAAGGACACTCGGATTATTAAGACGAATCTAACGACACCTTAACTGTCAAAATCCATCTCGCCATTTAGAAGATACAAGGTAACAACGAAATTTATTTTTCTGAGGTTGGTACCATCTGACGACTAACTTCCTGTTTCAACAAATTGACAGATAGCGAGAGGAAAGATGTCACACATCAAAAAATAATACAAGCGACTTCAATTGGGATTCTAATGACCGTAAACACCTCTGAAAAGTCACGGGAAAGCAAAATACGCGTTTCCGTTTACTGAAGTGACATATTGTATTCATTTCAGACATATTTTATTCAGAACACATATATTGTTTACAGTTGCGATGAATTACCTGTTACCTAATAAGGATAATCCCACACGGGTTTTTATAAGTATTAAACTAAAATGGAATTAGATTACAAAGTCATAGTCATGATGTCAATGTAAAAATGCAAAACCCGTTAGTTTACAATTTAACTGTTTGAAAAACGTTAAATTATAAACTGTCGACAAATTGTGATCGCAAGTACCATTTGTCTTTAAAACAGACCAATCACAGCGCAGTCGCACTCTGATTGGTAGGTTAGGGTTTTTTTTTTCTTTAGCGCGAACGAAGTGATTACTTGACCTGCTATTAGTTCTCCTGTTTACAAATTAACGATATAGGTACAAACCTTATTTCAGAACGATCCTTTGATTGGTCTATCTATTCCATAGCAGACTATTTACCGACAGTTTATAATTTAACGTGTATGAAAACCGACAAATTGTAAAATTACGGTTTTCACAACTTTACTGTGACAATGACATACCAATCCATGTCAGGTGGTAATGGCAACATTGCAAGTACTTTCACCATGACAAGGTGACAATTTGTGTTAGTTCGGTTTCAGACTAGCGTATTTTTGTCGCGCGTAAACTTTACGCGAAATTTCAAGAGCCCAACGCACGTTTTCCTGAATTATGCTTGACCTACATTATCGCGCGATAATTCATGTCGCGTTGTCGCGATAAAAACATCGTGTATGATATTCTTGTCTAACTTTAAGCAATCAAATACTTCTAATTCGCCCGAATACATCGCAATGCGACGAACTACTCGGCCACACTTGTCGCCAGTTTGAATATTCGCCGTAGCATATACCGGCGTTTACGCTTTGTTTTCTAGCGAGTGTCAGTAGCATAAGGCGTTGTCCTAAAAGAACGCGATCACGCGATCGTCGCGCTTGCAAGCGATGCGACCGTCGCGCGATCACGCGATCAAACGTAGTAACGTCAAATAGGCGTCCCAATTGGCAATCGCGCGATCGCGCGACGCGACGCGATGCCAATTGGGACGCCTATTTAACGTTAGTACGTTTGATCGCGTGATCGCGCGATCGACGTTCGCGCGAACTTGCGATGGTCGCGTCATCGCATTAGGATACTGCCTGAGTCGTCTCTCGCGGCTTGTCTCGCATACACGCGCTGCAAAAACAAAAGACGAGCGGCGAATACGCTAATCTGAAACCGCACTCACACCCTACTTTTAACGAGACAAGAATCGTAACTGCCTACTTTAATGAGCACTACACGTTTTTGACTAACTGCGAAAAAAAAGAGTAAATATTGTGTATATCTTAGTACTCTGCGGTAAAAATAAATATTGTGGACATTTCACATAGCGCCATCTAGCCCCCCAGACTAAGCACAGCTTGTCATACAGAAACCAGCTAACTGATACAATACTTGTAGGTTACTTATCAAACTAAGCAGAGCTTGTCAAACAGAAACCAGCTAACTGATACATGTACCTATACTTTTTTTCAACTGACTTCAGAAAGGAGGAGATCAGTTGAAAAACCTCAGAACTTTGTTGTTTATAAACCGATTTGAAAAAATATTTTTGTGTTTGTGAGGATATACTTTCAGATTGTTTGGTCCCATAGAAATTTCATCAAAATCTGTTCAGTAGTTAGGTTTTTGAATAAACATAACTGAAAATAATTATGTGGTCGAAGCAAACTGAATTGCGTATTTTGCTTCCCTGTGACTATTCAGTGGTGTTGAAGTCAGTTGTAGGTACTATGTTTTAAAACCTTGATTATGAACTATTGCAGTACTCAACGCTTACATTCTGATTATGTACTTACTCTTTTGTATGTTCCAAATAAATAATTTAAAAAAAAAATACCATCGAAAACACCCAGACATTCAGAAGCTAGTTCATAGACCTAGAAATAGACAATTTCCTTATTTCGCTTCCCTGTGTCTTTTCAGTGGTGTTTAAAGTCACTAAAACAGTCCAATTGAAGTCGATTGTAGGTACTATGTTTTTGTAAAACCTTGATTATAAACTATTGCAGTGGTCAACGCTCCCATTTTGATTATGTACTCCTTTTTATGCTAGAAATATAACATTTAGAAAAAAAAAATTAACATAGAAAACACCCAGACATTCAGAAGCTAGTTCATAAACCTAGAAATCGTCGAACCCGCGACCTGCCCCACTAATACGCGATGAGGTCGTTGACCGCATCACTGATCTGTGGTCTGCGGTTCATCTCGAGTTACCGAGATGAAATTGTCCTCTTTGACTTGACAGGTTAATACCACATTTTTCTTAAAGGCCTAGAATGCCGCGTTTCGCTAACTCACTTGCTCATTTGTACATTTTTGAAGATATAAATTGATAAATTTCAAAAAAGTGAAGCAGTGATTTTTTACTACAACCTCACGAAATGTTTCATTATAGTTTTTTGTTTTTATATGGTTTACATAAGCAAATGAAATAAACATAAACATTCACACACTCACACCCCTGCACTAGGATTCCCTGTGTCGCAGGTGGCATGGACACATACAACACATCACAACATCCAACACCCGAGAACAAACATTTGTGTTCGTCACACAAATACTTTTTTTAACCGAAATTGTACTATTGTATTCTGCAATAAAACGGGATTTACGATTGGGTTCGTGAGTCAGCCGTAAACTAACATTTTTTTTATAAGTCTAGGTTCAAGTTTACCTATATAGGTATATATATAAATAAAAACTTGAACCATCCCATCTGACGGCCAACTTCCTGTAACACACTTCCGTCCCATTTTCATTAAATTACTTCCACCAATTGTCAGAGCGAGAAGAAATATGTTACACATAAAAAAAATTGGTTGTCTGTAAAGTTAACACGTAAACTATCGTCAGTTTAACGTGACTACCAGCGTACCGGACAATGACGTCAATTTTGCGTGCATGCAGCCGGCGCGGCGGCGTTCATCGATTTATTAGACGTAGTCACGTCAAAAACAACATACTTTATTAAAAACAGTATTATTTAATTGAATAAGTCTTACAAGGTGCCTTTTCACTTTCTATCAGCACAGGTTTTGACTTCCGAGCAGGGCTGGTTGGCGCCAAGACCGGTCTTATTTCCGGTCAGTTGGACACCGTATTGTTGACCAAGTGTAAAGCTTGTTTGAGATAAAATATTTTGAGTGGCCACGAATATCAAATCGTCCACTGGTTTAGCCTGTAAGTTTGTCTGTCAGTTAGTCAGGACAAAGCTCATGAAACAATCAATAAATATCTATAAATATACATAAACCACTAATTTTAAATTACCAAAAAAACTTAAGTGGGCAATGCAGGAGGGGAAAACGTTGTATCTGTGCAGTCAGAATTTTGGGTTACTTAAAAATGTGCGAGTGACAGCGGTGCGAGAGCGGCGCCCGAGCCGAGCTGCGGCGAGCTGGCTCGAGCTAGGTACCCGGGTTTAGCGTGGTGGATGGAGGCGGGCGGAGGCAGGAAGCCTGCTCCGCCGGGAGGAGGCAGTGATGGGCCCGGTGTGTACTCACACTACCGCCGGGCAGACATGAGGTCGCCATCCTGCAAACCGTAAACCCGGGAGTGGAAGGGAACGGGGGTCTTGCCTTCATTGGCCGGGCCGCGAGGAAATAACCTCTATAATAAATTCTTAAACTTAAGCCGCGGACGCAGGGCGATGGGTTGCATGGTCGGCAAGTAGGTCGGCAGATGCTGCGTCCCCCGTCAGAGCGCCAGCCGAACGCTCGTGGCGGGTAAAAGGGCTAGGATTATCTCCCCTAGTCCACCCTAGGCTTATCGGGTTGCAGGGGGCACCAACTCGACGGACCTTTTAGATCCCCCATACTCGTGGGAATAGTATGGAAACAAGAACAAAAACAAAAGATGTAGGGAAAGAGAGGATGCGGGAGAAGGAAACTGAGGAGTTTCTTAGGATGGATCGGGAGAAGGGAGAGGCACCGGCAAGCGACGGAAATGAGACGGACAGTTCCTATATGTCCGTCTCCTCGGTGGCGTCGACGACATCAACTAGGTCGACCAGGAAAAGGGGACGGAAACCAGCGGCTTCAAGTGGTACCAAGGCCAAGAAGACCACGCTGAAGGGAAAGGCGGGTGACGATGGGGACGAATTCCTCGCCGTCACCAACACGAGGGCAAAAAGGGACCTTCCTACGGTCGAGGACCTAGTGAAGGAGTTCGAGAAGAAGCCCACCTCGGAGTTGAACGCCAGCCTAAACGACTGGCTGCGGGATGTAGAGCATGTTGCTGAGAACTCGGGCAACCTACAGGGCAATTACGCCCAAAGCCTTCGGACGGCCGTGACAAAGGTCCGAGGCTTCAAAGAAGAGTTGGTGAAACGGGCAACCAAAGACCCCGAGATTGAGCAGCTGCAGCTGGAAAATGCGGAGCTGCGCTCTAACATCGCTGCGCTCTCCGCACAGCTGGACGGACTCCAAGAGAGGATCCACCTGCAAAAGCAGGAATTTGATAGGATGCTGGCCCTCAAAGCAGCACCTTCGGCACCAAGTCTGGTCCCGGTGGTGAAGCTGACAAGGCTGGGGGAAGGAAAAAATCCGGCCAAACGGGTTGCAGCCGAACCAGCGATGGTGGCTCCAGCTAACCCGAAGAGCCAACCAGCCTCGGTAGTCAGCACGGTGGCACCAGTGGCAGGGACCATGCAGGATCGGGAGGCTGCTTTGATGGAACGCATCGCAGCCATGATGGATGCAAAGCTGGCTCCGTTTGTAGCCCAGTTTGTGCATCCAAATGGAAAGGCAGTCAGAGGGACGAAAAAAGGCAAGGGAAAGGCATCAAGCCGGATCCCTGCGCCTTCCCCTCCCGTGTTGCCTTTACCAGCGGTAAAAGCACCACATATGGGAGTCCCGGAAGTCCCGTCACCTGCGTCCACGCTGTGGACGACCGTGGTGAAAGGGAAAAATAAAAAGCCGACGGCAAAGGCCCAAACACCATCTGGGCCAGGCCAGAAGCCAAGAGTGGCCCCAGCTACGAGGATGGCAAGGCCCAAACCGGCCCGTGTCCCGAACTCGGCCGCCATAGCGGTCACGGTGACGGACCAAGAGACGACTTACGCCTCCGTGATGGCAGCTGCTAAGCAGCGGATTAAATTGTCGACGCTCGGAATCGAGACCGTCCAATTTAAAAAATCCATCACGGGAGGCGTAATCCTGGAGGTGTCAGGCCCCGAGTGCGGCTCTAAAGCCGACACGTTGGCGGTGAGGATGACGGAGTCCCTGAGTGACCTGGGTGTGCGGATTGCACGCCCAGTGAAGACCGGGGACTTTAGGGTCGTAGACCTCGATGATGGAGTGACCTCAGAGGAGGTTAAGAGGGCAGTCGCTGAAACCGGTGGATGCTCAGTGGAAGACGTGAAGGTGGGAGAAATCCGCCGTACACCGTTGACCCTGGGCACCATCTGGGTGCGTTGCCCACTTGCCGCCATGTGCAAGGTGGTGGAGGGAGGGCGCATTTTGGTCGGCTGGACGTCGGCCGGAGTGGAGGTACTGGGAGCACGGCCCTTGCAGTGCTACCGGTGCCATGACTTTGGGCATGTCAAGGCACTCTGCAAGGGCGGGGTGGATCGTAGCACACAGTGCTACGCATGCGGGAAGCCGGGTCACCTGGCAGCCCGATGCGATGCACCACTCCGGTGCTCCGTGTGTGCGGATCTTGGCCGACGGGCCAACCATAGGATGGGCGGCAAAAGCTGCAAGCCACCAAGGAGGAAACGGGTAAGGGTGACCCTGCCTTCTCCAATCGCCGATAAGGCGAAAGGAGATGAAGTGTGCGGAACCCCACCCGTTGAGGACATGGAGACTGAGCCTCCGCCAGAGACTCAGCAAGGTCGCGTGAGACGCGACTTCACTCGGAGACAGCGGGACCGGGAAGTCCTTAACGGACAACCCGGGCCGTCCGCCCCTTGAGGGGGTGGCGGCACCTGCTAACGAGGGAGATCCTTTTGGGTTCGAGAGCGGTTGGAGTGGGGGCTCTGGCTGCTCTATATTCGAATCCAGGGATGGCTGCAGTGCACGAGTGGCATGCACTGCAAGCGGAACTTGGGGTTGGCGAAAGCCTTCCCCGGGACGGGCCTCAAGGGCAACGTGCGTGAGGGGCACCGGTACGTGTTCTTTAAGATATCCCGGGGCCCCTCTAATGCGCAGAGGTCGGCCACCATGGGGTTTTAGTCGGTATGAGTCCGACATACCCCTCCACCCTCCCCCAAGGGCGGCGGGCATCCATGAGGATTTCCCCATGTAAAAAAAAAAAAAAAAAAAAAAAAAAAAAAAAAGGTACCCGGGTTTGCCAAACAATGAATGAATCTTAAATTATTATAAATTAAAGGTACCGCCTGACGCAAATCCATAGGAAAACGACTAACGGTAGTAGTTATCCAATTTTAATCTAATTTATTTTGATAAAAATTCGACTTAATTTTTTCAAGTTTTTTGCCATATATGTGTTCAGTAACGGCAAATGATTGTGAATTTTACTGGTAATTTTAAATTGGTGGTGTATACTAATGCATTGAACACATCGATTTTGACATAAGCTTGGCAATGGCAATCAAGTATCTGGCGATTAAGGTGATATCAGACGGTTCACTCGAGTGGATATTCACTCCAGTGAATAGTTCATTTTTCTTTAATTCCATATTCACACGGCTGAGCTAGAATGACATAAAAAAGAACGTTCATTTGTTATTTTCTTTCAACATGTTGTCGAATGAAGTCGTGCGCATAGGAATAAGTTTAGTGGCCGAATCCGAATGAACGTTCACCTTTGTGTTTAGACCGTTCATTTCTCGATCATTCGGAGTGGAAGTGAAAGATGCAATGCCAATATCCAACACTGTTGGACTAATTCACTAATGAATTCATTCGGCACTTTTGTTTCATTTTGTGTTTAGATGAGTCACTTGGAGTGAAAGATGCAAAATGAAAGCCGAAAATGAACAATAAATGACCCGTCTGATATGACCTTTACCTTGTGTTTATTTGTCTATGCCTTTACCAATAATCATAATGAACCCAGAGGACCCTACCATATGGTAGAAAGTAATGCGTCATATGAGCTAAGAGTAACTGCAGTATTTGTGGCGCCCTAGGCTCAGCGACATTAAGCTAGATATTGATAGATTGTTTCTTGCTTTAATTAATCCTCATCATCTTTTCAACCAGGTTTCACTGATGGGTAGATATACCTTTTTTCGCTTGAAGTAAAATATACACTAACAATTAAAATTTTCGAAAATTTACGACTTCATTTTATAAAGTTATTTTGCCATATCTAGCTCAGTAACGGCAACTGATTGCGAAATATGTTTGATGTGACTACATTGTCTGATAACGCTCATTGTCCGGTAACTATCATTGTCTCGTTACGCTGGTAGTAACATTAAACTATTGGCCTTAAACCAACTTTACAGACAACCAATTTTTTTCTGGTAATTTAAATTTGATGATTTTGACACAAGTTTGGGAATTTGTAGCTGGCGTTTATCAAAAATCATAATGAACCCAGAAGACCCTACCTACCTACGAAAGGAATGCGTCATATGAGCTAAGAATAACTGCAGTATTTGCGGCGCCCTAAGCTCAGCGACATTAAGCTTACAGCTGTGTGTTTATTTTAAACTGGGGCGCTTGGAAATACCACTGTCTGGACGTCTGTTTACAAAAGATTGGACTTTGAACTTAAGGACAAAGACATAAGTACGTGGAGAAATACAGAGTATGCAAAACGGGCAGATGTTGTTTTGTTTATTCGTCAGAGAGGAGAGGAGTGGAGAATGCAGGAATGCGATGGGTGTCTGTATTTACCCGACTGCCTAGAAAGGGTTATGTTTTTCGCGCGTATCTTGTATGATTTCTGGGTTACCACGTATCTTTCAAACGGCTGGATGGATTTTGACAGTTAAGGTATCGTTAGATTCGTCTCAATAACCCGTGTCTGTCAGTGTTCTTAGATGGGTTTTTTTTTAAATAATCAATTTAGCGGATTTTTTGAGCTTAATAAAATTAATAAGTTGTTAAAATTATTAATTAACTAAAAAATCCTTTAAAATATAAGTATATATAAATATAAGTTATATGTTTACATTTCATTTGAAATAATGAATTGACAATGAATGTATAATTATTTCGCAGTCGGGTTTTCAGTTTTTTAAACATTCAAAGATTTTATTTAACTTTAAGCTTGTTAGATAGATAGATAATAAATTTATATTTTACCACCAGGAAGTATCAACTTCTAGGAGTTGCTTGAAAATGGCATTAAATAAACGTCATTTTGTACGTACCACGATAAATACTGAAAAGGTTCTAGGCGACGACTGACAAAATATTGGTAAAAATGACGTCTAGTGGTTGGTTAGTTCGAGCCGGAGAAATCTAATTTTATCCTTCCCCATTCTAAATGTAATATTTTTGGAACATATATTTTTTAATTTTTTTATTATTATTATTTATAACAAGCCTATAGTTTGACCACCATCTCAACAGATGGTAAGTGACGATGTGGTCGACGAAGTAGCACGCTTTATTACCTAGAATAATCCTATTCACTCTTGCCTTGACGACACCCAAATTATAGGGATCGGGAAACATTGACGCCGGCAGAGCATTCCACTACTTGGAGATTGGACTAGAATCATAGTTTCTTCGCATCAGTTATTTTCGTAAACAAGCGAAGAGACGAGCTAGACGCTCTCCTGATGGCAAGAGATCACGCCTGCCCATAACCAGAACAGTGCTACACGGGATTTTGAATCACATATTCTGATAGGAAGTTAATTGAATGAAAGAATTATTTTTTTGTCTCAAGTATCGTCATAGACTATTGGAATACAGCTTTAGCGCCTCGTTTAAATTTCAAGTCTTTACGTTCAATGGTTTCGCCTGTCTCTCAGTCAGTTAGGATAAAGCCGCTAACATAAATTGATTGATTGGCTTAAGCATAAGCATACAAACGACATAGAGGGTAAATAATAGGAATTTATTACAGCATAAGCTAACTACTACAATCAAAATTTACAAAAGAAAACAATTCGGCCACCCATAGACCGTTACAAACGATCTATAGGTAGCCCAACTGCTCCAACTCGAAACCCGATGGCAGCGTGCCGGATACTGGCTGCATTGCCTCTTTGTATCGCAAGGCTTATTCTTTGGCCGAGGTAGCTGCCAGCCCTCTGATCACGCGTGTCGCTTCGACCAGTCGCTCTGACAACATTTTGAAAATCCTATCCTACCAATATTATAAACGCGAAAGTTTGTAGGTATGGATGTTGTTCCTCTTTCACGTAAAAACTACTGAATTGGTTTTAATGAAACGATATACAATAATATAGCTTATACATCAGAATACCACTTAGGCTACAATTTATAAAGATACCTGCGCAGACGAAGTCGCGGGCACAAGCTAGTAAGGTATATAATTGAATTTGAAGTACATAATACATAATGTTATAGGAATGTATAGTTTCGAGGAAAACCGCCGAGTACGTAGCGCATATTACGTTAATTTTAGACTGACAATTTTACTGAAAAACAAAACAGGTCATATGTACTGAAGTCAATGTACTTTTATTTTAATGTGCGCGACGAGTCGAGCTAAGCGCTCTCCTGACGGTGAGAGATCGCGCCTGCCCATGACCAGAACAGTGCTACACAGGACTTTGAATCACATAGGTCAGTGGTAGAGTTCTTTAGGGCAGCATTTTGAGGTTTTTTGATGATCAGTCTCGAATGGAGATTTTTAGTATATAAATTCGGTAGTCCGAATCGCAAGTTTTACACCCGTATTCTAAGTCAGTCTTCAAACTCTCAGGTAGTCTCGAAAAACCAGTAATTACACTAGCCTTAGTGCCCTTTAAACTGGAACACAGTAATGCTTACACATATTTATATATATATTATTACTCTTATTGTAATACTAGCTACTGCCCGCGGCTTTGCTTATGTAGTATCAAGGTTATCTACAGCCTCAACAATTGCAGCTGAATTGCTTCAGAAATGTAATAATTTTTTTTTAGTTTGTATCCCTTCCCAGCTTTTATACTACCGATTTTCAGCCCAATCAGTTCAGTAGTTTTGGCATGTTCAAGTTGCCCTGACACAGAACTTCTTTTACGTTGTGAGTCAACAAAATTTCTTTCTTAGTAAGCGTCAACATTATTTGACGAACATACCCTCGAAATTTCAAGTCTCTACGTACAGTGGTTTGGTCTGTGCGTTGTCTGTTAGTCAGGATGGGTTCCCATCCAGTAACACCCAAACGAGTAACACTGTTACTCGATGGGATTTTTTTCCGATCGAGTAACACCCCTCGTCAGGGTGTTACTCGTTAGGATTTTTTTTCCCAACGAGTAACACCCATGTCATGGTGTTACTCGATGGGAATAAAATAATAGAAATGGTGTTACTCGATGGGAACAAAGTGTAACACTTGATTATTTTTAAAGATGATTTAGGTAATATAATATCTGACTCGTAAACAGTCACACAGTCAGGACAAAGCCTTTCATATACACCATACATTTTTAATTACTACAAAAACTTAAAAGGCCAATGCATATGCCTATTACGTTGTATCTGTGCAGTCAGAATTTTGTGTTTCTACCAAATGTGCGAGTGACAGCGGCGCGAGTGCGGCGCCCGAGCCGAGCTGCGGCGAGCTGGCTGTAGCATCAAGTAACGATAACAGTGGTCCAATTTTTATCAAATTTATTTTGACGAAAATTCCACATAATTTTGTTGCTATATCTGACGTGTTCAGTAACGACAACTGATTATGCGTATTTTTTTTCTGGTGATTATAAATTTACGGTGTATGTATTTTAATTAAATTTTATTTAATTTTGTCAGAGCGTCTGGTCGAAGCGACGCGTGATCAGAGGGCTGGCAGCTATCTGGGCCAAAGAATAAGCCTTGCGATACAAAGAGGCAATGCAGCCAGTATCCTCGGCACGCTGCCATCGGGTATCGAGTTGGAGCAGTTGAGCTACCTATAGATCGTTTGCAACGGTCTATGGGTGGCCCAATTGTTTCCTTTTGTAAATTTTATAATATACCTATATATAAATTGTAGTAGTTAGCTTATGCTGTAATAAAAAAAAATCTTATTATTGTATGTATAGATTGAATAGATTGATAAATATTGATATGGGATTGTATTTTACTACATATCTGTCGCCAATTAGTTGCCTTATTGCACTGTGTGTTCCGGTTTGAGGAACCAGGGTCAGAGCAGATAGCTAGAGGTCACTGCATCGCCCTTCTGATTGTTTGTATCATTACACTTTCTAAACTTCTGCATAATGTATTCTAGCAAATAAGAAATATAAGAGTTGTGTGCAAGGGGAATCCTCAAATCCGAATTCCATACAAAATGTTTCGGACAAATACTCTAAAAGTACGCCTTATTATAGTAATTTCTTCGCACTATTCGTTTCGTCCATGTTTTTTGATTTCGTCAATAAAAAAGGGAAAGGTTTCATACTTTAATTTAGATTTTATACGTGTTTTAAAATTAATATATTAATAATACGGCGTACTTTTTGAGTATTTGTCCGAAACATTTTGTATGGAATTCGGATTTGAGGATTAGCCTTAAGACCAAATGACAGATATGAAAACTTCAAAGCCGCGGTTAATAACACGAAATACCAAAAAGTCCAGTTTGATAGTACATTGACATGAAGGTAGAAAGGATGTTAATTCAAAAATACATTTTGTTCACGGTCATAGCATCAACGATACAGGCACTTTATATTGTGGTATTATAATGTTACGCTACCATTAATTGATGTTGTTTAGGTAAAAGAAACGACAGTAGACACATTACCATCTTCACTTAGTTATATTTTACCTGCTGACTTCACCCGAAGTAGTGTTACATCCGAGTTTTGGGAGCCCAGTAGCCCAGTCCAATTCACTCCCCACAAAATATTTTTACCTTGCGCGACAAAATTTTTCAGTTCAATAAATAAATTCACACCAACTTCTACTTATCGTGTAACTAGTTCTTTTAGTGCACGAAAGGAGCCTCTTCGAGGCGCACTTGAAATCCTTTCACCACACTGGATGTAAAAGAACTAGTGATACATAAACATAACATAAACATTCACACACTCACACCCCTGCACTAGGATCCCCTGTGTCGTAGGTGGCATGGACACATACAATACTTCACAACATCCAAGACCCGAGAACAAACATTTGTGTTCGTCACACAAATATTTGCCCCGGCCGGGGATCGAACCCGGAACACCAAGCTTCGTAGGCAGGGTCACTACCAACTAAGCCACGGTGTCTTCATACGATAAGAAGAAGAACTTGTTATTTTGAACCAATGTGGTAAAAGGATATCAAATGCGCCTCGAAGAGGCTCCTTTCGTGCACAAATAAATTCATACCAACGATCGAACGCCGCTATTGGGCAACTGCATCATGAACTACTATCTGGGTTCAGCTGATACCGGAAGCTGTAACCTCGATAGCGTTGCATCAGCGACTACAGTACGTTAGTCTTGGTAATGCGCTTTGAGTGTGGTCAGTACAAGATGGTCGACATAATAGGGCCAGCCGGGCCACAACACTGCTTTGCGGCGTCGCATCTTCACGCAAGCAGACGTAGAACACGCGCAGTGTGGTCCATGTCTCACTAGAAACTGAAACGTTGGCAACGTCTTATCGTACGATGTCGTATCCGATGAAATTTTTGCGTTGCAACATCGCATCGCTTTTCTGTACGATGTTGTTTTTGCGATACGACGCCCGCAACGCAGTGTTGTGGCCTGGCCCAGAGTCCGCGAATTCCAAATCGCCAAACTTCAACACAATTATTATGAAACGAGAACTAAACTCGAGGTCATCCTGAGTTTTCCTAGTTCTAGACTACTGATCCTTACATTTACAATTAAGAAATTTCACAGGGAAGACCTCGTATCTTCCTAACGGCTGGATGGATTTAGATTTGTCTCAACAACCCAAGTGTCCATAAATAGGTGTTTAGAAAGAAAAATCAAAATGGCGGATTTTTAGCGATAAACGAGTAACACCCTGAGGAGGGGTGTTACTCGTTTGGGTGTTACTGGATGGGAACCCATCTAAATAATAAATTAATTAATTGATCGAGATCGAGATTAGCCATAACTATAAATTAAGAAAAAAATTGTATACTGTATTCTACAGTGAAGTATGTGACTCTACTTAAAACTTACATTCTTAAGACCAGTCTGTAATCTAACCATACTTGAGACAAATAAATAATTCATTCATTCATTCATTTTTTATTTACTAAACCTATCGAGTAGTATCCTACTTCCTACTAATATTATGAACGCGAAAGTTTGTAAGGATGGATGGATGAATGTTTGTTACTCTTTCACGTAAAAACTACCCAATGGATTTTAATGAAACTTCACAATAATATAGCTTATACATCAGAATAGCACATAGGCTACAATTAATAAAGAGACCTGCGCAGACGAAGTCGCGGGCACCAGCTAGTATGAAAATAAAGAAAATTAAAAGGAGATTACAAAAAATATAAGTAATATGTTTAAATAATATTAAGAACAATGAATTGGCAATCAATGTAGCTAAAGTATTTTTGCAGTCGGGTTTTCAGTTTTTATAAAGACCTGTTTTGTCTCAAGGATTCGCTGGAAGAAAACTCTCTTAAGGCTTATCCTCAAATCCAATTCCATACAAAATGTTTCGGACAAATACTCAAAAAGAACGCTCGCTCTTGTACTAAGTGTATGTATTTTTGATAAATATGTTATAATTTTGTTCGTGTACAATAAAACATATAGATGCCCTAAGAACTTATTCTACACATTATTATGCTTATTACTATGCATTATTTTGTTAAGCATTCAGCTTTTTGGGCCCGTTCACTTCTAGTTTTTGCAGCTTTTGGTTTCAAATACATCGTTAATCTAAATTACATGCAAGATCGATTGGAGCGGCATCACAAGTGTTCCGCCTACTTATCGACTTTCCCTGGCGCCCACACGCGATCAATACACAATGCACTTTCGCTCAGACACCATCCATTCAAGCCTCGTCGCCAATTTGGTGATGTAAGGCTAGATCGTCAACGAAAAGATTTGAAGGCGTCGACGGTGGAAGAAGCATCGCGGACAGTACGTGGTAGACATGGGCGCAACAGTGCGCTTTTAGAAATGCTATATCTCATCTTTTTTCATTTCAGGAGATATTACACTGCTATTACACTAAACATCTCTTCAAATATTGACATGGTACCATGTTACTTTGAGCGAACGAAAGAGATGATTTAAATGACTAAATGTAATGTTTAGGTGAACGTGATGTGATGAATGATAATGTGATGTTTGGTGATGCCATGTTATGGGAGATGAAAGTAATACCTAACGCATCGCCCTCTCTCAGTAATGCCATGCAATGCAGTAAGTAGGTAGGTACCTAGTGTGTATGACTGTAATGTTTGGTTACGTGCATACTTTATGTACTTACTTGTAATTATGAAGCTAATGTTAAGAACCTACTTAAGGCATATAAAAAATATAAATAAATTAATATAAAAATAGATAGAAGTGAGATGTTTACAGTGATGTGTGTTGCTTCGGGCACTGGTGTAATGTGTAATGCCATATCTCCCTAAAGCGATACATTCCTCCGTAATATTACTCGCATTACCTACCCATGTTTAGGATGTGGAAATTATTACTATATACGGAAGTGCCTATTAAGAAGACGGACCTTTCTGATTTAGCTAACTGTGGGCAGGCGTCACAAGGTGGTCTTTGAATTTGTTACTACGCATATTTCGGGATGTCGTTGAGTAAAATGTCCAAAATATTTAATATAATATAGTGTTAGAGTCAAAAATATCTATCAGGTCATGTTTAGACGCCAGCTCGTTATATAGACGACACGCTCTCATAAGTGAATTGTTAAATGATGTATTGTTTTTAAATACTCTCAGTGAAAAGATTGGTGAGTTTCGAGATCTGTAGTAAGTGTTAATGTTAATGGGCAACAGCAGAATAGGGCAGCTTAGGGCTTTCAGTCTCGATGACTTTCTGAGTCTCAGGAAAAAAAATCGAGACTCGATGCGGTCTCGAAATTCGCGGGAAAAAGGAGACTTTCGAGACTATTTCCATAGAACTTATAGGCACACACATAAGAATGGCATTTAGACATTTATTGGCCTATTAGCGAACACATCACAGTTTAACTTTACAATCTATAATTTGATGATGTTCGATGTTCCAGATTTTAAAATTTTGCGTTTTTCTTCGAAATAGTTCCTCATTCCACAGCTATCATACTTTTTTTTTTAATTTGCCCTTTTTTTGTCAGGCTCAAGTCATAAGACTATACCACTTTGTCTTATCCTTGTTTAAGACTACACTGAATATTGTTAAGATTTTTCTAAGTATCAAAAGTCTCGTCATTCCCGGTACCGAAACCATCAGTCTTGAAAATAATAAAAAATCGTCGAGACTCGAAATTTTCGAGACCTAGACTCCCGGGATGAAAGCCTTAGCAGCTAATGACAGAGTGAATTATTTTATGCAGACAGTTAAGTTCCAGATTATTGGTATGGTAATGCCTAAGTGCATGGAATAGAACTAAAACGGTTCTAGAATCTAGCTAGACTCATCGCATCGTCTCGTTACCAACAGGTGTGCGTAGCATACAGTTGTGTCAACAAAGAATAGTTACCGCATGAATATGAGCGAGTACAATATCAGTCTTATTTCAAGGTTGTAGAGATTTAAATCGAATGGCTTGATGAGTTACTTGCAATGTAATGTAAGGAATGTGGAAATTGTAATGAGTATAACTATTTTTAACTAGAATTTCTTGAGCGTTTTGGACTTTATCTTCTTTTACCCGACTGCGAAGAAGGAAGGTAATGTGTTAAGAGTATATGTAGCATATGTATGTAGTGAAGTATGTTTTTCTGTTACTTCCTTGTAGGCTAAACAGCTCGATACACTTTGGCACATTGGTGTCATTCGTGTTTTGATGTTTTTTGACACTTTTTAACAATTTTGTTGCCTTACAGCCGCCATATTAGATTTTTTGACATATAAGGTAGTATATGTCACTCGCGTGACTTAGGCAAATCCATCTTATTTATAAAAATCTGTTTATCTGTATAGCAGGGCGGCGCAGAGTCAGTAAAACAACTTACATTCTTAAAACATTACTCTTCTTTTTCGGAGTCGGGTAATGAGTTAAGAAATGTGTATTGGTATAGTTTAGGAACTGGAAAGAGTTAACTACTCCAAATACCTAAAAAAATTACAAAATCATGCTCCAATGTTGTTGGTTATCTAACTATTACAAATACCATACTGTAATAAAAAAATTGCACGTTCTACTTCTTACATAATTGCAACGTAGATTTCGGAGATAACCTGAAATACTTACCTAGTTGAATTTACACTTGGCTAAATTAATATGTAGAGATCTTTAAGAGGATATGTGAAACTGTCAGAAATGACAGGTGCCAGACAGTGATAGCGCAATTAGACACCTTACCCCGAGGGAAGAGATCAGATATAGATTTTTGTCGCTAAAAAGTAACGGACGTAAGCGACAAATGATAAAACATCGTATTGCTTGATAGGTATTGAATTTATAAAAAAATCCTTATCATTTATGCAAGTTCTGTGATTACTCACTCAATAGTATAAAAATAAACCGTAAATATTCTCTAAATTCGGAGGATGGATGTAAATCAGATTTTAAGAGGGCCTATTTTAAAAAATAAATCTATCGAGTAAAGTTTCACCAATCGTGTTTCTGTCTTACATTTAGATTATATCCTCAAGTAATCACTGTATCAACATCAAGTTTGTAAACTGTACCGTTACCGAGTATGAATGAAACGCAGCGACTCCAAATTTTCACATAGCCTCTTAAGTCCAAATGCCGATTTCTTGAGACTGAAAAATCTCAACCGATTCTTTTAGCTCTTTAGAATTATGGGAAATTTTCGAGTACTTTTTTGTTTGCAAGATTTTATAGTCCTACCTAGTGGTATATTGGTCTATGGTCCTATAATTCAATTTTTTTTTAGTTTATTGTGTTTCTTAATCGTAATTGATTTGTTATTAGTTATTAATTATGAAAAGTTAATGCTTAGGTATTTGGTCAACATACTATTTATGTTAAAATAGCCAAGCGCCCCGCCCAGAGGAAGAGGAGCGATTTCTTTGTTTTGGTCGATTCGTTTTGGTATAAGGCAAAATAAAATTAAAGTCAAAAATGAAATATGATGATAATATTTCGGCAGTCGTAAAACTTTAACTTTGTTATTTCAAGAAAATAACTTTTATGCATGCATTTATCATTCAATATTGTTATGTTTGCGAAAGGGATTATATTGTCAACATTATAGTAATTTGTGACCCCATTTGGCACATTTTTCTCTTGAAAAACAATGGATGATGCGGTGCCAAAATGTTTCTGCACTGTACCCTTAGTACGAGTTTTGATAGTTTTCGAAAACTTTATGTAGTTTCGTTTCCTTCCATACATTTGCTAACAGCGCCCCTAGCGAAAACTTTCATGAACTAAAATCGGCAGTATGAGTTAGATCGAAACATAGTATTCGAAAACTAAAAAAGTTTTCGAGCTGTTTATGGCACTTTGGTAGTACGAGTTCTAACTTTGACAAGTCAGCGATAGTAAACTATGACGTTTACGAAAACTTTTGTAGTATTCGCACTCACTAGATAAAATTCGGTGAGAGCTACGCGAACAAGCTAGTATTTGTAAATATATGTAAATCCTGCCACATTTTATTGCTCTCAGCCTTTCGGCCGGTTTATTTAAGTCACCATTTCTAAAATTATGGATATGGGTAGGGTTATTATACAAATTTCGAGACACATCTTGTAGACTTTTTTCCAGAGAGAGAAATAATTACCACTCTATGAAATCTATCCATAATTTTAAATTGTGATGGGCTCATTTTTCCTTTGAAACAACGATGCCTCCATAAAAAATAATAATAAACGTATGACAAGGCAGTATGGTCATATGACTATAGCCAACACTATGCTCAAATTAAAAAAAAAACAAAACGTGGTACAAAGTGCCAAACGTAAAGGATATGTTCGTCTCTTTCTTTTGCCGACGTGTAAAAGAGTAAGAAGTATATACCATGAAGTTCGTTCAATCGAGCTAGTCGATGGTTGATATCGTGTAAACTTAATACGAAAAATTTAGCCCGTACTGCCGATTACAACGTAAACTATTCGTTTGAGCGAGCTCACCAAAACTATTGAGTTTTGGAAACTGTCAAACTCGTACTAAGGGTACTGGTATTTAGGACACGACAGTTTCAGAGTAAAAAGAAATTGCTTAACAAGCAATGCATTGGAGTCTTTAAGACTAGAGTGAATAAGTTCATACTAGCCAAGCGTGCTCCATCTTCGACCACACCATCACTTACCACCAGGTGAGGTAGTGGTCAAACGCTTCTATTCTGAAAAAAAAAAATAAAAAAAAAAAGAACTTTGCGTTTTTACCCGACTGCGGAGGAGTAGTAATGTGTGTACTCTGTGTAATACTCTCAGTATTTATTGCAGGGTTCGAGGATATATATCAAGATAAATATCCGATATGTATCCAACTAAGATATCCGATATACACGGTCATTTTTTAATTACCAAAAAATAATAATTGGGCAATACAGAATATGTACGACATCGTAAAAGTAAAGTAAAAACTATCAGTTACTTAACAATCGCAAAGTTATGACAGTTTAAACTTTCAGATATCCTGCCCAAAATTTTGGACAATACAGTTATAAATGAACTCTGAATACGCGTCGTGATTCATAACATAACATAGCTATCCCTTTTGCACACTGTTTTACTCGCCCGCCCGCCTTCGTCCTTGAGATTACATGTTCCTACCGTTCCTACGAAAACACAATCAAGTTTGAAAAAAAAATATAAAAAAAATCTTACTATTGATTAAGTTATGATTTTTTTAAGGTCTCCTTTTTAAGGTTAAGGCTCCGGAAGTAAATTCGAAAATACACATTAAAAAAAATCATAACTTCTAAACTACTAAAAATCGCGGAACATACATGGGGTATTTTTGGATACACCCAGGTGTGAGAAATCTAAAAAAAAATTATTGACGTCACTTTTTGGCCGACCCTGTATATCCGTATCAATAAATCAGGGTTCGAAAATATCCGATATTATAAAATATCGGATATTTTCGAACCCTGATTTATTGTAATGTATTCATGTATTTCAGATAACCATTATTGATCCATAAGTATTACATACAAGGTAGGATAAAACAGGGTTAGTTGCCTTTTTCCCTGAAAACTTTATTTTCAGTAATCAAATGTAAGTAATAATAGCTTTTAGCATATTTTCCTGAAGCCTGAATCGAACCCGCGATATCAGCGTATCAGAATACACTTGCGGCTTTTCCATCCGTTTCGTCAATGTCAATTTGCTTTCATACTGTTAATCTCAACGCCTTCGTTGTGAAAATTTAGACCTTGGAACTGTTATCAGAGTTGTCGAAACCGCGGTAGACCTAAATTCACCTAATTGACCTTGGTGGCTTTTCATATTGAAATTGAGACGACCGTTTTTTAGAGTCATTAGTTAGGTCAAGTTTTAAGAGAGGTCAAACAGGAGAGCCAATAAAAAAAGCTTATCAGTAACAGTCGACGTATAAGAAGACCAAGATGACTCATACAGAGCCAGGTGCAAAAATACCCGGTCTTTTTTACTAATTAAGTTGTCATTCATATTAGACTATACACAATTCCTACAAATACGCATATGTCTATTTTTATTTTATATCTAAGAGAAGAAGTCTTACAAATCAAATTCTCCAAAATGTGGCACAGAAAAGCAAATAATACCAATTTAAAAGGCTTTGTTCTGACTGACGCACAGACTAAACCACTTAACATAGAGCTGCAGAGCAGATGGGAATCCCAAAGGTAATCTTGTAAAGTAAAGCGCGCTTTCTAAGAAAAGGATTTCGTGGATTCACATTGCAAAAAAAAAAAATTTTTTTTGTTTAGTGCACATTAAGCACATTTTTCTCCTTGGACTTAAGCAATTACTTTACTCGCTAGGCAGCGAACGATCCGGATTCAGACCGTTAAGATCTTAAGAACTACGATAAGAACTAAATATATTTATACTATCTATTAATATTTATGGATTTCTGCAAAGTAACGCCTGAATCAATCAATTATCTTAGATGGGCATTAATTAGGCTTTTGTACATTGCATTCGGCCCTATTTTATAGCAATTGAGGTGAACAAATCTAAGAGAAAACGTGAGGTTTCGGTTCCCATCCAGCGTAGCGTGGAGTCAAGGAATAAATGATAGTAAGTATTGTGTCCTTCTGCCATACTTGAGTGGGCAGTGTTAGATGTCACGATTCCTCACAGCATACTATAATCAGCCTATTTGTTCCCACTGCTGGGACTCAGGCCTACTCTCGGCTATGAGAGCGAATAGGTATTAAAATGAGAGATTCTAAATTCGGTTGAATATTTATTTTTTCGGTACCTCAGCACTTTGTTGTGTATAAATCGATTTGAAAAATTCTTTTTTTTGTTTGAGAGGATATACTTTCAGATTGGTTCCATACAAATTTCATCAAAAACGGTTCAGTAGTTTAGTTTTTAAATCAAAATAACTGAAAAAAAAAGTCGTAGAAATGAACAAAATTGAGTATTTTGCTTCCCTGTGACTTGTCAGTGGTGCCTAACGGTCACTACAACAGTCCAATTGAGGTCGGGTGTTGTATGTTTTTGTAAAAATTTGATTATTCTCGCACTATTTTGAAGATAAATTACTGAAGTTATACACTTTAAGATGTGGATCTATCATTTTGTTACTACCACCTCACGAAATGTTTTAGTACCTATATTTTTTGTTTAGATGTCTTAGGTACCTAGCTAAGCGACGGAAATAGGCAAAAACAGTTTTGCCCTATTTCCTTTACCCTATTCCATTTTCGCGAGCGAGATAGCTGGACACAGGATTCTGGGCATAAAAGCTTTGATATTAAGTATTTGCACGACAAAAGTTGATGCAGTGTTTCTAATTTAAAGTAAAACCACAATGTACCTGTATTATGCAAATAAAGTTCATTCATTCATTAAAAAAAATGTCGGTTGTATTGACAAGTTTGCCATAAAGTCAATTTTAAAAATAACTTTATCGGTAAGTGACGTCAAAATATCGTTACTGGTCGTTACCACAATTACCGTAACGGTAGCGTAGCGACTATCTATCTGTTTGACTAATTCAGCCATACTTTGTTCAGGTATAGCTGTTACTCAAATAGCTGGCGTAAAATACGTTATATGACTCAATCGTCAATATATTTATTGTCAACACAATGGTTTGGTAAGATGGTAACAATTACAATACTTTGATGCACATGTGAGTGAACCCCTTTGGGGCATTACAATATGGTAGGAGGCAGGCCGAGGTTTTTCTTATCCTACTAATATTATAAACGCGAAAGTTTGTAAGGATGGATGGATGGATGTTTGTTCCTCTTTCACGTAAAAACTACTGAATGGATTTTAATGAAACTTTACAATAATATAGGTTATACGTCAGAATAATACATAGGCTAAAATTTATAAAGATACCTGCGCAGACGAAGTCGCGGGCACAAGCTAGTAACTTATATACTTACCTATGGCAAGCATTCAATTTACACTAAGTAGGTACCTAAGTAGTGGTACCTGGAAGAGGTCGCTCACAGCGATAAGGCCGCCCCTTGTACTACCTACCTTAAGACCGTTTTATTCTTGTTCTATTGTTTAACTCTGCTTTGTTCTTGATGGTGTACACTAAAGTGTTCATTTATCTATTTATCTAAGGTTTTTTTAGGACTTCTATAAAATATTTGTTATGCACGTATATGTAGATAATTTGAATACAATAATCGTCAATGATTTATTATTTAAAATTAAATTATTCATAACTTTTCGTTTTTATTTCAATGTTAAGACTCTTAGAAATGTGACTTCTCTGGTGATTTCCAAAAAATACTACGCCATGTTCGTTAACTGCAGTTAGGGCTTGCATTATCCGTTGATTTTTGGTATCCGGATAATTCGGATAGTATTAAAAAAACCTTAATAATACCAATTTAATCACAAAAATCAGATAATTTTACGTTTAATAACGTGTTGGATCACTTTCTGAGTACTAACGACTAAAATTAGATAATAAATTTAAACAAAAAAAAAACGGTTTTTTTTTAATTTAGTATCCGTATTCTTAACTGTCCCTGAATAGCAATAATGACGTTGACTATTTACGGACCGACAAACGAACATGGCGAAACGTTAAGTTTTTTTTGTAGAACTGAAAAACAGTGTTTTAAATAAAAATTACTTACTGTAAACGTGTACGTATTGCCCACAATGCTAAAGTAAATGTTTTTAACAGTTTAAACCATATTAAAACGGTGTTTTTATCCAAATTATCCGGATACTGTTGCCCTCATTATTCGGATATTAAAATGGGGCGGATATCCGAATTGCAAGCCCTAACTGCAGTACATACTGCTTATTGTATTGTACCTATTTATTTATTTATTTTAGATAACCATTGATTAATATAAAAATAATTAAAAATAATAAATATCAGTTCTATAGACAAGTTTTCCGTAAAGTCAATTTTATTTTGTCATTTTTTTTATTTTTTTAAATAATATACTGCCGGAAGATGTTGTTTCTGCAGCATCCATAAACTGTTCAATAACAAACTCGACACTTGGTTACGAACCAACTTAACTATGTTAAAAAAGTGACACAAAACTATACAAAAATCCAACACTGTGTGACATATACACATCAACAAAGCTGTACGTCAATCAACAAATTAATAAAATAAAATAAAAAACAGTTTGAAACTTTATAGCTGTACCAGCCGTTCTAGGCTCCCTGTGTCGCATTGTTCAGGCCGTGAGACGCCTGAGTCACAGTGCGATGCACTGAAACTCAGATGATGCATACATTTATTAAATAAAGTTATTCATAAGGTGTGAGATTACTAGCCATTGTGTGATAACATTATAGAGCAATATAATGTAGGTCTTGGGAAAAATATTGTTTTATAAATTAAGTTCTTTATAATTTTGTTGCAGATTTGCTGATGTCCGCGGCTTCGCTCGCACAACATCGAGATAACAAGAAATGTACTAATCGGGCGAATGAACATGACACCTGGCTCGAATGACGTGTGTGCAAAGTACAGCGTGGAATTGGATAATGTTGATCAATAGAGAAGAGGTCCTGTAATACTTGGTAATGATAAGTCATGATAAGGCTTCGCAATTAGAGGAAGAACAAACGCGGAGGGCGCCGCGCGGGGGGCGGGGGAAGCATCAAGTGCCGAGCGAGAGTGTCAGTCAGGTGGCATGTTCATTCGCCCGCGTAGTAGATAAAAATCAAAAAACCATTAGCTCTATCTCGCTTAAAAACCTATATGGGCAATGAAGACTCTTTGTAGTCAGAATTTTGTGTTTCTACATAATATGCGAGTCGCAGCGGCGCGAGTGCGGCACCCGAGCCGAGCTGCGGCGAGCTGGCTCGAGCTAGGTACCCAGGTTTGCGGTTTTTATGGTATTAGAATGCATTGCCATTGAATTGTGATCAGTAATATAATTTCACAAATATGGATCAGTGATATAATGTCACAAATATGGATTAGTGATATAATGTCACAAATATGGATCAGTGGGATGTCACAAATGGATCAGTGATATTTTACAATTAGATCAGTGATTTAATGTCACAACTCACAAATGGATCAACGTTATAATGTCACAAATGGATTAGTGATATGATGTCACAAATGGATCAGTGATATTTTTCCATTAGATCAGTGATTTAATGTCACTACTCACAAATGGATCAACGTTATAATGTCACAAATGGATTAGTGATATGATGTCACAAATAGATCAGTGATATTTTTCCATTAGATCAGTGATTTAATGTCACTACTCACAAATGGATCAACGTTATAATGTCACAAATGGATTAGTGATATGATGTCACAAATGGATCAGTGATATGTTACAAATGGATCAGGCATATAATTTCACAAATGGATCAATGATATAATGTCACAAATGGATCAGTGATATGTTACAAATGGATCAGGCATATAATTTCACAAATGGATCAATGATATAATGTCTCAAATGGATCAATGATATAATGTCACAAATGGATCAGTGATATTATGTCACAAATGGAGGAGTGGTAGAGTAAGCTTTACGAAGTCAAATGGTCTAATTACCAATAATAACCAATAATCCAATAGTTCTGTAGCTTAATGTGTCACAATTTCTGACCACAACCACAAAATCATGTTACAACCTAAAGTTTGTTCCAAAAAATTGTACTAATATTAAATGTGTCATGCAAAGAGCTTCTATACTATGTATCTAGAGAGCTAACACGCCATTTTGTTTTATTTAAGGATTAAGAATTCTGAACCTTATGACTTGGAAATAAGTTATTTTTTAATTAAATCTAGATATAAGGATTTTAATGCTTGATAGAGACCCCCTCGTTAAGGAGTGTGTCTCGTTCACACAGTTGCCAGCATGCAATTAAAATTAACATGACCATAATTTTTGAAATAAGTGGGACAATTTTCGAAATTAGACGATTTGCACTAAATATTATTCAGATTCATTTGAAAGGTTTAGTACAGTCGCTGTCATGTAGGTTAGGTACCTAACTGCCGAGAAAAATAATTACTGTTCGAAAGAAATATTCAAAGTTCAAAAATTATGGTCGCCCTACAGAACGAGACACACTCCTTACTGGTTCTAGCTCTTTCAGCTCGCAGTTTTCGTGTGAGTCGGCATTCTAGATACATAGTATACAAGATAGTATACAAGTTCTTTGGTGTTATGCAAAGAACTTGTATACTGATACATAGTATAGAAGCTCTTTGGTGTTATGTAACCTACTTAATTGACAGAAGCAGCAAGCAGTATTTTTTTAGATTTTCCACAAAAATCTGTTAGTTTGCTACTTTTTTAACTTAACTTTTTTAATAAGAAAAAGTATTTAGTTGCCCTAGTAAAATCAATTTTATATCTCCGACTTTTCAACTGACTTCAAGAAAAGAGGAGGTTGTATATATTTTTTTCTATGTGATAATAACAAACCACGTAATTTTATTGTCTATAAATACATTTGAAAAAATATTTTTTGTATGAGAGGATTTACTTTCAGATTGTTTCAATATAAATTTCATGACAATCAATCATTAAATTTCAGTAGTTTAGTTTGAAATAAAAATAGCTGAATATTCAGTGGTGTTTATGATCACTAGAACAGTAAAATTTAATTTTTATGAATATTCATTTTACAAAAACATCCTGATCAAATCATCATCGCTCACCACTTCACCAGTGACTTTTTGATTTATTTGATACATAGAAGATGTGTTTGTTATAGAATGTGGAACGTACTAAGGAATTTTGAGATTCTTAACTAGACTTATGCAAAATTTTGGCCAAAACCGATCGAATTGAAAAACAACCACTAGAGGTCAAAATAGGGATCAAAGTTTTTAAATACGTAAATGATCTATTTTTTCAACACTTCTAGAAACTAGGGTTTAATAAATAAAGGATTTTGGGCACAGAGAAATAACAAAATGTACTCACCTCTTTTTTGGTGACGCGTATGTCCTCCATGCTCTTGCTGAAAGCACCGTTTACATTGTTTATAGTCCCGTACTGGCTTCGTTCCCTCCATATACCATCGCATGGCTCATCATAGATATGTTCATCTACGTAGAATTCCGAATTCTGCAATCTACATTTGCAATCAAGATGGCATTTAAATCCGTGCTTTTCTTTGTTACTTTGACATTTTATACATTTGTTACTCACAAATGTACTCACTTTGTTTAAACTATCGTTACTGCATGAACAAGATTTTAAATTGGGTTCAATTGAACTTAACCGAGTATACGGTAAGCTTGACATAGAGTTATATGTCACACAGTTAAGTTTGTTCAAGCAATTTTTCAATGGAGATTCGTTTTGATGCGGTAGCAGTGTTCGTTGTGTTATATCCAAAATTTCAGTGCACAAATAATGTACCTCTTTAGGCCTTTTCAGGCTTAGATTTTCTTCAGCAATATCATAAATGTTGTTATCTTTCTTCGCCGTTTCTCTTTTCAACAAAAGATGTTCTAACTTCTCTAGTTTTCGTTTTGTATCTTTCTTTTCTGTTTCTGGTATTGTTGGTATGTTGAAAATTCGAGGCGGTTTCTTTGGAGGTGGACCAGCGGGCAACGGCTGTTTTAAAGCCTTTTTCAAAGTATCTGTTAGAACTAAATGCGGGTTTTTACGTTCCAATTTCATGGTTTCACTCGACCCAGCTAAGCCCTCCATAACATCTAAATTACTGTTGACTAACGTTTCAGTCTTATCAACCGGGTCAGTGACTTTTTGCACCCGTCCCTTTTCTTCCTCCAAATTCTCAGTTTCCGAGCTGACTCCACTATCCGTCAACGCCTCCCCTTTATCAACCTTCTTAGGTTTAACTACTTGGGAGTACTGAGCTAAGATATGAGGCGGAACATTCTCATCCGGAATAGAATTGAAACTTACCTCTTTCACGACACCGACTGTCTTATAGTTCTCCTTCCTCATTTGCTCCTCTAATACATCCCCGAGCTTTTTCAGCCGGTCTTTGCTCAGTTTTCGCTCCATTTTTACTTCAGGACGGCTGTTGCAGCTTCCGTTTCGTTGCGGACTCAATTTCTGTGTCTTTTCGCAGCGAAATGCGTGACTTCTATGGAGTTTTTTTCCAGGATCACTCGACTGACGCGATAAGGAAGGTTTTGGCTCACTAACAGTCCTTTTTACGTCACACTTGTGTAGGTAACTACGGTTGGGAGCGCCAGAGTCATCGTTCGAACCACCATAGGCGTCGGCCTTTGTGGCAAAACTGATATGTGTGAGTTCGATAGGACAGCTCGCATTTTCCTCATTGGCTTTCCTTTCAACATTTTTGAGTCGATAAAGTTGGGAGGACTGTTTTTTCGGAGCTGTATCACTACTCAAATTCTCGAATTTACTTTTGATTGCTTGCACTCTGTTCGTTTGTTGCGATAACATTATTTCACTTTAGCTGACGACATTTTAACACTAGAGCACTTTAATTTCGAAGAATACGTTCAAAATAGAGCAGTTTTTCTTGTTTCCATTAAATTGTACAAAAACAGTTGAACGCAGAACATGTTTTGAAAAACGAATTTGTTTTTTTACACCGTGCGACCGAAACAGATGTTATATCAAAACATACGATGGAAGTGAATTCATTTCAGTAAGAATTATATTATTCGCAGTTTTTAGGCACACTGATAAAGTAATTGAAAATTTATAACAATAAAAACACAAAAACACTCGATTCAATTGTTTTCTTTTCCCGAGAGACAAGACAAGCACAGATTTATCCGAGCGAGGCGAGCTGACAGCCAACCTGCCAGTGCTGCTAACACATACCAAATTTTACCCCCGAGTCTTTTTTTAAATCCCCTTAAAAATCCCAAAATAAATATTTTTCATATTTTCTTTTATCAAATCATGTCTCAACTTTTTAGACATAAAATACAGCTTTGAACTGTATTTTTAGTATTGTAGTTCCCAGAGCATCTAACTTTACAAATTATCACAAGAACCGACGACAGAGACGCGTGATTTTGAGTTTCTAACAAAATTGTTTTTTTTGTTAAAACCTCTTAAGAATTATTAACATATTTACATTGAAACTGCAATTTCATTGAAAATAAATTATATTTCTATATAGGTAATTGCAGGTTTTATCAGGGCCCTTAGAAAATACCCCTAAAAAATGTATACCCATAAAATTTCCCCTATTTACATTTTTTCCCCTTAAATTTAGAAATATCATCGCTAATGTAACGGCATGACTTCAACTTCACACTGACTGTCACAAAATATAAATAAACTACGTACCATAGTTCTATCACAAATCACCATACAATATCTACGAAAATATTTTTCCTCAAAATTAGGGAAAATATGTCACATGGCAAGTTACAGGTTCTGTGCTTGTTTGAATCTATCTTGTAATATTCGTTTAACGCCATCTAGTGAGGAGTAGCCGTAGCTTTTAAATATGACATCTTGTGTGTAATAAAAGAAGCGTAGTTTTTCTATCAGCGCCATCTTGTAAATATTTTAACAACTTATCTTACTAGTGCCATCTAGTGAGATTTTTATTCGAAGTCTATATAACGCTATCTAGTGATCAGTGATTAAAAGCCTGATTTTACTAGCGCCATCTAATGAGGAGTAGACTAACCCTTCAAGTATGTAGAGCACGAAAAACGGATTTGTAGAGCACAGACGCAGGTAGAGAAAATAATACTGTTGCATTTTAAATCGATGTGATGCATTTTTTTTCGTTCGAACCAGTGTGGTGAAAGGATTTCAAGTGCGCCCCTCAAAGAGGCTCCTTTCGTGCACTCACGCAATTGAAGTTATTATTCAGTAATTTTGATTTCACAACCAAAGTACTGTACCAACTTTCATTATATTTCTATCGGACCAACCTAGAAATAATTATTTCAGTTTTTTTTTTTTCTTTCGAAGAACCTAAGTTCTTCGGTTTTGGCTTCACATCAAAGGTATATAGCCAGTGTCAAGTAATTGGAGAGATTATTTTGTCATAAGTCAATGTCGATGAGTCAAGTCATGCCCCTGTAAAGTAGTGGTGGTTGCGACTTTACTAGAGGCTTCTATGGAGTTTTGGAGGCAACACGAAAAGTCACGTTTTACAGCATTACATTATTCACCAACACTCATACACGTTCACGAGCACTTAATGGATAAAAAACCACCGTTTTTACACTTAAACACTCAAAGTTATACAAGTTTTGTCAATTAATTTAATGCCGCCAATGCGCCATTTTTCATGTTCCCGTCAAAAACATTATTTCAGTTATCTATTAGTTATTATGAATTATTCTTATCTGTCACTCCTAAGGTGACAGATTGAAAAAAAAGTTATATTTGCCCCCCTATTGCTGATTATTATTATAGTCATTATTATCAGTTAGCTATTATTTAGTTATATATTAGCAGGTATATTATTAGTTATTAATGTACAGACAGCGTCAAAGATAAGTATCCTCCTTGCACAAGACACCCAGCTATAAATCCTTTAAATAAATTGTAATAATTAAAATCATTTTTAGGCTTACATACGGTTATACAAATATAATTTCTTTTTTAAAGGCAAAACGTCTCCATTCATCGTGACGGTGATTTAAAGGGATCTGAAGCTGGGTATTATAATGCAAGGGGGATACTTATCTATGACGCTGTCTGTACATAATTACAGGATATAACGCATTGGATATAAATATGTTATGTTGTATCTTAATATAGAGAATTAAGAATTTTCAAATATATGTTTTTTTTTTTATTCGCGGTAACATAACTAGACGCACTTTGTTATGTCGACTATCTTGTGGATCTGAGGTAACAAAAATAAAAAATAAAATCAACAGAATTGAAAACATCCTCCTTTTTAAGTCGGTTGAAAAAGTAATGAACAACGCAAACGAAATTGTTGGTGTCAGCTAGTTTTCAATGACAAGTTAATTTAACTCTATACTCACCCTAATGCCTAGATCACACGTACCGAGTACTCGGCCGAGACAGTGAAAGCTTACATGACTCGCTCAGCCGAGCACTCGGCACTATGTTTATACGTTTACGTACTGAGTATTCGGTACGTGTGATCTAGGCATAATAATAAATACAGTCGGCTCTTTTATAGTCTTTATACCTAGCTTACGCCGGTGTTCTCTTATGATAAACCACTCACACGATTATACTTACCTAAGTCACGGAGGATAAAAGTACCTTAGTAGAGATTCGCTACGTTGATATGGACTACCTATTTCGGCAAACTATCAAAAACCTTTAAGTATATAATATTATATAGTATATATACTATATAATATATATTATATAGTATAGAATTATATAGTAGACTATGCACTAAGGGGATAAAGCAGTGTCTTATGTCGCGGGTGGCATATTGAACCCTGAGCTAACGAGGGACTCAGTTAACTCCTGAGCGAAGCGAGGGAGTTATGTAGAGTCCTAAGTGGCGCGAGGGGTTCAAGCTGCCCAAGACGAAGACAGGCTTTATCCCAGAGGAGCATACTCTACTTTTCTCACCTTCTGCGAGGCAATAAAAATCCAGGGCTCCGAACTCAGCAGCCAACACCGTCTTTTGTTTTACAATCTTTGAAGTCGCGCCTCATTTCTTTTTTTTTTATGAGTGGCCAGTTCTATTTTAGAACAAACCTTTTTACAATGCCATATGGGCGTTCTTTTACTTAGAATTCCCACACGAATTTGACGTTCCAAATTCAAATCACATTACTACCCTAGGGAGTTTCATACAACATTACCTCCCTTGGTAGGTAATGCTTTGCTTTACCTTGATGATAGCATGATATGTAATTGGATATTGTCGAGCAGGTGGTGTGAAAATTATGTTGCTGATAAGGATCATTCTTTGCCATAAATGATTTGATTTGAAAAATTAAAGAAAATAGCATATTTTCAGTATTTTATATATTTTTTCCTTCGAACAGATTTTATAAGCAATTATATTTATACCCTAGGGCCTAAAATGTAGTTGTGCTCCCACTGTACTTGGCATAAAATTGAACTTTACTTTAGAAGTGAAAAAGTATTTATACTGGATTATAACAAGTATATTTTTTTTCGTCTCAAAATAGCATCACGAAAAAGATGAAAGAAAAAGTTTCAATGTGAAAGACATAACCTCCACATTTTACGTGCGCAGTCGGATAAATATGAACATCTTGTCAACAATAAAATAACTATGAAATGTGTTTTAATTTGTATTAATTTTTTAAAGTAAGTTGGGGTAAGTGCGATACAGCTGCATACAAATCAGTTTGAATAAACCGAATATGAATGTATACCTATATATTATTAAGTACGTATTTGTAATAATATTAAGGAAGGCACTAATTACTAAGAAACAAGTTTTTTTTTTAAACTTACATTAGTTAATTAGAGCTTAATCAAAAATGTATGTACTCAAAGAGCAATAAATAATTTTATTATTATACAAATTTCGCATTGTTGCTGGTAAAAGGTGGATAAGACGAACCGAAGATTGGGCTCAGTGGCGCGCCTTGGGAGAGACTTACGTCCACGACTGCTATGACGATAATTATGAAACTTAATCATAACTACTAGGACAGTGGATCAGGCTAGCCCAGGACCGCAACAAGTGGCGTACTGAAGAGGAGGCCTATACCCAACAGTGGGTGCAAGAGGCTGGATAGATAGATAGATAGACTTTAAGTTGTGTGTATTGAAATTTCTAGGGTATGTTCGTCAAGTAGATGTAGAGTAGAATCAAAACCCGATCTACCTAATACCAACTTATTTTTTTTTATTCATAACGACGCTCTTTTTACAGCTGATGAATTATAGTACGCCCCTTTACAGCGGAATTAAATAATTATTACACGTACATTGTTATATATAATTGTATCAACTGCCTATTGTAATAATTACATAGATTACTACAGTTAGGTACGTAAGAAATGACGAAAAACTGACGTTACACCTTAATTAACTAATATTAATATTTGTTATCAACAAATTATATGAATATATTTAGTAATAAAACCGCTTGATTTCTAAACAAAGGTTTTAATTAACTTAACTTTAGTTTAGAACTTTAGTACATATTACTATATTATAAACCAAAGAGTCAACGAACAGAAAACCAAATTAATTAATAATTAAACAAAAGAGAGAGAAAGATTTCCGCAAAGTAACGCCTGAATCAATCAATTATCAATTAATGTTTGTTATGTTACTGTGTCTTCATCCTTTTCAGTAAATAAATACAATACAATACAATACAAGATGTGTAGGCGCGTATTAAGAGACACTTCCAAAAGGAGGAGGTTATCAATTCGATTGAATGATGTTTTTTTTTGTTACCTCAGTACTTACTTTGTTGTTTATAATCCGAATTTTTAAATTTTATCAAAATCGGTCCTGTTGTTTTGGTATTAAATCAAAATAACTGAAAAATAAAATCGTTGAAGTTAATAAAATTGCGTATTTTGCTTACCCGTGACTTTTCAGTGGTGCTTAAGGTCACTAGAACAGTCCGATTTAAGTCTGTTGTTGTATTTTTTTGTAAAACCTTGATTATTTATGTTGAAAAGTGAGAGTCGAGATAAGCTTAGCTCTCTTGCTAATAAGAGATCGCGCCTGCCCTGCTAAACCTGCTAAAACAGTGATACACAGGACTTTGATTTACATAGGGCAGAGTACCACTCACTGCCATAGCATTTTCCCACTTTGACTACAATATTGGAATACAGTATTGGCCCTACCTCCCTTCATTCCGCATAGTAAATAAGTCAAAGTAATTAAAAAGAGCTAAAAAAAATAAAGTAATTTATTTAAATCTTTACATTAAATACTTAAATTTTCTGGCGTACGGAACCGTGCAAGGACAAAAGCATTTCTGGTTTTCAACCATAAAATATTGGCGTAAGCATGGAAAAAAGGCAAGGAATTCTAAATTTATCTGTTTTTCTTTTAATTTTAAGTTGTATTTTTTTTAAACGCCATCTAGCCCCATTTCAAGTAGAGCTTGTACTATGGGAACCAGATAACTGATACTATACTTAAATACTTTTTTTTGTAAATACATAAAACATAGGATACATAGAAAACACCCAGACTCAGAACAAACACCGATGTTCATCACACAAATGTTTGTCCTGAAGCGGGAATCGAACCCGCGACACCGGCGTGGCAGTCCAATACACTTGCCACTCGGCCATCCGTGTATCCATACATGTATAATATTGAAGTTGTCTGGAAGAAATTGCTGTTTAGCAATAAGACCGCACATACAATTTTATTTGATTTTTTCAGTTAGAATGTTTATACGAATAAGTTTGTTACCTCGAAACTTCTTCATTTATCAACCAATTGGTAACTGTATTGATGCCCACCTATATGCAATCCTGCAGGGGATGCATCCCAACGGTAACGGTAAATGGTAACGGCCCGTCTAGACGCAATCCTATAGGGCAGGGATGGCGAACCAATAGCACACGTACGCCCTTGATGGCACGCGACACAATATTTTGGGAACGGCACCGGACAATCATCGGAAAGTTTACTATGAGATGAAATGTAGATTACCTACTAAGAAAAAATATTAAGTAGCAGTAAGGACAGGGAAGAATAGAAGAAATGGGGGGAGTTTTTTGCTCAGCCGTGGGACAGCGCAGGGTCCATATAATAATAATTAATCTAGTACTAAGAAAAATAAAGTAAAGTACGCATACAAAGAAATAAATCGCAATCGGATGTAGGTTTATGTTGGTTTTTTAGCAACTCGAAAATCTTAATTTTTATCTCTAGAGATATATAATTATGTATAATATTTTTGTAAATATTATTTTTCCTAAACTAAATTAGCATGAAATAGTGTGTAGCTCGCTATGCGCGCCGCGATCAAATCAATTGTTGAGTATGTGTTGTTTCTTGGGGCAGAAAAATATTTTCTCCAACTAAACTTAAGGCAAATTTATTGAACGACACGTCGATGACCTATTTAAACATTTCTTTAAAAAATGGCACGTTGTTGGTACAAAAAAGTTTGCCACCCCTGCTATAGGGGATTCCTACCAAAGAAACGCAACCAATTTTCATTATCTCTTAGAAAATTACTCATGTCGTTACGTTATGTTAATGAATGGTATTTCTATGTGTGGTTAATAACGTCATAAAGTGTTTACGTTAATCTAAGATTTAGAATTACCCAATGATGATGTGAGATGAATCAATTTGTCAATTTTCTATGAATTTATGCAAGGGTATAAAGGAATAATATGGCTGATCACTGACTGAATCATAGATACTACTCGAGCGAATGAACATGACACCTGGCTGGAATGACGTTTGTGCAAAGTACAGCGTGGAATTGGATAATGTTGATAGAGAAGAGGTCCTGCAATACTTGGTGATGATAAGTGATGATAAGGCAGAGCAATTAGAGGAAGAACAAACACGGAGTGCCGCGCGGGGCAGCGGGGGAAGCAGCAAGTTCCGAGCGAGAATGGCAGCCAGGTGGCATGTTTACTCGCCCGAGTAGTAAGTAATGGCGTTCCGTTACAGATTAGCGGATTTGCCGCTTGTGTTTTGTTTTTTGCAGCGCGTGTACGCGTGATAAACCGCGAGACGCCTCATGCTACTGACACTCGCTAGAAAACACCGAGCGTACACGCCGGTACACGCGCGTATAACTCGACGCGCTTTTGAAGTTTTGCGAGTTTCTAAAACCGCACTAAAACCCCGATACATTGCTTTAGAACCATTTGTTAATATAATACCTACGTTAAAAATATACGCATCGTATGTACTACCTGCTGGAATTTGGCTAAAGTGACGAAATATTCAAGTTAATTAAACTATCTGAATTCTGGTTTTAATTTAGAAATACTAATTAATAGAAAATTTGAGCCCCTAATTCAATAAGAAATTAAAAAAAAATAGCCAAAAGTGAGACACAATAATAGGTTAAAAAATACAATAATAACACCTAATGTAAAACTATATAATATTTTTTATATAAATAATTTACTATACAAGCTAGGCGCTTGTAAAAGTGTATAGTGTTTAGTCTAGAATCTAGATGGTGAGGATCACGCTTACCTATGATTTGAACAGTGTTACAAGAATTTGAATACATAATTTTTAATTAGCATTGATTCTTAATTACTACTTATTCATCGAAAAGTAGATAAATACGAATTGCTGTTCGTTAGTTTCGCTAAAACACAAAAACGACTGGACCGTTTTAATTATTATTTTGTTTTGTACGAAGGACGAAGTCGCACGCGGGTCAGCTAGTTTTCAATAATTTTCCACCGTGTGTCAGTTTTCCCGGGAAATTGACAATGTCACGTTTGTCAATCTCAGCTATGCAAGAGGCGGCATGAGCGCTCTTGCAGTCGAGTTTGGCTGAGACGCGCGGCGGTCGCGTGCATCCATTGTGAAAAGTGTCGAGTATTTGGCTAAGTCCGAATGCAAAATTAAAAACGGTATTTTTTAGCAATAAAAAAAAAAGATTTCACTTCTAATTAAAAAACAATGACATTAATAAAAAAATAGTTATTTTGGAAAATCCTGAAAAAATACTGAAAAACTGAAATTTAACGAACTCTTCATTGGAAATAGACAAATACTCGAACAAGTTGTATAAAAACGCGAAAAAAAATTGGGTGGATTTTACAATCAGTGACAAATTGTCAAGTGTAGTGTTCAGTGCGTGTGATAATTGCAAGAAAACCACGGATTTGCCATCGCAGTGTTAAGGTAGGTTGAGTAGCGTGTACTTACTTATTATGGCGTATTATGTCAGTATTTGCAAAATTTTAGCTTTCACTTATCTCGGAGGGGGAATAAATTTAGGTCAGTAGCACACGGAAAGTGAAGCTGGTTGAATGAGCAGCGCTTGCGTTGCATTCGTGTACTTTTTATTGACTTTTAAAAGCTCTTTGCACAATTTCAGCGGCGGTTATTCTGCCGTCCACAAAAAAAAATTAAGAAAGCGGCTTTCTGTACTCACTATAAGTTTCTATATTTTTTTCTTCTTAATTGCAACTGCTATTATAGCTGTAATATAAAAATACTTAGGTTTAATTATTTGCAAAATAAATGCATTATTAAAATGTAATTATTGAATCAAAATAAATGCAGCATGGAAAAGGCCTTTTAACTTACAAAAAAAATTGGTTGTCTGTAAAGTTGGTTTACGGACGATAGTTTAACAGGACTACCAGCGTAACGGGACATTGATCGTTACCAGACATTGAGCGTTACCGGACAATGACGTCAACGTTTCGTGCATGCAGCCGGCGCGGTAGCGTTCATCGATTTATTAGACTTAGTCACGTCAAAAAAAAACATAAATTACTTACTGTCATTTTTCAAAAACATAATTATAATAATTAAAAAAAAGCAACATGCCGAAAACTCTGTGTATCCCTTAAAACCGAAAAAAACGCAAAAACTCTTCTGTCTAATAATCAAGGCAACGTTTTACAAAAACATAGACAACCGACTTCAATTGGACTGTTTTAGGTTCCGTAAACACCACTGGAAAGTCACAGGGAAGCAAAATACGCAATTTCATTTACTTTGACGACATATTCTTTTCAGTTATTTTGATTTAAACTAAACTACTGAATCGATGTTGATGAAATTTGTATGGGACCAATCTTAAAGTATATCCTCCTTAACGAAAATAATTTTTAAAATCGGTTCATAAACAACAAAGTTATGAGGTAACAAATATAAAAAAAAGCAAAAAAATAAATTACATTCAACCGAATTGATTACCTCCTACTTTTTGAAGTCGGTTGAAAAGAACTCAAACTTACGCAAAATTTAACAATTGGAGTATGACAAGTAGCTTAAATGATCCATCGTCACACTTGGAAGCGCAACGAAGATACTGGCTTCGTTGTTTATCTCTACTGCAATTTCCTATATTAATTATGAAGGCAGATATTTTTTTTTAAATATTTATTAGAGATAAAATGACGCGGTGACCGAGTGGATGAGGGCCCTTACCTTGCGATCTGATGGTCGCGGGTTCGAATCCCGGTGGCAGTCATGCCTAAATGGGTTTTTTCGGTCGAAAAAATCTATGTATGCATGATGTTTTCACTCACCGTTGCGAGAACTCCCACGTTCTCGCAACGGTGAGTGAAAACATCGTAAGGAAACCGGCACGTCGCAGAACCTAAAGTTCGAAAACATGTGTCGAGTGCACGAAAGGAGCCTCTTTGAGGCGCACTTGAAATCCTTTCACCACACTGGTTCGAAGGAACTAGTGACGCGATAAGAAGAAGAATTGGAGATAGACCTTCGATAGACCACAATAACACCTGATTTTAAGTGATGATGTGGCCGACGATGAATCTCGAAGGTCTAGAAGACACTTATTTACTCATTTCTTGAATAGACCAAGAACTTATCTAATATAATCAAATCAGCCTATAATGTTCCCACAGCTGGGACTCAGGCCTACTCTCGGCAGGAGAGCGAATACGCCTTAATCCACCACGCGGACCCAATGCGGATTGGTGGATGTCACATGCCATAGAACATTTTATTTCCATCCTTTGACATGCCGGTTTCCGGTTTTCCTTCACCGTTGCGAGAACGTGGGATGCATACATAGATTTTTTCGACCGAAAAACATCTACACATGACTGCCACCGGGATTCGAACCCGCGACCATCAGATAGCAAGGCCTCATACACTCGACCACCACGACCTCAGAACTTATCCATCTAGATTTATCTATCAAGCTGTATTCTTAATTCTAGATATTATAATAAAAATATATTGTCATTACTCGCTGGTGGTGTCCTGATAAAACGTAGCGAATTCAATTTCAAAACTATTTATCAATAAACTCTTATTTGCAATAAATAAACCCTCATTTGCAATAAATAAACCCTTATTTGCGATCAAAAAACCCTTATTTGCAATAAATAGTTTTGAATTAGGATTAGCTACTTTTTATCCGGATAAAAAATATTTTAAAGATCTTTTTGTAACCCCGATGAATCCGGATTCATTAGCGTTACAAAAAGATTTCAAAAGTACGCAAATAAATGAGGTTCTCCCAATTAGCTGACGAGTAGCATACAATACAAATTACTGAAATAACAAACTTGAAGTTTAAAACAAATGGATACTGCGAAATAATTTAACATTCATTGTCAATTCATTATTTTAAATTCAATTTAAAGTAAATTTAATATTTAAATACCTTCATTTTGAAACCCTTCTAAAAAGGTTTGGTAAAAAAAAATTCTTAACGATTCTATGGATCTCGGGTGATTGAGACGAATCTAACGATATCCTAATTGTAAAAGTCCATCCAGCCGTTTGGAAGATACGAGGTAACCCAGAAATTTACATACATATTGAAAGACGTAACCCTTCCTTGGCAGTCGGGTAAAAAGAATACAAGTTTATCTATCTCTTTCCCACATCTTCAACTGAATATACCGAATTCCAACTCAAGGTTCAGTAGATGAGGCATGATTTAGCAACTGAACATATCCTTTCTTCTATCATAAGTGTTTTTTCGATTCGCGGCTCGTGTATTGTTTTTTGCAGCGCGCGTACGCGCGAAGAAAAAATCTCGTTCTACTTACTAAAATTATAGGTGAATTTGTGACAGCGAGAATAATTTAGTAACGATTAAAATAACAATAATTCATCATCCTATAGCAGTACACTGCTGGACGTAGGTCTCTCCCAAGGCGCGCCACTGAGCGCGATCTTCGGCTCTCCTCATCCACTTTCTGCCAGCTATAGCGCGCAGATCATCGCTCCATCCAGCCAAAGGTCGTCCTACACTGCGTTTGCCTAGACGTGGTCTCCAATCAAGAACACGTTTACCCCAACGGTTGTCGGTTTTTCGAATAATAATTCCTGCTAACGAAATTTAGTAACGATTACAGTATAATAGTTCTAGCTAACAAAAGTTAGTAAATGGTACAAGAAAATATATTGTGGGTTACTATTTTTACTCGCTATCCCATTTTTTTCTACGTTTGCGCGACAACTAGCCAGAGACGCCTCATGCTACTGACCCTCGCTAGTAAAATCCGAGCGTAAACGCCGATATACGCGCGTATACGGGCATTGGGCTTTTCAAGTTTCGCGAGTACCAATCCATCCGTATACGCGCGATTAAAATACGAAACCGCAATAGCAAACTTTCGAAATTGTAATATCATGTTGTGTAGTTAAATATCATACGAAATTGTGGAAAGTTACCGGCTTGGCAACAGCTACCATTTTGATAAAATACTTATTAACCTCTACCTAAATGCTTACAGATTATTATGTCAACATAAGTAGGTCTATGCCTAAGTATTTCTTGAATAAATACATAATTTGAATATATTATGTTAAAGTTTTTGCATAACATTATGTCATAATGTAAACAAATATTGTGCTCACCGGTTTTTTTTTAAATATTGTTTGAAGAAAACTTAAGATATCCTTAATTTTTTTCTATATCCTTATTTATATAACTCAACCAGGATGTCCTTAAGATTGAATTTTGAATAGAGTTCTAGTAACGAAAGAAATTGTTAAGTTTTATTTTTTAACTATATATGCTTTGAAATATGCCATTTCGCTTTTTTCATGGATACAATAATCTCTTTTCATAGAGCCTCTTCGAGGCGCACTTGAAATCCTTTCACCACACTGGTTCGAAAGAACCAGTAACACGATAAGAAGAAGATGGATCCTAGATCTTTTTTAGAAGAGGTATTGATTAAGTTGGATAAATTTAAAGAAGGGGGAGAAATTTTTGCGACTTCTACTTCTAGTTTATTTTCACATGGTGATATTATTTCATTTTGTAACATCTCTATAACCGGTGATTTTATAACGCACTGTTATTTTTTCCCAGTGACCTTATGTGACTAGCATTTAGTTTATAGTTAGATGTGTAAACACATTTATCATATTTATAAAGGAACAAATACTTATTTATACGTGTTGGCAAAATTAATGGCAATATAAAACAATGATAATTGCATTATTTCATTCAGAATACTTCAAAATGAATAAATACATAAATACATTATTATAGAACTAAATTAATAAATAAATATATAATGAGTTCATAAATAAATACCTTAGTATAATAATTAAAAATAGTCTGGTATGAATTGCATTCAGCTAGCTTCTTATGTACTCATATTTTTTTAGCTTAGCATTTTTTTATATATTTTTCATTTTAGCTAGTCACATTATACACCGTAAGTTAATCACCAGAAAAAAATATCACATTATCAGTTGCCGTTACTGAACACATATAAAGCAAAATAAATAGAAAATTTATAAAAAAAAAAAAAAAAAATTAAGTCATTAATCATTTGGTAAACTCGGTTACCTAGCTCGAGCCAGCTCGCCGCAGCTCGGCTCGGGCGCCGCACTCGCGCCGCTGTCACTCGCACATTTTGTAGAAATTCAAAATTCTGACTGCACAGATACAACGTAGTACCCCGTCTGAAATGCCGATTTTTTTGGTAATAAAAAATTGGTGGTGTACCCGAATTTTGTATGTAATTCTACATCGTAAGTATCGTGTTACAGCAATAACGTAGTTACACACAGTGCATTATCATATCCAAAACTGCCGCAAATTGTCTAACTAAAATAAGCTCAAAGTCCGCATAACGCAATTATATGGTTTTTTTTATTGTATAAATGTCAAATGTGGCAATAAGCCTTCAATATGTTTGCTTGCTTCATTAGTCAACACCACCTGACAGTGAGATATATGTACAATAAGTACATACATACGTCGGTTTTAGCTATATACATATCATACTAATCGTAAGTTTTCTCTGAATTGGCTTATTCGCAGGAGTTCCACGAATCGATTGTTTAAAAAAAATTAGGGTCATACTTTGATTCCCAACGGATTCACGAAATTTCAAAATAAATAGTATATCCTTTCCCAGCGGGTCCATGATGCACAGAACGCAATTCTTAGATCAAATTGGTTCTGTGCATCTTTGTTACGTGGTTCGTCAGAGGATAACTTGTTTGACGCTTACTATACCAATATACGTCACGTGGTTTGTGGTCAATCGACGGATCGACGTATTAACGGATTCAAAAATGTTATCCGCCGATTGGTACCATGGTCTTAATACCTAGTGGTCCCAATCAACGGAAGCCTCATTTATGCGCTAAAAACTTCGAAGGTAAAATTTTAATAGTAAATTAAATAGTAGTAATTAAATGTTTTGGACATTTTACGCAACGCCATCTAGCCCCAAACTAAGCAGAGCTGACGAGCTGAAGCAACTGACTCACTAACACCAAGACTCAGGATAGACATCAATTTTCATCACACAAATGTTTATCCTGAAGCGGGAATCGAACCCAGCGACACCGGCGTAGCAGTCCAACGCACTAACCACTCGACCAGTCAAATCAAAAAATCAAAAGTGTCGAAATCTCTCTATCTCTCATAGTTTGTATATATATAATTAATGTTTTTATATGGATCTACATTTAAAGTTATCCGAAATAAATATTTTGATTTGATTTGATAGTTCCAGATGACTTTTCAGATCCAGAGACTGACCGAATAATATCACATCCTGTATACTGTAGGCACATATACACCACCAATTTTTAATTACCAAAAAAAAATTAAATGGGCAATACAGAAGGGGTACTACGTTGCATCTGTGCAGTCAAAATTTTGGATTTCTACAAAATGGCAGAGTGACAGCGGCGCGAGTGTGGCGCCCGAGCCGAGGTTTTGCGAGCTGGCTCGAGCTACCTAGTTCTACCTATACCCGGGTTTGCCAAACGATGAATAAAACTTAAATTATTATCAATTAAAGGTACCGCCTGACGCAAAGGCATAGGAAAATGACTAACGGTAACAGTTACCCAATTTTAATCAAATTTTATTTATTTTGACAAAAATTCGACTTAATTTTTTCAAGTTTTTTTGCCGTATATGTGTTCAGTAACGGCAACTGACTGTGCGTATTTTTTTTCTGGGGATTAAAAATTGACCGTGAATATGTAATTTCAGTGTAATATAAAATAAATCTTTTGTATTTAAATCTTTAAATACATGGGAAGTAGGTTGATGAACCTTCATTGAAATAAAATAGATTTAATCTTGACTTTCCGTGTATCATTATATCGATGTTGATGTCACATTCAACCAAGGAACTTATATATAGGTATGTTCTACTCGGGCAAAAAAAATTACAGCGTGGAATTGGATAATCTTGGTAGAAAAGAGGTCCTGTAACACTTGGTAATGATAAGTAATGATAAGGCTTCGCAATTAGAGGAAGAAGAAACACGGAGGGCACCGCGCGGGAAAGCGGGGGACGCATCAAGTTCCGAGCCACGTGTCAGCCAGGTGTCATGTTCATTCGCCCGAGTTATACCTATTTATGTAGGTACGTAGTTTATAAGTTCTTTGCATAGGTACCTTAAAAGTCAAAAAATCAAATATTGCGCCTGTAAAGCACCAAAACGAGTGAAAAATGCTATAAAAACTTGATAGATTTCGGTAAACGACGTTTAGATTTGTTTCGGTCGGAGTCAGAACAAAAATAATGTGAATAAAATCCAAAAATTTGGCGGTAATGTTTTTGCAGTCGGGTTTCCAGTTTTTATAAAGTTTAAGTGCAGTAACAGACTAGGGTATTTTTTCGAAATGCGTTCGAAAGTTGTGTTGTAAAACTGTGTAAAAATGTTTTTGTAAAACCTTAATTATTATCCAAAAACCAGACGAGTACAGCCGCAGGCATCGGCTAGCAAGCTAGCAAGTCTCGAGATGAGATGACAGGTCTAAATCTCAGACTCTTCACTGAGAGAAAGTAAGTATATGCAATAAAGTATGTAGGTTCTGTTTACTTATGAAGAGAATGCCAATGGCACTTGCTTTCTAACCGTGACAGACAGACAAACAATTATTTTACACGTTTTTATTTGATACTAAAGCCTCGATGAAACATGGCTTTTTACAAGCTGATTGTTGTCTTTTAAGATTAATGTTATAAAGTGTTGTTGTACATATATAATAGGTATACTTTTTGTTTGTAAAAACAACATTGCACGCCCGAGACGGCAGAATATATTGATACCAATGTAAATATTTAAGATCTGTAAAAACATATATTTCATGCAATAAATTAACTTTGAACTTTGAACTTTGAACTTTTGGCGAGTTTAAAAGCTAGCACGTGAGCGTGTTAGCTTTTGGGAAGGATTGTCAACAAGCAGATTGTAAAAACGCCAATGACACTGGGCGAATTTACACGGAGAAAAAAAATCTCGTTGTAGTTACTAAAATTATGGATGAATTTGTGACAGCGAGAATAATTTAGTAACAATTACAAAAATAATAATTCCTGTTAACGAAATTAAGTAACTTTTACAATATTCTAGCTACTAAAAGTTATTTATTGGTAGGTACAAGAAAATATATTATAGGTTACTATTTAGTCTTGCTATCCAATTTTTTTCTCCGTGTAGACGTTACAAGCAGTCACTGGCTTGTAGCGTGTAAAAAAGCTGTGTGTCATCGACGCATAACATAATTATTATGTTAATACGCGTCTAAATTTCTTGACGAACATACATTAAAATTTTCAAGCTTTTACGTTCAGTGTTTAGGCTTGTGCGTTGTCAGTCAGTCAGTCAATCAGGACTTACACTTTACTTTACACTTTTTTTTCACTCAAGTGAATTTGAAATTTGACAGGTGACAGCCGAACCTTTGGTAAAGCGGGCATTTTACCACTCACGTAAATATTCCCTTGAGTACAAAAATCGACTGAGAATATGGTTGTTAAGTCTCCTTTGTATATTGATTACTATGTAGTTGATAAAATTAATATTGAACTTTGTTTATGTTTCAAATAAACAAAATTACTTAGAACGCGCTTAAACTTCTTGTAGAATATACCTTCCAAGTTTCAAGTCCCTACATTCAGTGGTTTTGCCTGCGCGTTGTCTGTCAGTCAGTCATAAAGTCAGTAAGCCTTCTCATGCAACATGAACAAGCTCAGTAGCAGAATTCCACAACCGTGGATAAAACTAGCATCGATTTGTTTTTCAGCTCAAAAATTATACCGAATTTTAGCACCTGTGCAATTTTAGTAGCTGTGGCTTGATGAAGGAGCTATCCATCCATTTTTATTTACTTTTAACCATACTTGTATTAATGGTATAACGTTTTTCAATAACTTTTAGTTGATTTTATTGTTAAATATACAGATAATACGTATAAAAGTATAAATTCAATACTTTTCAAGCAATACGATGTTTTATCATTTGTCGCTTACGTCCATTACTTTTGAGCGACAAAAATATATATCTAACCTCTTCCCTCGGGGTAAGGTGTCTAATTATTGTTTAAGTTTGTACAGTTATGTCAAAAATAAATATTTTTTCTTTCTTCTTTCTTTCTTTCTTCTTCTTTCTAATTGCGCTATCACTGTCTTACAATTCGGCAGCTGTCATTTCTGACAGTTTCACATATCCTCTTAAAATAATTTTCTCTAACAGGTTATAATATAGTAGTTATAACAAAAAATAATAGTATATTAATAGAGTAGATTGACCTAACTTTACCATTGTAAATTTTAAAAATTGCTTGTCTGGTTGTCTGTAAAGTTGGTTTACGGACGAAATTTCAAGTCTCTACGTCCATTAGTTTAGCCTATTCGTTGTCTGCCAGTCAGCTTTTTATACAATATCAATCAATAAAGAAATAAAATTTGCAACAAAATTAGAAACTAGATTTACCCAACGATTGTTTATTAGAAAATCTATTGTGTTTTTAATATTTGAAAGTTGATATTAACATTATAAGGTTAGTTATTATGACGACTCGGATAGTCGAGTGGCAAGTGCGTTGGACTGCTACGCCGAGTTTGATTCCTGCTTCAGGACAAACATTTATGCGGTGAACATCGGTGTTATCAATGAACGCGCCATACTTCTGGACAAATCTTCCCTATAGATTACAAGTCTGTACTTCTAGTGGTTTAGCCTATGCGTTGTCTGTCAGTTAGTCAGAACTAAACCTTTTATCTAAGTATATTGAAATGGGATTAAAATCAAAAATAGAAATCAATGGAAAAATAAATTTGCAACAAAATTAATAACTTATAACTTTTGTATTTATGCAACTTCCAACAATCTAGACTTCTAGATTACCCAACGATTGTTTATTAGAAAAACTATTGTATTTTTAATATTTGAAAGTTGATATTAACATTATTAGGTAAGTATTGTGGAAGAAACTTATTCCTGCGACTTTGGCTGTGCGGTATAAAAATAAACAGAAACATATTTTTGGACATTTCACACAACGCCATCTAGGCCCAAACTAAGCAGAGCTAGTAACTATGGAACCAGATAACTGATACAATATTTATACACCACACATTTTTAATTACCAAAAGAAATTAAATGAGCTATATAGAAGGTATACTACATTGTATCTGTGCAGTCAGAATTTTGGATTTCTACAAAATGACAGAGTGACAGCGGTGCGAGTGCGGCGCCCGAGCCGAGCTTTTGCGAGCTGGCTCGAGCTAGGTGTAAAACATAAAAAAATATATATATTAAAATAAGCAACATTGTTAAAACTGCTCGTCATTTTTACATAAATATAAACTCTTAAGGCCCAACTATGCCATTAGATACGGGCGTTATAAACCACAACAGAGTGGAAAAGTTAGCAACTGCCTATAAATATTACTTATAAATGTCTATACAAAAGACTTCAACGCGCTCCTAATTTCTCGCCTCCTACAATACGGCCGACGTATCTTGGCGAGTCTGAACATAGGCTATGCGAACTTTAGCGCATATACACTTGTGTAGAAAACTGTTGATGCCAATTTTTTTTTATAAACCCACTAGCATAAGCCCGCGCTTTCGCCCGCGTTGATATATAATACACTAGCTGTACCCGCGTGCGACTTCGTCACCCCACCCGTGGAAGAATTGTTTATTGTCGATGTTATTTGTTCCACCCGCGAAAGAAATTTCACAGAATAGCAAAGTGTCAGTACTACGCAAGTCAATCAAAACTTGCAAATTTTCAAACCCTCTTTTTAACCACTCAAACATTGAATAGAGTATAAAACTGAAAAACATGACGGTATTTATCTTCGGAGACTATAAAATTGCAACTTTCAATTAAATATTATGTTAACCTGAGGAGACAGCATCATTCAACTCTTGGTCTAATAACACCTTCAATCCGTACTTTTACATATTTTAACTTTAATTTTGAAAATCGGTGAAACCCGTATCTAATTATTTGTTTTGCAAAATATAATTCTAAAGTTTGAGATTAAAACACTGAAAAAAAATACTGTTTCCATACAAACTTTAAACTTCTATATCTACCCTCTGAAGGAATTTACCGTAATATTATAAAGCCTATAACCATTTCAGGCTTAGTAGCTATGATATCGTAAAGTTTCAGTTAAATCCGTTCTGTATTTTATACGTGATGGACGAACACACAAACCCACAAACAAACAAACAAAATCTTCCAATAAAAAGTAAAAAAAAACATATGTACAGAAATTCGGGGTCTTCTCTTTATTATATGTATAGATAGATAGATATAAAACAATGTAATACCTACGTGTGTACATGCGTTAAATTTCGCATCTCCTATGTTCAGACTCTCCAAGATACGTCGGCCGTATTGTAACTTGGCGCACGATCCGGCAGAGCATTTTTTATTTATCAATTGAATTGCATACTATGTAACATACTCGCTGCAAATGGTACATTATGGTAAGACCTACCTTTTCGTTTACCAATAAGTGGTAACCGTATTACGTTTTGCAATAACCAGTCGGAGGCCCAACGAGAGTGAACGTTCGCTTGGTACCTGTCGTTTAACTTGAACCTGTATAGCGTGGCTGTAGCCCGTAATGTTGAATGCATTAAATACTGATCAATTTAAAAAAAAAATATTGTGTATAATAATAAATAAATATTTTTTTTTTTGGACATTTCACACAACGCCATCTAGCCCCATACTAAGCAGAGTTTGTACTATGAGAACCAGATAACTGATACAATACTCAAATACTATTTTTTTGTCAATACATAAATACCTAAAGTACATAATACATGTATTCTTCAGTGAAGTATGTGACTCTACTTCATACATTCATAAGACCTGTCTGTAACTAACCATACTTGAGACAAATAAATCATTAATTCATTAATTCATTCATACTTGACGACACCGATGGTCAAGTGGCAAGTGAGTTGGACTGCCACGCCGTTTTCGCGGGTTCAATTTCCGTTTCAGGACAACCATTTGTGTGATGAACATCGCTGTTTGTTCTAAATCTGGGTGTTTCTATGCATGTTTTTACAAAAAATAAGTATATAAGTACTGTATCAGTACTCTGGTTCCTATAGTACAATCTCTTCTTAGTTTGGGGCTAGATGGCGTTGTGTGAATGGTCCAAACTATCTATTTATTTATTATTACCACAGAGTACTAAAATATACACTAGAAAATTATATTTTTGTTGGAGAGGATATACTTTCACATTGATTCTATAGAAATTTCATCAATATCGGTTCAGTAGTTAAGTTTTTTAATCAAATTAATACTAAATTGCGTATTTTGTCTGTGACTTTTCAGTGGTGTTTACAGTCACTAAAATAGTCCAATTGAAGCCGGTTTAAACAATATTAAAAAATATTTTTTCAAATCGGTTTGTAAACATCAAACATCAAAGTTCTGAGTAACAAACATATAAAGAAAACTCCTTTTTTAAGAATAACTTAAATGTTAAGAAATCCAATGTGGCAGCTACCAACTCAGTTTAGTGTAAATACATTAACCTCCTTATCCGCGGTCGGGTAAAACACGTTTTCTTGAATCATCCTAGAAACGATACTTACCACAAACGCAAATATTCAATATTTATTTACTTAGAATTCCATGACAGAGTAATTTGTGGGGTTAACCGACTTCAAGATAATAGTAATATGTTATATCCACAATGCGACAGACATAGCTGAGAAATCATCACATAATTCTAATTTATTATAAAGACATTAATAGATTATGCACTAAGGGGATAAAGCAGTGTATTATGTTGCGGGTGGCATATTGAACCCTGAGCTAACGAGGGACTTCTTCTTCTTATCGTGTCACTAGTTCCTTCGAACCAGTGTGGTGAAAGGATTTCAAGTGCGCCTCGGAGAGGCTCCTTTCGTGCACTCGACACATGTTTCCAAACTTTAGGTTCTACGACATGCCGGTTTCCTCACGATGTTTTTCTTCACCGTTGCGAGGACGTGGGATGCATACATTGATTTTTTCGACCGAAAAACTCATTTACGCATGACTGCCACCGGGATTCGAACCCGCGACCATCAGATCGCAAGGTAAGGACCTCATCCACTCGGCCACCACGTCCTCTCAGGAACTCAGTTATGTAGAGTCCTGAGTGACGCGAGGGGTTCAAGCTGCCCAAGACGAAGACAGGCTTTATCCCAGAGGAGCATACTCTACTTTTCACACCTTCTGCGAGGCAATAAAAATCCAGGGCTCCGAGGTAAGTAGCCAACACCGTCTTTTGTTTCATAATCTTTGAAGTCGCGCCTTTTTTTTTATGAGTGGCCAGTTCGATTTTCGAACAATCCCCCCTCACATCACTCAGGACTCTACATAACTCCCTCGCTTCGCTCAGGAGTTCAATATGCCACCCGCGACATAAGACACTGCTTTATCCCCTTAGTGCATAATCTACTATTAGATACATACATACAAGCATACATACGAATTAAATAAAAAAATTAACAATTTACCATTTTAACACAAGATAGAAATAAAATATTTTTTTTTTTCAACTTTTGAAAGGGTGAAAAACTACATGTGCGGATTCAGACTAGCGCAAAGCCGAGCAGATTCGCCGCTAGTTATACGCTAACGTCATAACAAAGCGTAACGGGATAATGAGCGTTACCGGACAATGACGTCAACGTTTTCGTGCATGCAGCCGGCGTTCATCGATTTATTAGACGTAGTCACGTCAAATATATATTTTATATAAAGTAGATGGCAGAATTCATGTCGTGATGTTACACGCACGTCACCATGAAGCTAGGATTTTCCACAAACCTGAACGATTGCATTAGCTTGTGGTCAGTGTTGCTAATGCACTTCCGTATTGCAGACGGTATTAAAAAAAACATGGTTATTATGACCGGTATTCTACGTCAGCAAAATTGATGGTACAATTGTTCATTAAAATCCCTAGATGACTCCCTTAACTTTGTTTTCGTCACTTAGGGGGCATCTATTAATTACGTGAGGCTTTTGAGGGGTCAGGGGGTCGAGTAAAAACTCGCCCAATCTCACGTGGGGGTGGTCTCGGCAAAACTCACGAAATTTTTTTTTCCGCAGGAAAAAGTGTAATGCTATGAGAAAACGGCGTGAAATTCAGGAAAAAATTTTCTATCAAAATCTCACGTGTTTGCCAAAAAATCTCACGTGATATTAGGGGGGCAGGGGGAGGGAGTCGAGCCAAATCTCACGAAATCACACTAAGGGGGGTGGAGGGGTCAAAAAATCGCCAAAATTACCTCACGTAATTAATGGATGCCCCCTTACTAACAAGATTCTAAGGTGCTAGTACTAGTCACGTACTCGTTCTACTCAACTACTCGTACGAGTGTTGTCGCGTTGATGCGCTTGAGTGCCAGCTCTGAGGTCTGAGGACGTAGTGGCCGAGTGAGGACGTGGTGGCCGAGTGGATGAGGCCCTTACCTTGCGATCTGATGGTCGCGGGTTCGAATCCCTTAGGCAGTCATGCGTAAATGGGTTTTCTCGGTTGGAAAAATCTATGTATGCATCCCACGTTCTCGCAACGGTGAAACATCGTGAGGAAACCGTCATGTCGTAGAACCTAAAGTTCGAAAACATGTATTGAGGCGCACTTGAAATCCTTTCACCACACTGGTTCGAAGGAACTAGTGACACGTGAATATATTAATAATAAAATAATAAATAAACATTTACACACTCACACCCCTGCACTAGGATTCCCTGTGTCGCAGGTGGCATGGACACTACAATACATCACAACATCCAAGACCCGAGAACAAACATTTGTGATCGTCACACAAATATTTGCCCCGGCCGAGGATCGAACCGGAACACCAAGCGTCGTAGGCAGGGTCACTACTAACTAAGCCACGGTGTCGTATTAATATAAATAAAAGCCTTTACCCGACTGACTGACTGACTGACTGACTGACAGACAACGTACAGGCCAAACCGTTGAATGTAGAGACTTGAAACTTAGAAGATGTGTTTGTCTAAAGCTAAAAATGAGTACCTACTATTTTTTTTTACTTTAGCGACTTAGTGCGCATTCAGACTATAGCCCCGATTCAGAATTCAAGATTTTTTTGGTAAACAAAGGTGTGACCACCCTAAAAAAATACTTATCAAAGTGACGTTTACTCAATTTTCCTAAATACTTATGGTACGGTTTATTTTCTAATCAATATCCATAGAATGGAAAATAGCAATAGTTTTGTACTGATTATTATATTTTATTTCATTTTTTTCAGAAAGTTATAACACGACGAAAAAATATTAGCCAAAAATATTTTAAGACATTGGTATCATCGGAGTAAATCACAGAAGTTCGAAACAATTGTTGGATTTTGACCTAAACGTGTGTTTGTAAATTTTATTCGTCTCTTGTCCGTTTACGAAGTCGAATGCGTTCTTTTTTCGCTTCTCGTGTGCAATTGTGTGAATCGAATGAACTTTTGTTAGGAATCTGCTATGCACCTTTGCATAATATTATGATTAATATCTCAGAAGTATAAATTCACAAATTCTATTTCCTATTCTACATACTTTTCAGTGTTCTAAAGTACCTGAATATGTTTGGTTAAGAATGATTTAGGTAAAATAGGAAACTATCGCACAAGCAAAACCGCGCGCCATTACTAGTAATAGTGATCCGTGGTATAAACTCGTTTTTAACTCCGAACTGTCTCTATTACAGTGACATAACATGACACTTCTTTGTTTACAAAAAAATCTTGAATTATAAATCGGGGTATAGCGTATTATATGCTATTATGTTTTTTTTAATTAAGTTATGCTGTGAAAAACAATAAAATGTAAGTAAATGAAGGTCTGCACTAGTAAATTGTTTATCTTAACCCAGACCCTAAACACAGATAAGTATTCAAAACATATTTTTAGGCGATATGTTCAAGACCTAATAATTAATTTCGCCTTGATCTGATAAGACCCAGATTCAAGAATCTAGTATTAATCGATATGGTAATATATTATGCATTTTAATTAATATAATGTAAAACGGGCCTTAGGAAAGAGTATACACAAGATGTTTTACTTTAATTGCAAGAAAATTAAATTAATTTAAACTGAAATGGTTCTCATTTAAGTTTAAATTTATTTATTCATTTCCTAATTCAAAAACAAAGACATTCAATGTAACTACGACATTAATAATTCAAAAATAGTTACGTTTAGTTACGTTACGTCCTAAAGAACGAAATTGGAAAAAAAATATCTTAACAGATTTAAAAAGCAATTACATACTTTTTTTCCCTAGGGCTTAAATTTCAGTTTCACACCACCTGTAAAGTAAACCCCAAGCATAAAGTTGAACTTAACGAGCATGAGAAGTGATGTTTTTCTACATATACGAATGTTGCCAACTCCACAATGAATCCAAAATGACTCATGAAATTTAAATCAAAACCGCATTTTAACAAGTTCCGATTTCGCAAAATCCAGTTTCATCATTAAATCCATAACAAAAAGTATTATGAGCTATTACCACATGCATGTATCGCGATCATAGCCGAAAGCAAACAAACTTAATCTGGGTCAATGACATCAGTTAGATAATAAAATAGGTATTCATTTGTTACTTATACAACGTTACTTTTTGTGTACAGACAGCGTTATAGATAAGTATCCCCCTTGCACAAGACACCCAGCTTCAAATCCCTTAAAAAAAGTATAAAATTATAATTGATTGATTCAGGCGTTACTTTGCGGAAATCCATATATATCAACAAATAATATAAATATATTTAGTAATAAATCCGCTTAATTTCTAAACAAAGGTTAAAGTTAAGTTGTTGTGTTTACGGTCACTAGAGCTGTCCCATTGAAGTCGGTTGTCTATGTTTTTGTAAAACCTTGATTATTATCTTAACGGGCAATGCTCTTCTGATAAAAGTTCGCATCTACCCTTGACCGAACAGTGCTACACTAGACTATGAAATACTCAATCACTTTTTTTGCCCTAGGTCCTAAAATGCAATTTTACTCCCCCTATACCTTGAACTTAAGTTTTATGAGCACAAAGAGTAAAAAAGGAATTTTGTAATTTGCAACTCTAACGAATATATAAAAATATACAAGGTGTTTTTTTTTTCTTTAGAACTATTTATCTAGGTGATACCTATAGGAACTCTATTATTCATTTATCGCATTTTACAGGAAAATAGTTAATAACATTGCGACAATACTATGATTGGAGACAATCACGAAAATGATTGTTTCTTAGAAACATCATAATTCAATGTCAAAGTGACTTGGTTTGTCATAACGAGATCCACGACATATCTTCAAGGCACTTAGGTAGACAATTTCCATGATAATATCGCTCTATGAGATCGGTATTATCATCAGTTCCGTTCTAATTAATTAAATAAATAATAATAAATAATAATCAGACTAGCGTATTATCTGAGCGGATTAGCCGCCCGTGTTTTGTTATTTTTAGTGAGTGTCACCACTCGTGCGAGCGTTGACGCGTTTATGCCTATATCACACGTACCGAGTACTCAGCCGAGACAGTAAAATGTTGACAGTGAAAGATTACATCACTCGCTCAGCCGAGCACTCGGCGCTATGTTTATACGTAATGAGTACTCGGTACGTGTCATCTAGGCATTACGCGCCTGACAGCCAACAAACCGAGCGTAAGCGGCGATGCAAGCCCGTATACGCGCGCAATTTTTTTATGTGATAGTGTAGTTCTGAAATTGACGATGATTTTTAATGTTCGATTCCTTGTGAGCGTAAATTTTGTTATTTTTTATAACATACATATTTTATAAGACCTAAACTAATTTAAAACTTTCGACGTAACCATACTTCAAGCAAAATATATCATTTAATTTCAAAAAACGCTAGTCTAAAACCTCTCTTACTGACAGTTTCTTCTTTAATCTTCATTAGTCTGTCTTCATCTTTTATTTTTATTTATTAAAACAACAAAAATTACTGGAGTTTTGGCGGGAACATGAAAAATGGCGCATTGGCGGCATTAAATTAATTGACAAAACTTGTATAACTTTGAGTGTTTAAGTGTAAAAACGGTGGTTTTTTATCCATTAAGTGCTCGTGAATGTGTATGAGTGCTGGTGAATAGTGTAATGCTGTAAATCGTGACTTTTCGTGTTGCCTCCAAAACTCCATAGAAGCCTCTAGTAAAGTCGCAACCACCACTACTTTACAGGGCCATGACTTGACTTACATACTTGACACTGGCTGTATACCTTTGATGTGAAGCCAAAAACGAAGAACTTAGGTTCTTCGAAGCAAAAAAAAATAAATAAAAAAAAATACTCTAATATATAAACTATAAGTAGTCTTAAGTATTTATAGTATTACTTGTAATGTAATCAACCCCGTTGTACACATATTACTTAACATAAAGGGCTATTATTTAGGTAAGTAGGTAAAGTACATTATTAAATACATTATCTTTAAACTATAATTTATACAGGTTTGTGTTTTTGACAAAATAAATAGCTGATATTATTTGTGCAACGTATTATTGATACCTAAAAAAAAAATTTTAAAGGTTGCATTTTTCGTCCAAAAAATTGATATAAGTATATTTTTTTGTCTTAATTTTCTTTAAATTTTGTCCAAATACACCTTTGTCGTTTTCTGGATTAGTCTTATATTCACCCTGTATCTAGTTTTTTTTTTCTTTCGAAGAACCTACGTTCTTCAGTTTGGCTTCACATCAAAGGTATATAGCCAGTGTCAAGTAATTGGAGAGATTATTTTGTCATAAGTCAGAGTCGATAAGTCAAGTCATGCCCCTGTAAAGTAGTGGTGGTTGCGACTTTACTAGAGGCTTCTATGGAGTTTTGGAGGCAACACGAAAAGTCACGTTTTACAGCATTACACTATTCACCAACACTCATACACGTTCACGAGCACTTATTGGATAAAATACCACCGTTTTTACACATAAACACTCAAAGTTATACAAGTTTTGTCTATTAATTTAATGCCGCCAATGTGCCATTTTTCACGGTCCCGCCAAAAACTCCTGTATCTAGTTTCTGTAGCCTTTCATTTTGTAATAATTTTTTGACGTTTATCGACTCTACTTCAGTATAGTTTTAAGCCCGTCACACACGTAGCTATAATATATATTAATATGATTATAGCAAGGCATATTACAATATATTTTCTATACTATATAGAGCGGAGGGCCATGCTATCGTAGAATATCTCTAAGTAAATGGTCTAAGTGGATGTGTACAGTCCGTACTAAGTACATCACGTAATATTCTATAGGTACTGGGTTTTTCATAAGGCGGGTCGTATACAGTTAAAGTTTTGAGGTCGCCCTAAAGCCTTCCACATGGCCTTAGGACTTTTCACTACAGCAAAACTCTTTAATTTTTTTTTAATTTATTTAGTTCAGGCGGTATTAAAAAGTTCAAAAAACTTAAACAATTTTAATCTTCTTCTTCTTATCGTGTCACTAGTTTTTTCGAACCAGTGTGGTGAAAGGATTTCAAGTGCACCTCGAGGAGGCGCTATTCGGGCACTCGACACTGTATTCAAACTAGGTTCTATAACATGCCGGGTTCTTCACGATGTCTTCCGTCACCGTTAAGCACGTGTTTTAATGCACGCATAATTTTTTTTGAACATTAATATAAGTTCCATCAGATGGGTCAAAAAGTTATAACTGTTCCCCGTTTCTAAAAGGGGGACAGTTATAACTTTTTGTCCCATCTGTCCTCCTAAGGCGGACAGAACAGGGTGACAGATGGGAATAATTCTTATACAATAGTTCGATCATTTCATTTCATTTATTTATTCAATCACAATTTCACAATCGTATATGAATGTCTCTATAGTACACACACACAAAACAAAAATAATAAAATAAATAAAAATACAGAAAAAACTAGAATACAATTTCAAAGTACAAGTATACACTACCTAAACTACTACCTAACAGCAGCAAACCTACTAACTACATACTATCCTATGTCACTAAACCTATCTTGTCATAAACTCGTCAATTGTTTAGAAGCACCCCTCCAACAAAAGTTTTCTCAGTTTATTTTTAAACACGTTAGGACGGTTAATTGTTTCATCACATAAGTCTCCCTGGTAGGCCTTTTTTTTATCGATGGGAAAATACTTTTACGCATCCCTCCGTCTGGGGGAGGCCAGAGAGTATATCGGACTCACCGTCAGAAGGCAAAATACCGTCAATCGCCTTAGTAACAGGTCGCCGGAACCCGTTTGGAATCTTCCGCGGCCTGTCGGCGAGTGTCCGCTGTGGCCTCCTATAGTCTCCCAAAGAGGAAGAAAAGATGTCCTGGAACAAAGGACATCCTTTGTCTGAGGTGACCTGTGCAATGCAGGGATGGGTTCTATGAGTTAATATATTAATATTAATATGGTTCTATGGGTTCTATGGCTTTCTTCTATGGCCCGGACACCCTGTTAACTAGGACAAATCCGGGAAAACCCGATCGGATGGCAACCCTATTTACATGCCCGAATTCATGGCATCGGTAGCACTGCAAGGGCCGTGCTCTCGAAGGCCTTTTTTTTTACATGGAGAAATCCTTATGGATGCTTACCGCCCGTGGGGGAGGGCGGAGGGATATGTCGGACTCATACCGACTAAAACCCCATGGTGGCCGACCTCTGCGCATTAGGGACCCCGGGATATCCGAAGAACACGTACCGGTGTCCTTCTCGCACGTTGCTGTGAGGCCCATCCCAAGAAAGGCTTGCACCCCGAGCTCCGCTTGCAGTGCATACGACTGGTGCACTGCAGCCATCCCTGGATTCGAATAAGGAGCGGCCAGAGCCCTACACGAGTTCATTGTTCAGTTCATGAAGCGCGCCGCCCGGCGGCATTATGACCTCGAGACCCACCATCCGAATCCTCTCATTTCGAACGGCCCCGACTATCCGAAAGACCTGCCAGCAGACAAATCCTTCCGTAGGCCTAAACACATTCTAGGCGATCCTGATGACCCCATCACACCGTAGCTTAGTTGGTAGTGACCCTGCCTACGAAGCTTGGTGTTCTGGGTTCGATCCCCGGCCGGGGCAAATATTTGTGACGAACACAAATGTTTGTTCTCGGGTGTTGGATGTTGTGATGTGTTGTATGTGTCCATGCCACCTGCGACACAGGGAATCCTAGTGCAGGGGTGTGAGTGTGTGAATGTTTATGTTTATGTTTATGTTTATGTTTATCACCGCCGCACATACGACGGCGAAAATGCAGTCATCCCGCGACAGAAAAAAAACTCCAGTTAGCTCACCGACCGCGTCGGAGTGGTCGGAATCTCTCTTACAGGCCCTCTTCATCGTTAGGTTCGATTCCTAACGGTGCCTTGGGTCATTAGTCAAATAATCCCCCTGGCAACAGTCCAAGCCAAGGTTCGACCCACCGTTGGGTATCCTTGTGCTGTTTGGTTTACCCCAACCTAATTTTAAGGTCGAGCGCCGTCCGGTGACGCAGTAACAGCCATCTTTATCTACATTAAAAGTCCATCCGAAAAAAAAATTCGACCGCTCTCGAACCCAAAACCTTCGCAGGCCTTTTTTTTTTTTTTTTTTTTTTTTTACGTGTGGGAATCCTCATGGATACCCCTTTGTGCGGGGGCAGCAAAGGGGTTATGCCGGACTCCTACCGGCTAAACCCACACGGTGTCCTGCAGAACGCCGTAGTGTTTGGGCTACGGGAACTTCATCATCCGCGGCCCAAACAGCGTTGACTATTAATAGTCCCGGCTCTAAATATTCGTCGGTAATAAGTGGCGCGTGTGACACGGCGCGCTCCACCTCTAGGTATTTTGGGCGGCGACCACCCCCATGGTCGCTACCCTTGCCTATGTTATGGCGGTTGTTGGCGGGCGTAGAGCCTCCTCCGACGCCCAGTTCGCCTGCGGCGGATAGTATCCAAGGAGGAGACCTCCCTTTCTCTTTCCGCCGCTTCTTTCTGCAGAAGCACTTCTTCGCAGAAAGTTGACACCGCCTCCCATGCCTCCTCCCCACCAACCATTTTGCTAACTATAGCTGGTAGAGATAGGTCTTCTCCTATTGCAGCACACAGAACTCTGCGCTGATTGTTCCAAGCCGGACATGACTCTAGCGTGTGCTGAGCTGTGTCCTCGGGACTGTCACAATGATGGCATCTCTCCGAAACTTCCCTTTTAGCAATCCGACACAAGTATCGCCCGAAACAACCATGTCCCGAGAGGAATTGTGTCAGCCGAAAGGTAAGTGCGCCATGACTCCTATCCAACCATTGTGTAAGAACTGGTCGGACCGCCTGGACTGTTTTATGACCCGCGCTCGGGTCGGCCAGCCTTGAATACCATAATTCCATGTACTCTTCGTAGAGCTTGGTCTTTTGTGCCCCTATCTCCATCATGGCCGGGCTATGGCCCCTAAGCACCTCCTCCTCGCGCCAAAAGTATAGCGACGCGAGGATCTCGGCATCCAAGTCCCAAGGTATGGTGCCTGCAAGGACGCACGCTGCGTCACACGATATTGTGCGGTACCCCCGGATCACCCTGATTGCCATCATCTGCTGCGGTTTTCGCAAACGAATGATATTCTGGCTATTCAGAGCGCTGGCCCACACAGGAGCCCCATACAGAGCCATTGACCGCACAATACCCGTGTAGAGCCGACGACAGCTTTCGTTCGCGCCTTTTAGGTTAGGTAGTAACCTTCCAAGGGCAGCCGCAGCACCCATGAGCTTAGGAGCTAGTTGCTCGAAGTGGGCTTTGAATTTCCACTGACTATCAAGGACGAGTCCTAAGTATTTAATCGTCGACTTGATTGGAATTTCAATCCCTCCCACCACAATATGAGAGGCTGCAGAAGGAGCTCTTCTTGGTCGGTGGAAACATAGAGCTTCTGACTTATCCAGTGCCACTTCTAAACCTAACATCCTAATTTTGCGAACGACTTCGGCCACTCCCAGTGTAGCGAGAGCAGACGCTTCCGTTAGGGTTTTCCCTTTCGCTGTCACTAAAGTATCATCAGCATAGCATGTGATATTCACACCTGGTAGGGTTTCCCCACGAAGAACCCAGTCATAGCCGATGTTCCACAGGAGTGGTCCTAAGACCGACCCCTGTGGGACACCACACGACATTTGCCTTCGGTCGGGGCCCTCTTGCCCTTCAAAGATAATGTATCTCTCCGCCAGATAGTCGCCAACTATTCGGCGGAGGTAAATGGGCATACGGTGGTATTTAAGTGCCTCTTTGATGCAGCTCCATGGCATTGTATTGAAGGCATTGGCGATATCGAGTGATACCGCCAAAACCACCTCGCCACGGAAGACTGCCTCTTCAACCATGTTTTTGACACGGAGTATTGCCCCAATAGTAGAGCGGCCCGTCCGAAAGCCAAACTGGTTGCCATCCAGGTTCGGACCGACGCTGTTTAGATGCTTGATAAGGCGAGCGGCTACAATGCGCTCAAAAAGTTTACCCACCTCATCTAGTAACACGATTGGCCTGTATGCTGAAGGTGCATCAGCCGGACGCCCTTCCTTACGCAGAAGAACCAGTCTGCCTATTTTCCATGATTTAGGAAACTGTCCTCGTTCCAAGCATGAAAGGAACAAACTGCAGAGTCTTGGTCCAAGTTCTTTCAATGCCAGAACCCAGACACGACCGGGTATACCATCCGGACCTTCGCAGGCCTGGTGTAACCCTTGCTTTACCCAACCGTGCGTAGTGCGTATTCGCTTGCATCACAACCCACTGACACACTGAGCCGCTTCCTCATAACATCTCAACTTGTTTAATAAGCCTATGAGCTTGGAATCCACTGAAGATAAGAGAAGGATAGTTTTTCGTAGACTTTCGCGATTATCACACATAGTTATTTGATTATAACGGGTATTTATCGCGCTCACCTCGTATGTTTTTGTGTCCCGACGTTTCGACTGTATTGCAACAGCCGTGGTCACGGGTTGACATCATTAACATACGAGGTGAGCGCGATAAATACCCGTTATAATCAAATAACTATAAGAGAAGGATTTCTGCTGCAGTAATATGTAAGCTAGTGTACTAGTGACAGTAAACACCACTGAAAAGTCACCGAGAAGCAAAATACGCAACTTCATTTACTTCGACTACAATTATTTTTAAGTTATTTTGATATAACAACTAAACTGCTGAACCTAAAATCTATGGGACCAATCTGAAAGTCCGCCTCTTCGAGGCGCACTTGAAATCTTTTCACCACACTGGTCCGGAAGAACTAGTGACACAATAAGAAGAGGACTGAACACAGATATGGCAAAAAAACTTGAAAAAATTAAGTCGAATTTTTGTAAAATATATTTGATAAAAATTTGATAACTGTTACCGTTAGTCGTTGCGTCAGGTGGTACCCATCATTGATAAATAATTAAATTTTATTCATCGTTTGGCAAACCCGGGTACCTAGCTCGAGCCAGCTCGCCACAGCTCGGCTCGGGCGCCGCACTCGCGCCGCTGTCACTCGCACATTTTGTAGAAATCCAAAATTCTGACTGCACAGATACAATGTAGTACCCCTTCTGCATTACCCATTTAAGTTTTTTTGTTAATTAAAAAATTGTGGTGTATATTGATAAGTATCTTCTAGTGTAAAGCCATCCTAATGGTAGGTTTATCATATTATTTAAGATTGCCTCTCAATTTGCATTAAGCAACCGAATTGAACGCAGTAATCATGACTTTGAACTATTCAATGTTCAATTTGTTCAATCGTTCTTACAATTCTGCATTCCTAATTGAATGACAGCATCATAAAAAACGTAATTTAAGTGTATGAATGAACAATATACAAATTATCTAAGTATATTGAGTTAAAAATAAAGGTCTTATAAAAAGTTACAACAACAGACTCCAATTGGAGTATCACGGAAAAGTCACAGGGAAGCAAAATACGCAATTTCGTTCACTTCGACGACATATTATTTTCAGTTATTTTGATATACAAACTAAACTACTGAACCGATTATGATGAAATTGGTAATGAAATTTGTTTGCAGGTCTATGGGTGGATCGATTGTTTTTTTTTTTTTGTAAATTTTGTAATATAGCTTGTAGTAGTTAGCTTATATGCTGTAATAAAGATAAATATGTAGGTCTTGATAGGTCGTACATGTTTGAGCCCTTTGGGGTCGAGACCCTAGGTCCATGGGGAATGGGAGCCTTCCGCGTTTTTAAAATTTTGTCAGAGCGTCTGGTCGAAGCGACGCGTGATCAGAGGGCTGGCAGCTATCTGGGCCAAAGAATAAGCCTTGCTATACAAAGAGGCAATGCAGCCAGTATCCTCGGCACGCTGCCATCGGGTATCGAGTTGGAGCAGTTGGGCTACCTATAGATCGTTTGCAACGGATAGATAGAATATCTATTGATTTATAGTATATTAGTAATGTTATTTATATTATTTGTTAAAAATAATTATAATAAACAATTTAATTTTTATAATAATATAATTTTATAATAATCAATAGATAGAATATCTATTGATTTATAGTATATTAGTAATGTTATTTATATTATTTGTTAAAAATAATTATAATAAACAATAAATTTTAATGCCAATTTTAATGTCTCTTCTAATTTACTTACTCGTAAATAAACATATTCCACATTAGAACAAAATGTCGGCTTAATCGGTTCAGTAGTTCATTACAAACACACATTATAGTGTAGGTAATCTAAACGCAAAAACAATGATTCCAATCTTGCAAAATACCTTGCTTTGCAAAAAAAATGTCGTTAAGGCGGCGTAATTCTGTCAAAAAGGCATATAGGGTTGTCCCAAGCCGCGCGCGTAATATTTCGCGCGGACTCAGCTGCCGTGAACTCTGAATGACCCCGCCAGGAATTAAAGTACAGAAATAAACAGTAGGATAATTTTATTTTACTTTAGAAATGCATATTTTATGATCAAACTTTGTTTATAGTAGTGATATATTAGAATTTTGTTTGAATGTATAGGCTGGTTTTTTGAGAGGGGCGATTCTTAAACCTTTTTTCCCTTTCTTCATTTTAAATTCAATTATTTTTTTTATATTTTAATTTCCTTATTCAAAAAAATTGTGTTAAAATTTATCGAAATAAGTAAAATGTGCAATCACCTCACCTAAATCCATAAAACAAAAAATAAATGCACATTTGCAACTGACCACCATCTTGAATTTAAAATAGAACACACAATTCTTAATCATCGTCCCTTTATTAGTCAAAAACGACACCCATGAGCTAAAATTAAAAAAAAAATGGTCTATCATGTCGTATTTCAAATCCGACACAAAATATTCAACTCCATATTAGTCAAAAACGATACCACTAAAATCAATTACAAAAAAAAAACAATTGGTCGCCATCTTGGATTTCAAAACATTAATCAATTCAAAACAAAATAAACAAAATTATTAATCCTCAACCCCTAATTAGTCAAAATCGACACTCACTCATGATAATAATTTGAAAAAAATAAATTATCCGCCATCTTGGATTTGAATTTTGACACAAAAATGTAAACCTCTAACCCTGTAATAGTTGAAAAATACACCCATAACTCTCAAGTACTTATCTCGCTACGCGCATATTTGGCCAACCTGAAGTAAAAAAAAAACCTAAAAAATAAGAAAGAAGTAAAGAAAAGTAAGAAACCTTCGGCTTTCACTTCGCGCTCGTTCGGTCAGCTAATAATACTACTATAAACTACTATAGGTATATACAGCTTTATATAAAGCTAAAGCTAAAGCTAATTAAAAATTATGTAGGTACTATAAGTACATAACTCTACAAAAAATATTTCTTGTAGGTATCTTGTACCCGATACAAGCATACTCTCTCTACATCTATGTGTGGTGTTTTAAAAGAATCTGCAGGTGGTAGATTCATTACTGTGGTGGCGTACATGTCAGTTTCCTGAGGCTGCCCCATTGACTTATAACGATCTTCAGTATCTAGTCATACTGATTTTCATAAACTATGGCACTATGACAGAGAACGACAGACTTCACAAACTAAATAATCTCGTGCATAATTTAATTTGTGATATCTGTCATCGCGGGAAAACTGACACAGGTCCAGCCTCCGTAAGCGCCAGCGCGCTACTGAGCGAGCCTGCCAAGCCGCCGCGCTCGCGAATTTGTAGTTATTTAAACTTAGTAAAAAAGAAAATCGTTTTATCAAGTCAAACTCTACGAAAATGTCTAGAAATATTTAGTGTCTATAGTTACGTGCAAAAATTAATTGTAAAATATCATTAAGCTAGTCATAGTTTTGTGTTTGTTTTTCTATAGAGTGAAGTACTTATGATCTTGTAACTGGCTATGAATTTGGCTAGACTATATCCTCAACTTATGCATATATTTTTTTCAGAATTTATTACACTATTTTCGATTTCTCAGATGGTTTAAAAAAACTCTAAATTGCGGCCTGAGTGTGCCTTAAACATTATAATAAATTGTATTTTGATGTTAACTTTAAATTACATTCTAAGCACGTAGGGCATACGTATGTCTCGTAAACCGTATTATTATTACCTACTAAGCACGAATAGATATTATACCGCATTTTAACAAATATTTGAGAAGATTTTAACTCGCGGAATATTAAAAATAAAAATACTTTTAGTAAAAAACGTTAGTACTTAGCAGAAATAGATATTATACCGCATTTATATAAATATTTGAGAAGATTTTAAGTGGCGGAATATTCAAAAAGGAAAAATACTCTTAGTAAAAACCGTTATTTTGTGTGATGAACATCGGTGTTTGTCCTGAGTCTGGGTATTTTTTAAGTATTCTATGTACAGACAGCGTCATAGATAAGTATCCCCCTTGCATTTTAATACCTAGCTTCAGATCCCCTTAAATCACCGCCGCGGCGAATGGAGACGTTTTGCATTAAATAGATTATATTTGTATAACCGTATGTAAGCCTAAAAATCATTTTAAGTATTACAATTTTTTGAAAGAATTTATAGCTAGGTGTCTTGTGCGAGGAGGATACTTATCGCTGACGCTGTCTGTACGTATTTACAAAAATACATGTATTCTCTCAGATATCTGATTTCCAAAGTACAAGCTCGGCTTAGTTCGGGCTGAATGGCCTTGTGTGAAATGTCCATATAATATTAAATTATTAATCTATTTTATTTTGAATTTATGATAACGTATAGATAATTTTACGCACATAGGTGTTAAAATTCACAAATATCTAAATATTGAGTATAAAATTACAACAATACAAATTCTTGAGCAAGTCACAGTCGCCATATTGATTTTTTGGATATTTAATGTCTAAAATTTAGGTAAGTTATTATTTTAGTCTAGTCAGTCAGAAAAATCCAGTAACACCTCATTTGTGAAAATCCATTCAGCCGTTTTGCCTGCAGGGTTTTGCCTCAAAGATTCAAACAAAATACATACATACATACACTCGAACATATAACCCTCGTTTTGCCTGCAGGGTTTTGCCTCAAAGATTCAAACAAAATACATACATACATACACTCGAACATATAACCCTCGTTTTTCCTGCAGGGTTTTGCCTCAAAGATTCAAACAAAAATACATACATTTGTTCGAGTGTATGCATTATGTTATATTATAACCCTCGTTTTGCCTGCAGGATTTTACCTCTAAGATTCAAACAAAAATACATACATACATACACTCGAACATATAACCCTCTTCCTTTGCAGTCGGGTAATAAACAAATAAGTTTCATAGTAGTAGAGTTTGAATTAAATTTTAAATAATAATTAATTTATTACAACATAAGCTAACTACAACAATCTATATTACAAAATTTACAAAAGGAAACAATTCGGCCACTCATAGACCGTTGCGAACGATCCATAGGCAGCTCAACTGCTCCAACTCGACACCCGATGGCAGCGTGCCGAGGATACTGGCTGCATTGCCTCTTTGTATTGCAAGGCTTATTCCTTGGCCAGCCCTCTGATCACGCGTAATAATGATTATATTTATATTATTTAATTTATTATAATAAAATTTAATTATTTAATTTATATATTAAAATTTAATTGTTCAATTTATTATATTTAATTACAGCATAAGCTTACAATCTATATTACAAACTGTACAAACAGAAAAATGGGCTACATTATTTAATTGACAGTGACTTAAATTCTTTGTATTATTTATAATATTAGCTATGTTATATTTTGTTTTATTAGCGTGTTAGATTTTTGATTTTTATTCAATAAAAAATGTTTCTTCCTTGTTGTTTCAGCAGTTAGTTAGTAAATTATTGATTTATAATAGTAATCCAGATAAATTAGGTCACTGTCTATGGGTAAAGTACTAAGGCTGGCGAGTAGCGGCGTTATCTCATTGAATAGCGACGCTAAATTCTATGACCAAGGTAAGTGCCAGCGTTATTAAAGTAATTCTGTCCAAAGCGAAATTTAAGTTCAAACAAACAGTTTCTATCTATCATCTTCATATTTCACCTACTTTCTTCTGAAATTTTGAAGTAACGGTAGCGTTGCTAAGTAGCTTTCATCACGAAAGCGTCTTTAAGGCGGGGTATTCACTAGACGAACATGCCCGCGAGCAGTTTGTACGTCTGTCGTCACAATACACTACGCAGACTCATCAACAGTTCAATCCTGTAGGAGTTCCGTCTTCTTCTTATCGTGTCACTAGTTCTTTCAAACCAGTGTGGTGAAAGGAATTTAAGTGCGCCTCGAAGAGGCTCCTTAAATCAATGAACGCCAGCTGCATGCATGAAAACATTGATGTCATTTTCCGGTAATGCTTATTGTCCCATTACGCTGGTTGTCACGTTAAACTATCGTCCGTAAACCAACTTTACAGACAACCATTTTCTTGAATAAACTAAAATCAGCTTCGGGGTAGGCCCGCGCAGATAAAATCAGATCGCGCGGACGAGAAACGGGCCGTCTGCCAGACTGACTGCGACGGTCCTACACTAGCAAACACTGCACAGACCTATAGTACTCGTAACGAGGTCCGGCGGGCATGTCTGCAGATTTGCCCCGGGTTCCTTCGCTACCCGCGGGCATGTCCATCTAGTGAACTCTCTGCTTAACCAAGACCACACCGCCACTTGACACAAAAAATACTTTTTTTTTGCGTCTTTGCTTCATTCTAATGGTTCTTTTGCCACAAAAGCGTTACTTTTAACCGGACTTCAAAGGAGAGTAATGTTTTTTTAATGTACTTAGTCGCTCAACGAAAGCTGACACTGTCAAAGTACTCACACTAATGCAACTTTACTAAACTTTGACAAATTTAGAAAGATAATTTTGACAGGTCACATTTTTGAAGATATAAATTGACTGAGTATAAATTTTAAAAAAGTGGAGCGGTGAATTTTTTTGCTACAACCTCACGAAATATTTTAGTCGGTATATTTTTTTGTTTTGATATGTTTAACACACATAAGTATTAAAGTACAGAAACACAATGTAGTACATTGAAAATGCCACCAAGAAAAGGGAGCCACATTGGCTAACTTCTAGTACATTTTTGGTCTGATGCTAATTTTCGAAAAAGAGTAAACAGGTCTAAATAACTATTATATGTTAAAACTACTATGCTTTTTCATTGTCAATAAAACTACATCGTAAAAAGTAACAAACATTATTTGAAAATAGAGATATTTCATTTTTATTGACAGGGTGTCTGAAAATTTTCGGTCCTATATACCGCATCCATTTTGGTTCGGACTGTCCATCTTGGTGTTCTATAGGAACACCGTTATTCATCTATGGTTTAACATAAGCGAAGGAAATCGGGAAAACATATTTGCCCAATCGCCCTGGGTCGATCTGAATATGGGCCGTTAAGAATTGTTATTGTGGTAGCTGAGAATGTTTAATGTTTTTCAAGAATCAAAAATCCAAAAATAAGGTACCTACTATTGTACAGACGGGTTTTACTGGATAGAGAATTTATTTAATTAAAGATAATTTAATAGATACTAGGTACTCGGGCGAATGAACATGACACCTGGCTCGAATGACGTTTGTGAAAGTACAGCGTGGAACTGGATAATGTTGATAGAGAAGAGGTCCTGCAATACTTGGTAATGATAAGCGATGATTAAGTCTTCGCAATAAGAGGAACACGGAGGGCGCCGCGCGGGGGGGCGGGGGACGCAGCAAGTGCCGAGCGAGAGTGGCAGCCAGTGGCAGGTTCATTCGCCCGAGTAGTAGGTATGTTTTCTTTCAAAACATTCATAGGTAAGTAGTAATGGTAGGTAATATTTCTCTACGAACATTATGTAAAGGATTTTCTATTGTTTTTTTTTTAATAAACTAACAACAGTAGCTATTTATAAACAACTTAGGTACACGAAACATTGGGTTGAAATTGAAAATTAGGGTTTTTGTGCGATGAGTTGACAAACGACAAGGTCAAAGTCAATGTCAGAGTCAAAATTTAATTGCATGAAATAATAACGTTTTTACAGGTGTCACATATATCTACATCTAGCTGAACCCGTGTGCGACTTCGAATTGAAATTAGTAGAAAAATGAAAAACGTGGCGGTACTCATCTTTGGAAATTATACAAATGCGACTTTCAATCAGATATTGTGTATATCTGAGGAGACAGCTTCATTCAACTTTTGGTCTAAAAACACCTTCAATCCGTACTTTTAAATCTTTTTACATTAATTTTGAAAATCGTGTTTAATCATTTGTTTTGCAAAATGTAATTCCAAAGTTTGTATCCGACTTTAATTGGGACTGTCTAGTGACCGTAAACACCACTAAAAAGTCACAGGTACAATATTTTTATTCAAATATTTAAACGACCACTGAATGTAGAGACTTGAATTTCGAGAGTTTCTTCGTCAAGAAGTGTAATCGCTAGTACGCGCTTACACCTTATCTTATATCTTTTTAAATATTTTTATAAAATAATTGTACCTGTGACTTTTTAGTGGTGGTTACGGTCACTAGACAATCCCAATTAAAGTTGTCTGTAGTATGTTCATGTTAGTTTTTCTATTGCATTTTATAATTGGATAAATGAGGACGTGGTGGCCGAGTGGATGAGGCCCTATCTTGCGATCTGATGGTCGCGAGTACGAATTTTAGTGGCAGTCATGCGTAAATAGGTTTTTTCGTTCGAAAAAAATCAAAGTATGCATTCCACGTTCTCGCAACGGTGAAGGAAAACATCGTGAGGAAACCGAAATGTCGTAAAACCAAAAGTTCGAAAACATGTCGCTGCTTGAAAACAAAAGGGCCACAAATCAAAAAAGTCCAAAATCGTTTTTAATCGAAAAATGAGTGTTAAATTGGTCGTATTATGCTATGCGAAAAAGACACCTATGCTTCTATGATTAGAATTGCGAAAAAACAACATCCGCCTCTTTAGCACTAGGTAGGGTTGGCAATTCGGATATTCGAATATTCATTTTATCCGAATATCCGGTCCATTTTCAAATTCGAATAATTCATTTAAATTATCCGAATATTAGAATAGTTTATAAAGTAATAAAAGTACTTATCTTGGCATTAAAATCCAAGTAGAGATGGTTCTCTTTGACAGCAGTGGACAACCTGGTACACATTTAACCTGAGCATATAATTAACTGCTCTCTATCTCATCCTCCATATCGAAGAAGGTGATTTTCTTCGACAAATTACTTGTGTCACCGCTTAAGAACTAAGATGTTTGGCCGCTCTAAGTTTTTTACGTTCATATGATCAAAGTTTAAAACAGAGAGTTGATTATACATTAGTAATTGTAATGTTAATGTTTATCTATGACGCTATAATAAAGACTGAATGAATGTTATGTTATGTAGGTAAAATGTAACCAATGTTCGAATATAGATTATCAAGCTCGAGAGAAACCGTCTGATGAAGTCCACGCTCCGACCTAATCCACTCCAAATCATGGCGGGCTTCCAGAAGCTCTAGAAGCTTCTCGAGGAAAGATTCGTTGCATTGGTGTACTGAAGATGTTGACGAGGCCCTACATACCGTGGTTGAAAGTCTAAGGGATGAGGGCATCAAGTTCTGCTAAATGTAACGTACAGGCAGTAAGTCCAAACTCTCGGATGAAACTCTCCGGCTGATGACTATAAGGCGAGAAACCACCAAGGCCACCTCGTCAGATTATAGGAAAGTCCGAAGACTATAATTGGCCCCTGTGGCTAGCTATTGTGAAATATGCGTTTATGACGCTGCTACCATTAGTGTCAGACAGAGTACAGGACCAGCAATCTAAGCCCATCCAACTGCGCGAGGTGTGAGACAGGGGGGATTTCATATCCCCAAAATTGTTCACAAGCGCATTGGAGGACGTGTTTAAGACGATGGACTGGAAAGGACATTAACATAAACGGCGAGATGACATAGTCTTGATGGCGGAGTTGCTGGAGAAGCTGCAACCGATGCTGGACGGCCTAGCAGCAGTCTCGCGACGGATCGGTCTCGGCATGAATTTGGATTATTATCTCATATATATTATGGTATTCCAAAGTCATGATCATTGCCCATCCAAGACCCGTCGTTGTCAAAGGCCACCTTCTTAAAAATTTTCAAGAGTACAGGTACATCAGGCAGATTTTGTGGTTAGGTAGAAACAATTTTGAGAAAGAGGCAAAGTGAAGGGCAGAGGGGAGCATTTGAAAACTACGTCAGTGTCGGTAATAATTAAAATATTTGATTATATTTTAATAGAGCTATGTTGAAATCAAACTAAAGCCCAGTCTAGCTGCTCTTGTGTGTGTTTAATCAATATTGTATTATTTTCAATAAATGTAAAAAAATATTCGAATATCCGAATATTCGAATAATTGGCTCTACAATTATTCATTTTATTCGAATAGTAAAATTTAACGAATATTGCAAACCCTAGCACTAGGCCATTTTAGCGGTTCGCTTCGGAGCTAAACGGCCATTTTGGTAGTTATGACCAAATAGTCAAAATCTCTTGTCTTTTTGAATGAAACATTATAGTCAAAAGAGTCGTGTTTTGGGATGTGGCTGTTATGAAAAGAAAATTCATATTATGTAATTATTATTATTTTTAAACAAAACTGCTCAACTTTGGAATGTGTCCGCTTTGAATATAAAATTATAAGAATTATTAATAAAATATTTATCTAAAGTGCAAGAAAGCGACAAAGAAGAAGTCTTCTTCTTTTTCTTCCCTTTAAATAGTTAATACCTAGTTTATTTTTTTATTTCTTTATTGTATAATTTCATTTTACTTTTAGGGCTCTTTCAATTTAGACGTTTCGTGTCGGACCGCTCGCTGCTGCAGTGCCGAAGCGGTGCGTTTGTCGTGCGGCGTACGGACGGTCATTTATTTTCATACAAAGCGCACGGTGCCGCAACAGTGCGGCGTCTTTTATTTTTATTTATTGAACTATTATTGAACGACGCCGCACGGTTGCCACAGCGAGCGGTCCGACACGAAACGTCTAAATTGAAAGAGCCCTTAGAGTTGACATTATTGAATCTGTTCTGTACAAGAAGACCGTTTTGATTTCCTTATATAACTTTCATAGCGTTGATCTCTACTGTGCCTACTACTTGTAGGACTAAATTTACTAGAGGTAGAGGCTAATAAAGCTTGTTAGTTTGTTTAATTTTAGTTATGTTACGCCCTTTTTAAAAGTTATAGGAAACTATGCTGATGACTCAGTTCTTAGACAGTTTTTTAGTATGCAATGGCAAGCTGGATTTCTCATTTATTTCTTTTAATAACTTTAAGATATAACTGAGAGCTTTTTATTTGTGTAGTTTTCGTTTTAATGTTATAATTTCGTAGTTTTTGGTTACCTTAAATTGAAATCTATCAATATTTCATAATAAATCATTTTATTATTGCCACTTGTGGCGTTTTATTCAATAAAACCATAGTTATTATACCATTATTTTTATAGTCAATACAGACTTTTCTTATTATTTGAATGTCTGTATAAATGTTATGCCAAAATTAAAAATACACAATGATAAAGGATTAAAATACACGTGTAATGGTATATAAAACATAGATTAAAATAAAATATGTTAGAAAAAATCCCAAAAAAACTACTTTTAAAATCTTTAAATGGCTCTCCTGAAAAAAATGATATTTTGATTTGTGTCCCTTTTGTTTCCAAGCAGCGATGTGTCGAGTGCACAAAAGGAGCCTCTTTGCGCACTTGAAATCCTTTCACCACACTGGTTTGAAGGAACTAGTGACACGATAAGAAGAAGATGATCAGGCAGAATTTTGCTATCTTACTGTTATATTCTGGGTCGGTCTGAATCTGGATCGTTAAGAACTGTTAATTTGGTAGCTCAACTGCTCCAACTCGATACTCGACGGCGGCGGCGCTTGGCGTGAGGATGCTAGATTTTTTTTAAGTGTAAAAAATCCAAAACAAAGGTACCTCCTATTGTACAGACGGGTTTTAACGGATAGAGAATTTATTTCAATTAAAGGTCTTATTTTTATCGTGTCACTAGTTCCTTCGAACCAGTGTGGTGAAAGGATTTCAAGTGCGCATCGAAGAGGCTTAGAAGAGGCCTCGAAGAGGCCTTTCGTGTACTCGACACATGTTTTCGAACTTTAGGTTCTATGACATGCCGGTTTCCTCACGATGTTTTCCTTCACCGTTGCGAGAACGTGGGATGCATACATAGATTTTTTCGATCGAAAAAACCCATTTACGCATGACTGCCACCGGGATTCGAACCCGCGACCATTATCGCAAGGTAAGGGCCTTATCCACTCGGCCACCACGTCCTCTATTCTCTCCTCTAATTAAAGGTAATTCAATAGATATGTTTTCTTTCAATACATTCAAAGGTTATTTCTCTTAGAAATAAAGGATTTTTTGTTACGATTTTTTTCAAATAAACTAAAAATAGGTAAGTAGTAAGTAGCTATTTTAATAAAACAACTAGACCTAGACGAATTTAATGGGTTAAAAAGGAAGAGACTTCTAATTCGTACATTTTGGTCTTTAAGGTTGAAGTTCAAATAGAAAAAAATTGGCAGAAAGACAGTCATTGGAATAAGTGTTATTGCATTTTTGTTGGTTATGTTCGTTTAATAGTAGATTATGCACTAAGGGGATAAAGCAGTGTCTTATGTCACGGGCAGATTGTACCCTGAGCTAACGAGGGACTCAGTTAACTCCTGAGCGAAACGAGGGAGTTATGTAGAGTCCTGAGTGACGCGAGGGGTTCAAGCTATCCAAGACAAAGACAGGCTTTATCCCAGAGGAGCATACTCTACTTTTCACACCTGCGAGGCAATAAAAAGCCAGGGCTCCAGCAGCGAACACCGTCTTTTGTTTCACAATATTTGAAGTCGCGACTTTTTTCTTATTTTTATGAGTTCTGCTTATGGTGGCCAGTTAGATTTTCTAACATTAAAAAAAGGATTAGGATAATCCTACTTTAATTTAAATTTTATACGTGTTTTAAAATTAACCCTACTAACTTAAAAACACGTATAAAATCTAAATTAAAGTATGAAACCTTTCACTTTATTTGTTGACGAAATCAAAACACATGGACGAAACGAATAGTGTGAAGAAATTACTAAAATACGGCGTACTTTTTGAGTATTTGTCCGAAAATTTTTGTATGGAATTCGGATTTGAGGATTCCCCTTAGTTACTACCTCATCAACTCAGTAGAGTTACTCGCTAGCAAGATGATAGATAGTTGATAGTATAGTATTTACTAAGCAACTATATAAAAAACATGTGTTTTTTTTTCGTAACACTAGGTAAAAATATTGGAAAAAATGTTTGGATGAGTTGACGAACGACTCAAAGAGGTGAAAGTCAATGTCAAAGTCAAAATTGAACTACATGAAATAATAATTTTGTTTTTACAGGTGTCAAATATTTACACTTTTATCAAATATATTCTGCTGACTCGGACGTGGAGTGCTATTTTAACAAAAATAATATACTCGATAACTTTGTTATACTATACTTTACATTATAAATAAAAGAGAAAAAAAAAGAAAAAAATATAGTTAATTTAGTAATAACAATTAAATTTGTATCGTATTTATAAAGTAACAGCGAACAAGAAAATTCTCTACTTACAAAGTAGAGGTAAGTACTTACAAAGTAATATTTTCTTACGAGAATCAAAGTTTTATAAAAACACAACAAACCGACTTCAATAGGACTGTTCTAGTGACCGTAAACACCACTGAATAGTCACAGGGAAGAAAAATACGCAATTTCGTTTAACCAAAAAGGTGCTTGGGATTCAAATGTGCTCAAAATAAGTAAATATAGTAGATACTTTTTTAAATCATTTATGCCTACTTGCACCAAACTGTCAAAGACCCTAAGCTATGACTTAACTCGCTTGACAATTCTTAACGGTCCGAATCTGTACTGTTAAGAACTTCCAAACGAGTAAAGTATTTGCTTAGGGACTTTGACAGTTTGGTGCAAGTAGCCCTTAAAAACATTTTTGAGAATGCAAGAAAAGCCGTGTCTTCGTATTTCCAATACTAATTTAAAACTAATATAATCTTTTATATTAAATAATTAATTGAGTAATTATTTGTAATCTTATGGTGATTTACTTAACATTATTTATATGTTCCTATGTTCATAAAATATTGATCTGAATCTGATATTGATATGAAAGTTGATGGTTTGTGATATTCTTCAATTGTGGTATTTTAGAGACTTTAAAGAAATATCATTGTGATTTCTTGAAAGGACAAACTTTATTTTTACGTATGTAAAAATTTTGGTAATTTAATTACGTATGTCTGATTGTCTGTGTTATTATAATAATGAACCAGACGTTTTCCTACTACATTTTAATTTGTTTGAAAATACTGATTTTGAAAAAATTAACACTTTAAAATCACATTGAAAAGCATTTTTGTTACTGACTGTATTTCATACCGTTTAACTTGTAACTTGGAATAGAATATTAATTATGGTAATAAACAAATACCATTTGTATTCGTTTTTGGTATTAGAAAGGAATAGGTCATCATTTCTTTCATTCGGTTTTTCAAAATTACAATGACATACGTAAGTATCACCTTCTCTTTGTCGGTAAAAATAATTGACTAACTTTCAAATCATTATTATGTATGTTTTATGATTCTGACAATTTTGCTGTTAATAAAATATGGTCACGCGCATATACATCTTCATTACAGTACAGTCGAAACCAAAAAACTTTTTTTGAACTTAAACTATGATTTTTACTTTACATTGAGTGGCTATAGAATATGCAAATTAGATAATTTTATACCTACTTTGAAAATTTGAGGACATTATTTTCATACCTAATATCAAATTTTAATAATTATATTATTATTTTATTAATTTAAGTGCGCAATTCAATTCAATTCAATTAATTTATTTGAAGCATTAAAAAAAATTACATATACAAAATTCACATGGTGGCGAGCATTTTTTATCGATCTAATAGTAACTAAGTTACATGCAATAATAAAATTTGAATGGAATGTCGCTTCTTAGCTACAACTACATATAAATTAAAAATACACTCGTTCAGTGCGCGTTTTTTATTTAAATTATTACTTTACATTTATTTAGTACTAAAAATGTTGCAGCCGATGAGAATCAATGTATGAAAAGCAGCTGAGAACGACCCTATATTTTTACCTCTATTATAAATAAATTTGTAAAAAAATATATTATTCCTCTTCTTATCGTGTCACTAGTTCCTTCGAACCAGTGTGGTGAAAGAATTTCAAGTGCGCCTCGAAGAGGCTCTAAATATTAAATAAAAAAATAAATAATTATTGAATGACTTACTTAGTTCTGATTGGTTCCAAAAAGTTATTGATTCCTACCTTCTAATATTTTTAGAATGACCTCAGTTCTTAGGTGACTCATGGTACATCTACTTCTATGGTTGACTATACCTACTTTTTTATAGACAAGTGTGAAAACGACACTTGCTTTAACGATTTTTACTGCCACAATCAATTTTTATACATTATCCAATTATAGAATACAATAGAAAAACTAACAGGAACATTCTGCAGACAACTTTAATTGGGACTGTCTAGTGACCGTAAACACCACTAAAAAGTCACAGGTACAATATTTTTATTCAAATATTTAAAAACATAACCCTTCCTTGGCAGTCGGGTAAAAAGACCATGAATGTAGAGACTTGAATTTCGAGAGTATGATCGTCAAGAAGTGTCAGCGCGTACTAGGAAAGGAATTTTTGACGTGACTACGTCTAATAAATCGATAAACGCCGCTGCGCCGGCTGCATGCACGATAATATTGACCTCATTGTCCGGTAACGCTCATTGTCTGGTAACGCCCATTGTCCCGTTACGCTGGTAGTCACGTTAAACTATCGTCTGTAAACCAACTTTACAGACAACCATTTTTTTTTTTTTAAATCTGCCATTCAAATAGTATTTTTTAATAATATTATAAATTAATAAACCGAAGAGACGAATCTAAGGATACTTTATCTGTCAACATTTAAGGATTATTTATTAATAATTTTATTTGTTAATTATTTTATTTATTAATAATTTTATTTATTATTATTTTATTTATTATTTTTTTATAATCTAGTCTTTTGGAAGTATACGAGGTACATTAGTAGATTATGCACTAAGGGGATAAAGCAGTGTCTTATGTTGCGGGTGGCATATTGAACCCTGAGCTGACGAGGGACTTAGTTAACTCCTGAGCGAAGCGAGAAAGTTATGTTGAGTCCTGAGTGACGCGAGGGGTTCAAGCTACCTAAGACGGAGAAAGGCCCAGAGGAGCATACTCTACTATTCACACCTTCTGCGAGGAAATAAAAAGCCAGGGCTCCAGCAGCGAACACCGTCGTTTGTTTCACAATCTTTGAAGTCGCGCCTTTTTTCTTATTTTTATGAGTGGCCAGTTCTATTTTCGAACAAACCTTTTTACAATGCCATATGGGCGTTCTTTTACTTAAATTTTTCCACGAGTTTCCACACGAATTGGACGTTCCTAATTCAAATCACATTACAACCCTTGGGAGTTTCATATACCTCCCTTGGTAATTAATGCTTTTCTTTGCCTTGATGATAGCATGACATGTAATTGGACATTGTTGAGCAGGTGGTGTGAAAAATATTTTTTCACACCAGCTACTCGACACTACTACTCTAAGTAAAAGAACGCCCATATGGCATTGTAAAAAGGTTTGTTTCAAAATAGAACTGGCCACTCATAAAAAAAAGAAAAAAGGCGCGACTTCAAATATTGTGAAACAAAAGACTGTGTTGGCTGCTGATTTCGGAGCCCTGGATTTTTATTGCCTCGCAGAAGGTGTGAAAAGTAGAGTATGCTCCTCTGGGATAAAGCCTGTCTTCGTCTTGGGTCGTCTTGAACCCCTCGCGTCACTCAGGACTCTACATAACTCGTTAGCTCAGGGTTCAATATGCCACCCGCGACATAAGACACTGCTTTATCCCCTTAGTGCATAATCTACTATTGTTCACTTCATAACCAAAGTACAGAACCGATTTTTATAAAATTTATATGAGACCAATCTGCAAGTAGAAACTCTCAATGAAAATATTTTTTCAAATCGGTTTCTAAACAACTCTGAGGTAACAAACATATAAAACCCGATTTGAGAATGTTGACAAAATTGGGTAAATTTTCACTTCAAAATGAGAACTATAATTCAAATTGAAAGGTTTATAGTTTTGAACTCAAATTTCAAGACAGCGTGAAAAGCGATTATCTCGTACCCAGAAATCACTTAATTTTTTAAAGTGCGTGCAAATTTCGTGCGACAATATCCAATTACATATCATGCTATCATCAAGGTAAAGCAAAGCATTACCTACCAAGGGAGGTAATGTTGTATGAAACTCCCAAGGGTAGTAATGTGATTTGAATTTGGAACGTCAAATTCGTGTGGAAACTCGTGGAAAATACTAAGTAAAAGAACGCGCATATGGTATTGTAAAAAGGTTTGTTCTAAAATCGAACTGGCCACTCATAAGAAAAAAGGCGCGACTTCAAAGATTGTGAAACAAAAGACGGTGGTGGCTTCTGAATTCGGAGCCCTGGATTTTTATTGCCTCGCAGAAGGTGTGAAAAGTAGAGTATGCTCCTCTGGGATAAAGCCTGTCTTCGTCTTGGGTAGCTTGAACCCCTCGCGTCACTCAGGACTCTACATAACTCCCTCGCTTCGCTCAGGAGTTAACTGAGTCCCTCGTTAGCTCAGGGTTCAATATCCCACCCGCGACATAAGACACTGCTTTATCCCCTTAGTGCATAATCTACTATTGCTTTACTGTGACTTGTCAGTGATGTTTACGGTCACTAGAACAGTCCGATTGAAGTTAGTTCTTGTATGTTTTTGTTAAACTTTTTGAATCCTAAATTCTAAATTATAAGTGTTTGTTCTACTTCTTTAAAATTCATTATACTTAATTAATTGTGAACATTTTTTAAAGGCCATCTACATTTATCTTTGTGATCAATTTTGTATCTAGCTGTAAGGATTCAGAAAATATTAAAATAAAATAAAATAAATATTTTTTTTTATTTTTATTTTATGATATATGAGTCAATGTCAATATTTTGTCAAAGAGGCGACATAATAAGTATCCACTTATAATTGACGGTTGTTATTTACATACTAGCTGGTGCCCGCGACTTCGTCTGCGCAGGTATCTTTATAAATTGTAGCCTATGTGTTATTCTGATGTATAAACTATATTATTGTAAAGTTTCATTAAAATACATTCAGTAGTTTTACGTGAAAGAGTAACAAACATCAATTTATTATATTACTTTTTATAGTCTGTCTACCGTGTTTTGGAAAAATAAATATCTTGTATCGACAAGCGACGCCGTGGGCAAGGCTACCAAACTCATAAAATTACTTAATTTCTTATGTCTAACATAATAGCACAGTACTTACATTCTTTTCCACGTTAATATATGTGTTTATGTTAATAATTAACTGTACACTCATTAAAATTAACATAATTTGTTATTGTCGTTATGTAGATATAAAATATTTTGCATAATGGATGAGAATGTAAGACTGTATGAGAGATGGTCAAACAAGCGTAATTTTTATCCGAATGCGAAGAAGAAGGGTTATATTAACAAATAGTATAAATATATAAATATAAATATAAATATATGTATAAATAATTAAATAAATAAATATATAATATATTTATTCATATATATATATAAAAATAAATGTATAATATAAATGTATAAATATATAAGCCTGAATCAATCAATTATCTTAAAGAAAGGTTGTGTTTTTCGAGTGTTTGTATGTTTGTATGTATATAAGTTAATATTTGCAGCTCTGCAGGCTAAACGGCTGAACGGATTTTAAAATGAGGTGTCGTTTGTCTTAAATTACAATAATTTAACCATAAAAAAAGGCTTTACAAACACATACTATACCCGACATCAATGGGACTGTTTTAGTTACCGTAAACACCACTGAATAGTCACAGGGAAGCAAAATATGCAAATTTGTTTACTTTCGAAATTTTTCAGATATTTTGATTTCAAAATTATAGTACTTAACTGATTTTCACCTTGTACTGACTGATTGTTACTTCAAAACTTTGTTGTTTATGAACCGATTAGATTTTTTTTTTCGAGAGTTTATACTTTCTTTTATTTATTTTATTTTATTTTATTTCATACACAAATGAGCTTACAGCCTAGGCCAAAGCGCCCAAGTGATAAATTGCTGATTACATTACACATTAATTACATAACAATAACACATAATTATACATTACAATAACATATGAGTAAAAAAACAGGAAAGCAAAAGTTAAAAATCATTAAGAAATTACATTAGAAATTAATAACATCAAAAATAAAAAGATCCGTGTCAAAGAAAATTTATTCAGATTGGTTTGAGTCAAAATAACAAAAAAGTTAACAAAATTGGCGTATTTTACTCCCCTGTGACTTGTCAGTGATGCCTACGTTCACTAGAACAATCCGATTGAAGTCGGTTGAAGTAAAAAACTCAATCGATTCAGTAGTGTTGGAGTGATTAAGAAATAATCATTCATCTAACGATCAATACAAAATTTAAAAACATCAAACAACCAAGCCCCATTCAAGCCATTAAACCAAGAATATAAAAAAAAAACAGAATAGTAGATTATGCACCTAGGGGATAAAGCAGTGTCTTATGTCGCGGGTGGCATTGAACCCTGAGCTAACGAGGGACTCAATTAACTCCCTCGTTTCGCTCAGGAGTTATGTAGAGTCCTGAGTGACGCGAGGGGTTCAAGCTGCCCAAGACGAAGACAGGTTTTATCCCAGAGGAGCATACTCTACTTTTCACACCTTCTGCGAGGCAATAAAAAACCAGGGCTCCAGCAGCGCACACCGTCTTTTGTTTCACAATTTTTAAGTCGCGCCTTTTTTCTTTTTTTTTATGAGTGGCCAGTTCGATTTTAGAACAAACCTTTTTACAATGCCATATGGGCGTTCTTTTACTTAGAGTTTTCCACGAGTTTCCACACGAATTTGACGTTCCAAATTCAAATCACATTACTACCCTTGGGAGTTTCATACAACATTACCTCCCTTGGTAGGTAATGCTTTGCTTTACCTTGATGATAGCATGATATGTAATTGGATATGGTCGAGCAGGTGGTGTGAAAAAAAAATTGTCTGCCTATTAATAAGAGGAAAATTTATATTAATAGCTTCTAACTTCCGAAGTTAATAACCACTCTTAAGCGAGATAAATAATTACGTAATTATACAGCGTGATTCTGCCTCTTTCATACGAGATAAACAAAACCATTATACTCCTTATTCATAGTCGGGTAAAAACAGTATTTGATGCTCGACTGTAAGTACATCACTATACATACAAGCTTAAGGGTAATCCTCAAATCAGAGTTCCATACAAAAATGTTTCGGACAAATACTCAAAAAGTACGCCGTATTATAGTTATTTCTACACACTATTCGTTTCCTCTATGTTTTTTGATTTCGTCAACAAAAAAAGTGAAAGATTTCATACTTTAATTTAGATTTTATACGTGTTTTTAAGTTAGTAGGGTTAATTTTAAAACACGTATAAAATCTAAATTAAAGTATGAAACCTTTCACTTTTTTTGTTGACGAAATCAAAAAACATAGAGGAAACGAATAGTGGGTAGAAATAACTATAATACGGCGTACTTTTTGAATATTTGTCCGAAACATTTTTGTATGGAATTCGGATTTGAGGATGCCCCTTAACTGTCAAAATCCATCCAGCCGTTTGTAAGATATGTATGTGGTAACAAAGAAATTAACATACATACATACAAGATACGCGCGAAAAACATAACCCTTCCTTAGCAGTCGGGTAAAACACATAAAATACATAAAATTACAGCAACAAAAAATGGGCAGCACATAAAATGGACTCAATCTATTTAAGACCTTATTTGTAAACACATTATGTTCTAGCAAATAAACAATATTTCATTTTATTTCATTTCATTTTTAAAAATATACAAAAATTTATATATGACAGATCAAAATAACCTCTATATTTACCATATTTTTTAATGTATCCTGCTCAATGTTTTATAATCTAGATATTTTTGAAACAATAATTTCAGTTTTAATTTCCGTATTACTTATTACTTAACATCAAGGTCGTGTTGGGTATTACTGTGTTCCGGTTGGAAGGGCACTCTGTTCTGGTTATGGTTAGGCATTTCTTGTCAAGAAGAGAGCGTCTACCTCATTTCATCGAGGTAATAAAAAAAAGGTTTTACAAAAATATAATATGGTCTAGTGATCGTAAACACCACTGAATAGTCACAGGGAACAAAATACGTAATTTCGATTAGTTGGATCACGTAATTTTTTCAGTTATTTTGATTTCAAAATCAAAGTAATAAACCGATTTTCATGAATTTGAATGAATTTATATGAGACCAATCTGAAGATAGCCTTTCAAATAAAAAAATTGGTTGTCTCTAAAGTTGGTTTACGGACGATAGTTTAACGTGACTACCCGCGTAACGGGACAATGAGCGTTACTCGACAATGAACGTTACCGGACAATGACGTCAACGTTTTCGTGCATGCAGCCGACGCGGCGGCGTTCATCGATTTGTTAGACGTAGTCACGTCAAATAATAATTTTCAAATCGGTCCATGAACAACAAAGTAAGAAAGAAAGAAAGAAAGAAAGAAAGAAATAACAAACATAAAAAAAATCAACTGAATGGAGTACCTCCTCCTTTTTTTGAAGTCGGTTAAAAAGATACTATTGTAAGCCAGATTTGCAAATTTTGCAATTAGTGAAAAAATATGAATTTGTAATATTAATAATGTTATTGAAAGTGCAAATTGAGCCATAAATATAGTTACCGCATAAACACATTGGTGTAAAAACACTAAAACCTAAGAGTAATAAAAATATTTTGAATTTCTCAAGCCTAGTGTTAGGTATTTATTTTACGAAGAAATATGATTTTACAGTCAGTTAAAATTATTTGTTAAAATTTATGATTTAACTTTTGACAAGTTTATGAATATTTCAATAATGGTTGTTTTCCACCAAATCATTTTGGTCCGAAAATGTGCTTGGGATTCAAATAGTGTACTTTTTAGAGAGAACATCAACATTTTTGAGGTATGAAAATAAGGCTGAATCTTCGTAGTGCCAATACCTACCTACTAATTTAAAATTAATATACATGTCGTTCAAAAACATGTATTATACGACCAGCATTAAGTGTTATGTAAAAAAATGACAGACAAAATTAGTATGAACCGAACAAGTAATGTCCGAACAACTTATTTACCTATAGCTTATTCCACATGACTCTAAGTAAGATAATTTTATTAGTATAATTTACGGTAATTAAATACTTCTTTATTGTATATTCCATTCATCTGTACTTACGTTACTCAATATCTATACTTACGTTTTTTTCAATCTCGCGAAGGTGTTAAATTATTATGTTAAAATAATAATTTATGTTCTACCTATTAATTAGCATAAACATCTTGTTTATATACATACATAAATTATTTTTTTAACATAATAATTTAACACCTTCTTCGCGAGATTGAAAAAAACGTAAGTATAGATATTTTCTTCCAACATTTAAAATTTGCGAATAAAAACATTTTTGTTTAACAAATGTTTACAATTTATGATGAACAAGGAGTTTTTCTAAAGATGTGACGTTACGACTGTCCAGGGCCAAAACAGTGCTGCGTAGACCTTTGAATAAATGAAATTAAATGAGATGAGATGAGATTAAGGGTAATCCTCAAATCCGAAATCCATACAAAATGTTTCGGTACTCAACTCAACAACTCAAAAAGTACGCTGTATTATAGTAATTTCTTCACACTATTCGTTTTGTCCATGTATTTGATTTCGTGAACAAAAAAAGTGAAAGGTTTCATACTTTAATTTAGATTTTATACGTGTTTTTAAGTTAGTAGGGTTAATTTTAAAACATGTATAAAATCTAAATTAAAGTATGAAACCTTTCACTTTTTTTGTTCACGAAATCAAAAAACATGGACAAAACGAATAGTGTGAAGAAATTACTATAATACGGCGTACTTTTTGAGTATTTGTCCGAAAAAAATTGTATGGAATTCAGATTTGAGGATGCCCCTTAACTTAAATTAAATATTGTTTATTTGCTAGAACATACGTAAGTATGTGTTTACAATAAGGTCAATAACAAAGTATGTCGAAGCACTGTTAATAGCGCTCGTCCAAGTCAGTGTAAATCGACTGATTGATACTTTGTGCTCAATCATATCAAAACTACTGAACAGACTGAGTTAAAATTTTGTACAAGTATGGTTTACGAGATAATAAAAGAAAATACATAAGCTACTATTAAGTTTTATTTATTTAATTTGAATAAGTGACCAGTCGAGAAAGTTTTTTGTTTATAATACGAATAGATTTTTTTTATTAGAAAGCATATATATTTAGAATTGTCCCATAGAAATTTCATGAAAATCGGTTCAGTACTGTCGTGATCTATTGAAATAATTTGATATATTTGTAACTTTCTAGTATTATTTCTATAAGATGGCAACGATATCTTACGTATTTTGAGTTGGGAACACTAGTTTGTGAATAACTAGTTCCGAGCGAGGAAGGCCGAGCGGCCATGGCCTTGAAAACGGTTTTATTTCGATGCCTACCGAGCTAACTTCGGAGAGAATCGATTAAACACGGGCAGTTGAATTCAGTCGGTACAAGTGACAAGTCGTATTGAGCACGGTAGTTTTCGTTGTCCAATATTGCTAGGCGTATAATATCCTGATGTAAATTATAATACTCGTAAGTCTATAAAAGTGGTGAAATATAGTGTTGGTGGTATCTATTCTTTTCATGTCAGAAGAGGGGCTGAACCCAGGTATGTAATTTGAAATATTATTGCATAATGAAGTCATTATATCATATTTTGACTACGTATCAGAGTATTGCTGACACCGTGATCAGGGCTACTCTCCGATGTTTTCAGCATACAATACGCAAGTGCATAGGCAATAGTTGCATAATATTTTTATCAGGACTACCATTGATGGCAAATTATGTCGCAAACAATGCATAGTGATTATCATGGTAATTTTATTTGTGAGTCTACCCACTGATTTTGTAAAAAAAAATGGTAATATCATCATGATTAGTTTAATGCTTCGATTGAGGTCGGGTTTACATTTCGATCGAGTTTGTAACTAGAATTTATTAAAAAGGCACCGTCGACAGGGTTCGACCAGGGCTGCTCTGTAATAACATTTTGCGAAATTGCTAGCAGTGCAGTATTGTTCAGTAACATTAGATAAATTAACAAAACACTATGTGATGAACAGGTAGACTCGCTCAAGTGTAGGATTATTATTATAAATTTAAAGTTTTGAATCTTATGAAGTCAATAATGTAAGAAATTAATAATGATGTAATCCGGGTTTAAAATTGAATTGTTTTGTTTAGGATCGTTATTATGAGCATAACTATGTAATGCATATTATTATTTTTAAAGATCAACGGCGTTCACGAGACACTTTAGTACCTACATGTTGACCAAATTATTTTTACTCGTTATCCCTTGTGCTGTTTTACTACATTGCTTCGCATAATAAATATTTCTAGAATTATTTAAACAAAAATAACTAGCTGAACCATGCTCGAGATTGAGTATACTAGTGATTAGATTTTCTCGAAACTGATTTAGTAGATTCAGAGTAATAATGAAGGATATTTTATGTTCTGATTGAACCATGTGTGTTCAGAATTTCAGTACGTAAAATGTAAGGGCCATGTGTGTCCAAGATTTAGGAACGTCTTCTTACTGAACCATGTGTGTTCAGAGTCTCGTAGCGCAAGTATGTTTTGACTGAACCATGTGTGTTCAGATTTCAGTACGTAAAATCAACGGACCATGTGTGTCCAGGATTTAGAAACGTCGTCTTACTGAACCATGTGTGTTCAGAGTCTCGTTCCGCAAGTATGTTTTGACTGAACCATGTGTGTTCAGATTTCAGTACGTAAAATCAACGGACCATGTGTGTCCAGGATTTAGAAACGTCGTCATACTGAACCATGTGTGTTCAGAGTCTCGTTCCGCAAGTATGTTTTGACTAAACCATGTGTGTTCAGATTTCAGTACGTAAAATCAACGGACCATGTGTGTCCAGGATTTAGAAACGTCGTCATACTGAACCATGTGTGTTCAGAGTCTCGTTCCGCAAGTATGTTTTGACTGAACCATGTGTATTCAGATTTCAGTACGTAAAATCAACGGACCATGTGTGTCCAGGATTTAGAAACGTCGTCTTACTGAACCATGTGTGTTCAGAGTCTCGTTCCACAAGTATGTTTTGACTAAACCATGTGTGTTCAGATTTCAGTACGTAAAATCAACGGACCATGTGTGTCCAGGATTTAGAAACGTCGTCTTACTGAACCATGTGTGTCAGAGTCTCGTTCCGCAAGTATGTTTTGACTGAACCATGTGTGTTCAGATTTCAGTACGTAAAATCAACGGACCATGTGTGTCCAGGATTTAGAAACGTCGTCTTACTGAACCATGTGTGTTCAGATTCTCGTTCCGCAAGTATGTTTTGACTAAACCATGTCTAAAATCAACGGACCATGTGTGTCCAGGATTTAGAAACGTCGTAGAATGGAGGCACGATTTCAAAGTTTATTTGCGTTTATTAGTTTATTGACTGACATAATTTATTAAGAATATAATGCACATATTTAATTAAGGAAACGTTACCCGATATGTACATGAAACTTAAATGGTTACATTTTATAAGAATAAAACAATTCATTATAAATACAAAAACACAATAGACTTTAACAAAAAAGCAATTCCTTAGTACTAACTTAACTATTGGCAAACTTATTGAAAAAAATTGAGAACAGAAGATAAAATGAGATATGTACAGTACAACAATTGGACAAGAATTTATTATTAGATATAGGTATTTTATTCAGTTACTCTCAAATTATTTTAAAGTTATTTTTCAGTTTATCTTCCAGATAACTTTTCAGTTAATTGTCAAGTATTTATCTAGTACTTTCTTTAGTTACTTTCTCCAATAATTTCAATTATTAATTATGATATTAACAATAGTTTTTGGGACATTTTGAACAACAACCAATTTATAGTTTTTTTTTTAGAACATTTTTACCTGTTAGTTAACCAGACATTTTAAATTTATTTTCTGGTTAGTCATATAGTATTTTAAAGTTAAATCTTCAATTAAATGTTTAAAAAAAAAAAAAAGTTTTATATTACTTAAATCAACTTAATTTTCTACGTTAATTTGACGACTACATCAATTAGCGCCTCGAGATGGGTGCAAATCAAACACGCTTGTGCGATCGACAAGTTATCTTTTCAAGTTGCTGAATTTAATTTATCACGATCAGAAGTCAATTTTTCAAGTTAAGTTTACCTATCAAGTTTGTTTATTTAAACTCATAGATCAAGTCAAGTTGTCAAGTTAATATTTCAAGATTATACGAAGAGTTTATTTTCTTAAATTGATATTTCAAGTTTATATTTTGAGTATTTCTATCAAGATTATTTTTAAAGTGGTTCAAAAGTAAATCTGCGATACTAGGACGGTGAACAATAATTTTATTGAGTGGATTTGAGAAGCCTGTTCATTCACTGATTCGTTAGGTTGCTTTTGCTTAAAAGACATCTAGTAAGTAGTACCTTGTTTAATGTTTTTAGGAAGAAAACGTTCTACAACGTTTCACAAGTATTTCATGCTTCACATTTCAAGTTTACATTCCCAGTTTGCATTTCAAGTTTACTTAACAAATTTATTTGAAGAATGTTTACACGTTAATTTTTGAGTATATCTTTCAAGACAGTATAGTTATCGATAAATTAAAATCTAGGTATACAAAATAAAGTATCTTCTTCGTAGTCGGGCACTCTTCACAAAGGCCCGATAAATGGCAGCTTCAACTATTCATCTTTAGTTAAACTCTGTTTTACGCATTGTGAAAGCGGTCGGTCTTGGTTGAATCTGTGAGGGTTTCAATTAGATTTTACCAATAAACAGTTGGATAACAACCACGGGATTTCTTGGTTTCCATTCTTCTTTAATAACTAGACTTTCCATTGAGTCCTCTTTGCATGTAATATCTTTCAAGAACTTCGGTATTGGTATTTAAACAGTTAGCAGTAATCTTTCCTACGAATATACCTTTTAAGTAAACAACTTACAAATAATAATGTATTTAGCTATATAGCAAATGTTACATCGTGTTTATGAGATTTGAATTAGTTTGAATATAATTTAATTGCTTTAATTATTTGAAAGTTTATTTGATTTAAATAAAGATAATTTGAGTCAATTCAAGTAAGATTAAATAAGGTTGGCGCTATAAATATAAGTAACTCCCGATAATCAGGGTTATATCAAGTTTATTCCAGTACATCATCAACAGCCCTTTATCGCCCACTGCTGTACAGGCCAATTTTTGTATGACGCCACGGACTAGCGGACTGCATAAAGACTTCTTATGATCACAACAATGTCATTTGTCAATGTCACTGCGCATCGTGAGGATGATTCATTACTTTTACTAACTACACTTGATTCAAGTAAGTTCAAAGTTATTAGAAGAATTTCCAGCAAACTCAAGTTAATAATTAAAACTTATTAACCGAATAAATACCTTTAAAAAAAGAATAAACAACTTCTTAAAAGAATTAATTATTTATATTATTGATTTAATTAAATTAATTTTAAATATTAAAAGCTCTGCTAGATGAATTGCAAATTACTATTGAAGTTACATTAAAAAAAAAAAAAAAACAATAATCAGATCACCTTAACCAAGATAATTCAGACTGGTCTTTTACACTGATATATTAGGCAGTTTTGATAATTCATATGAGTGGACATTTAATAAAAATACCTTAAACAAAGTATCTTAGAGTTATTTCTTATTAATTCATAAATATTATATAAAAGTTATTATTAATATTGGATGATGGAAAACAATTGAATCATTCATTTCGTTCAGATCGAACATCGAAATCTTACAAGGTATTTTCATTGTTTGGTTCATTTATTATTCTAGTTAGTTCAATCAATAAAATAAATTTAATACAAATTATCAAAATAAGTAGGTGATGTGACATTAAGGTAATTTAAAGCATCCAGGTAATGTCTGCACCTAAGTCATTCAATTTGTTCGATTGGATCTCTGAGTTACTAGAGTTGCTCGGACTACTTAGGCGACTGAAGTAACCATGTTGAATAAAATATACTTTAAGTTATTTATGATTACCATACTATACTAATACTATACATTAAGTTGCTCGAGTAACTTAGTCGGGTAACTCAGATTATACACGTTTCTAAGAAATCCGAGCTATTAAAGCTTTTCAAACTATTGGAGTTATTCTAAATATTACAAGTCATTTGACTTATTCAAAATTGTTAAGGATTTGGTTTTAATACCTTGAGAAAGGTTAATCCGGCCTTTGTAGATTATTTTATTTTGACAGTCTTAATATTATCTTTCTCTGGACTTAAAGAAATCAAATAAAAAACGACATAACTGATGAATCGAAAAAGGCAGCTAATTACTTTTTACGATATTCTGATTTTAAATTAATATTGATTTTTGCGAGATCATGATGAACTATGATGGAGGACAAAGCATAATTCATGTCATAAGAAATTATGAAAATGGATGTGTAGATGATGGACGGCCAATGCACCACGCCATCTTCCCAAGGCGTGGACGAGTGTGAAAGAAGAATCAACGGTTAATTTTCAGTGGGACCAATACAAATTAGATTATAACAAAAATAAAAGCATTTCTAGTAGATCTTAATGAACGACTATTGAGCAAAGAATGTTATGTGGAATAGATGTGACCTATATTGTATTTAAGTTATTTTTCTAAGCTTTGGTGAACCGAACAGGTGCATGTTGGTTTTTGGTATGGATATAAATGTCTTATCTATTCTAGTTTTAAAGGGTTCAATAGAAACTTGTCAAAACTCAGTAGATACTACGGCAAGCCTAAGTTAATAGGTTACTTTGATAAAAAAATAAATGTAAGTTAACACAAAGAATACATTTAGTTCTGCTCTTTTTAGACAATCATGTATGATAGTGATAATTTATTTCTAAGTTTAATTGTCACATGCAGAAATTAATTCCCATGCTCATGGGCCAATTTACACTAACGTTGTACTGATAAAGGCAGGCATTCAAGTAAGATAAAATTATACTCAATATTTTATTATTTATATATTACTAAAACTTGAGAACATGCGAAAATGCTATTATGGATTTGAAATATTTAGGTATGGATAAAGTCATCCATTTACTGTTGAGTCACTTGATAGTCAGTTTTATACTTTAAATGACAGCAAATACTGAATACAATCTGGCGTACAAAGTTTAACAAAAACACATATTATTTTGCATATTCAGTACAAAATATGTTGGGTTAACATCAATAGCTTTATTTCTATTGATAACATTATTGGACATTATTACATTAATTTCTATTAAATACATAGCTTTGCTGAGGCCAAATGTCGTGATTTATGCCCAAAAGTAATACCTACATATTTAGAATATTTTGTTTGTATCTGTAATTTCTGCGTATTCTTATGGCTTTACGATAATGTTTAGTCACCTAATCAGTATGCAAAAAAAAAATAATATTATGATTTACTTCTTTTGTTTAACTATAATTATTACCATAATTATTTATGCAAATAAGATTAGGTACGCTTGATAGAGTGAAATTCTAATGATAAGTCTCATTGGTCCTTACTATAATTTTAATATTCAAGAAATCTATAGTTGCTTACGTACGCCAGGAGGTCGTACGATGTCCGATGGCCGAATGTCGTGATCTATTGAAATAATTTGATATATTTGTAACTTTCTAGTATTATTTCTATAAGATGGCAACGATATCTTACGTATTTTGAGTTGGGAACACTAGTTTGTGAATAACTAGTTCCGAGCGAGGAAGGCCGAGCGGCCATGGCCTTGAAAACGGTTTTATTTCGATGCCTACCGAGCTAACTTCGGAGAGAATCGATTAAACACGGGCAGTTGAATTCAGTCGGTACAAGTGACAAGTCGTATTGAGCACGGTAGTTTTCGTTGTCCAATATTGCTAGGCGTATAATATCCTGATGTAAATTATAATACTCGTAAGTCTATAAAAGTGGTGAAATATAGTGTTGGTGGTATCTATTCTTTTCAGTACTTCGGTTTGAAATCAAAATGAATGATGAAAACAAAACCCGACTGCGAAATAATTATATTCTTATTCTTATTCTGTTTAGGGGGTACTGCGGTCTGCACTGGCGTCCCGTTGAAGGGTGCATTGTGCATTGCCCCCCGAAAAATGTATTAACCCTGTCCCAGCCATCCCAGCTCCTTGAAGTAACGGAGCAGGATGCTGGGTTGTTGACAGCACCGTTCCAGTAAAGTGCTGGCCGACACATTTGGTGGAGAGGAGTCTAGCAGCCTACGTAAGCCTTTTTTTTTTTTTTTTTTTACATGGGGAAATCCTCATGGATGCCCACCGACCTTGGGGGAGGGCGGAGGGGTATGTCGGACTCATACCGACTAAAACCCCATGGTGGCCGACCTCTGCGCATTAGAGGGACCCCGGGATATCCGAAGAACACGTACCGGTGTCCCTCACGCACGTTGCTGTGAGGCCCATCCCAGGGAAGGCTTGCACCGACCCCGAGCTCCGCTTGCAGTGCATGCCTACCCGTGCACTGCAGCCGTCCCGGGTTCGAGTATGATGCAGCCAGAGCCCCCACTCCGACCGCTCTCGAACCCAGCAAGATCTCCCTCATTGGCAGGAGACACCGCCGCCAGCCTACGTAAGCCTGTCTTAACCCTACTCTCCTCTGTAGCCTGACAGTGGATGATCACATGCTCCACGGTCTCTTGATTTTGTAAGCAGCCTCTTCAGATGTCGATGTCTGTAGCTCCCGTCTTAACTAGATGGTGGTTGATAATTATATTCATTGTCAATTCATTATTCCAAATTAAATGTAAACTTATAACTTATACATATATTTGTGATCTCCTTTAAAATAATAAAATTATTAACGACTTACCATTTAACTACAAAAATCTGCCATTTTGATTATTTTAAAAAAACCCTTTTAAGAACACTGAGACGAAAATAACGATCCATCCAGCCGTTTGGAAGATACGAGGTAACCCAGAAATTTACATACATACATACAAGATACGCGCGAAAAACATTACCCTTCCTTGGCAGTCGGATAAAAAAGTCGTTAAGGTGAACAAAATTGCGAATTTTGCTTCCCTGTGACTTGTCAGTGGTGCCTACGGTCACTAGAACAGTCCGATCGAAGTCGGTTGTTGTATGTTTTTGAAAACCTTGTTTTAAAGTCGGCTGTTGTGTGTTTTTAAAAACCTTGTTTTAAAGTCGTCTGTTGTGTGTTTTTGAAAACCTTGTTTTAAAGTCGGCTGTTGTGTGTTTTTGAAAACCTTGTTTTAAAGTCGGTTGAAAGATTTCAGTCGGTTGTTGTATGTTTTTGAAAACCTTGTTTTAAAGTCGGCTGTTGCGTGTTTTTGAAAACCTTGTTTTAAAAGTCGGCTGTTGTGTGTTTTTGAAAACCTTGTTTTAAAATCGGTTGTTGTATGTTTTTGAAAACCTTGTTTTAAAGTCGGCTGTTGTGTGTTTTTGAAAACCTTGTTTTAAAGTCGGCTGTTGTATGTTTTTGAAAACCTTGTTTTAAAGTCGGCTGTTGTATGTTTTTGAAAACCGTCTTTTAAAGTTGGTTGACAAGTAAATCCGCCTGCAGCAGATAGTTTCAATGAAGTATTCTTCGTTATGATGAAAACAGTGATTTTCTAACAGCTTGAGGCAGCTTGTTATAAAATAATGCTCAGCCACGCAATAGGTACGTCAATGTTAGCTGACATAGTAAATGGAAGCAGTATCGCATCACAGAACATTACACGTCACATTAAGACATACCTAAAGTAAGATAGAGTTACTCATATTTGCCTCAACCTTTTCTTACATTTATTTAGTACCTACAGTAAGTTATGTGCATATAAAAAAACGAAATAACTTAAGGGGAATCCTCAAATCCGGATTCCATACAAAATGTGTCGGACAAATACTCAAAAAGTACGCGTAATTTCTTCACACTATTCGTTTTGTCCATGTTTTTTGATTGATCAACAAAAAAAGTGAAAGGTTTCATACTTTACGTGTTTTTAAGTAAGTAGGGTTAATTTGAAAACACGTATTAAATCAAAATTAAAGTATGAAACCTTTCACTTTTTTTGTTGACGAAATCAAAAAACATGGACAAAACGAATAGTGTGAAGAAATTACTATAATACGGCGTACTTTTTGAGTATTTGTCCGAAACATTTTGTATGGAATTCGGATTTGAGGATGCCCCTTAAATGAAACTATCCGAATTATATATGTAACAGTAAGTTAGTTTTTTTTTTTAAATATGCATGTAGTTCAATATACAACTAAATATAAACCCTGTCTTATAGGGTTACTCCCGGAGTATCCCGATCTCCGAGGTACCCGTCCCGGAGAACTACGAATACGATAAAGATAACATTTTTGTTCTATTGTTTTCAACTTGTACGGTCGACATACACCACCGAGTTTTAATTGGTACTACGGTTGTATCTGTGCAGTCAGAATTTTCGGTTACTACAAAATGACAGAGTGACAGCGGCGAGAGTGCGGCGCCCGAGCCGAGCTGCAGTGAGCTGGTTTGAGCTAGATACCCGAGTTTGCCAAACGATGAATGAAACTTATATTGAATATATATGAATATATGAAACATAAATATATAAATTATAATTTCACTCAAATTTGTATTGACATGTTGGTATTACTGTATATTACTATTTTTTTTTTTTTGCTCTAACTTGGCCAAATTTTTGACGTTAAAATAGTCTGTTTAGTTTGATATTGTTTTGTTTGTGTTGTTCTATTATTAGTTGTTTTTCTTCATGTTTTGTTATTTTGACATTAAATTACGATAAATAAATGACCTAGCACAATAAATGTAAGTAAATTCAAATTATTTTTTGTATGCTGATGTAAATATCGAGCAAAATATGCTGGACTTTTTAAATATTACTAACTTTTATGTAACCATATTTTTGACAAATAAATATCTTATCTTATCTTATCTATTATTATCAATAAACGGCTTGACTGATTAGTTTTTTTTTTAGTTTTGTTCGCTTTGATCCAGGATTTATTTAAAAATAAAAGGACAGGTAGACGAAATTGCACGCGGGTCAGCTAGTGTGTAATACAATGTGTTGTGGGTTTTACATTTTGTATTTACCTACCTATCACAAGCATCACTGAAATCACATCATCTATTGTTTTCACAGTTCCGAATCTTACTGGTGTGTGACGCGAATTAGTACCTTCTTATCTAGTAATAATTTAAAGAAAAAATAAAGTTGGACGGAGGTGCGCTACTGCGTTATACATTGCGCCGGTCATTGCGTGGAAACCCGCATTTCGGCCAAGGTCCGCGCGCTCTGATTGGCCGGCCACATCGCGCGCTTTTCCGATGATTTACTTTTTAATATTTCACGTTTCGCAAAGAGTTGCGTTACTGCACTTATACTATCTACCTGTACTACCTACCTGAATGCGTATTTTACCTAATATTTAAAAATATATGGCGTTCAACACAGTGTCAGATATTCCGCCGCAAAGCAGTAATGTGTAAGCATTACTGTGTTCCGGTTAAAAGTGCACTGTAGCTAGTGAAATTACTGAACTTTCGAGAACGACCATCAAAATGTCTCAAAGTGGACGAGCGCTATAGCAGTGGTTCACCGGACTGTTTTGGTTATGGGCAAGCGTGATCACTTACTATCAGGAGAGCGCCTAGCTCGTCTCGTCACTTGTTTACATTAAACAAAAAAGGCAAAAAAACGTGTCTCGGGGAATTTTTAAGGACTAGTATATTATATTGGTAATTTGAAAAGCTTGATGGATTAAAAAAAAATATGAATAGATTACATAATTCGCAATCAAAACAGTGACACAACACAAATAAAACCCATACATTTTGCTTTTCATAAACAAAACGTCAGCGAAATGCGTAATAATTTTTTTCTACGTATTTTGTAAAAACTTTGAATTTCTATGGGTTTCAACTGTCAAGATTTTTTGTATAGCTTAAAATTTCTAAGAAATAAAGACGTTTGAATCAACTTTAAAATTGCGAATCATCATTGACGCTAACCGCAAGGCTATTTGAGAAATCATTTCCTCTAATTAACTGATTAATTAATGACCACAGAAGTATTAATGTATAGAAACACAATGTAGTACATTGAAAATGCGACAAAAAAAGAAACCACATTGGCTAACTTCTAGTACTTTTTGGTCCGATGCTAATTTTTGGTAAGAGAAGTAACAGGGCTAGATAAATATTATACCTATGTTAAAACTTAGGCTTTTTCATTGTTAATAAAACTACGTCGATACAAGCTTAAAGTTTCAAAAAACTGAAAACCCGACTGCGAAATAATTATACATTCATTGTCAATTCATTATTCGAAATTAAATTTAAACATATAACTAATATATATTTCTGTAATCTCCTTTAAAATACCTTCATTATGATACCCTACTCGATGGATATGGTAAACAAAAAATTATTAATGACTTACTATTTAGCTCCAAAAATCAGCCATTTTGATTATTTAGTTTTAAAACTAAACATTTATGAATACTCGGGTAATTGAGACGAATCTAACGATACCTTAATTGTCAAAATCCATCCAGCCGTTTGGAAGATACGAGGTAACACAGAAATTTACATACATACATACAAGATACGCGCGAAAACATTCACACACTCACACATTCACACACTCACACCCCTGCACTAGGATTCCCTGTGTTAAATTCCAAACATTATTTGAAAATGGAGATATTTATTTTTTATTGACAAGGTGTCTGAAATTTTTTGGTCCCTTCTTATGACTCCATTTTGATTTGATACTGTATATCTTGGCGTTCTATAGGAACATCGTTATTTATCTATGTTAATGACCAATTAAAAACCGAGCATTGAGTATTGAAAAAAAATACATTGTTTTAAATTGCATGGTGTTGATGAGACTGTTATGCTAATTATATTATCTTAGATTACAAAATAGCACCAATAATTAATAATCAATAGTGCAGGAAAGGAGCCTCTTCGAGGCGCACTTGAAATCCTTTCACCACGCTGGTTCAAAAGAACTGACACGATAAGAAGAAGAAGAAGACCAAACCAATTTAAGATGTTGGTTTTTTACTTAAAATTTAAAAATGGTGTTGCCACCTTTTTTCTACGACAGGGACATGCAAAAATTATCCGTATCCGTATACCTATAAATGAATGAATGAATGAATGAATGAAAACTCTTTATTGTACCAGGAACTTAAAGACAAATATACAGATTATTAACGAGCATGTACAATGAGCGGCCTTATCGCTAAGCAGCGATCTCTTCCAGGCAACCTTGGGATGGAGAGGGAGACTAAAATACGAAACGTTGGCTAAAGGTGCACTACACCTATATTTATTTTGTTTAAGAATATAGGTAAAATAATTTAAAAAAATATAATCTAGCTGTGTGGCCACCAGGCATAGTGAAAATCTATTTCGATCGATTTTAAAAAGAGTTTTTGTTATTATTAAATAACTGCAGTCAACTGTACTAATTATATTAATAATATTATAATGTTTAGACATTCCACACAACGCCATCCAGCCCCAAACTAAGTAAGCTTGTAGTATGGGAACCAGATAATTGATAGAATACCTACATATTTACTTTTTTTCAAATATATTCCTTATTTTATTATATTATTTTAACCTGTATACAATCTTGCAATCAAAAAAGTATCCACTTCACAGTACAAGTCAAAATAAGAACCATTCTTTTTTATTTTCAGGTTAAAAAACCGTGATTACTTGCATTTGCTACGGCCGAGTAGCTAACTGTAAATTTACCGGTGCCCGAAATGGCAGCAAAATGATTACACATTTCTAACTTCTAACAGTACATTCGTTTGTCTGTTACGATAGTCTTTTTACAAGAATTATATAATTTCAGTTGAGTAATATTCAATGCGCTAAGACATCTTATCTTTTTTCAACAGACTTCTAAAAAGGAGGAATTAATATTCAATGCGCTAAGAGATCTATCTTTTTTCAACAGACTTCAAAAAAAGTAGGAGATAGATAGACAGTAAGATAACACTTTATGGTACACCACAAAACAAGAAAATGAACAGGAACACAATAGTAGATTATGCACTTGGGGCTAAAGCAGTGTCTTATGTCGCGGGTGGCATATTGAACCCTGAGCTAACGAGGGACTCTGTTATGTAGAGTCCTGAGTGACGCGAGGGGTTCAAGCTGCCCAAGACGAAGACAGGCTTTATCTCAGAGGAGCATACTCTACTTTTCACACCTTCTGCGAGGCTATAAAAAGCCAGAGCTCCAGCAGCGAACACCATCTCAAAAAAATAGTTTCACAATGAGGTAGTGCTTTGCTTTACCTTGAGATAGCATGATATGTAATTGGACATTGTCGAGCAGGTGGTGTGAAAAGAATATAAAAATTTAAGCACAATGGACGATCTTATCGCTAAAAGCAATATCTTCCATACAACTTTTGGATGAATCTGGAAATGATGGGAATAGATAATGACGGTGGTGGCGTGTTTATATAAGGAGTAGGTTCTCAATTCGGTTGTTTTTATTTTGTTACCTCGAACTTTGTTGTTTTAAACCGATATGAAAAAAAAAGGTTTCTTGTTTGAGAGGATATACTTTTAGATTAATCCCTTAGAAATTTTATCAAAATCGGTTCAGTAGTTTAGCTTTTAAATCAAAATAACTGAAAAATAAAATCGTTGAAGTGAACAAAATTGAGTATTTTGCTTCTTTAGGATTCGCGTAGTCACTACTTTAGGATTTATGTTTATTTCGTAGTGATCAAACCCTAAATTGAATTGATTAAGTAGGTAATTAGGTTCGATAAATTAAAAACCGAATATGTTGTACTGATTGTATTCACCGTATCGCGTTTGAACCGAGACTGAATTTACAATAATAAGAATGTATGCTTTACAAGAGCTGTACAGATTGACTTATAGTTAGTATTAGAGTATAATGACGTATTGAGTAACAGCTTATTAAATAGTAATTAAACACATTATGTAGTGTATGCTACATATACACCGCCCTTAAAAAAAAAAAATTAAATCAACATGAAAATTGAAAATAAAATGTTTTAAAAATACAATTGAAAAGAAAATGTAAAGGCGTTGAGCGTAAAATAATACAAATTTTAAAACAATTATGTAGCCAACATGAATGGGTTGGAAAAAAATTGAAATTAAGCAAATCTCGATTCGTAAAATAATAAACATTGATGCAAAATGTAATCAAAAATATAAATGTAAATTAGTATAAGTAGTAAATTATAATTGAAAACTAAACAAGTAAATGATTATAAAAACACGATACATGATTTGTTTGTTAAAATAAGTAAGTAAATAGTTTCAAATAACATATTAAAGTAAATTAATTTAGTTTGATTAATGTAAATGTAATGCAAATTGTATAAAAACATTAATTTGACATAATTGATTAACTTAAAAATATAAAACTCATTGAAAAATGCTAACATACAAGTAAGCTAGTTCTCGTAGAGATAGTAATAAAATAATATAAATGTTTATGACCTTTCTTTGACAGGGAAAGGTAGGTAAGGTACTTGAATGGGTAGCGATAGAGTTTACGGAATACGATGGGAGACACGTGTCGCGTCTGTGTATTTTTGAGTTCTATTTTTAGAATATAGTCCCTTAGATGGTACGATATCACTTTATTCACTGGTTTAATCCGCACTCAAGTTTTTATTTTTTATTGATTTCGCACTTCACTGCACTTACACTATCACAGTACACTGTTGGACGTGGGCATGTGCATGGTTGGGCCACACACGACCGATGATGTTAACGCTGCTGGCACGACGATAGCGCGCTGCTGCTGTAGCAGGCGTCGTTGAAGGCGATTGTGTGTAATCAATTGTACCATTATAGTTGACGCAGGAAAACGATTGACGCATTTATCTGACGGCTATTTACTAAACAGTCACTAAATGCGTTGGTTGATTTCTGCTGCGTGATAAATAACTCGTTGTGTTATGAGCAACGTATTGTGTGTGAAGTGGTACTCATATATCAAATCTCACTGTTTTTTTTACGGTGCGACCTGATCTCGTAACGACTGGCGGCGTCGTTGCATTTGAGGCTGTTAAGTTCTTTGTTCCTTGAAGTGTGGTTTGTTTGGGTACAATGGTCAATGGTTCGGGAGCAATAGGTCCTTTGTCCGACGAAACAATTCGATTGTTTGAAACCTTAGGTGCCTCGTCCGGTGATAAGTTAGTAATAGCATTAAAATAAGCAGGTTTGAGCCTATCGAGCGATATAACGACATCCCGAGTACCTACCCGAACTGTGTAGTGTTTGGAATTTCTGAGAATTACTTTGAATGGCCCCTCATAAGGCGGGGTTAACGATTTCTTAGCTTCACGCCTAACGAAAACGTATTCAGAATTCTGTAAATCTTTGTGCATAAAAATTTTTCGATGATCAGCTTGATTACGTGTGGATGTCTGTAGCGTAGATAATGTTTCCATGAGCTTCGTTGTGTACTCGGTGTCGTTGATTTTCTTTTCGGATGCGATGAAAAAATCTCCAGGTAGAGCTAATGATTTCCCGTAGACGAGTTGAGCGGGGCTGAAACCTAGGTCTTCTTTGATGGTTGACCTAAGTCCTAGTAATATGAGAGGTAATTCTCTTGCCCAGTGAGTTGTGTTTTTGCATCGGGCCATTATTGCGCTTTTGAGTGTTCTATGACTGCGCTCTACCATTCCGTTTGCTTTCGGGTTATAAGCTGTTGTGTGGATTTTTTCAATACCGAGTAATTTGGTTATTTGGGTAAACAGGCGTGATTCGAATTGACGACCCTGATCGGTACTTATAGTAGATGGACAGCCGTATCTTGAAATCCATTGTGTTAGAAAAGCTTGCGCTACCGTTTCGGCGCTAATTTCTTTGATTGGAACGACTTCTAACCATCTAGTGTGTCGGTCGATAATTGTAATGCAGTAATTGTAGTCTTCCGATGGTGGTAGTGGACCGATGATGTCAATATGTATGTGGTCGAATCTTGATGAGTTTTCAAATTCTCCAAGCGGGGTTATCGTGTGTCTGTTTACCTTTGATTTTTGGCATTGTATACAGTTTTTCACGTATTGAGTGATATCTGCATTCATACGCGACCAAAAATATCGTTTAGTGATTAAACGTTTAGTAGCGAGTACGCCAGGATGGCTGACGTCATGGATAGACTTGATAGCAGTTTTTCGATAGATTCGAGGTAAGTAAGGTCGCGCGCATGGTGTTGATGTTTCGCACGTTATCAGTTGATCCGATCCAGGAATGTTGATGATATTGAAGGACAAATTTTCTTGATTTTTTAACTCCTCCAGTTCTTCGTCTTCGCTTTGAGCGGCGGCTAATTGTTGATAGTCGAATAGACTCGGCATTTTGATTTCGTTAATTCGTGAAAATGCGTCTGCTACCGAATTTTCTTCGCCTTGAATGTATTCTATTTTGCTGCAAAATTGCGCAATAAAATCTAGTTGTCGGATACGTCTTGGTGTGTCAGCTGTTGAATTTTTCTTGGTGAGAGCGAAAGTAAGTGGTTTGTGATCCGTTACGACTGTGAGTTCGCGCCCTTCGACCATGTACCGAAAATGCTTCAGTGCCATGTATATAGCTAGTAACTCGCGATCGTACGTACTGTAGCGTTTTTGACTTTCGCTCAGGCCTTTTGAATAATAAGCCAATGGTTCAAGTTGATTGCTGACGAGTTGTTGCAATGCTGCTCCGACGCATGTACCAGATGCATCAGTCATCATAATTAGTGGCGCATTTTCATCAGGGTGATTTAATAATGTGCATAGCCTAATTTCTGTTTTGCACTTTTGATAAGCCTGGATCGCTTCTTCAGTCCATTCGATTTTGGTCTTGTCTTTTTTCTTTGAGTTGTGTAAATATTTGTTGAGTATAATTTGAGATTCGGCTGCTTTTGGTATACTGCTTCGGTAAAAATTTATAAAACCTAAGAAGCGTCGCAGTTCCTCGATAGTGATTGGTTGTGGATATTCTGTGATGGCTCGTACCTTTTCTTCGTCCGGTTTGACGCCGTCACAGGTGATTTGGTATCCGAGAAACTTGAGTTGGTTTTTGCCGAATTCACATTTGTTTGTATTGATTGTGATTCCGTATTGATCTAGACGTTGAAATACTGATTCCAGATCTTTCTTATGGGAATCTATGTCTGTGGAAGCTATCAAAATGTCATCTAAGTAGCTGAAAGTGTTGTCGGTGTCTTTCATGACAATATTGATAAATCTTTGGAAGCTTTGCGCACCGTTGCGTAGTCCAAACATAATTTTTTCAAATTCAAAACTTCCAAAAGGTGTGGCGATCGTTGTTTTCTTAATGTCCTCCGGTGCGATTGGTATATGATGATAAGCTCGACGAATATCAATTTTAGAAAATACGGTTTTCCCCCTTAGTATATAAGTAAAGTCCAAAAGTCTTGGAATGGGGTATCGATCGGGCTCAGTGATGGCGTTTAGTCGCCGGTAATCTCCGCACGGTCTTAATTCGCCATTTTTTTTATTAACTAAATGCAAAGCGTTTGCCCAGGGACTCGTGGAAGGTCTGCATATTCCGAGCTCTACCATACGCTCGAATTCTTGTTTGGCCGCTTTATATTTGGCGGGATTGAGTGGCCTTGCCTTTTCATAAACAGGTGGTCCGTTTGTGCAAATATGGTGTACGACGTTGTGCTTCGGAATGGACTTAAATGATTCCGGTTTGGTAATATCCGGATATCGTGCTAATATTCTGTGGTACGGATCTGTATTGTTGATTGTTTGAATGATCGGCGTGTGTTGATCATCCGAGGTTATTTGTGTAATCCTCGTTAAACTTGTGATCTTGTCTACCAACTTCCTACCGTGTAAATCAACCATTAGTTGGTTCTTGGCCAAGAAGTCAGCACCGATAATCGATCTTTGTACATCCGCTAAAATGAAAGTCCATTTCAATGGGCGTCGCAGCCCTAAATCAAGTGTGATAGTTTGTACGCCATACGTTGAAATTGTAGTCCCGTTGGCTGCGTAAAGGGTATAGTCTGATGTTTTTTTATTACGACCCTTGAATGCGAGAACCGATACGTCAGCCCCCGTATCGATTAAAAAACGTGTGCCACTTTGCAGATCGGTGACACAAAGGCGATGTGTTTGGTTGGCGTTGGCACCTGCGCTCGCCATCGTGGGTGCCGATTTTAGTTTTCCGACATCGTACATTTGTCATTGCCGCATTTTGATGCATTTTCGCCGTAAATATAATGATAGTAGCACTTGAAGTTAGCGTCACCGGGCTGAGCTGTTTGGCGGCGGTAGCGCTCTTGATTAGCGCTGCGTGAGCTCGACCGGGATCTCAAGTGTGCAGGCTGTCGGTCTGGGTTACGACGGGTGGTTTCGAGTTCATTGAACTTTTTGTTGAGTGCGGCGATGTCTTGCGTAATTTTTTGTAACTGACTTTCAATGCCGGTATCAATTGAGCTAGTTGATGGCTTTGTTGCGCTATAGATTTCAGTAGTTGGGCGCACGGATTCCATAATTTTATCAGCAATAGTAGCTGTATCTTCTAATTTTATGTCGCACGCAGTAATCACGGCGCGTACGGCTTGCGGAAGCCGGGCTATCCATAGAATCTTTAGAGTATCTTGAGGTATCTTGTTTCTCCCTAGCTCCTTCATTTTTCTCAGTAGCTGGGAGGGTTTCTGATCACCAAGTTCTATGTCATTTAGTAATTTATGAAGCTGTTTGGTCTCTGACTCTTCATATGCAGATATGAGTCTATTTTTGATCGCTTCGTATTTGTTTGTCGCGGGCGGATTCTCGAGGATGTCGCTAACCTGCCCTAGCTCATCCCTACCTAGTTTAGCTATAACTAGTTGATATGTGTGGAGGTCACCTGGTTTTTGTGGTGTGACGATGGCCTCGAAGTGATGAAACCACAGGCGCGGCTTGGTGGTCCAGAACTCGGAGATCCTGGAGTTCACCGTTATCGCGTTGGCTGCAGATTCGGTGGTTGCAGGGATGGGCGCTGGTGTTTGAGGTTGATGCGCGCTGGCGGTGGTGTGAGTCTCGGGCTCCATCGTTATGATTGGAATATACGGTCACAGCACGTAATGTTTTTTTAAATAACCACCACTAAAGTCACTTTTTCACAAAAGGTCGCGGAAAGTTATAAAAAAGAGAGTTGTCGGGGTCACCACTTTAGGATTCGCGTAGTCACTACTTTAGGATTTATGTTTATTTCGTAGTGATCAAACCCTAAATTGAATTGATTAAGTAGGTAATTAGGTTCGATAAATTAAAAACCGAATATGTTGTACTGATTGTATTCACCGTATCGCGTTTGAACCGAGACTGAATTTACAATAATAAGAATGTATGCTTTACAAGAGCTGTACAGATTGACTTATAGTTAGTATTAGAGTATAATGACGTATTGAGTAACAGCTTATTAAATAGTAATTAAACACATTATGTAGTGTATGCTACACTTCCCTGTGACTATTCAGTGGTGCCTACGGTCACTAGAACAGTCCGATTGAAGTCGATTGTTGTATGTTTTTGTAAAACCTTGATTATCTTTTATTAGATTTCATGGGAAATCCTTCATTTTGGTTGTCAGAGCGTCTGGTGGAAGCGACGCGTGATCTGGCTGGCAGCTATCTCGGCCAAAGAATAAGCCTTGCAATACAAAGAGGCAATGCAGCCAGTATCCTCGGCACGCTGCCATCGGGTATCGAGTTGGAGCAGTTGAGCTACCTATAGATCGTTTGCAACGGATAATGGGTGGCCCAATTGTTTTCTTTTGTAAATTTTTTATGTAGATTGTAGTACCTAGTTTTATGCTGTATTCTATTTCCTGTCCGAGGTCGCAGTAATAACCATCTGCGGCCAACTGCATTGAACGTCCATCTAAAAATATATTAATTTTCTCTTTTCTTTCTAATGACTAAAAAAACATGTCGTCGAATTTAACGAATTTGCGTATTTAGCTTTTGTGACTTTTCAGTGGTGCTTACGGTCACTAGAACAGTACAATTGAAGTCGTATGTTGTATGTATGTAAATCCTTGATTATTGGAATCCAATCTACACTTGCAAATAAATGTATCATTCATCATTCATTCATTCTTGTTAGGTTTTTTCCCACTCTCGTTACTACTAAGCTCATAATAACACAATCCACTTATAATATGTAAATACAAAATAAATTCTCATTGTTTATGATACAATCAAATTATTAATAAAATTTTATTATGACAGATAGTCATAAAATTATGCATACCTTATTTAGTAGGTAATATATGTTACGACTTAGTTATCAATCAATTTATTGGAACCTGTTTTATTAATATCACAATTTATCGCAATTTGTTACCGCTTGCGGCTAAAATCGTAAAAATATATTAATATTGAGGCCATTTCAAACAACGCCATCTAGCCCCAAACTAAGCAGAACTTGTACTATGAACCAGATAACTGATACAATACTTATATACTTTTTTGTAAATACATACAAAGAATACATAGAAAACACTCAGACTCAAGATGAACACCGATCGATGATCATAAACAAATGTCTGTCCTGAAATCTCTGAAGTGAAGTGAAGTGTCTGTATGTTCGGTTATGGAGGGCCTTTGTTGGCTTGGTTTAGTTCTTATTTATTTAAGAGGCCATCATATGTTGTGGTCAAAGGTTATGCGTCTAATCCCTATTTTGCGTCATCAGGAGTTCCGCAAGGATCTATCTTGGGACCACTTTTGTTTAACATCTTTATTAATGACATTAAAAAGTCTTTTCTAAATTCCAAATACTTTATTTTTGCAGACGATCTAAAAGTTGCGAAAGAAATACGCTGTGTCAATGATACTTTAGCTCTCCAAGATGATGTTAATAGACTATGCGACTGGTGCAGACGAAATGGAATGCTTTTGAATGCTGATAAATGCTCATTTATAAGGTTTACACGTAACCATACAACTTTTAATACAGTCTATACAGTGAATGACGCGGAACTTCAGGAATGCTATACAGTCCGCGATTTGGGTATCACAATTGATTCGAAACTTCAATTTGTCCAACATATTGATAATATTTGTAAGTCAGCACGAAAAATGCTAGGATTTGTGTTCAGAAATTCTAAAGTATTAAAGAAGCAAAGCACTAGGAAACTTTTATTCATTAGTCTAGTCAGAAGTAAGCTTGAATATTGCTCTATTGTTTGGAACCCTAACTATCAAATTCACAAAGATCGCATAGAGAGTATCCAGCGACGTTTTACTATATTTTACTCTTATGGATCCGATAAACGAGCACCGTATGGCGATCGTTTAAAGAGATTCAATCTTATGAGCTTAACAGATAGACGAAAAACTCAAGACATACTATTTTTGTACAAACAGTTAAACAACCCCGAATTTTTAAGTCGAGTGATGATTAAGGTGCCTTCTCACCCACCGCGGTACCCAGTTCCTATACTTACACATAACACTTATAAATCCAACTTGGGGCATTTTTCTCTTATGCGCCGCATATGTAGACTGCTTACATATTTTATAAGCAGGAATGCCACTATAGATATATTTCACGATAAGCCAAATGTGTTCAGAACTAAAATTTTCAGGGTCTTAGACCCATCTTACTGAATTAAATAGATTGTATTATTTTGTTTATATTTCCTTTCTTTTTTTTATAGGTAGGTAGGTATTTTCATTTTAATTTCGTGTGATGTATTTTATATTTTAATAACATATTTTATGTGCATGATAAATTTAAGATTTAGGCAGATTCGTTTTTTTTTTTAAAAGTAAAGTTTTTAAATTATTTAAGATTGAAATCGAACTCGCGACACCGACGTGGCAGTCAAACGCACTTACCACTCTACTATCCGTGTCGTCAGATAGCTGCCACAGATATTTTTCAACCAGCTTCAAACAGGACGAGGTTATATATAAGTACAATATCTTATTTATTTTGACATGACTACGTCTAATAAATCGATGAACACCGGCTGCATGCACGAAAACATTGACGTCATTGTCCAGTAACGCTCATTGCCCCGTTACGCCGGTTATGACGTTGTCACGTTATACTATCGTCCGTAAACTTTTCACATCACCTGCTCAAAAATGTCCAATTAAATATCATGCTATCATCAAGGTAAAGCAAAACATTATCTACCAAGGCAGGTATAGGTATATATAGAACCCCTTACGTCACTCAGGACTCTACATAACTACCTCGCTTCACTCAGGGGTTAACTGAGTCCCTCGTTAGCTCAGGGTTCAATATGCCGCCCGCGACATAAGACTGCTTTATCCCCTTAGTGCATAATCTATATTACAGACAACTTATATTTTTTTTACGTTTGTTACAGAACCCATGACCTAAACAGCAATAATGGGGCACAAACCGTACCTGGCAGTAGGGCAACAAGCCCGAAGCCGGCTGTTCGAGCTGGCCCCCCGGATATCCGGTGACCGACGCACACCCATCAGTATGCTGATCTCACAACAGGGCAAGATAAATCATGGTGAGTGGATTTTAATTTAAATTTTGTGAAGTTGTTTCCATCATAGATAAATATCGGTGTTCCTTCCTATCTGCATCTTATCGTGTCACTGGTTCTTTCGAACCAGTGTGGTGAAAGGATTTCAAGTGCGCCTCGAAGAGGCTCCTTTCGTGCACTCGACACATGTTTTCGAACTTTAGGTTCTATGAGGGACGATGAAGGACCGTTGTGAGAACGTGGGATGCATACATAGATTTTTGCGACCGAAAAAATTACATTTACGCATGACTGCCACCGGGATTCGAATCCGCGACCATCAGATTGCAAGGTAAGGGCCTCATCCAATCGGCCAACACGTCCTATAGAACACCAAGATAGACAGTATCAAAGCAAAATGGATGCGGAATACAGGACAGAACATTTTCAGACACCCATTAAAATTAAATACATCTATTTGCAAATAAGAGGGGCGAAGGTCAGCGGGCAGACCACCAGCCCGATGGTCGGACGACATCGTGGGGGCAGCTGGAGCTCGATGGATTCACTTGGCGCAGGATCGGAGAGAGTGGCGAGCTAGGGAGGGGGCCTATACCCAACAGTGGGTCAATGTGGGCTGATAATAATAATAATATAATTTGCAAATAATATATGTTACTTGATTGATTCAGGCGTTACTTTGCGGAAATCCATAAATATTCTATATTATTTCAACAAATTACATAAATATATCTAGTAATAAATCCGCTTGATTTCTAAACAAAGGTTTTAATTAACTTAACTTTAGTTTAGAACTTTAGTACATATTACTATATTATAAACCAAAGAGTCAACGAACAGAAAACCAAAGTTTAAAGATACGACACGTGTTTCGCCTCTACACGAGGCATCATCAGGAGGTGTGGAATCGCCGAAGTTCGAAACGAGAGATCTCTCGAAATATGTTACTTTTTACAATTTAGTTTTATCAACAATACAAAAGCCTAGTAGTTTTAACATATAATATTTATCTAGCCCTGTTACTTATCTTTTTCGAAAATTAGCATCGGACCAAAATGTACTAGAAAGTAGCCAAAGTGGCTCCCTTTTAGTGGTTGCATTTTCAATGTACTACATTGTGTTTCTATACTTTAATACTTCTGTGGTAATAGGAGATTATGCATTTTTACACGACACTATAAGAAGAAGGGCGATGCATCATGGTATTTCTGAGTTCGATTTTATTTTAGATCTATCTGGATATTTTAATAGGTATAGAACTCGATAAAAAAATGACAATCGGTTTATAGAATTAGCGAAATTCTTTAGAAAATTTAAAATTTAAAATATGCATGAAGGGGCTAAAGCAGTGTCTTACGTCACGGGTGGCATATTGAACACTGAGCGTAACGAGGGATTCTAGAGTTTATGTAGAGTCCTGATTGAAGCGTAGGGTTTAAGCTGCCCAAGACGAAGACAGGCTTTATCCCAGAGGAGCATACTCTACTTTTCACACCTCCTACAAGACAATAAAAAGCGAGGGCTCCAGCAGCGAACACCATCTTTTGTTTCACGTTCTTTGAAATCGCGCCTTTTTTTTTGAGTAGTTATGGTGGCCAGTTCTATTTTAGAACAAACCTCTTTACAATGCCATACGGGAATTCTTTTTACTTAGAGTTTTCCTAGAGTTTCCACACGAATTTGACGTTCCAAATTCAAATCAATTTACTCACATCGATGTTTTACTCCCTTGGGAGTTTCATACAACTTTTACCCTTGGGAGGTAATGCTTTGCTTATCCTTCAGATAGCATAATATGTAATTGGACATTGTCGAGCAGGTGGTGTGAAAACAAAATTGCGTATTTTGCTTCCCTGTGACTATTCAGTGGTGTTTACGGTCACTAGAACAGTCCCATTGAAGTTGGTTGTTGTATGTTTTTGTAAAAACTTGTAACTATTTTTGTTGCTAAGTGGAAAAACCTGAGATGTCCAAAATGTTTAATTGCTTACTTGTATAATGCACGACCTAGTAACGTCGCGAAAAATGCACGCTGTAGTGCAATGTGTTGCAAAACCTCGCATTATTTGTAAGTAGGTACTGTACCAGCGCAATTTATAGGAATAAGCGAATTTCGTATACCAAATTTTATTATTATTAGCCTGTATCGTCCCACTGCAGGGCAAAGGCCTTCCTCCCTTGTTTCCACAACTTTCTGTCCTGTGCTGCAGTGAGCCAGTCTAGTAAGTATGCGTCTAGCTCGTCACGCCATCTTCGCTTCGGTCTTCCACGCCGCCGCCGCCTTTTAGCATTGAGGGGTACCCAATCGTTTGCGGCTTTGGCCCAAAGCTCGTCTGGCATGCGGGAAACGTGGCCGGCCCAATCCCACTTGAGCTGGGCTGATTTTTGGGTAACGTCTTGAACTTTTGTTTTAGAGCGCAAAACAGAGTTTCTTATTCGGTCGGTGAGTTTAACCCCTAATAAGCTACGCTCCATGGCCCGCTGACATACCTCGAGTTTGGACCTTCGCTGAACCGTGAAATTTTATTACAAAGATAAAATGAGCGAGGGTTATGCCTTGGTCACACGCACCGAGCAAACGGCCGAGACAGTGCTCTCAGGCCTCTCAGCTGAGTATTCGGCATCGAATCGAAAAGACGACACCGTGGCTTTGTTGGTAGTGACCCTGCCTTCGTAGCTTCGTAGCTTGGTGTTCCGGGTTCGATCCCCGGCTGGGGCGAACATTTGTGTGATGAACGAACTTTGGTGTTTGTCCTGAGTCTGAGTGTTTTCTATGTACTTATTGTAATTGTAAGTCAGTATTTACAAAAACATCAGTTATCTGGTTTCTATAGTACAAACTCTGACATTTCACACAACGCCATCCACTACACACACATATGTTCCAGCAAATAAACAATATTTCATTTCATTTCACTACTACTAGTATTGGGGCTAGATGGCGTTACGTTAAATGTCCAAAATATTTATTTGCTATTGTTGCACACTCACACCCCTGCACTAGGATTCCCTGTGTCGCAGGTGGCATGGACACATACAACACATCACAACATCCAAGACCCGAGAACAAACATTTGTGTTCGTCACAAATATTTGCGCCGGCCGGGGATCGAACCCTGAACACCAAGCTTCGTAGGCAGGGTCACTACCAACTAAGCCACGGTGTCGAACTATGAGTAAGCGGATTGCATCCAACCCGCTTCCTCTTGTAACCTAAGCCTAACTTTAAGACACGCTAAGCAAGCTCGTTGATAATCTGATTACATGAAAACATTGCTTAAAATCTAGACTCCGATAACCAAGTTATTGTGAAAGTACACTTAGTTCCGGTATAAAACATTTTCTGTAATTTTGTAACTCTTTCTAGTAATAATTAATGTGCATGATAAATTAAGATATAGGCAGATTCGTTTTTTTAAAGTAAAGTGTTTAAATTATTAGGTCCTACTGTTTTGGCTAGGTATAGTTAATATAAGTTTTATGCACGATGTGGTCATTTATAATTGAAATTGCATGCAACTTAGTTACTATAGAGTTATATAAGAAAGGCATGACGTACATACATAAACATAAACATTCACACACTCACACCCCTGCACTAGGATTCCCTGTGTCCGCAGGTGGCATGGACACATACAAGACAGCACAACATCCAAGACCCGAGAACAAACATTTGTGTTCGTCACACAAATATTTGCCCCGGCCGGGGATCGAACCCGGAACACCAATCTTCGTAGGCAGGGTCACTATCAACTAAGCCACGGTGTCGTCACCATGTAAATTTTGTTAATGACCCAAATATATGAATTAAATTGAATTGAATTAATCAAGGTTTTTACAAAAACATCCAACGACCGACTTCAATCGGACTGTTCTAGTGACCGTAGGCACCACTGAAAAGTCACAGGGAAGCAAAATACGCAATTTTGTTTACTTCGATGACATAATTTTTCAGTTATTTTGATGTAAAAACTAAAACTTCTGAACAAATGAAATACAAATTTCATCAATCGATATTTATATGTTTTATTTTGTAAAAAAAGAGGAGGTTATCAATTAAGGTTTTTTTTTGTTTTTTAATATTTGTTACCTCAGAATTTTGTTGTTAATAAACCGATTTGCAAAGTTATTTTTTTTTGTTTAAGTGGATATACTTTCAGATAGAAATTTCATCAAAATCGGTTCAGTAGTTTAGTTTTTATATCAAAATAACCGAAAAAAATATGTCGTCGAAGTAAACGCATTTGCGTATTTTGCTTCCCTGTGACTTTTCAGTGGTGTTTGCCGTCACTAAAACAGTCCAATTGAAGTCGTTTGTCAAAATTTTTGTAAAACCTTGATCTATCTATCTATTTATTTATTATTTTAATAGGTTTATCGGACGAGCTATTTAACCAAGGATCGTAAAAACCGGTTTCCTATTATTGCACTTTAACCGTTTATTTCTCTAAGTGCTCTAACTAGCACAAGGCTTTAGACCTAAAGGCCTGCCCTTCCGTATATTTACGATTTAAATCGCTTTTGGGTTCCGTAGCGATAAATATAAATAAGGAAACATTAGAAACGTATATTTCAAGTGCAAATAAAATCCGAATAATATAAGCAAATGCACGTAATTCTACATTATATTAAGTTATATACTGTGTTAAATATGAATCTTTGTTTAAGAGTTTCATATTTTACAAATATTTATAAATAATTTAATTTTAGAAGAAGGACATATTCCTTCGCTTATGTTAAATATAATCAAAACAAAAAATATACTAATTCATTTCGCGAGGTTGTAGGCGGCACAAAGCGATTTAAAGCTACCTGGGGGACATTTTACGAACGGGACAATTTGCGAACGAGGCGATTCGCGAACGTGGCATTTTACGAAATGCTTACGTTTTTAGGAGCGTTTTTATAGCTAGGTATTTTAAAACTTGAGCAACTTCTGAGTAACCTATAATTTATTATTGAAGAAATTAATAGCTGAAAATAATAATGTCATAAAAATAAATGTCAAATGATTTCGTTACCATCGATTTCTTATTTTTATTTTATTTAGATTTATTATAATTTAAATGTGTCAAAGAGCAAATTTAATAAATCAAAATTATATCGTAAGAGTTGACCAAGTTAAAAAGTAGATTATGCACACAGAGCAACAGAGTTATGTAGAGTCCTGAGTGACGCGAGGGGTTCAAGCTGCCCAAGACGAAGACAGGCTTTATCCCAGAGGAGTATACTCTACTTTTCACACCTTCTGAGAGGAAATAAAAAGCCAGGGCTCCAGCAGCGAACACCGTCTTTTGTTTCACAATCTTCGAAGTTCTGCTTATGGTGGCCAGTTCGATTTTCGAACAAACCTTTTTACAATGGCATATGGGCGTTCTTTTACTTAGAGTTTTTCACGAGTTTCCACACGAATTTGACATTCCAAATACAAATCACATTACTACCCTTGGGAGTTTCATACAAATTTACCTCCCTTGGAAGGTAATGCTTTGCTTTACCTTGAGATAGCATGATAATGTAATTGGACATTGTCGAGCAGGTGGTGTGAAAAATTAATTTGGAATAATGAATTGACAATCAATGCATAATATTTTCGCAGTCGGGTTTTCAGTTTTTTATAAATTTCTTCACATTATTCGTTTTGTCCATGTTTTATAATTTCGTCAAAAAAAAAAACGTGAAAAGTTACTTTAATTTAGATTTTATACGTGTTTTTTGTGTGTTAGTAGGGTTAATTTTAAAACACGTATAAAATCTAAATTAAAGTATTAAACCTTTCACTTTTTTTGTTAACGAAATCAAAAATCATGGACGAAACGAATAGTGCGAAGAAATTACTATAATATGGCGTACTTTTCGAGTATTTGTCCGAAACATTTTGTATGGAATTCGGATTTGAGGATTCCCCTTAAGCTTGTTTAAATTATTATTTTACACACAACAATTAAAAAACATACAGGTGCCCAACTGGTAATGCCTCACACCTACCCATGAACAAAACAGTACTTACTACACAAGATTTTTACGCAGGCCGAGGCATCGCTGTTATAATACTCGTCCACATCGCAGCTGGAATTATCGATAAAATAAAATGGGCAATGCAGTACTACGTTGGGGTACTACGTTGTATCTGTGCAGTCAGAATTTTGGATTTCTACCAAATGGCAGTGACAGCGGCGCGAGTGCGGCACCCGAGCCGAGCTGCGGCGAGCTGGCTCGAGCTAGGTGCCCGGGTTTACTGTGGGAGGGACCAGGACTCTGCCCAGCACACGCTCGAGGAGTGCTCGGCGTGGAGCTCCGAACGGCGGGTCCTGATGGACCAAATCGGGCAAGACCTCGCCCTGCCTAGCGTTGTTGCGGCAATGCTGGCAGAGGCGACAGCGTGGAGGGCAGTAGCCTCTTTCTGTGAGACCGTCATGGTTCAGAAAGAGGCTGCTGAGCGGGATCGCGAGAGATCCGATCCCGCTCGGAGACGGCGGGGCCGGGGTGTCCAGGTGGGACATCCCGGGCCGTCCGCCCCATGAGGGGTGGCGGTGTCTCCTGCCAATGAGGGAGATCTTGCTGGGTTCGAGAGCGGTCGGAGTGGGGGCTCTGGCTGCATTATACTCGAACCCGGGACGGCTGCACGGGTAGGCATGCACTGCAAGCGGAGCTCGGGGTCGGCGCAAGCCTTCCCTGGGATGGGCCTCACAGCAACGTGCGTGAGGGACACCGGTACGTGTTCTTCGGATATCCCGGGGTCCCTCTAATGCGCAGAGGTCGGCCACCATGGGGTTTTAGTCGGTATGAGTCCGACATACACCTCCGCCCTCCCCTAAGGTCGGTGGGCATCCATGAGGATTTCCCCTCCTTTTTACAGGAGGATGTAAAAAAAAAAAAAAAGGTACCCGGGTTTGCCAAACGATGAATAAAACTTAAATTATTTATCAGTGATGGGTAAGGCGGCGGCGTGACGCAAATCCGCAAGAAAACGACAATCGGTAACAGTAATTCTATTATCAAATTCATTTTTTCCAAAAAAAATACCTAATTCTTTCAAGTTTTTTTGCCATAACTATTTTCAGTAACGGCAACTGAGTATACGAATTTTATTTCTAGTGATTAAAAATTTACCGTGTATAAATTTATCAATAAACGGACATAATGATTAGAAAATGAAAAAAAATGACATCCGCAGAAATGATACCATTATCATTAAATTTATTATCATTACCATTGACCCTGTGGAAGTAAGGATACTTCTCTACTGCAGCATGAGATTCAAAAGCCATGACTGTACAGCATAGCATTAAGTTCTCCTTTGTTATTTATTTATTTATTACTTAGTACAAAATAGTTATTACACTTCTCATGCTCGTAAAGTTCAATTTAAGACTAGGTACAGGGGAGTAAAAATGCATTTTAGGCCTTTTAGGTAAAGAAGTAAGCGAAAAAAAGTTTTCCTTAACGCGTTAAGTAATTTTTAAACACGTTTACAAACCGATTTGAAAATTATTATTTTGATTGAGAGGATATACTTTCAGATTTGTTTTTAAATCATATACAATATCAATAACTGAAAAAAATAGCGTCAAAGTGAACAAAATTGCGCAAATTGCTTCCCTGTGACTTTTCAGTGGTGCCTACGGTCACTTGAACAGTCCGATTGAAGTCGGTTGCTGTGTGTTTTTGTCATAGATGAATAACGGTGTTCATATAGAAACCAAGATGGACAGTATCAAACCAAAATGAAATCGTAAGACAGCACCAAAAAATTTCAGACACATTGTCAATAAATATGAAATATCTCCATTTTCAAATAATGTTTGTTACTTTTTGCGATGTAGTTTTATTAACAATGAAAAAGCCTAGTAGTTTTATCATAAATATTTATCTAGCCCTGTTACTTCTCTATTTCGAAAATTAGCATCGGACCAAAATGTAACTAGAAGTTAGCCAATGTGGCTTCTCAACAAACTACATAAATATATTTAGTAATAAATCCGCTTTATTTCAAAATTTAAAGATACGACACGTGTTTCGCCTCTACACGAGGCATCATCAGGAGGTGTGGACTCGCCGAAGTCCGAAACGAGACTCTCGTTTCGGACACGTGTCGTATCTTTAAACTTTGAAATTAAGCGGATTTATTACTGAATATATTTATATAATTTGTTGATATTTATGGATTTCCGCAAAGTAACGCCTGAATCAATCAATTATCTTAAATGTGGCTTCTTTTTTTGTCGCATTTTCAATGTACTACATTGTGATTCTATACTTTAATACTTCTGCAGTTTTTATAAAATCTTGATTATGTTAATTTGCAACGCAAACGAAATAGCGAGCGTCAACTAGTCATTCTATAAATCACTTTCTTTTTCAAGTCATACTCACATTTCCGGTTTGATAGTAGTGTTATTGAACTTCAACTCGTACATCCGGTTTATCTATTGTGAGAGAAATTTACATATTTTAATTGTTTCTTTACATCAATCAGTATAATATAAAAGGCTTAGTACTGTCTGACTGACAGACAGCGTACAGGCTAAACCAGTGGATGTAGAGACTGAAAAATAACTCTTTTTTGTACCAGGAAACTTAAGATACACGTACAAAATAATGAGCATGTACACTGGGCGGCCTTATCGCTAATCAGCAATCTCTTCCAGACAACCTTAGGATGGAAAGTGAGACTGAAATATTAAACGTCAGCTAAAGTCAGTTTTCTAGTAACTAAAAACTTATGGTAGATAAAAAAAACAAATAAGAAGGGCGATGTAAACACGACTCTTCCTACTCTAGAAGACATGGCCCTGACCCCCCGAGACAAAGAGTGACGTTGAACCTTTTTAGGGTTCCAAGTCCGACAAAATACCCTTTAAGATTCGCAATGTGTGTCACGGGCATTTTATTCAGAAAATGTTGGGTTTCAAGTGCTGAAAATTGACACATTTATGAATTGTTTTTCCTGTAACAATGATATGGAAAAAAAACACCATTTTGGAAAAACAGTTTAGTCTAGTCTAGGTTCTACCCGTACGTGCTAAGTGGAGATAAACAATATTTTTTATAATATACTAGCTGACACCTGCAACTTCGTTTGCGTTGCAAATTTACAAAATTTCTTTTTTAGTACGCACTTTCAGTCTCAAATAAACATACCCTCGAAATTTCAAGTCCCTAAGTCCAGTAGTCTGCCCTGTACGTTGCCTGTTTGCCAGTGAGTCAGTCAGGACTAAGATTTTTATATAATTGATTTATGTTTCTATTTATTGCGGTATTTTGTAAAGGTCAAAACATGCATTTAAAAAAAAAATGTGCGTTAATCAATTTCGAAATTCACATTCGTATTTCAGATATTTAAATCCAAAGAAGCGTTTTTTAAGTTTATTCAACTGTCAATTTATAAAATCCAAATACATTCAAATTGCACAATAGGACAGGCTTAAATTACTTTAAAAAATTAATCTACTAAGAAAATAAATTAGTCGACCTACTTCCGAAAAGTAGTACCTACTACAACCGACATCAATGGGACTATTCTAGTGACCGTTAACACCACTGAATAGTCAAAGGGAAGCAAAATACAGAATTCTGTTTACTTCGATGACATATTTTTTTCAGTTATTTTGATTTACAAACTAAACTACAGAATCGATTTTGATAAAATTTCTCTGAGACAATCTGAAAGACTAGGTATCCACTAAAAAAAAGGATTTTTCAAATCGATTGATAAATAACATTAAAAAAAACAACTGAATAAAGAAACTCCTCCTTTTTAAGCCGGTTAAAAATTACTATGAATAAAAAAAATTACCATAACATTAGTCGTAATGACTTCAGAACCCGATCACAGTGTATAGTATAACGCGTCCTTAGCCATTTCATTTTGTACTTCCTTCACTTAAATTTGGCCGGAACAAACTTCGCAATTAGTTATGCCAACCTTTTTGTGTACTTTTGTGTACTTACCTTCTTTAGATAAATATCTAAGATGAATTTACTACTCTGAAGTATATTTTTTATTTGAAACACGGTTTATTCAGTGTAACAAGGAAGTTTTTAAGTTTTGCTATGTTTGTAAGTCGTAAACGTATTTCCTTTCAGGGACAATTAGGAATACGGAGCCTATATTATTTTTTCCAATTAATTTAGTCGGTTAAACATTTGTCTCAATTTTGTCCTAATCTTAGTCGCAATAATAGTACATTTTTGCAAAGGCAGCGAAATAGGCAATTGCAGGTCGAGTATGAGTTTGAAGGCCGAGCCGCAGGCGAGGACTTCAATAATACCAGACAGGCAATACAGGGTGTGTCGTAATGAGTGGATAATCCTTCAAGTGCGGGTGAGGGACTTCAGGACTGATCAGAAAATGAAAATATGTACCCAGTAAAAATCCCACAGATTTCGAGTTATTGGACGTTATCGAAACTTCCATTTTTTTTTCTTTGTCCTTTGTTTTTGCTGCCAAGATTACAAATCTTGGAATTTTCCTAATTTTTTTTTGCTAGAGTATTCCTGGATAATTGTGCTATCGAATGATATTTCTTGTTTATGTACAGTTTACAGGTACAGTTTTTTTGGTACAGCATCATTTAGCAAAGAAAATGTGTTTTGCTAATTTTTTCCAAAAGTTTGATCCCCTGTGGTGCAAAAAAAATGTATGGTGACCGTAGTGACCAATTTGTGAAAAACTTGCCTACTTTATTGGCTTTCGGAAATGGTATAGCACTTGGTGTTTCCAGTTACCAATTCTGAGAAGATTCCTGTTAAGACGGAAAAAGGTCGTTTTTTCGTATAAAAAGGTCGTTAAAAATTTACTTGGTGAATTAGAGTTATGTTAACAAAATTCATGTTCACAAACTAATTTACTAAAACAAGAAAATCATTCTAATTTATTAGAACTTGTTCTAAATATTATTGTCAAAATTAGGTATTTTACTTGTGTGATGGTCAGCAAAGAAAAATATTACGAATCGACGAAACGGTATGTGACCAAACGGGTTTTAGTCGAGACATTACATTATTTTGATCGTTGCAAGTGAATGTGGACGGATAATCCTAAACATTATCCGTACCGAATATTCAGTGAGATGAGATTATGCAAAGTTTAGCCTTTCATCCGTCTATCCTCAAATGATCGTCAAAAGTTTTATTAATTAGTAATAAGTATGAAGTAGCGGGTGTCAACAAGTGTTATAATAAGAGAAGCGATGGAAACATACTAACAAAAACATTAACTCTTATATCCCAGTCGGGTAAAAAATCGGAAAGGGCAAATTAATGACACCAGAATTTAAATTTCTACGACTTAATTTTTTTAGTTTAGCAAACCAACGCGACGCGAAGATCCGCGGTAGCGAAACTGCGGAAATAAAGTACACCAATTGGTCGCAATACATTAAGCGTCGATGACACATGGCTAGTTTACACGATACAAGCGAACTCGCTGGCTTGTAGCGTGTTAGAATGCCGTGTCTCATCGACGCTTTACGGTCCAATTTTCTAACAATCATGGTACCCGTATGTATCAGTGTGATTTTAGAAGAAGTTTCTCGGCAAAACTTAAAAAAAATGTGTATGAATGCAACCAAGAGTAGCGTATTTCCAATCCTCATGTTACATTAAACATCTTTGTACAATTTAGTTGAAAGTGGGTCACTAGTACAAGATATTGCTTCATTAAAACTGAAGTACATACGTATGTTTTTTTTTAACTTCCGATATTATGTTGCATTGGTCAGATGGTTGGCGTGGCCTTATCATAGAAAAAAAGCGAGTCTAGCCAAGTGTATGCATATGCGTATATGCATTCTCGTAAAGTACAACTTAAAGCTAAGTATAGAGGGAGTAAAACTGCATTTAAGGGCCTAGGGAAAAAAAGTTATTTTTTATTATAACGTATGTTCAGATAGGAAAGGAGTTTGTCCTATATATAGCGAACCTATGACAAACTGTTCAGAAATTTGTGATATTTTCTAATTTCGAACTTCGGCCCTTCATTATGCTAATAAGATCATGGTTTTATGAGGGACCGAAACATAACGATTTTCGAATTTCAGTGGTACCTAACTTAGTTTCAAGAAGTTGAATGACTGTCTCTGTTCTTGAATAACGAAATGGGCGCGTTCATTTCAGTTTAAATTTCCTCGCATATGAAGTGAAAAATCTTGCGTATATCCACCCTCGCCTTTGGCTCGGGCTAGTAAGTCTTGTATTAAATAGCTTGCTTCAGGCCCTTGGTATACACATAACTATTTATTCCATTATAGTTTTTTAACATATGTTTATTAATATTCTATTATTATTTTTAAAGATAGTAACATCTATTTTGTTGCCAGCTATATTCTCTTCATAACCAATTAGGAAGTCAGAAAAAACACTTTTGTAACCGCGACCTTGCATCGCCAACAGATAAAAAATCAATGAACAGACAAACCTATTGACTTTCTGAATACCAGGAAGAAGATAATATCCTCAAAATTATTGAAGAAGCAGATAAAGATAAAGGTAGGAAAATAAATATAGTAAAACAAAAGAAATTTTGATATATTTATTGTATAATTTTAAAATCATACCTATTTTGTACACACTTAAACTAGCTTAATGTAATAATAGCTATGTATACTAAACTTACCTACTGCTATAAGGTATACCTAAAACTTTAAAACTAACAGTACTTAGTAGGTACTTTTGTGACTGTCAACACTAGGACAAATCTAAAAAATGTAAATCCATTATTGGCTGTAAGTTTAAACAATAAGTCTAAGTTATATTAATACTAAGAGCTGTGGATTTTGTATAATAAAAAATAAATAAATAAATAAGTATTTTTTTATATCCATTTTTTTATATTTTATTTATTTAGTGCGATTTCACACTAGTGTAAAACCGAGCAGATTCGCCGTTCGTGGTTTTTTGCAGCGCGTGTATGTGTATGTATATGGTTTTAAATACATCATCACATTACGTGATTCAACAATATTATTTACTAACCTTATTTATTTCTCTATTTTGATTCGAAACTAAGCTTTATCTAATGCAATTTTTTTTCGAATAAGTTATTCTAGGTGTATTTATTATTGAATTTAAAATGTAAGTAGGAAGAATGTAAATAACAAGAGACCAGCCGGTAACTGCCAAATGATTGTGTAAATAATCAATTGAATTAATTATTTATTTAATTGGAGCAGTTGAGCTACCTATAGATCGTTTGCAACGGTCTATGGGTGGCCCAATTGTTTCCTTTTGTAATAAAGATTGTAGAAGTTAGCTTATTTAATTAATTGGAATGCATTATATTTTTCATTTGAATGTTTCTAAATTAGTAATGCTTTTTGTATAATAGAAATTTCGATTTTTGACACACCGCTTTTTAATTCTTCTTCTTCTTAGTGCACGAAAGGAGCCTCTTCGAGGCGCACTTCAAATCCTTTCACCACACTGGTTCGAAGGAACTAGTGACACGATAAGAAGAAGAAGCGCGTGTATAAGTATGGATTTACAAAGTCGTCGAAAAAACACGTTGAAGGGATTAAACAATTGCTTTTTACATGACTGTTAAATATCCTTGTTTAATACTGCGCTTCAATCTAAACGTCCTCAAAGTAAACATTTTTTTTAGTAAGTAAAAATCCTAATACAACACAATTCTAATATTACAATTTTTACTTACTAAAAAAAATGTATAAACCGTCTGGGGAGAAATTAAGACATAAGAAACGTTTGACGGAATAAACTCTACTTCCCAAACGAACGAATTCGATTTAGATGTTTTATTTCCGTTTATCCATATTTCCTAGCAATGTTAATAGTCATTTGGTCCGAAAAAGGGGGTTAAGCGTAAATAATCCCGGAAGTTTTGAAAATGGGTAGGTTTATGTATTTCGATGTGCTCTTTCAGAATTCGCGCCGCCAGATAAAAATGTCGCCTGCTAGCAGTTTTTTGACACTATCTCCTTTCTAACCCATTTCAAGCAGAGCTTGTACTATGGGAACCAGATAACTGATACAATACTTATATACTTTTTTTTTAATACATTCATAGGATACATAGAAAACACCCAGACTCAGGACAAACACCGATGTTCATCACACAAATGTTTGTCCTGAAGCGGGAATCGAACCCGCCACACCGGGCGTAGCAGTCCATATAACGGGTTACATTTATGATGATGAAGTACATATAACGGGTTCACGAAGGTCAAAAATATTAAACTTAGTTTAAAACCGATTAGGTTAGTATGCCACCTAATTTAGACTCATAATAGCATATTAATTAAATATCAAATTAATATGAAATTATAATTATTATGCATTTTTAATTACTTTTGTACTTGCTAATTATATATGTACTTTGCTAAATATTATCATCAAAATGTATCTCATTATTAAACTAACATAAATGGAAAATTAATATATACCACTAATTTTAAATACTGAAAAAAATAATGGGCAATGCAGACGGGGTACTACGTTGTATCTGTGCAGTTAGAATTTTGGGTTTCTACAAAATGTGCGAGTGTCAGCGGCGCGAGTGCGGCGCCCGAGCCGAGCTTTTGCGAGCCGGCTCGATCTAGGTACCCGGGTTTGTCAAACAATGAATAAAGCTTAAATTAGTACATCTATAATGGGTACCGCCTGACGCAAATCCATAGGAAAACGACTAACGGTAACAGTTATCCAATTTTATCAATTTTTTCTTGACAAATATTCAACTTAATTTTTTCAATTTTTTTTGCCATATCTGTGTTCAGTAACGACAACTGATTATGCATAATTTTTTTTCTAGTGATGAAAAATTTGCGGTGTATATGAAATGTTGAAATATATTCTATTGTAGGTATTTTATTCATGTGGTATCCCACTAACGATTCATAAGTGACTATATTTGCGCAGCGCCTAAAAATTATGTCATACACGGAAGATAAATATTAGCAGAAGGGCTCTTACTCACACATTGGCAGAAAGCCATTTTACAACAATTAGTATTGTTCAACCATTTTATCAGTGATATTTTTTCAATTTTGCCCTATGATTGTGCCAGAATTTTATTTCTTGGTATGGGTATGTGATGCGGAGAGATAAATGCCATGTCACTAGAAGAGTGTTAGATATGAAAGTAGATGGATTTCCGAGAAGAGGAAGACCAAAGAAAAGATGGATGGCCTGTGTGAAAGAGGATATGAACAAAGCAGGCGTGAGTACAGAGATGACGGCAGATAGAGACGAATGGAAGAAGAAGACATGTTGTGCCGACCCCACGTAAGTGTGGGATAAGGACAGGGAGATGATGATTGTCCCAGAATTGTATCAACCAACTTATTCATGGTTTTCCAAAAACACAACAACCGACTTCAATCGGACTGTTCTAGTGACCGTAGACACCACTGACAAGACACAGGGAAGCAAAATACGCAATTTCGTTTACTTGGATAACGTAATTTTTTCAAATTTTGATTTCAAAACTAAACCTATATTTTATGACAGCATAAGCTAACTACTACAATCTATAATACAAAATGTACAGAAGGAAACAATTGGGCTACCCATAGACCGTTGCAAACGATCTATAGGCAGCTCAACTGCTCCAACTCGATACCCGATGGCAGCGTGCCGGATACTGGCTGCATTGCCTCTTTGTATCGCAAGGCTTATTCTTTGGCCCAGATAGCTGCCAGCACACTGATCACGCGTCGCTTCGACCAGACGCTCTGACCACATTTTGACATAACTAAATTACTGAACCGATTTTGATGAAATTTCTATGGGACCAATCTAAAAGTATATCCTCTCACAAAGTTCTAAAGTAGCAAATATAAAAAGCAACCAAATTGAGTACTTCCTCATTTTCGTGGAGGACGTGGTAGCCGAGTGGATGAGGCCCTTATCTTGCGATCTGATGGGGGTTCTTCAGTCAAAATAATCTATGTTTGCATCCCACGTTCTCACAACGGTGAAGGAAAACATCGTGAAGAAACCGGCATGTCAACGGACAGAAAAAACAATGTTCTATGGCATGTGACATCCACCAATCCGCATCGGGTCCGCGTGGTGGATTAAGACCCATTCGCTCGCCTGCCGAGAGTAGGCCTGAGTCCCAGCAGTGGGAACAGTATAGGCTGATTATGTTATGAGTAGCTCCTTCTTTTTTTGAAGTCGATTGATAAATTTAACTACAGTTGTACCCTTTTATGGTTATGATTCTCAAAGCTGCACATGTGCAAGGATTGTGCTCAATAAGTAATAACTTCTAATTGGCAATTCCATTACAGCTAAATACTTCGAATTATTTCAAAGTGTCAAGTACATGGCAACATTGTATGTTTCTCTAGATTATCCTTAAGAATTATATATTACATAATCACTTTGACGTAAATATAATTCCTAGTATATATCTAATCTATGTTATATGGAATAACAACATCATCACCATATATAAATAACGGTGTTCCTATAGAACACCAAGATGGACAGTACCAAACCAAAATGCGGTATACAGTTTTTCGTAGACTTTCGCGATTATCACACATAGTTTTTTGATTATAACGGGTATTTATCGCGCTAACCTCGTATGTTTTTGTGTCCCGACGTTTCGACTGTATTGCAACAGCCGTGGTCACGGGTTGACTGGCGTATTGGAGCTACCGTCGCGGTGAAATGAGAGGTGTTTTAAAAGCGCTTTTAAAACACCGCTTAAGTAAAAGCGCTTAGGATAAAAAAAATCAGTCCCTGTCAATAAAAATGAAATATCTCTATTTTCAAATAATGTTTGTTACTTTTTACGATAGAACTTTATTAAAAAAGAAAAACCTAGTAGTTCTAATCTCGAACCAAATGTATGTACTAGAATTTAGCAAAGGCTCCCTCTATTGTGACGCATTTCCAATTAGACAATAAAGTTTTTAAAAACTCCCTGTTTTTAAAAATAATTTTTTTATGCTATTTTTAATAAACACAGTTTAGTATACATATAGTAACCTAAGTAGTTTGTATTTTTTGTTTTGGTAAAGTAGGATACCACGTTTTGTTAACTTGAAAAATATTTTGTTTTCTTTATTTTCTTTCCTTTTGTTTAAGAAATTAGGTAATTAAGTATTTTGAATGTACCTAAGTACCATTTAAAACTGTAAAGCAGTAAGTTGTTAAAAGTTTATCTTATATCATAAAATCAGTGTTTACCTTTAATAGGCTATGCACACAGCATAAGACTGTTTTTATTTAAGCTTAAAATAAGTTATTGTGTAATAGCCGTTGGTAATCCAATAAATAAATAATAATAATTGTGTTTCTATACTTTAATACTTCTGTGATCATCACATAGGTATTTGAAAATCACACAATTTCATACAACATCATCTAGCATAAATTTATGAAAATAGAATATTTTAAAACTGATTTTTCGTTATTGTAACAGCTTTCTTCTCGCTTTCTGTCAATTTGTGGGAGTAATTTCGTGAAATATACCGGAAGTGTGTAACAGGAAGTTGTCTGTCAGATGGTACCAACCTCATAAAAATTAAGTTAATAGAATCCTTCCAAATTTAAATGGGATGTCAGATGTTACACATCATATGCGACACTGTAATTTTTTTTTCGTAAATAAATGTTTTTTACCGTTGAATAGCGGCCCAAGTAGCCATTTCGTCAAAGCAGTGATGCGTAAGCATTACAATGTTCCGGTTTAAAGCCACCCGAAGGTCATCGACTTGATCTAACACACGTGTCAAACCGCGTGTTATTTATAGGCTTACCTTTACAATTTAACGTGAAAAAAAACAAAATGACCATTTAGTTCGAGGGCTCTCGTGTTCAAGTAAGAAGGCGAATGGAAATACGCAGAAAACTTTATTTTTCATAATTATTATTTATGTTTTTTTTTTTTTTTCCTTCTGTCATTATTATTATTATTTATATATCAATATAAACAATGTATAATACATTGGTTGCATATGTTAACACTAATAAACCACTAAGGTTTGTGCAAGTGCTATGAATTGACATTTCGAGCGTTATCTCGATAAGTAGGTAGGTGTACCTAACTAAGTGCGAGAACAGTATAGGTAGGCACACTGGAGCAATGGTAAGTACACTACACATGTTATGAGTAAGATATAATGTTACTATTTATTAAGAATGTTGTGCAAGCCTTTTAATTGGTGCACATTTTAGAACTTTCCTGATAGACAAAAAACTCTACATTTCAACGTGAATTATATTATTGTTTTTTTTCTAGTCTGAATGGTGCTGTCGGGTTAAAAATCGTTTTTTTTTCTTTTTAATTTTTCTGTAAATATTTATGTAAAAAGGTGACAAATGATAAGCCGTGCTAACGGCAAGCTAATTAGCCCATATTATCTCTCAACTTTATCTAGTTATTTCGATGTGCCTGAGTAAAAACACCCTAACAATTGTTTTTATTAAGATTCATACGTTTTTTTATATCGAACCAATTTACTCAAACAAAAAAGGTTTGATGAAAAAAAAAACGTTTTTGGTAACGACTTGGTTGGATGTTTTTCAGTGATCAAATTGCTTGAAACTCACAGTTGTTATGACGATTAGTAATACCACAAGCTATCCAGGTCATTGCTAAGATAAAAACCAATGATGCATTTTATAAGACATGTTTGTCTCCGCGGTTTAGTCTGCTTATTTAAACCACGTTGAATAGTTATTTGTACACCTAGGGCCTGAAGCAAGCCATTTTATACGAGACTTTATCAGCCCGAGCCGAAGGTTAGGGCGGATATTTAAGTCGAGGGTAAAATTAAGCTTTAATACTTTAATTGCGAGGAAATTTAACAATAACTAAATTCTATTACAAACTGAACTTTTTTGGACAGATTTTATAAACAATTGCTTTTTTGCCCTGGGGCATAAAATGCAGTTTTACTCCCCCTGTACCTATCATAAAATTGAACTTCAAGAGCATAATTCGTAATTATTTAATTTTGTTTCAGAGGAGGTAGTTTCAGATTGGTCCCATAGATATTTTATAAAAAGCGGTTTAAAATTAACTGAAAAAAATATATCAACAAATTATATAAATATATTTAGTAATAAATCCGCAAATTAATTTTTAAACAAAGGTTTTAATTAGCTTAACTTTAGTTTAGAACTTAGATTACATAAACTACTTATATATTATATATTATTGAAAAAATATGTCGTCGAAATGAACGAAATTGCGTTTTTTACGTTGTGACTTTTAGGTAGGCCTACGGTCACTGGGACAGTCCGTTTAAAGACGGTTTTTGTATGTTTTTGTAAAACATTGAACAAAGAAATAGAAATGGAAATGTTTCTATTGTTCAAAAAAAACAAAGCTTACTAACTGCAGTTACTTACTATACTCACAATTGGTACCTATCTAAATATATAGTGAGAAAAAAATTATACACAAATAAAGTTGAAAAGTAAAAATGACAGATTTTTATGAGATTAAGAAAACCTTAAAAACCCAAAATTATGCGCACGAGCCACCAAATATCACAAACGTCATAGGTCAGTCATTGCCCTGCAAATACTTTCACCCTGCAGTAACTACTCTCGCTTGCGTTCACTTTCTTTAGAGAAGTAATGAGCTCAAGAAATTATGACAAGAGTTATTATGGCCCCTTTACACTTGTGGAGGATACCAAATTTTACCTCCAAAGATTTTTTTCAAATTCTAAAGACCCCTAAATAAATATTTCTTATACTTTTACTTATGCAGTGAGTACTCACGTCTCATTTTTTTAATACATAAAATACAGCTAAGAACTGTAGGTATATTTAGTACCTATTGTAGTGCCCAAAGCTTTCAACATTGCAAATTATCACAACCCACTAAGACGCGTGCGTGCGAAAGGTATGCATGTATTTTGAATCTATATTTACTTGCGTTTCTGTCGAAATTGTTTTTGTAAAAGCCTCTTACAAAATAAACTGAAAAGTCACTATTTAAGTGCGCCTCGAAGAGGCTCCTTTTGTTGACGTTATAATCAAGATAAGTAGGCTTCGAGTGGATACCTTTCAGTCTTAAAATGCACGCCGTCCACTCACGCGATCATTCTAATAATTAGGGTTGCCATCCGTCTGGGTCTCCCTGGATTTGTCCTAGTTTAGAGGGCGTCCAGGGAGCGTCCGGACCGGACGCTTGAGAAGCGAATGAGAAGCTTTTGACAGCTAGTATGTGCATACTAGCTGTCAAAAGCTTCTCATAAAAGTGATAAAAAATCATTAAAGTTTTATGAATTTCGGTATTATTTATTATAATATTATTCATTCACTTAACCTATTGTTACAGTACATGGGTTAGAGATTCCTTTTTAAGTAAAAAGATACCTACCATATACCAAAAAATAATAGTCATGGGAATATCTGATACAATTTATGACTTAGCTACTTTTTATTCCAATAAAATGTAAGGAATACGGATTAGAATAAGGGTTGCCATTTCAAAAATTTGGAAACCAGGACAATACGCGTGAAAACCCCGGATTTTAGAGCCCAGAACCCGGACATGTTAACAGGTTTTCAACCGACTTCAAAAAAGGAGTAGGTTCTCAATTCGGTTGCTACCTATGAACTTCGTCATAGATCTGCCGATTTGGAAAATTATTTTTTTATTTGAGAGGATATCGGTAGCTTAAAAAAAATTTAGTTCGCTCTATTGCGGGCACAGTGCGTGTGTCGCGGGCGACGCAAGACTTTTTTAAGCCCGGACTACGAATGAAGTCCGGTCCGGACGCTCCCTGGACGCCCTCTAAACTAGGACAAATCCGGGGAGACCCAGACGGATGGCAACCCTAATTATTAGAATGATCGCGTAAGTGGACGGCGTGCATTAGGTATCCACTCGAAGCCTACTTATCTTGATTATAACGTCCAAGTGCCGGAGCCTATTGTCTTGTCATCTAAGTCTAAGGTGGATAGGTCAACGGTAATTTATGTGTAATACATCATAAACATAGTGCGAGGCTGTTTACGTTAAACAATATATTATTTACAAAAACAAGCTTTATGCAAATGTTTAATCACTATAAAAATACGCATAATCATTTGCCGTTACTGAACACAGATATGGCTGAAAATCTTGAAAAAAATTATCCTTTTGTAAATATTGTAATAATTTTAGTAGTTAGATTATGCTGTAATCAAAAACCCAATTTAGGAATACTTATATCTTAAAAAATATGATCTTAAAAAATAGTGCTTAATCGTCACTTCTATACCGTGTTTCGTGTAAATAAAAATCTTTATCTCGTTATCTCAAAACCTAAGATCTAAAGTTAGTATGCATACTCGCAATTTGCTGGACTAGAAATGACGGTTACCTACACGTGAGAAAACTCGTGACCGGCATGCATTTCAACTATATTGATAGCTGAAATTACGGTTAAAACCTATCATAAAATCGTTATCCTGTAATGTTATGTCAAAAGAAATAAAATAATTGAATTGAATTAGTTTTATTTATACCTATTATAAAATCTTAATTTTATTTCCTTTAATAAAATCCTAATGTTATAATAGGTTTTGCAGTAAACATTTCTTTGGCGTAGGTACTGAGCAAAAAATCTCGTGGGGAGTGAATTGGACTGGGCTACTGGGCTTCCGACACTCGGATGTAACACTACTTTGGGTAAAGCCGGCTAGTATAATATTAATAAGTGAAGATGGTAATGTGTCTACTTTCTTTTCTTTTACCTGAACGACATCAAATAATAGTAGCGTAACACACAATAAAGTGCCTGTATTGTAGATGCCTTGAACAATATCCATTTTTGATTTAGCCTCATTTCTACTGACATGTCAATGTACTCATACTCACTGTCAAACTGTGTACGTCCTCGTAAAAAGTTTTCACTTGTGTCGTATGGTCTTGCCACAGATATAATGTCTGTGGGTCTTTCACACAACTTTTTTTTTGTTCGTCTGTTTACTAGCCCCAACATTTGATAGATATTAACTGATACGTGCCTACAAATAAACGGTTTTCAAACACTTTAAATTAAAACTGTCGACAAACTGTAAACACTACAAAAGTCTGCTAGGAAATAGACTAATCAAAGGACCATTCAAAAATGTATTTTATTTTATTATATTTTTCATTTAATATTTGGAAAACGTACGGCATTTATTAAAAATATATAGGTTAAATAATGATGGGCATTATAATCTAAGGAGTTTTCACATATGGTAATATACGGTTTTAAAATCGTACTTGCGCGCTTCTTTCCATCTATGCCTGTGATCTATGCCCACTGTTCATTCGGCTATCGAGTGAATTGAAAAGCACAATACGTGTTAAACTCAGAAACACCGTGAGACGTCAAATCACACATCACGTGTAGAATCACAATTAACTTTAAATATAGCGCTAATCAATTAACTTTAATATCATCCTTCATCATAAAAATAATCATTTACCACTTGTACCTAGTAACTATCTCACTACTGCCCACTTGCACTCAATGTTCTTAAGTAATTACTTCAATTGCTAGGAAGATCTTAACGGTCTGTATCTGGACTTTACACGCAATTACTTGCGGTTATAATGAGGTTTCACATTAACGGATTCGCTATCGTAAACACCACTGAATAGTCACAGGGAGCAAAATACGTAATGTTGTTTACTTGGTTGACGTAATTTTTTCAGTCATTTTGATTTCAAAACGAAAGTGCGAACCGATTTTTGGTTATTTTATGATAAGTAAATAAATATACATGTAAGTAATTTTTCATTATAGCGTATTTATGTCGCGCGCATAGAAATATTAAAATATGGAAACACAATGTAGTACATTGAAAAAACCAAGAAAAAGAAGCCACATTGGCTAACTTCTAGTACATTTTGGTCCATGCTAATTTTCGAAAAAGAGAAGTACCTAATATGGCTAAATAACTATTATACCTATGTTAAAACTACTTGGCTTTTTCATTGTCCATAAAACTACATCGTAAAAAGTAACAACCATTATTTTTAATTAGAGATATTTCATTTATATTGACAATGTGTCTGAAAATTTTCGGAGCTTTATACCGCATCCATTTTGGTTTGGAATTTGGTGTTCCTATAGAATAAGATGGACAGTACCATCTTATTCTATAGGAACACCGTTATTCATATAATATGTCGAAACCCTGTTGAAAAATTCGCCCTGTATATTGATCGTAAGTAAATTTAAATACATGTAATTGATACGCAATAAATGCAGCTTCCTGTCATTATATATATTATCTGTGCGTTAAATAGATGCATAGAGTTGTAATCAACACTAGAGCAAGAGTTTGAACAAGTATTTTTATAATTTCGTTCTTTTATTCATTCATTTTTATTACATTCACATTTTTAATTTATTTCATTCATAATATTTATATTTTCATTATACCCTCTTAATTTCACGTCTCTACGTTCAGCGTGGTGGCCAGTACATACACCTGGCTCGAATGACGTTTGTGCAAAGTACAGCGTGGAATTGGATAATGTTCAGGGCCGACTCTAGCTCATGTTGCGCCCGTGTGCAATCATTACCCTAGCGCCCTCTAGTAAGGGGGGGGGGGGGGGGGGGGAATCTTTTTTTCTGAGTTAGTAGTGGTATGTGCAGCTTTATCGCTGTGACCGAAGCGAGTCGTAATTTTTGACGCCTTTACTTTAGTCCTGAAATCACTCTATCAGGACCTTAAAATGCAATAACTTCGGCACCCGCGGCGAGTGGCGATCGGCAACCGCTCCCGCAACCACGATAGCCAGGGCGTCCGCGGCCGCCCCAGGGCGCTCGCGGCCGCCCTGAGGCGCTTGGTGGGCGTCCGCGGACGCCATGGCACTCGCGGCTACCCGCGGGCGCTCGGCGACCGCCCTCGATCTCCAGGGTGTCCATAGCCGCCCCAGGGTGCACGCGGCGAGTGGCACTCGGCGCCCCCTAGGATCATGCGCCCGTGTGCAATGCACACCCTGCACAATAGGTTACGCCGGCCCTGATAATGTTGATAGAGAAAAGGTCCTGCAATACTTAGTGATGATAAGTGATGGTAAGGCGGAGCAATTAGAGGAAGAAGAAATACGGAGGGCGCCGCGCGGAGGGCGGGGGAAGCATCAAGTTCCGAGCCACGTGTCAGCCAGGTGTCATGTTTATTCGCCCGAGTAGTACGTTATCAGACAGTCAGTAAATAAGTCATGTCAGTCTGTAATTCTGTAATTCTTTATTGTACACACAAACATATTAGAATACAAATCATAAAAGAAAACATGTACAAAGGCGAGCTTAACCCTAATAAGAGTTTTCTTCCAGCAAACCTTCTGAGGTTAGAGAGAGGCCATGGAAAGTGTGGGGATAGTCAGTCAGGATAGAGCCTATTTTATGTTTCTTAGGATGTCACAACACCTACTTCTAAGACTAGTTTCACCACGCCGTTTGACCTCTGTACTCTAAGAACACTTGTAGAATCATTTTAATTGTTTACCTTATGTGTAAATACTTCTAAGCAAGAGTTTAGGTCAAGGACTTATGTATTAATAGATCATACATAAAAACCGGGTTTAGTACTTACAACTAATTGATCTTAAGTCTACCTTTACAATCTACTTTGCAGAATTGTACCTAATGAATCATAAAATAAAATACTAGCTAAGTAACTAATTACACTAATGCCTAGGTACTTGAATTTAATTGTCAAAGTTCCTAAAGCGTCGATGACACAGGGCTAGTTTACAAGCTACAAGTCAGCCAGTTCGCTAGTAGCTTGTAAACTCGTTTGTCATCGGCTTTTTTACAATCAGCTAGTTGACAATCCTTCCGGACTGCTAAACTAACTCACCCGCTAGTAGATTTTATACGTGTTTTAAAATTAACTTAAAAACACGTATAAAATCTAAATTAAATATGAAACCTTTCACTTTTTTGTCGACGAAATCAAAAAACATGGACGAAACGAATAGTGTGAAGAAATTACTATAATACGGCGTACTTTTTGAGTATTTGTCCGAAACATTTTGTATGGAATTCGGATTTCAGGATTCCCCTTAAGGGGGAGCAGTCCTGTCAAAAAGGTATATAGGGTTATCACAAGCCGCGCGCGGAATATTTCGCGCGGACTCAGCTGCCGTGAACTCTGAATGACCCCGCCAGGAATTACAGTACTAAAAAAACCAGTAGAATAATTTTATTTTACTTTAGAAATGCATATTTTATGATCAAACTTTGTTTATAGTAGTGATAAATTAGAATTTTGTTTAAATATATAGGCTGGTTTTTTGAGAGGGGCGATGATGGCCAAGTCTGAAACCTTTTTTACCTTTCTTAGTGTTAAATTCAATTATTTTTTTAAAATTTTAATTTACTTATTCTAAAAAATTGTGTAAAAATTTATCGACATAAGTAAAATGTGCAATCACCTCACATAAATCCATAAAACAAAAAATAAATGCACATTTGAAACTGACCACCATCTTGAATTTAAAATATAACATACAATTCTTAATCATCATCCCTTTATCAGTCAAAAACGACTCCGATGAGCAAAAAAAAAAATGGTCCATCATGTTGGATTTCAAATCCGACACAAAATATTCAACTCCATATTAGTCAAAAACGATACCCCTAAAATAAATTACAAACAAAAACAATTTGTCATCTTGGATTTCAAATCTGAAACAAAATTATTAATCTTCACCCCCTAATTAGTCAAAATCGACATTCATGATAATAATTTGAAAAAAATAAATTATCCGCCTTCTTGAATTTGAAATTTGACATCAACGAGACCTTCGGCTTTCGCTTTGCGCTCGTTCGGTCAGCTAATAATACTTCTATAAACTACTATAGGTATATGCAGCTTTATATAAAGCTAAAGCTAATTAAAAATTATGTAGGTACTATAAGTACATAATTCTACAAAAAATATTTCTTGTAGGTATCTTGTACCCGATACAAGCATATTCTCTCTACATCTATGTGTGGTGTTTTAAAATAATCTGCAGGTGGTAGATTCATTACTGTGGTGGCGTCCATGTCAGTTTTCTGAGGCTGCCCCATTGACTTGTAACGATCTTCAGTATCTAGTCATACTGATTTTCATAAACTATGGCACTATGACAGAGAATGACAGACTTCACAAATTAAATAATGTCGTGCATAATTTAATTTGTGATATCTGTCATCGCGGGAAAACTGATACAGGTCCAGCCTCCGTAAGCGCCAGCGCGCTACTGAGCGAGCCTGCCAAGCCGCCGCGCTCGCGAATTTGTAGTTATTTAAACTTAGTAAAAAAGAAAATCGTTTTATCAAGTCAAACTCTACGAAAATGTCTGGAAATATTTAGTGTCTATAGTTACGTGCAAAAATTAAAAAAGTAAAATATCATTAGGCTAGTCATAGTTTTGAAAAAACACTACAAAGAGGGGTAACTTTGGGATTTTTTTCTATAGAGTGAAGTACTTATGATCTTGTAACTGGCTACGAATTTGGCTAGACTATATCCTCAACTTATGCATATATTTTTTTTAGAATTTATAACACTATTTTCGATTTCTCAGATGGTTTTAAAAAACTCAAAATTGCGGCCTAAGTGTGACTGCGCCGCCTTAACTCGCCCTGTGTCATCGATGCTTAAGCAATTACATAGTGCGGTTTCAGAAAGCATTATTGTCGCGCGTTTTCAGGCGGATTGCTTCAAAAGCCGAACGCGCGTATACGCGCGTTTATACCGGTGTTTACGCTCGGTTTTTTCTAGCGAGTGTCAGTAGCACGAGCTTCAAAAAACCGTAGGTATTTTCAACTGACTTCAAAAATGAGGAGGTTATCAATTCGGTTGAATGTTTTTTTTTCTTTGTTTGTTACCTCAGAACTTTTTTCGTTAAAAACCGAATTGAATAATTATTATTTTGTTTGAGAGGATATACTTTTAGATTGGTCCCATATAAATTTAATCAAAATCGGTTCAGTAGTTTAGTTTTTAATCAAAATAACTGAAAAAAATATTTCGCCAAAGTAAACAAAATTGCGTATTTTGCTTCCCTGTGACTTTCCAGTGGTGTGTACGGTCACTAGAACAGTTCGATTGAAGTCGGTTGTGCTATGTTTTTGTAAAACCTTGATTATTTAAATGTTTAAATTAAACCCATATAATAATAAAAAAAAAATAAAAAAAATATATAATAGAATAAAAAAGTTTAGTATTAGTTATGTGTGCAGTAATTTCTGGTTGCTAATGTTGTGTTCCTTGTTGCAGGTCGTCTGGCGGTCATTCTGTTCAGCATCTGCACAGTAGTTCTTGGTGTCATACTGTCCTTCGTACCTTGGCTCGATTACATCATATTCAGGGTAAGTTGAAAATAATATTTGGTCAATATTTTCAGTAGTTTTGGAGGTATTGAGAAGCAGATATTTTATAGATAGACAGAAACTTAATTAACTTTGATGTTTTTTTTAAATTAAAACCTTGCTTTGTTTTGTTTGCCGATTTGTCATTTAAGGCGGCGCAGTCACACTTAGGCCGCAATTTTGAGTTTTTTAAAACCATCTGAGAAATCGAAAATAGTGTTATAAATTCTAAAAAAAATATATGCATAAGTTGAGGATATAGTCGAGCCAAATTCGTAGCCAGTTACAAGATCATAAGTACTTCACTCTCTAGAAAAAAATCCTAAAGTTACCCCTCTTTGTAGTGTTTTTTCAAAACTATGACTAGCCTAATGATATTTTACAACTAATTTTTGCACGTAACTATAGGCAATAAATATTTCTAAGCATTTCCATAGAATTTGACTTGATAAAACGATTTTCTTTTTTACTAAGTTTTAATAAACAAATTTGCGAGCGCGGCGGCTTGGCAGGCTCGCTCAGTCACGCGCTGGCGCTTACGGAGGCCGGACCTGTGTCAGTTTTCCCGCGATGACAGATATCACAAATTAAATTATGCACGACATTATTTAGTTTGTGACGTCTGTCATTCTCTGTCATAGTGCCATAGTTTATGAAAATCAGTATGACTAGATACTGAAGATCGTTACAGGTCAATGGGGCAGCCTCAGAAAATTGACATGGACGCCACCACAGTAATGAATCTACCACCTGCAGATTATTTTAAAAAACCACACACAGATGTAGAGAGAGTATGCTTGTATCGGGTACAAGATACCTACAAGAAATATTTTTTGTAGAATTATGTACTTATAGTACCTACATAATTTTTAATTAGCTTTAGCTTTAGCTTTATATAAAGCTGCATATACCTATAGTAGTTTATAGTAGTATTATTAGCTGACCGAACGAGCGCGAAGCGAAAGCCGAAGGTTGGCCAAATATGCTTGTGTATGTCTGTCCGGGCGGCCACCGGCCACTGTCCGGGCGGCGTCTGTCGGCGGCTGTTCTCCTGTTCAGGTCGCATTTCTCAACAGATTCTCGTGAAATTTTGTAAGCAGGTTCGGTAACTGAATATAATGTATGATGTAAAATTGTCCTAATGTCAGAAATCACTGAATTTACAAATTCCTAAAATCAGTAAAAATAATTTGTGTCATCAGCTTAACAGCTCCCCACCCGAGCGTAGCGAGACAAGTAGCTGGCAGTTATGGGCGTATTTTTCAAGTTAGAGATATAGATTTTGATGTCAAAATTCAAATTCAAGAAGGGGGATAATTTATTTTTTCAAATTATTATCATGAATGTCGATTTTGACTAATTAGGGGTTGAGGATTAATAATTTTGTTTCAGATTTGAAATCCAAGATGACAAATTGTTTTTGTTTGTAATTTAGTTAAGGGGTATCGTTTTTGACTAATGTGGAGTTGAATATTTTGTGTCGGATTTGAAATCCAACATGATAGACCATTTTTTTTTTTTTTTTTGCTTATCGGAGTCGTTTTTGACTGATAAAGGGATGATGATTAAGAATTGTGTGTTATATTTTAAATTCAAGATGGTGGTCAGTTTCAAATGTGCATTTATTTTTTGTTTTATGGATTTAGGTGAGGTGATTGCACATTTTACTTATTTCGATAAATTTTAACACAATTTTTTAGAATAAAGAAATTAAAAAAAAAAATTGAATTTAAAATTAAGAAAGGTAAAGAAAGTTTCAGACTTGGCCATCATCGCCCCTCTCAAAAAACCAGCCTTCAATTTATATTATATTCAAACAACATTCTAATTTATCACTACTATAAACAATGTTTGATCATAAAATATGCATTTCAAACAAAGTTCTAATTTATCACTACTATAAACAAAGTTTGATCATAAAATGGAAAGTTTGAGGAGATCCTTAAATCTGTTAATGTCCCACAGTGTCTGAAAACCCGCTTATATGACCAGTGTGTTCTGCCCACCATGACATATGGCGCCGAGACATGGACGCTTACGCAGGAGGCTGTGTACCGTTTAAGAGTTGCACAGAGAGCCATGGAACGTGCCATGCTCGGCGTCAAACTTATAGATCGAGTCCCTAACATCGAGATCCGAAAGCGAACTAAGGTTCAGGACATAGGAAAACGGATCATGAAACTCAAATGGAGTTGGGCGGGACACCTGGTCAGACGTGGTGATGACAGGTGGAGCAGGGCTTTAACAGAGTGGTGGCCGAGGACTGGCAAGCGAAGTGTCGGACGTCCGGCCGCGAGATGGGTCGACGACATTGTCAGCGTCGTGGGCCGAACCTGGACCCGCTTAGCACAGGACCGGGCAGCGTGGCGAGAGCAAAGAGAGGCCTATACCCAGCAGTGGGTCAAGTCAGGCTGCGGATGATGATGATGATTATGATCATAAAATATATATTTCTAAAGTTAAATAAAATTATCCTACTGGTTTTTTTTTTGTACTGTAATGCCTGGCGGGGTCATTCAGAGTTCACGGCAGCTGAGTCCGCGCGAAATATTCCGCGCGCGGCTTGTGACAACCCTATATGCCTTTTTGACAGGACTGCGCCGCCTTAATTCTATTTCCAATTCAATTTAATCATTTAATAGCCAAAATGTTACATTTGCTTAATTCTGGTAAGTCAAAAATTTAGTAGGTACAGCTTGTAAAACATAAGTGTATAAAATATTTTCTACTAGTATTTTCTATTACATAATTTGATTCTTATTAGAAACACTATGAGAGCTTATTTAGTTTTCATAAAAATTGGCTCCGAGTGTTCTTTGAGAGATTCCAAAATTTCCCGTCCTTTACGATTTGGTCAAGCACCGTGGAAAACATTTGCTTAAATCCGTTATCATACACCGTTACAAATTATCTGCAGGTAGCTCAACTGATCCTATGTTACTTTCCAGGAGTTGAAGCTGTGGAACGGCTCGATAAGCTACAGTTACTGGCAGAAGCCAGGCGTGGTGCGCTACACCAAGGTGTACATCTTCAACGTCACCAACCCTCAGGAGTTCCTTCAGCTCGGCGAGAAGCCGCGGCTGGTGGAGGTCGGCCCCTTCGTATATAGGTTTGTACTCCTTTTATACAACACTAGTTGACACCAAGATCTTCGTGATAATCATCATTAGCCTACCACAGTCCTCGACATAGGCCTCTCCCAATGATAGCCATCGCGCCCTGTCTTCGGCTTGCTGCATCCATCTACTGCCTGCAACCTTTCGCAGATCGTCACCCCCTTATCCTAGACTACGTTTGCTGATTCGCGGTCTCCACTCAAGAACTCGTTTACTCCAGCGGTTATCGGTTCCTTGGCAGATATGGCCAGCTCACTGCCACTTCAGCTTGCTAATTCTCTGAGCTATGTCGGTAACCTCGGTCCTCTGCCGGATGTCTATCATTGCGGATCTTATCCTTCAAAGAGACGCCGAGTATAGCCCGTTCCATAACACGCTTTGACTTTGAATTTCGTGAGCGCTGCGACAACCACACATCGATGCGATAAAAGGTGGTCAAGCAGTGGTTACGTGTGAATAGTGTCGCTGTAGCTTCTTGCAGTTGCTTGAACCACAGAACATAGAGACGTGAAATTTCGAGGGTACCTATGACATAATTGTGTAAGCGCGTACAAGAAAGGATTTACAATGCTGTAGAGAAAAGATGTTGCTTCACGTTTTCAAGTTACTTTTGATTTGGTGGGAAAATCGTTACAAATCTGTCAACCCGCTTACGGTCACCCATCCAAATAGTGACATGATAGGACAAGAAGTGTCACAATCATAAAAATGTACAGATTTGGCGAAAAAAACTACAAAGAGTAGGCGTGGTTACGCATGAGGTTGTTAGTTACGAAATATGAGAAACCCATTTCTAAGTATTTCGAAAACTAATGTGTTTGGTCAGTAATGTGGTATGGTGACTCGTTCCGTGATTTCCACCTAATTCTTACGTACGACTGGGCGAGTAAATGTATCGTAAGTATTTATAATGTTTTCGTAGAGTGATTCGCCCGAACCTACATAGTTAAATACATACAATAAATAAAATAGGTACATTATAATTAAATATTCATTTAAAAAAAATGCTTATTCTATGTTATGTTTCACTCTTAGCGAAATAAGTTTATGCTGGGTTAAAAATAATGAAAAACAAAAATTTGTATCACGTTTTGCATTGACAGACTGACTAACAGATAATGCACAGGCAGACTTAGTGTGCTTTTCCACCAGAGATGTGCTATGCTACGTTTCTATGGATGCGTTTGATATCCACCAATCATATTCATTGGTGCACATAGCTTAGCACTGGTGGAAACGGATTCAACTAAGATATGTTTTTTATATGAAAAGATGCGTGCTATGGATGCGTGCTATGGTCCGTCGCGAGTGGTGTAGCTATGTGCAGAGCAGAGTACCTGCAATATGCCCGCGTTTGTCGCTGAAAGTAGATATGCCATCGTGGATGCAATAAGTTATTTTATATCTCGCAATGTGCGAAGAAGAACTCATGGAGGAAAATTAATTGTTGTTCACCTTTTCCCTACTATCGATACATCGCATATATATCTCGCGCAGCTACTTTGCGGCGGCGCATCTTCCTCGCACACTACATAGCTAAGTATTGGTGGAAACGGTCACAGATTTTCGTAGCGTAGATTTCACATCTTCGCAGCATAGCTGCATAGCACATCTCTGGTGGAAAAGCACTCTTAAAAGGGGAAGTAGATAAATGCGCATGCCCAACTCAAACGAAGTTGTAGGTGCTAGCTAGCACAATAGCTAGGTAATGAATGAATGAATGAATCTTTATTTGCGTAATACAGGTACATTGTGGTCTTACTTTAAATTAGAATCACTGCATCAACTTTTGTCGTGCAAATACTTAAAATTAGTGCTAAATAATTGTTAATAATTCTTACATAAATTGCTAATAAAAATAATTCATTAATAATTAATAGTATTATTACATTAAAATTCGTCAAAAACATTAAAATTCGTTAAGAGTAAACAAATTGATTGGTAGCTAGTACAATAAAAGAGTACTTATTGAACAAGCAATCTTTGTGTTCACTTCATGGTGGCAGAGTTAAATCGCGGTAAGGGGTAAAATAAATTAGGACATCTTGTTGGTTTTTTTAACATCTTACCGATGACCTTGACCTTATTGACAAGTTATGTCACCATTTTGCAATTTGACTGTCTATCACCAATATAGCAAGTGACTACGTAAGCAAGACACCATCTCGCTTCAAGCTGGTTTCAGACTACGCTATAAAATAATAGCATATACCTAGTATATAAACGTATAGTAATAAACGGGACTCAGCTTTCGCATAAACAAAAACTTACCATACGCACCAGTCTAAAAGTGTAATAATTAAGCTGAAGATTAATAATAATAATGATGTTAAAAACGATAAAGATAATGATAATTCTATTAACGAATATGATGATGATGGTAATGGTATTTTCTTTTTCAGAGAAGACATGGAGAAGGTGAACATCAAGTTTCACGAGAACGACACGGTCACCTACCAACACAACAAGATCCTCCGCTTCGTCCCAGAAATGTCCGTCGACAAGAATCTGAAGCTCGTCGTCCCAAACATACCTTTACTGGTGAGAATTGAAACATTTTAAATACATTAAAACGTTTTTATAAAACACAATGACTTGTTAGAAAAAAGAGGGGTAATCCTCAAATCCGTGTTCCATACAAAAATGTTTCGTACAAATACTCAAAAAGTACGCCGTATTATAGTAATTTCTACACACTATTCGTTTCCTCTATGTTTTTTGATTTCGTGAACAAAAAAAGTGAAAGGTTTCATACTTTAATTTAGATTTTATACGTGTTTTTAAGTTAGTAGGGTTAATTTTAAAACACGTATAAAATCTAAATTAATGTGTGAAACCTTTCACTTTTTTTGTTCACGAAATCAAAAAACATAGAGGAAACGAATAGTGTGTAGAAATTACTATAATACGGGGTACTTTTTGAGTATTTGTCCGAAACATTTTTGTATGGAATTCTGATTTGAGGATGCCCCTTAAAATGCACCCCTCCACTCACGCGATCGCTCAGCCGAGCACTTGGCGCTATGTTACGTATCCGAGTACAGTGCTCTCGGTCGAGTACTCGGTACGTGTTATCTAGGCATAAGTAAGGGTATTTTTACGGTGATTTTTATGACAGCTTTTTGTGTAAATTATTTCTATTGTAACTAATTTCTTACAGACAACCTAGTAGCTAAAGCTGTATAGCTTACAAGACCTGAAATGTAACCTACCTACCTACCTACCCAATGTTGCAATTAAGCACTGAAAAGTAAAATAACACAAGTTTTAATGTGCTAAAACTTTTAAGGCCAGTTGCAAACAAGCTACCGAACACAGCGACTGGGAGCCGGAAAATAGTAGATTATGCACTAAGGGGATAAAGCAGTGTCTTAGCTAACGAGGGACTCAGTTAACTCCTGAGCGAAGCGAGGGAGTTATGTAGAGTCCTGAGTGACGCGAGGGGTTCAAGCTACCCAAGACGAAGACAGACTTTATCCCAGAGGAGCATACTCTACTTTTCACACCTTCTGCGAGGCAAAAAAAAGCTAGGGCTCCAGCAGCGAACACCGTCTTTTGTTTCATAATCTTTGAAGTCGCGCCTTTTTTCTTTTCTTTTATGAGTGGCCAGTTCGATTTTAGAACCAACCTTTTTTCAATGCCATATGGGCGTTCTTTTACTTTAGAGTTTTCCACGAGTTTCCACACGAATTTGACGTTCCAAATTCAAATCACATTACTACCCTTGGGAGTTTCATACAACATTACCTCCCTTGGTAGGTAATGCTTTGCTTTACCTTAATGATAGCATGATATCGCCGTCTCCGGAGAATAAAATGGTAATTGCAAAAACATAACTATTCAGAAAAATAAAAAACCGAATTTCGTTAATATCTTGCGAACCACTGGACATTATAAAGATATGGGATACCTCAAATGAAAGTTGATTTTTTTGTATTCTTGTTGTCTTATTGGATAATTAATAACCTAAATCGTATAAGAGATATTAAGAAAATAAGATATTAGTAAAATAAAATCAGTGCTAAGAATTTGTATCGTCGATTACCATTTTGTTCCCGGTTTTTCTAAGCGAGGATTAATATTGCATTATTGTCTTACAATTTTATTCTATGCCTATTGACGGTTTAGTTAACGAAATTAATATTAACTTATCATTTTATTCTGGGAAATAGTAAATATATTTTGTATGGTAATGAAACATTGGATTTTTATTCTTGTTTTTTTAATGAAACTAATTTATGGTAATCAATTGCGCATAATTTTATTTATTCAAATTAAAGTAATATCAAAATAATTATTTTTGTTTGTATGTACCCCAAAAGGGAGAAAAATACAAAGTAATAAAAATTTTGAACAAAAGTCGACAAAAAACGACTGTATTTTTCCATTAAACAGCCAAAATGCTACGAAAACTTAAAAAAATCAAGGAATTCAGATAAATCCTGAATGTAACATTCCAACTTAAATAGAATCAGGCTAAAATAAACGGGTATAGACAAAATCCAGGGGTCTAAAGTAGCTAGATGGTAAAAAAAACAAAATTAAAAGGATCAGGCCTTTTCAGCACCAAATATAAATCCCAGAACCTAGGTTTTCATATTTCTAGATAGGTCTTGAATGTATCTGTCGACCTACAGATAAATCTGAAAGGTAGAAACAGGTACAAACAAAATCCAGGGGGCCAAAGTAGGTATTTGGCCAAAAAAATAATATGATAGGCACCAGGCCATTTTGGGATACAAAATATACTAGGTTGTCACGTTTTGAGACAGATATTAAATGTATCTGACGAATCTGAAGGGAACAAATGGGTAAAAACATAGTCAAGGGGATCAAAGTAGGTATTTGCTCAAAAAAATATATGAAAGGCATCACGCCATTTCAGCATACAGAATGTACTAAAATACCTTGATTTTCACGTTTTTAGACAGATTTCAAACTTATCTGAATAATTACAGACAAATTTGAAGGGAACAAACAGGTAAAAATAACATCCAGAGGTCAAATTAAGTTTTCGGTTAAAAAATCAATATGAAAAGCATGTGGCCATTTCAGCATATAAATTGTACCTACGAACCTAGTGTTTCATGTTTATAGATAGATCTTGAATGTATCTGACCAAATACAGATTACTCTGTAGGGTAGGAACGGTTACAAACAACATTTTCGGTCCAAAGTAGCTTGATGATCAAAAAAATTAATATGGAAGGATCAGGCCATTTCAGCATCTGAAATGTACTTCAGAACCTAAGTTTTCACATGTCTAGATAGGTTTTAAACGCATCCTTCTTACAAACACATTTGGAAGGTAAAAACGCGTTAAAACAAGGTTTTTAGATTCACAAAGGTGCTTTTGAGTACACTGATTTAAGTAAGCTAATCATACTATCGGTGCCGAGAAGCACTCGCAATATTAGATGATGCTATCACTGTCGAAAGTGTTGCAACGTTGTATAAATTCAACAAAATTATCAACAAACTAACACATATTTTTTACGCGAATAAAATGGTAATATTCATAACCATTTTCGTAATTCTTGACAAATTTTGGTAACATTGGTTTGCAATTATGTTTTGAGAATATAAAAACTACGAATATTATTGTATTTTTTTATAACTTCTTAAATAACGCAAGAACAGTTATGAAAAAAATTGTATAGATGTATTAGGATCCATAGAACTCAAATATGGCATAACATGAAAACTATGGCAATGGCGATTACCATTATGTTCTCCGGGGACGGCGATATGTAATTGGATATTGTCGAGTAGTTAGTGTGAAAAATAAGTTTCCATCCATTTAGTTGCTGGCCACAACCCGCCACCACTGCTGGCTGGGTCGGTGTAGCGTTTGCGGCAACCGTAAATGCATTTTTTTAATCATTGATAATATTGAATTGTTTGTTCTTAGACAGTAACCTCGTTTTCCCCGAACATGGCAAGCTGGCTGTTCAACATCCTGGCGTCTGGTCTATCGGTGACGTACCGCGACCGAGCGAAGCCGTTTGTTGACGTCACTGCTGAAGAACTCGTATTCGGGTAAGGTCATTAGATAGATTATCTTATAGTTAGGATTATCTTTATTGCGGAAAGAGAAAACAAAAAAAGACAGTCGGGAGGTAACCTGTAAGGCATTGTCCTAATACAACGCGAACACGCGACTATCGCAAGTTCGCGCGAACGTCAAATTGGTGTCCCAATTGGCATTCGCGCGATGCGCTCGCGCGACGCGATGCAAATTGGGACGTCTGTTTGACGTTAGTATGTTTGATCGCGGATTCGCGCGACCGGCGTTCGAACGAACTTGCGATGGTCGCGTGATCGCGTTCTATTAAGACAACGCCTAAGAATAACTTGACGAATGATCGACTGGTAAGTGTGTTAAGCGTCGATGACACACGGCTAGCTTACACGCTACACGCCGGCGAGATTAAAAGCTTGCGAGTAGCTTTCAAGAAGGATTGTCATCAAGCAGATTGTAAAAAGCTGATGACAGTGGGCGAGTTTACGCTACAAGCGAACTCGCTTACTTGCTCATCACTTGTTAAAAAATGGTAGCCTTATCGTAGTGATCTCTTCAACCTTTAGGAACCAAACCTACTTAATATTTTGTCCTTTTTTTTCAGTTACAATGACCCCTTAGTCTCGCTTGCACACATTTTCTACCCAAAAGGAAAACGACCTAATAGTCGAATGGGCTTACTTTTAGCGGTAAGTACGAATTTGTTAAGTATAAGACAACAGAAAAACCTGCAAGCAAAACTGATCGCGGGTTCGAATCTCGATATCAGTCTTGCGCAAATATTTAGATATTTTTTCAAAAATATCTGGATTGGCTAACAGAAAATTCAAGGTGCCCAAGCACTATTTTACTCAGATTAAAAGTGCATCACAGATAAAAAAAAACTATTAAAATGAGTTTTTAATCGTAAAATCTGTATTCTGTTACGCATAATTCAACGGTGCTTAAATACGTTAAATGGCATAATGTGACATCCACCAATCCGCATTGGGCATTGATTATCATGATCGGAGAAAAAAAATCTCGTTGTAGTTACTAAAATTATGGTTTAATTTGTGACAGCGAGAATAATTTAGTAACGATTACAAAAATAAAAAATCCTGCTAACGAAATTTAGTAACGATTACACTATAATAGTTCTAGCTAAGAAAAGTTACTTATTGGTACAAGAAAATATACTTAAGACTATTTAGTCTTGCTATCCAATTTTTTTTCTCCGTGTAATGATGATAAAATTTATAATAATGATGTTTTTAATGATATAGATGAAGATAATGACGATTATGTAAATATATTTAGTAATAAATCCGCTTAATTTCTAAACAAAGGTTTTAATTAACTTACCTTTAGTTCAACTAAACCAAAGAGTCAAAGAACAGAAAACCAAAGTTTAAAGATACGACACGTGTTTCGCCTCTCGAACGAGAGTCTCTCGTTTCAAACTTCGGCGAGTCCACACCTCCTGATGATGCCTCGTGTAGAGGCGAAACACGTGTCGTATCTTTAAACTTTGGTTTTCTGTTCTTTGACTCTTTGGTTTAATGACGATGATATTTTTACAGAGAAATGGCACATTAGATGAAGTGTCCACAATCTACACAGGACAGACTAAAATGGATCGATTCGGGTATATCGACCGAGTGAATGGGTTAGATCGCCTACCGCATTGGAAAGACAGGCCTTGTAACAATATACGGTGAGTGTAAACATTACTGTGATCCAGTCTAAAATATACGATAGTCTGGCTTTTAGATTGATTACTAAAACCCGGGTACCTTTTTTTTTTTTTTTTTTACGTGGGGAAATCTTCATGGATGCCCACCGCCCTTGGGGGAGGGTGGAGGGGTATGTCGGACTTTAACCGACTAAAACCCCATGGTGGCCGACCTCTGCGCATTAGAGGGACCCCGGGATATCCAAAGAACACGTACCGGTGTCCCTCACGCACGTTGCTGTGAGGCCCATCCCAGGGAACAGTTATCCAATTTTTATCATATCTTTTTTTGACAAAAAATCGACTTAACTTTTTCAAGTTTTTTGCCATGCGGGTTAGTTGAAGGTTATAAGTTTATAGGTATATTATGGCAATAAGTTTTTTTGGTAACATAGAACCTGAATGATATAGATCAGTTTTTTCCACCGGGGAAAATGACCCTTCTGAGGCTCTGTGGGGCAGAGCCTCAGAAGGGTCATTTTCCCCTCTCGCTCAGTTACCAAGTCCGACATCGTGCATATCTACGATAAGGATTTCTGTCAGATCCTGCCTCTGAATAGTACCTACCCATATGTAACCTACCCCTTCTGCATTTCCCATTTAAGTTTTTCTTGGTAATTAAAAACCTGAATGATAGATCAGTCTCTTTTCCCCCCACAGAGCCTCAGAAGGGTCGTTCTTCCCCCCTCGCTCAGTCACCAAGTCCGACATCGTGCATATCTACGACAAGGACCTCTGTCGGATCCTGCCTCTGAAATATCGGAAGGATGTATACAAAGATGGTATGTTTTTCAACATAACATAATCAGAAAAAAAATGAAAAAGTACTTCTAGTAAGTATTAATATTTTTTTGCTTTATAATGGTGCCTTCACACGGCCTGTGCTAACACGCGCCGCGCCGCGCCAAGGTCTGTACGTGCGAGCGCGCGCTTTGGACGAGTCCGGATCACCCCTTCTCACAACTCTTGCTTCACACGGTCTGTAGCGCGAACCGGCCCGGCGCAGCCCGTGCTAACACGGGTCTTGTGAAGCCACTATAATAAAGGACTACTAGTTTAGTTAAGACTATGGTTTACTCAATATTTTACTAACATAAAGTCTTATGTTTTATTCCAGGCATCCAAACCGGGCTGTACACGCCCCCATCAGAAACCTTCGAGTGCGCAGAGCTGAACGCAGACAACAGATGCTATTGCCAGGGGGAAGCTTGCCCCCCGAGGGGGTTGCAGAACATTAGCCCCTGTCAATACAGTACGTAATTTATTTATTTTTTATCTTAGTATAATAACAAATAATAAACCTTCACACTCTCACACCCCTGCACTAGGATTCCCTGTTTCGCAGGTGGCATGGACACATACAACACATCACAACATCCAAGACCCGAGAACAAACATTTGTGTTCGTCACAAATATTTGCCCCGGCCGGGGATCGAACCCTGAACACCAAGCTTCGTAGGCAGGGTCACTACCAACTAAGCCACAATGTCGTCTGTAAATGTAAATAGTATCTGAATTAAATAAATCAATAATCTAATATATATAGTTGTATCCTCACAGACGCCCCGGTGTATCTATCATACCCTCACTTCTACCAAGCGGACCCGACGCTGCTGACTCGCTTCGATGGACTGAAACCGCAGAAGAAACGACACGAGACATACTTCATGATACAGCCTGTGAGAGTTTTTAGTCTTAACAGTAAAAATGGATCAGTTATAAACATAAATAGACTATAGTTTGACGGCGTCAGCCGAAAGTAGGTATCCGAGACCTGAGGCCTAATTCACTAAGCTGTCATCGACTCTCATTATCGAATGGTACGTCAATTTTGTCACAAAATGGTTTGCTAGATTTTCGAATCAAAATGGTAGACCAAATGGTATTTTCGCTTATATCAACGGGTCTGTCACAAATTCTAGGAGTCACTGTTCGTTAAATAGCAGTCTCTATAGCATAGAAATGGGCATGATCTATAGTTAGCCACAGGGTTAAGAATTTAATAATTTCTTCATTCAGAACGAAAGTTAACATCTATTCTTTTTTTCAGAAAATAGGTGTTCCTCTGGAAGGGTTCGTCCGCGTGCAGCTGAACCTGAAAGTGACCAGAGCTCCCGGCATCAGAGTCAACGACATCCACCAGTTTCCTGACATCATCTTTCCAGTCATGTGGCTTGAAGAGGTAAATTCAAATGAGAGTAGAAAATACGGAAATACCTAAGGTTATTTTAAGCAATAAAAAACTTGTGAGCCTTACACGAGACTACTTAAAACATAAACATAACATAAACATTCACACACTCATACCCCTGCACTAGGATTCCCTGTGTCGCAGGTGGCATGGACACATACAACACATCACAACATCCAAGACCCGAGAACAAACATTTGTGTTCGTCACAAATATTTGCCCCGGCCGGGGATCGAACCCGGAACACCAAGCTTACGAGAACAGTAGTCGCATATGATGTGTACCATCTAGCATCTCATTTTAATTCGGAAGGATTCTATTTAGGTAGGTACCTACTTCATTTTTTTAAAGTATTTAAGGCTTGCACTGGCCTCCCGTTTTAGGGTGCATTGAGTATCTATTTCCCATGTAGGTACAAGCTCTGCTTAGTTTAGGGTTAGATGGCGTTGTGATAAATGCCCAAACATTTATATCATCATCTCCCTGCCCTTATTCCTCACTTAGGTGGGGTCGGCACAACATGTTTTCTTCTTCATATCCTCTTTCACACAGTCCATCCATCTTTTCTATGGTCTTCCTCTTCTCGTAAATCCATCTATTTTCAATCTAACACTCTCTTAGTGACATGACATTCCCAAACATTTATATAAAATTCTGTTTTCGTTTTCCAGGGAATCCATGAAGTGAGCACTCCGATCTGGCGGTGGATATTCCTGGCGACCACAGTGGGACCCGTGGCGGCTCCGCTGATAACCTATGGCATGATCCTATTCGGCCTAGCATTGATAGCTTTCATCTTCGTACGCGCTTACAGATCACTTCTCCTCGGTAACAACCCAGGTCTTCTTGAGAACCAAGTTATCCGACGCAGCAATATCACAAAAGGCAAAACCTTGCATCGAAGAACGCAAGAACTTATCTCAATATCAGATTTTAACAGAAGCTTACGTAGCCTGGAGGAAGTCAGGGATATTTTGAGAACTGAATTCGTAAAAAGTACGTTTATGGACGTCGAAAGGGAATCTTTAATAGGGTCGGATAATGTGTTCATTATGTCGGAACACAGGAAAAGGTTTAGTTTAGATAGTTAGTTGAATGGATTTTAAGTATGTGGCCAATTGCATGAAATCCATTCGGGAAATGCCTTGGTTTCTTAATACAGAAAATGAATATTGTATCAGTATTAAGTACTTGTATCATATTTTGATAGTGGATGGAAATCTGGTGGAGATGTTATACACTCACCCTTACAATTATGTATGTTGGTTAGTATGTGTATAAAGAAAAAAGTATGTTTTCACGTTTGTTGGGCTGGGAGAATTAGGTAGAGTAGAAATTCAGTCTAAAAATGCACGTCTGGACACTCGTGCTCAGTCTAATTAAATGCATCCATATAATTAAATGGATGGCAAAAAAATTTGGGGCGTGCATTTTTATGGTGGCTTCACACGGCCTGTGCACACGCGCCGCGCCGCGCAAAGGTCATCTGTACGGGTGGCGGACGAGTCCGTATCACCCCTTCTCACGGCTTGTGTTAACCGACAATAAGTACCAACACGGGCAGACTCAGGCCGCTCGCTTATAACGGCCTGTGGCGCGGCCCGGGCCGTGTGAAGCTACCGTTAGACACAAAGATTTTCATAATAAATTTTTAATCGAAGTCTTGTCAAAGAAGCTCAATATTTCTGTAGATACCTATTTTGTAGTCTTTTTTTCTATTTACCTACCTTATGTAAGTACTTTATTGTCTGTCACTGACATGTAGGGAGAGAAATACCTATCACTATTTAATTATAATAATGCCAACTTGCACCAAACTTTCAAAGCTCCTAAGCAATTACTTTACTCGCTTGGCAGTTCTTAAGGGTCAAAGTCTGGACTGTTAAGAACTACCAAGCGAGTAAAGTAATTGCTTAGAAACATTGATAGTTTGGTGTAAGTCGGCATAAGACTTCTTATTCAGCTAAATTCCCAACTTTACGACTGGTCTTAGTTTTTGTACTAATTTATAGGAATTGTTAGCAAAACCTAAAATGGATATATTTTGCTTTAATTTACCAGTAAAAAACTGTTTGCGTTGTATTGTGAAAGCACATACAAGTAAGTAGGTAATTATTGTGAAATTCTCAGGAAATAAATATAATTTTCACGCCTTATTGGACTGATTTTTCATACGACCATAAGATATATTAGTTTTTCACATGTTGAAGCAATTACCTATTTTGATAATTAAATCTCCTATCGTTACTCCGAAAATGATGGCGTACAGAACTATGTTTAATAGGGCGCGCTTTTATACAAATGAGGCGTACTTTTCCAGCTATGTACCTATGTCCTAGATTTTTTTTCGGGTAATTTCAGTTGCCGTAGAAACAATTTTGATATTTTTAAAGTGTGATGATTTTAGAAATTATTTGCTCAATTTTCATAATATTTAGACTGAAATATGACTAAATAAATACTATTGGCGGTCCCAATAATGCTGACTTGCACCAAACTTTCAAAGTTCCTAAGCAACAACTTAACTCGCTTGATAGTTCTTAACGGTCAGAATCTGTACTGTTAAGAACTACCAAGCGAGTAAAGTAATTGCTCAGGGACTTTGACAGTTTGGTGCAAGTAGGCATAAGTCACATACAGATGTATCACTAATGCTGACTTGCACCAAACTTTACTCGCTTGGCAGATCTTACCGGTCAGAATCTGGACTGTTAAGAACTAACAAGCGAGTAAAGTAATTGCTTAGGAACTTTAAAAGTTTGGTGCAATAGGCATAAGTTACACTAAGTGTGACTCGTAAGGAATGATAAATGACCAGTAGGTAACTCGTGCAAAGCGAATGTAGGGTAGGTTCTAGACACAGTTCAAGAAACATAATTTAGTTACATTTAAAACGCGCCAAAAAAAAGGGAGCCACATTGGCTAACTTCTAGTACATTTTGGTCCGATGCTTATTTTCGAAAAAGAGAAGTGACAGGGCTAGATAAATTATTATATATTAAAACTACTAGAAACAGACGCATGTGTGTTGGGACTTCCGAAAAAATAAGGCTTTTACCCTTGGTACGCGATATTACGGACGAACTCGGATCAGTCCGCACAGACGCACCATCGGAAGGTATCGTCCGTGGCAGCACACGTCCGTCGCGGTGCGTCCAACCCGCAATCTCATAATAAAATATATAATATATATAATAAAATATATAATATAATATATAAAATATCAAAATCCGTAGAATCACGCACCGTGTGCAGCAGGTTCATAACGCTTTATAACGCCCGCCCACGCTCTGTATGATCCACTTAAGCCAAATGATGAGTGAGTACTGAGAGGGAAATCAAAATAAAAAGGCGATGAGAAAAGCCACCCACATTCCAATTTAAGTTAATACTATTGCGCCCAAGTGTACTCGGGCGAATGAACATGACACCTGGCTCGAATGACGTTTGTGCAAAGTACAGCGTGGAATTGGATAATGTTGATAGAGAAGAGGTCCTGCAATACTTGGTGATGATAAGTGATGGTAAGGCGGAGCAATTAGAGGAAGAACAAACGCGGAGGGCGCCGATGGGGGGCGGGGGACGCAGCAAGTGCCGAGCGAGAGTGGCAGCCAGGTGGCATGTTCATTCGCCCGAGTAGTTCCTACTTAGGTTCGATGGAAAATATTATTTTGTAAGTTGGTTAAGGACTTGTAAGATTAATTTTAAGAATTGTAAATATTATTTTTAGGGACAAAATATTTTTTAGCTAAATTTGCTCAATAAAATTTGACTATATTCTAAATTTTGTTTTGCTTGAAACCTACCCTGAGAAAAAAATAAATTCTAACAGAACTAATGCCTAGATCACACGTACCGAGACAGTAAAATGTTACTCGGCCGAAACAGTGAAAGCTTATGTCACTCGCTCAGCCGACACTCGGCGCTATGTTTATACATACCGAGTACTCGGCCGAGAGCAGTCTCGTATGAGTACTCGGTACGTGTGATGTAGGCATTAAGCGATCATATGCTTAAGGCTTAACTATGGCAGTCGCTACATTGTAATCTGGAACATAGGCCAAAATGCTCAGGTTAAAACAGCGTCAAGAAGTGTTAATAAAAATAAAAAAAAAATATTATAATATTATTTGGTCTTTTATCTTGAAAATATCAGAGAAACATTTATTATATTCGCTTATTTAATATGAATAAAAAAATCTCAAAACAAAGCTGTTTCGGGATGGTTTTTTCGTATCTCCTCCTGAACGGCATTATATATATAATTTATTTTTATACCATTCGCTAGGGAAAAAAATATATTTAAAAAGCTCGGTAAGCGTTTTTTGATACAGTATTTTTTCTTGCGACTACGAATTATTTAACGTAATTTTGCAATAAAAGTAGGCGTGCACCGCTCTGGACCTCAGTACCCATCTGACTACGGGACGGGGAGGCCGCGTCGCGCTGGCGCGCACCGCCTCGCGAAACGATCTTACGAAACATGACCGAATAAAGTAATATTCACACCATACATGATGGACAGTACGTCCGTTATAGATAGATTTATTTATGTATGCAAATGAGATGGCTATGGGTTTATTGTCGATACGCGCATGAAACAATATAAATTTTATAAGAAGCTCGGATTTGACTGACTGACAGACAATTTACGATAGTTATTTTTTTTTCAAATCGGTTTATAAACAACAAAGATAAGTTTATAAATACGAAGATAACAAAAATAAAAAAAAATGGGAAAAAAATCAGCTGGATTGAGAACCTCCGCCTTTTTTTGATGTCGGTTGAAATAATAATATTTACTCTTTCATACTTATTACGACAATATTTTATTATGGGGTCGGGGAGTTGCGACTTGGGGGTGGGGTGGGGGGTGGGGGGGGGAAGTTAATATTCTTGATATTATTTTGATATTTCACACAACGCCATCTTGCCCCAAACTAAGCAGAGCTTGTGCTATGAGAACCAGATAACAAATATAATAGGTAGGTACCTATTATATTTTTTTTAACTCACCATAAGTACAATGCATAACATAGAAAACACTCTGACTCAGGACAAACACCGATGTTCACCACACAAATTGTTTGCCCTAAAGCGGGAATCGAACCCGCGACACCAGCGTGGCAGTCAACCAAACAACCACCAACCAAAGGCGCAACTAGGTAGGTAGGTACTTTAGAAAACTTCTCGAGCAGTTTCAAGTAGGTACCTCTGATTGTGATTGATCTGTGGTTCTTTGTATAGTCCGAGAGCAAAAAGTCCGAGAAAATTGAGATAGGTACGTACGAGACGTGTGCCTTCGATTGCGCGTGGAGCTAAGACAATCTTCGGGGGCGGGTAGCGGGAGGGTGGAACCGGCTTCTTGTTCATCGTAGCGTAGTATTTTATACCTATTATTAGTGTCCTAGTAGATGGTAGTAAGTAGGTACCAGTAAGTAATAATAAATAAATAACAGGCAAGGTTCATAGGTAAGTAGATACCTGGGTGTCCAACTGCCACTTACGTAATAAGTTTTAGTAGGTACCTAATTACCTATTATAGGTACCTACTAGGTAAAGGTTGTTTGCCTTTTCCACCTTTACCTTATCTGTGGGTAGGTACTACCGCAAATACTAATTACTTACAAATATAAGAGTAGGTACACTACCTACATAGGTAGTAGGTTCTAGGTACTTATCCCTAGTTGTGTTCTCCGTTCTACCCGTACCTATTAGGTACACACCTAATAGGTACGGGTCGTATGGAGAACATAATCTGTTTTATTACAAATATAATATAATATTAGGTATATGTTTTATAAATATAATATAATAATAAATCCATCTCTAGCGCGCTGTGATACGGTACATATTAGCTAAGACGCTCGCGGCGCACAGTGGTCCGCCCCCATAGAAGAGGTTGGACATAGGAGTCAAAGTCGTTATTTAACAAAACGAAGTATGCTATTACAATTGTCCATCAAATAGAAACTATCATTTTTGATGTTTTTTTCGATATTGTACTTATACAGTGAGTAAATGCAAAATAACTGATTTTTTTGTATGGGGAGCGACCTATAATTATAAATATCTTCTTATTTTGGCCCATTTTCGTTCTGAGCTTTTGTACTGATTTCCGAACTATATTAAGCTATATTTTATCCAAAGACACATGGTGATACTTTTGTGCACTTTTTGAGATATTCTCAAAAATGTGTAAAAATAATAATAATCGAATACTCCCGAGTGTTTGGAGAACATATAGATAGTTTATTATATATATCTATTGATAAGCAACAAATTATGTTCTATTATTTACTGTGATTGAGATTATAGTTTAGGAGTTAAGGTAATAAAACATTTTTTTTAGTAGTAAGCAACCAATATCTATAAATATCTTCTTATTTTGGCCCATTTTCGTTCTGAGCTTTTGTACTGATTTCTGAACTATTTAAAGTTATATTTTATGCACAGACGCATGGTGCTACTTTTGTGCACTTTTTGAGATATTCTCAAAAATGTGTAAAAATATTAAAAATTGAATACTCCCGAGTGTTTGGAGAACATATAGATAGTTTATATTATACATCTATTGATAAGCAACAAATTATCTGCTATTATTTACTGTGATTGAGATTATAGTTTAGGAGTTAGTGTAATAAAACATTTTTTTTAGTAGGAAGCAACCAATATCTATAAATATCTTCTTATTTTGGCCCATTTTTGTTCTGAGCTTGTACTGATTTTCGAACTATATAATGCTTTATTTTCACCAAGGACTTGGTGCTACTATTGTGCACTTCTTGAGATATTCACACAAATATATAATAAAATTAATAAAAATCGAATACTTCGAGTGTTTTAAAATTATTCAAATATATCATTTCAGATGCACATTTTGAATGCTTAATTTACTGCAGAATATAATATGAGGTTTATAACGGGTCCTTAACTAGTAGTCATTAACCTAATAAATGTGTTATAATCGCATGTCTACCAAAATTACTGCAGAATATTTGTCAAAAACTTTAAATACTTACCTACCTACCTATGAAGGTAACTTGTTTATGTTATCAATTGTTGGAAAAGCTTACTTGTTCGAATTACCAAGTAGGTACCTACAGTAAGGCGAAAAATACCCCTGATTAGCCCTCTCGCTCACACCTACGAACATTTTTAAAGATAAAAAAATTACAGAGAAAAAAAAATCTACAGGTTTTTATACATGAAATCTTGTTTGGAATAAATTTATTTTAATTTAATGTTTGTATTATTATTTTCTAGCGCCTCAAGGTCTTTATTGTTGTTTTTTTCTAATGTTTATCTTTGTAATAATAACCTTTGTATAGGTACATTTGTACTTTGTTCACTTTGTATTTTGTGATCTATTTATTAAGCTCTCTGACTGAATTTCTTGTAGTGTTTATCCAATAGAATGATTATGTATTGATGAAAACTGTGTTGTTCTGTTTATCAAGTGCTTGACTGCAAATTCTAAATTTTCTATAAATGCACTTGCGTCCTACATTTTGTGCACATTTAATTAAAAAAATGTGATTTGAAATATTAATTAAAGTTATAAAGCATAAGTGAAAAAACTAAGACCGAAAAATGGGCCAAAACAAGAAGATATTTATAGGTATACAATATACATAGGTTTCATCCTATTAAAAAAAAATTACACTGACTAAAATAAACTATAATTCCAATCTCAATAAACAATTGAAGTTGCTTTTCTAATCTAAATGTTTTTGAAATACTCGGGAGTATTCGATTTTTATTAATTTTATACATTTTTGAGAATATCTCAAAAAGTGCACAATAGTAGCACCATGCGTCTGTGCATAATATATAGCTTAATATAGTTCGGAAATCTGTACAAAAGCTTAGAACGAAAATGGGCCAAAATAAAAAGATATTTATAGATATTGGTTGCTTCGTACTAAAAAAATGTTTTATTACACTAACTCCTAAACTATAATCCCAATCACAGTAAATAATAGAATATAATTTGTTGCTTATCAATAGATGTATAATATAAACTATCTATATGTTCTTCAAACACTCGGGAGTATTCGATTTTTATTATTTTTACACATTTTTGAGAATATCTCAAAAAGTGCACAAAAGTAGCACCATGCGTCTTTGCATAAAATATAGCTTTAAATAGTTCGGAAATCAGTACAAAAGCTCAGAACGAAAATGGGCCAAAATAAGAAGATATATATAGATATTGGTTGCTTACTACTAAAAAAAATGTTTTATTACCTTAACTCCTAAACTATAATCTCAATCACAGTAAATAATAGAACATAATTTGTTGCTTATCAATAGATATATATAATAAACTATCTATATGTTCTCCAAACACTCGGGAGTATTCGATTTTTATTATTTTTACACATTTTTGAGAATATCTCAAAAAGTGCACAAAGTAGCACCATGTGTCTTTGGATAAAATATAGCTTAATATAGTTCGGAAATCAGTACAAAAGCTCAGAACGAAAATGGGCCAAAATAAGAAGATATTTATAATTATAGGTCGCTCCCCATACAAAAAAAATATATTTTGCATTTACTCACTGTATAAGTACAATATCGAAAAAAACATCAAAATTGATAGTTTCTATTTGATGGACAATTGTAATAGCATACTTCGTTTTGTTAAATAACGACTTTGACTCCTATGTCCAACCTCTTCTATGGGGACGGACCACTGTGCGGCGCGACACTTGTAGGTAAATATAAATAAAGCTTGGTAGTGAGCGAGCTGACACGTTTCTGTATCGAACTTTTGTTGGTATGGATGGATGGATGATACATACCTTACTGAGTACCGTCCGATTAGTGTTTTTTTTTTTACTAATATGTTCTGTAGTTTATATTATGTATGTTATCTTTGACAAATTATGTTGGTAGGTAAATGCTATGCAATCTCATAATCTGTTTATTTTCTGAATAGTTGTTGAAATGTCGGTAGGCAAGGAGTTGAACGATGTAATTTTTTAGGCCCGCAACAGTAAGTACTAAGTGGGCATTCAATAAATATCCTAAATTTATAATAATATAATATAAATAAAAATTGTATGTAGGTACATTGAAACTTTTCTTACTATTTCTACTCAATCAAATGATTGTCTGAATGTGACCTTACGCAATGGCAAAGCCGCGCGATGTCTGTTTCTGTTAGTCGTCGTGCGCGTGCGGGGTGCGCGGGACAAATCAGAGTGATCCACCCATTTCTGCTGACGTCATAGCAGCCACAGCATTCTTAAGGCGTGATACAGAGCCAGTTGACATGCTACAAGCCAGCGGTTCGCTAATAGCTTTTAAACGTGCCCATGTCATCGGCTTTTTTACAATCTGCTAGTTGGCAATCCTTCCGGACCGCTTAAAGGCCCATTTACACGATACCATTTTCTTGTAAGTACATACAACTGCAATAATTGAATGCAATACATGACGCGCAATTATTGATCTTCAAGAATTGTAAGTAACTGTTTACACGCGGCAATAGGTAAAAAAATGGAATGCAATTATTGTATGAAAGTCTTGACATAAAACAATTGCTGATGCCTTTTGTTTACACCAATACAATTATGTTTAGGCGATTATTGCTGTCAAGTTTTGACTTGTCTAAACACAGACTTGTATGTGCGTGTACCATTTTTCAGCGAGTTGCTTCAACTATTGCACGTTTTTGCGCTGGCAAATTTTCATTCAAGTGTTGAACGTTTTAGAAGCTACTATTTCAAAAAATATGTGTCCAAATTTTTTAAAATTTGGTTGTGCTGATTTAATAAAAAGTTCATTGAGAATATACACCACCAATTTTTAATAACCGAATAAACTTTAAAAAAATCGACAAAAAATATCATATTTTTTCCATATCTGTGTTCAGAAACGGCAACTGATTAGGTCTGCGTATTTTTATTTCTGGTGATAGAAAATTTACGTATATTAACATACCCTCACTCACTGCACTCATGTTTGCATATGAAGAGAGAATCCAGTTGAATACAAGAATTGCTTGAGAAATTATAGCATGTGCTGTTTACACCAAGACAAGTTTTGAAACAAAACTTGTCTGACAGATAGATGACAGATCAAGAATGTTACGTGTTGTTTAGACCATGCAAGTCATTTATTGCTTCAATTTAATGGTATGCAACAGGCAAGAAACTTACATCGTGTAAATGGGCCTTAATTCGCTGGCTTGTAGCTAGTAAACTAGCCATGTGTCATCGACCCTTTGGGGTAAAATGGCATATGACCACGGACCACCGCACATAACAATTTCAGATGAGAATATTTTCTTGTTTCATACTTTTATAGCGTGATTTTTCAGTAAGTAGTCTGGTTGATTTTTTTAAGAGATATTTTAATAATTTCTGTGCGGTTTTTAAACCAAACCTTTTGAGATTACATAATTATGCTGGCGATTTTAGAGAACCTACCTATCTATGTGTTTTAGTTTTGAAAGTTCAGTGTCTAGGGCTGAAAACGTTTCTACTGATTTCCGAAGGCAATTGAACACCACCTACCTTTGAACTGCTGCTCCTGGCTTGTTGGATTGGTGGCAGGCATGGTCCTGTAGACTCCCACGGCGAGTCCAGGTCCGAAAGTATTTGGAAAACGCACACAGCACGGCTAATGAACCCGCGACACTTCACGATTATCAAAATGTTGAGATGCAGATTTGGCACGGCCGAAAATGGAGGGAAAATCGTCGGATTTTGAGTAGAACGTCCACACGCACCCGATCACAGTGACTCCCGTCAATGCACTGATGAGCCTCGAGCTCTTCACGTTCGGGCGGTGATTTACCAAACTACCCTCAAAATAACAATAGAAACGCAACAATTTCATTACACAGAAATATTAAAGTATAGAAACACAATGTAGTACATTGAAAATGTAACAAATAAAAGAAGCCACACTGGCTAACTTCTAGTACATTTCAGTCCGATGCTAATTTTCGACATAAATATATATTATAATGTTAAAACTACTAGGTTTTTTCAGTGTTTAAATAACTACATCGTAAAAAGTAACAAACATTATTTGAAAATGGAGATATTTCATATTTATTGACAACTGTCTGAAATTTTTTTGGTCCTGTCTTAAGACTCCATTTTGGTTTGACACTATCGATGTTGGTGTTCTATAGGAACACCGTTATGCATCTATGTTTAATTAGTTAATTAAATTAAGACGACACGGATGGTCGGCAAGTGTGTTAGACTGCCACGCCCGGTGTCGCGGGTTCGAATCCCACTCAGGACAAATATTTGTCCGGAGTGTTTGTTTGTTTGTTTGTTTTTTTTTTACTAAATATAGGGTTGCGTTTGACCACCATCTCACCTGATGGTAAGTGACGATGTGGTCGACGATGTAGCACGCTTACCTAGAATAATCCTATTCACTCTTGCCTTGAAGACACCCAAATTATAGTGATCGGGAAACACTGAGGCCGGCAGAGCATTCCATTCCTTGGCGGTTCGCATAATGAAAGTGGAAGCAAAGCGCTTTGTGCGAATACATGGTATGTCCACTATATAGGGATGGCGCAATCCCGAGCGTCTGGTCGTCCGATGGTGGAACGGTGATGGCGGAACTAAGTCATGTAGTTCCAGCGCACACTCTCCAAAATGCAATCTATAGAACACCGACAGGCAGGCGACTTTACGACGGTGTTCTAGACTCTGGAGCTTCGTCATTACTAAATTTAACGTTTGTTTGTGAGTGTGTGTGAGTTGTGAACACCGATATGTTTGTCCTGTTTTCTATGTATGTATTTACAAAAAAAGTATTCTATCAGTTCAGTTATCTGGTTCCCATAATACAAGCTTACCTACTTAGTTTGGGGCTAGATGGCGTCGTGTGAAATGTCCAAATATTATTATTATTATCATTTTTAACAGTGCCCTTCGAACCGGAACACGGCAATACACACTACTGCTAGTCTCGTGTAATCCTGCAGGGTTACGCCTATCAACGATGAATCGGGTATTCGTCTTCTTATCGTGTCACTAGGTCCTTCGAACCAGTGTGGTGAAAGGATTTCAAGTGCGCCTCGAAGAGGCGCCTTTCGTGCACTCGACACATGTTTTCGAACTTTAGGTTCTACGACATGCCGGTTTCCTCACGATGTTTTCCTTCACCGTTGCGAGAGCGTGGGATGCATACATAGATTTTTTCGACCGAAAAAACCCATTTACGCATGACTGCCACTGGGATTCGAACCCGCGACCATCAGATCGCAAGGTAAGGGCCTCATCCACTCGGCCACCTTGTCCTCTAATAGCCGGGTATTCGTGAAGTTAGCAATAAAAAACATAATAATTCGTTAATATTTTATATTCATATGGCAACACAGTATTTCAAAGGTGTACCTTTACGATTAAACGTACAAATAGCCAATGATTTTACATTTGAATTTACTATTGACTATTTTTCAACACTATAATGACCAAACGAAGTCTCCGAGTTCAGATATTAGACGAATCCGCGTTTTTATGTATGTATGTATGTATGTTGTAAGTATGTATGTAAGTGTATGTATACAGGGTGTTTTTTTGAGAAGGGCACTGATGGCCAAGTCCGAAACCACGAGAGTTAGAGAAAAGTCGTGAAAGTAGTATTGCCCTCGATTTATAAGAAAACAATATCTGCATATATAATTTTTTTTTTAATCTTTTAGTTTTGACGGAAATCGACCCGAATGATTTTTCAAAAAAAAAAGTTGCTGTGTATTTTTGAATAAGGACTTGGCAAAAACAATGTACCTACTACTAAAAATTAAAGAAAAAGGATTACCGTCAAAAGTAAAAGATTAAAAAAACGAAATATGCAGTTGTTTTCTTATAAATCGAGGGCATGACTCCTTTCACGACCTTTCTCAACTCTCGTGGTTTCAGACTCGGCCATCAGTGGCCTTCTCAAAAAAACACCCTGTATATTAGTATTTGTATGTATAGCTGTATGTGTGTATGTATGTATGTTTGTCAGATGTAAACTCTTGGACATTAATATACACATAGAATGGTCCATTGATGGGTCTATTTCATAGCAGACTTTCGTAGTGCCATTTGTCGAGAGTGTATAAAAAAATGTATGAAAGACTGTTCATTTGTAAACTACAACAGCTTTCTTATGAAATGAGTTTTACGTCGACTAGGATTTTTTATTGTTATTTCAATATGCGCAAAATTATATCGTCGTAGCTATAGATAAGTGATTTGAATGTAAATGACATTTATTTATATTTAGTCTATGGTAACAAATGTGGTTTGAATATGGTGCAAACGGAACGTAAGCAAATGATACACTCAAACTTGTTACGTAACTGACGTAAGCAACAAATGATAAAACATCGAATTGCTTGAAAAGTATTGATTTTTTTTTAAAAACCCTCTTACATTTATCTAAGTTCTGTGATTACTCACTCGATGGTATAAAAATTAACCGTAAATATTCTCTGAATTTGGAGGATGGATGTAAAACAGATTTAACTCAAACTCTTTAAAAGAACTCGAGTTTAGTTCTCGTTCTGGGAAAACTCAGGGGGTGACCTCGAGTTTAGTTTGCGTTCTGGGAAAACTCAGGGGTTGACCTCGAGTTTAGTTCTCGTTCTGGAAAAACTCAGGGAGTGCCTAGAGTTTAGTTCGCGTTCTGGAAAAACTCAGGGGGTGACCTCGAGTTTAAATCTCGTTCTGGGAAAAGTCAGGGGGTGACCTCGAGTTTAGTTCTCGTTCTGGGAAAACTCAGGGGGTGACCTCGAGTTTAGTTCTCGTTCTGGGAAAACTCAGGGGGTGACCTCGAGTTTAGTTCTCGTTCTGGGAAAACTCAGGGGGTGACCTCGAGTTTAGTTCTCGTTCTGGGAAAACTCAGGGGGTGACCTCGAGTTTAGTTCGCATTCTGGGAAAACTCAGGGGTTGACCTCGAGTTTAGTTCTCGTTCTGGGAAAACTCAGGGGGGCGACCTCGAGTTTAGTTCTCGTTTCATAATAGTTCTGGGGGGTTACCTCGAGTTTAGACCTCATTTCATAATTAAGCTGCTACGGTTTACTACTGTTTTGACAATTTTACGGGTCATTTTGACTTTTACAGTTCGTTTCTATTCAACATAACCAGAATATACAGAGGTGTAAAATGGTAAAATACTTAAAATTAAAGTAATAATGTAATGAAGTAAATAACAGATAACATAATAATACTTATACTTTGTGTGATGATAAAAGTAAATTATCGAGCATTTTCTTTTGAGTAAAAAAAAATGAATAAATAAATTAGGACAATAACAAAAAAACTTAATTAAAATACAATTGGAAACGTGCGAATCATTTTGCTACAAAATGTTTACTCAAAAGCACCCATAAAGAAAAAAAATACGCCCTATTTCCCTCATGCGCCCTATTTCTCTCTAAATTCTCAGCTTTTTTAGACATTTTTTTAATAGAAACAAAATACGAAATATAACTTGAGATTAATGGAGATTCCACGATTCTTAGATAAATGCATAATCAAGGGTAATGAGGCGCACACACACATTTTGAGAATAATTCCCAACTGTCACACTGCTCTGGGTGGGTGACATATGGGACAAAAAAGATCTGTCCCCTTGTTGCTAATAGGAGGACAGATGGAACTTTTATTTAATTTTAAAGTTCTATCTGTCCCCCTGTTACCAATAGGAGGACATGTAGAACTATTTATTTTTATCTGTGGCATTTTGTTACATTTTGTACCAAACTTCGGGGTTCCTTAACATATTTAAATACAAATTAACTTAAATACAAGCTGTTTAAAGCTAATTTACGGCGCATAAAATAGTGACGTCACTTTTATACTCTACTTCTTCTGGTACTAACCAGTGGCCGGTTTTATTTAATTTGAATGAATGGTACAAATAATGAATGAATGATACAAATAATGGATGAATAAATGATACTAAGATTGAATGGTGACTGTATAAATGATACAAATAATGAATGAATAGGTTATACAAAAAAATAATGACGAATGAATGAATAATACAAAAAAATAATGACGAATGAATGAATTAAATAAAAAATGAATGATACTTACAAAGAAGAATTATTAATTAATGAATGATATAAAGAATGAATGATACATTTATTTGAATGATAATATTACGTTACGAGACCTCATAGTAAGAGATAAGAACCAACCCATGACTATAAAAGTGTTTCACAGGATTGATGAATCGCATAGGTCGGTAAAATACTGGTATAGCGCTCAGTAATCTCACTAGATACAGTGCTTCCCAAAGCGGAACACAGTAATGCTTGCACATTACTGCGTCCCCTTCAGCATGCCGTCTAGATGGGTTCCCGCACAGTGTCATAACACTCTGCCGCAAAGCAGTAATATGTAAGCATTACCGTGTTCCGGTTCGAAGGGCACAGTATCTAGTGAGATAGTTGGTCTTTGAACTTTCAAAACGTCTAAAAGTGGACGAGCGCTTTAGAAGTGTTGCACCGGCCTATGTGATCACAGTGTAGCACTGTTCTGGTTATGGGCAGGTGTGATCTCTTACCGTTAAGAAAGCGCTTATATTGAGTAGTGACGTCACGCGGCGGTCGATTCATCCCGTGTTAGGGTTCTGTTGGTGCTCGAACAAAGCCGCCATGTCTCGTATGTTATATGAAGGAGATAGTTTTTCGTTTCTGAAAAAAAATTTACTGTATAAGTTTTCTCAAACATGCTTGGAAAGCTTGTTCAAACTTTAAACTTGTTCAAACGGTAGTTTTTTTCAAACTTTAATATTGTTCAAACTTGAAGCTTTATTTCAAACTTTAAGCTTGTTCAAACTTAAGCTCGTCTAAAACTTTAAGCTTGTTCAAACTTTAAGCTTACTTTACTTTATACTTTAACTTGTACAAACTTTAACGTTGTTCAAAATTTAAATTTGTTAGTCTACAATTAAAATTACTATCCTATTCACATAATTTTTCGAATCACCATCTTTGCCTTTAGAATCATGTTCAGTATCTGTAGGCGACTGTATAGCGTCTAAATGACCCGAAATCAAATCAAAATATCCACTATATTCCGCCTTTCAAAATTAACAATAAACTTTAAGCTTGTTCAAAACTTTAAACTTGTTCAAACTTCAAGCTTGTTCAAACTTTAACCTTGTTCAGACTTTAACCTTGTTCAAACTGTAAGATTGTTCAAACTTTAACCTTGTTCAAACTGTAAGATTGTTCAAACTTTAACCTTGTTCAAACTGTAAGATTGTTCAAACTTTAAGCTTGTTAATCTACAACTAAAAACTACTAACCTGTTCACACCATTTTTCGAATCACCGTCTTTGCTTTTAGAATCATTGTCTTCAGTATCTGTAGGAGACTGAATTGCGTCTAGATGACCTGAACTTTTAGCTAGACTAAACCTCATTCTTTGCCCCAAATCCACAGTGTTCCTCCTTTCAAATTTCCCATTGCTCTGCTCCATTTTGTCCTCTTTTTTAATCTTTAATCGGGTCAACTGCTCCGGATTGCTCCTAAACGATTGAGAGCTGTATTTCTCTCTTAAGAAATTTCTCCGTTCCTCTTTGTATTTCTCGATTCGTTCTCTACTTAGTTTCTTCTCCGTTTCGAAACTAATTATGGTTTTTATATCGGGTCGTTTCTCATTGAATTGTATTAATGATATCCTATTTTCGGTTGTGGGTGTAGTTTTTTCGTTCTGAACCGGGTTTAGGTTAAAATCTGGTTGAAATTTGGTCGCTTTTCGGTTCACTTCTAAGCTTTTTCGTCGGTCTTTTTCGCCGAATTCCTTGACAAATGCATTTTCGTCTAATGATCTAGCGGAGGTTTTGTTCAATTTGTAACTCTCCGGTTCTGTTTTTTGTTCACTTTTGACCGGCACCTTTTCTTGACGCTCTAATGATGGATATTTCACTTCAGCTTTGAATTTTTCAAAAGTAAACGGTCCTTTTTGTTCAGTGGGACTTTCAAATCTATTTGCTAATTCTCTTACATTGAGATTTTTCGCTTCAGTTTTTACATTTCCATTTTCAGCTTCGCCCAAATTCAATTCCTGTGACTTTTCAAAATGACTTTCTTTAATTTCCAATTTATCACATATTTTCAACGTATCTACATTTATATTCTCGTATTCATTGCCATCAAATTGTACATTTTCATAATGATTTTTATCATCTTTATCTAAAAACACACTATCTTCTAAAACGGATTCTACGACAGAATCTTCCGGCATGAAAACAGTCTCCAACACTTCTTTGGTTTCTGGCGATTCTAGCATCATAGCATTAACCTCTTCTATGCTCTTTTTGAAGAACTTCACCTGGCTGTAAACCTCTTCATTCGTCGGCGTTTCTAATATAATCAAATCTTTATTATAATCAGGTTGACAAGCTTGTTGTGTTGGTAACGAAGCATCGTGTAAATGAGGAACGATTGCTTCTTCAACTATAGACAAATTCTTATCTAAATCTATATCTTCATACACCGAATCCCTCTCAGACTTATTCGGCGACCTAAATGTAATACTTATCGTAGATTTTAAGGGACTTTTTAAAGGACTACCCGGGGATGTACTACACGATTGTAAATTTATATAATTAGGTCGTGGAAAGTCAAAATCGTTGGATAAACTGGAACTTTCGTGGGATGAGGTCATAGCTCGTTTCTTTTCCGAGCTGGAGGTCGATATAGCTGAGAGTCTGTTGAGGTTTTGATAGCTTATTTCCGAGCTGTGCAAGCTGTCTGCGGCTTTTAGCTCGCATTTAAGGCAAGTGTTGCCAGCGCAGTCGAAACAGTCGCTTATTTTGATTGTATGCTTTTCGCTGAGTTCTGAGTCTGTTTCTAGGGGGTCGTATGACGGGGTTTGGGGGTCATATGAGGGGGTTTGTGGACTGGATTCCAAGACTGAGGGTTCTGAAGGCCAGTCTATTCTGATTTTGGTGGAATGTATGTCTTTTCCGTGCCAGCTTAATCTGTTAGGGAGATTTTCGTCATTTTCGTGGTGGAAACCGCTGTGGCGTGTTTTAGGTTTACGAGGCGAGCCGCGGTCTCTGTAGAAAGGAAAGAAAGAAAATTAGTTTGTTGGCTGGAGCCATTGCTATATATGAATAACGGTGTTCCTAATGCCTAGATCACACGTACCGAGTACTCGGCCTAGACAGTAAAATGTTATTCGGCCGACACAGTGAAAGCTTACATCACTCGCTCAGTCGAGCACTTGGCTCTACGTTTATACGTACCGAGAACTCGGCCGAGAACTCGGTACGTGTGATCTAGGCATTAAGAACACTAAGATGGACAGTATCAAACCTAAATTGAGTCGTAAGACAGGACTGAAAAATTTCAGACACCCTGTCAATAAATATGAAATATCTCCATTTTCAAATAATGTTTGTTACTTATTGCGATGTAGTTTTATCAACAATGAAAAAGCCTAGTAGTTTAAACATATAATATTTATCTAGCCCTTATATATTACTTCTCTTTTTAGAAATTTAGCATCGGACCAAAATATACTAGAAGTTAGCCAATGTGGCCTCTTTTATTGGTCGCATTTTCAATGTACTACATTGCGTATACTTAAATACTTCTGTGATTTAAGCAAAATAATGCAGGAGTGTTCGATTCTTACCTCAGTTTAACATTGACTAGTGTTGTTTGAGAATCACTCTTGGTGCTTTTGGAACTGTCGCGGTCTTTGCACAATCTGAAATTATAATATCACTTATCATACAATTGTAATATCACTCATCATAAAATAGTAATATCACTCATCATAAAATTATAATATTTCTCATCATAAAATAGTAATATCACTCATCATAAAATCGTAATATTTCTGATCATAAAATTGTAATATCACTCATCATAAAATTGTAATATTTCTCATCATAAAATAGTAATATCACTCATCATAAAATTATAATATTTCTCATCATAAAATAGTAATATCACTCATCATAAAATCGTAATATTTCTGATCATAAAATTGTAATATCACTCATCATAAAATTGTAATATTTCTCATCATAAAATAGTAATATCACTCATCATAAAATCGTAATATTTCTCATCATAAAATAGTAATATCACTCATCATAAAATCGTAATATTTCTGATCATAAAATTGTAATATCACTCATCATAAAATTATAATATTTCTTATCATAAAATTGTAATATTTCTCACCATAAAAGTGTAATATTTCTCATCATAAAATTCTAATATCACTTATCATATAATTATAATATCACTCATCATAAAAAAATTGTAGCGTTTAGAACAGTGCTACATAGGATTGCACTTATATAGGCCGGTGCAACACTGCTAAAGCACTCGTCCACACTGAGACATTTTAATAGTCAGTCTCGAAAGCCCAGTAATTTCACTAGCTACATTACCCTTTGAACCGGAACACAGTAATGCTTACACATTACTGCTTTGCGGCGGAACATCTGGCAATGTGTTGGCACCCATCGAGACGTTACTTTGACATTACTGTGTTCCGGTTTAGAGGCAACTGTAGCTAGTGGCTGTAGCGGGGCATCTCGATGTACAGACGTGGACTAGCGCCATAGCAGTGTTTCCAAACTACTACAATCTTGGTGTCTTCAAGTCTAGAATGAATTAGTTTCTTTTAGCCAAGCGTGCTCCATCCTCGACCACACCGTCACTTTCCATCAGGTGAGGTCAAACGCTTGACTGATATTATATATAAAAAAAAGTCGGTCCAGCGTCCTGCAAGTACACGTACCGTTTGGCGGCGTCGGTGTCGCGGGCCGAGTGGCGCTTCTCGGGCGCGCGCGGCGGCTCGCCGTCGATAAACCCGATGTGGGCTAACTCGTCTAGAGTCGACGTTCGCCTGAAACATGTTATATTATTTTCACACCACCTGCTCGACAATGTCCAATTACATATCATGCTATCGTCAAGGTAAAGCAAAGCATTACCTACCAAGGGAGGTAATGTTGTATGAAACTCCCAAGGGTTGTAATGTGATATGAATTTGGAACGTCAAATTCGTGTGGAAACTCGTGGAAAACTCTAAGTAAAAGAACGCCCATATGGCATTGTAAAAAGGTTTGTTCTAAAATTGAACTGGCCACTCATAAAAAAAAGAAAAAAGGCGCGACTTCAAAGATTGTGAAACAAAAGACGGTGTTGGCTGCTGGAGCCCTGGATTTTTATTGCCTCGTAGAAGGTGTGAAAAGTAGAGTATGCTCCTCTGGGATAAAGCCTGTCTTCGTCTTGGGCAGCTTGAACCCCTCGCGTCACTCAGGACTCTATATAACTCCCTCGCTTCGCTCAGGAGTTTTTTTTTTTTTTTTTATTGGTCTACCAACAATTGTTACAATTAAACATAGATACTTATAGACTAATTTTTGCTTTACAAAAGTATTTTTCTTGCTAATTGCACAATCACTTAAAGGTAAACACAGCATGTATAAAAACGAATATAAAGAGTAGCATAATTTGAATAAAATATATGTAATGTGTATGTGTATGTAATATATATATATGTAGATATTTTTTTTTTTAAAACACAATATTTAGAGATATATAACTTAAAAATTTACAGGGAAAAAAAAAACAACAAGATAATATATAATTATTTTAGGATCTAATTTGATAAATTCTCGACCAGGTGGCGGTGGAACTTATCTAATTTAAAATGAAATATATCAATGCGCTTACAATTATTAAAAGCTCTGCATAACCTAGGCACTGGAGAGCTTTTACCTAGTACTGTTCTTCGGAGAGGCGGGACGAGCGGGGAGATCGGATAGCGAGGTATTCTAGATGGAACTTTAAGGTTAAATTGACTTAAAAGCTTTGGACAATCAGTTAAGTTGGTAAAACTTTAAACAAGAACATTAAGTCAAGTTGCGCCCTACGTTTTTCCAAGGTCGACATTTTGAAAAACTGCAGTCTTTCAGCGTAAGAAACTTTGCTTCTGGCGATTCTAGCTCCATAAGATAAATGCCAAATGAACCGTTTTTGAATTCTTTCTATTCTTAGGATATGCGTGGCATAGTGAGGCCTCCATACAACCGGACAGTATTCCAAAATGCTTCGGACCAATGTATTGTACAAGAGTATCTTTGTTTTGTATTTAAGGTATGTATTTAGGAGTTAACTGTGTCCCTCGTTAGCTCAGGGTTCAATATGCCACATAAGACACTGCTTTATCCCCTTAGTGCATAATCTACTATTACATACTGTATGCTATTTTTCAACCAACTTCATAAAAAGGAGGAGATTTTCAATTCGGTTGAATGTTTTTTTTACCTTAGATCTCTCTTGTTTATAAACCGATTTTAGATATATTTATGTTTGACAGCGGATATACTTTCAGATTGGTCCCATATACATAATCGGTAATTAAAATAGGTTCAGGAGTTTAGTATATAAGGGCGGATTTACCGATAAAAAATCTTGAAAAACACGGTTTTTTTTATTAATACTGTTAATTGTTTGCTGACAATGTAACTAAGCTAAAATCTTATTTTAAATGTGACAAACTGTACCCTAATCCTAATACTGATATAATTTTATTTTAATTTTAATTTACGAATTTAATGATTATTATTTTATTTATTTTCTAGTTAAGAAATTGTTATTTTTAAGACTGACCTAGTTATTGTGAATATTGTCTAACTATTTTTTGTGTTCTAACTATAAATTTTTGTGTTAATTTTGTAAATATGATTTGTAACTAACATTTTGCTCAAAGTTTTATATAATTTGTAATATTAATTTTATTTCACTAAGTTACTCGCTCAATTACCTCTTGCATGTCGTCTTCACCTATAATTGCAGTGGCACTTGGCCTGAGATATGTATCATGTAACCAAAAAAATGTATTAGTGTATACTGTGTTGGTGATCAATAAATAAAATAAATATACACATTGTATATTAATTAAAAAAAACCAAATTTTTCAATAAATTTCGGCATATCCGTGTAACTATAACATATTCAGTAACGGCAACTGATTATGCGTATTTTTCTAGTGATTAAAAATACGGTATATAAATTCTGTTACAGTGTAGCAATTTATGTATATACACCACCAATTTTTAATTACCAAAAAAAATAAATGGGCAATGCAGACGGGGTACTACGTTGTATCTGTGCAGTCAGAATTTTGGGTTTTTACAAATTGTGCGAGTGACAGCGGCGCGAGTGCGGCGCCCGAGCCGAGCTGCGGCGAGCTGGCTCGAGCTAGGTGCCCCGGGTTTGCCAAATGATGAATATAACTTAAAGTATTATCAATAAAAGGTGCCGCCTGACGCAAATCCATAGGAATACGACTAACGGTAACAGTTATTCAATTTTTATAAAACTTATTCTGACAAAATTCGACTTAATTTTTTCAAGTTTTTTTGCCATATATGTGTTCAGTAACGGCAACTGACTGTGCGTATTTTTTTTTCTGGTGATGAAAAATGTACGGTGTATATAAAAAAAACTAGTTTTTTTTCAAGTTTTTTACCATATCTGTATTCAGTAACGGCAACTGAAAGTGCGTATTTTTTTCTGGTGATTAAAAATTTACGGTGTATAATATTCGCATAGAGTACTGACTTGTGCGCTTCGGGCGGGGGCGGGGGCGGGGGCTGCGTGGCGCGGCGCGGCGAGGGCTCGGCGCTACACGCTACGGACGCGGCTGGTGTGGAACCCCACGAACCACCCTGTATACAGCACAAACAATTCAGTTAACAATTTATTTTCACAACTAACTACCTAATATAATAAAATAAATGGATAGAAAATCCATTTATTTTATAATATTATAATTTATTTATATATATATATATATATTAAATATAATATATAATTAACCAGTCCGTACTTCAAGAACTCGCCATCAAGCAGCGTCTATGATCTAATTGTGCAAGCTCGTATCCTCAAGTTCTTCGGATACATGTCAGGGGGCGTCCATAAATTACGTGAGGTGTTTAAGGGGGGGGGGAGGAGGTCGAGTCAAATCTCATCTAATCTTACGTTGGAGAGAGGGGGGGTCTCGGCAAATATCACGCAATTTTTTTCTGATTGAAACAAAAAAAAAATATATTATTTTGGTCCATTTAATCCAAATTGTACATGCATAAGATTTAATCTTAAGTCCTTTGTTTAAATCTTAATAACAATCCAACGCGTTCACGTAAGAAACCCACATTTTCAAAAATCTCACGTGAGATTGTGGGTTGGGGGAGGGGGTTGAATAAAATCTCACGACATCTCACCAGGGGGGGAGGGAGGGACAGAAAATTAAAAAAAAAACACCTCACGTAATTTATGGACGCCCCCTCACGTCGTGGAGAAATGTCCATCGAGCATCTGGTGGTACAGGGAAAAGTCGAGGGCACACGAGGGCGAGGAAGATCCCCAATGCGTTGGACGGACCAAGTCAAAGCAGCACCAGATCCCTAACACGAATGCACTAAGAAAACCACTGTCAGAGATGAATGGCGCAGGATTGTGAAGCGTGTCACAACCCCCACCAAGACAACCACGACCACTCTGCCAAGAGTGTAACGACCAAGAAGAAAGAGATAAAATTATAAATAACCTAGTCGGTCGTTGTCTCCAACAGACGGCAACGTGTCCAGAACGCTGGCAGCATTGCCACGTTGAATGGCAAGTGTGGCAACGCTGTACAAAGTTAAAAGCCAGCATTCTGGTCAAATGTAGACTCTTTTAGCCTATCAGCTAGATCTTTGTAGATTTTGTGATTTAATTAATACAGTATTACAAATGACGAATTGCATCGCGGCTTTTTTAATATTCTTATGTACGAGGTGAGCGCGATAAATACCCGTTATAATGAATAATGAATAAATGATTTATTGGCACCTTATTACATTTAGGATAGTATACAAAAGCAATTTAGTTTTTAAAGATAGCTTAAAGGTAAAAAAGGTTCAGTTTTAGTGTAACTACTGATACCTAAACTAGGATAATGGTTACCCTGTATGATAGGCATCAGCGCCCACCCTCAGATTAGTAAATTACAAGCTGAACTTAAATATAAACATGATAGGATAAGTGGCAATTAGAAATTTTAATGTTAAATGTAAGCGGAAAATGTAAAAAATAATAATGAAAGAATTCTAGTGTGTAATAATCAAATAAATATGTGTGATAATCGCGAAAGTCTACGAAAAGGCTTCTATGGAGTTTTGGAGGTAACACGAAAAGCCACGTTTTACAGCATTACACTATTCACCAACACTCATACACGTTCACGAGCACATAATGGATAAAAAACCACCGTTTTTACACTTAAACACTCAAAGTTATACAAGTTTTGTCAATTAATTTAATGCCGCCAATGCGCCATTTTTAATGTTCCCACCAAAAACTCCTTTTGAATATTAAGTAACACTGAACGCAAATAACTAATGGTTTATCTGGTTTTTCGTTAACTGTGAATTGTTTACCTGATGATATTACCTACGAATTGTTTACCTCGTGATGTTTATCTATGAATGGATTTATCTGGTATTGTTTACGATGTATGATTTACTCGGTGGTATTGATAGTTTTACCTGGTGTTGTCAATGGCTTACCTAGTGTTGTCAATAGTTTACCTGGTGTAATTAATGGTTTACCTGGTGTTGTTAATGGTTTACCTGGTGTCATTAATGGTTTACCTGGTGCTGTTAATGGTTTACCTAGTGCTTTTAATGGTTTACCTGGTGATACTGATAGTCTTCCTCGGTTTTGTTAGGAACGAATACTTCATCTGGTGTTGTTAATGGTTTACCTGGTGCAGTATCTGCGTGTCGTCCTCTTCGCTGAACATGTGATGGTCTCGCTCCTGCGGCGAGAGGCGCAGTCTCATCTCGGCCAGTTCCGCCTGCCACGGCTCGAAGTACGAATCGCAGGATGAAGACCTGCGGACCACACAGTTTATACACCATACATTTTTAATTAACAAAAAAACTTAAATGGGCAATGCATGCGGGGTACTACGTTCTATGTTCATACGTTTATTTATAGTACATACTTATATGGGTACATAGGTCATGATAGGTCAAGACTAGGCAAGACTGTGCAAGACCGATAGGTATAAAATCTACGTTGTTCTCTATGAAATCCGTGCGTTTTCGTCACCGCGATGTAGAATGACAGGCTTCATACTAACTTTGATGATTAGGACCTTATCATACAAAACATTGCTAGGTATTCACATGCTGCTATCAAATTATAGTCTCTTCTTCTTCGTGTCACTAGTTCTTTCGAACCAGTGTGGTGAAAGGATTTCAAGTGCGCCTCGAAGAGGCTCCTTTCGTGCACTCGACACATGTTTTCGAACTTTTAAGTTCTACGACATGCCGGTGTCCTCACGATGTTTTCCTTCACCGTTGCGACAACGTGGGATGCATACATAGATTTTTCGACCGAAAAAACCCATTTACGCATGACTGCCACCGGGATTCGAACCCGCGACCATCAGATCGTAAGGTAAGGGCCTCATCCACTCGGCCACCACGTCCTCAATTATAGTTATAGTTAAACATAATGTAACTCTGTAGTGCAAGTTGCTGTGTTCTCGCGGTCCGCACAAAATGGGAACGCGGTCCGTATCCGGGCCATTTGGTGACCCCTGGGCCCTGGTCTATAGGAACACCGTTATTTCATTTCATTTCATTTCATTTATTTATTCAATCACAATTTCACAATCGTATATGAATGTCTCTATAGATACATAGAATGCTTAGTTATTATATCGGAATACGAAATCATTATGACATTTTCTTTGGTTCCTTGGCCTCTGCCAAAACAAATATTCTAAAAGCCATTATGTAAACCTCTTTTAATTTTCTTTTTTTGTTTTTACTATACTATCGTTGTCCTTTTTTTTGTACTTATTTAATTAGAAACTAATTATTGTTTAATACAATTTTTTTTTATGCTTAAATTTAAATAGTTTTACATACTAAACATGTCCACACAACGCATGCAGTGTTCACTGTTCTTAGAAATAACACTGATTTCTTTTATAAGTAGTTAAGTCAAAAAAATTGTATGTGTGATTATTTCAATTAGTGAACCTAATAATAAAAAAAAAAAAAAAAAAAAATAGTACACAAAGCAAAAATAAAAATTTAATAAAAATACAGAAAAAAAAAATACAATTTCAAAATTACTACCTAAACTACACTACAGCAGCAAACCTACTAACTACATACTATCCTATGTCACTAAACCTATCTTGTCATAAACTCGTCAATTGTATAGAAGCACCCCTCCAACAAAAGGTTTCTCAGTTTATTTTTAAACACGTTTGGACTGTTAATTGTTTTCATCTCATTAGGTAGAGCATTATAGAGAAGAACCGCTTGATAACGACAGCCATGCTTTGACACATTTAACCTCATCTATGGGCATAACGGTTATTACAGTACCTGGTGTGGTGTGCGAGCGGTTTGGGCGCGCGTTCGGCGAGAGGTGCGAGCGTGTCCGTTTCGGAGCCCAGGGACTCGTACGACTTGACGGGGCGGAGCGCCGGCGCCATTGGCACGTCCTGCAACTGAACGTTACAGCTTCGTTTATGGGTTATTTACCCAACCCATAGATAGATAGAAAATTATCTATTGTGAATTTAATGTTATGGATCATTATCTTCCAGCTAAACCTAACAAAATATACACCACAAGTTTTCAATTGTCAAAAAAACTTAAATGGGCAATGCAGAAAGGGTACTACGTTGTATCTGTGCAGCCAGAATTGTCGGTTACTGTAACATGACAGAGTGACAGCGGCGCGACAGCGGGGCGAGCCGAGCTGCGACAGTGGGGCGAGCCGAGCTGCGACAGCGGGGCGAGCCGAGCTGCGACAGCGGGGCGAGCCGAGCTGCGACAGCGGGGCGAGCCGAGCTGCGACAGCGGGGCGAGCCGAGCTGCGACAGCGGGGCGAGCCGAGCTGCGACAGCGGGGCGAGCCGAGCTGCGACAGCGGGGCGAGCCGAGCTGCGACAGCGGGGCGAGCCGAGCTGCGACAGCGGGGCGAGCCGAGCAGCGACAGCGGGGCGAGCCGAGCTGCGACAGCGGGGCGAGCCGAGCTGCGACAGCGGGGCGAGCCGAGCTGCGACAGCGGGGCGAGCCGAGCAGCGACAGCGGGGCGAGCCGAACTGCGATAGCGGGGCGAGCCGAGCTGCGACAGCGGGGCGAGCCGAGCTGCGACAGCGGGGCGAGCCGAGCTGCGACAGCGGGGCGAGCCGAGCTGTGTCAAAGTGACAGCGGGGCGCGTGCGGTGCAAAAGACATTCAGTAGATAGGGTATGTCCAGTAATTGGGCTACAGATATAGGTAGTAACCTCGGGCGGCGGGGCGGGCGGCGCGGCGCGCGGCGGCGGGGCGCGGCCGCGCTGCTGCTTGGAGCGCGAGAACAGCCGCGCCGGTACATGTGTATAGTTACCTCGGGCGGCGGGGCGGGCGGCGCGGCCGCGCTGCTGCTTGGAGCGCGAGAACAGCCGCGCCGGTACATGTGTATAGTTACCTCGGGCGGCGGGGCGGGCGGCGCGGCCGCGCTGCTGCTTGGAGCGCGAGAACAGCCGCGCCGGTACATGTGTATAGTTACCTCGGGCGGCGGGGCGGGCGGCGCGGCGCGCGGCGGCGGGGCGCGGCCGCGCTGCTGCTTGGAGCGCGAGAACAGCCCGCGCCAGCCGACGGGCGAACGCTTCACGCCGCGCTTGCTGCCTGACATACAAACATACAATATTACAAAGTAAAACATTTATTAATTAATTAATCAATGTCTAACTAGATGTAAAAAGCTGTTGGTTCTTCAATAAATAAAATAAAAATATTAATATATCGTGTTCGATACATCGATCACTTAGATTAATATAGCAGCATCAGCAGGTTAATGTAGGTTACCGTAGGTGCCGCGGTCGAATCCGACCGGGACCCCGTGACCCTGTCAAGTGATGATGCGCCGTCAAACCACTCGTCCGCTGACGAGTGGTTTGACGACGCATTAGCACTGAGGTGATTGAAGGAATGTCAATGGGTTTTTAGTCGGTATGCTACCAGCTACTAGCACTCTGCTAGTAACTTGGTGGTGAGTCCGACATACCCCTACGGCTCTCCCCGGGCCGGAGGGTTGCGTAAACTGCATTTTCCCATTGTAAATAAAAAAAAAAAAAAAAAAAAAAAAAAAAAAAAAAAAAAAAGTTACGCGTGTACTGTCTAGTGCCGATGCGCCGTCAAACCTCTCGTCCGATGACGAGTGGTTTGACGACGCATTGGCACTGAGGTAATTGAAGGAATATCAATGGGTTTTTAGTCGGTATGCCCTGGTGATGAGCCCCACATAACCCTTTGGCCCTCCCCGGCTAAAGGGTATACGTAATTGCATTTTCCAATTGTAAAAAAAAAAAAAAAAAAAAGGTTACACGTGTACCTGACGCTTCACCTACGTCAGCCAGTGCATTACCAGCAGCCACACAAGCCGCACTCATTACAATCATCAGTCGTAGTTACATGTATAAGTTTAATATAGCTTTTTACGTTCAAACTTGACTTTTATATATTATCAGCAGCAGCAATCAGGGTTAACTAGCCGTTAATTCCTACACGGTCCTTCGAGCCGGATTAAGCCATTAACCTGCTTGATCGGAGTAAACCGAACACGTAAGCGTTTTCGCGTTCTTGCACTACATTGCAATTGTCGCGGTATCGTTTCGCCCAATTTTTACCAGTTACGCGTACACCAGCCACCAGGCGACTCGCGTGCTCATTTTACCATAACCATTTATCTAGTGTGTCTTTTACCAATATAATGAATAAGTAAACTCTTAGACGTTTTTATCTAGCAAACCACCCATTAGAATTAAGTCGCTAAGAACACAAGTAAAAACTTTTTACATGGTCCTTCTGGTTAAGAAAGTTTATTTCTCATAAAGAATACAAATATTCACTTACATGAGAAAACTAAATATACATAAAGTAACTAGTAACTTAAAGTTAAAGTTCTTTAACATAATATTTGATAGGCTGTATAATCATACGTTGAACTAACGCGACGATGTAGGTTAGGTAATTTATATAAACTTATTTTAAACAATTTTTCTGTTTACAATACTCGGGCTAAAATCTTAATAAAAATGTAGGTAGATTTGCATTACTTTACAAAATTACTCGTTCAATCCCTGCGGAGGCAAACGAGTCCTTCGAGTTTTAAACCAACCAGTGCCCTACCAGAGAATTACAGTGATTGTATTGAGCAGGAGATCGTAAGGAGAATACCAGGTCAGACCAAACTATTTTTATACCATATATTTTCATACTCCAATTTCAACCATGGATAATTTATTTAATACTTTATTGCACACACTTAAATGTAGTACAAAAGGAGGACTTAATGCTAGAGCATTTTCTACCAGTCAACCAGTTGATGGTAGAAAAAAGAAAAACTGGCGTACAACTTAAATGCTAATTACTTAAATATATATTTAATATAATAATACTAAATAATTATTTATTTATTTATTTATTTATTTATTTTACTTTAAATAAAACGGTTAAACAACCAATTCCATTATATATATTATGTATTTATATATATATTTATAATTAAAAAATACTAAATAAATAATATATATATTATAATATAGTACATACATATATTATTTCGTGGATTTTAAATAGTGTTCACGGACTAATCTTTTGAAAGCTGGTTTGGTGGGTACCATTTTAATACTGAGTGGTAGAGAATTCCACAGCCCCACTGCAGCAACTTCAAAAGAGTTTCCTCGAAATGCTGTAGAATATTTGGGTATCTGTAAGCATAGAGATAATCTTTTTGCCAACCAAACCGAGATCTATGAAGCTATTCAACTGCTGCTATATTAATCTAAATGATCGATGTATCGAACATGTCGGTTGGTCATAAACATCTCCCTTTCCATATCCCTAGCGTGCGGTATCTTGTTCTTCCATTCATCTCCAACAGCCGTCATCAACTCAACTGTTTACTTTCGCTTTGATAACAGTCTCGTATAAAATGAAATGATATGAAATGAAATAATATGAAATGAAATGATATGAAATAAAATTATATGAAATGAAATTATATGAAATGAAATGAATTAGTGCATGAAGTTTAATAGCGGCGTTTTCCCTGAAAGAAAACGCATATTAAATACTTACCTTAATATTAAGCTTTTTGCTTATAGAGAGCAGCATTTGATTTTCCGTTCGAGTGAGTCAAGTGCTGATAGTCCATTTCCACCGTAAGTGGCGCCACCTAGCGGCTTTGTGTGGTATTTTTATGTCTACCGATAATGGCCGCTCAATTACTTCTCATTGGCTTTTTATTACGTATTTTCACCAGGCAGAAATCAAACTAAAGCTTAATATTAAGGTAAGTATTTAATATGCGTTTTCTTTCAGGGAAAACGCCGCTATTAAATACTGTACCGTTAATATTAAGCTTTTTGCTTATAGAGATTCTGTTTGCTATCGCCTGGTGACGCCACTTGCAACGTGAAATTTCAGGTTTTTATACGCCAATGTGATGATTTATTGTAAGTTCTTAATAAAACATAAGTTATTATCATTTTTCAATATGAACCTGTAATAAAGTATATGAATTATGATATTTTGTTTGTTTTAATAACAATCATTGTATTTGCTACGTTAAACATAGCTCGCAACTTACTCTCTTATGTAATAAGTATAGGATATAGGATATTTAAATACTGATTATGACAGACCTTCAGCGAGGTCAAACAATATTTCAGAAACCACTGTCGGAGGTTGGTTACTCTCATAACACATTTTCAGGGTTACTGCGTCCACAGCTTTGATATAATTATCATTCGGTATACTTGCTACACAGCCATGTGTGCCTAATCAGTTTTGTTCGATACCTTCGAAATATAAGTGAACATTATTATTTACAAATGTATTGTAGTATTTACTAGCATAATACTTCATACTAATTTAATTAAACTGTATTTAAAATACAAATACTTTGTTTCGAATCGAATGAGAGTGATTAAGTTATTATGTTAAATCAATTTTATATATTTTCTCAAAAAAAAAGTTTAAAAACAATTTCACATTGCCTTCCTCTCTATATTTTTTATGTGGTTATAATAAACTAGAGGGAAAATAATAAAAATAATCAATGTAATATAATATAATGTTATAGTTTATTAAAATTATTAGCGTGATGATAATTGGGTGTGTCAACACTATCCAATTATTCGTAATTCCAGTTAGGTAGTTTAATATTATTTAGAGACACTTCTATTATGCTTCCAATGCAGTGATTTTGATCACTGTATCAAGTTAAGTAGATACAATAACATTAATTACTAGACAATTACCGAATCACCTAGTTTAGGTAGCTATTTGGCAAATTAAATGTTAGTGATTCTAAACGAACCTCTTCGAGACGCACATGAAATCCTTTTACCACACTGGTTCGAAAGAACTGGTGACACGATAAGAAATTATTATATTGCAATAGTCAACAATAACAACAAGCGTTAAGGAAAATAGGATAGAATTGTAGATATAGAATTGTAAGTATTGATTCATGTCAGTTATGCCAAATGACAATTTTTCATTGATGTATACCTTTAACATCAGTTTATTATCCTACTGCGTTTACTCATAAAACTAAGAGTAACGTTAAAAGATATCATTATGATTCCAGAATCGAGAAATCATGTGAGCTGACAAGTCAGCGTCCCGTCATATCGTTATAATGAATGAGAGCCATTCTTGTTTGCAAATGTTCGCTAGATGATATTAGGATATTATGTCATTTCAGTTGTTTTGTTGTTGTTCATTATAACCATAACATTTTATTTTTCATGAACAAAGTTTAATCAATTAAAGATCGAACGTAGTCGGTATGCAATCGCTTGCGAAGTTCGTTTGATAGCTAACGAATATAATATACAATAAAACTTTGGAATACAGCATTGGTCAACAGCCTGAGTGACAGGCATGTATGATAATTATATAAAATGCATGAACATACTTAAAGTGATAAGATATTGGGCAATAAGATATTGGGCAATCAGTATGTTGGGTTAAGTGATTTGATCTTGCCTATTAAGCAACTCAATAAAGACATGAAAAATTAAGTACCTGCCTAGGTGCAGTCGTTGCCATTCTAAATATTTGATATTTAGGTACTATAAATATAGTTCACTTTAAATACATAATATAGTATATTCCATATACCTACTAACTAGGTATAGGTATAGCAACTGTTTAAATAAACTAGTACTAGTTAAAGGCAATAATATGTTCATGTACAGAAAATTCTTATCATTCGAGCCAGATAAGTGTCTGCTTAGACTAATGCGACCATGTTAATTTAAAACTTTTATAATAAGCTCAAACACTATTTAGTTCATTTGTAACTAAGGTTTGACGTACATTTATATTGTAAGTGTAAGTTTGGGAGGCTTATTTAGAACTCTTGACAACAGAGCCAAACACTCAATTAGGAGAAAACGATTGTAGTTTACAGGCATGCTATTTTGTATCATGCTCTAGTCAGTGTTCATTGTTGAACAGGGTTAATTGATACGGTACCTACTTCCGTAGTTTACGTACCTATATTACGATTAAGAAGATACACAGGCATCTAGTGCATTTATGTTAATTTGGAGGCGACAGCTTAGATCTCATAAAGTACCTACTGACAATATTTGGAAATAATATTTTTGATAAGAGTGATATCGATAAGTAAGTAGGGTACTTACTTGCTTGTTTTTTTTTTTTTTTTTTGAAACGTTTAATATTACGATACTTTACTAAAATACAAGGTTCGAGCCAATAATGGCTAAGCAAGGGGCAAGACGAGCACTTGTTGTCATTTAAATAAACAATTTTATTAAAAATACCATGAGGGTATCTGATAAAAACATTACGTAAGTAGTTCATTTCTCGAAAGAGAGTTGAAAAAATATCTCACAATTTCTAGCCTAAGTTAAGATGAATTTATAGTATGCTGTAAACTATTTTATAATTATAAATTATTGATATTTTTTATCCTAAACAAGGACTTTCCTTCATTACGTGCTATCGAGCACACAAAGTTCCATTATTTTGGTGCTCTTACCGTGAGTTGAGTCACCCATAAGTTTAGTAAAAAGAGTGTACGAACTGGGAAGTAGCCAATACAACAGTCTTGCGTAACTTCTTTGGGAATCTCGTGATTCACTGGTAATGTTTTGCCGCTTCAATGCGTACCTACGCTACTATTAACATTCCCTGGTAAACCTGGTTATACAAGCATTACAGAACCTAAAATTAAGTTGTTTGCAAATCGTTGATGCCTTGCAGTGAGCAGGTATCCAATAGTTCTATTGTGCCTATTTGAGTCTGGTTTATGAAAGCAGTACGGGCTCGACATCAATATTTAAGATGGAGCAACCGTTTTAAAACTGCTGATGTCTTGTCGTAGACAGAAACATCTATAGATTTCAATGTAGGTACTGGAACTATGTCCTTAAAAGCTAAACTTTTATACTTAGATCTGTTTGCAGCTTAAGGTTTGCCAAAAACAAATGCATCCGGTTAGACTATACAGTAATGTAGGTAGTGGAACACTACAAGGTAAAATATTATAAAAGTCTTGTCATTAAATCAATACTTGCTCCTCACCCTCGAGATGGGAGCTCCAATCTGTCGGCAGACAATCTGTCGACAGATTGTTAATGCCTTGCCGTCAGCAGAGACATCATAAACACTTGACTCGTTGTAGGTACTTACTTTAATAGTGTACGAAAGAAAATAAACACTATCTACACCCCGGAGGTTAGTTTTAATCTGTTCGCAGATTGTTTATGCCTTGCGTGAGCAGAGACATCATAAAAACTTGAATCAAAGTCGGTACTTTAATAATGCACGAAAGAAAAATAAATACTTTAAATACTTATATACACCCCCCGGACGTTAGCTTTAACCTGTTGGCAGATTAATGATGCCTTGCGTGAGCAGAGACATAAGATTAATTTCCATGTACAGTAAATTAAAGCAGTTTAACATCTCTCAAATTTTGTAATTACTCAAAGTTCCCGAAATTGAAATCCGCGGAGAATTCATAATATATATGTTTTTTAAAATTATACATGTCTTGCTTCAGACACAGTACATCTTTTGTAAAACCATAGGTTACCCTAATGTTAAGCTTTTATTGTTACTATTACACCACTGTTACAACCTAGAAAATTACTGCGTATTCAAATCAAAATTACTGTTCTAAGGAGGTGTGACTCTAAATTATTTGTGTGAGGGCTTGCTTGGTGGTAGAAATGATTTCTACAACAAATCCGAATAATTTTGCAACATTATTTAATTTCAATAAAAATCGGGTAGGTAGTCGAAAAACAATTAAATTAGGTATTATTATTGCTCAAATCTTACGGGTTTTCTGAAGAAAACCTATTTCTCTTGAATAGGTATGATACCTACTCCCACAACGTAAGGTGCATGTACTTATACGTATTTTTCCCCTTTTTGTTTGCTAGACAATGCCACCTGGAGTGGTCTAAATGAGAATTGTGTAGGAATATTTACATACTAACCAAAAAACATCTAAACGATTGAACCTACATTAGAACTAGTCATCGGATCTTTTAGAACAGACGGTTCCTATGTCAATGGCTTTTCGACAAAAAACTTCGTAGAACAGTTAAGTACTCAAGTTCATACTATCATTAAAATGTTCGTAACGTTGTTTAATATGCAAGTTTATTTCTTTAGTAATAGCACCAGCCGTGGACTTGCGTACTAGGAAAATAAACGTTGAACTACTGACCCGAAAAGACTATTAGAATCACTTCAACAAAATTTAAAAAAGTTTGCGTAGCTCACCGATTTTCATGAATATAGTGCACTCACGCGCAGAATCCTGCTCGGATAGTTCGACGAGCTGCCGTTTATAGGGCTGCATGACCTGCAGCTTGAGCTTGATAGCTATATAGGTAGCTTGTAGCGCAAATTCACGCTATCTAGATCAATAAATTTAAATTTAAACACTTTTTCTTATGTAACTGGGGAATCTCATCAAGTGTTTCTGCTACACAAACCTGGGCGGATGGACAATATCTTTATCTTTATTTTGTATACACATACATGTTATACCGAACGGAATAAACCGTTAAATAATTCAATTTAATAAAGCCATATCGGCTACATTAAGAAAAGAGGGTACTTACATTTTCCCCTTTTGCACTTTTTAAACACTTTATTTCTTTTTCGAATTCGATATTGAAAACTTATAATAAGTATGGAACAGTCCTAGGTAGGAGCTGTTCGGACGTGTTAACTCGGCGGAATACAAAACGCCAATGAGAAGTAATTGAGCGGCCATTATCGGTAGACATAAAAATACCACACAAAGCCGCTAGGTGGCGCCACTTACGGTGGAAATGGACTATCAGCACTTGACTCACTCGAACGGAAAATCAAATGCTGCTCTCTATAAGCAAAAAGCTTAATATTAACGGTACAGTATTTAATACAGTTCTTTAATTGTAAAATTTGGTTTCACATACTTAACATATTTGGTTTGTGAACAAAGCTTTGTTATATGTAATATCTACTGACGTTAGGTTTTATATTAATTAACAAGATATTAATTTGGTAGGCATTATCCATTATCCATTTACAATTAAAATTAATCTTTGTCAACTTGTTACACCATTATGATATTGTATTTCTCTAATTTATGTAACAATACGCCGGTCCTTTCTGATAATTCTTCTGTGTATCTTTTTGGTTCCCACGATACAGGCCAAGAGCCTAGTGTGGGGTCACCGATTACTGACCTAAGTGAAATGTTTTGTTTAATAAAAATAGAAATTGAATTGAAATTGAAAATGGCATGCTTCAGGCCCTTGGTATGCAACAGTTATTTGTTCACCAAGCCTTCTGAAGTAAGACATTTTATACGAGACTTATCAGCCCGAGCCGAAGGCGAGAACGGATATTCAAGTAGAGTATAAAATGGGCTTCAGGACCGAAGTTAATATACAGGGCGTCCCACGGATATGCCACATGGAGGGAGAGTACCTTGACATTTGTAGATGGAACATTTTACTGAAAGAAGATATTATTTGAATTTAATGCAGTTTAAATTGTTTTTTAAATTCAAATAATGTCTTCTTTCAGTAACATGTTCCATTTACAATATTCAAGGTACTTTCCCTCCATGTGGCATATCCGTGAGACGCCCTGTATAAATCATAGAAGAAAAGACATGTACAAAGGCGAGCTTAATCTTAATAAGAGTTTTCTTCCAGCAAACCTTTGAGGTTAGAGAGAGGCTATTACAGAATAAATAAACTATGAAAAAAACTCACCAGACAGAGGTAGGTCGAGAACGGTGTGGTATTGAGGTAGATTGTTGGGTCCCGAGCCGACCTACAAACAAACAAACATACATACATAAATCATTAAATATTCCCTCTTTAAAAAGAGCACATACTAACAATATAATAACACCTCATTGTAATTATCAATTTGTTCAATATTATATTATGTATAGGGTACATCCCTCTATTGACTGTTCTTGTATAGGGTACATCCCTCTATTGACTGTCCTTGTATAGGGTACATCCCTCTATTGACTGTTCTTGTATAGGGTACATCACTCTATTGACTGTCCTTGTATAGGGTACATCCCTCTATTGACTGTCCTTGTATAGGGTACATCCCTCTATTGACTGTCCTTGTATAGGGTACATCCCTCTATTGACTGTCCTTGTATAGGGTACATCCCTCTATTGACTGTCCTTGTATAGGGTACATCCCTCTATTGACTGTTCTTGTATAGGGTACATCCCTCTATTGACTGTCCTTGTATAGGGTACATCCCTCTATTGACTGTTCTTGTATAGGGTACATCACTCTATTGACTGTCCTTGTATAGGGTACATCCCTCTATTGACTGTCCTTGTATAGGGTACATCCCTCTATTGACTGTCCTTGTATAGGGTACATCCCTCTATTGACTGTCCTTGTATAGGGTACATCCCTCTATTGACTGTCCTTGTATAGGGTACATCCCTCTATTGACTGTTCTTGTATAGGGTACATCACTCTATTGACTGTCCTTGTATAGGGTACATCCCTCTATTGACTGTTCTTGTATAGGGTACATCACTCTATTGACTGTCCTTGTATAGGGTACATCCCTCTATTGACTGTCCTTGTATAGGGTACATCCCTCTATTGACTGTTCTTGTATAGGGTACATCACTCTATTGACTGTCCTTGTATAGGGTACATCCCTCTATTGACTGTCCTTGTATAGGGTACATCCCTCTATTGACTGTCCTTGTATAGGGTACATCCCTCTATTGACTGTCCTTGTATAAGGTACATTCCTTTATTAACTATTCTTGTATAGGGTACATCCCTCTATTGACTGTCCTTGTATAGGGTACATCCCTCTATTGACTGTCCTTGTATAGGGTACATCCCTCTATTGACTGTTCTTGTATAGGGTACATCCCTCTATTGACTGTCCTTGTATAGGGTACATCCCTCTATTGACTGCTCTTGTATAAGGTACATTCCTTTATTAACTATTCTTGTATAGGGTACATACCTCTATGTACTTGGGTTTGAGATGTGCGGCGGGGCGCAGCGAGACGGGAGGTACAAGGGGCGCAGATACAGGGGCCGCGGGGGGCGGGGGCTCCGCCATACTGCACCCTCCACGACGACGCGCCTCCTCCAAACTACACAACGATACATAATTATACAACACAAGTTTTTAATTACGAAATAATTTGAATTGCCAATGCAGAAGGGGTCCTACGTTATATCTGTGCAGTCAGGATCAAAATAAAAAAATAAAAAAAACAATCAAAATTTTGTTTACATAAAAACCTTAAAGGTACACAGAAAATGCTATTATTATTATTACCTAAGTATTGATGAAGTTGTACATTTTCTTTTTTTTTAAATTCATAATTCACTTATTCCACAAAAAGCATACTAATAAATCACATTTTCAAATAAGTTAATTAGATTAACGTGGCTTGCTTGTACAAAAAAAATCAGGGTCACAACACCTACACTAAGCCAGTGTCCTAATAGAACGCGATCACGCGACCGTCGCGCGAATCCGCGATTAAACGAACTAACGTCAAATAGGCGTCCCAATTGGCATCGCGTCGCGTCGCGCGATCGCGCGATTACCAAACGGGACGCCTATTTGACGTTAGTACGTTTGATCGCGGATTCGCGCGACGGTCGCGTGATCGCGTTCTATTAGGACGACGCCTAAATGGTTAGACTTGTGTTGTAGATGTTGCGTGCCTTCCAGGAACGTTACATTGTTATTCAAAGCCAGTGGTTTTTGTATTTGTATTTATTTATTTATTTAAAAAGATAGAAGCTTACAGTTCTTAACCAAAACACTTACTACCTTAAACTAAAACTTAAAAAAACTAATAAATTCTGGATAATATTTCTAATTTTATCATTAAATATATCGACATGCTGGTGCTCGTGGATAAATTCATTAATGAGCGCGAGTGCTCTGACCGTTGGTGCGTTGTCCGCGTGGTGGGTCCGCGACACGCAGGTATAGAACAGATCGTGGCGCCGACGGCCGGTACGCAAGTATTTGTTCGGCACACACAGAGACATGCTACCTAATGTGTTCGGGTCATTTACCCTATTTTGCAGGATCAGACAGTAATGTATAGCTAGATTCAGTTTCCGCCTTAGCCCTAGTGTATCCATACCTATCATTCCTGACACGAATAAGGATGGGTAAAGGAAAGGATAGTACCCATACCGTTGCTTATAGACATATCTACAGAATTTACGTTGTATCCTCTCTAGCATCATGGTATACTTTGCCTCACGGGGGTCCCACACAATAGCGCTGAACTCTAGCTTACTACGGACAAAAGCATTATACAACATGACAGCTACTCTAATATCATGGAACTGCGCGGCCGTTCTCATTATGAATCCTAGTGTCTTGTTTGCATTTTTACACAGAGATATAACGTGCTTCCGGAAATCAAGACGTGAATCCACAATGAGCCCCAGGTCACGAGTCTCAGTTACTCTCTCTAACACAGAGCCATTCAGAGTGTACGATGGACTTAGGGGCAGCCGTAGCCTGGTAAAAGTTAAGACTTTGCATTTGGAGACATTGAATTCCAGTCTGTTTGATTGACTCCACTTTGCAACCGATTCTAGATCTTGCTGCAAAGCTACACAGTCCGAGACTTGGCTTACAGCCAGATAAATTTTTAGGTCGTCGGCAAACATTAAGCAATTAGCCGTGCGAAGTACCTGGGGTAAGTCATTGATCATGATAAGGAAAAGACTTGGTCCAAGAGTACTACCCTGACTTACCCCGGACCTAGTATAGAACTCATCTGACTGGTACATTTTCATCTGCACGTATTGCCTACGGTCCTTGAGGTAGTGAGCAAAGAATTTTAACAGCTTAGGAGCAGTACCTAGCGATGAGAGCTTTTCCAATAGTATATCATTATCAACAACATCAAAGGCACGCCTGAAGTCAAGAAACACAGCATCTACTTGGTTGCCAGTATCCATGTGCGCTGCCACATAATCCACAAAGGTAACGTGGTTAGTGGTCGTCGAGCGGGCAACACGAAATCCATGCTGTTTATCACTAAAACTGACATCTAATTGACGAGTTAAGTAGGTATTTATAATAGACTCAAATATTTTACTAAATACAGTTAGTACAGCTATTGGTCTAGAGGTCGTGACATCAATTGAAGAGCTAACTTTAGGCACCGGTGTTACTCTCGATACCTTCCATCTCACAGGATAGCGGCACGAGAAGAGCGACAGATGGAAGAGATGCAGTAGAGGCACCTCTAGAGCAGACAGGCAATCTTTAACTAAATAGGGTGGAATAGCATCAGGGCCGGCTGCAGCTGATGATTTTAACCGACGAACCGCGCACCGCACATCGTTCAAAGTGACACTATCTAGAGCAATAGAACGCGAGTCCCCGGCGCCACCAACAAGCTGCGCTCTCTCTACGTCGAGCATCGGAATATCACTGAGGAAGACGGAGCTGAAGTATTCAGCGAATACTACAGCCGCTTCCTGGCCCTCCACTGTTTTCCCATCATATGTGTAATTACCTACCTGGGTTCTTTGCTGGCGTCTATCTTTTACATGTTTCCAGAACTGCTGGGGGTCCCGGCGTATATTTGATCCAACCGTTTTTATATACTGGCGGTATGCATCATCTATAAGTTTTTTGATATGGCTCCTATAATACCTAAAAACCTCACGATTAAATTCTAAGCCTTTTTCTTTATACTTACACAAGTGAAAGAACTTTATTTTTAATTTACTTATAATTTCTGGCGTGTACCATGGCGGATATTGGCGGGATTGCTGAGAGAGACGCATCTTTCTAATGGGTACATGACTGTCAATGACTTTGTTTAATTTTAAGTAGAACATATCTGTAGCAGAATCAATATCCTGTTCGGATAAAATCAGTTGTTCAGTAGAGATCGGTTACTACGGAATATTATAATATAAATCTAAAGTAAGTACATAATGAAGCATTGTCTCGCACTACAATTGTTGGTTACAATAAATCTACAAAATATGTGAGTGGCGAGTGCGGCGCCCGAGCCGAGCTGCGGCGAGCTGCGAGCCAGCTAGCTATCAATAATGCGTACCGATTGACACAAAGCCATATAAAAACGAGTAACGGTAACAAACATTCACACACACACCCCTGCACTAGGATTCCCTGTGTCGCAGGTGGCATGGACACATACAACACATCACAACATCCAAGACCCGAGAACAAACATTTGTGTTCGTCACAAATATTTGCCCCGGCCGGGGATCGAACCCGGCACACCAAGCTTCGTAGGCAGAGTCACTACCAACTCAGCCACGGTGTCGTCACGTTACGGTTACAGTGACGGTAACAGTCTGTACAATTTTCAACATATTTGTTTTGAAAAAAAAATTATTATATCTGTATTCAGTAAAGGCAACTGATTTATGAATATTTATTTTCTAGTTATTAAAAACTTGTGGTTTATAAGTAAAAATATGTTTACCTGAGTAGTTTGGTGGGCGGGTTGACGGGCAGACTCTTGGGGCGCCGCCCCGACTCAGAACCGCGGAGCTCCACTTGAGGCTCACATATATCCTGGGAATTAATAAAATTCATAGGTTATTTTTACTTTTCATACTCGTAAAGTTGCTATTTACAGGGGGGGAGTAAAACTGATTTTTAGTCCCTAGGGCAAAAAGTTATTTCTTAAAAAATCTGTTCAATGAGGTTACATTTGTAAAGTTTTCATAGCGGAAGCTGAGAACTTTTTAAAATTTAGAACGTCGGTCCTTCACTACATCCATCTTCATATCCACACACCATAAATCATTCATCTTATTAAGAGGATATGTGAAACTGTCAGAAACGAATCGTAAGACAGTGATAGCGCAATTAGACACCTTACCCCGAGGGAAGAGGTTAGATATAGATTTTTGTCGCTCAAAAGTAACGGACGTAAGCGACAAATGAAAAAACATTGTATTGCTTGAAAAGTATTGAATTTATAAAAAAATCCTTTTACATTTATCTAAGTTCTGTTATTACTCACTCAATAGTATAAAAATAAACCGTAAATATTCTCTAAATTCGGAGGATGGATGTAAATCAGATTTTAAGAATGCCTAATTGAAAAAATAAATACATCGAGAAAAGTTTCACCAATCGTGTTTTTACATTTATTTAGATTATATCAAGTAATCACTGTATTAACAACAAGTTTGTAAACTGTGCCGTTACCGAGTAAGAATGAAACGCAGCGACTCCAAATTTTTACATAGCCTCTTAAGAGGGACCTAAACACACACAAACAAATAACACTTATTTGAATTAGAATATAAAATAGGTACCTGTCCTATAGATTCAGCGTCGGAGTCGGCGCCTTGTTCTAGAGCAAACAACTCCTCGGCGTAGCATATCAGGAATTCTGTCACCACCGCCTGAAAATAACATTTTTTTTTTATTATTGACCATGTTTTTTTTAGTCACATTCTTGTGTCTGTCTGTCGTTCCCGACTTCTATGGCCGAATGTTTCACACATCTGAGTCAGAAACCGTTTTGCGACCAGGTATGTCAACGTCCTGGCAATTTTTAACAAGACGTGCCAGCATTCTGACATTATAAGACAAGGCATGCCAGCATTCTGGGAATATTTGACCAGGTATGCCAGGATTCTGGCAATATTATACAACGTGTATTGGTACCTGGACGGCGACGCCCTGCAATGCGTGGTGGTGTCTCGGCGCTCGCAGCAGGTTCGGCGCCCACACGATGGCCATGTTGCGCGGGGTCATGCCAGTCGAGCCGCCCAGCAATGACACGCGGCGCAGGTGACGCATCAGATATGCCAGAGTCCTGGCAACATCGTATACACGGTGATAAATGAACACTCTCGTAATTTTCTAATCCCCGCTGGATTAGAGACTTTCATGACTGAAACGTATACTTAAAAATATCGTAATGAATGAACCTGCGATGCCCAATCTCTTTTACTATTTACTAGCTGAACCCGCGTGCGACTTCGTCACCCGTGGAATAATTGTTTGTTGTCGATGTTGTTTGATGTTCCTCGGGAGACATGTCACAGAAAAGCAAAGTGTCAGTACTAAGCAAGTCAATCAATACTTGCACATTTTCAAACCCTCTAAAAATTCGACTTTCAATCAGATATTGTGTATACCTGAGGAGACAGGTTCATTCAACTCGTGGTCTAATAACACCTTCAATCCGTACTTTTACATATTTTTACTTCAATTTTGAAAATCGGTGAAACTCGTGTCAAGTTATTTATTTTGTAAACCATAGTCCTATAGTTTGAAAAAAGATACACTCATAAAAAAAAACTGGTTTCATACAAACTTTAAACTCCTATATCTACCCTCTGAAGAGATGTAGCGTAATATTATATACCCTATAACCATCTCAGGCTTTGTAGCTATGATATCGTAAAGTTTCAGTTAAATCCATTCAGTAGTTTTAACGTGATGGACGCACACACAAACAAACAAACAAACACACAAAGTCATCCAATAAAAAAAAAATTGGGGCTTGTTAAAAGAACCCGTCTGAACACGTTTCCGTAAAAAAAACATATATGTACAAGAATTCGGTGTCTTTTGCTTTATTATATGTATAGATTCTGACAAATAAATAAATCATTAATTCATTCATAGATCTATACCCGCTACAAGACACGAGTACACAACAAGGCTAGCGTGGCGTAGTGGCGCTCGTGCTGACCTGTAGTGCGGCGGCGGCAGTTTGACGGCGGCGTGTCGAACGGCGCGCAGCCGCGCCGCCTCCTCCGGCATCTGCACGGCCGCCACGAAGCTCTCGTACAGCTGGTACGTGCATAGGGGGTTTGGGAGCTCCCTGCGAATATAATTATAATAATATAGTTATTTTCACACCACCTGCTCGACAATGTACAATTACATATCATGCTATCATCAAGGTAAAGCAAAGCATTATCTACCAAGGGAGGTAATGTTGTATGAAACTCCCAAGGGTAGTAATGTGATTTGAATTTGGAACGTCATATTCGTGTGGAAACTCGTGGAAAACTCTAAGTAAAAGAACGCCCATATGGCACTGTAAAAAGGTTTGATCTAAACTCGATCTGGCCACTCATAAAAAAATAAAAGGCGCGACTTCAAAGATTGTGAAACAAAAGACGGTGTTGGCTGCTGAGTTTGGAGCCCTGGCTTTTTATTGCCTCGCAGAAGGTGTGAAAAGTAGAGTATGCTCCTCTGGGATAAAGCCTGTCTTCGTCATGGGCAGCTTGAACTCCTCGCGTCACTCAGGACTCTACATAACTCCTGAGCGAACTTGTTTGCTCAGGATTCAATATGCCACCCGCGACATAAGACACTGCTTTATCCCCTTAGTGCATAATCTACTATTGTACACCAAGGGTCTGAAGCAAGACATTTTATAAGAGACTCTTATCAGCCCGAGCCGAAGGTAAGGGCGGATATTCAAGTCGAATATCAAATGGGTTGCAGGACCGAGGTATATACAGAGCGTCCCACGGCTATGCCACCTGGAGGGAAAGTACCTTGAATATTGTAGATAGAACATTTTACTGAAAGAAGACATTATTTGAATAAAAAAAACAATTGAAACTGCATTCATAGATATTTAAATAATTACATGGCTGAACCGGGAATCGAACCCTATACACGAGAAAAATAATCACCTGTAGCTTTATCATACCGATCGAAAGGCTTCATCATAAGGATATTTTTTTGCTAAATAACATAGCGTCACAAATAAGAGGAATATCATGAATTTTAACATTTGATCTGAAATTTTGTTCAGAAAAATGAAAAGCTGACATCGCAGTGAGGACATACAACTGTCATTATTATAAGTACCTATTACTAATAAATGTACCCACTTGAGAAGTACGCATCATTATGAAAGTGTCCACGAGCTACAAGCAGAACTTAGACGTATTATTCTAAATATCCACCACAACAAGATCAAAAAATCGACAGGACTTTGTATTCAACAGGAAGGGACTCATTTTGAGCATTTGATAAATTGATTAATTTTGTATTAAAATGTTTAAATTCATGGTCATCCTTTTATTTGTGACACTATTTTATTCAGCAAAAAATAATCCTTAAGATGAAGCCTTTCGATTGGTATGATAAAACTACGGAGTGATCATTTTTCTCGTGTAACGGGTTCGATTCTCGGTTCAACCATGTAATTATTTAAATACCTATGAATGCAGTTTAAATTGTTTTTTAAATTCAAATAATGTCTTCTTTCAGTAAAATGTTCCATCTACAATATTCAATGTAGCTACTTTCCCTCCATGTGGCATAGCCGTGGGACGCCCTGTATTCTCGACTTAAATATTCGCCCTCGCCTTCAGCTCGGGTTGATAAAAGTGTCGTATAAGATATCTGGCTTAAGCGCCTTGGCGAACAATAGTAGATTATGCACTAAGGGGATAAAGCAGTGTCTTATGTCGCGGGTGGGATATTGAACCCTGAGCTAACGAGGGACTTTCGCTCAGAGGGAGTTATGTACAGTCCTGAGTGACGCGAGGGGTTCAAGCTACCCAAGACGAAGACAGGCTTTATCCCAGAGGAGCATACTCTACTTTTCACACCTTCTTAAAAATCCAGGGCTCCGAACTCAGCAGCCAACACCGTCTTTTGTTTCACAATCTTTGAAGTGGCGCCTTTTTTCTTATGAGTGGCCAGTTCGATTTTAGAACAAACCTTTTTACAATGCCATATGGGCGTTCTTTTAGTTAGAGTTTTCCACGAGTTCCCATACGAATTTGACATTCCAAATTCAAATCACATTACTACCCTAGGGAGTTTCATACAACATTACTTCCCTAGGTAGGTAATGCTTTGCTTTACCTTGATGATAGCATGATATGTAATTCGATATTGTCGAGCAGGTGGTGTGAAAATAACTCTTTCACGTCTCATGCTCGTAAAGTTCAATGTTCTGCTACGTACAGACGGAGTTAAAACTAAATATCGAGGTTTCGTTTGTAATACTACTAAAGTCGGTCGTTCCCTCCACCAGAAACGTGCCCAGAACGCTGGCAGCATTGCCACGTTGCATGGCACGTATGGCAACGCTGTGCAAAATAAAAGCCAGCATTCTGGTCACGTGTAGACACTTTTAGCCTATCAGACTTTATTTAAGTTGAATTGAGGTTATTTTTTTTTTATTTGTGGCGTGATTTTAGCGAAAAAACCTTTTTTGTTGATTAAAAAAAAATCTTTGTAGATCTTGTGTTCCCCAGGGGCCCAAAGGGCTTATGTTTCTATCCTAAACGGCTCAAATATGTATCCATTATCTAGGGTTCATTTTTGCATTAAATATCATAGACTTCTTACCTGAAATACATTTTAAGTAGACTGGGCACGGCGTGTGGATCGCGCGCCAACTCCGCGTTATTCGGCGACAAGTCAGGCACCGCTCCGGAATCGAACCCGCTCCTTAACCGCTGCGTAAGTCCGCTACCGCCAGAAAGGCGGTACACACCATCCACTGCGCCGCGGGACTCGATCGCACGGGAACACTCCACCAGTACAAGCGGCACTGGACAACGTACATTGCAATATAGTCATCTCTTCGCTAGTTATGCCCGCCTGGTACTTCTAATACGAAATCGGGACGAGATTATCTGCAAAATTTGGCTTCTGATGATGAAGCGATGATTGCACACGGTTGATATTGAGAAGAACCTTAGATTGGACTAAATGGCGCGCTTCTAAAGACCTGAATTACAAACTGTAACACAATGTTCTAATGTTATATAATGTTGTATGCAATTCGCTATGCACGTAGCTAGTGTAGTATAAAAGAGTGGGAACGGCTCGAGAGACGAACCCGCTTCTTAACCGGTGCGTGAGTCCGCTACCCCCACATAGGCGATACACGACAACGACACACGCACTAGTGTGAGTGAGTGAGTTTTACAATATCGTGAGTGAGTGAGTTGTACACCAATGAGAGTGAGCTGTAAACTAGTGTGAGTGAGTGAGTTGTACACTAGTGTGAGTGAGTGAGTTAGTGAATTGTACACTAGAGTGAGTTAGGTAGTTGTACACTAGTGTAAGTGAATGAGATGTACACTAGTATGAGTGAGTTGTACACTAGTTTGATCGAGTGAGTGAGTTGTACACTAGTGTGTGAGTGAGTTGTACAATAGTGTGAGTGAGTGACTTTTACACTAGTGTGAGCGAGTGAGTTGTACACTCTCGTGAGTGAGTGACTCACCGTGGTGTCCACAGTTGAGCAGGTGTTCCCCCAAATCGCATCCGAACACGCGCTCGCGCAGAATGCCCTGCTGCTTCAGACTGCGCCGTGACGGACGTGACAGGATGAAGCTGCGGAACAGGGAGATCAGCTTGCCGTGCTTGCGCAGCACTGGTTTGATCGGCGTCATCGCCACTGATCTAGAGAAGAACAGTAGGTTGTGAAAATGGTTAAAATCCTATTAGGTTTAATTCACAACAAGATGGCAGCGGACGGTACCCTACAATGCATGTGACCTACCCTACAATGCATGTGACCTACCCATCAATGCAAGTGGCTTACCCTATAATGCATGTGAAATACCCTACAATGCATGTTGACTTACCCTACGATTAGGGTTACGTTCCCGGGACCCGGTAATCGAAAATTACCGGGAACAACATCGATCCCGAAATCGAGAATATTTAGCGATTTCCGGGGAATTCCCGCTAGCGAATGTTTTTTTTTGTGAATTTTTGCGTTGAAACACATATTATTACACGAAACAAGGCAAGCCACGCATTTATTCCGTTGGGGTAGGCAGAGACTACATATTTTTCTATCTGCTACACTACGGAAAAATAAGTTCATACAACAACACCGAAAGTGACCTACCCTAGAATGCATATGACCTACCCGACAATGCATATGACCTACCCTACAATGCATGTGACTTACCTTACAATGCATGTGACTTACCCTACAGTGCATGTGACTTACCCTACAGTGCATGTGACTTACCCTACAATGGGCGGCGGTTGCGTCATATGCCGGGGCACTTTATCTCCAATGACAGCAACGCAATGGTGGGGGAAGAACCCTACTCGAAATCCCCGTTTTCCTCGCCACCAAAGAGACTCTTGAGGACCTATGAGACCATCAAAGTTATGATTATTCTACAGCATGATTTATAGTTATTTGAAAATCGAGGGCTTAAATTAAGCTAGTCATCTTATACGACAATTTTAAACATTAAAAAAAATGGTTGTTTGTAAAGTTGGTTTACGGACGGTAATTTAACGTGACTATCAGTGTAACGGGACAATGAGCGTTACCGGACAATGACAGCGTTACCAATGACGTCAACGGTTTCGTGCATGCAGCCGGTTTTCATCGATTTATTAGACGTAGTCACGTCAAAAAATATCAGACCGAGTCAAATGCGAGGGCGGATATTTAAGTAGACTTATTCGCTTCGACATTCGCGCCGATTTGAAAATTCCATAACACAGACTCACAATATTTGAAATTCGAAAATATATTTTTGCCCTAGGGACTAAAATTCAGTTTTACTCCCCCTGTCTAGGTACATAAATAAAAAAAATAGCCTAAGAAAATAAATAGGTTTTTTTAGTACAACTTTCGAGTTTTAATCTCACCTGGCATGTCGATAATTGAGATCATATCGCCAACATCAAAACTGATTTCATCGCGCGCCTGAAATCAAATATAAATAGTTTATAGACGAAAATTTAATTACAATACATACATGTATTGTAGAACACATAACAATAACAAAAAATATACAAAAGTAAGTACAGTTTGTATAAATTACTTTTATAAAAGCACTGTTTTGGTTATAGGCATGCGTAATCTCTTACGATCAGAAGAGCGCCTAGCTAGCCTCGTCACTTATTAACATTAAAAAATATACATAGAAAACACCCAGACTCAGGACAAATACCGATGTTCATCACACAAATGTTTGTCTTGAAGCGGGAATCGAACCCGCGACACCAGCAGCGTGGCAAGTCTAACACACATGCCACTCGACAACGCGTGTCGAGCTTGCTTATGGTGGCTTCACACGGCCTGTGTTAGTACGAGCCGCGCCGTGCCGAGCCGCGCCACAGGCCGTGTGAAGCGAGCGGCCCCAGGCTGCGCGGGCGGGCGCGTATTGGGTGAACCACGCAGGCGCGCGCTCGCATGTACAGGTTACAGATACGTCTACGTTTTTTTGTAATAACTACCGCCTAAAGGTCACCGACTTGGATTATAGAATAAACTGTCTTGAAAAGTATATGTATAATAGATCTATTAAAAAGTAAAAAGATAAATATAAGACATATCACTGTGTAGTGCACAAATCTATAAAAAAAAAACACCGAACCTTGCGAGACGGCTAGTTACCGAGACACAGTTATCCAAACTAGTTCGGAGTGTATAACAAACCGACCCCGCTAGGTAAAATATATAAATATATCCTGCAATGCAACATTTAAAACATGATATTAGCGCGGCGCGGCACGTATTATCACAGGTCTTGTGAAGCCACCATTATATTACCTGTGAGACGTATTTCCGTACTGAGTACGCGGCCGCCACGGCCGGTGTGTTGATTGAACTGGAGTCTTCATTGGCTACCAGCAGCTTATGTCCTGGGGATAAATAATATAAAATTATAAATATATATTTTTTTAATAACATGAAAAAATAAGAAAATATACAAGGAATACGGAGGGATGTATGTGTTAACCAAAAATTGTAATAATCGTTAATTTACAATAATTTAACGATTTGAAAACCTATAAATTGTAAACTTTCGAAAATTGTGAACGCAAGTACCATGCTCTTTAAAACAAACCTATAACGGCGCAGTCGCTCTCTGATTGGGTCTCTTAGGACCGACGAGATTTCTTCTTGGATGTCTGGGCTATAAGTCTCTTGAAACCAGGAGAGCGCAGGATCAGATCACAACTATTTGCAAAGTGTTCCGCGGTACAATTGATGCGCCTGATCTACTTAGTGAGTCACTTCTACTCTTCGTGCCTAATAACTACACTCGAAGCAGAAAGCACAGGCTCTATGCTCTGCCCTTGTGCCGTACTGTCGCGCGCGTCAACTCACCGATACCTAGGTCCCTAACTGCCCTCAACAACCTCCTAGAAGCCAGTCCACATAGTGACATATTTGCGGATCAATGGAAAGAGCTCACCTCTGATTTCCATTGGTACTGCCAATCAAAATTTTGACATAAATATAATTAATTAAGTGTATTATTTATTTGATGACTATTTTAAATTTATAATTTAAGCAATTTGTAATTTAATTTTTAATTTAATTTGTATTTTAATAATTTTATTTTTAATCTTTAAATAATGGAATTGGTTGTTTAACCGTTTTATTTAAAGTAAAATAAATAAATACTAAATACTAAAATTAGCTTGGTTTTTTTTATGCCTTAGCGCTTGGGTGAAAATTAACAAATGTACGCTTTTAAAACCGTATGTTTGTTACATATTCTAGAATATAATTAATTACCCTTGTTGTCCATTTGCAGCCAATTAAGGGCCGGTCCACAGTTGATGCTGTCATCCGCTATAATGGACAGGTGGTGCATATAATCGGATATCAATCTCTGATATTCCTCGGCATCCATGTTTGACACCAGCTCGGTCGAGAGATTTGGCAGCCCGGACACTTTCCTGTCGTATATGCATCTGTGGGCATATATGACATTGTTAGACAAGAGATACAACGCTTTGATTGGCCAATTCACGGTCCGTTCCTCTCCACTCCGCCCAGCTCCGCGTAGCTCCAAAAACGCGGTGACGCTGAGCGGGGCTGGGATATATCCAAGTTGTCCATCTACAAAACCATTATACGCCCAGTTGTCACCTATGGATGCGAGACATGGTCACTAACGGTGAGAGAGCAACAGAAACTCGCCATGTTCGAAAGGAAAGTGCTTAGAAAGGTGTTTGGGCCTCTCAGGGACGGAAGTAATGGATATCGTATCAGGATGAACCATGAGCTGGATGCTCTAATGGATCAGGAGACGATCGTTAGTATCAACAAATTATATAAATATATTTAGTAATGAATCCTCTTGATTTCTAAACAAAGGTTTTAATTAACTTAACTTTAGTTTAGAACTTTAGTACATATTACTATATTATAAACCAAAGAGTCAAGAAAACCAAAGTTGACTCTTTGGTTTATAATATAGTAATATGTACTAAAGTTCTAAACTAAAGTTAAGTTAATTAAAACCTTTGTTTAGAAATCAAGCGGATTTATTACTAAATATATTTATATAATTTGTTGATATTTATGGATTTCCGCAAAGTAACGCCTGAATCAATCAATTATCTGACGATCGTTAGATTTATTAAATCACAGCGCCTGAGATGGGCCGGACACGTAGAGAGAATGGGAGAGGACAGGGCGCCCAAAGTTATCACTAACTGGAAGCCGCAGCAGAAAAGACCGCGAGGAAGGCCGAAGAAGAGATGGTGCGACTGCATCGACGAAGATCTCAAGGCCATAGGGAAGTTTACCACCTGGAGAAGGAAGGCCAAAGTTCGCAGCGAGTGGCAGTCCATTGTGGAAGTGGCCAAGACCCATAAAGGGTTGTAGCGCCGAAGAAAGTAAAAGTAAAGTAAGCTGATTGATTGATTCAGGCGTTACTTTGCGGAAATCCATTAATATCAACAAATTATATAAATATATTTAGTAATAAATCCGCTTGATTTCTAAACAAAGGTTTTAATTAACTTAACTTTAGTACATATTACTATATTATAAACCAAAGAGTCAACGAACAGAAAACCAAAGTTTAAAGATACGACACGTGTTTCGCCTCTACACGAGGCATCATCAGGAGGTGTGGACTCGCCGAACTCTCTCTTCTCTCTCTCTCTCTCTCTCTCGTTTTGAACTTCGGCGAGTCCACACCTCCTGATGATGCCTCGTGTAGAGGCGAAACACGTGTCGTATCTTTAAACTTTGGTTTTCTGTTCTTTGACTCTTTGGTTTATAATATAGTAATATGTACTAAAGTTCTAAACTAAAGTTAAGTTAATTAAAACCTTTGTTTAGAAACCAAGCGGATTTATTACTAAATATATTTATATAATTTGTTGATAAAGTAAGCTGAGCTGGGCGGAGTATAGCAATTGCTACCTATATTTTTATTTGCAGTCAATCGTGTACCTAGCTGTAAGTTTTCCGAAATGATCAAAATAAAATTAAAAAAAAATCTAATTCTTCTTCTTCTCGTGTCACTAGTTCCTTCGAACCAGTGTGGTGAAAGGATTTCAAGTGCGCCTCGAAGAGGCTCCTTTCGTGGACTCGACACATGTTTTCGAACTTTTAGGTTCTACGACATGCAGATTTCCTCACGATGTTTTCCTTCACCGTTGTGAGAATGTGGGATGCATACATAGATTTTTTAGACCGTAAAGTCCCATTTACGCATGACTGCCACCGGGATTCAAACCCGCGGACATCAGATCGCAAGGTAAGGGCCACATCCACTTGGCCACCACGTCCTCACTCATCTCGCCCTCCATGTTTTGTTATAACTCACTTGTGCAGTATCTCGTCTAGTCTAAGCAGATTGTCGCGACTTCTGGTGAGCGTCCACTCCGCAACGTCACTTCCCTCGCTCCAACTCGCGTTGAGGGCGCGCACTTCCGCTTCCTCCGGCGAGCTGTTCACGTGTGAACGCACCTTTATACAAATCCAACCTGGAAAATAAATACTATTCAGGAATTGCGCGGGTTCGATTCCCGCTTCGACCAACATTTGTGTAATGAAAAGCGATGTTTTTCCTGAGTCTGGGTATTTAGTATGTATTCTATATTCATATATATTCATATATTCCTTTATTTGACGACACCGTGGCTTAGTTGGTAGTGACCCTGCCTACGAAGCTTGGTGTTCCGGGTTCGATCCCCGGCCGGGGCAAATATTTGTGACGAACACAAATGTTTGTTCTCGGGTGTTGGGTGTTGTGATGTGTTGTATGTGTCCATGCCACCTGCGACACAGGGAATCCTAGTGCAGGGGTGTGAGTGTAAAAAAAAAAAAAAAAATATTGTTTAATTTGCATACAGGTTATATAACTTAGGTGTAAGTGGCTTATACGTACACAATGCACATGAACCCTGTAAGGGCGCAACAACTTAAGTTAATTTTTTGCTCGGTATAGGCATCTAATTCACTTATGTTTATTTCATAGTCAATATAATTATGTATTACAAAAATATTGATATTGATTCTGTGTATGTCATTACAAAAAAACAGTATTTATGTATTGTATCAGTTATCTGGTTCCCATAGTACAAGCTCTGTTTAGTTTGGGACTAGAGGGCGTTGTGTGAAATGTCCAAAATATTTATTTATTTATTACTTATTAATTTTTTTTCGCTTTAATTTTTAGGGGCGGGCTCCAATTATTTGTTTTCTCTCTCACTCTAATGGCCTGTGTTAGCACAGGCCGTGTGAAGTCGTGAGTATAAACCCGGTCGTACAATAATAGATTTTTCAGTTAAAAAAAATAAAAAATCTAATTTAAATGTGTGCATTTAAAACACGTGCTTAACGGTGAAGGAAAACATCGTGTGGAATCCGGCATGTCATAAACCCTAAAAGTTCAAAAACATGTGTCAAGTGCACGAAAGGAGACTCTTCGAAGCGCACTTGAAATCCTTTCACCACACTGGTTCGAAAGAACTAGTGACACGATAAAAAGTAGATCGATGAAATTTTAGTGTATAAGAAATTAGTACATAACGATAAAACAAAACATCTAAAAAGCCACGAATGGTTTGTCCTAGATGTAAGCTGGTTCTCCTAATACATATAGGTTTAGGTTTAACTTTAAAATTGCTTTTCACACCACCTGCTCGACAATGTTTAATTACATATCATGCTATCGTCAAGGTAAAACAAAGCATTACCTACCAAGGGAGGTAATGTTGTATGAAACTCCCAAGGGTTGTAATGTGATTTGAATTTGGAACGTCAAATTCGTGTGGAAACTCGTGGAAAACTGGCGTAAAAGAACGCCCATGTGACATTGCAAAAAGGTTTGTTCTAAAATCGAACTGGCCACTCATAAAAAAAAAGAAAAAAGGCGCGATTTCAAAGAGAAGACGGTGTTTGCTGCTGGAGCCCTGGCTTTTTATTGCCTCGCAGAAGGTGTGAAAAGTAGAGTATGCTCCTCTGGGATAAAGCCTGTCTTCGTCTTGGGCAGCTTGAACCCCTCGCATCACTCAGGACTCTACATGTCCCTCGTTAGCTCAGGGTTCAATATGCCACCCGCGACATAAGACACTTTATCCCCTTAGTGCATAATCTACTATTATAGTTGCGTAAACAGCTTATTGTTTATAGTGTGTGTGTAGTTCAGTGTACCTTCGTCGCAGGAGTCATCACAGCTATCCTCACACGGCACCACTTCTATACTGAGCCCGCCTAGAGACACCCGCTCGTAGTGGAAATGGGCGCATTCTTCAAGTTTTGGAAAACGACAGGATTGAGACTGGTTTGACTGAAAAATGTTACAACAGAAGATAAGATTAATTGATTTCCTTTGTTGAGGATTTTTGTGACGTCGGGTCATACGACAGGCGACTCATCGCCATAACGGGTATAAATACGGGCCGGGCAACGTTGTTTATTCACTCTCGTTTCGAACTTCGGCGAGTCCACACCTCCTGATGATGCCTCGTGTAGAGGCGAAACACGTGTCGTATCTTTAAACTTTGGTTTTCTGTTCGTTGACTCTTTGGTTTATAATATAGTAATATGTACTAAAGTTCTAAACTAAAGTTAAGTTAATTAAAACCTTTGTTTAGAAATCAAGCGGATTTATTACTAAATATATTTATATAATTTGTTGAAGATTAATTGATTTTGAAACGTTGAAACTTTGAATATCATAATAAATGCCTGTTTACACTCTGATATGTTGCATTACAGGTGAAATGTGGAGACACTGTGTAGCTAGGTGCAATGAGCAAGTGCAATGTGTAGGTGCCGTGTATAGGTATTGTAATGCGCAAGTGCAATGTGTACATTCCATGTATAGGTGCAATGTCCAAGTACAATGTGTAAGTGAAATGTGCAAGTAGAATGTATAGCTGCAATGTGCAAGTACGATGCGAAGGTTCCGGTGCAATATGCAATTGCCATATATCCAGGTATAATCCAGGTAGGAAGGCATAATTTTGAGAAAGAGCTAAACCGGAGAATTCAGCTAGGCTGGGCGGCATTTGGGAAACTTCGTCAAGTCTTCTCATCGCCCATCCCCCAATGCCTGAAGACCAAAGTCTTTAACCAGTGTGTATTACCGGTTATGACCTACGCTGCTGAAACGTGGACACTTACGGTAGGGCTGGTCCACAAATTGAAGGTCGCTCAGCGAGCTATGGAGAGAGCTATGCTCGGGGTTTCTCTTAAGGATAGAATCCGAAATGAGGTCATCCGACAGAGAACTAAGGTGGTCGACATAGCTCAGAGGATCAGCAAGCTGAAGTGGCAGTGGGCCGGCCATGTCTGCCGAAGAACCGACAACCGTTGGGGTAAACGTGTTCTTGAGTGGAGACCACGGCTAGGCAAACGCAGTGTAGGACGACCTTTGGCCAGATGGAGCAATGATCTGCGCGCTATAGCTGGCAGAAAGTGGATGAGAAGAGCCGAAGATCGGGCTCACTGGCGCGCCTTGGGAGAGACCTACGTCCAGCAGTGGACTGCTATAGGTTGATGATGATGGTGCAATTGCAATGTGTAGGTGCCGTGTGTAGGTGAAATGTGGAGCAAATGTGTATGTGCAATAGTAATCATATAGGTGCAATGTTCAAGTGTACTGCATTGACTCAGAGTGCAAACAGGTCTTAAAAAAAGTTTCCATACCGTCTGGTCCAAATCAAAGTTGACAGTATTCGAAGGCGCTGACTGACTCATAGCCGAGCATTGGGAGACAGGAGTCACCAGCGCTGTCAGAGAGACCGACCCTGCAGGATTACACACATTAGGTATGACTGAATGCCCGGGACGGCTGCAGTGCACGGGGAGGCATGCACTGCAAGCCTTCCCTGGGATGGGCCTCACAGCGACGTGTGTGAGGGACACCGGTACGAGTTCTGAGGATATCCCGGGGTCCCTCTAATGCGCAGAGGTCGGCCACCATGGGGTTTTAGTCGGTATCAGTCCGACATACCCCTCCGCCCTCCCCCAAGGGCGGTGGGCATCCATGAAGATTACCCCATGTAAAAAAAAAAAGGTATGATTGAATGAAGGATACATTTATTTTCATCTTCTTGTTATCGTGTCTCTAGTTCCTTCGAACCAGTGTGGTGAAAGGATTTCAAGTGCGCCTCGAAGAGGCTCCTTTCGTGCACTCGACACATGTTTTCGAACTTTAGGTTTTACGTAATGCCGGTTTCCTCACGATGTTTTCCTTCACCCTTGCGAGAACGTGGGATGCATACATAGATTTTTTTTCGACCGAAAAAAACCTATTTACGCATGACTGCCACCGGGGTTCGAATCCGCGACCATCTGACCGCAAGGTAAGGGCATCATCCACTCATCAACACACATTAGGTATGACTGAATGAAGGATACATTTATTTGCATGAATATAGGTGACTACATTGGTTGGTTGCATAACTTTGAATCACAATATTCGACCTTTAGGCCGTGCAAATGTTTTAAATACTTAGTACCGGTTAACATGGTCCGACCAAATTAACATTAGCCGATGGGAAACCGGCCCTGCAGATTTTAATGAACCGACTTCGAATAAAGCAGGAGATCATCAATTCGGTTGAATATGTAATGTGAGACCTCAAAACTTTGTTGTTTATAAGCAGATTTTGAAAAAATCTAGAAAATTTACTTTCAGATTCGTCCCATAGACATTTCACCAAATCGGTCCAGTAGTTTAGTTTTTAAATCAAAATAACTGGAAAAAAAACGAAATTGCGTATTTCGCTTCCCTGTGTTCAGCGGTGTTGACGGTCACTAGAACAGTCCAATTGAATTCGGTCCAGCAGTGGACTGCTACAGGTTTAAGATGATGATAATAGTTCACACACCTGACGTTTCTTTCTTGTCCGCATGATCAGTGGCCCGCCCCGACGCACGGGACTCCGAACTGAACCGTACAGATCTGAAATCACAAAATGTTTTTGTTAAGAATTTGAACCTATAGGACATAAGCCACATATTATCCTACTAATTTAGAATTTATTTATTTACAAAAAAACATAACATAACAGATTAAATCTAAATCGTTACATTTTAAACAAAAATTAAAGTTATACACAAATACAATTAACAACGATAAACTTTTGTAAAATAAAAACAACAGGTTAAACTTACTAACATAATACAAACTTGAGATCAAAAAAGAAAATATGAAATAGGCAGGTAGGTATATATTATAAACGCGAAAGTTTGTAAGGATAATGGATGGATTATCCTTACTTATTGTTACTCTTTCACGTAAAATCAAGTATAATATAATATTAGACACATATTTTCGAACTTTAAGGTTCTACGACATGCCGGTTTCCTCACGATGTTTTCCTTCACCGTTGCGAGAACGCGGGATGCATACATAGATCTTTTCGAACGAAAAAACCCATTTACGCATGACTGCCACCGGGATTCGAACCCGCGGCCATCAGATCGCAAGGTAAAGGCCTCATCCACGTCCACGTCCTCTATTCAGGTCACCAGTCTCATTTCATTTCATTTCATTAATTTATTCAATCACAATTTCACAATCGTATATGAATGTATCTATAGTACACACAAAGCAAAAATACAAATTTAATAAAAATACAGAAAAAAAAAATACAATTTCAAAATTACTACCTAAACCACACTACAGCAGCAAACCTACTAACTACATACTATCCTATGTCACTGAACCTATCTTGTCATAAACTCGTCAATTGTATAGAAGCACCCCTCCAACAAAAGGTTTCTCAGTTTATTTTTAAACACGTTTCAAGGTCTTTTCTTCTAGTATTAAGCCTCTTTGCCCTATTCTCTAATGTTTCATACTTAAGTGGATGCCGCACAATATCCATGAGAACCACTAAAATATACAAGCTAGGAAGGGTCAGTATTTTTAGTTTACGGAAATGATCCTTACAAGACTCCCAGGGAGGTATCCGTACTATGGTACGAATTGCCCGTTTCTGAATGACAAAAGCCCTATTTATATTATATATGTAACTATTTCCCCAAAACTTAACACTGTATCTTAATTTTGACTCAACTAGAGAATAATAAATATTTTTTAGCTGCATGAGATCTACTTCATCTCTAAGACTTCTCAAAGCATAACACGCCGAGCTAACAGAGTTTTCAATTGCTTCTAGTTCTGGCTTCCAGTTTAAGAACTGATCAATGAGAACTCCCAATAATTTTTTTGGGAGTTAGGGCATGGTTCATTGGTAGGTTAGGTAGGTTTTATTTCCTTAGCGCGCACGAGGTGTTCAATTTTGATTTTAAATTAATTTACTGTTAATTTTAAATGTTATGTTTCTTGGACCCATAAATTTATAAGAAGCCACGACGAGCAGTCTCTAGCCTTTTGGATGGAGAAGGCTAGAGACCGCCCGTCGTGTCGTATTGGAACATTTGACTAAACTTTAAGCTTGTTGTGAAGCGGTGTCAGTAAGCGTCAATTCACGCCGGGATGGCACGCGGCCGGCAGAGCACTTTCAGTGTTAATTAAATTTAAACTCTAACTACATACAACTTGTAAGACCATTATTGCACGGCCGTTGTCAGGCGCGCGCAGCCATTTGCGGCACCAAACAGCTACGCGCGGCCTATCAGCGGTCCTGTAATGGCGGCTTCACACGGCCTGTGCTAGCACGCCGCGCTAAGGTCATCTGTACGGGCGAGCGCGCGCAGCGGACGAGTCCAGATCACCCCTTCACACGGCATGTTTGTGTTTACCGACGCGCCCGCCCGGGCAGCCTCGGGCCGCTCGCTTTACACGGCCTGTGGCGCGGCACGGTGCGGCCCGTGCTAACACAGGCCATGAGAAGCCACCATAATACAAGTCTCTCAAATAAGGTGCATGTATCTTCACGGTTTAATAGCGCTAACCTTGAATGCGCAGAAGCGATTTTTATGTGTTTGGCGGGAGGGGTGCGACGCGACACTGAAGGCGCCTGGCACCGGCGTTTATTGGTCGCTTAGCCACCTTCCAGCCGCGGCGGAACCAATAGGCGCCGTCTCGCCTCACCTCTCTTGCGCAGAGCTCCCCTCCACTTTCGTCGAGCGCTATTAAACCGTGACGAGAGCTATAGATAGAGTTTAAATTATTTCACAGTGCTCGCCGCACCGCCGCCATCTTGCTGTGAATTGAGCGTGGAAGTATACCTGTGGAAGGTGGTGCAGTGTGTCATATCCTTGTCATTGTCGAGGAAGGCGCGCGTCGCCAGCGACTGACAGGACATCACTGAGCCGTGCGGCGAGCCCTGGAACAAGAACAAATCAAATGAGATTGTACATTCATTTTCTATTTAAGGCAAATCCTCAAGGCAAATTTCCATACAAAATGTTTCGGACAAATACTCAAAAAGTACGCCGTATTATAGTAATTTCTTCACACTATTAGTTTCGTCTATGTTTTTCGATTGTGTCAACAAAAATTATTAAGGTTTCATACTTTAATTTAGATTTTATACGTGTTTTTAAATTAGTGTTAATTTTAAAACACGTATAAAGTCTAAATTACCCTTAAGCCCGTCACACACGTAGCTGTAATTATAAATTAATATGATTATAGCAAGGCATATTACGATATATTTTCTATACAAATATTCAAGTGACCGCACACGCAGCTATAATATATATTTCTATGACTTGAATATTTGTAAAGAAAATATATCGCAATATATGATAAAGTTTATTTTCCAAAAAAAGATCTTAATACTAAGTTTACAACTTGTGATAAAAATACAGAACCTTTCTAATTTAATTAAGAACTAAGATCTTTGTACAGGCCTATTTAAAGACATCTCGGTCTAAGCTAAGTATTGCTATAATATATATTATAGCTACGTGTGTGACGGGCTTTATCAAACATCAATATATATTTATACATAAAATACTTGATCCTGACCGACTGACAGACAATGCACAAGCCAAACTACTGAATGTAGAGACTCGAAATATGTATGGGTCGTTCTTATCCGCTGCAAAATAGTTTCGCATCAGCATCAGATACCATTTGAAATAAATTTACATACATTATAAAAACTATTTTTGTGACTCAGTGCAATGTACAGTCAACAGTGGAATGAAAAAAACTTGAAAATGTAAAAGACAGATAAAATGAGGACTTGCATCAGTATATTTTAAGGTGTGTGACCGGCATTTACGGATTCAATACGAATACGCTTGTCAAAAAGTTTAGTGATAGGTCTACTGCAACTACATTGTATTGATGTTATAACGGCTAACGATAGTCATCAATCTAGCACAGATAAAATAAAAATCGAGTCAAGTACCACTCAACACAAAAACCACAAAATATCTCACCAACTCTAGAGTACGGAGTACGCACTTCAGAACAGATAAATAAATATTACCATTTTACCTGTACTAGTACCTATTTTAAACAGAAACATGCTTTAAGTTTATAAAAATTGGTTGTCTGTAAAGTTAGTTTACGGACGATAGTTTAACGTGACTACCAGCGTAATGGGACAATGAGCGTTACCGGGCAATGACGTCAGCTTTTTCGTGCATGCAGCCGGCGTTTACGTACCTAACCTACTCGATAGGTTTGGTTAACAAAAAATTATAAACAACTATTTAGCACCTAAAATCCGCCATTTTGGTAATTTATATTAAAACCCATCTAAAGACACTCAGGTTATTGAGACGAATCTAATGAAACTTTAACTGTGAAAATCCATTCAGCCATTTGGAAGATATGAGGTAACAAAGAAATTTACATACATACATGCATACATATAAGATACGCACGAAACACATAACCCTTCCTTGACAGTCGGGTAAAAATGCGGGCGAACCCACGGGCAACATCTAGTAGAAGATGTTACCATATCAAAGTGTTATCTATGGTCGTTAGAAATCCATAAACACTTTGGCGGCCACTCGGTGAATAGGAAGATAGTTGAGACAATAGATAAATAAATAGATGAATGTAATTCTTCAAATTATATACCTATATGTATTAGGAGAACCAGCATACATCTAGGACAAACCATTCGTGGCTTTTTAGATGTTTTGTTTTTATCGTTATGTACTAATTTCTTATACAATAAAAAAAAAATAAAAAAATACGCCAAAACTACACAATCAAGTTTGCCTGGATTTTAGTATAGTTGGAGTTTTAAAAGGACATAATCTGGAAAAAGACATACATATATAGCTAACTTTTCATCTGTAAACCAAGCGAGCGAACCCGCGGGCAGCATCTAGTAGCAGATGTTACCATCTCAAAGTGTTATCTATGGTCGTTAGAAATCCATAAACACTTCGGCGGCCACTCGGTGAGCTACGTACTTGAGTTATCTACTCGAGATAAATGTAGTGACGGATGCTTTACATTTTTAAGTGTTTTTAAACATAGCCATATAATTTAAAAAAGTTGTACATATGGGAGTTTCATGAAACTCCCAAGGGTAGTATAGTAATGTGATTTGAATTTGGAACGTCAAATTCGTGTGGAAACTCGTGGAAAACTCTCGCCCATAAGGCATTGTAAAAAGGTTTGTTCGAAAATCGAACTGGCCACCATGAACAGAACTCATAAAAAAAAAGAAAAAAGGCGCGACTTCAAAGAGAAGACGGTGTTCGCTGCTGGAGCCCTGGCTTTTTATTGCCTCGCAGAAGGTGTGAAAAGTAGAGTATGCTCCTCTGGGATAAAGCCTGTCTTCGTCTTGGGTAGCTTGAACCCCTCGCGTCGCTCAGGACTCTACATAACTCAGTTAACTGAGCCCCTCGTTAGCTCAGGGTTCAATATGCCACCCGCGACATAAGACACTGCTTTATCCCCTTAGTGCATAATCTACTATTTTGTATTTATTGAAGTATCTTTGAAATCCATGATGTAACTACATTGGTGCAATGCAGCATCCTAGATGCTTGCAGAGTTTATTATTTTACGGAGATAATAAAGAGTTTCCCAAGTAGGTTAACAGCAGTTTCGTTCAGTACAACGCGTGGCTAGACTGCAAGCGACAAGCGTTTTAATATTAACTAGCCCACACCCACATTTTCGTTTGCATACGATTAAACTAAATACCTTTCTTAGATCACGACTGCATTTCTAGACCAACATACTCGACATTACAATTCTCTAATAGTACGATGAAACACAAGCTTTTATACAAGCTGATTGTTGGCGTTTTTAAACGCTAGCGTGTGACCGAGTTAGCTTTTGGGAAGGATTGTCAACAAGCAGATTGTAAAAACGCCGATGACACTGGGCGTGTTATGACGATGACGGTGGGAGTTTACACGCAACAAGCGAAATCGCTGGCGTGTAGCGTGTAAGAAAGCCGTGTGTCATCGCACTATTACATTCAGTTTATGCTTGCATTTCTTTCAAATTTCAAGTCTATCTGTTCAGTGGTTCGGCCTTTTCCTCAAAGAGGATAGACGCTATAGAAGTGGAAAATTTTGTGATTCAAAATCTTGCGTATGATTGTTTTTATCATAGGCAGGCTCGGTAAAGCGTCGATGACACAGGGCTAGTTTACAAGCTACAAGCCAGCAAGTTCGCTTGCAGCTTGTAAACTAGCCCTGTGTCATCGACGCTTTATGGAAAAGGAGCGAGCGGTGTGCTTGTTTCGTCAAAATGTTTTGGGCAAAATTCCAAAATTGCGTAATTTGCTTCCCTGTGTTTACAGTCACTAGTCACTAGTAGTACACTACTTTTCAGTGGTGTTTACGGTCACTAAAACAGTCACATTGTCAGTTGCAGTTTGTTTTTGTAAAACCTTGATTATGTCTGAATAGGGTTGAATCACCTTCTGATCACGCTAGCAGTGTGGCCACCGCCTTATCTACATTTTATAGGCAATAAGGCGCTTGTTGTTAAAGAATTATTGCGCGCATGTAATATGATATTTACAATTTTAAGGCGATTTTGAAGAAAAGGAAATTTGTTATTTTATTATAAGAATTATTTTGATGTGATAATGCAATGCTTTTCACTTCTCATGCTTGTAAAGATTAACTTCATGTACGCTTAGCGGAAAGTTAAACTTCATTTTAGGCCCTAGGGCATTAAAGTTATTTTTATAAAAGCAAGTGGCGAGTCTGGATAGGCTCTCTCCCGATGGTAAGAGATCACACCTGCCCATAACCAGAACAGTGCTACACGGGACTTTGATTGATTCTCATAGGCAACACTGCTAAAGAGCTGGACGAATGCATTGAGACATTTTGATGGTCAGTCTTGAAGGCCAAGTAATTTCACTAGCTACAGTGCAAATAGTACAGTTAAAACCAGAACACAGTAATGATTACACATTAATTATAAACACTATTCAATATATACTACTGTAAGTCAGGACTTAGCCTAAAATCTAAATTAAACCAAGTATGAGATAAGGATATAAAATAGAAAAATGTTAAACAGTCTTATGTGAAAGAGTATTTAAAAGCATACAGACTTTTTGGATTTATTATGATCTGGCTTTGAGAAAATGCTTTGAGCAAATAAGCTGCATGCCAATAAGTTATGGTCAATACGGGAATTGCAAAATTGGCTATTTTAACTTTCAAAAGAATAGATTTCAAGTCTCCATGTCCAGTGGTTTGGCATGTGTGTTGTCTGTCAGTCAGTAAAGACTAACACCCATCTAATTCTAATTCTAAGTAGGGGGTACAGCGGTCTGCACTGGCGTCCCATTGAAGGGTGCATTGTGCATTGCCCCCCGAAAAATGTGTTAACCCTGTCCCAGCCATCCCAGCTCCTTGAAGTAACGGAGCAGGATGCTGGGTTGTTGACAGCACCGTTCCAGTAAAGTGCTGGCCGACACATTTGGTGGAGAGGAGTCTAGCAGCCTACGTAAGCCTGTCTTAACCCTACTCTCCTCTGTAGCCTGACAGTGGATGATCACATGCTCCACTAACACCCATATTCTAAGTCGATTTTTTCACTCAAGGGAATATTTACGTGAGTGGTAAAATGGCTGCCGCTTTACTGAAGGTTCGGCTGTCACCTGTCAAATTACAAATGTAAGTATTCACTTGAGTGAAAAAAATCAACTTAGAATATGGGTGTTAGTCTTTACTGACTGACAGACAACACGCAGGCCAAACCACTGGACATGGAGACTTGAAATTTTCAGGGTGTGATCGGCGCATAGTATACAGATATCAACAAATTATATAAATATATTTAGTAAAAATTAAACGCTTAATTTCTAAACAAAGGTTTTAATTAACTTAACTTTAGTTCAACTAAACCAAAGAGTCAACGAACAGAAAACCAAAGTTTAAAGATACGACACGTGTTTCGCCTCTACACGAGGCATCATCAGGAGGTGTGGACTCGCCGAAGTTCGAAACGAGAGTTTGTTTCGAACTGAGTGTGAAAAGAGAGTGTAGAGGATTTTTTATGGATTTCCGCAAAGTAACGCCTGAATCAATCAATTAGTATACAGATATTTTGTAAATATGCAACGCTATAGAAGTAGCGGGTGCACCACTACTGATTGATAAAACCCTGTTGCATTTACTTGTATTACAATATGTATCTAAAATGATAGAATTTAGCTCAAAAATTACTTATTAATATTAATAATACAACGAGGAGTATCGGGACCCTTATATACTGGAATATTCTGGACATTTGGGTTCTTTTCATTATTTGCACATAACTCAAGTTGCTAACTTTGCAATTCCCATTATCACTTCAACCATACTTTGCCATTACAAAAGCATAAAAAAAAATAACAACATACAGACAACATCTATTTGACATCCGGATCTCACATTCTGACCGCAAAGAAGCCAGCCATCGGAACACACACCGAACACCTTCCTCATGGTATCACTGACAGAAGTCTCATCTTCAAAACACTCTCAATATCGTAAAACTTCACAGATAAAACTTAAAATTGATCAAATGTGGAAAGATTTTAGGGAAATAAATCACATTCCATTTTCAAACTTCACTTGCTATTTTTGCACAGAAAAATTGGGGGAAGACTTGTAAGATTATTTCACAGCACAAAGGTAGTTTTCGGAAGATTTTAGCACAGTTTTCTGTAGAGCAGAAACTGTGTTATAAATTCAAAGTTCGTTCTAAGCAGGCACTTCTTGCGGCACTGTTTGCGGAGCACCGAAACCGTTTTCGTACAACTATTGGCACAGAGTTGCAAGAAAACTAACGCAACTGCAGTTTTTACCTCCACAAGCACCGTATTTCACCACTAAAACAATATTTACAATAAAACTGGGCTACAAAACAAAAATAGACCGAGAATCCCCAACTGAGATCGACCCAGAGCACCGCGTCCGATTTTTGCACCTTTTCCCGATTACGTGACGAATACGCGGTAAATTATCGTCAGAATATCACGTTTCTACGTGATTAATTTGAGATCTAAAGCTTTTTTTACAATAAATGAATCGCGCTACACTTTGCGAAGCGTAATTTGATTTGACAGCGATGCACTCCCCTCTCCTCCTCACCGCGTACTGCGGTCGATTGCGATGTTGCCAGCGCGGGATAGATTACCCCAATTTGGGGAGATTGTTCTTGGTAGTGTGGTTCTTGTTATATTTTTTAGATTCTTAATATGGTGAATTCCAAAAGCAGACCAGTTCGATATAGGTAGGTAAATGAGATAAATAAGGAGTAATTTTTCTATTAAAGTTTTTTTCGGATGTACGTTTAATGCAGTTAGCCGCAGATGGCTGTTACTGCGTCACCGGACTCTAGTATTAAGGTGCACAAAATAGTTCATTACCTATGACACCCGTAACTTTCATCACAACACTTTCAGTTATAATATTATAATAGTTTAACGTGACAACGTCATAACCAGCGTAACGGGAAAATGAGCGTTACCGGATAATGACGTCAACGTTTTCGTGCATACAGCCGGCGTTCATCGATTTATTAGACATCGTCTAATAAATCTTGAAAATTAAAAAACTGGCTGGTTGAAAAATGTTTCTATTCAGTAAACGATTTTTTTAATGACAGGGACACAAACATATAGTAGTTACATAAACTTAATTTATATAAACTCATATGGACATACATGTATTTAAACTCTCTTTTCTATTAAATAATTGCACAATAATATTATAAAATTTGCACACCTTAAACTAAAGGTAGAACATACTTAGGACACCAATTTATTTAAGACCACAATATTGTACTTGTGTTTTGGCAAATAAAATATCTTTATCTTTATCTTATCTAATATCATATAATAAATTTAATATACTGTAAGTCTAATGTTAAATAAATAAAATAATATTAATTAAATAGTCACGTCAAAATTACGCTTCAAATATAATTCTTCTTACGCAAAAATTTATGTATATCAGTATTTCCTGAAATAATACACATACATACTAAGTACAAACTTATATCACCATAAACTGTAGTGATGTAGTGGCATCTTCAATCGACCAACCACTTTTATCACGCACCCACTAATAAGAGCAGTGGGCGGCCGACGTCTGTCATAATAATAAACATCGCGTGACGACATTGCGTGGAGACTGGAGACAGAGGGGATCAAAAATTTTAACAGACTTCAAAAAACAGACGATTTTCAACTCGCGAAGTGGAGTTTTGGCGGGAACATGAAAAATGGCGTATTGGCGGCATTAAATTAATTGACAAAACTTGTATAACATTGAGTGTTTAAGTGTAAAAACGGTGGTTTTTTATCCATTAAGTGCTCGTGAACGTGTATGAGTGTTGGTGAATAGTGTAATGCTGTAAAACGTGACTTTTCGTGTTGCCTCCAAAACTCCATAGAAGCCTCTAGTAAAGTCGCAACCACCACTACTTTACAGGGGCATGACTTGACTTAACGACTCTGACTTATGAGACAAAATAATCTCTCCAATTACTTGACACTGGCTATATACCTTTGATGTGAAGCCAAAACCGAAGAACTTAGGTTCTTCGAAAGAAAAAAAAAAAAAAAACTCGCGAAGTATTATGTCACTTTATTGAGCTACGCAATAATAGTTTAACACAAATTTTTAGTCATGTGGTATATGGACCCAATCGACGGATTCAAAAATGTTATCTGTCGATTGGGACCGCGGTCCCAATACCTAGTGGTCTCTAATTTCGAATACTATTTTGTTTGCATAAATAATTAAAATTAGGTACTTCTCATTATCTTTTCGGTCTCAAATATGTTTATAACAAGGAAAAAGTTACAGAAACCACAGAAAGCTTACGAATTCCTCTTGTGCTAAATATGTTTTCTGGAATAATAAATTAGTAAATAAATATAAAAAATTAAAAGCAAAAAGCGTGACTTAATACCAGAAAACATAAATACATAAAAACATAATCTCAAGGTCGTAGTCTCAAGGAGGTGCCTTTTTTATGTCAGAAATAAAAGACACCTCCTTATGACGCTTAGAAATACGTGAACCCATACAATATCATCCATTTTATCAGACAGCAATCATAAAAATACAAGAGAAACGGACTAATTCTCCACGGTCTGTCGACCCCGATAAGGCAATCGCAGGCAGCAGCAGAAATAGGCGATATTTGCGGCGACCTTTTCTCACCGAGACAAGGAACTGCTATGGAATAATAACGTTATAATTAGAAATTCGTTTTGTATTAATTCATTGTAACGGTATCCTCAAAAATCTAGTCAATGAAGTTTATAATAACGGAAGATCCGTCGTCATAAATAGGTACTGCAGCACATAGAATTTGCGGCACTTTATTTTAGCCTAAAGCGTCGATGACACAGGGCTTTTTTGAAAGTTGCTTATTGGCGAGTTTAAAAGCTAGCGCGTGAGCGAGTTAGCTTTCGGGAAGGATTGTCAACAAGCAGATTGTAAAAAAGCCGATGACACTGGGCCAGTTTACACGCTACAAGCGAACTCGCTGGCTTGTAACGTGTATAAAATCCGTGTGTCTTCGACGCTTTAGACACTCCGGATTCCGGACCAAGTTATGATCAATTATCGAAAAGGCTCCTTGCAATCGCCTTTATAAATTTCTTGGCGTTCAATGTATCTTATATCACTCGCATGACCTAAACAAATCCAATGGTATTTGTCAAAATCCAAAATACGAGCGCAGCAAAGAAACTTACTCCAGACTTGCATGCATAATTTACTTACCTACATGCATTACCCTACTTCGCAATCGAGTAAAAACAAAGGAGTAATTTTGAAGAAAGTAAAAATGTGTAACGATCTATTGAAAGAAGATTGAAAGTGAATCGACATGCATGCGGTCACGAAGACGGATGGACGGTGTAGCACGCAATTTAAATTCATGGATCATGGTTGAATTTAAAATGTAAATGGAGCCTGGTATGATGCGCAGTAACGAAGAACCATATAATTTCGCTTACCTTACGCAAAACCAAAACTTTCATTTGGTGTCTGTGTATTCACTCGGGCAGGTTAAAGCGTCTCATGATGACACACGGCTTTTTTACAAGCTGATTGTTAGCGTGTAGCTTTTAGGAAGGATTGATTGTCAACAAGCAGATTGTTAAAAAGCCGAAGTCGCTGGGCGAGTTTATGCGCTACAAGCGAACTGGTTGGCTTGTAGTGTGTAATAAAAGCCGTGTGTCATCGACGCTTAACACAAGAAACGTGCCGTGAGAATACTCATGTCAGTGTGTGACGGTGTGACACTCAAGTAAAGGGCATTATATGTATGGAGCCCAGAACAGGAACAAAACCCAATAGTACTTCCACAGTCATCATAGATAATCATTAAGGATGTACAGACAACGTCATAGATAAGTATAAGTATCCCCTATGCACAGGACACCCAGCTTCAAATCCCTTAAAAAAATAGTATAAAATTATTATTAGGCTTACATGGTTATAAAAATATAATTTATTTATGAAGGCAAAACTTATCCGTAAGTCGTGCCCCGCGGAAGCAGCATTTTGAAGGGATTTGAAGCTGTTTGTCTTGTGCAATGGGGATTTATACTTATCTATGACGCTGTCTGTACGTTACGTACACGCACGGTTCCAGGTCTCAAGTTACGCGTTCATTGCATTTGAATCGATTCAGTCTTAACGTGATTGATGAGCAAATATTCATCTATCCAAAAACATCATCAGTGCTATTCAACTGGTACGTTAATATGAAATATAATTCAGGTTGATTGATTCAGGCGTTACTTTGCGGAAATCCATAAATATAACAAATTATATAAATATATTTAGTAATAAATCCGCTTGATTTCTAAACAAAGGTTTTAATTAACTTAACTTTAGTTTAGAACTTTAGTACATATTACTATATTATAAACCAAAGAGTCAACGAATAGAAAACCAAAGTTTAAAGATACGACACGTGTTTCACCTCTACACGAGGCATCATCAGGAGGTGTGGACTCGCCGAAGTCAGAAACGAGAATTCTCGTTTCTGACTTCGGCGAGTCCACATAATGTACATATGTACTAAAGTTCTAAACTAAAGTTAAGTTAATTAAAACCTTTGTTTAGAAATCAAGCGGATTTATTACTAAATATATTTATATAATTTGTTGACGTTATTATGAAACCTGGAATAGGTCGCTAAGTCTTACCCGCACCTTATCTACCACGTCATCTTCACCAGTCGTGTGTCTCATCAATTGCTTCCATGGCCATTTATTCTTGTTCGATTATCATCCATCATGAATGTTCATTAAGGTGCATCGTAATCGCAAGTCTGCGTCTAGTAATGTTGGTAATATTTCAGAGTGCGCTACGGAAACCCGTTCCGTTTCCAGCTAATGCGGCTTCAGGCTGCTTTCACAATTGCGTTTAGAATTCTAGTTATTATGACCATATCTGATATGTATTGTACGCCTGCCTATTGAGTTGTCAAAAAAACCCACATCATCAGCAGGTTCTCCCAAGGCGCGCCACTGAACCCGATCTCTTGCTCTTATTTCCGTAGACTAAAAACGTTATGTATGATCAATGATCATTCTAGAACGGGCAGTAAAGTCGCAGGTTCAAACTCTGCAGTAGTCGATGTTTTTTGTAAAAAATCAGCAATTTCAATGCACTATTAACCACGTTTTTAAGTTTTTAATTACGTTGGAAAAATAGCATCAATCAATTGCCATTACTGAAAAATAGATATTATTATGGCAAAAAAAAATTAAGCCACTGTACATTGTATTATCATAAAACCTTGACTGCCGTTAAGTTCAAGGGCCTTCAAGAATTTAATGAAAACTCGATGGTCACCGACTATATAAGTTTCACTTTATTAGTATGCGCGACGCGGGAGACTCATTTTGAAACAATAATCTAAGTTCGTTACTCTACTTTGATTTAAAATGACATTTATTACCATCTTACTATCACTACGAACGCGTAAATATGCCTTTCATAAATTTAATTTTAGATTATGTAGCAGCTTGGCATTGAAGTCGTTCAATCCAAGAATAAATTAATGATACTTTGTCTTTATTTTATTACATACATTTTCACGAAAATCTACTCATCTGCAGAACTGAAAGAGTAACAAATGAAGAAGTTTTGAAACTAGTAAATGAGAATAGAGCATCTCATATTATGAATTCTATTAAACATAGAAGAAGAAAGATAGTTGGCCACTTGAACATCATAGAAGGAAAAGTAGAGGGAAAGTAAATAACAGATAAGCCAAAGATCTTCTTCTTATTGTGTCACTAGTTCTTTCAAACCACAGTGTGGTGAAAGGATGTCAAGTGCGCCTCGAAGAGGCTCTTTTCATGCAATAGCTAAAGATAAAACTTAACAAGGTTTCATTATTTTGAATCGATACATTTCAACAGCGAGTTGGTAAAATACAACTACAATCATGACATTTTATCAACCTAGTCCTTGAACTTTTCCGACAAAGAAACAAGCAAGTACCTCGTGTATTCGGCGATTACGCTTTCTCATCGGGTGAGTCACTGGCATTATGCTGTACAATTACTGGCTTCGGTACATGCACACGTAAGGAATACTTACTTAGTACATTATTGAGGGTCCTCCTATGCTGACTTGCTCCAAACTGTCAACGTTCTTGAGCAATTACTTCACTCGCTTGGTAGTTCTTGGTTATTGCTTAGGATCTTTGTCAGTTTGATGCAAGTAGGCATTAGATTTCTCTGGTTTCATCTAAACTGGTTAGTATGCATGTAGGTTTATTCTCTTTCTTTAGTATAGAGCTTTGGGCGTCCTGAATAGTATAGAATTTATACCCTTTAGGGTACCGACCTTCCAAAGACGTGAAAAATGGTTTAGCAACTGACGTGGCGACAGTCTTAACTTTTTTCATTATAAAAGCTATCAAAAGAGCAATAAACTGCGTCTAAAGACTAAATTAAGCTGTTAATTAGTTACACAATGATGAAAAAAGGCGAGTGCAAGCCATCTGTTCCGCATAACTGGAGGCGAGTGACGCAATCTCGTGAACTATGAGCTGAGGGACTGTGGATCTGGTCCATTGGGATGTTGTGCAACAGAAATATTCGTTATTGATAAAGAAACTAAAATGTAATTGTTATTAACTAATCTAGTCGTAAACTAGTTGACATCCGCAACTACGTTTGCTTTGCGAATAACAATATTGCTTTATTAGTGACATGACATGACAATGCTTTCATGAAAATGTTTGGCTGACCATAATCATATAAGTGACGACACGGTCGACGATGTAGCACGCTTACCTAAAATAATCCTAATCACTCTTGCCTTGAAGACACCCAAAATAATAGTCTTACCCAAAGTAATTGTTTGATCGACGCTCCTGATCTACATAACGAGCTGGCACAATTCTTCACTCCTGACAACTATCGCCGGTTAAGGAAGCATAGGTTGTTCGCTGTGCCCCGCTGCCGCACGGACGCGCGCGCTTACTCGCCCCTGCCCCGCACCCTTGCTGCTCTCAACGCCCTCCTGGCGATCAACCCGGACTGTGATCTGTTTGCGGATGGATGGAAGAAGATTTTATTTATGTGTCTACAGTTTTGCGAGGACGTATAAGAAACTTTAATAATTTAATTTTGAACTTTTAATATTTATTGATTATTTTAATGACTTTTATGTTTTGAATAATGTAATGTTCTGACAAATGTATAATCTTTAATTAGTATAATTGGTGTAAGCCGTTCTAGTTATAAAGTAAAATAAATAAATACAAATACAAAATAAATACAAATTGTGATTTAACTGTAATGTAGGTAGAATGATCCGAGTCCATTATCCTGTGCCTTGCAAGTGGGACCTATTTAAAAAAGATCGTTTCGTTTCGTCCCACTCAGAGGTCTAGGTCATCTTCATTTAAAGAAGGTCTTATATATTGTGCATGTATAAATCATTTTATTAAAAGAAACGGAAGGAATACCAATTTTCATTTGACATACAGTAAACCGTGGATGACACAGGGCTAGTTTACAAGCCAGCTAGTTTAAAAGCTAGCGAGTCTTTCTTAGTTAACCGTATTTTTCAGAAACTACGTTTACTTTGATATATCAACTCGACAACATATAAATAACAGTCACAGGTATCGAACCTGCGCCTCTTCAAGCCTGTTTCTTATCGACTAAACGCATCACGTCAGTGTTCGTCAGTCAAGCGAAACTGTGTAAGTGACGTATTATTGGCTGGTAAAACTTTCATGCCCTTTTTAGTAGACTTGGCACTTGCATTGCACAGCGCATCCATACGCACTATGCTATCGACATAAAATTGCAATGCAATATCGCTAGATACCACTGGCTCGATCCATGAGAGGTTTAATTGAGAATAATCTGACCCCTTATTGTTTTTTAAATTTTTAAACGCAAAATACAGCTAAGAGCAATATACATAATTACAATATTTTTGCAATCACAGTCAACAACTTCAATCTGCTGTACTTACTGCTCTTTTCAACAGACTTCAAAAACAGGAGGAGGTTCTCAATTCAGTTCTTTTTTTTCTCTTCTTTAATGTTTGTTACCTCAGAACTTTGATGTTTATAAACCTTAAAATTTTTGTTAGAGAAGACATACTTCCAGATTAGCCCCATAGAAATTTTATCAAAAACGGTTCATTACTTTGGTTTTGAAATTAAAATAACTGAAAAAATTACGTCATCCAAGTAAACGAAATTGCGTATTTTGCTTCCCTGTGACTTATTTAGTGGTGCATGGTCAGGTCACTAAAACAGTTCAATTGAAGTCGGTTGTAGTATGATTTGTAAAACCTGGATTATACATAAAATATATCAAAACGTAGCAGATCTTATAAAAAAAACGTATCTTTCAAACCTGAGATGTCTCTCAATCAACAAATTGACTACCTACATCAATGATAAGTAATGGATGACTAACTCTTACGACGCATTTGACAAAGTAGCTGGTATGTGCACCTTCGAGTGCGTGTGTTTATTTCTTAATGACGCTGTATAATATACTACTATATATATATATATATACTATATATGTGTATATACTTATGGGTTAACTTGTTGTTCTTGATATAATTATCATTATTGTAGAAGGCAGTCAGAAAATGCCTATAAACCATTTTTAATAACGAGTTTAAACAAGTAATAAATAGGTTGAAACTGTTTGAACCATAACATTTAGGTTGAATAGTTGACATACCCATTTACCCATAGCATAGACTGAAAATATTTAGCTATTAAATATTTCGGTCACAGAATTGGAAAAATATCACGTTGAAACCGGTAACACTGTAATTTGGAATTAAGGAGACTAAAGTCACACATTTTCATAAGGAGTATTGAAAATCGGAGCTGGCAACTTACACAAAATAATTTTTCATTCATAAGTAAGTACTTACTGTAAGTACACAAATTATAATGCATGATTCAATGCTCACAAATAATTATTTAAATAAGTACCATTATAATTGAAAAATAACACTTTTCCTCATTCCTATTTCAAATACAGACAGCACTTGAGGTAAAAGGTGCTATTATTTTTATAAAACATATAATACTTTGATATAATACTATTGTTAGTTTACTACTATCATGCGTTGACCTGATTAAACTGACAATGGTTTGTTTGAAATTTTGCGAAGCACAGTATTCTTTTGTTTCTTTATCAAAGAATTAGTGTAACCTTTTGTATTATTATCTGTGAAGTGGCAGAAAATGGAACTACAGCCACTTGCATACAAAACATAATTCAACTGTCAGTTGTGTCGTGTACCGTTGCGATCACAGCGAGACGCTCCTCAATTCACAGATAAGTTGGTAGAGTGCAAATTATCTCTGCGCGCGTAGTATAGTGAGCATTAAGAAAAAAATAATTGAATTAATTCCCTAAGGGAGTGAAATAGAGAGTAGAAGTTTGTATGCAACATAAGCCAATATCTACGGTGTCTTAGCTGCGGAGAAACTTCTACCATAAGCTACATAACATTTAGTACGCCAGTCGCGCGCAAAGTTATTTTGCGTGCACAATAGGACTGTAATGATCATCATCATCGGTTCCTCCACAGTCCGGTTTGAATGCAGGTAAGGGTCTCAGGTGTTAACCCTTCGCCCTGACTTCAACTCTGAGGGAGATGAACGATATTATAATAAAATAAAAAATAAGAAGTCCTCGAGTCATTGGGATTAGTCCTTCCCTTCGTGACGTTTTGGCTTCTTTTCTTTACTTAAAATTTTATTAAAGCCTCGATGACACGAGGCTTATTTTCAAGCTACAAGCCAGCGAGTTCGCTAGCAGCTTGTAAACTCGCCCCGTGTCATCGGCGTTTTTACAGTCTGCTAGTTGACTATCCGATTGTAACGCTAACGCGCTCACTCGCTAGCTTTTAAACATGCCGACTAGCAGATCGTAAACTAGGTCCATATCATCGAAGCTAGTAGCAGTAATCTAGTGCACGAAAGGAGCTTCTTCGAGGCGCACTTGAAATCCTTTCACCACACTGTTTCGAAAGTTATAGTGACATGATAAGAAGAAGATCGACGCTCTAAATCAGTTTAGCAGTTTAGTTTACAAATCAAAGTAATTGAGAAAAATATGTCGTCAAAATAAAGGAAATTGCGTATTTTGCTTCCCTGTGACTTTTCAGCGGTGTTCACGATCACTAGAACAGTCCCATTGAAGTAGGTTTTAGTATGCTTTTGTAAAACCTTGATTTTTTCTTCAGCCTATCACCGTTCGTTACTTGAATCTTCTCAAGCATATAGTAGGTAAATTGCGGAAACAGCAGAATCAAATCCGATTATCCGAAGTGTGTAAATCAAAGTACCTACCTAAAAAAAATAGGTCGTCAAAGTAAACGAAATAGCGTATTTTGCTTCCCTGTGTCTTTACAGCGGTGTTTACGGTCACAAGAACAGTCCAATCACAGGCCAAGTGCCACTGCAAATTACAGGTTAAGACGACATGCAAGAAGCAGTTGAGGGAGTTACTTTAACAATTAGCTATTACTATTATTATTATTACTAATTTTTTTTTGTATGTTAATTTTGTAAATATGATTTGAAATTTACTAACATTTTGCTCAACATTTTATATAATTTTTAATATAATGCATGATTCAATTATAATTAATTATATTAAAAATTATATAAAATGTTGAGCAAAATGTTAGTAAATTTCAAATCATATTTACAAAATTATCATACAAAAAAATTTTAGTTAAAGAAGTAGGCAAATATTATAAAGCCTAATTAAAGCAAAAATTATGTTTTTGTAAAACCTTGATTTTCTCAAACCTATCACCATTACAATACGCGGTTATTTGAATCTTCTCAAGCATAAAGTAGGTCTTTATCTCGGTAAATTGCGGAAACATAGCGGAATCAAATCCGAATGGAAATCAATACTCATAACCATAAGGCATGATCAAAGTTAAGTGTGATTTTTTGCGTTAGTCAAATGTCCCGTACATTTAGAACCAATAATAATTAACTTATTTATTATTAACCTAATTATACATATTCCTTTAAAAAAAGTACTGACAAGCGAGTAAAGTAGTTGCTTAGGAGCTTTGAAAGTTTGGAAGTCGGCATTAAGTATTCTTTAGCTAAGATTAACAGAACACTTTTTTTTTTGACTCGCTTGACTCGACCTAAAATCGACCCAGTCCAACCCAAAATCCATTCTAATTTAGCCCCATTCCTAAGATGCATAACTAATATACATTTTTAATTTACTAAAATTAATTTTCAACGTACTCAAATTCAAAAACAAAGAAAAATTCATAGATTGTGTAACTCTAAGAAAATAAAAAATCTTCAAACACCCGGATTTGCTCCGCGAAGCCTGCGAATAACCCAGGACTTAGGCTGGCTAAACTATTTAGCCCGGATATCAGACGTACAAAGGACGTGCGGAAAAGGGAGTCTATTTACATTACTCACAAGTCTAAAAACCGCGATTACGCGTGGTGGGTTTACCAAACACAGAACCCTAAAATCGTAATTAACGAGATACTAAGCAATCATTGACGCAAAAAAATTTACCGTTAACGTGAAAGATTGAGAGATGAACGTAGGTATACCATTCGCGGGAGGTTCGTGACTTGACAGGTATTTAATGTGCTAGATACCATTAGATAGAAATTGCTATACAAAGAGGCAATGCAGCCAGTATCCTCGGCACGCTGCCATCGGGTATCGAGTTGGAGCAGTTGAGCTACCTATAGATCGTTTGCAACGGTCTATGGGTGGCCTAATTGTTTCCTTTTGTAAATTTTGTAATATACCTATATATAGATTGTAGTAGTTAGCTTATGCTGTAATAAAAATTAGATAGAGGTAAGTAACGATATATAGTGGCAAGAAGTCCTACATTCCAATTTCATTGTTATTACAATTACATAGTTTTTTACTGTACACGTGTGTTAATATAAAATTTGAAGCTGGCAACACTTCTTTTTTATGCAAAAATTGATACAACAGACTGCAAATCAATGCGACCCGATAACAGTCGCATAAGGACAAATTTCATCCAGTAGATATTAAAAGTGTATTAGATCGTTCCATGCTTACATAAAAAATAATGTTTCCACATTTCAGCTTAATAGGTAAGACGAAACAAAAATCAAGGAATAATACTCGTATTTGTAATAAAATTATTCAGATGACTAAAAGTACCTATAGTAAAGTGGTAACAAATGTTTTGGTTTAGAAGATCAGTTCTTTCCTAGAATATGTTTTCATTCCGCCTACCAACATAAGCATGAGGCTTAAGCCTCAATGAGACGGGGCTTGTTCAAATAGTTTATTCAGATTCAAATAGTTTATACAAAAAGTAGGTAACAAGTACGGTGTTGGTAACAATGGTTTTTTACAATGTTTACAAGCTACAAGCCAGCTAGTTCGCTTGTAGCTTGTAAACTGGCCCAGTGTCATCGGCTTTTTTACAATCTGCTAGTTGACAATCCTTCCCTAAAGCTAACTCGCTCACTCGCTAGCTTTTAAACTCGCCGACTAGCAGCTCGTTAACTAGCTCCGTGTCACCGACGCTTTACAGCAGATGTTCATTTATCGACAAAAAGCTTGAGAATACGCTGTCATCGCAAACACAATCCAAATGATCCATTAAATTAAATTTGTACGCCATAACCGGCACCGCAAAAAGATTTTTACAAGCGCCACTCAACATTACACCTTATTACAAAGCGATACAAGTAATTTTACAATGGGTAACATTCTACCTGTTATTAAATTATTTCGTCATGCTAAAGTCAACCTAATTTTATTGCAGGTAAAGACTATAAAGTAATGGATGCGTATGTATTGATATGCGGCTCACGCGATATAGCGCGGAAGTCGGACGCACGCATGCGCGGATGGGCAGTGGGGTAATTAGGTTCGTTTACATGGCAATACAGACAGACAATACAGAAGACAGACAAGCATGGAAGCAGCTCGTCAATCGAGCCACTCAAGTCTTTCAAGACGGGCACGACCTTTAGTATTGAAGAACACGAAGAAGAAGAAGACATGGCAATACTATGCTATGCGTTAAGTAAGTCACGCACAATAGACCGACTCCGGTCGCAGTGTCTGTCACCAAAGCCACGAAGGAAAAAACTACCAAAGCCGCAAATCAATAATAAAATATTGGTTGTCTGTAAAGTTGGTTTACGGACGATAGTTTGACGTCTGGTAGTCACGTAACGGGACAATGAGCGTTACCGGACAATGACGTCAACGTTTTCGTTCATACAGCCGGCGTTCATCGATTTATTTTAGTCACGTCAAAAAAAATGCGTTAAGTAGTTGCATTAACAGTTTTAAGTTTTTTGGTTAGGTACATGGTTAAAATATAAAATCAATTAAGTACTTAATTTACATTAAAAATGCCAGTTTTGTTTGGTACACAAACACGAAACAGACAATTGAAACACACTTACCTACGTAAGGTAATGCAATGCAGATAGTTTACGTATTTCAAACATCGAGTTACCTGCAAACAAAAAGAGACAACATCAAATTAAAAAAGATTTATTTAATTTAATAATATAACCTTAGCAGAGAACATATAAATAAAGAGGATGACTTAATTTTTAGTGCTGTCAAATTAGTTTAGTTTTAGCGACATTTGAATTGACACCAGTGTCTATGTGTAAACTTTAAATACTTAGTTGACCGAGCGAGCGAAGCGAGCCGAAGCGAAGGTATTCTGCTTCAGGTTGGTCAAAAATGCTTTTGTATGTCTGTCCGAGCGGCCACTACATATTATAATTACTCCATAACTGTATTTTGGCTTAAGTAACTACCTACATTTTGCAATTAATAATTTGAATTTGAAGTTTCGTTCATCATAGTCCACTTTTGATAAACCTGGCTTAGCTACTGTTTCGAGGTGTATGATGTGATGATGCGACTTCTTTGTTATATCACCACCGGGCGCTCTAGTTGAGTAACATTACTTATATTCATAACCAGAGGAGCCAGATTACGTTTGCATAATAACTGTGATTGCCACACTTGAACGCGTCCGAACTGCTCGTATTTATAACGGGGAAAAAAGGTGCGATCATGCGGAAACCCTGGGAAAATGCGGGACAATCTCCCCAGATTACTGTAACCCTGACTTCCATAGAATGTATTAATTCCAATGATATAGGCAAATAAATCTCGTTCATTTCCGGTATGAAGACATGGCAACATTATTTACAAAAATTCACCCGGATACGGGGCGGAGCTCAAAAATTTACGGTGTTTTTTTTTAAATATTACCCAAAATTGTGGGAAAATACACGGACGTAATATTTTCAGAGGTCCAGAATATCCAATCCTAAATTCCTAACCAGATTTGAAAAAGACTTTAAGACTATTTTGTAACTTTATAAACCAAAGTACCTACTGACGAATGATGGTAATGGTAAGATAAATCTGTGAAACCAAAAGTAACATCGACTAACTAACTAATAAGCAAGTAGCAATGCACTAACCGGTTTTTGGTGGATCAAATCCGGCCGGTTAGATTTCTCTATGCATGTGGAACATAGAAATGTGCATGTAGGTCATTAGAGTTCGTAATAACGCTAGTCATAAAACAAGCTTAAAGTTTAAAAAAACTGAAAACACGACTGCGAAATAATTAAACATTTATTGCCAATTCATTATTCGAAATATAAATATATTATTGTAAGCTCTTTTTAATTTCCTTCATTTTGATACCCTCCTTGATATTTTGGTAAATAAATTTGTTTCAACGACCTACTATTTAGCGCAAAAAATCCGCCATTTTGATTATTTAAAAAAAACCATCTATGGACACTCGCTCGGGTTATTGAGACGAATCTAACGATAACTTTACTGTCAAAATCCATCAAGCCCTTTGGAAGATACGAGGCAATACAGAAATTTACATACATACATACAAGATACGCGCGAAAAACATCCTCCCTTGGCAGTCGGGTAAAGTGTAGTGTGAGAGTTTCGGTGAGTGGTGTCTTTTTACCCGACTGCCAAGGGAGGATGTTTTTCGCGCGTATCTTGTATGTATGTATGTAAATTTCTGTATGTTTTTAATTTCAGATTTCAGTAACTTAAAGTTGCTGAAATCTGAAATTAAAAACAATCCATCATAACGAAACTCCAATGCGAACCACCTCCGTTTCGAAGGTCCAGTAAAAACGGTTAATTGTTAACGAATATGAGTTGTAGAATTTGTAGAAACTGCGAGGGAAATCGAGAAAAACTGCTGAACCACAAGTCATGGTTACAGTAGACTTTCGCCTTCTAAGAAACTGTTCGAAGTCTGAGCTTGGAGGTTTATAGCCACATGGGTTTAGGAGACTGCGGCTTAGCGAGTGTGCGGCTGATACAGGTGGCAGTTCGATGCCTGGAATATGTGTTTATACAAAACCTATAAATATCTACCTGCCTTTCCACCAGAGATGTGCTATGCAGCTATGCTGCGAAGATGTGAAATCTACGCTGGTGTAATTATCGACGACAAACTAAACTGGAACAGTCATATAACATATCTTACCTCTAGAATCAGGAAACTAATATATATTTTTAAATCGCTAAGAACTGTAGCTGACAAAAAACTTGCCATCCAAATTTATAAGGCGATTTGCGAATGCATATGCAGATATTGTATCTGTGCCTGGGGTTCTGCAGCAAAAACACACCTTATTGCGGCAGAACGTGCTCAGAGAGCAGTTCTGAAAGTACTACTCTACCTGCCATATAGACACCCAACTACAGATGTATATGAAAAAACCGATGTGCTAAGTATCCGTATCCTATTTATATTTGAAACCCTCAAAAGGTATCACAAAAAAATTGTTCCCCTACTTCCCGATAATACTTATAAAAGAGTCGACAGATGTCCTGTTCCTAGAGTGAAATCTAGATTTGCGCGGAAACAATTTAACGTGATTGCTCCTAATCTATATAACACGTTTAATAGTGAGCAGAACATTAAATCTGTAAATAATAACATAATTAAAAAACATATACTTGCTTGTTAAGCATTTTGATTATGACGGCATTGAAAAAATGCTGTCTGGTTTTTATTATTAATATCTAATATTATAGATACATATAACACACATATATATATATATATATATATTATACACACACACACACACATACACATACACTCAACACTATTGTTATATTTTATACTGAATTATTTCTGAGGTCATCTGTCTATTATATTATTATTATTTTTTCTCGAAAATATTATAACTTTTATTGTTTAAAATTAAGTAAATTTTCTAACCTTAGTTTAATTTAAAAATTGATTTAAATTATTTCCCTTTGTAATAGACATAACCCAAATTGTAATAAACAGGAGAAGACTCAGGCTCCTGAAATACAGCTTTCTGCTAGTTCGGGACCTGTGGATTCACTCTTTTGTAAACATATTATGTCCGAATAAATATTACTATTACTATTACGCTACAAAAATATATGACCGTTTCCACCAATACTTAGCTATGTAGCTGTGCGAGGAAGATGCGCCGCCGCAAAGTAGCTGCGTGAGATATATATGCGATGTATCGATAGTAGGGAAAAGGTGAACAACAATTCATCTTCCTCCATGAGTTCTTCTTTGCACATTGCGAGATATAAAATAACTTTTTGCTTCCACGATGGCATGTCTACTTTCAGCGACAAACGCGGGCATATTGTAGGTACTCTGCTCTGCACATAGCTACACCACTCGCGACGGCCCATAGCAGGCATCCATAGCACGCATCCTTCCATATAAAAATCATATCTTAGTTGAATCTGTTTCCACCAGTGCCTTAGCACTTTATAGCTTCCTATGTATACCAATGAATATGATTGGTGGATATCAAACGCATCCATGGCAAAGTAGCATAGCACATCTCTGGTGGAAAAGCACCCTAACGGTCCTGCCTGGAAAAAGAGACTTGAAATTTGGAGCTCGTCAAAAAGTGTAGGCGCGTATTAATAGTACGATGACACACGGCTTTTTTTTTCACGCTACAAGCCAGCGTTTAAGCTTGTAGCGTGTAAAGTCGCCCAGTGTCATCGGCGTTTTTACAATCTGCTTGTTGACGATCCTTCCCGAAAGCTAACACGACACGCTAGCGTTTAAAACGCCAACAATCAGCGTGTATAAACGCTTGTGTGTCATCCATCATGTAAGAGCACTGTAAATAGTATGAATGTAATCTATGAATATAAAGTTCTGTGTAGCACTGTTTTGGCCATGGCAGGCATGATCTTACCATGTCTCGTGTGAATCTAGTTACTAAGTTCAAGTACAATCTCACGATACGACACCGAAAACCAGTATTTAATCGTTTAGTGATCGCGTCAGATAGAAAGCAAGATTGCAGACCGGTTCCCAGCCGATACCATTTATGTAATTGATGGATTCGGGTGGTCCGTATGTATGATCGATTATTGGAATATTCTTCACTAGCTGGTGCCCGCGACTTCGTCTACGCAGCTATCTTTATAAATTGTAGCCTATGTGTTATTCTGATGTATAAGCTATATTATTGTAAAGTTTCATTAAAATCCATTCGGTAGTTTTAACGTGAAAGAGGAACAAACATCCATCCATCCATCCATTCATCCATCCATCCATCCTTACAAACTTTCGCGTTTATAATATTAGTAGGATCTAACTGATGTTCATTGCTGGTATGGTGAACATAGAACGTATGGTCCTTCTTTAAGCGTCGATGACAAACACGGCTTATTTACAGGCTGATTGTTGGCGAGTTTAAAAGCTAGGGTGTGAGCGAGTTAGCTTTTCAACATGTAGATTCTAAAAACACCTATGACACAGGGCGACTTTACAAGCTACAAGCGAACTCGCTGGCTTGTAGCGTGTAAAAAAGCCGTGTCATCGAAGCTTTAGAAAAGTCATCACTCATCAGTAAGGCTGATTTTTCGAGATTTTCGAGACTCGAGACTGATGTGAATAACGAAATTGTTCATACTCAAAAAAAATCTAAACAATATTCAGTGTAGAAGTAGCCCTTAGTATAATGTTACTAAAACAAGGATAAGACAAGGTGGTAGGTATAGTCTTATGACTTTAGCCTGCCAAAAAATGACTAATTAAAAAAAAAGTGCCAAAGATAGTCTTTACCCAAATTACCAAGCTACTAGGTTTAGAGAAAAAAGCAGATTTTTACCCTAAGTCATGGATAAAGATGCTCGTTTGTTCCAGCTAGTCCTCCATGTGAAATTTCTGATATCTTGTAAGAGGATCACTAGTCTAGAACTGGGAAAGTCAGGGAATGACCTCGAGTTTAGTCCTCGTTTCATAATAATAGTGCTAGGTTTTCACCGCTCGGCTAGCATGCTCATCGACCAAAACTGTTTATACAGTTGACCATTGAACTTTTTACCGTCTCCGTACATGGAAGTTGCAACAGAACGAGTTAAATTAAAATGCTGAATAATTATGGAAATATGTCGTATGCTGGTCACTGGCGCAGACTGTTTTACAACTGTGAAACGTTTGACTTGCATTGTAGTTGAGATGAAAATAAAAAAGTTGTTTGAGCATAAAACCAGTTTTTGGTATAACTACGTTTTTATAAAGTCACTATCTTGCTTTTCTGTCCGTCTGTCTATACTGTATCTACGGCAGTAAGAGATAAGCCACAATGCTCCGATTTGAAAATAGTAGATTATGCACTAAGATAAAGCAGTGTCTTATGTCGCGGGTGGCGTATTGAACCCTGAGCTAACGAGGGACTCAGTTAACCCCTGAGCGAAGCGAAGGAGAGTCCTGAGAGTTTGTAGAGTCCTGAGTGACGCGAGGGGTTCAAGCTACCCAGGACGAAGACAGGCTTTATCACAGAGGAGCATACTCTACTTTCCACACCTTCAGCGATGCAATAAAATGCCAGGGCTCCAGCAGCGAACACCGTCTTTTGTTTCAAAATCTTTGAAGTCACGCCTTTTTCCTTTTTTTTTATGAGTTCTGTTTATGAGTGGCCAGTTCGATTTTTGAACAAACCTTTTTACAATTCCATGTTCTTTTACTTGTTTAGAGTTTTCCACGAGTTTCCACACGAATTTGACGTTCCAAATTCAAATCACATTACAACCCTTGGGAGTTTCATACAACATTACCTCCCTTGGAAAGTAATGCTTTGCTTTACCATGATGATAGTATGATATGTAATTGGACATTGTCGAGCATGTGGTGTGAAAAATATTTTTTTTTATTTGAAAGGATATTACTCTCACTCAACGGCAAGCATACTACATATGTATCACTATATATAATAAGTTGCCTAACTATATAAAAAAACCTTACAGGGAATCTATTTTTTATAAAACTTAAAAAATGGCTCTTGGAGAAATGTTTCTATACGATAGGTGAATACTTGAACTCATAGTAGATTAGATTTTTCTTTTGTTTTAGTATATACTTACTTAGTTAATAAGACTTCATATTTGCATGCCTATTACGGCAGGACATAAAATGGACTCAATCTATTCAAGACCTTATTTGTAAACACATATGTTCTAGCAAATAAACAATATTTCATTTCATTTCATTTACTTTCGGATTGGTCCCATAGAAATTTCATGAAAATTCCGTTCTGTACTTTGATTTTCAAATCAAAGTAACTGACAAAAATAAGTCGTCGTAGTAAACGTAATTGCTTATTCTGCTTCAATGTGACTTTTCAGTGGTGTCACAGATTAACACTCAACCTGACCTTAGGATTTTCTATCCTACTTGATCCTATCCTACCTTTATGGTGCCACAGAAAACCAGCACTGCAGCACATGCTGAGTGGCGTCCAATTTTAGAGATACCTGTTAATTTTAAGTTTTTTTTTACTTGTCAAATTGTAGTGTTAAGATAACTCAAAATAAATATTTTTTCTATTCTAATCTATTTTTTTTCAAATAAATCATTCATTCATTCATACTGCATGTGATGTAGGCACACTTTATTAAATAAACATTTTTGTAAAGTTGGTAGAGTAGGTTCAGTAGTATGCCCAACCGAGAAGTGTTTCGTCGTCGTCTAAACTAGTCTAAAGCGTCGATGACATAGGGCTAGTTTACAAGCCAGCAAGCCAGCGAGTTCGCTTGTAACACATAAACATAAACATTCACACACTCACACCCCTGCACTAGGATTCCCTGTGTCGCAGGTGGCATGGACACATACAACACATCACAACATCCAACACCCGAGAACAAACATTTGTGTTCGTCACACGAATATTTGCCCCGGCCGGGGATCGAACACCAAGCTTCGTAGGCAGGGTCAATAGCAAATCAACTAAGCCACGGTGTCGTCAAAAGTAAGTAGGTTGTAGCTTGTAAACTCGCTCTGTATCATCGACGACGCCTAAAAGTACCGTTTTAGGATTTAGATTTATTATTTTGAGTTTCAACTTGATAAAATGAAGTAAAGTTGGTGGTAAAGTGTACTCGAGTAGGTGTATAAGTATAAGCCGTAACGACGATTATGTAGAGGTGTGTAGAGGAAAATATTTGTTGAATTATTATTATGCACTAGGTATAACACATTCAAGGAATTTTGCATTACATACATGCGAATCTGACATGCATTAGTTAAATACAAGCTTTATTTTCCATCATTAATTAAAACTGACTGATGATCTAATTATCATTAAAATCATGGCTCATCGGGAAGGCATTCTACAATGTCGATGAATTTGTAAAGACAGTAATATAATACAACTAAATATTGTAATGTTAATATCTAATTTCAAATTCAAATGAAATGCTTAGGTAATTCAAATTTATTTATATATTTTATTTTACTTTTACTTGTTTAATTTAATTTAATTTTAATATATGTATAGACAATCAACTCACTGTATGGACCTGTAATATTATAATTACCAATAAAATGTTTATCTGTTTATCTGTTATTATTATAATTTTATTTTTGACGTGACTACGTCTAATGTAGCGATGAACGCCGGCTGCATGCACGTAAACGTTGACGTCATTGTCCGGTAACGCTCATTGTTCCGTTATGCTGGTTGTCACGTTAAACTATCGTCCGAAAATCAACTTATCAGACACCCATTTTTTTTTAAGATTTTGTTCTTCAGAATAAGATAAATAATAGTAAATGGTTAAAAAATATGCGAATTAATATCAAACTTGCTGGGTACCTATTTTCCTTCTTTTTGCATAAAAGAGCGACCTAGTGCGAAGAAGAACTAGGCTCTCCTGATGGCAAGAGATCACGCACACGACCTGAACAGCGCTACACGAAACTTTGATTCAAATAAGCCGTTGCAGGCTCTCCTGATGGCAAGAGATCACGCCCACGACCTGAACAGCGCTACACGAATTTTTGATTCAAATAAGCCGTTGCAACACTGCTATATATACATGTCAAGTCCTTTAAGATCTAAGCTAAGCTAGGACGTCTAGCTTAAACGTTTAGCATGGGTCTCGTACAGTGATTTGGAGGTGAGTTTGACGTAACCTGAAATGTCAGTGTCAAAGTCATCATCGTACGTCAGTTGATAATTCGCGGGACTGGGGGGAAGTTGTTGAATGGCCGGGTGATAACAAGTGTAAATTGAAGTGGAGAATTTATCTTGTTTCCCAACGATGGAGAACATCCATGATTACCAGGAGGGAAGAGTACTGGATATGTAGTGTTGGCGAATATATCAACTGGATATGATACCGAATCCTGTACCAGAATTACTATGCTGAAACGTATGATGTTCGTGCGTGATTGAAATAGTGTTTCAAAATGTTTTCAGCTAGTGATCTTATGAAAATGTTTCATCAATTTAGTTTTATTTGACATCAGAAGTGGTATTGTAACATCATCAGCCCACATCAAAGTTATTTGAATGAAAATGTAGCTATGAAGAGATTGTGAATACCTACCTACTGGTTAATTACCGGCTTGATATGCAGAGGAAAAGTGAGCTCTCAGAGTGAATTGAACAGAAGGAATTAAATTGTAGGGTTATGGGGTCATAATTGAAGTTGCCCTCTGGAAAATGTTTATGTATCCAGTAAAAATTAACAGAGATTGAATTGGCTTGGTTAAAGTGTAACAGCTGCTTTCTTCTCTTGAATGAATCCTCCTGCTCCTGAGTGAGACGTTAAGTTACCGGATTGCACAACAGAAGAGAAATGGAATGGATTATTTTACACGGTGGGTCAAATTCAAAATGGCAAATTCTCTGTATTGAACTTAGGTATCTTGTGATAATTAAAGTTAGTTTATTTGAAAGGAAGAACCTCACCTTAGTCTAATTAAAGTATGCGATTTGTTTGCTTTCCCTGCTATAGAAGTATTTAAGTAAAGATTCGAGCTAATCTACCAATTCCAATTCAAAGAAAGTGATCTTATGACAAGAGTTGATATTTCAATGTAGTTCTAACTGGAATAATTTTGTGTGACTATTCCCTTACATTATAAACTAAGGAATAATGGTTACTATGTTTCATGAAACTAACTGAAACTTTCCGTTGATATTGTTTCAATAAAAACTGATGTTGTGGATAAGCTTGAATGGTTGATAGGGATTTGCATCAATTTATGACCTAAATAAAGCTAAAAGTTTCATTAAGAATAATTTGAATTGTTTGTTGTAATCAACAATTGAGAGGAAAGGATTGTATTATCATAATTCAAAATAAATCATAACATTCAAATTAATGGGGCCTGCACTATATTTTTGTGAAAACTGTTTACTTTGCTTGTGTTCTGATTTCAGGAACACTAAACTACTGAAAGTGAGACAACCAAATTACAAAGTCAGCATTCATCGAAGGTGTTGATTGTGAAGTTTTGGTTTTGCTATGAACAATGGGATATTATGAGAAGTTGAATTGAATGCAAGGTACCCAGGACTGACAGAGGTAAAACGACACAATGGATTAAATCAGATTGGTAAATCTACTTGGTAAGTTTTTGAACTCGTTAATAAAAATAGGAGCGAAGGAGCGAAGGGTGACTTACTGCCAGGAAGTTTGTTCCTTCCAGACCAATAAAAGAGGGAGACAGTCAATAGTTTTGTTTTAATCCAATGCGAAGCAAAGATATTTCTTCATAATACATGTGATTTTAGCATTATTTTGGATAACCTGAATTCAGCGTTTGTTCTCTGTTAACTGCATACAAAAATAATTAGAATGAAGAAGGTAGTATTTCAGAAAATAACAAAGTCTGAAATAAGTGAGTGAGCAAACTTCTCGTGAATCATGGCATGTCTGATTGCCTGGAGGAGGTAGCTTTTGGAGGTGGGCCCGCCCATTGTAATCTCTCTGTTATTATCATTTTTGGTTATTTTGGCATAAATTTTTGTGTGTTTCTTCAGGATTATTAAAAATGGTATGATTTCATCTAACTTAATGGTACATAGAAAACAATGAAATGAAATGAAATAGCTTTATTGGCATGCATACAGGTACATTGGATTTTAGATTGGTAATGTCCATCAGTCTTTCATTTAGTAAGCTTGTGATCATTTATCAATTAATTTAACTCTGACAGATTTTGTGTGTGCTGTGCTTTGCTATGGATAAGTCACTTGTGCTTCACTTATCACTTAATATTATCCTACGTTCTTGCAATCGGGTAAAAAAAAAAAAAAAATGGTTTTATTACTGTTAGAATTTTCAACCATCTTGAAAGAAAAAAGAGTGGTTCTCAATTGGGTTGTAAATTGTTTTCAATAAAAACTTTGATTCTAATTCTAGTTCTAAATAAAGGGGATATAGCGGTCTGTGCTGGTTTCCCGTTGAGGGGTGCGTTGTGCATTGCCCGCCGATATCTGACCCTGCCCCTGACATCCTATCTCCTTGAAGTGGCAGAGTGGGACTCTGGGTTGATGGCAGCGCTGTTCTAGTGGCGAGCTTGTTGACACGTTAGGTGGAGAGGAGTCTAATAACTTGCGTAAGCGTGTCCTTGCCCTACTCTCGTCTATCGCCAAAACTTTGATTATTTTATTTCTAAATTATTTAAAAAGAAACATAACCACTAGAGTGTGAAATGCTTGGATAGATCTAATTAATCAAGACTTCAAATTATGTCAATCAAACTATTGCTTGTGTGTTTCCTTTATGGATGTTTGCTTTCAGCTAGTATCTGTGTAAAATCCACCAAAATTGCTGCAAAATCAGGGTTGAATAATTAAGTTTATGCGTTATTGCGTCAAACGTCTATGCAACAGTTAACGTGTTGAAAGTGCTATAAGCGTAGCGTTAAAAAATCCTAAAATGTTTCTTGTTCTGAAATAAATGTTATAAGTTCCTAAATTCAAAACTAGATGGCGTTAATAAATTTAAACAAACTGTAGAACGCGCTAATGAAAACTCTAAGCTTACATGAACTATGTGGTAGAAATTTCGAAAGAAAGTCTTCTTACTACTGGTAGTTTAAGTATGGTATATAATTTATTTACAAACCTAGCATTCCAGAATTCGATATCTCTAGACTTCCGGATTTACTAGTTAGATCCGTTGTCCGCTTAAATCTTCGATTGCGCTAATGAGGTGTTTACTTGCGTTTTTGAAACACTGCTGCTCGTTGACTGCTCCAATGCTATTGATTATTCAGATGTCGGTTTCCAATTGAAGATTTATTTACCCTGGACGATCTATCTGTATTCAAACTAACAAATGTTTGAGTTTGGAAGAGAAAATAAGTTAACTGACGCAAAGAATACAGCTAAAAGTTAATGATGATAAAATAATATCATTTGGTTTGTGATGATGAATTGATGACGTATGGCGGCTTCTATTACTTAATCTGCTATCTACCAATATCATTAAAAAAAATGGGGGATGGATAGAATAAAACTGACTGAAAAGTAACTACTATTTTTAATTACTCTACTTAATTTAGCTTACTACTTTACAGGCTTGAACTACTTTGAAAAAAAAAAAAACATTCAAAAAAAAAAAATTAATCAAACAAAAATAGTAAGAGTCAGAAAGAATAACCAAAACGTGAAGTACCAACTAAAAGTCTGTTGTCTGAAGGGAATTTGAGAGAAATCTTGTGGAGAGAGAGATAAAGGAGAGAGTAAGTCCTCAATCAATGGTGTTGACGTTACCCGTGGTTCATTGTAGCCTTAACCTGGTCGATTTTATGTAAAGTAGAGCATGAAAAAAAAAAAAGAAACCTTTTTTCAATGATTTGATAAAATAAACGCGGAGTGTTTTGAATGGCACTAAAACGATGTTAAAGACTTTCCGAGGTCTTGCCTCATCGTAAACCAGGGTCGAGGTATTGCGGTGAATACTGGTGACGGATAACGTTGGGTGGAAACTGGAGATGGTTTCATGTGAAATCAGTGTGTGTAGGGAACTCGGACAGTGCTCGAGAACCTAGGCTGCGGTACGGTTCTGTGTTGTGGACGAGACTGTGCTGAGCGGAGGGTCGGCTGCGGTCGACGCCACGCGTGACGGAAGGGCACGGTGGCAGGTAGTGAGGTGGTAGACCTCAGGGGTAGCACAAAAGAGAAGGTGCTGAATTGATGTGGAAGATTGATGGAGGTACTTACTCAGTTGATGGTTAAAATTGAGATTTTGCGAAAAAATATTTTTGTTAAAGTTGGTACTCGCACTAATTGGTTGGCTATTTCATTCGCGAAATTTAATGATCATCTGCACCTAGTAACATGATTGTGCGACTGAGATATTGACTATGGATGTTACAGTAGTCCTGGTTTGGGATCTAGCTGGACATCGATACAGAACGTGATGACTAAAATAATGGAACATTAAATCTAGACATTTAGACTTCTTAAAGTCGAGCTGACTAATGGACGATAACGAGAACAGCAACGCTTATTGACGGACTCAAAATAATTTAAGCAATAAGAGACCTTCAATATCAAAATAGAGTAACGTCATTTTGGTTGAGTATAATTCATTGTGATTAATTTCGTATAGTCTCAGGACTTTTGTGTCTATCAGATTTCTAATAAAACTGACTACGAGATTTAATTGCGTTTTAAAAGATAAGGATTTTACTTGGGGTTGAGTTGACTTGAATCAGGATTGACCGAACGGCGAAATATGAAAGTGCGTTTATACGTTTGACCCATCCGAAAATGAGTCAAACTGGATAAAGTAGTGAAGGAAGTTTTAACTCAAGCGACTATGAGTCAACTAGGATAAACTTTAGGTACTTATCAGGAGATAAGTCATGTCAGGATAGCAGTGTCAAGTCCTTTAAGATCTAAGCTAAGCTAGGACGTCTAGCTTAAACGTTTAGCATGGGTCTCGTACAGTGATTTGGAGGTGAGTTTGACGTAACCTGAAATGTCAGTGTCAAAGTCATCATCGTACGTCAGTTGATAATTCGCGGGACTGGGGGGAAGTTGTTGAATGGCCGGGTGATAACAAGTGTAAATTGAAGTGGAGAATTTATCTTGTTTCCCAACGATGGAGAACATCCATGATTACCAGGAGGGAAGAGTACTGGATATGTAGTGTTGGCGAATATATCAACTGGATATGATACCGAATCCTGTACCAGAATTACTATGCTGAAACGTATGATGTTCGTGCGTGATTGAAATAGTGTTTCAAAATGTTTTCAGCTAGTGATCTTATGAAAATGTTTCATCAATTTAGTTTTATTTGACATACATATATACTTGCTTATCATTTCTCAATATCATTGATTCAAACATTCACCTAAAATTCCGTTAGAACTAGGGCATAGTAACGGGAAATCCCGGAACCGAAAATCCCGGGATTGTCAGCTGTGTCCAGTACCGGGACTAGAAAAATCCAGAACCGGGATTTTCGGTACTTTCGGGATTACTTAAATTTTTGTGCTTAAGAGCTTTTTTTAGGGATTTAATCTTTAAAACTATAGCTAAATAGTGCATTCTTTTAGTACAAAGAAAAAAAGACAGTAACTCCTCTACTCGCTGGATTCTACCCGCCCATCTTACTAACTTTCGAAGGTGCTGTTGATGTTCAAACTTAGGAAATGTTGCAATATCAACTTATTGTTGGTATAGTCGTCTCAATGCATTTATTTAAAGAATGACATGGGCTTTGGGGTTGTTTGTACTGACGTGACGGTCTTTCCACAACCTAATTACTTTATTATGAGCCTGAATCGTCGCACTGCAGAGCAAAGGCCTCCCTTCCTTCTTTCCACTCTTTTCCAAGTAGGAGTCTAGCTCGTCTCTCCATCTTCTCCGATGTTGTCATCAACAGTCTAATAGCCGTTTTCCGCAATGCGACTGTGCTTTATGTTGATTAAAACCAGGTGATTATGGATACGGATTTATAAGCTTTGTTAATGACATTAATTCCCTATTATCTCAAACTCCGATCGTAGCTCGTTTTTTAGTGTATTTTTGCGTCTTTTATCTAGATATCTAGCAGAACAGTGAGTGTTCACGCCTCAGGTGAGTATTTGTTGAAATAAGGTTTCGGAATAAAACCTTATTTGATTTAATTTAAATTTAGATCTTTGTTTAAAAAAACAAAGACGTGTGTCAATCACTGTGAAAATTGTATCTAATGAATGTAATTGAGAATTTTCTTCTTCTTGTTGAATGTAATTGAAATTAGATTAGAGTATATGGGCTAACTCTATTAGTATTTCATTATGGGTAGGACGCACTGGTTAAAAAGCAACGGGTCGTGACGAAGATACAACCGTAAATCATAAGTGGATACTTCTTTACGTTACGTCTTTGACAAAATATTGAAACTGACACATATACTTATCGATAGTTTATCACAGAGGAAATTAACAAAATTGGCTCTTTTTTAATTTAACATTCTTATGAGGCCGATCATTGACATTGACATGATCATTGAACATTGACTTGTGAAGATTAATAACAAATAATATACGATTAAAAACTATTTTTTTTTTATCAGAAATCAAATCAACCTTCGTTTAAAAGTGTTGTTACGCATGTGACGTCCTCACTTTTGGACTGTAATCTTATACAATCCTGCAAACAAAGAAATATCCACTTCAAAACTTTCGTTATAAGCTATTTATACTTGAAATATTACTTAAAAAGTGAGACTGCATTGTTAATGCATTATTCAATTAGTTACGCGTAATTTGCTCACTTACAAATCATGCTTGCAGTATGTTACATAAATGTAAAAATATAACTTTTATCTTTTTGTTATTTTTCGCTCGATTTTTCTTTATTTTATCATTTTCTGACGAGTTTTCTGTTTGACAAAATAATAGGCTACTAATCATTTTCGGGAATACCGAAAATCCCGGTACTCCCGGTTCCGGACGGGTGCCGGTACCGAAATCCCGGTACTGGAAAAAGGAACCGGTACTGGAGGCCCTAGTTAGAACATCAACAACGAAGCGTCCCGTTAGATAACGAGGCACTATGCAAGCAACTTTTTTGTCCACTGGCAACATAGTTCAATGCTATTCTATTGTAAAGGCATAGTCATTCACAAAAACGACAGTTGTAACTGTATTTTATGTGGTATTCTGACACTTCACATTTACAACGTTTGTAAGACTTTCGAAATTACAAATGCTTAGGTTAGGAATTTGAGAAATTACACTCCATCCTATCCTATTATCCCACTAATATTATAAACGCGAAAGTTTGTAAGGATGCATGGGTCGATGGATGGATGGATGGATGGATGGATATATGTTTGTTCCTCTTTCACGTACGAACTACGGAATGGATTTTAATGAAACTTTACAATAATATAGCTTATACATCAGAATAACACATAAGCTACAATTTATAAAGATACCTGCGCAGACGAAGTCGCGGGCAGCAGCTAGTTTTTATATATTTTGGACATTATACACAACGCCATCTAGCCCCATACTAAGCAGAACTTGTACTATGGGAACCAGATGTCTGATAGAAAAATTAAATCCTTTTTTATTTTTCTGTAATTACTTACATAGAAGACTCAGGACAAACACCGATGTTAATCAAGCAAGTGCTTGTCCTGAAGCGGGAATCGAACCCGCGACACCGACGTGGCAGTCCAACAGACTTGCCACTCGACCAATCGTGTCGTCGAGTTGACGCAGTTTCGGCTGTAAATACCACCGTTAACCATGAGTTGACCAGACCAGGTAGAATCTTCGAGTATCTAGCAAAAGGAGACGTCAAACGTCAGAATCTGCAAACATAATTTTCTGCCATTATTGACGGGGGATGAGGTAAACACGCATTGCACACGCGCCTAACAAAATCTTATTCATGTAAACGCACACTATAATAATCTCGCACACCATCTTAAAATATGCCCACAGTTATCAAATACAGCGTATAGTTTTATTTAACGTGAATGGCCAAGAAGGTTATATGGCCAACAGAGGGGTACGCCTTGGATTAACATCTCCTTTGGCTAGATCCTCGAAGGGTGGATTACAAAGCATAATGGCTGTGTTGACCTGTAGCGGCGACTTGAACCCAGTCCACGTTTTAGCATTGTCCATATTCAATGGGATGTATGCATACTATATGCAAAAGAGGCTAATATTCTCAGGCTTGTAATGTCGGAATCGGCGTACAAGGTATATTAACAAAATAATCAAGGTTTTCCAAAAACATACAACAACCGACTTCAATCGGACTGTTCTAGTGACCGTAGGCACCACTGACAAGTCACAGGGAAGCAAAATACGCAATTTTGTTTACTTCAATCAATCTGTACATCCTTCCAATCCGAATTTTTCAAAAAAGATTTTTTAATCGGTTTATAAATAACAAAGTTCTGAGGTAACAAACTAAAAAAAAAAAAACAACCGAATTGATAAACTCCTCATTTTTGAAGTAGGTTGAAAAAAAAAACGAGCGAGGCTTGCAGTAACTGTAGTCTCTTAAAATTATACATTTGACATCTCACCTTAAGAGACATTTAAATTTGGAATGATTATATTCACTTAATTTTTCTGAGTTTGTTACCATCTGACGGCCATCTTCCTGTTACACACTTCTGTCCCATTTTCACGAAATTACTCCCAAAAATTGACAGAAAGCGAAAGAAAAGATGTTGCACATCAAAAATGTAAAACATCTTATTGCAAAAGCGCTCTCAATATTCAAATGTTACTTCAGAATCAAACTTTGATGAATAAGAAAGAAATGACATCGCGACACCTGTGGTAAATGGTAATATATAACTGCAAAGCTGAAGTCACTGTCTATAATGAGTTGTACCTACCAATTATATCCTAAAGAAGGCAAAATAATGGCCTGCGCAGTGCGCACATTGGCGGACGGTACGGCAGAAGATTTTAAATGTATCAATTGAATTTAATACTTATTCAATCGAAATAAAGTATTATATTTCAATACTAGTGACTGTTATTTACTAGTTAAGTAAAGTAACCTTACTACTTGACGGTCACAACTTCGTTTGTGTTGCGAATTAACAATATTCCTTTCTTAGTACGCGCTTACACTTCTTGACGAACATACCCTCGATTTTCAAGTCTCTACGTTCAGTGGTTTGGCCTTTGCGTTGTCTGTGAGTCAGTCAATCAGAACCAAGCCTTATAAATAGTGATTTTGTTGAATTATTCCCATCTGTCACCCTGCTCTGTCCACCTAGGGTGACAGATGGGCCAAAAAAGTTCTATGTGTCCCTCTTTCAGCCACAGGGTGACAGATAAACTTTTAAAATCTGAAAAAGTTCTATCTGTCCCTCTGTCAGTAACAGGACTATTTTATTCCTGTCCGTCACCCAATAAAAAAAATAGTAGATACACTATGATGATTCACACAAATAGGTGAATACATTTAGTCTAACTAGGTATTACAATAGTTTGGATAAGTAATTAATTCTCAAAAAAAAAACTAATATGTGTAACATCTGACATCTCACCTTGGTAATAAGCAACATTTAAATTTGGAATAATTATATTTATCTACTTCATATTTCTGAGGTTTCAGGTTAGTACTGTCTGACACCTAACTTCCTGATACATAATTCCGTCCCATTTTTCACAAATTGACAGATATCAAGAGGAAAGATGTTACAGATACCAGCGCTGTAGTGTGCTGACAGTACGAGCAAGCACCCATTGCGTGGAAGACTTTAGCTACATAAAATATCCATAATTTGTTTTATTATTATTATCATGTAGAAGTTAGTCTTGTTTTCCAACAATATATATATTTTTTTATTTTCTTTCTTTACACATCAATAAGTTTAAACTCTTCTGCCGTGCCGTCCATCAATGTGCGCAGGCCATAACGCTAACAAGCTCCCCTGTCTCCCGCGGGTAATTGACTGACCGCCATTCCACGGCACCTACGACATCGACAGACGGAAACGACAATGAACTTGGCGGGAAGCGTCGTTCTTAATTTAAAGTTTAAAATTCGAGGTCGGTCGAATATACCGGTAATTGAGTGGTATTATTATCGCAAAAAACAAGTATTGAATAAGGTAATTTAATATTTTTTTGGAAATGTATCTACCCATTAACCATTAATTAAGGAGACACTAATAAATTAATTGGCATTTAACAAGCAATATCTTCAAAAGTCGGGAAAATTTAACCCTAAGCTGGCATCCCTAATTATATTTATAAATGTTTGGCAAATAAAAACAAACATTCTGCCGCGAAAACTGAAACTATACTATTAAAGGTAGCCTTTAAGTATTGGCGACCGCGACACACGACCGCAAACGAGTCGCGCGACCTACTGCTTAGTATGAATTACTTGTAGATTAGTTTGTCGATTATTTATCATACTACGAACTTCCTCCATATTTTTCAACCGAATTTAAATTAGGAGGAGGTTGTCAAGTCGGTTGAACTTTTTTTTTTATTTGAGTTTGGTAAAACGATTTGAAAATACTTTTTTTTGTTTCAAGAGGATCTTTTAGATTGGTCCCATAGAAATTTCATCAAAATCGGTGCCGTTGTTTAGTTTTTAAATCAAAATACCACAGACGTGAGAAAGCACCGGAAACAACGCCTACAATATATATTACCTAATGAATTTAGAGACCTGAAAGACAATGAATTAAAACACAAGTTGTATAATTGGCTCTGTGATAGATGCTTTTATTTAGCACTAATTTTAAGTATTTGCACGACAAAAGTTGATGCAGTGATTCTAATTTAAAGTAAGACCACAATGTACCTGTATTACGCAAATAAAGATTCATTCATTCATTTCATTCATTCATTCATTCATAAAAATAGCCATTGTCGCCGCGAATCAGCCGAATATCTGTCAAAGTTGGTGCTGATCATAACACTAGAGATGGGCAATGTTGGACTACTATAGGGTATTTCCGTAACTTTGATTTGTTTGTATCATAAGAGTACTATTTGATGTAGGACCTGGATGTTCCAAATAGAAGAAGGCTTCATTTAATAACAAGTAGGTACTTATCTTAGTTCTTAGTTCAAACTCGCATCCTCAAATTCTTCGGGCACGTCTGAGGCGGGACAATGACTCCATAGAGCGCTTGGTTGTTCAGGGCAGAGTGGAAGGGACCAGACCGCGCGGAAGGTCACCCATGCGATGGACCGACCTAATTAAATCTGCGGTGGGCGGCCCTTTGCATGAGTGCACCAGAACGTCTGCGAGCAGGGAAAAGTGGCGAGATATCGTGAGGCGAGTCACAGCCTGCGACTCAATAACTTCATGAAGACTACGACCGCTCTGTCAAGAGCGCAACGAAGAAGAAGAAGAAGAAGAAGAAGAGGTACTTATCTTCAAGTTATTTTGAAAAAAAACGTGATAGTTTCATCGATATTACATCGTTTTATACGATTTAATATCGATGGATAGTTTACTCTGTAATTGTGAATTCATACAGAGAATAAAACATAAAAAGTTATCAAATAACTTTCTAATACAATAAGGCATTTCAATTATTTATTTTTCTGTAGAACTGAATGCCGAAGTTCCGTAAAATCTTAGCTCCAAACTCATCGGCCCAACTCTATAACCTCTTTATTAAGAGTGCTTCATTGTAATGTTAGATAGCACTCTGTCTTGTTGAATGAAATTAAAAACTCTATGCAAAATACTTAAAAAAATATGTCGTCGAAGCAAACCAAATTGCTTAATTTGCTTCCCTGTGACTTGTCAGTGGTGTTAACAGTCACTGAAACCGTCCGATTGAAGACGGTTGTTGTATGTTTTTGTAAAACCTTGATTATAACAATCCATAACTTAAAACTAGGAAATAGGAGATTCAATGAAGGAATGAATAGGAATTTCGAGTTCCATATCACAGCCCGGCTAGCTCAGTCGGTAGAGCATGAGACTCTTAATCTCAGGGTCGTGGGTTCGAGCCCCACGTTGGGCGACACATTTTGCAGATAGACTTTTGAACAAACGTTGAATCTAATCTTTAAAATCTAAATACCAAGGGATTTTGAAGCTTCGCTGATACTAATTCGGCTGTATACGCGGGACGAAAATACGCTAGTCTGAAACCGAACTCAATATTATATTATGGACATTTCACACAACGCCATCTAGCCCCAAACTAAGCAAGCTCGTACTATGGGGACCAGATAACTGATACAATACTAAAATTGGTACTTTTTGTCTAAATACAAAGATGGGATGGGATACATAGAAAACACCCAGACTCAAGACAAACACCGATGTATATCACACAAATATTTGTCCTGAAGTGGGAATCGAACCCGCGACACCGGGCGTGGCAGTTCAACACACCTACCACTCGACCATCGGTGTCGTCATAGCAGTCTACTATAGCGTCACCATGACTTATTAGTATCACCACACAAATTTATGTCCTGAAGCGGGAATCGAACCCGCGACACTGGCATGGCAGGCCAACACACTTGCCACTCGACCATCCATGTCATCATAGCAGTCTATAGCGTGACCATGACTCACCACACCACCTCCCCTGGGCTTGGCTTACCGCACCCTCCATGACCTTACAGGGCAAGGGTTGGCTCCAAAACTTCGTAAACTGTTTTTGTATTCGTAATAATTTCAGTAATAATGCCTGTGAAACCGGAACACAGTAGTGCTTACCCAAGATAAAGATAAAAATCTTTAACAAAAAAGGTCTTACAATTACGTATGTTATGTAACATAATTATTAAATAAGAAAAATACAATAAACAGAAAAAAAAATATAAGAAAACAATTAAAAAAGTGTATTCTTCTTCTCGTGTCGTGTCACTAGTTCTCGCGAACGAGGAAAGGATTTCAAGTGTGCCTCGAAGAGGCTCCTTATGTGCACTACAAAAAGAGAGTAAGAGTGGTGGGAAACTTTTGACGTGACTACGTCTAATAAATAAACGAACGCCGGCTACATGCACGAAAATTTTGACGTCATTGTCCGGTAACGCTCATTATCCCGTTACGCTGGTAGTCACGTTAAACTATCGTCCGTACCTTTACAGAGAATTTTTTTTTCATTCATTTCATTTCATTTATTTATTCAATCACAATTTCACAATCGTATATGAATGTCTCTATAGTACACACACACAAAACAAAAATAAAAAATAAAATAAAAATACAGAAAAAACTAGAATACAATTTCAAAGTACAAGTATACACTACCTAAACTACTACCTAACAGCAGCAAACCTACTAACTACATACTATCCTATGTCACTAAACCTATCTTTTCATAAACTCGTCAATTGTATAGAAGCACCCCTCCAACAAAAGTTTTCTCAGTTTATTTTTAAACACGTTTGGACGGTTAATTGTTTTCATCTCATTAGGTAGAGCATTAAAGAGAAGAACCGCTTGATAACGACAGCCATGCTTTGACACATTTAACCGCATATGCATTGGAAGCTCAAGGTCTTTTCTTCTAGTATTAAGCCTCTTTGCCCTATTCTCTAATGTTTCATACTTAAGTGGATGCCGCACAATATCCATGAGAACCACTAAAATATACAAGCTAGGAAGGGTCAGTATTTTTAGTTTACGGAAATGATCCTTACAAGACTCCCAGGGAGGTATCCGTACTATGGTACGAATTGCCCGTTTCTGAATTACAAAAGCCCTATTTATATTATATATGTAACTATTTCCCCAAAACTTAACACTGTATCTTAATTTTGACTCAACTAGAGCATAATAAATATTTTTTAGCTGCATGAGATCTACTTCATCTCTAAGACTTCTCAAAGCATAACACGCCGAGCTAACAGAGTTTTCAATTGCTTCTAGTTCTGGCTTCCAGTTTAAGAACTGATCAATGAGAACTCCCAAAAATTTTACACTATCAGTTAAGTTAAGTTAAGTTTTTGTTATTAGGAATGAGATAAAATAATATTAATAGTAAAAAATAATAATATGCGACTTAATATCAAACTTGTTGGTACCTATTCTCCTTCTTTTTAAACAACGACCTAGTGCGAAGAAGAACTAGGCACTCTCCTGATGGCAAAAGATCAAGCCCACGACCGCGACCTGAAGAATACTTAACAGACAACAAATTTTGTATATATTTTTTTTAAATAATTGAACAGCTTACACTATTAGGTACTGCTTCGCGATAGAATCCTGGAACTGCGTTGGTACTCTAGTTATTCTGCAGGAGACGTTTTTTTTTTTTTTATTGTATAAGAAATTAGTACATAACGATAAAAACAAAACATCTCAAAAGCCACGAATGGTTTGTCCTAGGAATGGTTTGTCCGTTTGTCAACGGTATTTAGAGATCAATTTTCAAGCGAAAGATCGTCAATACTGCGAAGTCGGTTTGCGAAATGAGACGTAGATGCTCGTCCTTCGACTATATTTATCTTGCAAATGTCCCACCTTGACCTATATCCCTTTGCGTATTGCGTTCGTGCGAACCATCTATAAATATAAAAGGCTTGGCCCTAACTGACTGACACACAACACACGGGTCAAACCGCTGACCGTAGATACTTGAAACTTGAAAGATGTGAGAGAAGAATTTTTAAAATACGCAAACGAAGTGGCAAGCGTCACCTAGTGTGGAATTTAAAGTCAAGTAGGTACTATCATTTGTCCGCGGCTTCGCTCACACGATATCGGGATAAAAATAGCCGTATCCCCTTACTTAAAACAATGCTATAAAATAAATAATAATAAATATTTAGGACATTTCACACAACGCCATCTAGCCCCAAACTTAGCAGAGCTTGTATTTGGGAACCAGATGGCTGATATAATACATGAATATTTTTTTTTTGTAAATGCATAGATACAATACATAGAAAACACCCAGACTAAGGACAAACATCGATGTTCATTACACAAAATATGTTAGTCCTGAAGCGGGAATCGAACCCGCGAAACCGGGCGTGGCAGTCCAATACACTTGCCATTCGACCATCCGTGTCGTCGACTGTCTACTGTTGTACCGAAGCATGGTTCTTTACTTGAATGTTTCTATAATTTATATTTTTTAATGTATTTTTCTTTTTTCTTTCCTCTTGTTTTCTGTCAGTTTGTGGCAGTGATTTCGTGAAGTGCAACGGAAATGTGTTACAGAAAGTTAGCCGTCAGATGGTATGGTACCAACATCAGAAAAAAAATAAGTAAATAGAATCCTTAACAATTTAAATTGAGATTTCAGATATAACACAATATCATTTAAAATCATATGCGACTGTAAGCTCGCTTGTTTTTTGACGTGATTACGTCTAAAAAATCGATGAACGCCTGCTGCATACACGAAAACGTTGACGTAATTGTCCGGTAACGCTGTCATTGTCCGGTAACGCCCATTGTCCCGTTGCGCTGGTAGTCACGTTAAACTATCGTCTGTAAACCACACAGTCAGTAAACTATACAGACCACCAAAACCAATTATTTTTTTATGTAAAGGTAAATATTTCTCAACTTGCTACACCAACACTTTGCGGTTTGCAAGCGAACACGAGACGAGGCTTGGTCACTCAAAACATAATAAACCTTCTAAGATCCTGATTCATATGACTGAAAATAAGGATAAAGTAGTAGAAACAGGACTCTTTTCAAGAACAGCTCGAAATAACAATGACGCAGCTGAGAAGCCGAAAAAATTGACTCACGCTCATTAGATGTGTCATTCATAATAACTATAGCAGCAACTATTCTAACTAATGTACTTAGGCCTAATGCCTAGATCACACGTACCGAGTACTCGGCCGAGACAGTGGTCTTAGCCGAGTACTCGGTACGTATGAATGAACATAGCGAGTGATGTAAGCATTCACTGGCCGAGTAAAATTTTAATTTCTCGGCCGAGTGCTCGGTACGTGTGATCTAGGGCATTAGGGAGGTTGCAGACCAGTATTTTTTCACACGCATACATACGCGAATCGAATTTTAATGTAAAAACCGTGTAACTCACCAAGTGTGCGCCGTCTATCTCAACTCCAATTAAATTCATTCCTTGCCAGGTTGCCTGGAAGAGATCGCTTACAGCGATAAGACCGCCCCTTGTACTACCTACCTTAAGGCAGTGTCCTAACAGAACGCGATGACGCGACCATCGCAAGTTCGCGCGAACGTCGATCGCGCGATCATGCGATCAAACGTACTAACGTCAAATAGGCGTCCCAATTGGCATCGCGTCGCGTCGCGCGATCGCGCGATTGACAATCGGGACACCTATTTGACGTTAGTACGTTTGATCGCGGATTCGCGCGACGGTCGCATCGCTTGCTCGCGCGACGATCGCGTGATCGCGTTCTATTAGGACAAAGCCTAAGGCCTTTGTATTCTTGTTCTATTGTTTTACTCTGATTTGTTCTTGTTGGTGTACAATAAAGTGTTCATCTATCTATCTGTCATACGGGCGTTTTGGCATATACGCGCGGTTTTTACTTTTTATTTTATTTTATTGGTCTACCAACAATTGTTACAATGAAACATAGATACTTATCGACTAATTTTAGCTTTACAAAAGTATTTTTCTTGCTAATTGCACAATCACTTAAGGGTAAACACAGCATGTATAAAACGAATATAAAGAGTAACATAATTTGAATAAAATATATGTAATATATATATATATATGTAGAAATTAAAAAAAAACCACAATATTTAGAGATAATAAACTTAGAAATATACAGATAAAAAAAAACAACAAGATATAAAAAAAAACAACAAATTGGTTTTAAAAGCCGAATGCGCGTCTACGGGTTAACACCGGCGTTTACGCTCAGTCGGTCTTTTGTTAGATAGTGTAAATTGCGAGAAAACTGAATTTAAATTAAATAAATAGTCCTGATTTAATTATTATTTTTTAACATGTCATTAAAATATGCATTTTGAAAAATCTCCCGACATCTTAACAAGGGGCGGGGCGAGGGTCGAAAAATCGCCAACATCACCTCACGTGGCTAATAAATACCGCAGTAACGTCACAGACAAAGGCAACGTAAATGGCTGGTAAAGGCACGCCCGTACACTTGAACAATGCTATCTACCGGGTAGATCAGGTAGATAGTATTGATCAATTGTTTCTTTGTCCCCCTTGGTAGCTACCTAGCTACCCTTATCCCCTATGAGTCGTAAATGCCATGACATCACCGACCGTGTCTAGGCCGCGCGTCGTGACGTCTCGACTGTACGACGCGATCAGGCTACACGCACGGTTACAGGTCGAAAAATCGCCAAAATCACCTCACAAAATTAATGAATACCACCCTAAAGCGTCGATGATACAGGGCTTTTTTACACGGTACAAGCCAGCGAGTTCGCTTGTAGCTTGTAAAGTCGCCCTGTGTCATCGGCTTTTTTACAATCTGACACAATCCTTTCCGAAAGCTAACTCGCTCACACGCTAGCTTTTAAACTCGCCAACAAGCAGCGTGTAAAAAAGCCGTGTGTCATCGACGCTTTAGCAATAACGTCAGACGAAGGCAACGTTAAGGGCTAGTAAAGGCACGCACGTACACTTGAACAATACTATCCCCCGTAGAGAGTATTGTTCAAGTGTTCTTTCTCCCCCTTGGCAGCTACCCTTACACTATACCAGTTTTTAAAAACTTAACTAGATAGGCGAGTGCCGCCATAGCGTTTACTTAAATTAACTAAAGAACACCAGTCTACGATGCGAGTCAGAAATATTACCCAAATCATCATAATCAGTCAGAAATATTACGAATAATCATAATCAGTCAGAAATATTACCAATAATCAAGTGTGACACTTTATTCCCATCGAGTAACAGTGTTCCTCGTTCGGGTGTTATTCGATGGGAACCCATCCCGGTAGATAGTATTGATCAAGTGTTCTTTGTCCCTTTGGCATTCTTCCCTCATTCCCTATGAGTCGTAAATGCCATGACATCACCGTGTCTAGGCCGCGCGTCGCGACGTCTCGACTGTACGACGACGCGATCAGGCTAGAGGTCGAAAAGTCGCCAAAATCACCTCACATAATTAATAAATACTTGCTAAGCAGTAACGTCACAGACAAATGCACCGTAAAGGGCTAGTAAAAGTACGCACGCTCACTTGAACATTTTAACAATGCTATCTCCCGGGTAGATCCATACTCAATACTTAATACTCAATACATTTATCGTCTTCACATGGTAAAAATGCTAACAAATAGGTACACAATCAAGTGGTAGAATCACATGAGCGCCTTTGGGGCACTACAATATCTATATTATCCGGTATCATCTACAATATCCGGTTGATAGTATCGATCAAGTGTTCTTTGTCCCCCTTGGCAGCAACCCTTATCCCCCATGAGTCGTAAATGCCATGACATCATCGTGTCTAGGCCGCGCGTCGCGACGCCTCGACTTTACTACGACGCGATCAGGCTAGAAGCCGAAAAGTTGCCAAAATCACCTCACATAATTAATTAATAATACTTGCTAAGCACATCACACAACGTCACATCACAGAAAAATGCACCGTAAAGGGCTAGTAAATATAAATATAAAATAAACAAACTAGCATAAGCCCGCGCTTTCACCCGCGTTGATATATTATACATATAAAACAATGTAATACGTGTGTACATGCGCTAAAGTTCGCATAGCCTATGTTCAGACTCGCCAAGATACGTCGGCTGTACAACACAATGCAGCGTCATTGCGCGGCGTCAACTTAGCGCCTGACGCGGCGTAAGTACGCTTTCTGTTTGGCGAAGCCTTTATTGTGTCACTATATCTTTTCGAACCAGGGTCGTGAAAAAAATTCAAGTGCTCCTCGAAGAGGCTCCTTTCGTGCACTACTGAATACTGAAAAATAAGTATGGGGACGATACTTGTCAGTTGCAGGTTTCGTTTACAACAAATTTTTGGTATCCGTTTACATAAGTAGTAAGTACTGATTCGGGTCCAGATTAAACTCTCCCACATAATTAACTGCATAGTTAAACAATAAGACCATGTTGTTTATTGAACCAGCTAAAGGGTCGTTAATTGTACGTTTTGCTCGGCCTATTGAGGTCAACATAACAATGGCTCGCGGCTAGATTAAAGAAAGTGAACGCCCCCGCCCCTCGCCCCTCGCCGGCCACTCTTTCACAAAAGATGACCTTTCAGTCTAAAAATGCACGCACGTCGACTAGCGCGATCAGTCTAAGACATTTGTATGGCGGTTAGAGGTGAACGAGCGGCGATTATTTAGAGTAATCAAAGTAATTAAATATTTTCTACTTACTTCATTTTCGTTTGTTTTTGTGATGGTGTGCAAAAATTAATAATCTATCTATCTAGCTATCACAACGAAACAAAATAGATAGGAGCTAATACTTTCTTTACTATGTACTATGTGCCTTAGATTGATAGCATTCACTCAGATTGGACCTAGTGATACCAGGAAACGATCTAAATTCCTAGCTAAGCTAATTCCTGTAAGTCAGAACTTACATCCTTATTATAGTGTCTCTATCATTTGATCATTGTCACTGACTTTACTAGCAACCGACCCTGGATTCACTTCTTCCTCATATCGTGTCATTAGTTCTTTCGAACCAGTGTGGTGAAAGGATTTCAAGTGCGCCTCGAAGAGGCTCCTTTCGTGCATTCGACACATGTTTTCGAACTTTAGGTTCTACGACATGCCGATTTCCTCACGATGTTTTCCTACACCGTTGCGTAAACGTGGGATGCCTACATAGATTTTTTCGACAGAAAAAAACCCATTTACGCATGACTGCCACCGGGATTCGAACCCGCGACCATCAGACCGCAAGGTAAGGGCCTAATCCACTCGGTCATCGGCGTTTTTACAATCTGCTTGTTGACAATCCTTCCCGAAAGCTAACTCACTCACACGCTAGCTTTTAAAAACGCCAACGATCAGCTTGAAAAAAGCTTAAAATTTTAAGAAATTTAGAATATATAATCAAAGTAATTAAATACAATTATTTTCTACTTTATGTATTTTTACTTGTTTTTGTATCTAGCTATCACAATGAAACAAATTTGGTATTGCAGCTAATACTTTCTTAACTCTGTGCCTTAGACTTAATAGCATTCACTCAGAATGTAAGTGAAACCAGGAAACGATCTAAATTCCTAGCATCTGACTTACATCCTCATTATAGTGTCTTTATCATTTGATCTTTATTTATTTAGTTAAGCTTATTATTAAATAGTATTAATTTCCAGAGCTAGGTATAATATTAATTTGCATGCAGTGTTCATATCAAGAAGGTTGTAACACTAATCTGATAGTTCATGTTTTTATTTGTCTATTTTTATTACTGTGTTCAACCAGTTTTATGATCCTAATAAAAATCTATTGTCACTGACTTTACGAGCAACAACCGCCCCTGGATTCACTTGAGAAATATTGATCTATGCATCTCTAACATTATAAATGTGAATGTAAGTTTGCTTCCATGAGAAAATTACTTAACTGATCATCATGAAACTTTGTATATAGCATAGGATACTTTTTATTAAAAAAGAAAATACTTATTTAATGGCTTCAATGCGAGCGAAGCCGCGGTTATAAGCTACTAAATTTTTTTTTTTTTTTTTTTTATTAATAAATTTATTTCATAACATAATCAAAGTTAAATATTTTTCATAGGTAGGTTCTTAAACTAATCTTAATTTTAATGGAAATGGGTGGCCCAATTGTTTCCGTTTGTAAATTTGTAAAAAGTATAGATTGAAGTAGTTAGCATAAGCTGTAGTAAATATAATAAATGGAAATTAAATATTGGATTATGTATAGGTATTTGGAATTTTGAGCTCCACACTAGGATTCCCTGTATTGTGGAGGTGAAAACTAGTTATTTATAATAATATTAATAATTGAGTGTTCGGACAGTTAGTGTCGTATTAGGTGTATGTAAATGTATTAATATGAATGTAATTAGGTCATGCTTGTTACACACAGAATATGAAGGTATAAAAAGTATTCAATTAGTCATCTAGTCCTAGTCCATACAAGCTCTTCTCAGTTTGAGGCTTGATGGTGTTGTGTGAATGTCCAATAATAATGGTTTTTCTTGAAAGCCCAGTAATTTCACTTGAAACAGTATATTTTTTAAGTCATTGGGCGCAGATACGACTCGCCCATCATGCAGACTTTCAATCGAGTTTTGATCCAATAGGCTGCTCCACTATTGGATTAAAGCTCGATTGGAGGTGCTCATGACTCAGGTGATAGGTTTAAATTTATTTTTGGTAATGTTTCATTAATGATTTTAATTAATTAATGTTTTTTTTTATCTACATTTAAAGTTGTCCGAAATAAATATTTTGATTTGATTATATTTTTTTAAACCGGAACAGAGTGATGCTTACACATTATTGCTTGGCAGCAGTATATCTGAATAATTAAATGAACTTAGCTTGTTACATAAGATTAATCAGAACAAACACATTATCATACAAATTGGATGTAGAGCGTTTTCTTTCGCATTATGTTCTAGGAATCTTAATATTTTGCAAAATGACTCTGTGCTAGAAAGTTGTTAATTAGTGAATACTTACTAATTAAACTACCTAGTATTTTTTTTTTTACAGACTACGGTTGAGATGGTAATGATGAAGTTTTTGTATGTTCAAAGTGAAATTCTACGTCCCAGTTACCTATATTTTGTTTTCCATTAATATTTGGTTCTTCTTCTTATCCTGTCGCTAGTTCTTTCTAACCAGTGTGGTGAAAGGATTTCAAGTGCGCTTTGAAGAGGCTTCTTTCGTGCACTACAATATTTGGTAGTGTGTAAAGAAAGAAGAAAATTAGAACTTAAAAGTTTAAAGTAAGCTTCCTACCTGACAATAATCGAAAGGAGCCTCTCCGAGGCGCACCTGAAATCCTTTCACCACACTGGTTCGAAAGAACTAGTGACACGATAAGAAGAAGACCTTTGATTAACTAAAAATAGAATGAGAAAATAATAAGCAAAATATAGAAGAAGAAAAAACAAATTACTCACCTACTTGATACAGTAAGTTCCTACCTAACCTACTTAGCCAATATTCTGAAGCAAACGGAACTCAAACTATTTCTGGCATAATTAGGCTCAACTCAGTACTGTGCTGAAAAATGACGTTCTCATGACCCTATCAATTTATTGATGAATGGAAGAAACTGATGGTAGAGTGTCTGATTTTCTGTGAGAGTGATGAATGAAAGTAATTTTATAACTTGATACTTATCTTTTTTATTCTATTTCTGTAATTAAATTTTTCACTGTCATTTTCTTTTTGACTTTTTTTTATCAATTACCGCCATGAATGTTTTATTTTTTAAATGATTTTAATTTTTATGTGTGACTCTATATGTAATGAATTGTTCTGTAATGTATCATATAATATTAGTTAGTGTAAGTGGTGTAAAACCGTTCTAATTAATTAAATAAATAATAATCAATTCAGTGCAGGTTTTCATTTGTAGGGAAATAAGGTTAAAGGTTAGTGTCGCAAACGGGGCACTAATGCCTACTTGCACCAAACTGTCAAAGCTCCTAAGCAATTACTTTTCTTGTTTGCCAGTTCTTAACGGTCCAAATTCAGACTGTTATGAACTGTCAAGCGAGTTAAGTAATTGCTTAGGAACTTTGAAAGTTTGGTGGAAGTTGGCATAAGGATAATATGTTTATTTTTTATCGTCAGAAGGCTGAGCTCCTTCGCTTGTGTGTGGGATCTTCTGTCAGCTTTAAACTCAAAATTCAAATACAAAATTATTTATTTAGAACAATTACATAAAAGAACTATGTTACAGTAGGAACGGTGAAACTGCAAAAGTTATAAAACTGTGTAGCAGTCTCAACGCCCTCCTCCCGGACACATTTACGTTCTGCGTTAAAGAAAAAAACATAGCTAAGAACATATATAAGACTAAACATTAAATTAACCCTAAAAATGCAATGAATAGATCTTTGAATATATAGACAAGCAAGTATATGTTTATGTTTAGATTATGAATTTAAACAGTAGAGAAAATAAAATAAATAAAAAGAAAAAAAAAACTGGTACATTTTGGCCTCTAGCTAGGTGGTCATTGACCTTAGTGTGACCTGAACTAGAGTTTTTTCTTACGCCACCCCCTCTCTGATGGTAAGTACCATATAAATTAGGTGTTTTATGGGATTTTTAAAATTTATCATCAAAAATTCAAAAAGTATTTTTGCCTCAGTGCCCCGTTTGCTACCACAACCAGAGTGTTATTTTCAAAAATTAAGAAGGTAGTTAGTTATTGATGGCAGGCGTTTTAAAAACTTACCTTTCAGAGTATGTGTTCTGTACGTGGTTCCAAGTCCATTTTTGGTGGAGTTAGATGCACTAAAACTAAAACTTTTTCACTTATTATTTTGAAAAATGCACTGTTTATTGATGATCAGACGAAGTTGGAAGCACCAGGCTGAATAGTAATTGAACTTTAAAAATATGAGGTTTGTGGAAAAACGACACAGGATGTAAAAACGAAAACAAACGTCTTCACAGAAGCTACACAATGTTGTAACACACCAACGTTTCTAAGGAATTTAGAGAAAGGTTTATCACTTTTTAAGTTTTAGTAAAACGGGTTTTTCACTTTTTCTTCTATTGTCACAACAACAAACAATGTTTTTGGAATTTATTTTTATCGACACGAACGAAAACGAAACAACACCCGCAGAAGTCAACAACCGTTTGACAGCTTTCTTTTTTTGGCAGTCAAGATCGGATGCGGCGCCATTTCGGAAAAATGTTGCCTGAATTTAGAAAGTGATTTACCCCAAAGATTTTTTTTGTAACTTTCCTAAAAGCACCGCCAAGTGAGGAAAACTTATTTTGTTTCTATCTCGAAAATATCTCTATCTTAATATTTTGCATTGAAAGACACAAACACCCAACAGTTTCTCATTTTCACGTATAGGTGTCGCTAAAACGTAAAGTTCTGCTACTCGACACAAGATGGCACTACGCAACAAATTGAAATGAAACATCATTTTTCGAACACGTTTAATTTAAAAATCCTACATACCTACTTAATTAAAAATATCACAGTGCTAACAAGCGTAAAAGTAACAGGTAAATGGTGCTTTAAAAACAAGTACCTATGAGTTTAAAAAGACATACTAAGTTTAATAATAGGTGGGTATCCTAAAATTAATTATTAATACCTATTTCTAAGTAGTAGAACACAAAATATAGAGATCAAAATAAATTAAAATGACTAGACTTTTTACCCACACATAACATCACAAGCAAATTAGGTAAGTACTTACGTTTTTTATGTGTTTAAGAAATAAATATCTACTGTTCTTACAATATACAGTGATTCATTCAATAACCAAAGCCATGAGTTTAGAAGATATTGTATCCTTCTCAATTCCAGGGAAGATATACCCTTTCTTGGCCAGTTCCTCATAGGATATATCATAGAGTTCTTCAAACCCTGCCTTCTTGGCCACAGCCTGAGAGGCACCAGCGGTGAACACTGTAGCAGTCACCTTCACCCCGAGAGCTTTGCATAGCGGGATTCTGAAAAATATTAAGGTATGTTGTATGTGGTTGTATCTTATTAGTTATTACTCTAGATCTATGTATGTGGTTATTACTCTTGTGATCTTGTGATCTTGCGTTGTTAAGTGTAGGTACAGACAGCGTCATAGATAAGTACCCCCCTTGCATTATAATACCCAGCTTCAAATCCCTTTAAATCACCGTCGCGGCGAATGGAGAAGTTTTGCCTTTAAAAAGAGCTAACACGCCATTTTGTTTTATTTAAGGATTAAGAATTCTGAACTTTATGACTTGGAAATAAAGTTCTTTTTTAATTAAATCTAAATATAAGGATTTTAATGCTTGATAGAGACCCCCTCGTTAAGGAGTGTGTCTCGTTCACAAAGTTGCCAGCATACAATTAAAATTAACATGGCCATAATTTTTTAAATAAGTGGGACAATTTTCGAAATAAGACGATTTGCTCTAAATATTATTCTGATTCATTTGAAAGGTTTAGTACAGTCGCTGTCATGTAGGTTAGGTACCTAACTGCCGAGAAAAATAATTACTGTTTGAAAGCAACAGTATTAAAACCATTGAATCAGATATACCTCACTAGAATGCGGCGCACCGCCCTCTTTTTTGTTGATATTTTAATGTACCTATGTGTAATATAATTTTAAAACAATAATGCAAAGTAACGTATGTATATAACATTGCTATCTTATTGAGCAGATTGAATTTTCCCTTGGTTGCTTGTTTATGTCTCAATGAAATAGCTCTTGACGAATACATATTTCAAGTTTCAAGTCTCTTCATTCAGTGGTTTGACTTGTGTGTTGTCTGTCAGTCTGTCAGGACACATCATTTTTTATATGTAGGTATCACAGATATATATTAAATTTCTAGATTTTTGTCTGTGGTAGGCTGGTAGGCAAAGAACTTGTATACTATGTATCTATGTATGTATGTATGACGACACCGTGGCTTAGTTGGTAGTGACCCTGCCTACGAAGCTTGGTGTTCCGGGTTCGATTCCCGGCCGGGGCAAATATTTGTGACGAACACAAATGTTTGTTCTCGGGTCTTGGATGTTGTGTTGTGATGTCTTGTATGTGTCCACGCCACCTGCGACACAGGGAATCCTAGTGCAGGGGTGTGAGTGTGTGAATGTTTATGTTTATCTAGAATGCCGACTCACACGAAAACTGCGAGCCGAAAGAGCTAGAACCAGTAAGGAGTGTGTCTCGTTCTGTAGGGCGACCATAATTTTTTTAACTTCAAAGTTCAAAAATTATGGTCGCCCTACAGATATACAAGTTCTTTGCCTACCAGCCTACCACAGACATAAATCTAGAAATTTAATATATATCTGTGATACCTACATATAAAAAATGATGTGTTCTGACAGACTGACAGACAACACACAAGTCAAACCACTGAATGAAGAGACTTGAAACTTGAAATATGTATTCGTCAAGAGCTGAAAATGTATAAGAAAGTAAAGGTACCTACTAAGAAAGGAATTTTAAAAATACGCGACGCAAATATTTAATTTAATCAGACTGTAGACTGGTATTCTAATATACCTTCACTTAGTCATATCTTAAATATTGTTGAATTTTAAAGCACCAATAAAATCAAACCGCTGGAAGGACGATTCCGTGTACATAACTCCCAATAATGCAGTGATATTCTGCCGTCTGGTAGTAGTCTTAGCATTCAATGTTACAGTTTGAAATGTTCTATAGCTAGTAAAATCACTGGGCATTCATGTTCACTTTAGGATCAAAACATAGTGCACGAGTGCTAAGAGCAATTAGCAATTGATTGATTCAGGCGTTACTTTGCGGAAATCCATAAATATCAACAAATTATATAAATATATTTAGTAATAAATCCGCTTGATTTCTAAACAAAGGTTTTAATTAACTTAACTTTAGTTTAGAACTTTAGTACATATTACTATATTATAAACCAAAGAGTCAACGAACAGAAAACCAAAGTTCAAAGATACGACAAAAAAAAAAGATTCTCTCGTTTCGAACTTCGGCGAGTCCACAGCCACACCTCCTGATGATGCCTCGTGTAGAGGCGAAACACGTGTCGTATCTTTAAACTTTGGTTTTCTGTTCGTTGACTCTTTGGTTTATAATATAGTAATATGTACTAAAGTTCTAAACTAAAGTTAAGTTAATTAAAACCTTTGTTTAGAAATCAAGCGGATTTATTACTAAATATATTTATATAATTTGTTGATAGCAATAAGCAAAGTTGTATCGGCTGACCTATGCGATTCAAAGTCTTGTATAAAACTCTTCTTTCTAGTCATGGATAGCAAGATTTCTTACCATTAAGAATGCTTGCTTCGACACTTCATACACTTCAAACGACGAATTCAAAGTCGTCCTATATAAAAAAATACTAAACGTACACTATAGAAAAGAAGCGAAACAATTCAACAATATAAAAGGTATGTTTTTTTTTTCATTTCCTAACTAAATTTGCTTTGCTATCTTGAGAATTAGGCATTTATAGAATTGGCCATTATGAGAATTGGCCATATGTAGAATTGGCCATTATGAGAATTGGCCATTTTGATAATTTGCCATTATGAGAATTGGCCATTATGAGAATTTGCCATTATGAGAATTGGCCATTTTGAGAATTGGCCATTTTGAGAATTGGCCATTATGAGAATTAGTCTTTTCGCCATTTTGAGAATTGGCCATTTTGCGCCTAAACCTTTTATACCAGCATGAATAAAACCAAGAACTAAATGTAAGTAATAAGTTTATTTCGTAGATAAAGTAATTTAAAATAAGTATTTAAAATCTATTCCTATCAGTTTTGTCTAATTTATGTCTCTGCTTGCAATCCACCTTAACTTTTTTCGGTTCCTCGATAACATTTCTGGTAATGTGATAAATAGGTTGAGCATACCCGAATTCCATCTCACAATAATACAAATGCTTGTTTCTATCCGCTGGGTTGGGATAGTAAGCAGCGTATAAAATATCATCAACCTCATAAAGTTTCACATCGATGGTATGTTGGAACAAAACTCCACTAATCAGCATTCGTTCTATTACCCTGCACGTTATATCCCCAATTTTATTACCCCAGATGTTGAAAAATCTCATGAAATCAGACTTTTTTAAGGTGTTCAGCAAATCTAGCACTCCTCGATCTGTTAACTTATTGTGAGACATATCTAAAGCTCGTACTTTGGAGTAAGGCAGGCCAAAACTCAAAGCTCTAGCACCAGTGTCTTTTATACCATTTCCAGCTAGGTTTATCAGCAGTAACTGTGGTCCTTCAGACAGGTACTTTCCCAGTAACTCTGCGCCGTAATCTCCTATTTTATTGTAGCCTAAATCTAAGTACAGGAGAGTTTTATTCCTTCGCAATCCTCGAGCAAAGTACTCCATATCATGGCCGATGAATTCATTCTTTTGCAAGTGCAATTCGATTATAGTTGAGTTTCGTTCGAGTAAGTATTCAATGTGATACGCTAGCCATTTAGTTTCATTCGAATATCGATCAAAAAGTGGAATTATTCGACTGAAATCGAATACTTTGACTGTCTGATTGGCGCCGTGATCGATTCTCAACGCTGTTATTATGTGAGCAACGCTTGTCAAAGTCTGACCTGTTTCAGCGATATCACAATATTCTACACTGCTGTTATTCATCAAAAATTTTGCAAAATACTCTCCTCCTTTAATCCCGAAATCATTCCCATTCAACCGTAAATACTTCAGCCTCAAATACTTGGAGTATTTCGCTAAATTCAATATTGAATTTTCAGTCAAATTATTGTGCATTACATTCAAATTGACCACACCGGATCTTCCTTTTACGAGCAGCTTTTTCAATAACTTGTAAAAACCGCCATCTGTGATAGAATTATAGCTCAAATCGAGTTTCGTGATTCTTCTTGGTAGTTCTCGTGAGTATAAACAGATGGCTCTGATATCACTATCTTCAATTCTCTTGTGGAAGCGGTCTACCAGATCATTGCCTCTTAAAACTAGCCAGGCACTTCCATCCGAATTCCTATGAGTAAAAAGATTCAATCGAATTTTGTTCAATTCGTTGCTGTGCAGAGGCCGTGGCGTTCCTGTTATCTTCTTTAAAGTATCTTCGGTGTTGCAAATGCATTTCTTCTGTTTCCTTCTTCTTGGGGATTTTTGAACCATTTTCCGAAATTGTTTGTTTGTTTACAAAATGCGAGACAGTTATTTTTTTTTTAATTTTGTACTATTTGGTAAGGCTAAAGACATAAGACCATACCGCCTCATTTCATACTACCCTCTTACCTACCCTACGTTAGTTTTGTCCTTGATTCTTGAATAAGATTACTAAATACTTATTCGTTTTTTATTATTGGGTTTTTAGGCCTCCTAGATTTTTATTATGGTAGTATTCAAAAGTTTTTTTTACCGGAAGTGAGGATACCTATGGAAAAAAGGCTATTCCCATTGTAATAATAATTAACGTTTTACAAAAACATACAACAACCGGCTTCAATTGGCTGTTCAAAAGACCGTCAACATCACTGAAAAGTAACAGAGAAGCAAAATACTACAAAATGTTTCGGACAAATACTCAAAAAGTACGCCTTATAGTATAGTCATTTCTTTGAGTCGCTGACGATTCGGACACAAAATATTCGGACACTGTGTCCGAATTGACACTTTTTAAAATCAATATTTTATTCACTGACGTTTCGGACACCAATAATAAAAGCTGTGACAGTCAGATAAAAATCTTCTAATAGTAGAAATCCGTCCTACGCCCCCTTTAGTTGGATCAAAATAGTTTTTAACCAGATTTTAACGAAAGTAGCCGTTATTAATAAGTAATCTTACGAATCCACATAAATAGATACATAACGTACGTAAATGGATAATTAGGTAATAAAAATACTCGCAACGGTGAAGGAAAACATCGTGAGGAAACCGGCATGTCGTAGAACCAAAAGTTCGAAAACATGTGTCGAGTGCACGAAAGGAGCCTCTTCGAGGCGCACTTAAAATCCTTTCACCACACTGGTTCGAAAGAACTAGTGACACGAAGAAGAAGAAGAAGTGACTGTTGATAAAAAAAATTGTGATTAGAATTTGGTAAGTAACTTTTTATACATTTGATTTTGTAGGTTTTTAGAATATTGTGCCAAATGCTGTGGAAAATACTGTGATTTTTGTAGGTTAATTTATTTTGTTCAAGATTTTTATTGCTTTTTAAGTAAAGCTAACAAGTGTGTTGTAGTTATTTAGTATTTAGTTTATGTTTGAACTGATTATTATCTGTGATTTTTAACGAAGAGTAATGACTTTTTTTTATAATAAGGGACGCCAAATCAATCTATGTGACTTGTCGAGATATTTTTTTATGTGCCTTTAATGTAGATTAATATACACCAATATTTATATGATGTTGATTTTTATACGAAATATATACGTTTTGAATGATTTTTGTTTTTTTTTTTAACATGGTATGTTATAATATAGTCCGATATGGTATTATAATTTATCACTTTTTGATCTGACTGTACTAAACAGCTTTGATATTTTGATGGTGTCCGAATCGTCAGTGAAAAAAATATTGATTTTAAAAAGTGTCAATTCGGACACAGTGTCCGAAAATTTTGTGTCCGAATCGTCAGCAACTCATTTCTTTACACTATTCGTTTTATCTATGTTCATTGTGTTAGATATACGTCTTTTAAAAATAACGCTACTAATTTAAAAACACGTATCAAATCTAAATTAAAGTATGAAACCTTACTAATTTTTGTTGACACAATCGGAAAACATAGACGAAACGAATAGTGTGAAGAAATCTCGACACACGACAGTGTGTCCAGCCACGGTCAGGCCCAGCAAACTGGCGGGTAGCACTGTGTGTAAGTTTACACGAACCATTTGGAGTCACTTTTGACCTTGTCATAGCTAAAAAACTAATCAATATATAAATACCAAATTTGGTTTAAGTATTGAAAACTCAAGTTAATGAAGTACTTCAAATTTCATAAACACAGCTTAAACGGTTATTTAGATATTAACGTTCAAAAATCGTCATTTTTATCACTGATTGACTGGCTTATAGAAGTAAAACCTAACCCACGTCCAGATGACCTAGAAAGTTCAAATTTGGTATCCAGCTAGGTAATTGTGTGAATACAAAGGAAAAAATCAGAAAACAGTAAATTTATAAGATTTGATTTTTTTTCAATTTATTCGATTTTATGAGGTAAATTTAGCGCCTTGCAAATTATGAGAGCAATTGCCTTGCAAATTTTTGCAGGATATTTCCATTTCCATGATGAAAGGTTGTTTTTATCGTTTTATGTACTTACTTTAATGTCAATAATTTAAAAATTATTTACATAAGCCCAGATGAACGCAAGCTAGTGGAAATGCAAATTGTCGGAAAACACTTTAATCTCCCGGCACATATGTACTTACTACCTACAAAGGCAGGTACCCACACCTTATTTACGCTATTTAGGTAGGTTAGGTACTTAACTTATTGTACTTTTACCTACCTACATACATTTAGAGGCGATGATGGTGGTGTATAAGTAAGGAAAACAAATAGGTAGGTAACTATTATAATTATAGTAGGTACCTAACCTACTATAATTATACAAAAAGTAATGATATCTGAACAAATAGGAGCCACGATCGAGAAGTCGTTTTCCCCCGAAAAAAGACTTCAGATCTACATATATGGCTAGCCAAGGTCTACGTTATACAATAAATTTACGAATATCTATTATAGTAGACCTTGGCAAGCCATATATGTAGATCTGAAGTATTTTTTCGGGGGAAAACGACTTCTCGATCGTGGCTCCTATTTTCACATATTTTATGTGTTTTGTTCAGATTACTATAACACGGCGTACTTTTTGAGTATTTGTCCGAAACATTTTGTATGGAAATTTGCCTTAAGAATTAAACTACTGAACCAATTTTGATGTTTCTATGGGACCAATCTGAATCTTCTAAAACAAAAAGAAAATTAATATATATAATATATTAAAAAATTAATATAAAAATAAAACAGGAAACAAATATTAAAAAAAAAACATTTAACCGAATTGATAAACACCTCGTTTTTTATAGTAGGTTGAAAATTAAGGCTCATAAAATTGTGGTGACCGCGAAATAGTCAAGTATGTAGGTATAGGTACTGTAGGTAGGCACTCTGTTTTCTGTCATCTTCCAATATCCTCCAGAAATCCTTAGCATTCCAACCCGCTAGCCTCAATAATAGGATATTTACCGTGAATGCCATTTCGCGGGAGAATTCCATTATGGCATCAATGGAATTTCATTAAATAAAACGCATTGCGGGGTAGATGAGAAATATCTGGGTCGTTTATGACGAAGTTTTTGCAAAGTAGGTCGATCGGGTGGCTAAGGTATTTCTACCTACAGGTACTTATTTATGCATTTTTTTTTTATTAATTTTCATATGCTCTTGTTTGTTCTCATCTGATTGCTATAGGTTATTGACACAGAAGAAATCACAATGCAGTACATTGAAAATGCGTAAAAAAAGGGAGCCACATTGACTAATTTTCTACAAAGACAAGTCACACTAAATATTATGGGTAGGTATGTTAAACTAGCTTTTTCATTGTCCTTCTTCTTCTTATCGTGTCACTAGTACCTTCGTCCCAGTGTGGTGAAAGGATTTCAAGTGCGCCTTGAAGAGGCTCCGTTCGGTGCACCTGACACATGTTTCTGAACTTTTAAGTTCTACGATATGCCGGTTTCGTCACAATGTTTTCCTTCACCGCTAAGGAAGTGTTTTAATGCATACATAGTTTTTTTTTTAGCAACAAAATCCGTTGGTGTACGACCGGGTTCGAACTCACGACATTCGGATCGAAAGTCGAGGCACCTCCTCTCTCACTCGGCCAACACGGCTTTCATTGTTCATAAAACTAAATAACAAACAGTATTTGAAACTAGTTTAAAGTCGCTCAGCGAGCTATGGAACGGGCTATGCTCGGCGTCTCTCTGAAGGATATGATCCGTAATGAGGTTATCCGACAGAGGACCAAGGTTACCGACATAGCTCAGAGAATTACCAAGCTGAAGTGGCAGTGGGCTGGTCATATCTGCCGAAGAACCGATAACCGCTGGGTTTAACGAGTTCTTGAGTGGAGACCGCGAATCGGCAAACGTAGTGTAGGACGCCCTCCGGCCAGGTGGGGTGACGATCTGCGAAAGGTTGCGGGCAGAAGATGGATGCGGCAAGCCGAAGACAGGGCGCGATGGCGCTCATTGGGAGAGGCCTATGTCAAGCAGTGGACTGCGAAGGGCTGATGATGATGATGATGATTTGAAACTAGAGATACGTATTTCATTTTCATTGACAGGGTGCCTGTGTTCCGCATCCATATTGGTTTGTTACTGTCCATCTTGGTATTCTATAGGAACACCGTTATTAATATATATTTTCACACCACCTGCTCGACAATATCCAATGAATCATGCTATCATCAAGGTAAAGCAAAGCATTACCTACCAAGGGTTGTAATGTTGTATGAAACTCCCAAGGGTTGTAATGTGATTTGAATTTGTAACGTCAAATTCGTGTGGAAACCACAGATCTCGGATACTTTCGGCTGTCGCCCCCAAAAGATCGGTTAATGAAAGAGATGCAAGTATAGCTTTTTATGATTAAGAGCAGTATAGAACTAAGTCACGTCACTCAAAACATTTTGAAGCACCTGAGACCCCGTCAGTTATTGTTTGTAAATTATTTTATCTTTTTACAATAATCTACAAAATGAAACCATTTTATTAATTTTAAAGAGCATGGTTACTTGCTCAATCAACACGTGTGGCACAACGCATAGAAATAACCCAGATAATCATTCATTTCACAGGTGAGTAAAGAAAATATTTGGTTTATTTTCGTAGAAAAATTTATGGACAATTTTCTTCTACAATTAGTTATAAAATCGTTGTGCCTTGTGGAGTTTTGATTGCTCTTGCCGTGTGTACAAATCGTTCTTACATATATGGAGAAATAATAGATTTTTCATGTAAAAACAAATATTGCTTCGTTACGCTAGGGCTTGATAAAATGATGACGTCATGAAATATCGATAGTACCTAATGAGTAGGTAGTTATGCAAAGTGGTACAAAACTCTTTTCTTTTCTATCGTTAGGGTATTTTTACCTAGTTAAAATAAATTTACCACTTGTGTCATTTTTATTTTGTGTCTTAAAATACGAGTATTATTATAACTAATCGTTTTTACTTATTTAATTTCAGCTTACCAAAGGATCCGCAAAACAGAAAAAAATGGTTACAAATTCTTCAGAAACAGAGCGATGATCAAAACAATATAAAAGTTTGCAGCAATCATTTTAAAAACGATTGTTTTTTATTCAGAATACATTAACGTGTTTTGAAGAAAGGTTCGCTGCCTACGTTACATGTTCCAGTAAGTACCATGTTGAACAATGTTTCAATTCAGGCGTAAAGAATGTATTTTGTGACCTTATGCCGACTTGTACAAAGTTGTCAAAGCTCTTAAGCAATCTCGCTTGGCAGTTTTTAACGGTTCAGATTCAGACCGATCAAGATCTGTCAAGCGAGTGAAGTAATTGTTTAGAACTTTGGAAGTTTGGTGCAAGTAGGCATTAGTCAAGTAATTATTAGTTAAGGACATAAATCATAAATCAACCTCTTTTACAGGTTCAACTCAAGAAAAAGCGAGATCCAACTTCATATTGCAATTGGATCCCTATTTTATAGTACCTACCTTACCTACCTGAAACTAATAGGCTACATATATTATGACAGACAGATATACCTACGTATCGTGCCTACATATAATGACAAAACTCAGAATTAATATTCATAAATAAAGTATTTTTCAGTCATTGAATAAAACATTTGCATGGGCTTCATTATTGTTTATTATAATCAACCAACTTTAAAAAAAGAACAGATATATATATTATACACAATCGACTTTCTAGCTATTACAATCTTATTTCGAAGACTACCGCCTATTTGGATTGATGAGTAAGTTGTAGGTAAATATTGGTAAGTCCTGCTACTATGTATTATGAATGTAAGTTTGTGAGGATGGATAAGTTTTTGTTCCTGAATAACGCCAAAACTTGGCTATTTAGTCTTTAGTATCTAATAACTAATAACCAAACCCATCTCATTCCTTTGGTTAAAATCTTCATATGTACAGGTGGTGCCGTAATTAGTGAATAATCTTCAGCTGCGGGGGGACTTCAGGTCTAATCAGAAAATGAAAATATGTACCCAGTAAAAATTCTAAGTCCGTGGGATTTCTACTGGGAACATATTTTCATTTTCTGATGACCCCCACACGCAGCTGAAGGATTATCCACTAATTAACACTTTATTAACAACATGATTGTGTAGTAGGCACTATTTTTTTCTCTATTATGACTTGTGACGCAAAATGGGTAGGTACCACAGTTATCGATGTCGATAAAACATCTTATTGAAAGTCCATCACTATTTTTGAGCAACACATAGACAATCACTCGCACATGCTTATTATCATTTCTTGTATCGCATTTGAAATGTCATTACCCCTCTTTACATTCTAACTTTATGGTGGAAACTCGTGGAAAACTCTAAGTAAAAGAACGCCAATGAGGCATTGTAAAAAGGTTTGTTCTAAAATCGAACTGGCCACTTATAAAAAAAAAAGAAAAGAGGCGCGACTTCAAAGATTGTGAAACAAAAGACGGTGTTGGCTGCTGAGTTCGGAGCCCTGGCTTTTTATTGCCTCGCAGAAGGTGTGAAAAGTAGAGTATGCTCCTCTGGGATAAAGCCTGTCTTCGTCTTGGGCAGCTTGAACCCCTCGCGTCACTCAGGACTCTACATAACTTCCTCGCTTCGCTCAGGAGTTAACTGAGTCCCTCGCTAGCTCAGGGTTCAATATGCCACCCACGACATAAGACACAGCTTTATCCCCTTAGTGCATAATCTACTATTATTGATGTAAGACCTTACCTAGCTTCCAAAATAACTTGCCCGATGGCCAACCCTCGCCACTCCGGGTCTACCACCAGCCCGAGAGCCGTCAGATACTGGTCGACTCCATAGCGGGAGAAGATGTCGACACTCTTCGACACGAAGTCGACTGCACCGAAGAGTTTGGCCCAGATCTTATCGTCAGTCTGCGGGAAATAAATAAATAAACAAGCTTAAGGTAATCCTCAAGGCAAATTTCCATACAAAATGTTTCGGACAAATACTCAAAAATTACGCCGTATTTAAGTATGAAACCTTACTTATTTTATGTTGACACAATCGGAAAACATAGAGGAAACGAATAGTGTGAAGAAATAACTATAATACGGCCTACTTTTTGAGTATTTGTCCTAACATTTTGTATGGAAATTTGCCTTGAGGATTACCCTTAAGGTGTAAAAAAAAACTGGAAACCCGACAGCGAAATAATTATATTTATTTCATTTATATCATTGTCAAAACATTATTCCAAATTAAATGTAAACTTATAACGTATATATATTTTTGTAATTTCCTTTAAAATACCTTCATTTTGATACCCTGCTCGATGGGTTTGGTCAACAAAAAAATATTAACGACTATTTAGCTCCAAAAATCCGCCCTTTTGATTTTTAAAAACCCATCTAAGACTGAGATGAATCTTACTGTCAAAATCCATCCAGCCGTTTGGAAGATACGAGGTAACAACAGTACATTATGATATAAGTGCGGTAAGTTGAGAATTACAGCCGAGGCGATATTGCTAGCCCGAGCCGTAGGTGAGGGCAACAAGAAAGCAGAGGCTGTAATTATCAAAGCGCACGTATGTCATACGACGTTTTATAACACATTTGCGAGGAAATAAATAAGACTTGACGACATTTTCAAATAAAAACAATACATCGAAAAGAAACAGCGCGCGGAATAATTTTTACTGGTTGTCAAATTAGATATGCGCGCGCATCAGCGTTTTTTTTTTAAGGCAAAGGCACAAAACAGCCAGTATTATAATAAAGTAAATTAATATTTTTGTGTTTTGTTACATTTAAATGGTTGTAATTTATGGTCAATATAAATTAAATTAAAGAATTATATGTTTATTTAATATATTTTATCTCCCAAAGTTAATGTTATTCATAAAATGTTGGCCACTTTTCTGACATGAAAACTCTTTGCTAAGATTTAAAAAAGTATCGTTCGTTTTAAACGGAGAACATTGATAAACCTTCCATTTTTAATTACATTACCGCATTCGTGCGTTTTACATTACATTACCGCACTAGAGCGTAATGATGAGATACAATACGATATTGAAATTGGTGCAATAATAGACCCTTTACGAGCAAATGTGTTATAAAGAAATTTACATAATTAAGTATAGGTACATACAAGATACGCGCGAAAAATATAACCCTTCCTTGGCAGTCGGGTAATAAGGTACCCACCTGAAAAGCTTCATCCTTGTCCTCCCTCCGCGCCACCGTAAGTACATTGACTCCTACCAGCTGACCAGCTTCTGTCACACACATCAAGGACAGCTGGTCTTCCAGGGTACAGCTCCACAGCTTCTTCAGCTCACCCACTGCTGATGGGTGCTTGTGGATCTCTGGAAATGAGCTGAACTGAAGAGATACATGGATTACCTCTCTTAAGCTACTTAATTAGCTCTCTTAACTTAAGGGGAATCCTCAAGGTGATACGTGTTTTAAAATTAACCCTACTAACTTAAAAACACGTATAGGTAACATCTAAAGTAAAGTATGAAACCTTACTAATTTTATGTTGACACAATCTGGAAAATAGACGAAACGAATAGTTTGAAGAAATTACTATAACTAATACGGCGTACTTTCTGAGTATTTGTCCAAAACATTTTGTATGGATTTGAGGATTAGCCCTAATGTACACATGTTTACGCAAATAAATGATCTTTATCTTTATCTTTAAGCGTCGATGACAGGGTTAGTATTGCCACTTTAGTGATTTGCCACCGCAAAAAAGTGGTAGTGATTTGCTTTTTACAAGCTGATTGTTGGCGTTTTTTAAAAGCTAGCGTGTGAGCGAGTTAGGGGGCATCCATTAATTACGTGAGGGTCTTAGGGGGGAGAGGGTGTCGAGTCAAATCTCACCCAATCTCACGTGAGGGGGAGGGGTGGTCTGGGTAAATCTCAGGTAATTTTTTTTCCGCAAGAAAAAGTAAAAAACTTTTAATGCTGTGAAAATTATTAATAAATTCAATTCTTTAGAAAAAAAATATTAAAAATGAATAAATATATTTCAATATTCAATAAATATTTTTTTAATGTTAATAAATATTAAGTAACTGCTAACATATATTTATTAATAGTTAATAAATCAAAAATGTAATGCAATCAAGTACATAAAAAACATGAATCTCCAAAAATCTCATGTGAGATTAGAGGGGGGGGAGGGGGTCGAGTAAAATCTCACGAAATCTCACCAAGGGGTGAGGGGGGGTCGAAAAATCGCCAAAATTACCTCACGTAATGAATGGATGCTCCCTTAGCGTTTGGGAAGGATTGTCAACACGCAGATTGTAACAACGCCGATGACACTGGGCGACTTTACAAATTTACACGCTACAAGAGAAGTCGCTGGCGTGTATGTAGCGTGTAAAAAATCCGTGTGTCATCGTACTCATACACAGTGTTACAGTGCCCAAAGGTTACCGAAACACAATAATACTTACAAATTACTACTTTGGAATTGGAGATAACACAGAATCCTGCAGGGGAGGGACACCGCCCAACGGTGGAAGATATAACTCATTTTTTTTTTATTTAATAAAAATACTGTAAGTTTTGAAAAATTATTACAATGTAACGACATGATCTTTTCACGTACCCGCCAAAACTCTTCCCGCCCTTCATCACAATGGTGTTGATGTTGACACTCACCAATATACTTGCAAGGAGGCTCGTCCTTCATGAAGTATTTAGCGAGCAGGTCCAATGCTGGAGCGAACATGTCTCGAGTCAGATCCTGGACTCGCAGCTCGGTGGGTTTTCCGCCCTTCATCACCGTGAACTTCGCCCAGGTCGTCGGGTAGGGCGGGGAAGTTGGGCGGGCGTATGGCATCTACATACACAGTAAATTTTTAATCACCAGAAAAAAAATAGGCATATTCAGTTGCCGTTACTGAACACAGATATGGCAAAAAGACTTGAAAAATTTAAGTCGATTTTTTGTCAAAATAAATTTGATTAAAATTGGATAACTGTTACCGTTAGTCGTTTACCTGTGGATTTGCGTCAGGCGGTACCCTGTATTGATAATAATTTAAGTGTTATTCATCGTTTGGCAAACCCGGGTACCTGGCTCGAGCCAGCTCGCCGCAGCTCGGCTCGGGCGCCGCACTCGCGCCGCTGTCACTCGCACATTTTGTAGAAACCCAAAATTCTGACTGCACAGATACAACGTAGTACAATGCAGAAGCATTGTCCATTTTTTTTCGATAATTTAAAATTTACTCTACTTTCTTTTTACTGAATGGTCGTATTTTTGTCCTTGACCAAAACAGTGCTAAACAAGCCAGACATAGCGATTTTTAATTTTTTTATTTTTTATTTCCTATGACGTTATCTAGGTACTACAATTAACAATACAATATAAATATTTTTTAGGCACTTATCTTATTTAAAAGCTATTTCTTCACAAACCTACCTCTTTGCTGTCACAGTATGTATAGGGAGACTGTTTGTCCGTCTGTCTCTAGCCGCGGGGCTGAAGTGCCGTACCGTTTCAGGGGTTGATAGAAGTACCTATGGTTTTTATTGGATAAGGATGTACTGGGATCATTTTAATACAAATATGCTTTTCACTTCTCATACTCGAAAAGTTTAATGCCATCAAAAACAATATTGTAAAAATTGTAAAAAATTGTACCAAGTTTCGCTTTCTACCGTAAAAAATTCTGAGATCCATGTAACACCAAGCCGGTTACTTTATTAATTCCCTACTTAAGGGACCTACTGTCTTTTGTTATTACGTAATTAGCTAACCTAACAACATCTTATAGTGACCATTATGAATATTAAAAATCTTTTATGTTTTAAATAAAATAGATTGACTTGGCAATCGCACTTATCAATCTTATTTCATATAATAATTGTATTACTTGTGAGATACATTGTGTGCCATTGGCGATGGCCAAGTCAATCTATTTTATTTAAAACATAAAAGATTTTTATGTAGGTACAGACAGCGTCTTAGATAAGTATCCCCCTTGCATTATAATATCCAGCTTCAAATCCCTTTAAATCACCGCCGCGGCGAATGGAGAAGTTTTGCCTTTAAAAAATAGATTATATTTGTATAACCGTATATTAGCCTAAAATAATTTTAAGTATTACAATTTTTTAAAGGATTTATAGCTGGGTGTCTCGTGCAATGGGGATACTATCTCTGACGCTGTCTGTACCTAACCTACCAAGACAGGGGGAGTAAAACCGCATTTTAGGCCCTAGGACAAAACGGCGGCGCCCCCGAGCCGAGTTGCGGTGAGCTTTATTTAAATTATTTATCTATGATGGGTGCCGCCTCTTCGAGGCGCACTTGAAATCCTTTCACCACACTGGTTCGAAGGAACTAGTGAAACGATAAGAAGAAGATGAAGGTGCCGCTTGACGCATGCCCATATGAAAACGACTAACGGTAACAATTTTTATCATATTTATTTTGAAAAAAAATGGTTGTCTGTAAAGTAGGTTTACGGACGATAGTTTAACCTGACTACCAACGTAACGAGACAATGAGCGTTACCGGACAATAAGTGTTACCGTACAATGACCTCAACATTTTCGTGCATGCAGCCGTATTGAAATAATTAAGTCGATTTTTTGACGTGACTACGTCTAATAAATCGATGAACGCTGCCGCGCCGGCTTCATGCACGAAAACGATGACATCATTGTCCAGTAACGCTCATTGTCCGGTAACGCTCATTGTCTCGTTATGTTGGTAGTCACGTTAAACTATCGTCCGTAAACCAACTTTACAGAAAACCAATTTTTTTTTGCCATATCCGTTTCCCGTGTTTAGTAACGGCAAATGATTATCTGTTTTTTTTCTGTCGATTATTTTGCGGTGTATATTGATTATCTCTCAGTGTGCCACCGCCCACCAAGAAGCTTCGGTATCTCGCTAAGCTAATCTGTCACTAAACGGCATTTAATGGCCTGCGCAAACTGGGAAAACAGTACGGCTGAGTATTTTTAATTTATCAATTGAAATAAATACTTATCTTATAGAAAAAAGGTTTGCCAGGTGCCTGGAAGAGGTATCTCACAGAGATAATGCCGTCCCTTTACTACTTGCCTTAAAGGTAATCCTCTAGGCAAATTTCCATACAAAATGTTTCGGACAAATACTAAAATTAACCCTACTAACTTAAAAACTCGTATAAAATCTAAATTAAAGTATATAACCTTACTAATTTTATGTTGACACAATTGGAAAACATGGACGAATCGAATAGTGTGAAGAAATAACTATAATACGGCGTACTTTTTGAGTATTTGTACGAAACATTTTGTATGGAATTCGGATTTGAGGATTACCCTTAACGGTGAAGGAAACCGGCTTGTCATAGAACCTAAAAAGTCCGAAAACATGACAATGTGCCAAGTGCACGAAAGGAAGCTTCGAGGCGCTCTTGAAATCCTTGAACAGACAAATCTATTGGTGTACGACCGGGTTCGAAACTTTGAACCCACGACCTGATTTAAAGTCGAGGCATCTCCCACTCGACCAACATGGCTTTTAAATTAGGGGTCTACTACTATATTATACCTATGTATAGATTATAAGCTAGTATTAATGTTTTCCATAGCTGGGCACCGTTAATCAAATAGTTAACTTCGTTAATCGTTAATCCGTTACAAAAAAAGTTAGCTTCGTTGAACGTTAAAGCGTTACATTTCGGAAGAATTAACGCAAGTTAACGTTAATCGTTAATCCGTTAATATGTGTAAAATTGCATATTTTTATCGTTGTGATAGTTAACTTATAAAACCTGTTGGTTTAGGTTCTGGAAGTTAACAGGCTAGGAACAAGACAAAATACTTGTATAATTCAAATAATAAGTAATTTAATCGTCGGGCATAAGGTGCATATTTCCCTTCATGAACATTGACATGTTGAAGTTCTCGTCTGAAAGCGAGGCTCGTTTTGGTGTTAAAATATCTTTACCCGTGGAAAAACAACGTGTGACGTTCAACTGCAGCGCTTGAGGGTATAGCAGTATTGTATTTAATGAATAGATTTATGAATATCTGTTCCCCGAGGAATGCATCATCGTTGAACGAGACTTTGCGTTTTACTCTTTAAAGAGTTGGAGCTCTTTGGTTTTTCTATAGACTATTTCTATCATCATCATCATCAACCTATAGCAGTCCACTGCTGGACGTAGGTCTCTCCCAAGGCGCGCCAGTGAGCTCGATCTTCGGCTCTTCTCATCCACTTTCTGCCAGCTATAGCGCGCAGATCATCGCTCCATCTGGCCAAAGGTCGTCCTACACTGCGTTTGCCTAGACGAGGTCTCCACTCAAGAACACGTTTACCCCAACGGTTGTCAGTTCTTCGGCAGACATGGCCGGCCCACTGCCACTTCAGCTTGCTGATCCTCTGAGCTATGTCGACCACCTTAGTTCTCTGTCGGATGACCTCATTTCGGATTCTATCGTTAAGAGAAACCCCGAGCATAGCTCTCTCCATAGCTCGCTGAGCGACCTTCAATTTGTGGACCAGCCCTACCGTAAGTATCCACGTTTCAGCAGCGTAGGTCATAACCGGTAATACACACTGGTTAAAGACTTTGGTCTTCAGGCATTGGGGGATGGGCGATGAGAAGACTTGACGAAGTTTCCCAAATGCCGCCCAGCCTAGCTGAATTCTCCGGTTTAGCTCTTTCTCGAAATTATGCCTTCCTACCTGGATTGTCTGTCCGAGGTAGACATACTGTTGCACAATTTCGAGGGGAGTTCCAGAGACCGTGATCGGCACTGGGGTGATACGATCATTGATCATGACTTTCGTCTTATCAATGTTCATGCCTAGGCCGACACGTTTGGAAGCGGCAGCTAGACTGTTCAGCATCTGTTGCAACTATTTCTACTATTTCTATACCGTGCGGTAACTATTATTAGGCATTGGATTACCGATTAACGGACTTCTTCATTATTAACGGAAGTTAACGTGTCCGTTAACATTTTTTAAAGTTAACTTAAAAGTTAATCCGTTAATCAAAATGTTAAATTCGTTAATTAACGATTAACGGATTAACGAGTTAATGCCCAGCTATGATGTTTTCTCTTTAGGGTAGGTACCTAAACAAAGATTTAAGTTCTGAAAAGGCAAATCCAAAGTACAAAGACATCAATCCCAAATGTATCCGCGCAGTATATTGTGTGTACTTAGTTTGTTGGTTGAAAGGGGATGTCGGGGAAAAAGGTTTCGAGAAAAGGAACTTGATATAAAAATAAATAAGTCATATTTAATTGGACTTTTATTAAATAGGTCATATTTTACCTACATATTTTATTGGTAATATTATTTTTACGAGTGTGTTATGTTATAATGTTAATACAATAAATCGCAAATAATCATGTGCAGTTAAAAATTAATTTCCTTATTTTAGTAAAATTACGTAAAATTTTAAATAATTTAATATGTCAAATTTTAATAAAATTAAAGAAGTGCCAAATAGTGTGATAGGTATTCATAAAATACATGAAAGTCAATATAGTGCGAACTAAGCTGGTTCCAGCGCCTTCGCTCGCATTGTATCGATACAATAAAACCTATGTGCTTACAAACTTTATAATTTCTTTCCATTTATGATTTTAACGAATACTTACTTAGAATGACTATTTTCCAGAAAACCCATTTCCCAAAAAACCCAAGTATGTTTTTTGAAATCAATCGATCATGGCTTGACAATCGTACAGACGGGAGCAATAGCAGTATTTGTTTTTTTGAAAACCTAATTTAATCAGTTAATATAAAAATAGGTAAATTAATATCATAGGATTCTTGGTCGATGGCCGTAATAAATGTAATCGCATTTATTCTGTTCTATATGTATGTAGGTTTTTATTGTTCTGTCAATTTTGATTAACAATCTTCCAAATAAGTTCTTTAATTTAGTGCGCAAATCTATATAGCCCTACCTCCCCTCTGCGCACCGTTTCGTACTTGGCTGGGTGCCAAATTGGCTTTTCTCCAGAGTACGCTACTTTTTACATTCACAGTACACAGTTGAATAGGAAACAAGACGCACGTTGAAGTTTACAAATAAAATTACGAATAATAATCAATTTTCAGTCATAAATTGATATTTTTTATTCAATTTTGAGGTTATATTTTAACGTTTGACAGCCAAAAGGGCGGGAAGTTTTTTTTTAATTTACGCGTCGATTTGAAACAAAGAAGATTGTGCTCGTGGTAGCTGCGTGTTGTGTTTTTGTTTTCCGTAGAGTTTGGACTTTACTACAAAGGTAAGTTTCAAAAGCTTGCAATAAAGACGTTTTTATTTCATTTCTTTAAATAAAAAAAATATTATGTTTCTACGAGGCTTCCGTCGATTGGGATCACTAGATTTAGGACCGCGGTCCCAATCGACGGAACGATTAAAATTAATTATTTTTCCTCCGGCGATTGGGATCACTCTCGAAATGAATGAAACAATCTATTATTGTTCAAGACAAATGCAGTACCTACAGTCAAAGGAAAAAGTATAAAGAACAAAACTCTTTGATTGAAAAACTTACCTACATCATTTTTATTGATTCTTCTTCTTATCGTGTCACTAGTTCTTTCGAACCAGTGTATTGAAAGGATTTCAAGTGCGCCTCGAAGAGGCTTCTTTCGTGCACTATAATTAATTCAATAATTTTTATTAATTGAAAGCAATACCTATTTTATTATTTCATTTTTGGCGCAGCATACTACAGTCTACACGTAGCATTCGATTTGGAAAAAAAGTAGGTACCTTATAATACGAGAGAATAGGATATAGGAAACGGTCGCATATAATAGATAGATAGGTCAACAAAACATGTGTATTTAAACCATGTGAACGTGTGGCGTACGACAGATATTTTTAGAAATGTGGGTCGTTGACGACCCAAAACAAAATTAACCTTGAAATAGTCGCGAAAGTCATAGTAAGTAGTCATATAAATGTCAGATAATAAAATCAACAACGCACTTGAACCAAACATGTTAAATTTACAACGCACTTGAATCCAACATGTTTCATCAACAAAGCACTTGAATCAAACACAACGAATTCGTAAATATCAAAATATTAGTGGGTTAAATATATTTATATGATGAAAATAACACGTTTAAAATTATTATATGTTATAAATGTCTTAGGCTTATAATTAATTGTATGAAAGAAAGAAAGAAATACTATTTATTTGTGATAATAACTTAAAGTACATTGTAGAGTTCGAATGGCATAAAAAAAACATTATTTAAAATTAAATACAGATTAAAACTAAAGTAAAATGTTGTTTCCTTAATATTGTTTTTATGTTTCTATCTACATTTTTTTAGTTTCAGGCTTATACGCGATTATATTTTTACTCAGTAAGAAATGAACGCTATATAAAATAAATGCAAGAAAGGTCAGGCGCGAGTTTTCGAGTATAAACTCGATTTGCGCTTAAATTTAGATTTCAGACGCTGTTTTGTTGATATTTCGTTTCCAACATCCGGTTTTTGACCTTTCGTGTAAAGTAATATCCCTTTAAGAAACAGATTTATTTCTGTTTTAATAACGTTCTAAATGGAGCTTTCGTCATTTGGCAAAGGATTTTATAATACCTTGTCTACAGCTACTAAAAGGATTCATAATTTTGCTCTTAATTTGTTTAAACAACACGGTCAATCATAATAAATCAAAAAGTGTAACGCCCTGACAAGGTCACATCACCGTTAAATAATCTAATGTCATACGCCAAATACGTCACAGCCACGTATCTGATTGGCAAAGCGGTGAAAATATGACGTCGACATTACCTTGTTACAACGTCAGTTTTGTATATATTTAGTGAACTTGAAGTCAATCAGTTATTTATTGCATTTCTTGGTAGGTAATGTTTCCCAATGGAATTGCTAAGCTTATTTCGTATAATATTTCATTATCTAACTTTAACAGAATATAATTGAATTTACAAAAATGCGCTATAAGTCTACCTATATACCTAACTACAAAATTTTATATGACTTTGCTAGGTATTAAAAGCTAAAAATATTTGTTTCCTTCTAAATGTTTAGTCTAGACAAAGCTTTCTTTTATTCGAAGCATTTCCGGTGACATAGCTTGGCAGATTAAAAGGATTTTGTTGTCATGATAACATTTTGGCTATGTTGCCATGAAAAAAATATTTTTCATTTCGATAGTAACTGCAATCCCTTACACTATCAATGAATGATGTGGTAGAAAAGTAGTTGGATTGTTGACAAAATTATTGTTTTATAACATCCGGTCATTGGATCAGCTGATATTACTATCCAAATGCTGATTGATTTGATTTATAAATTTCATTAACGATTTTGATATACTTATGTACAGTAATTTACAATGGTCGCGAACTTTGTGGTACCAAAAAACTTTGGTATGACTTGTCACACACTCTATCTCCAACTTTGATCCCATTTCGATGGATAGATTATTGTGACGACACCAATGGTAGAATGGCAAGTGTATTGGACTGCCACGCCTGGTGTTGCGAGTTCGATTCCCGCTTCAGGACAAACATTTGTGTGATGAACATCGGTGTTGGTCCTGAGTCTGGGTGTTTTCTATGTATCATATGTATGTATTTACAAAAAAAAGTATGTAAGTATTGTATCAGTTATCTAGTTCCCATAGTACAAGTTCTGCTTAGTTTGGGGCTAGATGGCGTTGTGTGAAATGTCCAAAATATTTATTTATTTATTTATTATCAAAGACTAGTTGACGCTTGCAACTTTGTTCAGGTTCCGAATCACCAAATTTCCTTTATTACGTGCCTATAGATCTTGACAAACACACCTTTTCTTCAATTTCTTCTTCTCTACGTACAGTCTTATTCAGCTTTAATGTTGTGATTTATCAGTCAGTCTAGACTCTGGACCTAGCTTTTGAAATAGAAGACGAGCTGACGCCCGCAACTTCGTTACGCTTTTTTCAAAATTTATTTCTTAGTACTCACTTTTAGTTCTTGACGAACACATCCTCAATGTTCCAAGTCTCTACGTTAAGTGGTTTGGCCTGTACGTTGCTATTCAGTCAGTCTGGACTTAGCCTTTGATATACATAGAAGACCAGAAGTAAAATCATATAAATCTAAGAACTTGCCACCGTCGTCGGAGCTATATAAATCTGTAGGTTACATCGATTACTATTTTGGGTGATGCCCTGTTTAGGCATCGAGCCTACGACACAATCAAAGGTCGATTGTAACACGGTCAACGCACCACCAATGGGAGACAGATTAATTAGCCGGTGTTGCCAATTTCCTTAGCAAACTAGGCTGATCATATAAGGCAGCGCCTTGGGACTCGAGACACTGGCAGTCGTAGACTGAGCGACGTGGTTAGACCTTCACCTGGTAGTTTATAAACGTCTTATTACGGTCGATGATAATTGCCGGATTTATCGGATTAAAAGTAGTCACATCACCCTTATACCACTTAATAAATTAGATTTGGATTTAAAAATTGAGAATGAAATTGATACATGTAAAAATTGTTTGAAAATAAATGTTTTTTTTTGAGAATAAATGAAGCTCAATCACGTTAAAACATAGGCTCCTTTTTCATTGACATTACGGAGTCAAAGCTACGGGTAGAAACCAGTAGTTTAAAACAGGCAAAATAGAGGTAAAATGTAGGTACAAACGTTGTAAATAAGAGACCGAATATATCTTTAACTCATGCATTTCATTTCAATGCGCACAATGATTTTATAAGAAAGGATCTACTGATCGCTTCCAAACTGCGTGTTACATGAATTGCCAAAAAGTTCTACAACGCAAAAAAGCGTGTTTGTAAACACAAAACACGTGGCGCCATCTATTTATACGATAGGAATTGATTACACTGCCATTGGCCTGTTTTAACGCCCATTCCGTATTGAGCCCGAGTTCTCTTACAGTTTGAATGATTTTTCATGATATATTCAGGAATATATGAGTGCTATTGATACTGGTTTTGGATACAGTCCAAGATGAGAGTTTCCGAAGACCTGGATTCTGATCGAAGGTTAAACATTTTTAGGTTTTTAACAACAGCTACATCATCACCATATTAAGTTGGTACTTAGCGAAAGAAGATACAATTCTACACAGCTCTTCAGTATTTTTTATATTGTTGATTTTGAAAGAGATCTTCATTACAGGAATCGATCGTTAATCATAATTTATCACTGTTTTGCTCTTTGGAAATTCCCTGACGTTGTTGGAAGTCCGCCATCTTGGATTTTAACCTCAAACATTGACCGCGTCTCATGTGCAGCAGATTATTATTATATTCGCATGAAAGTACTTAATTATTTTCGTCTTTTACGAGCGTAATGCCTTGTGTTTTACAAGATTTTATTAAGCTTACTTTGTTCTTATTAGGTACGTAGTCATACCTCGATTGACGAACTTTTTAGTCTATAATACTGGCATTAAAAAAAAAGGTTAACTGCTTTATTATCAAACAAGGTCTCAGTGGGACAGATAGCTTTTTAATTGGTAAATTTCGTGATTAGGATAAAAGTGGCCCTAAATTGTCCTTTACAATACTTTTTTTTACACTTTGGCCTTGAAAGAATAACTACCTCACATCTAAAATTAGAGTGATAATTACATGTGAAATAATGATTTACCTAACATTTGAAATAATTAAAAACTTGGCTTAGTTTCAAGTTCAATCACACCTCTTTCTCAGAATTCAAACAAAGAAACTTGGTCGCTTTTGATCATTTCCATAAATAAATGCGTGAAGTCGTTTTACACATTTTAACAACAAATGGCAATCGTTATTATTACAAACATTTAAGTATTTTTTAGGGAAATAAGAAACGTAACTTTACGAAGTGGTAAGTTTATTTTATGTATAGAATACCGTATACCGTAGTGTTTGGGCTCCTAGGAGTTATTTGTAAGCCCGAAGTTTTTGAAATAAATATCTAAATTTAAATATCTAAAGTATAACTTTTATTACAGCATAAGCTAACTACTACAATCTATATATATTACAAAATTTACAAAAGGAAACAATTGGGCCACCCATAGACCGTTGCAAACGATCTATAGGTAGCTCAACTGTTCCAACTTTAATATCTAAAGTAGGCGAGCGCTATAACAGTGGTTTGTGTAATGTAAAATGCTTTCATGTAGCACAGTTTTCGTTGCTGACCGACATTATCACACGGCAGCTTATCTCGTCACTCGTATATAGGTATGAACAAGAAAAAAATAAAAATCATTGTTGCCATAATCTAATGTGAGTGATTTTTTATATAAGAAATCCATATACCATTTGTGAAAAAATTGCAATGAATAAATGAAAAAAAATAATATTAAGGGGTCATTATCGACCCGCGCGTAGCGTGTACCTTAAGAGGTACAGATTGGACATGCATAGTATTAAATCTGGTTAAATCCTTAGAAACTGTATGTCCTACTAAATATATAATGATGCGAAAGTTTTTAAGAATGGATGGACACGTTAAGTTAAAGTTAAGTGGATAACACGTTGTTTCTCAAATATATCAAAACCACTAAGCCGATTGACCTAGCAAGAGCTGGTAAAACAAATACCTAATTTACTTTTATCCTGAAATCACGCGAACGTAACCGCGGGCAAAAGCACAGAGAATCAAGAATCAAGAATCAAGAAACATTTATTGTATAAAACTGTGTACAAAGATCTTAACATATTTTAGTAGGAAACAACAGTTTATCCTGATAGGACATACAATAAGATAGGTACTTATAACTAAAATGAAATAGATACCTACCTAGTTTTATTACATCAGATGTAGTAGACTATAGGTGCAAACATTTTTTATTTTTTTTTTCAGTTTACTAGTACTTAGGTAATTTTTAGACATTAGTTTTTCAGTTTCAAAATATTATTTTAGTGTGTAATGAACTTCTTGAACAAGCCATTTTCTCAAAGTGTTTTTAAATCCAATACCAGATAGCTATAGAGGAAGACTACCAAAAGTAATGTTTTTTTTTTGGCAACACCATCACACTACGTACACACGTACTACTACGTACATTTTTAATTTACGGACTACAGTCTGTATGTCTGTCTGTCTGTCCACGAGTAAGAAGCGCGTGGTGTTTATTTTGGTATTTTGATTTTGCGTGGAAGAGGCGCGCTGATTTCTATTTTGAAACTACATCATGAGTTTTTGTTTTTATCATTTGCGGATAAATATTGGCGTGAGAGCGGTTATTTTTCATTTGTAATTACTCTCGCTTACTGTCAATTTTTGATAGTGATTTCGTGAAATGCAACGTGTCTGTGTAACAGGAAATTAGCCGTCAGATCACGGGAGGAAACATCCTATTCATTTTAATTTACAAACTACATTTATGACTTTATACATCGATCGACAACAACTTTACTATCATAATTGATTGATTCAGGCGTTACTTTGCGGAAATCCATAAATATTAACAAATAGTATGAATGTATTAAGTAATAAATCCGCCTAACTTCTAAACGAAGGTCTTAATTAAAATTCTAAACTAGCTTAAAGTTCATTGTTTAAGAAGTTAAGCGGATTTATTACTAAATATTTATACTAAGTATTTATAAACTTTATTATCCATTGCCTTTGTACTTTCGACAATTTACAACAATCGTTAATTAAAAATTTAAAAAAAAACCGGTTTATAACGAATTTTCGATCGCTTTTGTGTATTTGCACAACTGAACTGGTCAACAATTGTATCGTTTTGGGCTTGATGTTGAGGGATAATCTTCTTCCAGAGCCATGCCTTCGGAGGTGGTATCGGAGAAGTCTCTCCAACGGGAGCTGGCTGACTCCATCATCAGAATGGTGCCACTGGATGAGATCCGGATCCTGCTGGCTTGCGGCGCCAAGGTAATACAAAATGGCGACTGTATTTATGCAGGCGGGTATTTGTTTTCAAACTGACTTCGATTCGATTCGACTTTGATTTTTGACTTTTTTGACTTCAAAAAAGGAGGAGATTTTCAATTCAATTTAATGTTTTTTTTTATGTTTGTTGCCTCAGAACTTTGTTGTTTATAAAGCGATTAGAATTTTTTTTGAGAGGATATAATTTCCGATTGGTCCTATAGAAATTTCATCAAAACCGGTTCTGTAGTTCAGTTTTTAACACAAAATAAATGAAAAAAATATGGCGTCGAAGTAAACAAAGTTGCGTATTTTAATTCCCTGTGACTTTTCAGTGGTGCCTACGGTCACTTGAATCGTCCGATTGAAGTGGGTTGTTCTATGTAAAACCTTGATTATTAAAATTTTAGTACCAGCATAAGCTAACTACCACAAACTTATAATTCAAAATTTACAAAAGGAAACAATTGGGCCACCAATAGACCGTTGCAAACGATCTATAGGTAGCTCAACTGCTCCAACTCGATACCCGATGGCAGCGTGCTGAGGATACCGGCTGCATTGCCTCTTTGTATCGCAAGGCTTATTCTTTGGCCGAGATAGCTGCCAGTCCTCTGATCACGCGTCGTTACGAACAGACGCTCTGAAAAAATGTTTAAAATTGCGGTCTTCTTCTTATCGTGTCACTAGTTCTTTCGAACCAATGTTGTGAAAGGATTTCAAGTGCGCCGCGACGAGGCTCCTTTCGTGCACTTGACACATATGTTATCCAACTTATTAGGTTCAATGACATGTCGGTTTCTCACGATGTTTTCCTTCACTATTAGCACGTGTTTTAATGCACACATATATTTTTTGTAGAGATAAATCCATTGGTGTACGACTGGGTTCGAACACACGACCTTCAGAACGAAAGTCGATTCACCTCCCACTCGGCCAACCGGGATATACTGCAGTACTTCTAATTGACCTGTGTCTTGTCCTCAGGTGAATGAGCCAGTAACCCAGGGTCTGCGTCCACTCCACTACGCGATCTGGCAACGCCATCTAGAAGCAGCTCGCTTGCTGCTGGTGCGTGGATGTGACGTCAACGCTCGCGACGACTGCGGGTACAGCGCCTTGCATCTGTCTGCAGAACATGGGTAAGATATCATATTAATATCATATTAAGTCCCCTGCTGGACTGAAGCCTTTATCCATAGTATAGTGCTTGCATTTTAAAGTACTAGGCGCGCATAATTTCCGAAGAAATCTATCAAGTCGCGCCTTGCATTTGTCTGCAGAACATGGGTAAGACATCATCTGGAGTTTTGGCGGGAACATGAAAAATGGCGCACTGGCGGCATTAAATTGATTGACAAAACTTGTATAACTTTGAGTGTTTATGTGTAAAAACGGTGGTTTTTTATCCATGAACGTGTATGAGTGTTGGTGAATAGTGTAATGCTGTAAAACGTGACTTTTCGTGTTGCCTCTAAAACTCCACAGAAGCCTCTAGTAAAGTCGCAACCACCACTACTTTACAGGGGCATGACTTGACTTATCGACTCTGACTTATGACAAAATAATCTCTCCAATTACTTGACACTGGCTATATACCTTGGCTATATGTGAAGCCAAAACCGAAGAACTTAGGTTCTTCGAAAAAAAATAAAAAAATACATCATCTTAATCAGGGTTTGCATCCGTTCCATTAAGCGACCTGGCAACGCCATCTAGAAGCCGCTCGCTTGCTGCATCCCTATAGTACCTACACCCATACCATAGTGCATGAATGGAGCCTCTTCGAAACGCACTTGAAATCCTTTCACCATACTGATTCGAAAAAACCTAGTGACACGATAAGAAGAAGCTTCTGAATCGCGGATGTGACGTCAACGTTCGCGACGACTGCGGATACAGCGCCTTGCATCTGTCTGCAGAACATGGGTAAAACATCATCTTCATTTTCTTTACGTGTTAGTTGTTACTTAATATACACCATAAATTTTTAATTACTATAAAAAATTAAATGGGCAACGCAGACGGGGTACTACGTTGTATCTGTGCAGTCAGAATTTTAGATTTCTACAAAATGGCAGTGGCGCGAGTGCGGCGCCCGAGCTGAGCTTTTGCGAGGTGGCTCGAGCTAAGGGGTTTGCCGAACTTAACGGTTTTATTTAATTTTTTTTTTAATTAAAGGTTTAACGATGAATATAACTTAAATTATTATCAATAAAGGGTGCCGCCTGACGCAAATCCATAGGAAAACTACTAACGGTAACAGTTATCCAATTTTAATCGAATTTATTTAGTCAAAAATTCGACTTAATTTTTTCAAGTTTTTTTGCAATATCTGTGTTCAGTAACGGCAACTGACTATGTGTATTTATTTTTTTGCTGATTAAAAATTGACCGTGTATAAGCTACTTGTTAGTTGGTTAGTGTCTTTGTTTTGAATGTGGATCCCACTTCGGGTGAAGGCCTCCTCCAGCTTCTTCCATTCTTCGCGGTTGAGTGATGTCCTGGTTTTGCGTGCTACTTGTGTCATATCATCAGCCCACCTTCCAATTGGTCTTCCCACCTCACCTTCCGCCTTCCTGCTGGCCCTCTCCAAGTGGTGGTCAGAAGAGTCCACCTGTTGTCACTATATCGGGATATGTGACCAGCCCATTTCCATTTCAATTTCACCGGCGACATAGAGAGTACAAATCAAAGGTGTTTCCAAGCAATTTTTAATACTATATCATTATTTCCAGGTATACTGAGCTGGTGAAGTTACTCCTAGAAAGTGGCGCTGCGGTGGACTACAGACCAGACACAGGCGAGGCGTTCCCGCGGACCACGCTCTGTGACGAGCCTCTGCGGCTGGCCATCAGGAACAAGCATTATGTGAGTCTCAAGCTACAGCTGCTAGGGTAAACTAGTTATGCCTGCTTGGTTACTGAAAATTCAGGCTTCTTTTTTATCCACAACGAAGCTATAGGGGTCGAAAATGGCCTGAACTGCTTCGAGAAAAGGATAGTACGGCCGTGCCACTTTTTTGCTCGACTTGGTAAAACGAGTGCCCAGCCCTGCCGGGCCCCCAGATTGAGGGGAGACTATGGCTGGGCAAGTAGTGTGTAGGACGCCATACAGCTAGCTGGCTAGCTAGCTAGGTGGAGCATCATCATCATCAGCCTATCGCAGTCCACTGCTGGACATAGGCCTCTCCCAATTTTACATCGCGCCCTGTCTTCGACTTGCCGCACCTTCTGCCTGCAGCCTTTCGCAGATTATCACTCCACCTGGCCGGAGGGCGTCCTACACTACATTTCACGATTCGCGGTCTACGTTCAGCGTTTTGGCTTTTGTGTTGTTTGACCGACAGCCAGTCAAAAAAAAAGCATTTTATACATACGAGTAACTAAAATTAAAATTTGGCATGTGGGTAGGTATGTTCAAAACGATTTTTGATGTAGATGAGGAAATCAATTCAGGGATTTAGGCGTTTGAGGTCAACGTTTCGGGCAAACTGCTAATATTTGTAGTCTAAAGAGTCCGGTGACGCAGTAACAGCCATATGCGGCTAACTGCATTATAAGTCCACCCAAAAATAAAGTCTTTATAGTCTTAAATCACCTTCTAAAAAGTTTTTTTTTTTTCAGGGTGTAGCGAAACTTCTCCTGGAACACGGCGCGGACCCCAACAAGCGGTACTTCTTCGGTTCCGAGATCAACCTGGTTTCTGACCCTGAGTATTTGGAGTTGCTTCTGACCTTCGGTGCCAACCCTGACTCTCGCGACCGCGCGGGCCTCACGCCTTTGATGAAAGCTGCGAGACAGAGGAAGGTGAGAAAGAATACCTAATTGATTTCTGACTACCAGGGTGATTGATTTTTGTAAATTCTGAGCACCTTTGCAGTTTATGGAAATTGGCCCGAGGTCTTAAAAAAACTCACGGAAGACAAGGCTGTAAGATCAAGTCCGACCATAGCCTTCTCGCAATCGCGAATAGAAAAAAAATTTATCGAATCTTCTTATCGTGTTACTAGTTCCTTCGAACCAGTGTGGTGAAAAGATTTCAAGTGCGCCTCGAAGAAACTCCTTACGTGCACTCGACACATGTTTTCGAACTTTAGGTTCTACGACATGCCGGTTTCCTCACGATGTCTTCCTTCGAATCAAGTATCGAATGAGTTCGGGGTATAAGTGTATCTACAAATTTTTTTATTGGGGGACAGTTAGGTATAAATTATTTCTGTCTGTCCCCCTATAACTGACGGGTGACGGGGGGACAGATAGATTTTCTCTATTAATAAAATAACCATCTGTCACCCTGTTGTTGAAAGGGGGACAGATAGAACTTGTTTGGCCTATCTGTCACCCTAGTCAAAGTGCTGGTAAGTTTGCAGCAGTCAACTTGTATATACTCACATACTCACATCTTGTATTTATTCCTCAATATGTTTCCCGCTGCTGCTCGCGGCTAGTATAATATGTATAATATTATCTGAACAAAACCACATATTATATGTGAAAATGGAGAAGCCACGGTTCGATGGACCGGATTATGATGTCGTTTTCCCTGAAAAAAGACGTGATATCTACTATAGGCATTCGTAAATTTATTTATAAAAACGTATTACTTTATTTATAACGTAGACCTTGGCTAGCCATATATGTAGATATCACGTCTTTTTTCAGGGAAAACGACATCATAATCCGGTCCATCGATCCGTGGCTTCTCCATTTTCACATATAATATGTGGTTTATGAAATTTGAGGTACTTCATTAACTCCGGACTTTCAATACATAAACCAAATTTGGTGTGTTTATATTGATTAGTTTTTTAGCTATGACAAGGTCAAAAGTGGCTCCAAATGGTTCGTGTAAACTTACACACAGTGCTACTCGCCAGTTCGCTGGGCCTGACCGTGGCTTGACACACTGTCGTGTGTCGAGATAATATATATAATATGTACTTAGTTTTAGCAGCAGTCAACAGAGCAGGGTGACAGATGAGATTAATTAATTTTTACAGGGTATAGAAGCAGTTCTGTTACTGATCCACTACGGAGCGGATGTGAACGCGATGGCAGACGCCAGGAACGACTACAGGACGGTGATGCACTACGCAGTACTTAGCGGTAAGTCTTTTAGGACTCGAATGGTCGAGTGGTAAGTGTGTTGTTCTGCCACGCCACGCCCGTGTCGCGGGTTCAATTCCAGCTTCAGGACAAACATTTGTGTGATGAACTGATGAACATCGGTGTTAGTTCGAATCTTGGTGGCAGGGCAGTAAATGCATAGTATAGATACATAGGTTATTTCAGTCGAAAAAAATCTAGGTACACACACAACAACGGTGAGGGAAAACATCATGAGGCAACGCCAGGCCAGGGCAGGGGGATAGAGACATTTTGATGGTCAGTCTCGAAAGCCCAGTAATTTCCCTAGTTACAGTGCCCTTCAAATCGGAACACAGTAATGCTTACACATTGCTGCTTTGTGGCAGTATATCTAACACTGTGTTGGTACCCATCTAGACGTCATCCTGCAGGGAACGCCTCCTGTAAATACGCGGTCCCCAATGAAAAAAAACAGGACTAGTCGGGATTTCATTCTTCCCATCCCTTTCTTAGATAGGGATAGAATTGTACTAAAAACCCTTATATTTCCAGGAAACACAGAAGTGGTGAACCTCCTCATCAAACAAGGAGGCCACACCAACTACGATTGTCCAGAGCTGAGCAAACCGAGTCCCCTCGACCTGGCAATACTGAAGGGAGACGTACCTATGCTGCACATGCTGCTAGATGCTGGTAAGTTTGCAGCAGTCAACTAGCATGAGTAATTATTTTTAGCAGCAGTAAATTGTTATGATAGCCCAGTCTTAGCAGCTGTCAACTGCAATGAGACCTATGCTGCTAACTGCTGGTAAGTTTGCAGCAGTCAACTAAAATGAGAGAAGGTAAGAAGGTCATACCAAACCTCTACGATAGGTGATTGTCGAAAGTTGAGCTAGCCGAGTCCCCTCGACCTGGTAATACTGAAGGGAGGCGTACCTACCTATGCTGCACATGCTACTAGATGCTGGTAAGTTTGCAGCAGTCAACTAGTATGAGAGAAAGTAAACCACAATTGTCGAGAGCTAAGCAAGCCGATTCCCCTCGACCTGGTAAAAATGAAGGGAGACGTACCTATGCTGCACATGCTACTAGATGCTGGTAAATTTGCAGCAGTCAACTGCTATGAGTGCCCAGTCTTAGCAGCAGTCAAATGCAATGAGACCTATGACTGTTAACTGCTGTTAAGTTTGCAGCAGTCAACTAGAATGAAAAAAGTTCAGGAGTTCATACCAAACCCCTACGATGGGTGATTGTCGAAAGTTGAGCTAGCCGAGTCCTCTCGACCTGGCAATACTGAAGAGGCATGTGACATTGCTGAAGATGCTGTTGGCTGCTGGTAAGTTAGCAACAGTCAAACAACTGGTAGAGTGTTTAAGCAACAGCTTAAGTAGCAGTCAACAGCTATAGTTCACTAAGTTAAGCCTTGGCAGCAGTCATCAACTACTGGTTGCTATGATGCTGACTTTGTTAGCTGCTGGTAAATTAGCAGCATTCAACTGCTATGAGTGCCCAGTCTTAGCAGCAGTCAACAACAATGAGACCTATGCTGTTAACTGCTGGTAAGTAAGCAGCAGTTAACTAGTATGAGATAAAGTAAGGAGGTCCGGTCCAACTACGATTGTCCAGAGCTAAGCAAACCGAGTTCCCTCGACCTGGCAATACTGAAGGGAGACGTACAGACAGCGTCAGAGATAAGTATCCCCCTTGCACAAGACACCCAGCTATAAATCCTTTCAAAAAATTATAATACTTAAAATTATTTTTAGGCTTACATACAGTTATACAAATATAATCTATTTTTTAAAGGCAAAACTTCTCCATTCATCGCAACGGTGATTTAAAGGGATTTGAAGCTGGGTATTGTAATGCAAAGGGGATACTTATCTATGACGCTGTCTGTACCTATGCTGCACATGCTGCTAGATGCTGGTAAGTTTGCAGCAGTCAACAGCTATAAGACTTTTGCTGTAAGCTCCTGGTAATTTAGCAGCAGCTTACAGTATGTATAATAATGTTTCAAGCTGGACGAGCTAGCGCTGCTATAGCTAGCAGTGTTAGACGGGACTATCGGAATCACAGTCTTGTGTAGCACTGTTATGGTTATGGTAGGCGTGATCTTTTAACATCAGGAGAGCGCCTAGCTATTATCACCACTTCTTTACAATTAAAAAAGAAATGAATTATAATAATGTAACCGTTTCTTTTTATTACAGCATAAGCTAACTACTACAATCTATATATATTACAAAATTTACAAAAGGAAACAATTGGGCCACCCATAGACCGTTGCAAACGATCTATAGGTAGCTCAACTGCTCCAACTCGATACCCGATGGCAGCGTGCCGAGGATACTGGCTGCATTGCCTCTTTGTATAGCAAGGCTTATTCTTTGGCCCAGATAGCTGCCAGCCCTCTGATCACGCGTCGTTTCGACCAGACGCTCTGACTAAATGTTAAAAACGCGGAAGGCTCCCATTCCCCATGGACCTAGGGTCTCGACCCCAAAGGGCTCAAACATGTACGACCTATCAAGACCTATATATTTACGCCGCTTGAGATCTTCAGCAATAATTTTATACATATTTACACCGTTTCTTGGTTCCAGGCGCTCAAGTGAATACTTCAAGCTCAGTGATTGGATCTCCATTGCAAGTGGCGTGTTCTGACAACATTACCAATAGGAAGGAAATGATCAAAGTAAGTAGTGACTATGAGCCCGATCCGTTGCTCTTCTCATCCATAGCATAACTACGATAGACGATGTCGGGCCTTCTTTGCAGCAATCTCATCATACTTAAATCATCGCGCTGGCATTTTGTTTTTTTTTTTTACTATTTATAGGCTTACGTTTGACCACCATCTCACCTGATGGTAAGTGACGATGTGGTCGACGATGTAGCACGCTTACCTAGAATAATCCTATTCACTCTTGTCTTGAAGACACCCAAATTATAGTGATCGGGAAACACTGACGCCGGCAGAGCGTTCCATTCCTTCTTTCTTATTTCCTTGCTATTTGTCGCCTTCGAATCTATGTAAAAATCTAATTCTAATTCTAATTTGGGTAAGGGGTTGCAAGTGGTCTGCACTGACGTCCCGCTGTGGGGTGTATTGTGCATTGACCCCTTTTTTGTACTAACTTTACCCAAGCCAGCCCAGCTCCCAAAATAGCGGAGCAGGACCCTGGGTTGATGGATGGTGTGTTCCAGTTTCCCGGTAGGGTCATCCGGACCCGTATCCAGGATTTTCCTCAGCCCAGTCTTCTTTCTGGCCTCTTCTGTAGCTGTGCAGTGCACAACCACGTGTTCTACGGTTTCTTCCTCTGCGAAGCAACCGCGGCAGATCACGCTGTCTGTCGCACCCATCTTGAACAGATGGTGATTCAGGTCGCAGTGGCCGGTTATAATTCCTACCATTGTACGTAGTTCTTCTCTTCTCATCTTCATGAGTGTGTTTGTCAGTTTCTTATCAATATTCGGTAGAAGCATCTTAGTGTGCTTGCTGTCCGTTCTTTTGTTCCAAAATTTTTGGTGTTCTTGTACTGAATGTTGATTCAGTCTAGCTTTTATTTCCGCTGTTGGCGGTTGTGTCAGGATTTTGTCCGATGAACTAGGGACTAGTTTCGCCCCCTGTTTTGCCAAGGAGTCGGCTTTGACGTTCCCTGGGCAGGATCCATCGTTCTTAGTCCACTTTATACTGACCTTATGTGCGGTTGCTAGGTTCTGTAGTGCTGTATGGCATTCTGCCACCGCCTTCGATCTTGTGTCAGGTCGCCTGAGTGCATTTAACAGTGCGGCGCTGATCTGAAATCTAATTTAATTTAAATTTAATTTAAAGCCTTAGATCGTCAGTGGTTATTAAAATATGTTGAGTAAAATTATAGGTTTTCGGGTCTGCTTCTTCCATTAGGCGAAAATAATTTTCTAACTCTAACGACTTCACAAGTACCTATAGTTGAAAGATTTTATAATAGTGTTCTTTTCAACCGACTTCTAAAAGACTTTTTTTTTAAGAATATACTTTCAGATTAGTCCCATAGAAATGTCATCAAAACCTGTACAGTAGTTTAGGTTATGCATTCTAAATATAAATTTTTGCGTATTTTGCTTCCCTGTCACTATTCAGTGGTGTTTACGGTCACTAGAACAGTCCCAATGAAGTCGGTTGTGGTAAGTATTTGTAAAACCTTGATTATTAAGAGTGTTCTTTTATTCTAGATCCTTCTAGAAAGTGGCGCGAACCCCAATCTCAAGGTATACAACGATGAGGACGCGACGCAGTTGAGGCCCGCCCTGGCGGAGTACCTCGCCAGCAACGTAGATCCTCAAGCTGACATCGTGGACTTGCTGCTGAGGCATGGAGCCAGGGTATGTTACCAGCCATGATGCCAGATGCTCCAACTTTTGATATCCCGTAAATTTTTAAACAATACCTAGCTTTTGAATGCCGTTAAAGGATTTGTAATGATTTATGGGATTTTGTTTACAGCGGGCAGAATAGAATCTCGTTTTTTGCCTTTGTAATTTTAAAACGAAAATCGGTGTTGCTAGTTGTCTGCGGTATAGCAAAGATATCGGGAGATTTAGCAGAAAAGTGTATGGGTTGTATAATGAAAGCGACTATAATGTATTATTTTAGCATATTAAATATTTTCTATTTTTATTATTGTACTCGTAGAGTTAAGAATTCCTCATTACGATTTGTGATATCGTTTGTCGTTTCCCCTGCAGGATTATGTCTTGTGAAATTATGTATGTTAGGTCAATAGGTCATCATTTTACACAACGCGGCAATGTCTCAAACTTAGCAAACCGGATAACTATGCAAACCAGATAACTGGTAGAATACGTCATATACCTAAGTCCTCTTTTTTTAAAAAAAAACCATGTATCTACCTTTGTTTGCCATAATCAAAATAATTTAGATTTAGATCTAAATCTAAATCTCCTAAATCTGTCGTTTCCTTTGTAAATAACAAATTATGTCCAGGATTGAACCTGCGACAAAGTTACTAAAATCAATGCCAGTGTTACCAACACAGTATCATATGTTTGACCAATCAGCATTGGGTCCGCCGCGTGGTGGAGCTGGGCGTAGTGGAGAGGAGCGGAATGTGAACTGGCCAATTACAGTGCTCGAAAGCTCCACTTCGAGAACTATTTAATTTAAAAAAATTAAAATATGGTTGGCCAATTCACGGTACTCCTCTCCATTACACCCAGCTCCGCTTCAGTGGAAACATACCCTTTCGCTCTTCTAGTCAAGGTGTGTCCAGCTGTGGGAACAATATTTCATTCTTAGATATCTGTTTTAATTTGTAGGTAATTATGAAGACTCAGTTCCGCGATCCTGACGGCATCCTCAACCATCTCCAGAACGTAACAGCAGCAGAGCACGAGGACATCTTCTACCTCCTTCTAGAAGCGGCCGAATCGTTCGATCTTTGCATGATAAAAAGAAACAATGTCCTAAACGCAACCCAAAAACAGACCCTAATCGAACGCGCTAAGACTCCTATTCCCTTGATCGCGCAAGCTAGGATATTCCTTCGTAGATATCTCGGCCCCACTTTGGTTCATGATGCGCCAACTTTTGATATCCCGAAAATTTTGAAACAATACTTATCTTTTGAATGCCGTTAAAGGGTTTGGGATGATTTTTGGGATTTTGTTTATCGCAGGCAGAATAGAATCTCGTTCTTTGCCTGTGTAATTTTAAAACGAAAATCGGTGTTGCTAGTCATCTGCGATATAGCAAAGATATCGGGAGATTTAGCAGAGAAGTGTATGGGTTGTATAATGAAAGCGACTATAATGTATTATTTTAGCATATTAAATATTTTCTATTTTTATTATTGTACTCGTAGAGTTAAGAATTCCTCATTACGATTTATGATATCGTTGTCCTGTCGAATATCTACTTGTTCTTGTATTATGTACCTATTTACGTAGGTACTTAAGTTCATTGTTTATGGTAGGTAGTTTGGTTTTTAGTTTATACTTCGAAATTACAAGAAACCCACATAACTACCTACATTATATTATTATGTGAATGTATTTAATCAGTAATCACTAAGAAATAAGAATGTACTTAATTATCTTCCTCACTTTCTCATTTCTAAAAAAAAAAAGATTTACTTTTTCAGTCAATCAGTCAGTAGTAATTTTTATACTTAGTCTGATTTTATATTATATGTGATAGCTTTGTGATAATTTAATAGTATAAGTTTTGCTTTGATTACCAAGCAAGATTGTAATCTCAAGATGAGTCTATGACGTTTAAATTAAGATGAATAAAACTTGTGTGAATATTCTGTTGTTTTATTTTTAGGACATTCTTAACCTGCAAAATAAATAATTAAAGCTGCATCTTAACTACTTGTTTGTATCATTATTTAATTGTAATTGTAGAAAAGTAAATGATAATTCCAAATAAATAAACAAATATTATTTTAATATCAGGACTCTGTATAATATATTATAAACTATAACCACACCATAAAGAAATAGATAGACATAGGGCATTGAGTGGAACGTCCAAACATTAATATTATTATAAATTAATGCTTTTAGTTTCCGAATTCTTTTGCGTGGTATGAAATTAGTTAGTGCTTAGACAAATACAATAAAATATAAATTCCTACTGCTAATTATTGCAGCGTTAACTCTAAAAGCGTGACATCTAGCGGGGAGTAGCAAGAATACTAAAGTTTACTTTGAAATAGGGAGAATATTTTTTACATTGCAATACCTAATCAAATGTCAATGTCTCAATGATATCTAATAAGTTATGTCAATGTCAAACCAACACTGACCGACCAATAACAGTGAAATTGCAATTTCGTAAATTCACCGCTTTTATCGAAGATTTTGTGATTTTTTCGCGTATTTATTGTTTTACTACTAAGCAATGGCTGATAAACAGAAAGTAGACCTCGGCCTGTTGGAAGAAGACGACGAATTCGAAGAATTTCCCGCCGAAAGTAAGTTTTTGCCAATCGAAGTAACATCAAAATTCATACCTGTTTTTGTAATTTTACGAGTTTTTCTTTGTAGATTGGGGAAAAGAAGATGCAGATGATGAAGATGTGTCCGTTTGGGAAGATAACTGGGAGGATGACATTGTGCAGGATGATTTTAGCCAACAGTTGAGGTTAGTTGGTTTTGAATAGTCATGCTAATGCCTCGATCACACGTACTGATCACTCGGCCGAGACAGTGCTCTCGGCCGATTACTCGGTACGTATAAACATAGCGCCGAGTGCTCGGCTGAGCGAGAGATGTAAGCTTTCACTGTCTCAACCAAGTAACATTTTACTGTCTCGCCCGTTTGCTCGGTACGTGTGATCTTGGTATAAGGTATATGTAAGTATGAGTCTGTTTCTGTCAAAAAAGCCGTGTTGGCCGAGTGGGAGGTACATCGACTTTCGATCCAAAGGATGTGAGTTTGAACCCGGTCATACACCAATGGATTTTTCTGTTCAAAAAGATCTATGTGTGCATTTTAAACACGTGCTTAACGGTGAAGGAAAACATCGTGAGGAAACCGGCTTGTCATAGAACCTAAAAAGTTTTAAAACATGATGTGTCAATTGCACGAAAGGAGCCTCTTTGAGGCGCACTTAAAATCCTTTCACCACTGGTTCGAAAGAACTAGTGACACAATAAGAAAAAGAAGAGTCTGGTTTTTGGTACAAAAAACACAAAGATATGCTATGCTGCCTTTGAGCATACTAACAACTTACCAACTTGTCTGTAAAATTACGCTACCTTGGAGCAATAAACCTACTAGTCAGTAAAAATGAGTTGCATCCTATCTGTGTTTACAGGGCCCTAGCATTAAATTATCGTCTCACTTAAATCAGACTGGTAGGTACTAGGTACTCACAATTGATTCAAAATTAATGACTGCAAGTCTCTCCTAATGCAAGCCATTGATCCCGGTATTCAGCTCTTACCCACTTTCTGCCAGCTATAGAGAGTTCGAACTTATATGCAGGGTTCGGGGATGTATATCAAATGTTTTTTTATAAAATATTGCAATACAAAAAATTTTTGCGTTTGTTACTGTATTTCTACTTCCCAAATGTAGATGGCGTAGAAGTAGAGTTAAAACATAAACCCTAACCGTAGACGCGCTTTGAAAAAAAAAATAGTTCATTTTGCCTGATCTAAAATCTTAAATATTATTTATAATTTTAGTCCGTTTTTGTAACACATATGCAAATAGTATTCATAAATACTATATATAATATAATAATATATATAATGCTACTATAATCTTGAGGAATTCCTAAATGACAAATTTTAATGTGCCTAATAACGAATCCTGATTTCTATTTATTTGACTAAGTTTTGACATTACCTTCATGTACTCTTATATTATACTAGCTGGTACCCGCGACTCCGTCTGCGCAGGTATCTTTATAAATTGTAGCCTATGTGTTATTCTGATGTATGAGCTATATTATTGTAAAGTTTCATTAAAATCCATTCAGTAGTTTTTACGTGAAAGAGGAACAAACATCCATCCATCCATCCATCCATCCATCCATCCATCCATCCATCCATCCATCCATCCATCCATCCATCCATCCATCCATCCTTACAAACTTTCGCGTTTATAATATTAGTAGGATTTACTGTTGACAAATGCATGCTATTCTCTCCATTTGCACACCTGCACTGGTAAAATATGTTGTGTCTTAAACTAATAATGTAACAACTTAATCACTCAAAAACACATGTTTACGCAAATAAATGATCTTTATCTTTAAATAATAATACAGTAAAGTAAGTAAGTAGTACAGTAGAGGACGTGGTGGCCGAGTGGATGTGGCCCTTGCCTTGCGATCTGATGGTCGCGGGTTCGAATCCCGGTGGCAGTCATGCGTAAATGGGTTTTTTCGGTCGAAAAAATCTATGTTTGCACCCCACGTTCTCGCAACGGTGAAGGAAAACATCGTGAGGAAACCGGCATGTCAACGGACAGAAAACCAAAAAAAAAAAAAAATGTTCTATGGCATGCGACATCCACCAATCCGCATTGGGGCCGCGTGGTGGATTAAGACCCATTCGCTCTCCTGCCGAGAGTAGGCCTGAGTCCCAGCTGTGGGAACATTATAGGCTGATTATGCTATGCTTATGCTACAGTAAAGTAATAGTATCCGATATTTATTATAAATATCAGATATTTTCGAACCCTGCTTATATGTATGAATTACTAGTTGACACCAGTGTCTTAGATTCCATTTCAAATTAACAAAAGCCTTTCCTAGTACCCTATACTACTTAACGAATATACCCTCTAGATTTTAAGGGGGGGAAACTCAACTGATATTGAAAGAGTCTTCATTGCACAAAAAAAATGTCTCCGCTCAGTATTCGGTCTAAACTGGACTGAGTCATGTCAGCCCGTTTTTGTAAAAAATAAACTGCTAACGCTCCCGTCTTTGTATTTATTTGAAATGGTTAAATTTGTAAGAAATAATATGTCATTATTTGAGAAAGATGAAAGAGCCGCCTTCAAAAGGAAAATTGTCCAAAAACCATTAGTCATACCACAATATAGATTACAATTATGTAAAAAAAACAGTTTTGCAATGGCAGTAAAGATTTATAATATATTACCTAATGAATTTAGAGACCTGAAAGACAATGAATTAAACATTCACACACTCACACCCCTGCACTAGGATTCCCTGTGTCGCAGGTGGCATGGACACATACAACATCACAACATCCAAGACCCGAGAACAAATATTTGTGTTCGTCACACAAATATTTGCCCCGGCCGGGGATCGAACCCGGAACACCAAGCTTCGTAGGCAGGGTCACTACCAACTAAGCCACGGTGTCGTCAAATTAAAACACAAGTTGTATAATTGGCTCTGTGATAGATGCTTTTATTCATTAAATGATTATTTTAATTTTAAGTTCCCCTAATATTAAATGACCTACTCAATTTGTTTACTCTTAACGAATTTTAATGTTTTTTGACGAATTTGAATGTAATAATACTATTAATTATTAATGAATTATTTTTATTAGCAATTTATGTAAGAATTATTAACAATTATTTAGCACTAATTTTAAGTATTTGCACGACAAAAGTTGATGCAGTGATTCTAATTTAAAGTAAGACCACAATGTACCTGTATTACGCAAATAAAGATTCATTCATTCATTCAAGGTTCTACTTACATTGCCTGTGCATTGTCTGTCAGTCAGAATGGTGCACGATGGGAGCCTCTTTGAGGTCCACTTGATCCTTTCACCACATTGGTGGGAAAGCAAAGAAGTAGTTCTTCTTATCGTGTCCCTAGTTCTTTCGAACCAGTGTGGTGAAAGGATTTCAAGTGCGCCTCGAAGAGGCTTCTATTGTGCACTTGACATATGTTTTAGAACTTAAGGTTCTATGACATGCCGGTTTCCTCACGATGTTTTCCTTCACCGTTAAGCACGTGTTTTACATGCACACATAGATCTTTTTGACAGAAAAATCCATTCCAGAAAGAACTAGTCACACACTATGAAAGTCAGGATGGTCCTGTTATATGATCTGTTACCATCGAATAACACCCAAACGAGTGTTACTGGATGGGATTTTTTTCCCAAATGGGCCTTTTCTATTTATTGATGATATTGTAAACCATTTTGACGTGACTACATCTAATAAATCGATGACGTTTTCGTGCATACAAAAACGTTGACGTTATTGTCCGGTAACGCTCATTGTCCCGTTACGCTGATGACTTTTAACTATCGTCCGTAGACCAACTTTACAGACAACCAATTTTTTTTTCTTTTTGTTTCAGACAACAACTTGAAAAACTGAAGGAACAGAACAAGGCATAGATTTAACCTAGTAATAGAATATGTAGTCTTAAGTTTTTTTATAAAATACTGAAGTTTGTTCATACCCTGTTGTTCATTGATTTAAATTCTCTTTAAAAAAACTCAGCTTTTGAAAAAAAATTGTATTGTATTTGTGTATTATGTTTTTTTGGCTTAAATTCTGCAATTTCATTCCATGTAATTGAAATAAAACATATCTTAAGAAAATAGAAAACTTTTATTACAAACAAGAAAACTTTTATTACTTACAATTCAGTCGTTACTTTGGAGTTACTTATCTGTTACTTGATTTTAACTTAACTAGAATACTTTTAAAACATCGGTAAAAAATCTTTTGAATCATTAAAAAATGTAAGATAAAAAACATTTTACTTACAATATAAACTTGCATGTAAGAAGTTTGAACGATATGGACTTTTTCAAACTTTTAACAAAGAGCTAAATCCATTAGTTATAAGACCAGCTTAATAACTTATGTTAACTAAAAAAGTACTTATAGTTTAAATTACAATTCACTAGTAAGCTGTAGTAATAAGCTGTTTATTTAAAAAAAACACAAAAATCTAAAAATTAATATATGTACTTTTAATCACAATATGTTTGTACATACTTTTAAAATTTGCAAAGCATATATCAATTTACAATCAAAACATTTTTTTTGGTATGTTTGGAAATTTTCTTTTATATTTTACAGTTTAATTTAATTAGTTAAATTTCGTAAATTAGTAAAGTTTTTCGACAATTTTGACTAAAACAGTATTTTTATAAATATGGGAATGTTTGGCTAAGTTTATGTATACTTATAACTAGGTGAAGTTGATTTTCAAAAAAAAATGGTATTTCTACTATATTCAGGTATTTTTATACTGAGTTCAGATATCATTAGACTTAAGCCAGGTAATAAGAAACAGTCTTATATTACCAGGTAACTTTTACAAATATACTCCTAAATTACCAGGTAAAGTTAAAATTTAGTCTTAAGTTACCAGGTAATTTTTACACAGTCTTAAATTATCAGGTAATTTTTACACGTAGTCTTAAATTACCAGGTAATTTTTACATTAGTTTTAAATTACTGAGGACTATATCCAGGTATTTCAGATGCGACCCAGATATTTTTAATATATATATATTTAGAAGTTTATATTAGAATTGGTATTGTTGCCAAATAGATATTCATTCTCAGTTTGGGTGGGCTGAGCGTTTTCATCAACACCATCACTGAAGTAAGTTTCAATCATGAGAATTGCCTTGTTGTAAACCTGAAATTAAAAATAAAATATATTAAATATGTAAATTATAAATATTTTGGACATATCACACAACGCCATCTAGCACCAAACTAAGCAGAGCTTGTATTATGGGAACCAGATGACTGATACAATACTTAAGGGGAATCCTCAAATCCGAATTCCATACAAAATTTTAGTAAGTGTTTTAAAATTAACCGTACTAACTTAAAAAGACATATAAAATCTAAATTAAAGTATGAAACCTCTCACTTTTTTGTTGTCGAAATCAAAAAACATGGACGAAACGAATAGTGTGAAGAAATTACTATAATACGGCGTACTTTTTGAGTATTTGTCCGAAACATTTTGTATGGAATTCAGATTTGAGGATTCTTCTTAAATACTTTTTTTAATAAAAACATAGAATACATAGAAAACACTCAAGACTTGGGACAAACAACAATGTCTGTCAAATAAAATAGAAGTCTTTAGTAAAGTCGCCACCACCACTTACTTTACAGTCTCTGACTGGTGACAAAAATAAACATAATCTCACCATTACTTGACACTGGCTATATTCACTATGATGTGGAGTCAAAACCGAAGAACAAAGTTTTTCGACAAAAAAAACTAACCTGTTCATTCTCGTGTTGCTGTAACGCCTCTATTTGGTCCAAAACTCCAATTTCTTCTAACTTCAAGCAGAGGGCCTCTACTTGGCCATATTTCACTGCCGCCTGAAAGAACATAATTTTTGGAAAAAAATAGGTTTTGATTTTTACAAATTTAAGTTACCTGGATTATAATAAATGGAATAAAGGTGGGTAAAGCTACCTGGATACAATGGTTAAAATACCTGGAGTAATTTATTGATTTAAGTAACTTAGATAAAGTGGTTAGTGTAAGTTACCTGGATAAAGTTGAATAGACTAATTTATAGGTGGATGTTCTACCTGAATACAATGGTTAGTTAAAGTTACTGGATTTACTGAATTTTATAGATCTAAGTTACCTGGATTAAGTTGTTGGTTAAAATAAAGCCTTCTATAATTTATTGATCGAAATTTCCTAGATCTTGCTTAAAAACCAGAGGTAATTTCTGGGTGGGTAAAGTTACCTGGACTTAGTCATTGCCTTAAGTTACCTGTAACTTAGAGTTAAGTAAGTTATTGGTCATAGTTACCTGGAGTAAGTTGTTGAGTCCGTCCAAGATGAGAAGAACAGCTCTGTGGTCCGGAGAGCCGAGGAGATTGCAATATGGCTGCAGGAAACCTGAGGATACCAGCTCGTCTAGCTGAGGAGCTGTTCCTCCGAGGCAGAGGTTGGTTATAGCCCAGGCAGCCTCTTTCTGGCACCTATAGACAAGTTTTTTTTAGAGGAGGTTGCAATATGGTATGGCTGTAGGAAACCTGAGGATTTTAGCCGTCAGATGGTACCAACCTAAGAAAAATTAAGTAAATAGAATCCAAATATAAATTTGATGTCAGATGTTAAACATCATATGAGACTACTGTAACGTAGTCACTCTTTTTATTGATGTGTAACATCTTTCCTCTCGGTTTGCGTGAATTTGTGGGGGTAAAGTTGTGCAAAAAGTCGGTAACACTTCAACGTTCACCGGACGCTCGCAATCTCATTTCCAACTAACTTCTTCGGTAGTTAAGTTCACCTGACACTTCTCACGCAAAATATAGCTTAAATCTGCTACAAAAATGGGTCCTATGACTGAAATCTGCTGCAAAAATAGGTCCAATGACCATGATCTGCTGCAAAATGGTACTTATGACAAAAATATGCTGCAAAAATGGTTCCCATGACTGAAATCTGCTGCAAAAATGGGTCCAATGACCAAGATCAGCTGCAAAAGTGGGTCCTATGACCAGAACAGCACTAACTTGGCCTCCCCGTGCTCCAGCACGTGTAGTAGCGGCGTCAGCACGCGCTGGTCGAGCGCGCGTTGTATCTGCGGCGGCGTCCCGGCCAGCACGTTGGAAGCTGCCCAAGCCGCCTCCTTCACCAGCGAGGACTTGCCGCATTTGAGGAGGTTGATGATGTGGTCTAGACAACCTGCGTTCAGGCAGCGGTCAGTCTAGAACAAAGACATGTGTAATTTAATTATGAGTTTAAACTGGGGCCCGATCATGCATGAATCTGACAATCAAATTCGTATCGTATTCTTCAATGAGAAGTTAACAGTTTCGGGCGATTAAAAAATGCGTAAATCTAGAAGAATATTTCGGGACTAGCTGTTATATCAACACTAGATGTGGCGTCGGGAGTAGCTGTGGTGTTGGCGGGACTAGCTATAGTGTCGGGACTAATTATAGTTTCGGGACTAGTTGTAGTGTCGGGACTAGCTGTAGTGTCGGGACTAACTGTGGCGTCGGGACTAACTGTGGTGTCAGAGGGACTAGCTGTGTCATCGGGACTAACTGTGGTGTCGGGACTAGTAGTGGCGTCGGGACTAGTTGTAGTGTCGGGACTAAGGGTGGTGTCACCGTGACTAGCTGTGTCGTCGGGACTAACTGTGGTGTCGGCGGGACTAGCTGTGGCGTCGGGACTAGTTGTGGCGTCGGGAGTAGTCTTAGTGTCGGGACTGTCTCACCTGCGTGTCGGACCCGGTGAGCATGTTCCCCAGCGCCCTCAGCGCGGGAGTCTTCACTTGCACAGCTTTATGTCCCAACAGCTCGATGAGACGTGACGTCAGATGGGGCGTTTCTTGTACGGTCTCAATTCGCTCGTTGGGACCGTCCGTAAGGTACGACAGGGCCCAACATGCGTCCGCTACATAAACAAATAGTTATTTGTACATCAAGGGTATAAAGCAAGCCATTTTATACGAGGTTTTTAGCAACCCGAGCGAAAGGCGAGGGCGGATGTGCAACTCGAGTAAAAAATGGGCGTCAGGAACGAGGTATACACAAGATGTTTAATTTTAATTGAGAGAAAATTGAACAAATTCAAACTGAAATAAGCACCCATTTTGTACTTAATAGAGACAACCATCCAAATGTTACCACGACATTCGAAAATAGTTATGTTAAGATCCCTAATAATACCCTGATCTACGGGTATTATGAAAACCGAAAAAAGTTTGAGACCTTCAAACATGAACTCCAGTCATGAATTTATGTGTAATCTAAAATATTTAAAATCATTTAAAAGGACAGAATGTTTGCAGTGCCCTGAGAGAGCTACTATATTTGAACCTAAGCTAATAAGACTATCTTACATGTAAGCAAATAACCTAAACAATAATTATTAAGTATTATTTCATTTCATTTCATTTCATTTATTTCAATCACAATTTCACAATCGTATATTAATGTCTCTATAGTACACACACACAAAACAAAAATAAAAAATTAAATAAAAATACAGAAAAAACTAGAATACAATTTCAAAGTACAAGTATACACTACCTAAACTACTACCTAACAGCAGCAAACCTACTAACTACATACTATCCTATGTCACTAAACCTATCTTGTCATAAACTCGTCAATTGTATAGAAGCACCCCTCCAACAAAAGGTTTCTCAGTTTATTTTTAAACACGGTTGGACGGTTAATTGTTTTCATCTCATTAGGTAGAGCATTAAAGAGAAGAACCGCTTGATAACGACAGCCATGCTTTGACACATTTAACCTATTTTATTTATTTTAATTTATTCACTGTAGATTACATGTAGATTTAATCTTACTTCAAGCTTACTTCTTTATTTTGTAGGAATTACTTTTATAACTACTTAGAAAGACCTATAATTGGCTGAATTACTATATTACATTAGATTAACCTGTTTTTATGTAAATTGCTGTTGGTCTTTTGAATAAATAGAATAAATAAAATAAAAAATAAACCTATAGGGCCTAAAATGCAGTTTTACTCCCTTTATGCCTAGCATTAAGTTGAACTTTACGAGCATGAGAATTGAAAATGACAGTTTTACCTAGTACATCCTGGTCGTTGATTTCAAGCAATTCTGAAATACAAGGCAGTGCGGGGGACACCAACTCGAATTTCACCATTGGGTTCTTGTTTCTGAAATAATATGCATTTTTTTTTTAAAGAAAATTATTAGAAGTGCCAACACAGTGTCAGGTATGTAAGCATTACAAGCTATTATATTATATATAATATATTAGTATATTATATATAATATATTAGTATATTATATATAGTATATTAGGTATAATTTTGTAAGAAGTATATATTTTATTTTGTATGAAGTTTTTATGAAATAGTATGCATTGTGTAAGCTATTTTGTACTTATGACGTTTGTTTTAAATTTCTATGAAGTTGCATGCATTTTGTATGATATTTGTATGCATTTTGTACGAAGTTTGTATGAAATTTGCATGCATTTTTTATGCATGTTGTATGAAGTTTGTAGTAAGTTTGTATGAAGTTTGTATGTAGTATGCATGCATTTCGAATGACGTTTGTATGAAGTTTGCATGCATTTTGTAAGAATAATAATGTAGTTTGCATCTACATGTGTATTTCGTATATAGTTAGTTCGTAGTTTTGATGCATTTTGTATGAAGTTTGTATGAGATGTTACCTGCACAGATTGCTGTACGTCCACACGTTGGTGCGCAGTTGCGTGGGCGGGGTAGTCAGCCGCATGTACGGAAGTATGGCTGGCAGTACACCATGGTTCAACACAGCGTCTCTGAAAAAAAAAAACAACATTTTCAGTCAGTATTGTATATATCAGTATTATCATCAGGAGATGTTGACTCGCCGAAATCTGAAACAGATTTCGGCGAGTGAGGATGTCTCGTGTAGAGGTCGAGTTCTGACTTGGGTTTTCTGTTTTTCGGCGCTTTGGTTTAGATACTAAAATTCTAAACTAGAGTTAAGTTAATTATACCTTTGTTTAGAAATTAAGCGGACTTATTATTAAATATACACGTTCAGAAGAAAAAATACACATGGTCAGTTGCCATTACTGAACACAGGTATGGCAAAAAAACTTGAAAAAATTAAGTCAAATTTATATCATTTTTTTTTAAATTAAAAATGGATAACAGTTACCGTTAGTCGTTTTCCTATGGATTTGCGTCAGACTTTACCCTTTATTGATAATAATTTAAATTTTTATTCATCGTTTGGCAAACCCGGTACCTGGCTCGAGCCAGCTCGCCGCAGCTCGGCTCGGGCGCCGCACTCGCGCCGCTGTCGTTCGCACATTTTGTAGAAACCCAAAATTCTGACTGCACAGATACAACGTAGTACCCTGTCTTCATTTAATTTTTTTTGTTAATTAAAACTTCGTGGTGAATTTATACTATTTATTAATATTAAGTAAAAAAAAAAAAACCTGGTGTCAGGTCCGTCCCCGGCTATGTTGCCGATGGCCCAGGCTGCCTGTTCAGCCACCACTCCGCCACGGCCGACCAGACTTATCAACTTAGGGATCGCTCCACCCTATAATAATAATAATAACAAATACATAATTAAATTGAAATTTTAAAATAAAACTTGATACAACACAAGATTTAATTGTTCATTTTAAAGTATTTTTACAACCAGCCTAAGATACAAGTAAAAATTTAATAAAGCAACAGCAAAACTAAATTTTAAAATCACTATAACGACAAGTAATAATAATAATAATAAGCCATTTATTCCAAACTTTAGGTTTTCACATTTTTTATAATGTAGTAATATAAATAAAGTATTAAAGGATGTCCCGCAGTTCGGTGTGCCTCTTGGCATAGGCCTCCTCTAACCCCTTCCACTGGGTTCTGTCTTGTGCTACCCTTCTCCAGTGCTGTCCAGCTGTAAGTTTAAGGTCATCCTCCCATCTTGTTTGTTGACGCCCTCTATTGCGTTTTTATAACAACGAGTACAAAATTTAATTGAAAATTAAAAATTACTAGCTCTAACACAAGACTGAATAGATTGATGTTTAATAATATTATATCAACTGACATAAGATTCAATTGATTGAAGTTTATCATTACCATATCAACTGACTGATAAGCTTCAATTGTATCTAAAAAAATACTAATTTTATCCACTAACACAACATTCATTTGTAAATTGTAAATTACTAACTTTATCAGGCAACACAAGATTCATTTGTAAATTAAAAACTACTAACTTTATCAGCCAACACAAGATTCATTTCTAAATTAAAAATTACTAATTTTATCAACCAACACAAGATCCAATTGATATGAGTGTAACACAAGTACTTACATCTACGACAGCCATGGTGTGTTCGCGGGTACCAGATGCTATGTTGGTGAGCGCCCACGCTGCTTCGAACTGAAGGTCGGTGCTGAAACAATATGTTCCCAGATGACATTTGTCTAGTGTCAATACAATTTAATTTTTAAATATTAATTTATACCCTTTATTTATCCAGTAAAAAAAAATAATAATAAAATAAGCCTTTATCACTGTTTGTTTTAAAAGTCTAGGTATCGACAACCGGTTTCTATTAATCTACAGCTTGTCTTTCGACAAAGGCCTCCTCCAAAGATTTGCATTCTGTTCTGTCTTTCGCTACCCTGCCATTCTGCCCCAGCTACTTTCACGATCTCGTCTTCCCTTTGTTTATTTATGCAGTATTGTGTTACAAATAAACTTTTACTTACTAGTATGTGGGTTTGATTTTTAATCAGTCATGTCAGCTTACCATTCGGTTATTTTAGTATATCAATAAGTCAAGTGAGTGTGCCAATCAGTCTTTTTAGTATACTAACTAAATTAATCAGTCAAGTCAATATACTAATCAGTTACTATAGATACTAATCAGTCATGTCCATGCATCAATCAGTTATAATAGTATCCTAATCAGTCAATTTAGTATTCATACTAATCATCAGTATATTAGTAACATAAGTGAACTATTCCCATTTGTCATCCTGCTCTGTCAGCCTAGGGTGACAGATGGGCCAAAAAAGAACCATACAGTCATAAGTCAAGTGAGTGTGCCAATCAGTCATTTTAGTATACTAACTAAATTAATCAGTCAAGTCAATATACTAATCAGTTACTATAGATACTAATCAGTCATGTCCATGCATCAATCAGTTATAATAGTAACCTAATCAGTCAATTTAGTATTCATACTAATCATCAGTGTATTAGTAACATAAGTTAATTTTTCCCATTTGTCACCCTGCTCTGTCAGCCTAGGGTGACAGGTGGGCCAAAAAAGAACCATACAGTCATTTGATTCTATGTACTAATCCTTCATGTCAGTGGTACCATTCTCTTACCAGTCGTCTCTGTCCAATGCTGCCACCAATGGAGCGACGATGCCAGCAGAGACCATGGGAGTGATTGGAGGGTTCTGCTCTTTGGAGAGCATGCGGCGACCCGCCCTCGCTGACGCCGTCATGATAGAGAGGTCATGGGATTTGAGTCCTGAGGACAAAGCAGATTATGGCAATTATAAAGGCAAAGTTTATGATGGTAAATGGATAGTCTGACCGTGTACAGGTAGTGGAATGCCTACCTTGTACAATCTCCTCGGGAGTGTAAGGCTTCTCCTCCACCTCAGCTCCTGGCTCTGGAGACAGGGCACGGCGCTTTTGGAGCTGGTCATCACGAGCTTGCTTGCGGAGCGCTACGCTCAACTCAGCTCGCTTGCGACGAAGATCTTGCTGTGGGAAGAAACAGAATAAGGTAAAAATAATTAGACACTATTTTATAACTGATTTTTCATTTTCTAATTAGAAGGTAGGCCGTAGAAAATCTAACTCTGTTTTACGATAAAAATCTAGTTAAATAATACTTTAATTAACGAATTGGACCCTGAATATTCTTTTGTTTTGACTAATCCTGAAATGAAGGCTGAAGTAAGTAAAAATACTAATTAAAAACATGTGAATTGCGAGCAATGGCGATTCGAAATTTGAACTTACTGTAGCACCGATACCAGCATTCTTGTAAGATGATATCCTTGAAGTTCTATCTGCCATTATTTCGTAGAGTATTGAAACAAAAAGATTAGAAATTCCTCTTTAAATTTTAGCACAAAATCTTACAATTTTCAAATGAAACCGACGACTTTTTAATCAAAACGGTAATGATTCGACTTTGACAGATCAGCTGTACTGTCAGTCAGCTGGTTAGTTGGTTCCTAGATGTTGGTAGTGCTAAACGGAAACAAAGTTTCCAACTTCTTTTATCATAAAATACCATAATTCACACCTAAAGTCCAAAATGTGCCCGACTAACTTTAGTGCTTGCAACTCTTGCAAGGCTAGCTCTATTAACATTTTGATCAAAAAAACGTTTATTAAATGAATTTTATTTAAACATTCAGACATATTTAGACATTTTATATTATAATTAGGTTAAATAGTCACATCACATTGATCTTTACTTGTAATGAATCCACTCATATTCAATTAAAAATAAACTTTGATTTTGTTCCATCAATGGCCTATTTCATCTATGGAAGATGATTCAAGCAGCGTTCGTTGTTGAGGTGCGGCACCTACGCCTATTTTGTTCCACAGACTACAATTTAATGCTTGAATCAATCAATTCTCTTGATTAGTAGGTACTAAATATATTATTTTCCAATATATTACGGTAAAGCAATTAAGCTGACAGCACTACCAATTTAAGTAACATCAAGCAAGGAAATGGATCAAACCACATCAAGCAAAGTACAATATTGATTTTGTTCGGTTGGTGTTACCGTAGCCTTTTTATTTTAGGGATGTAAGGACTTTTTTTAATTCGATCGTAATCTCGGAAATTGAACTAACGATGACAACTGGGTCGGGTACGTCATGGTTTTATATGTCAGATATTTTGATTTTGACATGTCATTTGACATTTGATCGTGTCTACTGTCTAGAGCTCACTGTTAAAAACATATTATGTTAAACACTTACAACGTTATACTTAATAATTTGGAATATAATAATTACTTCTTGGTTTAAATTATTGTCGAAACCTTCGACTGCATTGCGTGGTCGGTATTTAGTATATTGAAGAATGTCAGCTAAAATGTTACTACACATTACATTCTACAAATTATTACTCCAAACTATGATTTATGACTCTATCATTATGATCTTAATGATTATAATCTTGAGTATTCAAGGTCTGCATTATGAATTGGTAGTATGAAGGTTAATATTTATGACCGAATTAAAAAAAAAAAATTTAGTCCCACCTTTAGATAAAACTATTAGTATAGTACGTACCTAATTAATCAACTCATATAATTTCCCTCTAACGTAGTCAATTAAAAATGTAAGAATTCTTGGACAAAGAACATGACAATTGAATATTGAGCATAACTTAATTATTAATCAGACTGCAATGCGACTGCTTGAAGCTTCAAGTTAATGCAGTCGAGATGAACATCTGAAAAAAGCACTGAATAAAATAAGAAGAAGTAGGAGGCGCTTTCACGACAGATATTGAGTGGTGGGATGGGCTTAGCATGCGCAAAGACATATCACTTTTGAATAGTCAATTTTTTTCTACCTGAATGACTTATGCATTTGCCAACACTTTCAACCGGCGACCTCATAACACTGAACGATCGTAAATTGACGTTATTTAAAACAAGTTTACAAATCGTTCATGAACGTGTAATTACGCAAAACGTTACGCCGCTGGGCGTGACATCACAAATCAGTCCGGTCGAGCTGAAGACAACACGTCAATCCTCCATCCTTGTTTACTCGTTTAAATAGACAGGGATGGAGATATGGAGCCGGCGGCGGCTGATCGTATTCTGTCGAGGGTGTCGCCATTTTCGTTTTGACGAATATTGACAGCACGGCAGGCAGACAGACAGTAGAGCGGTCGTCGACGCAGCGTCTGCCGGACTATTTTTATTTTGATTGTGAATCATTTAACGAGCCGATTACGTTTACTAACCCTGTGTCTGTTTGTAATAAAATCTTTATTTACTACAGTTGTGTTAAGTGACGTATACGTCAATATTGCCGATTACTGGTGCTAACCTCTTAGGTTTTTTTGTAGTCGTGTTTTGAGAACTGCAAGACTGATCGATATGTGCAAGATGTACAGATGACTCTGCAATAACATCCTTCCTCCTCGTGTTATTTTCTGGTGAGTTTTAGTTGTTAATAAGGCTGTTATTCGTTTTCGCATGTAAATTCTGAAAAAAATGCTTTGTTTAATGTGAAACGAAAGCTTTCTTATAATAGTAGCAATGGATTATTGCAAAATATTATTTGGCACGAGTATTAATATAAGAGACTGCAAAGACAGTTGGCCTTTGTTGCGGTAGCTCCAGTTTGTTTACGAACTGTCAGGGGCAGTACACGGCCTAAGATATATTGCCTGGGTTGGCGACTATGCGTGGCTGGGCTGCGCGAGTGAAAAGCAACCTTATTTTCAAGGTATAAGACATAAATGCGTTTTGATGATGCCGACGATAACGGCTCGTAGAATTAATTTATCACACGCCGCGCTTGACAAGTTGAAAACATAAATTCGACCTTGGCGCTCCACGTGGTTTACGGCTGTGCTACGTTTGTTGAATTGTTTTCAATTTGACAGTTTTAATCGATATTTGACTTTTATCGATTTTTTCGGAACTTTTGCAACCGATGATGTGCATCACTATAATCAGCTGATTGTCAATGAAATGTGAAGTATTTTTTTTGTGAAAATTGATTATTGCAATTTGTGCATGGTGATAATGTTATCTTGTAAGCGTGAATTTAAATAGATAATTTGTTGAGTGTTCATATCATAAATTCGTGTTCTGTTCAGTGTTCACATCATAAATCTAGGATTAAAGTTTCAATACTTGCGTTATTAATTACCGAAGAAAATATTTTATGTGAGTACATACTACATACGACGACGATATGATGACACCGTGGCTTAGTTGGTGGTGTTCCGGGTTCGATCCCCGGCCGGGGCAAATATTTGTGACAAACACAAATGTTTGTTCTCGGGTGTTGGATGTTGTGATGTGTTGTATGTGTCCATGCCACCTGCGACACAGGGAACCCTAGTGCAGGGGTGTGAGTGTGTGAATGTTTATTTATTATATTATCATACTACATACCTACCTAGTATCATTGATTTATTTACTCTTCTTATTATATTAAATGAAATCTTGTGTTGCCATTAATCTGCCCTGATATTTCAAGTAAGTTGGGATTAGGACTAGTCAGCTTGATGCACTGAACGTTAGGAACTCAATGTATCTCCACTCTCCTTCGCAGGGCTATAGATCCAAAATAAGATTAAGTCCGCTTTTGAATCAAAGTCTCAAAATGTGTGCTATTTAACTCTATCTGCATAATGGTTGCGGTGTAGCAAACGGGGCATTGAGGCAAAAATATTTTTTTTATAAAAAAATTGCTTTCCTATTAACACCTACTTTACTTATCATTATTATTACTATATGCCATTAATCTGCTCTGATATTTCAAGTAGTATAAATTACGACTAGTCAGCTGCACTCAACAATTAAGAAGTCTTTGTATCTCTATGGTACATCTTTATCTCATCATCCTATAGTTTTGATGTACTGGCCTATTTTATTTTATTTTTATTTATTAGAACAACAAACAATTACACTAATATATAAACTATAAGCAGTCTTAGGTATTTATAGTATTTCTTGTAGTGTAATCAACCCCGTTGTACACATATCACTAAACATAATGGGCTATTATTTAGGTAAGTAGGTAAAGTACATTATTAAATTATGTAAGTAGATAGTAGTAGGTATCCTATGAAAACATTTACCTAATAAGTTACTATAAAGTAATCTAGCTACAACAATAATTATTATTAACTAGGTGCGCTATGATAGTCAGACGTGATCTGGTTTATGGCTTTCTTGAACGAAGCAGGTGACGTTGCAAAGAATTCAAGTTCTGAGAAATGAGTTTGTGATTCTATGCAAAGGTGCTCGTTCACCTGCGTTGTGTTGTTATGTGCAACATTGATGTATGCTAAGTCCAGTGTAGCACTGTTTTAGCCATGGATAGGCGTGATCTCTGACCATAAGAAGAGCACCTAGCTCGTCTCAGCACTACCTTAAAAAGGTTTCACTGCTAAACCTCTCTAAGACGTAGTCGTTGATTATGTAGGGCTGTAGATCCAGAATAAGAATAAGTCCGCTGCTAGGGCAAAGTCTCTAAATGTGTGCCATTCAACTCTATCTGCTTGCCAGTTGGGGTGTAGCAAACGGGGCACTGAGGCAAAAAGAGAAAATGTTTGATGAAAAATTTGCTTCGCTATTAAACACCTACTTTTTATGGTACCATCAAAAAGGTGGAGAAAATTTAGTTCAGGGCATTGACCTATAAGGTCAACGACCGCCTACTTAAAGGTCAAAATCCATAAAGGATATAGTGACGACACGGATGGTCGAGTAGCAAGTACATTGGACGCACTGGACTGCTATGACGAGTGTCACCGGTTCGATTTCGGCTTCAGGACAAACATTTGTTTGACGAACATAGATGTTGTCCTGAGTCTGGGTGTTTTCTATTTATTCTATGTATGTATTTAAAAAAAAAGTATATAAGTTATCTATCGGTTTATCTGGTTCCCATAGTACAAGCTCTGCTTAGTTTGCTAGATGGCGTTGTGTGACATGTCCAAAATATTTATTAAAAAAAAAAGTTAATGGTGTTTATTTATTGCATCTTTAATACCTAGATAAAATGTTTTGTTGGCCGAGTGGGAGGTGCATCGACTTTCGATCAGAAGGTTGTTGGTTCGAACCCGGTCACACACTAATGGATTTTTCTGTTCAAAAAAATCTATGTGTGTATTCTTCTTCTTATCGTGTCACTAGTTCTTTCGATTATAATATAATATCTTTGTGTGCATTAAAAAAACATGTGCTTAATGGTGATGGATAACATTGTGAGGGAACCAGAATGTCATAGAACCTGAAAAATTCGAAAACATTTGCAAGTTAAAAAAGGAACCTCTTCGAGGCGCACCTGAAATCCTTTCACCACACTGGTTCGAAAGAACTAGTGACACTAAAAAAAGAAGCTATACCACCACGGCTCATAAATGAGAGTGGCTTTTTGGCCCTATCCCGCCCTAAGTCGTCGCCATTATTAACAAAGTACTAGGAAATGCGACATTTTACCCTTTGAGGAAAACGTCCTTCTCCGCGAAGGTTTCCGAAACTAATAACACCAAAGAGTTTTCTTTGGGCACACCCGAAAACGCGAGGCGTCAGCGTTCCGTTCCAATTTCGAATTTGAATTCTGAATCAGCCGGTTTCAATACCGCGTAAAAACCGTTATGTGCCGTCAGGGTTGTCAAACATGGTGTTCATTAAATATATTATTAAAACAAGCTTAAAGTTTAAAAAAACTGAAAACCTGACTGCGAAATAAATATACATTCATTGTCAATTAATTATTCCAAATTAAATTTAAACATATAACTTATGTATATTTTTGTAATCTCCTTTAAAATACCTTCATTTTGATACCCTAATCGATGGGTTTGATAAACAAAAAAATATTAACGACTTACTATTTAGCTCCAAAAATCCGCCATTTTGATTATTTTTTAAACCCATCTAAGAACACTCGGGTGATCGAGACGAATCTAAAAATCCATCCAGCGGTTTGGAAGATACGGGGTAACACAGAAATTTACTTACATACATACATAACATACAAGATACGCGCGAAAAACATAACCCTTCCTTGGCAGTCGGGTTATTAATTTTGTTTCGCGCACGGCATTCAATAAGATTGAAATTTTGGAGAGGCGATTCACTTGAGATTTTTAATTAGGTTCGCGGAATAATTATGTATTATGAATGAATGATTGATTTATATGTCACAAGTATGGTTAGTTACAGACAGAATGATGAATGTATAAAGTAGAGTCACTTACTTCACTGAAGAATACAGTATACAAATTTTCTTTTAATTGATAATGCATAAGTTTCTCATAATCTCGATCCATGTGTAATTTAATCACCAATATCTATAAAAGGCTTAGTTCTGACTGACTGACAGACAACACGCAGGCCTAACAACTGGATGTAGAGACTTGAAATTTCGAGGGTATATCCGTTAAGAAGTGTAGGCACGTGCTAAGAAAGGATTTAAGGACCCAAACAAAGTTGCGCTGTCAAGTAATTTATATTTTCAACAGACTTCTTATCGTGTCACTAGTTCCTTCGAACACTGGTTCGACTTGTTCTTGTTCGAGGCGCACTTGAAATCCTTTCACCACACTGGTGGTGAAAGGATTTCAAGTGCGCCTCGAAGAAGCTCCTTTCGTGCACTCGACACATGTTTTCGAACTTTAGGTTCTACGACATGCCGGTTTCCTCACGATGTTTTCCTTCACCGCTGCGAAAACGTGGGATGCATACATCGATTTTTTCGACCGAAAAATACCATTTATGTCTACCACCGGGATTCGAACCCGCGACCATCAGAACGCAAGGCAAGGGCCTCATCCACTCGGCTAAAAAGGAAGTGGTTATCAATTCGTTTGAGTGTTGTTTTAGTATTTTTGTTACCTCAGAAATTTTTTATTTATAAACCAATTTGAAAATTTTTTTTTTGTTTGATATACCTATTCCCAGATTGATCCCATTGAAATTTCATGAAAATCGGTTCAGTACTTTGGTTTTTTTTTAAATTAAAATAACTGAAAAAAAAGACCTCAGCCATTTCATCATCAAAAAACATCAGAAAAAAATGATTCTAGTCTAGAACAGTCCAATTGAAGTCGGCTGTTGTATGTTTTTGTAAAACCTTAACTATTTATTATTGGAAAAATTAAAACTACACCCATTACCACTATCATAATTTCACCATTAATCTTATTTATCATAAATTCATAGTTACTTATCATAATTTCACCAAAACTCATTTAACCACAAGAGACAAAATTAAGAAACAAACTAAATCATCTTTGGCAAAGCCATTTAATTTTCCGGCGGTCGTAATCCCGCCCTATTTTACCCAAGCGCCCCTATTCCTCGCGTTCCCGTACAAACTGCTGTGTAATCTAGTCCCCCAGGTCGCCCTATAACCGGTTCGTTCAATTTAGACAGGGCTTTCTTACCTTTGACTTTACATAGTAGGTAAGTATAGTTATTGGTACAACAAGGGCTTGAAGCAAGCGTTTTATCCTCGACTTAAATATACGGCCTCGCCTTTGGCTCGGGCTGATAAAAGTCTCGGAGTATAAAATGGGCTTCAGGAATGAGGTATACACACAACTTTTTTCTTTCATTGCGAAAAAATTAGATAAATTAAACATAAAGAGCGCCCGCCCATTTCGTAATTCAAAAACAGATATAGCCATCCAGCCAATTTACCTCGAGATTCGAAGTATTATGAAGGACGTAAGTGCGAATTTTGAAAAAACTCTGTGATGATACCTATTACAAACTGAATAAGCAACCACTTTTTTGCTCTAGAGCTCAAAATACAATTTTACTCCCTCTGTACTTAGCATAAAGTTGAACTTTACGAGCATGAGAAGTTAAAACATTATTTTTTGTGTACATGACTATTTACCTACTAATGTTCTTACTCTAATACATTATTTTACACTAATTTTTAGAAATGAAAATATTATAAAGAGAAGTGACCAATACCACATTTATTATTTCACTTCAGCCAATGTCTTAATTCTAAGCCATAAAAACGTCACATCCGGTATATAATCTTTGGCATAATCCTCCTTCCTCCCCATCATAAAGTTTAATATAAAAATAACTCACAAGACGAAATGTTGTCTTTGCCACAAATACAAGACAAAAAGCCCATAACTCGTGTCGGAACGTTATTAAAAATCTGTCCACAAGACTATGCTTCCAATTATATACCGGGCAAGGCGTCACTTGGTGGTAATGGCGGCCGTTCCCGCCTTTTTCGCTGTCACATCGGTTTTTTCGCGGGAAAATGTCCGGGCGAAATTCGAGTTGCTGCGTCCGCGACAAATTCTTTTGTGTAAGTTTTCTTTTGAGATTTTTGAAATGAAAATTTAATTTGGCTTAGGGTTTTCTTTTAGACTGTTACTGAGCATCCATTTCCGTATTTTTTTGATTTATTCAAAAGATTAATTACTTTAAGGAGAATCCTCAAATCCAACTATCACACTATTCGTTTCGTCCATGTTTTTTGATTTCGTTAACAAAAAAAGTTAAAGGTTTCATACGTTAATTTAGATTTTATTTATACGTGTTTTAAAATTAACCCTACTAACTTAAAAACACGTATAAAATCTAAATTAACGTATGAAACCTTTCACTTTTTTTGTTGACGAAATCAAAAAACATAGACTACACGAATAGTGTGAAGAAATTACTATAATACGGCGTACTTTTTGAGTACTTGTCCGAATCATTTTGTTTTTTTTTTGAGAAAATCGCACAAAAAAAATACATCCATAGAATTTATTTCTCTGTTCTATGACTGTTTATAAGTGTTTTTTTTTTTCAAGTATGATTAGTAAAGCGTCGTTACACACGGCATTTTTACACCCTACAAGCCAGCGAGTTCGCTTGTAGCTTGAAAACTCGCCCAGTGTCATCGGCGTGTTTACAATCTGCTTGTTGACAAACCTTCCCGAAAGCTAACTCGCTAGCTTTTAAACTCGCCAAAAAGCAGCGTGTAAAAAAGCCGTGTGTCATCGATGCTTAAGGCTCGCTTGTATATTTATTTTATCTACTTGACCCACTGTTAGAGAAACTAAGAGTGTTCCAACGAGGAAAGGAGCGAAGCTACATCGGGGTGAAGTTAAAACACCGTATCAAAAATAAAACTATAAGAGGCAAAACAAAGGCAAAGGATGTAGTTCAACGGATCCTAGGTCTTAAATGGAACTGGGCAGGCCACATACAGAGGTTAAAAAATAATAGATGGAGCCAAATTATTACTAACTGGACTCCCCGTGACACGAAGCGGAGAAGAGGAAGACCAGCTACCCGCTGGAGCGACGACATAGTAAAGGTGACTGGAAAACTATGGGCTAGAACAGCTAGAGACAGGCAAAAATGGAAAACCCTGGAGGAGGCTTTCGCCGCCATAGGCGGTCCCTACACATAATAAATATAATCCTTATGTTATTTGTAATATGTAATTTGTGTAAAGGGGGCGTCCATAAATTACGTGAGGTGTTTAAGGGGGGGAGGGGGTCGAGTCAAATCTCATTTAATCTTACGTTGGAGAGAGGGAGGGTCTCGGCAAATATCACGCAATTTTTTTCTGATTGAAACAAAAAAAAAAAATATATTGGTCCATTTAATCCAAATTGTACATGCTTAAGATTTAATCTTAAGTCCTTTGTTTAAATCTTAACAACAATCCAACGCGTTCACGTAAGAAACCCACATTTTCAAAAATCTCACGTGAGATTGGGGGAGGGGGTTGAATAAAATCTCACGACATCTCACCAGGGGGGGAGGGAGGGACAGAAAATTAAAAAAAACACCTCACGTAATTTATGGACGCCCCCAAAGGAAAAAAAACCTTTTTTATTTTTATTTTATATTATTTTATTTATTAATTTAATTTATATTTGACCCACAGAACTAGCGAGTGCTTCATAGGAGGTTAGGTAATAAGCTAAAAGTCCAAAAAAATCTATGCGTCAAATAGCCCGATCGAAAGTTTCGACTCAGTCGGCTGTCCTGCCGAAAACATGTTTACCGACCTTTCAAAGTGGTAATGAGCACACGATACACGAGTGGTCGTATATTTATGTACCGAAACTCTTGTAGCATGAATTAATCAAGATCAAAACATTAAGGAATTATTTTGTGGCTTAAAAGCAGGGTTCGAGGATATATATCAATAAAATATAAAAATAAAAATATATCCGATATATATCAAACGAATATATCCGATATATATATTTTTTTTTTATAAAATACTGCAATACGAAATGATTTAATAAAATAATATTATTAAGTAATTTTTAGCGTTTGTTAATGTATTTCTACTTCCAAAATGTAGATGGCGTAGAAGTAGAGTTAAAACATAGTCTCCAACCGTTGAAACGCTTTGAAATAAAAAAAATGACTATTGACTGATAAGAATTAATAAAAAAAGTTTTATATTTTTGAGTTGATATTTTTATATAAATGATTTTATGTTATTTTGTTGATGTTGATTTCTAGATCAGGATCTAGAAGATGATTTTATGTATTGGTTTCATTTGTCTGATTTTAAGTACCTGAATAAATTAAAAACAAATAGTGTTCTTAAATAATACAATAAAGTAATAGTATGACTTTCATACAAAATTGATATAATATATCAAACTTGATATATATCCGATATGTATCATAAATATCCGATATTTAGATATTTATAATAAATATCGGATATTTTCGAACCCTGATTAAAAAACTCACGACTTAGGCTGAGGCCAAACGAGCGTAAATTTTTGAGTTGTCAGTAGCGTACTTTCGGTCACGTGATTTATGCTGCATTAGTTTTCATAGAAAAGTCCCGTTTGATCCACACGGCAACGCAAAATGATTTATATGCTGGGCAAAATTTACGCGACCGCAAATACGCGACTCACAAAGTCACAACTCAAAAAATTACGCTCCTTTGGCCTCAGCCTTATGGCTTTACAAAAACATGCTACAACCGACTTCAATTGAAATTATTCCCATCTGTCCCCATCTGTACCCTGCTCTGTCCGCCTAGGGTGACAGAGTGACAGATGGAACGGACTGTTTAAAGCATCGATGACACCATCTTCTTTACACGCTACAAGCCAGCGAGTTCGCTTGTAGCTTGTAAATTCACCCAGTGTCATCGGTTTCTTACAATCTGCTTGTTGACATCCTACCCGAAAACTCGCTTGCACGCTAGCTTTTAAACTCGCCAACAAGCAGCGTGGAAAAAAGTCGTGTCTCATCGGCGCTTTAGTAACCGTAAACACCACTAAATAGTCACAGGGAAGCTATATACGCAATTTCAGATACCTACTGATGCAAAATGTACATAACATATACAATCCGTTGTACAGAAACTGAGATAATACTTAAGTTCCTTAGTGTTGACTTGTGGACTGACAATGACATAATGTAGACCAATGACAGCTGTAAAACAAAAGACTCGGACTTGACTCGACAAAAATATATGGAGCGCGGTGAAAAATCATGGCATCGAGATAGGGACTTTTGTTATGTGTTTATTGGATTAATATGATTGTATTTCAGCTCTAAGGTGGTATCTAGCACATTAAGTAAGTAAATTCTACAGTCAGAAGTGGTAAAAACTCACCGATGTGATCAGGTATGTCGTATTTATGTTTTAATTATCTGATCGGCACAAATATGTTGATTACATATTTTACGCAGAAATTCGATGTTGTGAATACGAAAATCAAATCAGTGTATTCGCTTCAGGATACTCAATATGAATTGGTGCATTTCAAGATAAAATCGAGCTTATCTCACGTCTAGGTATGTGATGTGAGATCCACGAGAAAAAAAATCTCCTACCCAGCTACGCGGATTTGGTGTTGTAATTTACAAGTAAACAACTCTGAAGTATTGCCGATTGATTATGTATCGAACCATAGTTATTCAGGCTCAATTTCTGAAAGTTGTACTTACTTACACCAAGCTAAATATAAATAGCATTGATTTAACATTCACTCAATCAACGCAACCCAAGGTGGCAGAAGGCATGGCTACCATAAATCCTACAAGTTGTTTCCGTGATATATTGGAAATAAAACTACAAACTACTACTACTACTATAATTATCTGCTGCTATCAGTCATACAGTTTGGTTTCTTAAACTGAACTTTATGATTATTAAGGGTACATACTTTGTTAAGCTAATATAAATCAACAGTAGTAAGCCTATTTATCTATCTATCTGAAAATCTTATATTGTATGCGCACTAAGCGGACCTGAATTAAAATTCATAAAACATTAAGCTAAAGATTTACTTAAGTAGAAATGTTTAGGAGGGATATGAACTGTAACTTGTTTCAAAGAGTGCATGAGAAAGTAGACACTCTTAAATTATGTTTACTCACTAAAGCTGCTCACGTTGATAAATAAAATTGTGTTAATACCTACCGACCTGCTAGTGGTCTTCTTAGGTAAAATTGTTTTTATAACTTTGTGGATAATGCAGTAGGCTGTAATATTGTTAATCTAAGATGTTATAATTATTAAGCAAAACGTATATTACAGTTGTTTCTTGCCCGTTTGTTGAATAAATAAAAAAAATAAAGAGACTGCTATAATTAGATACATAAATAATTATGGAAGTTTGGGTGTGGTGTCATAACTACTCCTAATCGTTGTCATAGTATTATATTTATTTAAGAACATCAACGAACACTGGGTTGCTTTGAACCATTACAAATGGCAGTGCAATTATAAATTCAATAAATTATATTACATACACAGTAACAATTTATGATTTATGGGATTAGTCCTATCTGTATGTACATATATGTATGTATCAGGATATAGTGTCCATATCTAAGATGTTGATGAAATTTATTATTATTATTTAATATTTTAAAGAGGTAATTACTTTAAAAGTTGTATTTTGGGGGATTAACAACTAGAACACACATTCTGAAGAAACAGATAGTTTTAAATACACGACAACAACCTGCAACCCGTTTTCAACTTAATGAAAATGCAAATTCAAATTAAAATAAAAACTGAGTACAATGGAGTTAACCTCTATGGAAGTGAAGGCTGCACTATTCGCTTAATGTGTGGTGTGGTAAGACATGTCACTGGTTTGTTATTTACACTACAAAAAAATAAATAAAAAAAATAGCACTACAATTTAATGCTCTTGAAACTATTTCAAAGAGATTTTATACTGATTGTTGCAGTAAGGTTCTTTTAACCTGCTGGTATCAACTCTGCACTGAAGCTGAAATGTATGAGATGGATCAATCGCAGTGAAGTAGAGTTGAAACTCGATAAGTCCTTAAAACTGATTTGAAATCATCCTCGAAGTACTTTTCTATGGTTGAATACCACTCCATCACTGGAACATACTACTTATCTAAATATGTACTCACATATTAATTTAGATATTAAATCTTCACTATTCATTTTATAGATGAGATAAGTTAATGGTTGCCTAGAGGTCACATCGCTTTTAGCGATATGGCCACCATTTTATTGTCCCTCAAATAAATTGTGACTAATTGTTATTTAGTTGCGTGTTGCAATAAAGTAATTAATTACCTATCTATCCTGAAGGTTACCATTTATTTACCTAAATGTATAAACATATTTTCATATAAAGGGTTATTACTGGTTAATTGTGAAGCAGTCTTACACATTCTTCCTTTATTAAAAAAAGTGTAAAATCGACAAATCGTCGACTACTGGAAGTAGGTTTGTCTGTAAGTTGAACGTTTGGCTGACGAAATTGTAACGGTCGCGGGGAGTCGGCGTATAGAGACGGCTCGAGACTACATAAACGCAAATGCAAACACAATCTAATAAACCTACACCTAGTGGTAATATTGGTGATACTTATTTATAGTTTCATAAAGATTAAAACGATTATCACGGTGGTTTTAACTGAAAATATTATAGTGTTTTCAAGGTGACGAATAAATCGACTACTTAAAAAAAAAAAATAAAAAAAAAAAAAAAAAAAAATTAGATTTTACAAGTTTTCAAGCATTACTAGTATCATGAGCTTATTGCAAGAAGTCATTAACCGACTAATACAAAATTTAGCAAATTTTCAAGAATGTACCTATGTTGGATATCGTCGACTTACTGCAAGAAGTCATTAACCGACTGACACAAAAGTTTGTTAATTTCAATTGAGTTAGTCATTATTTCATTAAACAATGAAACATATACAAAACAAAACATAATTATAAAGTTTAATATAAAGTAGTATATCTACCAATGTAGAGAATATAAACGGTTTTTATTTATTATTTCCGATTTGTTATTAAATTAAAATTACTTCCTGGTATTGGTATTGATGCTTATCGATGTATTGTAGTAAGGAACTAACGACATCTACTTACCAAACTCGGCTGTGCTTGTTAAATTGATGTTCATTGTTAGAAATATTGAATTATAAAATATAAAATAATCGGTTAAGGTTTGTTCACACTGCTGGGACTTGTAGTTACTTATTTGCTAAGCATAAATGTCTTGATCGAAAAGTGATTTAATTATACTGATACTATTCAAATATAAATGGCTCATATTAATCAATAATCAAACGAACTTACCTCGTGAAGTTCGATCCTAATTGATTATTAAGCCCAAATACAGTTCACAATATTAAAAGGTATATCGACAACTTGGAACTTAGTTCCTACAGTATAAATACTGTTAGGGTGCTTAGGGTATGACGATCCTTTTTCATAAACTATTTAGTTTTAGTAAATCGGATAATTATATACCTAATTATCAGTAAACTGGATTAATTATGAAAATCCATTAAATCAATGAGTATTTAAACAAGACATAAATATTAACTAGAAATTAATATATAAATAAAATTAATCATCAACAATCATCATTAATGAAAAATAGTTTTATGTGTTTCTAAAGTCTAAAGTAATTATATTTATCTGGGAAACTGAACAGAACTATGATACTTGTATAAATTTTAGACGAAATAAAATAAAACAAAATCCAATTAAGTTTTCATAGATTTAAAAAAAAAATACGCATAGGAATGTAACAAAGATGTAACAAAATATTATCGGAAGCCAATACAATGATGACATACGATGATCATCTATGAAATGTAATGTCATTATCATAGCACACATTACAAATTCTGTCGAAATAAAGACAAAAAGAAGCAAAATAAATAGGTACCTAATTTTAGTAATTTAGGTTTAAACATTATGCGGATATTGCAAATCATTTCTAACTGCGGTTTAAAATCCGCAGAAAAAGATCAAGTAATATGTTGAATAAATCTTATTAATATATTTCTTGAAACAAAGGTATTGAATGCATTTTAATTTGTAATGGCGTAAATGTCGCCATAGCCAGCAAAGCTATGTATATTATGTGTTGCATCGATTATTATAAAATTTAGCTTAATTGGTAACTAACACTATGATACAAGGGTATTAGGTGTGAATACTTGCTGATGAAATAATTATGTTTTCGAATCATACATTAGATCAGTATTTTACAGTATGGTATCAATGAGAGCTTCATAAATAAATTCACACAGTATCTCCACTTGAAGTCGAACGGTATCTAATATCTATCCGTCCTACTCACTGATTAAGTATCCAACCTGGTTTGTTTTGAACTTAGTAGGAACCAAAAAAAAAAAAAAAAAAAAAATGCGTACCAGACGGCTACGTGCTTTAACGTAGGCCGCATCTGTTCAAAGTGCCTTGCGGTAGGACTAAGTTAATGTACTTCAACTACACAAGTCACATCTTGCATGTACTATAAAGATGCTTTAATTAATTGTTGAAGAGACAGATATTATATTTCATGCTTTTCTGAATGCATTCTCAAAGGCTAAATCGTATATTTGTATTATTAATTGTATTAGGATAATTTTGACGAAATGAATTATTATAGTATTACATCGGGAATCCCTGTAATGAATAGTTAGTTATTCAGTTAATACTAAATGAGTAACATTTGCCATATCCATGATATGAATTGATGTGAACAAGAGCCTGTTAATAATTATATCATTTGACTTGTTGATTACTTGAAATCAAGAACATGTTCGAGATACCAAGATCAGTTTCAATAAAAGACTAAGTATGCGCAAATGAGCATGAGCTACCAAGAAATATAATATAAAATTTACCTATTAAATAAAAATAAATGAATAAAAAAAAAAAAAAAAAAAAGTGTACATAATTGCAATCAGTTATTATATTAAAATATAAATAACATCAAATTCATATACTGTGTTACAATCTCGGAGAGTAGCACGTGTTATCTGTGAATGATGGTGACGGTTAAGTTAATACCTCTATTTATACTCAAACAATTTTATTACAAAAGCTGCGAGAATTCGGAAGAGTTTCTATCATCATTCTAATTTAAAATTATCCTCATACGATGAATATATTAAATTATTCGGGTTTCCAGTTAAACCTTTTTTATTTAGAAAAACTATACAATACTTGGAGCCTGATAAATCATCGTTATGGTAAAAATGCGTAATTATAAGTGCTGAGGCTGAGACCAATAATAGGTATGAAGAATATAAAATTTCGAGTTTGCAAATGATTAAACGAAGATAATAATAATGCAATTGAATAAAACTGAAAGAAGGCATTTATTTTAATATAAATATTAATGAAAACTAGAATAAAAGCATAACAATGAAGATAGATGAATAGTTTATACTACCTAAAAAAAATATATACATAAATGATCACTCAAAGGCAAGTATATTTAAATAATGTAGAGACCGAGAAAAGAAACGTATTATAGATTATGTGCCACATGTGTTTACGTAAGCCAATTCTATTTTGACTGGTCGATCATCCATAAGCGTGAGCAGATTGAATGGGACGTTGTGTAAGCACATAGTAGTAGATTCAGATGGTAATAAAATAATACAAAATAAAAGTCAAATATCATAACATTCATCAAAATATAATAAATAATAGGCATAGATCACCAATCAACCTATGACAGAGTATGTAATGTTTATCTGTACAATAACATATTATTTAACAACCAATCAGGCTTGAATTTTGGAAAAGACATGTCATGTCTTAATGGGATGCAGTAAACTGGCAAATACACTACCACCATTATAGTAAGCGATAAGTGGTTACACATCAAAAGACTCACAAATCAGGTCTTTAGATATATGTGTAAATATATATAATATGTATATAAGTGGCGGCAGAAATGCTTGTGGTTGTTACAAATACATATATCATTAATACTTTAACATGAATGATATCTCTTTTGATAATCAGTTTTAGGGTAAACTAATATAATAACAAATAAGAAATTATCACTTTGACCTCACTAAGTATCTTCTCTTAGTAAATTAAACTAAAATAATGTACAATATTATTATAAAAAAAAAAAAAAAATTGCGAATGTGCTTCTTTGAGTACTTGAAGTCCGTTCACTGGACTGGTTCGAGGGAGCTAGTGTCACGATAAGAAGAAGATAACATCATCTAACTTTACGATTTATTTATCTAATGTCTACGACTCCTTCGGTAGTGAAGTCGGTCAAAAAATAAACTAGCCGAATATGAATAATTACTGTGACTGATGTCTTGTGGAGAAGGTTAGAATTAAGACATTAATTTCAGTTTTGGTTCCAGATAATCGGAACCGAGTTGTCTCCAAAGCAGATAATGGGAAAATGGTTTCCCTAAAGCACAAAAGTCTAGGACAAACGTTGTCCTTGCAAAGAGTCAGTAATGGATCTCCCTCTAGTGAGTAGGCTAGAAATAGAGTTTTCTAGTGAAGTTCACTTGAGGGGAGAATCCACAAAGAAAGGGAAAAAGGTATCCCTGAAACAAAGTATGGTCTAGAAAGAACGTCTTTCTAGTAAAAAGTATGTGAATGATCTCTCTCTAGTGAGTGGGCTAGAAAGAAAGTCTTTCTAGTGAGAAGCTCACTGGAGAGGAGAGTCAAGTAAAGATAATCAGAAAGAAAGTCTTTCTGTGGAAGAGGAGGCCGAACATCGAGGGAGTGGGCAGTGCCGGCTCAGGGAAGCGGTTATCACCTAAAGGTAGTTGTAGCTGGTGCCTCGAAAAGAACGGCTATCATCATTGCTGGAAAGCTGGTAACAGACAATTTAATTATTTTGCAATGTCATGTATTCTGATTTTTACATTTATGATCTGAACATGTATTTCCTTGCAACTTGTATGTATTTGTGTATGAGGTCATACACAAAACGAATAAATGATGGCCGGAACGTGAAAATTTCAACAAGTATCTGAAGATGAAGCTGGATTCATTTTTTTTCCAGCTCATAAACTAAACCTATACTAGATTTTGGCTCGCTCAGCTTAGTGGCTTCGGGATTGAATAACAAACATTTTTCTATAACATATATTTTGTGTTATTTAGTGAAATTTTCCAAGCTGATTTCCACAACTATTTGTAAGGAGTCTAGACTACGTTCTTTTCCAACTCATAAACTATAGCTATTATTACTGGATTGAATGGATTGATTAACATAAATTCTCCTTATCATTTTGTGTGTTATTTTCGATTTTTCAGTGATATTTTCTTCGATAAATTCTACAACTATTTGTAAATGAGCCTAGACTATGTTCTTTTCCAACTCATAAACTATAGCTATACTTACTGGATTGAATTGATTGTTTGACATAAATTCTTTTATCATCTTTGTGTAATATTTTGGATTATTTAGTGAATTACTTAGTGATTTATTTTATGAACAGTTTCCTCGATTATCTCTAGATGTCGCTGGACTGTTCTGATCCAGCTTGTTAACTATACCTAAAATAAATTGTGACTCAATTGATCGTGTTTGAGAAACAAACATATTTTTAGAATATATTATGTTAGAAAATTTAGATTATTTTTGTATTTAATTTGTTATTTATTACATTTTTGCTTTTCAGAAAACTGGGTTTCGGGAGTTTGAACAACAGGCACCTGTGTATCCATCCGTCTGGTTTTCACGTATTTTCACTCACTATGGTATTGCGTAAGCTCTGGTAACTCAGTGTTAGCCCCGTTTCTCTCTTCTATAAGAGGGTAGGATTAGGGACAATCCTTATTTCAGTATGGCCGCCTGTTGACTTGTGGACTGACAATGACATAATGTAGACCAATGACAGCTGTAAAACAAAAGACTCGGACTTGACTCGACAAAAATATATGGAGCGCGGTGAAAAATCATGGCATCGAGATAGGGACTTTTGTTATGTGTTTATTGGATTAATATGATTGTATTTCAGCTCTAAGGTGGTATCTAGCACATTAAGTAAGTAAATTCTACATTAGCAAATAGACGGAAACCTATATGTTAGAACTTCTACATTCGAAAAATGCAGTAAAAAAGAATTCAAAACCGGTAAATAACTAAAGTACGTACAATTAACACAGTTTCGACCATTTAAAACCTCCATTCGGTTTGATTTTCACTTGTTAAACGTTCATAATGGGTTCCGCGTGTGGTCCGGAACGAGGCACTAATTGTGGTTCAAGTCATAGGAGAAATACTCAATATTACACAACTGTGGTACAGAGTAAACGTCATTGTCAAATCAACTGAGAGAGCAGGAAATTTTCTGTAATTAAAGTACAATTTAAAGGTTTTCCGAGAAAATAAGTGGTAGGGCAAATGAACCAAAACTTAAGTAAAAGTAGATAAACAAAAACATACCTATAACTTTTCAATTGTAGTGTAAACAAATATTAGTATTTGTATTTTGTAAAACTTTGGAAATTAAAAAAGATTATATTTGAAATGGATACTTCTTTGTTTTCAAGATTGTATAGGTCGAAAATTTAGTACGTCACATCCGGAACAACTATTTTAAACAAAGGCTAATTTGTTTTTTTATTATTATCATCATCATCATTCCTCAGCCATTATCAGCCCACTGCTGGGCATAGACCTCCTCCATTAACTTATTATTATTATGTATAATAATAATTATATTTTTTATATTTTATTATTGTGTGTTTTAATCGTAGTTTATTTCTTATTATTAATCGTAGTTTATTTGTTTTTCGTTATTAATCATGATAAGTTAATGCTTATAATGATCGGCATAATAAGAATTTTATAATGACCAAGTGCCGCCATTAGCACTCATAAATAACATTATTGCAGCCGCCACCCGCTCCTCTCGTAACTTGGACCACACTACAACGTAAAAATCATACGTATCTTATTAATTATCACACAAGAGTACTTGCAGTAAGCGTGGTCATTGATCCATGTACCACATTTACGAGCAATATTAAAATGGATCAATTCAATTCAATTAATCAATTCAATCATTTATTGGCTAAAATGTTACATTGCATAACTCTGGTAAGTCAAAAAAAATTATACAGTTTGAAATACATAAGCTTCTAAAATATTTTCTATGTCTATGTACTGCTTAGAACAAGATGTCTAGTAAGCTAGACATCTTGTTCTAAGTAAGTAAGCAGTAGGTAAGGTAACAAGGAAAAACTCAAATTCTTCCGATCTTGGAGGTCTATCCCAAAACGTGCCACTGAACCCGAAATTAAGTAAATAAATATTAACAAGGAAAAACTCAAATTCTTCCGATCTTGGAGGTCTATCCCAAAACGTGCCACTGAACCCGAAATTAAGTAAATAAATATACCTACTTTTTAAATTTTCATGCTCGTAAAGTTTATCTTACATACAGGGAGAGTAAAACTAGATTTTAGGCCCTAGGGGGAAAAAATGTTTATAAAATCGGTTCAAAGTGTTCAGTTTGTGATAGGTTTCATGCCGGAGTAAAGATCTTTTTTCGAACTTTAGTCTTCATAACTCATAATATCAAATCAAAGTATTATGAAGGACCTAAACATAACACAGCGGTAACATTGGATGACTGTCTATATTTTTAAATTACAAAATGTGCGCTCATTTAATTTTAAATTTGTTAAATTTATTTCCTCGCAATTGAAGTGAAAAATCTTGTGTATACCTCGTTCCCGAAGCCCATTTTATCCTCGACTTTTAAACATAATACTTAAAAACATGTTATACTGTAAGGTATAAAATGGCTTGATTTAGGCCCTCGGTCTAAAAATAACTATTTCTAAATTCAACAAATTATATAAATATATTTAGTAATAAATCCGCTTGATTTCTAAACAAAGGTTTTAATTAACTTAACTTTAGTTTAGAACTTTAGTACATATTACTATATTATAAACCAAAGAGTCAACGAACAGAAAACCAAAGTTCAAAGATACGACACGTGTTTCGCCTCTACACGAGGCATCATCAGGAGGTGTGGACTCGCCGAAGTTCGAAACGAGACTCTCGTTTCGAACTTCGGTTTTAATAATTAATAATCGAGATTTTCTGCACGAAAGTGATATTTTCAAGAAAAGACAGATGTGCGTGCATCTGAGCTAACCTTTTACAAAATGTATGGTAATATTCGTTAAATAATATAGAAGAGTATCGTATTAAGAAACAAATTCTTGTTTCGGCGTGGGGTGAGGAAAGGGTACATTTCGCACTAGTGATGGGACGTGGCGATAAACATATTTATCGATATATTTAATTAGGGAAATATTGACAGAGTAGATTTATAAAATTGATTAAATGGTGGAGTGTTCACATCACTCTTCAATAAATTTTATATTTTTTCTCATCAAAGTGAAGTTATAGTATACTAAACATTTATTATTCAAGATAATTAATTGATTCAGGCGTTACTTTGCGGAAATCCATAAATATCAATAAATTATATAAATATATTTAGTAATAAATCTGCTTAATTTCTAAACAAAGGTTTTAATTAACTTAACTTTAGTTCAACTAAACTATTGATATTTATTATTCAAATCAAATATATTTTTTAATACCTATTACATATTGAAATATTGAGTTATTTAATTATATCTAACAAGATATAATTAAATAACTCTCTCTGAATATCTAACAAGGTAAAAACTAGGTATTCTATCCTACTCAGTATACTAATAACAATTCTATTTAAAAAAAAAATTGCTACATTGGATAATGCGTCGTAAACTAAGCATTCACACTAATAATAATTGCAAATTACACCTAAATAACTAAATAGAACTTGATACAACAAATCTCTTGTCATCTTTGTATCTATTCAATGAAACAGCTCAATAATAAGTTAAAATAACACTATCGATACTATCCCCCGCCTATTCCTGATTGTCCCGGCTTAAAAAAATCCAGATTGGTACTAGTAGGAACGCAGAGGGCGTTCCTTATAGTAACAATCGGTTTTTTCCCCTGTTGTTTTTAGCTACGATCTTTCTAGGTACAATCGGGAAAACAATAATGATAGTATACTCCTAAAATAAGGAAAATATAAATAAAAATATCGATGCTACCCCATCCCTATCGAGACCCGGCATTTCCATGTAGGTCGCATAAAAATAACATTTTCGCGCGGCGAAGCGCACAGCTGCTCAAATATTGAGTTGCTGCAGCCTACGAGATCCGATTGGCCCGCCGCCGATTCAGCCTTCATATTGTTCCATTTTCAAATTTTTCCTTTTTAGAATTTTTTTTACTCAACCATTTATAGGAAGAGGATTTCTTCAACTTCCTGTAGGCTAAGGCTTGAAATATTAGGTTCCGAGCAATGAAAATATTTAAATCGTTCCTTTAACTGCTTTCTTCTTAATACCAAGGATATTTGCATGTAAACCCTCAATGAAACGACGCTATAGTTTACAAACTACAAGCCAGCGAGTTCGCTAGCAGCTAGTAGCTTCTAAACTCGCCCTTTGTCATCGAAAATTAAGATTGATATTCAGTTTTTTGTGATTTAATCCTGTGTAGCGCTGTTTTAGTTATGGGCAGGTGTGATATTTAAAGAGAGTCAGACATTTTTCTTGAATCTGACTTTTTAAGTTAGTAGGGTTAATTTTAAAACACGTATAAAATCTAAATTAAAGTATGAAACCTTACTTATTTTATGTTGACACAATCGGAAAATATAGACGAAACGAATAGTGTGAAGAAATTACTATAATACGGCGTACTTTTTGAGTATTTGTCCGAAACATTTTGTATGGAATTGGATTAGCCTTAAACAAAATCCATTGAATCTTTAATAATCTTTCTGCCACTAAAGTGATGTACAGGCTTCGCTCATGTTGGGTAAAATAAAAAAAAACTGAAGGGTAGCAAACACAAAATGTCTATACAATCAAGATTGGGTATATTTTTCTGATAAATATTTAAGTTACTGCAGTGGGAGCGGGCGTGCGAAACTTACGAAGCATTTCTTTAACCCGTGTCTCAACGCCTTGTCTATTTTCCCGTTTTCGAGAGAGGTTTTTTTTTTTACTCAACAAAAGAGTTTTTTACTAGCTATAGAAAATAATGCCGGTGGTTTTTCCCGCATTCAAAATGTTTTGTTGGTAAACTCATCCAACACAAACTAGTCCGCTTTGGATGAATTTATATTAAATTTCAGTCAAAATAATAGTCGTCATGTGAAGTCAAGTACGAGGTGACAATGTAAAAATATATGTACGATAAAAAAACTGTGGTCAATTAATTATTTACTGTGAAAACATCAACTGTGTTAATTACAGGGATTTTCACAATTAATTATATAATTAAAAATAATAATAAAATGCTTTAAGCTAGCGTTCTTCTTATCGTGTCACTAGTTCCTTCGAACCAGTGTGGTGAAAGGATTGCAAGTGCGCCTCGAAGAGGCTCCTTTTGTGCACTCGACACATGTTTTCGAACGACATGCCGGTTTCCTCACGATGTTTTCCTTCACCGTTGCGAGAACGTGGGATGCATACATAGATTTTTTCGACTGAAAAAACCCATTTACGCATGACTGCCGCCGGGATTCGGACCCGCGACCATCAGATAGCAAGGCAAGGGCCTCATCCACTCGGCCACCACGTCCTCAATAAAAAAAAGCTAGCGTTGAAACTTCATTATTTACATAGGATATTTAAAATAACTAGGAATGTATAATGTTTGCGATAATCTATGAAAAACTATCGATAATTTAATCAAAATAACCTTTTCTAGGTTACCGCTTTGGGTATTGGGTGGGCGTCAAAATAACCAAATGGCTCGTTATTGTTATTGGAAATACAATTAACAAAATAGATACCAATCAAGGAAAATACACAAAATTATTCGGAATAGCACGCAAATCAGCTGATTAGCATAAAATTATAATAACGCAAGTTAGTGGGGACGAGCGTGACTGTAATACTGTCCGTCTGTTTGTCATAATAGCCGAAAACTTGTCGTCTAGACATTAAGCTGGTGGGAACTTTATTTATTCGTATTTTTTACGCCCTACGCATATACATTTAGTTATCGGTTAAGAATCTGATAGAGGTCAAATAGTTTTCCAAGGTAGTTGACACCCGCAACTTCGTTTGCCTACACTACTGAATGAACATATTAACATCGAATTTTCGATGATATTTTTATCGAAATTCAAAAATTAATTTTGGAGAAAATTTCAAGCTTTTGCCACCAGTGGTAGAGACCACAGAATGTAGAGTCGCTGGACCGGAAATAAGATTGGTATGTCTGTAGTACAGACTCTGTAATAGTGTACTTCAGAGACCTTAAAAAATATATTGTGATTACTTACCCCTCTTGTAAGCGGATATCTATCTATCAAAATACTTATGTAAATACTTATGCGTTTTGTATTGATTGGAGCTTCAATCAAATAAAAGAGTAGGTAATATTGATATAAGGTTTTTTTAGAATGCATTTTTATGTCTATCTAAGATCGATGTTTAGAAAAAATCGATTGCTTTCACATCCCTAGTCAAGCACACTCAAACACACTCAAACTAACGATTCATCAATTCAAGAACATAGCTCTCAAATCTATCAGAGATTTTTCCACTCAAGCAACACAGAACGTTCCGTTCGAAAATTGAGCTAATTGCGACGGCGGGAAAAGGAGATTTCCGAACGAACAAAAAGATGGCGGACCGGATTTTTCGTTTAATTAACGCGTCGAATCTAAATTGAAGTGCTCTTTGCTAGGAAATGGGCAAAGGAATTAGGTAATCAGTAATCAGAGGGGCTGGCTTTGCTCGCTTTGGTAATTGAAAATTCTTTGGCGCCAAAAACTTGTCCCAAATGCAGTAGCTAGCTTTGGTGTCAAGAGTTATCCAGTCATCTGAAGACTTTGAACAAGAATTGCAGAAATTGCAGAATGCGTGCGGAGTATTTTTAACGTATTTTCATACTGCATTCAGTCTGAGACAAGGAATCTCTTTTCCTCACCATGTATTAGAGATGTGCTAAACTTATCGATAGTCTGATCCATTGATGCCACAGCCTCGAAGAGCAGTAGTGGGCGAGGCGGGAGCGAGCGAGGCGAGCGCGGCAAATAAGCATGATAAATATTTTTAATTATTTTTCTTTATTCTTCATGCTCAACCGACAGAAGAAGCGTGTTTTGTGTGATTGCTACCCTAAATTAACCAAGATAAAGATAAAAGAGCCTTTATTCTGCATTAGGTTTAGTTGCTATTACATTTGGTTTTTGTTTATGCTAGGTTTTAACTTATCTTAATTTTTAGTAGTACATAATAAATATTATGTTGCAGTTTGTTTTGCGACATAGGTCTCCTCCAATTAGCTACCCAAAATTAACCATGAATTAAATATCAAATAAGTTACTCTAATAAATCATAATCCTATTAGTAAATCGTGACCGAATTATATATTTTCTCTTAATAGTAGATTATGCACTAAGGGGATAAAGCAGTGTCTTATGTCGCGGGTGGCATATTGAACCCTGAGTTAACGAGGGACTCAGTTATGTAGAGTCCTGAGTGACGCGAGGGGTTCAAGCTACCCAAGACGAAGACAGGCTTTATCCCAGAGGAGCATACTCTACTTTTCACACCTTCTGCGAGGCAATACAAAGCCAGGGCTCTGAACTAAGCAGCCAACACCGTCTTTTGTTTTACAATCTTTGAAGTCGCGCCTTTTTTCTCATGAGTTCTGCTTATGGTGGCCAGTTCGATATTCGAATAAACCTTTTTACAATGCCATATGGGCGTTCTTTTACTTAGATATTTCCAAGAGTTTCCACACGAATTTGACGTTCCAAATTCAAATCACATTACAACCCTTGGGAGTTTCAAATCACATTACAACCCTCGGGAGTTTCATGATATGTAATTGGACATTGTCAAGCAGGTGGTGTGAAAAAATATATATAGCAAAAGTATAAAGTATAAATTTTTGTTTACGCCTAAAAACATCCATTTATATTCTCATCGACGCAGCGACATCCCTAGAGCGCGGCGTGTAGATAACTCAGTCATTTGAATGCCGAACGCGTTCGATCCGACTCGCGCGCTTTTCGAATTCAAATATTTACAATACAAGTACCAACTGCAGATGAAAAGTTGGCGCGATATTTATTGGCAGACGTGTTTGTGTTGTTAGGTTGGCTGCTTAGGATTCGGTTTCTTGTTTTCTAGGCCTAGAGGCTAAAAAAGGCCTTTTCACCTCTCATGCTCGTAAAGTTCCACTTCGTGCACGCTTTGCGGGAATTAATACTGTATTTAGGCCCTAGGGCAAAAACGTGATTGTTAATAACACCTGTTCAACAGGTTCAGTTCGCTTGTAGTTTGTAAACTCGTCCTGTGTCATCGGATTTTTTCCAATATGCTAGCTTTTAAACTCGCCGACTAGCAGCTCGTTAACTAGCACCGTGTCATCGACGCTTTAGACATAGGAGGGCAGTCATGAATTAAATTAAGGTATTACACGAAATGAAGGACCTAACCATTTTTCACGCACTACTGGTAAGGTAAAACTGGGTTAGACGCCCCAGCCGGATTGATAATATTACCTAGGATACTATTCTACTAAAAATATTAATTTCAAAAATCAAATGAAAGTAAGAATAGGTAAAGTCTGAAGGATAAAAATATGATGAAAACTTAATACTAAGCGACAAACATGTTGTCCTCTGGCGTACCACGTGACAAAGATGCGCGTAACGCAATTTATAACTATTATTACTCTCATTTTATCTTTGAACGTAAGGTTTTTAGGAGAAGGAATAATATGTTCTGTAGAGTCCTGAGTGACGCGAGGGGTTCAAGCTACCCATTAGTTATGAGTAATAAGTCTTAGTTTTAATTGTTTACAAAGTGGACTGTAGAGTCCTGAGTGACGCGAGGGGTTCAAGCTACCCATTAGTTATGAGTTAGTTATCAGGGAGTTGTGTAGATAACTTCCTCGCTTCGCTCAGGAGTTAACTGAGTCCCTCGCTAGCTCAGGGTTCAATATGCCACCCGCGACATAAGACACTGCTTTATCCCCTTAGTGTATAATCTATATTACGAACACACTCTCCAAGTATCAAGCCTCTACGATTAGCAGTTTGGCTTGTTCGTAACTACGTAATCTTATTACCTACTCAGGTCTAAAGCTTTTGTGAATTGATACATATTTTATTCTTCTAACAAGGCTGAAAATTATCGTCACACAAAATGTCATAAAAGCAATAAAGGTGTGAATAAGGTGTGAATCACAGATATAGATCTATAGGGTGTGAATAGATAGTGTATTTTTTTTCACGAATTTACAAATTTGATTTTGAATTTGATTTTAGACTTATTTACTGCAATAAAAATACTGAATACTGAATTTCGTTTCAACCAACCAAGTCTTGGAAAAACCTTACTTTACCTTACGTAACCTATCCTTCTGGGGCATCTAACCCGGCTTTACCCTAATTGCACAACCATTGATTGGGTCAGCGCCTGGCAATCCTCGCATGCATGCACATGATTGAAACCAATTGAAATTACTACTGAATTCAATGTTGATTTATTCTGCTCTAAGGTTCAATGACTTACTTGAAAATTTCTCGGCTTGAAAGTGTCGACACAGATAAATTAAATATAAATGTAGGTATCTACTTTGTGTTGGTGTGAGTTTCATTCGAAGTTTCGAGTTTTGTTTGTAAACCGTGACAATTAAAATCAAATTCAAATTCAAATTTGTAAATTCGTGAAAAAAATTACACTATCTATTCACACCCTATAGATCTATATCTGTGATTCACACCTTATTCACACCTTTACTTCATCTTCACACCTTTATTGCTTTTATGACATTTTGTGTGACGATAATTTTCAGCCTTGTTAGAAGAATAAAATATGTATCAATTCACAAAAGCTTAAGACCTGAGTAGGTAATAAGATTATATATATAGGTAGCTTGAAGGGGTTCAAGCTACCCAAGACGAAGACAGGCTTTATCCCAGAGGAGCATACTCTACATTTCACACCTTCTGCGAGGCAACAAAAAGCCAGGGCTCCAGCAGCAAACACCGTCTTTTGTTTCATAATCTTTGAAGTAGCGCCTTTTTTCTTTTTTTTTATGAGTGGCCAGTTCGATTTTCGAACAAACCTTTTTACAACGCTATATGAGCGTTCTTTTACTTAGAGTTTTCCACGAGTTTCCACACGAATTTGACGTTCCAAATTCAGATCACATTACAACCCTAGGGAGTTTCATACGACATTACTTCCCTTGGTAGGTAATGCTTTGCTTTACCTTGATGTTAGCATGATATGTAATTGGATATTGTCGAGCCGGTGGTGTGAAAAGTAACTTATTTACGGTGGAAATGATTCTGTGATGGTAATAAAAAAAATCCAAAGATGTGTATTATTTGGAATGTGTTAATTGTTCATAATAGTGGGGATTTCGAGAAAAAAATATTCCCGAAATCCTTTGAAAAGCTTTATTGCAAGCTGATTGTTGGCGTTTTAAGGCTTGCGTCCATAGGCCGGCATCGGACGTATCGGACGCATCGCACGTAACGGATTTTACTCCGTTAAAAACTCATACAACAGCGTCCACTGATCGGCATTCCGTATGATGTCATCGGCAATGCCTACATGCGATGCGTACCGATGACGTCATACGGAATGCCGATCAGTGGACGCGCCCCGCGCGCTCGCTCCGCATTGTCGGCCATTTGTCGCGAATATCAGTTTATAGCGAGAAATGTCATAAGGCAATACAAAAATCCGAATGAAGGTGACATCGGCAATCCGATTGCTAATACTCGCGTCGGCAATCTGATCGCTGCCGATACAGTGGACGCAGTCTAATTAATCCGTTACGTACGATGCGTCCGATACGTCCGATGCCGGTTTGTGGACGCTTAGCTTTAAACGCTAGCGTGTGAACGTGTTAGCTTTTGGGAAGGATTGTCAACAAGCTGATTGTAAACCGCCGATGACACTGGGCGACTATACACGCTACAAGCAAAGTCGCTGGCGTGTAGCGTGTAAAAAAGCCTTGTGTCATTCGTATTATAATAAGAAAGGGATTTGCAACGCAAACGAAGTTGCAGATATCAGCTAGTATTAAAATATGACACAACATGAAGATTTTGTTTCGTCTACGCCAGTAAAATAGCTGGCAAGAATGGAGATTCTGCGATAAAGAAAATTGGGTAGTATAGTAATGTAGATACTTCTAGAGATTTTGTCAAATATACTTTTGAATAATGAATGAATGAATGAAATGCTTTACTGTACACCATAAATAACGTTACATAGAAAAGAAAAAAAAATGGTTTATTGGCATCACAAATTTTACAAAATATAGTAAACATTTTTGAGCTACTTACCATTACAAGAAGGATGTTTTCAATTCGGTTGTATTTATTTTGTTTGTACATAACTTCGTCTTTATCAACAGATTTGGATTTTTTTTATGATTACACAGAATATATTTACTCTCAAATCGTGACCATAGAAATTTCTGAGAAAATAATTAGTACCTACTTTTGAATATTTGTAAATCAACCGAAAGATGACCTAAATGCTACCTGACTATAACTGAAAAAATTACGCCAAGATTGGTCACTATTTCTTACATTTCACTTAAATTTGAAGTCTGTTGGTTATTTTTGGGTAAAAATTTATTTTAGTTCTTAGAAATCTAGCACAAAAATTGAGCAAGAAAACTGTTTCTTTTTTCCCGCCGAAAATAAACGAATGATAATTATTCCCAAACGATTTACCGGAAATAAGGAAAAGGGGAAAGCGGAAGGGCGCGCATTTTGTTTACTTCGCTGCGTAAGAATGTTTGCTTAGATTTCGGGGAAAAATACTCGGAGCTAAATAGGCTTTTGTTACTATACTATGTACACTTAGAATACAATCGTCGGTTAATGTATGTTTTTGTAAAACCATCTTCGACTTCAATCGGACTGTTCTAGTGACCGCAGGCATCACTGAAAAGTCACAGGGAAGAAAAATTTGCAATTTGGTTCACTTCAACGATTTTTTTTTCAGTTATTTTGTTTAACAAACTAAACTACTGAACCGATTTTGATACTATGGGACTTCAAAAAGGAGGTTTTTTTTTTTTAATTTTTTTACCTCAGAACTTTATTTATAAACCGATTTGAAAAAAAAAATTGTGTTTGAGAGGATATATATTTTCAGACTGGTCCCATGGAAATTTCATCAAAATCGGCTCAGAAGTTTAGTTTTTAAATCTGAATAACTGAAAAAAACACATCGTCATAGTAAACAAAATTGCGTAGTTTCCTTCCCTGTGACTATTCAGTGGTGTTTACGGTCGCTTGTCCCATTGAAGTCGGTTGTACTTAGTATATTTTTGTAAAACCTTGATTATTTTACCCAATTCATATAAAATAGCATGTGTTGCAGTCTACTGCAACACATGCTGAGCATGAGCCCTTTTTTGACTGCACTGTAGGTACTTGGTTTAAGGTAGGGCTTTCAGTCTCGATGACTTTCTGAGTCCCGGGAAAAAAAAATCGAGTCTCGATGCGGTCTCGAAATTCCCGGGAAAAACGAGACTTTCGAGACTATTTCAATAGTACTTATAAGTACACTAGGATCGGCAACTAGACAGTCAAAACAAGATATTTTAATCTAGTACTTTAATAAACAACTCAAATGTTAACATCTGTTACTTTTATTAATAAAAAATCACTTTGAGCATCAATATTGCGTCAAAAAGCATGTTAGTGTACAATAATTTAATTATTAAATAGTGCATAGGTACTCTACGCTGTCATTTCGTGTCATAATGTTGCAACAAAAAACACAAGTAGGTACAACATGAAATTCACGTAAAATCCAGAAATCAATCAGATGTTTTATTACTTATTTGAAAACATCTTATAACTCTAGCGTGAATTAGATAGATACCTTTCAGCGAACCTTTTAGCTAACACATCACAGTTTAACTTTTCAATCTAGTATTTAATGATGTTCGATGTTCCAGATTTATCAAAATCCGCGTTTTTCTTCGAAATATTTTAATTTTTAATTTAGAATTAAATCGTTCCACATTCCACATTTATTTGCCCTTTTTAGGAGGCTAAAGTCATAAGACTATACCACTTTGTCTTAGGATGGGTTTGTAAAAAATATTTAGTATTTTTGTATGCATATATTTAGGTTTTGCATGTTTTGGTTGTGCTTATTAAAATTTTAAGACTATAAATTATGTATTCACATACTTCATAATCTGATGGTTAAATAGACGTACTACGAAAAATCCCGACATCTTACTGTAAACTCTATTTAATGTGAATAAAAGTACATTTCATTTCATTCCATTTCTTATCCTTGTTTTAGATTATACTTAGGGCTACTCTACACTGAATATTGTTAACATTTTTCTAAGTATCGAAAGTCTCGTTATTCCCGGTACCGAAACCATCAGTCTCGAGTCTCGAAAATAACAAAAAATCGTCGAGACTCTCGGGATTTTCGAGACCGAGACTCCCGGGATGAAAGCCTTAGTTTAAGGTATGTTTAAGCTTGTACAGTTATGTCAAAAATAAATATTTTTTCTTTCTTTCTTTCTTTCTTTCTTTCTTTCAATTTTTCTGTGAAATTTACTATACTATACTTGGCTTATACTAACACGAGATGAACTGAAATAAATATCTAGTAGGTATACAATCTACCAAAAAGCATTTCTTTGTACGCGCCTGCACTCTTTTTTACGTTTATTGGCCTGTGATTTGTCTGTCATTCAGGACTAATGCCTACTTGCACCAAACTGTCAAAGTCCCTAAGCATTTACTTTACTCGCTTGGTAGTTCTTAACGGTCAGAATCTGGACTACTTAAGAACTACCAAGCGTGTAAAGTAATTGCTTAGGAACTTTGAGAGTTTGGTGCAAGAAGGCATAAGACTTCAGTTCCTAACCTATGAAGAAAATTTATGCAATAATTTTCTCCAATTCAATACATTTTATTTTCCCACCCCAATCATTTTAAAAGTATCCGCCCTTTAAAAGTCATGTAAGAGGAATTAATCCGTACTTATAGGGGAAAACAGTAACAGTTGTGGTATTTTATATCAATCTACTGGCAACACTTGTGATAAATGGGCTACCAACGTCTTAGCTTTTAATATAATGCTTTTTATTGCTTTGTAAGTGTGGCTGGGGCACTAGTTTATGTGTCCGACTTTTTACTAAGTCACTTTTTTGTTTGTTTGTCTGTCTGTCTGTCTATAATGCCTAGATCACACGTACCGAGTACTCTGCAGAGATAGTGAAAGCTTCCGTCACTCATCCGAGCTATGTGCTATGTTTATACGTACCGAGTAATCAGCCGAGAGCACTGTGTTGGCCGAGTACTCGGTACGTGTGATCTAGGCATCATTCCGGGTAGAATCTTGCGACTCAAATGTCTCGCACTTGCCCAGCTATCAGGGTAGCTCGTAGCTCGGGCACAATATATATAATTCACACACAATGCGATTGTGTGTGATTTATATTTATTATAGTTTAAGAATTTAAAATGTTTATGCCGATGAAGATATCTATGACGATGACGATATCTATGACGATGTCTATGATGATGACGATAATAACTGTAATCAGCTCTCGTTATTGAATGGTACGTCGATATTGACATTTTGGTCTTCCATTTTGTGCCGAAATTGACGTACCATTCAAAAACGAGAGTCGATGACAGCCTATAATGAATTGGTCCCAAGGCTACTGACTATATTTATGACGATGACGATATCTATGTCGATGATGATGTTCATGTTGATGACGATACCACTGACTATATATATGACGATATCTATTTCGATGATGGTATCCATGACGATAACGATACCAATGCATTGTCTATATTTACGACGATTCCAATGATGATATCTAAGGCGGTATCTATGACGATAACTGTACCAATGACTATGACGATAACTGTACCAATGACTATGACGATGACGATATCCATGACGATGACGATAATATCTATGACCATGAAGAAGTGATGATAGCTATGAAGATATCTATGTCGATGACGATCAATGACGGTTTGTCGCTTGTTGCAGATGCGTCGGCGGTGGTGGTAGGTGGGCGGGATGCAGGGCGGCGCGCCCCCCGCTGACGCCGACCAGGCGCAGTTCGAGGCGGATAAACGGGCCGTCTACAAGTATGTCGTACATTCTCTTACTCGATTAACAGAAAAAAAATATTGGTTGTACAATTCCCCAACATTTTCAAAAAGACTCGAATAAAATAATCTAAGTATAAAATATATAACGGAAATTTGTATTAGCCGATTGATTGCCAGTTGTTTTTTTTTTCAGAGGAATGTTTACTTTTGACAGTTTTTCATCGGTAAAAATTTCGTAGGTAACTTCCAAAAACAGAGGTCGTTCACTTTAAGGGGAATCCTCAAGGCAAAGGATATTGTTCATTCCTGGCCTCAGTGAACACGATGTTCAGAGAAATCCAATTTGTTCAATAAATCGATTAATTTTGGATATCAATTATTGTGTAATATTTTAGTACCCAGGTGAACCTAAAAAAAGTTTATTTAATTAGTATTTAATATGATAATATTATCCTAGTTTGTCTCATGATTCATCAAACCAGTGTTGTCATTTACTTTCTTCTGAATAGTAATCGAATAATATATAGATATTTATGAATCGATATCACGATAATGCAAATTGTCATGTCATTGTGCGATCGAGGGTGTTTATGCATTTTTTGAAAGTGAAAACTTTTGAGGCGCGCTGAACACTTGTTAATTTGTGGGTATTCAACGCGATTGAGCCGTCATGCTTTGCTATGTAACACTTGTTTAAGGTAAAGTCAGCACGTGTCACCTTGATGAAGTTTTCACTTCTGTCATGTGGTCAAACACACACCGTTTTTTTGTTTTTAATAGAAGTTCCTTTACACGACTTTTTCTCAGTTGTTTATTATTCGATCCCTAAAAAAATAAATTCCTTAGTAAAAAATGACTATTTTAATCGATCGATTATTTTAATCTCTTTTTATACTAAGTTACGTTAAGTTACGGCAGCACAGCACACGTCAAAAAGGATCAAAGTCATGTCATAGACTTGCTTCTAAAAATAGAGTAGTATGCGAGGCAACTCCTTAACACGACGAGCTCCCTCACTGTGGTACCACGATTGAGTACTCATGTAAGAGCCATTTAATTATTAATCTTATTTCTTGTCGCAAGATACTAACAAAAATAGACAGCGTAGCCATCTCTTATTGTCGCCACGTTTTATGAGTAATATTAATATTAATCTACCCATTAACGAATTAAATGTAACCATTCTAATCATTACCAATGTGCATTGAAAATTCGTCAAAAAAACTGAAGGATTCCCTATTTAGGAGTGAACTGTCACCATGAAGTAAACTAAAAGAAGCTACCAAGGTTCAAGATTTATTTATTCAATAACTGTGCATAGTATACCCACATTATAACAATTATAATCTAGTACGTATCATAAACGATACAACGCCCGCTACCATAGAGTATGCAGAAAAATCATCAAAAATCAAGGCCAAGGTGAACATGCGAGGGAAGAGTGGTGAGCTGGCTCGTCTAAACAAACGTGATGCCTCACTTGCTGGAAAGAGACACTTCAACTATTGTACCAACTGTGCTGTGAAAGCTACCCAAGTCTACATTTATACATGTCATGTCATTCATTTTGGACATTTGACTGAATATTTTTTATATTTTTTACAATAATTTAATAAAATGTGCAATAAAACATGTTTATTAAATAATTTGACCACGAATGCGATAAATTACTTTACATTGGCTTATAATATACTATGTGTGGAGCCAAACGCGAAGAATAAGAATAAGAATTTTGTATTTTTTTCCATTTCAACTTATATTTTGAGGAAGTTTTTTTACTCGTAAATGGACAATGGATTCTAATGTTGACCCTCGCTTGCTTATGGAGTTCACATTGACTGTATTTAGGAGTGGAAACGAAATCGTATTTATGGCAATGGATGGCTCAGCACACTGTAAGGTTCATCAATTTCCATTTATTGTTTAATTAATTTAAGTAAGTAATTGTGAAATTCGCTATAACAGATTTCCCTTTATTTATAGATTGAAGCACACTAACATAGGAAAGGAAAATCGTCCCTTTAGGACCACCGCAAACAAGCAGATTGAGCCAAAATATATACCTTTATAGAATTTATTTTATTTGAAAGTAATAATTAAAAAAGGAAAGCAATAAAACAGTACTGTTGTAATTGTATTGTAGGCCGTAAAGACGGTGGGTTGCTGTGCTTCATATTGCAACAGTACGGTTCATAAACTGGACAAGGACTACTAAAATAATATGAATCTACCTACCCAGCTTCTAGATAATGTAATGTATCTTATAATTGTGATGAAAAATAGAAAATATGTGAAAAAAACTCATTTTTATTTTATAAAACCCTCCGTCGATCATGAACTTTATGAGTGGGATAGTAGGTCAACCAAACATTTTGATACTAAGATATCCTTATATTCTGGTACCTACTTTTAGAAGCTATTAAGCCTCTATCACAATTATACCAAAAATCACTGTTCACCCTAAGCCATAAGCTCATACAAAGTGGCCAGAGTCCTTTCCATACAAAATGTTTCGGACAAATACTCAAAAAGTACGCCGTATTATAGTAATTTCTTCACACTATTCGTTTCGTCTATGTTTTCCGTACTTTATACTTTAATTTAGATTTTATACGTAAAAACACGTATAAAATCTAAATTGAAGTATGAAACCTTACTAATTTTATGTTGACACAAGAAACATAGACGAAACGAATAGTCTGAATAAATTACTATAATACGGCGTACTTTTTGATTATTTGTCCGAAACATTTTGTATGGAATTGGATTTGAGGATTAGCCTTAAGGTTCATTTAAATCCCTGCAAAATTAGTTATCATGCTTCAATATGAAATGACATATAAATGCGACCAGTAATTTTTAATTTTCAGGTGTCGTACATACCCGTGTATGTTCATGCCACGCATTGAAAATGTACGGCCTGATAATGCCCAGCCCGTTTGGCAGCGATTCTCGGATAACCTCTAAGCATATCCTGATATTTTCAGACACCCTTTATTCCCCCTCTTGGCGTTGCTATTGGAGCGATGCGAGCAAGCTACAGCCGGGGCGGAGCCCCCAGCGGCCGACGCATTCGGAGCGGACCTACAGGCCTTCGTGCAGCATCAGAGGCGCGACACCCGCCCGCTGCTGCTCGACGAGCCCGAAATCGACGGACTCATGATTAAGAGCATACAGGTCAGGACTCATTACAGGGCAAAACTCATAAAGGTCAAGACTCATTTCAGGGCAAGACTCATTACAGGGAAAAACTCATCACAAGTCAAGACTAAGGCTTTCATCCCGGGAGTCTCGGTTCGAAAATTTCGAGTCTCGACGATTTTTTATTATTTTCGAGACTCGAGACTGATGGTTTCGGTACCGGGAATAACGAGACTTTTGATACTTATAAAAATCTTAACAATATCCAGTGTAGAAGTAGCCCTTAGTATAATCTAAAACAAGGATAAGACAAGGTGGTATAGTCTTATGACTTTTCCCGGGAATTTCGAGACCGCATGGAGTCTCGATTTTTTTTTCCCGAGACTCAGAAAGTCATCGAGATTGAAAGCCCATATATATATAGCCATAGATAGTCAAGACTCATTACAGGTCAAGACTCATCCATCGCAGGTCAAGTCAAGACTCATTAGAGGACGTGATTAATTTAATCATGATTTACTAGCTGGTGCCCGCGACTTCGTCTGCGCAGGTATCTTTATAAATTGTAGCCTATGTGTTATTCTGATGTATAAGCTATATTATTGTAAAGTTTCATTAAAATCCATTCAGTAGTTTTTACGTGAAAGAGTAACAAACATCCATACATCCATCCTTACAAACTTTCGCGTTTAATATCGTGTTTGATATTAGTAGGAAGTAGGATTTATTGTCAAATAACTAAGATCCATTCTTAGGGGGCATCCATTAATTACGTGAGGCTTTTACGGGGGGTGAGGGGGTCGAGTTAAACCTCACCCAATCTCACGTGGGGGGAGGGGTGGTCTCGGAAAATCTCACGTATTTTTAAAAAAATGTGTAATGCTGTGAGAAAACTGGGTGAAATTCAGTAAAAAATGATTTACCACTATAATAAGTACGACGAAAAATCTCACGTGAGATTAGGGGAGTAAGGGGAGGGGGTCGAGCAAAATCTCACGAAATCTCATCAAGGGGAGAGGAGGCGTCGAAAAATCGCCAAAAAAACCTCACGTAATTAATGGATGGCCCCTTATGATTTTTGTATAAATTATTGTTATTTATCATATGTTTTGTAAACTGTGTGATTTGGTGGAAAATAAAAATTATTCTATTCTATTCTAATAGTACGAGGCGAATAATGATAATTATATTATTTTTTCCAGGTCCTACGCATCCATCTCCTAGAGTTGGAGAAAGTCCAAGAGTTGTGTCGAGACTTCTGCGGGCGCTACATCGCCTGCCTCAAGACCAAGATGCAGAGTGAAAACCTGCTACGGACTGACTACTCCACTGGTGAGTTGCCTATGACCAGAACAGAGCTAGAGCACTCGTGGTCATAAGCTCATAAGCGAGCGCGATCTTTAACTAGATATATTAATGCCATCAAAAACAATTTTGTAAAATTTTTGAAAAGATCCAAGTCTCGCTTCCTACCGTAAACATTTGTGAGATCCATGTAACACCAAGCTACAAATTCAGGCTTTTAGTTGTATCCACAACGAAGCTATAGGGGTCGAAAATGGCCTGAACTGCTTCGAGAAAAGGATAGTACGGCCGTGCCACTTTTTTGCTTGACTTGGTGGGAGCCCTGCCGGGCTCCCAGATTAATACTACCCCAAACTCATCTACGTTTAGCTAGGAGAAGCCCTAACAGTAGATTAATTAATATCTACAACAAAATCCCTGACATTATTAAGAATGAAAAAAATGACAATATATTTTACAAAAAACTTAAAAATTTACTTATTCAAAGATGCTACTATTCTGTTAACGAATTTCTAGTTGATAAAATTGACCTCGAACAGTAATTCGTGAATTTAAATTCATTATGACATTCAAAACAAATTTACTAATATTATTATGCTAAAAGTATTATACCAATTTTATTTAAAATGCCATTAAGAATTTGTATGTAATCTAAAATATTTAAAATCATTTAATAGGACAGAATGTTTGCAGTGCCCTGACAGGGTCATGTACACCGCTAGCTACTATATTAGAACCTAAGCTAATAAGACGATTTTACATGTAAGCAAATGAAATAAACAATAAACAATAATATAACACTAGCTGACCCGCGTGCGACTTCGTCACCCGTGGAAGAATTGTTTATTGTCGATGTTGTTTCTTCCGCCCGCGGGAGACATGGCACATAATAGCAAAGTGTCAGTACTAAGCAAGTCAATTAATACTTGCACATTTTCAAACCCTCTTTTTACCCACTCAAACATTGAATTTAGTGGAAAACTGAAAAACATGGCGGTACTTACCTTGGGAAATCATAAAAATGCGACTTTCAATTTGATATTGTGTTTACCTGAGGAGACAGGTTCATTCAACAAGATACAAGCATTTATTAATAACATTTGTTCCAGGTCAGGGCATAGTAGGTATAAGTATTCATAAAATTGAATAATAACTAGGTGATAAAATAATAAAATACATCATTTCCAATAAAATTATGCTACTACGTAGGTAATATTAATTAGGATTTAATTTTAGTGAACTCATCGAAATCATAAAAAGATTTCTCAGTGAGCCACTTTTTGAGTTTGTGTTTAAAGGATTGAGTAGATGGCGCATTGGTGATTTCAACAGGCAGGCGATTGTAGACCGTCGGCCCTATCACGTGTATGAGCTTAGAAGTTTTTGTGAGGTGTCGTGGTACCGCTCTCAGCTTTTTCGCATTACGAGTGCTATATTGGTGACCATCACCGAACTTTGAGTAGTCACTTAAGTTATTCCTTACATAGGTTGCAGCTTGAAATATTACAAGGGCAGAGACCGTCATTATTCCAAGTGGAAGTTCCAACTTTTGGTCTAATAAGACTTTCAATCCGTACGTTCACATCTTTTAACTTTAATTTTCAAAATCGGTGAAACCCGTATCAAACTATTTGTTTCGAAGAACATAATTCCAAATTTTGAGATAGATACATTAAAAAAAAACTGTTTCCATACAAACTTTTAACTTTTTCAAATAGGAAGAAGAGTTAAATCAGTTCAGGGGTTTAAGCACGTAAACTGCTAGTAATACGGTATTTTTTTTTTGCAGGTGTGGAAAGCAATAACAACCTCTCCGGGTCGATAGACGAGCACTCTAGCACTTCAAACTCGCCCCAATATCAGGTATGAAATGTACGTCATTTCCTATACTATTATTAGTTATAATCAAAATAAATAAGCAATTAAATAATATTGATTGGAAAATAACTGAAAATATAAGGCGCCTACACCTTGTTACATACCCTCGAAGTTTCAAGTCTCTACGTCCAGTAGTTTAGTCTGTAAACTATCTGTTAGTTAGTTAGAACAAAGCCGACTTCAAAAATGAAGGAGGTTCTCAATGTTTGTTACCTCAGAACTTTGTTGTTCATAAACCGATTTGAAAAAGTTTTTGTTTAAGATGTTATACCTACTTTCAGATTGGTCCCATAGATATTTTATCAAAATCGGTTCAGTAGTTTAGTTTTTAAATCAAAATAACTGGGGAAAAAAGTCATCCATCTAAACAAAATTGCGTATAAATTGCTTCCCTGTGACTATTCAGTGGTGCCTACAATCACTAGAACAGTCCGATTGGTTTGTATTCATAGATGAATAACGGTGTTCCTATAGAAAACCAATATGGACAGCAGGGTTGTAACGGAGCTCCGACTCCGACTCCGATATGTCGGAACTTCCGATTGATATTGCACCTCCGGCTTCGATACTTTTCAATCGGAGGTTTTAATCGGAGGTGGAAGCAAAGCGAATAGCGGCGGCCGCGGTCAGAGAGTACGAAAAGGCTTATTTATGCATGATGCGCGGGGAATCCCCTTGTATCCTTCCCCTTTCGGTCGTTGATATTTTTTTAGAAAAACGGATCTTGTTGGCATCTCCAGAAAACCAAATTAATTTTGCTTTATGTAATGATATAGACGAGGATTTGTTTTGCGTTCTGGAATGAATATTGATGTAAGATGGTATTACATTAAGTTGTTTACAACGTTGATTAAACCAAACATTTTGTGCGGCAATGCGATGTGATTTGGTGAGTTTGATGTAGAGTTTTGCCTGTTGAGCTATACTAGCTGATTTAAGATAATTGATTGATTCAGGCGTTACTTTGCGGAAATCCATAAATATCAACATATTATATAAATATGTTTAGTAATAAATCCGCTTAATTTCTAAACAAAGGTTTTAATTAACTTAACTTTAGTTCAACTAAACCAAAGAGTCAAAGAACAGAAAACCAAAGTTTAAAGATACGACACGTGTTTCGCCTCTACACGAGGCATCATCAGGAGGTGTGGACTCGCCGAAGTTTGAAACGAGAGTGAATAAACAACGTTGCCCGGCCCGTATTTATACCCGTTGTGGCGATGAGTCGCCTGTCGTATGATCCGACGTCACAAAAATCCTCAACAAAGGAGACCTTGAAAAAACTAGTAATAGTAATGTCCAAGCAAATTACAAATATGTTGTCTTGTCGGGTATGTAAAAAAAGACTGGAGAAAAGGCGGGGAGGCCTTTGCCCAGCAATGGGACATGTCAGGGCAATAATAATAATAATAATTGTCGAGTAGCGATTATGGCGATTATAATATCACATCTGAAGAACATGCAGTTGTGGACATTTTTTTATAATGATGTGTTTACCTAATGTGTACAATAATAGAGTAATATTTTATTTATTATGTATAGTATTTTCGTAGTTAATAACTTATATATGTAAGTGCAAATAAGTTTACACAAACCTACCATTACAACACTGTCTCTCTATACTCAAAGGTTTGCTGGAAGAAAACTCTTTTAAGGGTTAAGCTCGCCTATGTACATGCCTTTTATTAATTACGTGTGTTAATAGTTTTTAAGTGTGCAATAAAGAATTTAAGAAATACGTATTGACGTTACGATCCCTTATTGTGGTGAAAGTGGGAATTCAAAATTATTGCCTGTCAATCTTGGTCATGTTCACCAGGCTCAGTAGCAAGGGAACCACTAGTTAGTTAGTGGTGCTGATTTTATCTATGACCCGTTAAGAAAAATATTAAACGGAGGCAAATCTACGAAGCTTTTGTTCACCAAAAGTATTTTTACTTTTGTAGTGAACTAATTTGAAATTATTTGCCAACCGTTTAATTATTATTAATTCATTTATTTCAGACAAAACATCCATAGTACACGTAAAATATAAATCTATACGAAATGTCAAAAGAAAACTTAAAAACTACAAATAAATGTCAAAATTATGAAAAGTAATCTACTCTAACTAAAAAATTAATTTAAAAATATTAATTTAATTAATTATATAATTTATTCAATATTGGACTGCATCCAGCAATACTTGCTTCCATCTGTTTTGGATCAGTTTAAGATACCGAAAACTTGATTATTTTTATTTTCAACGCCTATGAAAAAAAAAACTGAAATTAAGGAGGTCTGAATTATATATATACTATTCTATTTTATTAGACCTGTCCTTAACACATCACTCTTCTGCCACCATCTCCGCCTCCGACTCCGACTCCGATAAGACAAGATTAAAAACTCCGACTCCGACTCCGCCTCCGATAAAACCACCTCCGTTACATCCCTAATGGACAGTACGAAACCAAAATGGAGTCGTAAGCCAGGACCAAAAAAATTCAGACACCTTGTCAATAAATATGAAATATCTCCATTTTCAAATAATGTTTGTTTCTTTTTACGATGTAGTTTTATTAACAATTAAAAAGCCTAGTAGTTTTAACATATAATATTAATCTAGCCCTGTTACTTCTCTTTTTCGAAAATTATCATCGGACCAAAATGTACCAGAAGTTAGCCAATGTGGCTTCTTTTATTGGTCGCATGTTCAATGTGTTTCGATACATTAATACTTCTGAGTATGCAGCCATACAACTTCCATATTAATTGTGTCAAGTGCGGTTCAGAAGCGGATTCCCGGCGGGAGAACCACCCGTGTAGAATGGCCCTTAGTACGCGTCTACACTTCTAATGGAACATATCCTCGAAATTTCAAAGGTCTCCGCGTTTACTGGTTTAGCCTCAAAGCTCCAGTCAATCAAGACCAAGTCTTTTACAAATATTGTTTGATTGATTGATTAATGTATAATAACATATTTACTTTGTTATTTCCAGTCGCCGCCCGCGCCTATGCCCTACCCGTCGGTGTTCACGCACACAGACGTGCCCTTCGCACCCACACATCGAGACGCCGCCGGTGAGTGACGTCACATACGAGGATATATCGGTAGAAGAATATAACGATAGCAGGATATATCGATAAAAGGATATAAAGGTAGAAGGATATAACGATAGAAGGATATATCGATAGAAGGCTATAAAGGTAGAAGGTTATAAGCAATAGAATGATATATCGATATAGGGCTATAAAGGTAGAAGGATATAGCAATAGAAGGATATAACGATAGAAGGATATAAAGGTAGAAGGATATGAAGCCAGAAGTTGTTCGACTACTCACGCCATCTAGCGTCGAGTAGCCGAACTGCCACACCATCTGAAATATACCGATGAATCGTTCACACTCGTACGTCAATAAATTATTAATGTCAACGTCTCAGACGGATATAGCGCCATCTGACGGCGAATGAGCTCTCTCTTCTAACCCGATCACCGAACTGTGAACACTGCTAGCAAATTATATTTTCTTTATTGCTCCAGAAACTCTTTCCCTGCTCCAGAACCCACAGAACTAAATAAATATATCGATAAAAATATATGAAGATAGAAGGATATATCGATAGAAGCATTTATAGATAGAAGGATATATCGATAGAAATGATATATCGATAGAAAGATATATCGATGGAAAGATGTATGATATGATTTGATGATATAATAATATATCTATAGAAGGATATATGGATAGATATATCGATAGAAGGATATTTAGTGAGAGTAATCGATATAAGGATTTTTTTTTTATTTTCAGCTCCGATTGTGGTGCAAGGGTCGACGCCGATTAGTCAAATAGGCGCGGGTTTGATACCCACCGACACATTTACGGGTAAGTTATAATCACTAGTAGATAACTAATTCTTACTTCAAATGAGGTGGTTATCAATTCGGTTGAGTTATTTTTTTGTTTGAGAGGATATGCTTTTAGATTGGTCCTATATAAATTTCATCAAAATCGGTTCAGTTTAGTTTATAAATACAAATCTCTTAAAAAAATATGGCGTCTAAAACTTAGCGTCCACAGGCCCGCATCGCACGTATCGGACGCATCGCACGTAACGGATTTTAGTTTGCCTTGTATAAAAACATACAACAGCGTCCACTGATCCGCACCGTACGGACCGCTCATCGGCAATGCCTACATGCGATGCGTACCGATGACGTCATACGGAATGCCGATCAGTGGACGCGCCCCGCGCGCTCGCTCCGCATCGTCGGCCATTTGCAACAGATTTTTTTAACAAATAGGAAATAGTGTGTGATATTCTCCATGTTCCGATCTCTTTTTGAATATGTTGTGTATCCACAAGTTAATACTCAATACTCAATTTTTTTATACGCACGAATATGGGTTTATACATTAAAGAATACAGTTGTTCGTATTATAGGATAGCACTATCCATATTCTGTTTTGTCAGCATACGAATTTATGTAGGTACAGACAGCGTCATAGATAAGTATCGCCCTTGCATTATAATACCCAGCTTCAAATCCCTTTAAATCACCGTCGCGATGAATGGAGAAGTTTTGCCTTTAAAAAATAGATTATATTTGTATAACTGTATGTATGCCTAAAAATAATTTTAAGTATTACAATTTTTTGAAAGGATTTATAGCCGGGTGTCTTGTGCAAGGGGGATACTTATCTCTGACGCTGTCTGAACAAACAGTGAAAATAATTATAAACAATCTTATGTATGTTATGCTTCCTTTTTCTAAATTTTTTTCTTGTTCTTCCTCTTCTGCTAATAAACAAGCAATAACGACTTCTTCATCGCTTCCCTTCATTCTCACAAACACTTTCCACACGTACGATCACTACAAAAATCCGAATTAAGGTGACATCGGCAATCCGATTGCTGATACTCGCGTCGGCAATCCGATCGCTGCCGATACAGTGGACGCAGTCTAATTAATCCGTTTGATGCGATGCGTCCGATACGTCCGATGCCGGCCTGTGGACGCTAGCCTTAAGTCCACAAAATTGCGTATTTTGCTTCCCTGTGACTTCAGTCGTGTTTACGTTCATTAGAACAGTTCCATTGAAGTTGGTTGTTGTATGTTTTTGTAAAACCTTGATTATTAATATTGATTGCTTCTTATTACCAGGGCCGAACTCAAACAACTCCTGCTCCTCGATATCGGGGTCTCCGCCCCCCGAGGACGAGGGCGAGGACGCGGCCTCCAAGCGCGGGGTGCTGCCGCGACACGCCACGCAGGCGCTAAGAGCCTGGCTGTTCCAGCACCTCGTGGTAACTATACCCTCATCAACATCAACAACAACAACATTAACAACAACAACAACAACATTTACTACAACAAACACATTTATCACTACAACAATAACATTTACAACAACTACTATGGCATAGTGTACTACAACAACAACATTTACTACAACAACATTTACAACAACAACTACTAACTACTACGGCATAGTCTAACTATACCGTCACCATCAACAACTAAAACAACATCATTTACAACATCATGATCATCATCTCCTCAACAATAACATATTCTTCATCAACACAACATCATCATGTCCTCAACAACAACATCTTCACCATCATCAACAACAACATCATTATATGTTCTTATCCTCCATACGTCTCAGTCTCAGTCGTATAAGCTATTATCTCTTATTATATTTCACACAGCTCATCCATTGTCCGTGCGCCAAAAAGGCTCCGCTTTAGCCGAGCGCTAGTCTGAGACCGCTTTAAAAAGAAAAGGATTTTGAATCTAAATACAAAATGACAGAACCCTCATCTCTCTCTCTCTCCCGCCAGCATCCGTACCCTACAGAAGAGGAGAAGCGCACGCTGGCGGCGCAGACGCGGCTCACGCTACTGCAAGTGAACAACTGGTTCATCAACGCGCGCCGCCGCATCCTGCAGCCCATGCTCGACTGCAACGATAAACCAGGTAACGTACGATAATCCAGGTAACGTGTGATAAATCAGGTACCGTGTGATGATCCAGGTAACTGCTGATAATCCAGGTAACGTACGATAATCCAGGTAACGTGTGATAAATCAGGTACCGTGTGATGATCCAGGTAACTGCTGATAATCCAGGTAACGTACGATAATCCAGGTAACGTGTGATAAATCAGGTACCGTGTGATGATCCAGGTAACTGCTGATAATCCAGGTAACGTACGATAATCCAGGTAACGTGTGATAAATCAGGTACCGTGTGATGATCCAGGTAACTGCTGATAATCCAGGTAACGTGTGATAAACCAGGTACCGTGTGATGATCCAGGTAACTGCTGATAATCCAGGTAACGTGTGATAATCCAGGTAACGTGCGATGATCCAGAAAACGTGTGATAATCCAGGTAAAGTATGACAACCCGGGTAAAGTAAGATAAACTAGATGAAGTATGAAAATCCAGGTAAACTGCGATAAACCGTAACACAGGTTGTATATAACATAGCTTAAGCAACGATAAAGTTAAACTGGCTTAATTCTGACTGACTGACAGACAATGCACAGGTCAAACCACTGGACGTATAACATGAAATTTTGAGGGTATTTAATTTAGGGAGAATTTAGTTTATCCGCAACGCACATAAACATGTTATATGTCTCAATCACAACTTCCTTAGGTCATAGACGAAATGATAAATTATATTTATTATCATTACAGGTGGAAAAAAAGGGAAGAATGGTTCTTCGATCAGTAAGAGATATTGGCCCGACGCACTCACCAATCCACAGTTCACTGCAGGTAACTTACACTCACTGAATCCAGGCAACTTACACTCACTGGATCCAGGTAACTCACACTCACTGGATCCGGGTAACTTACACTCACTGGATCCAGGTAACTCACATACACTGGATCCGGGTAACTTACACTCATTGGATCCAGGTAACTTTCACTTACAAGATCCAGGTTTCTTACATTCACCATATTCAGGAACTTACTCATTACTGGATCCAGCCGGCTTTCACTTACTAGATCCAGGTAACTTACACCTGGCTATATCTAAGCAACTTATCCCTTACTGGATCCAGGTAACTTTCACTTTACTGGATCCAATCGGCTTTCACTAACTAGATCCAAGAATTAATCCCTTAGATTCAGGTAACTAACACATACTGAGCCATTAAAAATGTATGTTTGTATGTTTATTTGTACATTTCAGCAGGCTTACTCTCGTCTTCTGAAGATGAAGGCGAACCCTCCGCCGACGAGAATGAACCCGACGATCTCTCCAGCGAACAATATCCGATACCCAGCTTACATTAAACCAGCCAAAATCAGCCTTCTGTAGCCTAAACCTCTGAACCAATTTGGCTCATATATAAACTTGAGAATTATATTGAAACTAAATAGGTGCATGTCAAATTTAATGGAGATCGGATGAGCGGTTTGAGAGTTATCGACAGACAAACAAACATACATACAAACGCTGAATGTGTAAGTATATCTTGAATCTATCTAGAATTTTGCAAATACATAACTTATACAATACCAGTCATATTTATTGTGTTTATATATATGTTTATGAGTATGTATATAGGTATATATATATATATATGTATATGTTTTAGTATAATATTTAGATATTAGAGTGTAAATATAATATGTATTAATATTGTGTAATATTCTGTATAATTTTAGTTAGTCAAAATGTTAATTATATATAATTTTTTTTTTAATTTTTTTTTTCTATAATATCTTTTTGGTACACCCTTTATCCACTGTAATTTAAATATTTTTTTCTGTTAACAATAAGTCTTATCTGGTTGTCTGGAAAAGATTGCTATCTAGCAATAAGACCGCCCTTGTAATTTTAGTTTATTTTTCTTGTTATTATTTATTTTAAGGTGATACAATAAGGCATATTCTATTCTATTCTATTCTATATCTAAACTATGATACATACATACGTATATAAAAACGCTGATTGTCTTAGTTGTATGTAACAATGTTACATACATACTCATCGCCGATTCATAATTCACTTTGTTCGGTCAATGAACCTAGCTTTATTGGAGACACTCTCAAACACTGCCCACGACCTAAACAGTGATACAGAAGTCTGTATTCTACTAAAGCTCTCGTCAATTTTGAGAGAGCTAGTTATCAGCGAAGTAATTTGATGACTACAAAGTTTTTTTAAACGGTACACAGTAATGGTTACATTACTGGCAGAAAAGAATAGAAAAGTATTAACTGACGACACCGATGGTAGAATGGCAAGTGTATTGGACTGCCACGCCTGTGTTGCGGGTTCGATTCCCGCTTCAGGACAAACATTTGTGTGATGAACATCGGTGTTTGTCTTGAGTCTGGGTGTTTTCTATGTATTATATGTATGTATTTACAAAAAAAATATATATAAGTATTGTATCAGTTATCTAGTTCCCATAGTACAAGTTCTGCTTAGTTTGGGGCTAGATGACGTTGTGTGAAATGTCCAAAATATTTATTATTATTATTATTATTATTAAGAAGTATAGAATCATAATATAGCACATTGATAATGGGACAAAAAAAGAAGCAACATTTGATAAGTTCTAGTAAATTTCTGTCCGACCGATATTAATTTTCGAAATAGAAAAGTAACAGGGCTAGATTACTATTACATATTAAAACTACTATGCTTTTTCATCGTTAATAAAACTACATCGTAAAAAGTATCAAACATTATTTGAAAATGGAGATATTTCATATTTATTGACAGGGTGTCTGATTTTTTTTGGTCCTGTCTTACGACTCCATTTTGGTTTGATAATGTCCATCTTGGTGTTATATAGGAACATCGTTATTCATCTAAACTGTCACTGTGTTGGTAATATTTATTTAGAAATAACATTAAATAACACTAAATATAAAAAATAATATATACAGACGGAATCCTGCAGGGGATGACTTGGTAATTAAAGCTCTGTGCTCATTCGATCTCCATGAAATCCGCTCTTTTTCATAAAATAAGATGAAAATTTCGCGTTCAGTGTAGACGCACCTTTATGTAACTATGTATACAAAATACAAATGAAAATGAAGTTTGTAACTAAGTATACGTTGTAACGATCATGACAAAAATCATGTCACAATTAATTTAAAAAAGACATTTTTTTTTAATTAATGAACGGTATACCATATTATTTGTAAGTAATTTTAGTATAGAATGGTACGATGTGTATATCTTATTATAAAATATAATAAAAAAAAGTATACCTATTTATAATACAATGAAATATACTAAAAAATAAAGTAGTAGGAAGTCTGTGGCAATATTTTTCTTTTTCAAATGCGTTAAGCAATGAATATGTACTTGGGTACCTATTTTATATTTTAAATTGGAAATCGGAATTCTGCAACTTTTGTACCAGACGACTTATTTGCTCAAAGTCCAAAAATCGAATGAGGGCCTCCGCTACGGGACAGGAAGTCAAAACACTTCGTCAGTGTTTTATTATCATGAATATTAATTTACATTTAATATAGCTTTTTACAGTTGATTAAAATATTATTTTAATTATTAATTTAAAACAAAAGTAATAAAAGATTGATGCAAAATTATTACGCACAATTGATTGCGTCATTGAAAAAAACACCTCAATGGTTAGTATACGAGCAATAATACGTAAAATTAAATGTGTATACGATTAATTACAATTATATAACAAAAATATTGATTATTTTATAAAAAACGTGTAAAATAACATACTTTAAAAAAACAATAAGATGTACACATTGATTACTATATTTATTAGAACCATGTATACGTAAATTATACCTCAGTAATAAACTTATAATCCTTATAAATAATTATAAAAAAAAATACTCATATAGTAATTTCTGCAAAAACTGACATTTGCTTCAATTATAATTGATACTAATTTTAGTGATCAATATAACAATATTGATTGGAAGTAAATTTGTTTTTGAAAAAAAATTGAAGCAAATTTTTCCAAAATCAAAAAGCTTTTTTTTATCTCAAAGAGATTAATTTATTTTAAAAAGTTTCTCAATTGATGTAACTTCGACCGGTTGTGACGTAGTCATTGTGTTTCCTCCATTACTCCCGACTGAAATAGAATAAAAAAACTATTTTTTAACCGCTGAAACTATAGACAATACCGTCCATAGACAAAAGTATTTATTTTTAACGTGTAATATAAGTTTTATAGAAAGTTGTGTGTGCATGTGATTTATTGAAATATTCCCGCCATTAAATTACAGAAAATATTTATCGGCGTTGCGGCAAAAAAAAATAGCGGAAGTTGCGACATTGGTCTCTATTCAACTTGCATGAGAATTGACTTCCTGTAGTAGTGCCTATCTCCAAACTTTTGACAAATGTATTCGTATCGAAGCGGTCACTGAAGAGTTATCAGCTAGTATAATATTTTTTGAAACGTCACACTGTTTAACTGTTGAATTATCTATACCCGATTCGACACAAACACGCTTGTCCAAGAAACTAGGTGATAGGGCTAAAGGAAGTCAATTATTCCACCATTGTTTGTCGCTACGCCGATAAAAAACGCCGATATTGGTAAAACAACGCCGATGTTGGTAAAAAGAACGCCGATAATGGTAAAAAAACGCCGCATTTTAATTAAAAAAACACCGATTTGTTTTTTTTTATATTACTGTGTTATCACATGCACACACAAATGTTATTAATACGGTATTCATTGTTGTATTATTTCCAACGCCGCCATAATAGATTAGATTAGTCAATAAGGTAATATTTTAAAGTTATACGAATATATATACGATTTCAAAATCCCTTTTAATATTATAAATGCAACAGTTTGATGTTTGCAGCTCAATCACGCCGAAACTACTGAATTGATTGAGCTGAAATTTAGTATGGCTGTAGTTTATGAGCTGAAAAAGCCAGTAAATGTATACTCTATGAAACTTTTGATTCAAAAAATGTATACGCGGAAAGTATTAAACAAAACATAATTTGATGTAAGATGTATTTCTTTAAAATTTGTGATTTATTTTGGATTTTTACGTTGAAGTCCATGAAATTTTACTATTGTTATGGATTTTTGCAAAAAAAAGCTATGGTTTTTTAGCATTTTTTTTTAAATTGAGTGGGGAAATTGTACGGTTTAAAAATGTACAGAAACCTTAAAGGATGTCAGAGCCAAATGTTGTCACGACACCAATTAGTTGGTATTTTACATCACACATATTAATTGGTAACGTTGTTGGTTAACACCAATTAATTGATGATATGTAAGTTACCAACTAATTAGTGTTACATCACATCAATTAATTGGTAACTAACATCACACCAATTACCTAGTTGGTAACTTACATTAATTATGCTTTAAGGGGAATCCTCAAGGCAAATTTCCATACAAAATGTTTCGGACAGTTAGTAAAAAAGTACGCCATATTATAGTAATTTCTTCACACTATTTGTTTCGTCTATGTTTTCCGATTGTGTCAACAAAAATTAGTAAGGTTTTTAAATTAGTATTGTAAATTTTAAAACACGTATAAAATCTATTTATTGCCTTGAGGATGACCCTAAATAGAAAAACTACTTTAAAGTCAAAGTTACCAACAATTGGCTAAAATAAGTATTTCTGCTTACAAATGTAGCAACTTGCATGCCTTGTCCTTGGGAAAGTACGCCCTTTTACCCTAATTTCTATAATTTTGCCACTTCAGTCAGTATCTTCCTACTTAATATGGTAAATTATAAGAAAAATGTGCAATTTTTTCTGCCTAATATTTTTTTAGTTTGGCTCTCACAAGTTTTTCAGATATATCAAGCTAAAACGGCGTACTTTTTCAGATATGATCGGGGTTATTTTGTTAAATATTGTCTATAGGTATTTTTGCTTAAGGGCGTTGTAGACCGGATGCGCGACTTACTTATATCTATCTTCACCATAAGATAAGACATCTTTATCATTGCCAGAACAAAATAACAGGCCTTCATAATAAAATGACCATACTTACATACTTGAGACAAATAAATTACTCAATCATCATAAAAAAAAAATGAGTAATGTACTTTTTTGGCCAGAACCAAAGTCAATGTCTAACAGCAAATAGTCTTTAGTTAAAATAATATACATAAAAACCGCTCATAGTAATATAACTGAAATCCAAGATATTAATAAATATAAAACACACACTTTAATTTCTTCATAGTATTATAGAAAGTCTTGTTGTTTAAAATTGTTAATTTATGCTGCTGAAACATGAAAATGCCTTATTGAATACTATAAAAGGTTTAGGCGCAAAATGGCCAATTCTCAATGGCGAAAAGACTAATTCTCATAATGGCCAATTCTTAAAATGGCCAATTCTCATAATGGCCAATTCTCATAATGACCAATTCTCATAATGGCCAATTCTCAAAATGGCCAATTCTCATAATGGCAAATTCTCATAATGGCCAATTCTCATAATGGCCAATTCTACAAATAGCCAATTCTCATAATGGCCAATTCTATAAATGCCTAATTCTCAAGATAGCAAAGCAAATTTAGTTAGGGAATGAAAAGAAAAACATACATTTTATATATTGTCAAATTGTTTCGCTTCTTTTCTATAGTATATGTTTAGTATTTTTTACAGGACGACTTTGAATTCAGTAAAAAAAAAACTGGGCAGTTCAGTATCCACACCGGTTTATTTTTAATAGTTAAAATTGAGATAAAAAAATACACTATTTTTTTTATTATTAACAACTGTACAAAATAGGTTATTGGACCCATTTACATTAAAAATAATACTATCGTAAATGTTTATTTAAAATTCGAAATCCTTCATTGTTTCATTGTTTCATTTCAAAGACACTGTATATATTTGCAGCTAAGCAGTGAACTTGTTCAATAGTTCCATGATCTTCGCGAAAGCCAAATTGATGTGACGGGATCAATGCGGAGCTAGCCAGTGCAGGTATAATTTCAATAGCTATTTTATTGAGTAGAATAATATTTCCCTTGGTTGCTTGTTTATGTCTCAATTAATTAATGAATTTCGGCGAGTCCACACCTCCTGATGATGCCTCGTGTAGAGGCGAAACACGTGTCGTATCTTTGAACTTTGGTTTTCTGTTCGTTGACTCTTTGGTTTATAATATAGTAATATGTACTAAAGTTCTAAACTAAAGTTAAGTTAATTAAAACCTTTGTTTAGAAATCAAGCGGATTTATTACTAAATATATTTATATAATTTGTTGATATTTATGGATTTCCGCAAAGTAACGCCTGAATCAATCAATTATTATAAAATGTATGTTTTTTTTCATTCTCTAACTAAATTTGCTTTGCTATCTTGAGAATTAGGCATTTATAAAATTGGCCATTATGAGAATTGGCCATTATGAGAATTGGCCATTATGAGAATTGGCCATTTTGAGAATTGGCCATTATGAGAATTAGCCATTTTGAGAATTGGCCATTTTGAGAATTGGCCATTATGAGAATTAGTCTTTTCGCCATTTTGAGAATTGACCATTTTGCGCCTAAACCCTATAAAAAACATTACTAAAGTTTAGTAAGTACAATGTACTGTATGTAATGTACGAATTATTTAAACAATGGAAAAATAATACTTACCTACTACCTAAATACAATAATAATGTATCTAATATACTCTATCTACCTAATGTGATGAAAAATATAACAATCATATTACAATGCTGCGCATCCAATCTGCTAAGGCCTTTATGATTTACGCTTCATTATACGAAGAATCGGTGATTTATCTAATAAAACGAATATACGTAAATTGGAATGGTGAAATAAAATTAAGATTTTTTGTAAATCTAGAATTAATCTGTAAGAACTAATGTAGTACATTTGAAAAAATATTTTTAAAATTATCTTTGAAACGCCAATCGGATGTTCTTTTAGTAAGTGACTATAAAAGACATAAAATAAAAAAAATGGTAAATAAAGTAAGTAAATGTAAAAAGGTACATTCAAAAAAATAAGTAAGTACTATAACATATATACCTAATACCTTGATCACACGTACCGAGTACTCGTTACGTATATACATAGCGCCGAGTGCTCGGCTGAGCGAGTGACGCTTTCACTGTGTCGGCCGAGTAACATTTTACTGTCTCAGCCGAGTACTCGGTACGTATGATCTAGGCATATACATTATACATACTTTCAATTTTAATAAGTAATCACTTACCAATTGAATGTCATTAAAATTAGTATTAGATGATTATAATTTTGCTTATATTTTTCCAAAATGCGTTAATTTAGTGAAAAATGTCCATGTCCATGTTTTTAGTATACTATAGAACTTAACGCTTCATTATTATAATAAGCATTTAACGTTAAATATTATAATTATACATACGGCATAATTTGTGCTAGTCAATAAAATAATGTCTAGGTTCTTGATTTTTTTGTGTTCTTAATTACCTACTTACCTTCCTAAAGCGTCGATGACACACGGCTAGTTTACACGCTACAAGCCGGCGAGTTTAAAAGCTAGCGAGTGAGCGAGTTAGCATTCGGGAAGGATTGTCGGAATTGATCCCAGTAATTCCATTTTGAATCCATTGTACATCACAATATCCAAGACCCGGGAACAAACATTTGTGTTCGTCGCACAAATATTCGCCCCGGCCGAGGATCGAACCCGGAACACCAAGCTTCGTAGGCAGGGTCACTACCAACTAAGTTACGGTGTCATCACACTATGAGTTTCATGTGGGTAGGTACTTATTTGTAATTTTATTACATTGTTTTGGAGCTCCTCATAAGTCACGTGAGAATAATAGTCCCAGAAGTTCAAGTTCGGTACCAGGCTAACAGGAATTGATAGGAGTTTTCAAAGCATTATACGGTGTGTGTACTCTGTTTAGTGGACATAGATTTGTTCGTGTACTTCCAGTTCGGTACCAGGCCTACAGAAATTGATAGGAGTTTTCAAAGTAATACACGCTGTGTAGGTCTAGTGGGAATAATGTCCCAGTAGTTCAAGTTCGATACCAGGCTAACATAAATTGATAGGAATTTTCAAAGTATTATACGGTGTGTTATAATAGGTCTAGTGGGAAAAATGTCCTAGTAGTTCAATTTTGGTACCAGGCCTACAGAAATTGATAGGAGTTTTCAAAGTAATACACGCTGTGTAGGTCTAGTGGGAATAATGTCCCAGTTGTTCCAGTTCGGTACCAGGCCTACAGAAATTGATAGGAGTTTTCAAAGTAATACACGCTGTGTAGGTCTAGTGGGAATAATGTCCCAGTAGTTCAAGTTCGATACCAGGCTAACATAAATTGATAGGAATTTTCAAAGTATTATACGGTGTGTTATAATAGGTCTAGTGGGAAAAATGTCCCAGTAGTTCAATTTCGGTACCAGGCCTACAGAAATTGATAGGAGTTTTCAAAGTAATACACGCTGTGTAGGTCTAGTGGGAATAATGTCCCAGTAGTTCAAGTTCGATACCAGGCTAACATAAATTGATAGGAATTTTCAAAGTATTATACGGTGTGTTAATAGGTCTAGTGGGAATAATGTCCCAGTAGTTCAAGTTCGGTACCAGGCCTACAGAAATTGATAGGAGTTTTCAAATGAATTAACGGTATAAAGCAAGGTTTAAAGGTTTAGACGAAGCCAGTGTTGGCTGCCAGTATAACTGGCACTAGCGCTGGCTTGTTATTGATACATAGACGATCACTGACACATTCAATTTATTAAAAAACACTCCCTTGGCATGTATGCTCTCCTTGTACCTACAAAGGCAAACGCTGTTCAAACCACTCACCGCACCAAACCAAAGTGCCCAGTGCCCGCTCACCACCTTGACTTTTATGCATTCCTATTTTTTTTATATTATATTGATAGGTTAGGTAGGTACAAACACTGGTTCTTACCTACCTATAAATTGAGTAAGATCCGTTGCGAAAACGCGGAATGCAAACAGATTTTTTTCGACCGAAAAAACCCATTTACGCATGACTGCCACCGGGATTCGAACCCGCGACCATCAGATCGCAAGGTAGGGCCTCATCCATTCGGCCACCAAGTCCTCGCTTCCGTGGCTTCTCAGTGGTGCCTACGGTCACTAGAACAGTCAGATTGAAGTCGGTTGTATGTTTTTGTAAAACCTTGTTTTATAAGGATAGCATTAAAACAAACATTTAATTTGAACAAGCACTTTATTTAATACAATAATCATATTAACGCAAATATAGACAAAAACATAAATTATTTACTGTTTATTCAGAAATTCCTAATTTGGTGCGTCAACCTATGTCCCAGTCATCAGTTACATATGCGACTTTAACGAAAATGCCCAGATTTCGGTTTAAAATAATACCACAAGTTACTACTTAATGGCGCGATTTAATACAGAAATGAAACAATTTAAAATAAAAATAAAAACACTCAATAGTTTTGTAATTAATGAGTGGTTTTAGTTCTCGGGTGTAGTCTAAATATAATAATTATATATAAGCATATTATGCTTCTAATGGAAGCATGTGCATGATGTATTTAGACTACATTTTTTTTATGGAAGCCTTCCATAAAAAAAAATGTTGAATTGATAACTCATTATCCAAAATCCATAAAGTTGTATTTAAAATGCAAAGTGACAGCTAGCAGCCGCCATATTGAATTTCAAGACATTTCATGTATATCTATTGTCACATTTGCGTCCTAGACAAATACAATGTGGAAAATTAGTTAAATGGTACCTCATTGTGGAAATCCATTGAGGAATTTAGACTACGCGCCAAGTAACAGACTCACATCAACGTAAAATTGAAAAATCCGTAATTTTACAACTTAACGGTTTTTAAAAAACGTTATTTACAAACTTTAGACAAATTGTGAACAATACGAAAGTCTACTATGAAATAGAACAATCAATGTGGATCACAAAATTACAGTTTTTAAATAGTTAATTTGCAAAACGATCACCCAATTAGAAACTAGAACTTCTTACGCGAAAAAAAACCTACCAATAAGAAGGCGGATGCGCCGTGATTGGTCTGTTTTAAAGAGCATGGTATTTGCGTTGACAATTTGTCGACAGTTTGCAATTTGACGTTTTTTCAAACAGTTCAATTGTAAACTACCGGTTTTTACAATTTTACGCTGACACATACATCCAAAACACATAACCTTCTTTTATCGAAGTCGGGTAATATAGGACACTATTATAAGTAGCTATAAGAAACATACCTAAAGACATCACTTGGGACTTAACATAGATTTTTTGCAAATTAAATCCTTAATTTTCCAAAATCAAAATCAAAAGGATGACGAATAGCTTAAAAATGTGGACGTTGTAATTTAAATGTAACAAAAAATGTATTTAAACAAAACCCAAAACCTTTCAAATTAGTTCTCTACCTAGTTCAAGCACCTTAAATGCTAATTCGATTATACGCATTTTCAACTTTATGTATAACTTATAATTAAATTAAAGAAAGATAAATCGTTTATACACCTATACATTCATAAATAAGAAATTAAATTATATAATTATTCGAATACAAAATATAGATTAGGAAGAATTTTTTTTCGAAAACTTAAAATCACATCGATGACAAATTTTATCTAAAACTTTACATACAATAGCCAAAATATTACAACGATACAAAATATTCGACATAAAAAATTATATTTTTAAATATAAATTCAATTAGTTTTACGACGCCACCGATTAAGTATTAATTTCGGCAATTTACAAAACGTGCACCTTCTTAGGCGCTTGTCCCACCACCGACGATGAGCGAAAGCGAGTATAGCTAGGACTAATGCCTAGATCACACGAACCGAGTACTCGGTACGTATAAACATAGTGCCGAGTGCTCGGCTGAGCGAGTGATGTAAGCTTTCACTGTCTCGGCCGAGTACTCGGTACGTGTGATCTAGGCAATAGTTTCGATAGTTTTGTCGGTAGCTGTACACCACCAATTTTAAATAACAAAAAAAAAATATGGGCAATGCAGACGGGGTACTACGTTGTATATGTACAGTCAGAATTTTTGGATTTCTACAAAATGATCGAGTGACAGCGGCGCGAGTGCGGCGCCCGAGCCGAGCTGCGGCGAGCTGGCTCGAGCTAGGTGCCCGGGTTTGACAAACAATAAATAAATAAAATGTAAAAATTAATAAAAATTAGCCTTTTTGTTTGTTCAGTAACGGCCACTGATTATGCGTATTTTTTTAATCTATTTTCGTTTCTTGAACGAGAAAATAGTCGATAGCAAATAGCTACCTCGTGGACGGCAGTGAGACAAGTGCCTTACCCTAATTTCTGTTTGTCACCTTCCTTATCACATACTGTGCGTTATTTTAATTAAAAAAAATCGCACTTTAAAATTACAAACAAACCTATAATTATCACAAATGGAAGATAAAAAAAATCAAGTATTTTTCTTATTTTACAAATTTCTAAATTCGTTTCAAGCAAAATCACATTATTGAGACTTGAACAAGGCACTTTGCATTATATTAAAACTTAAGTTATTTAACTTAGTAAATGATTAATGCCTTATTAATATTAATCTTCACAAGACATTCTTTCTCATTTTTATATAAACAATTGAAGAGTCTGTCCTTGACTTCGAGAATCTAGCAAAAGGAGGGGTTAACGCAAGGCGTACCCCTCTGCTGGCCATATAACCTTGGCCATTCACGTTAAATAAAACTATACGCTGTATTTGATAACTGTGTGCATATTTTGAGATGGTGTGCGAGATCGTCCTCCGTCAAAAATGGCAGAAAATTATGTTTTCAGATTCTGACGTATAAATGGCAGAAAATTATGTTTGCAGATTCTGACGTTTAACGTCTCCTTTTGCTGGATTCTCGAAGATCCTTGACGAAAACAGTGCGACACAAGACTTTTTTAATCGTATTTTTTTAAACAACTTCAATGTAATAAGAATTTTTATTCTCACTTTACATATTTAATCATAATCATCTTATGAACCCCAAATAGATAAGTTTCTATGCATTTTTGATACAGAAAAATAAGTTATTAACATATATTTATTTATTAATACATACTAGTTTTCTTTAGGGATTTAAATACATTTGAATTATTATAAGAAAGTCTTTAAGAGAAACTTTGACTTAAACTTTGAAATTTGATATTTAATGTCAAATTTCAAAGTCAAAGTCAAAAATAAGTTAACGTAAAAGAATTGCGATAAGTTTTATATGAAAAATCATATATTTTCACGTGAACTTATTGCAATTTATGTATGAAAAACTTCAAAATTTCAAAAGTTGTACAATCGTTGTTTGCTAGAATGTGGGGAATACCCTTTCGGATTTATTTTATTAGACATATTGTATATGTTAATATCAGGAGATGACCAACCTTTTTTGACAAGAGTACTCGCCGTCACAGAAGAGTTTTAGTTTTAATGATTTTTTTCGAAATTTCATACATACTGTTGACTTTTCTGTGGCGAATTCGATACGAATACTCTTGTCAAAAAGTTTAGTGATAGTGATACTGTTTTATGCAGTTTTCCTCCAGCTGTTAATAATTTTATTAATTCTACCATTAGGAGTTACCAAAGTAAATTACCTTTTTTTTTAAAGTTATTTAAATAATTGACTTTCAAATTGACATTGGACATTTTCACTTTGAAATTTGACATTTTAAGTTTTTCACTTTATCATAAGAATGAATGTAGTTCATCAAAGTTATTAACTTTAAAAGAAACGTAAAACTTATTTTTTTTATTACAACATCTTTTATGGAAAATCTATGCCGACTTGCACTAAACTGTCAAAGTTCCTAAGCAATTACTTAACTTTAAGGCTAATCCTCAAATCCGAATTCCATACAAAATGTTTCAGACAAATACTCAAAAAGTACGCCGTATTATATCAATTTCTTCACACTATTCGTTTCGTCCATGTTTTTTGATTTCGTCAACAAAAAAAGTGAAAGGTTTCATACTTTAATTTAGGTTTTATACGTGTAAGTTAGTATGGTTAATTTTAAAACACGTATAAAATCTAAATTAAAGTATGAAACCTTTCACTTTTTTTGTTGACGAAATCAAAAAACATGGACGAAACGAATAGTGTGAAGAAATTACTATACGGCGTACTTTTTGAGTATTTGTCCGAATAAAATTGTATGGAATCATTGAGGATGCCCGCCCCTTAACTCGCTAACTTCTTCAGAGTCCCAATTTGGACCGCTAAGAACAAGCAAGCAAGAAAAGTAATTGCTTAGGAGCTTTGACAGTTTGTTGAAAGTAGGCATTAAAGTTGTAATTTAATTTTCATAGTAAATCATCAATTAATACTAACTTTCTAAACATATAATTAGAAAGTTGTATTGATCATTGAAATTATACACGACAAATTTTTAATTACCATAAAAAAAAACTTAAATGGGCAATACAGAAGAGGCAATACGTTGTATCTGTGCAGTCAGAATTTTGGGTTTCTACAAAATGTGCGAGTGCGGCGCCCGAGCCGAGCTGCGGCGAGCTGGCTCGAGCTGGCTCGAGCTAGGTGCCCCGGGTTTGTCAAACGATGAATAAAACTCAAATTATTATCAATGTTGGGTACCGCCTGACGCAAATCCATAGGAAAACGACTAACAGTAACAGTTATCCAATTTATATTGACAAAAAATCGACTTTTTTTTTAAGTGTTTTGGCATTTTTGTGTTCAGTAACGGCAACTGATTATGCGTATTTTTTTTCTGGTGATTAAAATTTTGCAGTGTATAAAACCTTTTTAGTCATATCAACTTCAAAAGTATACCAACTTATAAGTTAGGTCTATGAAGATAAGTGACATCAAGTTACAAGCTTATTGTTATATCAACTTTTGAAGTACGTAAATAACTTATAGGAAAATGGACTTAGTTATTAATATCAACTTTCAAAGTGACATCAACTAAATTAAATCACCTGAAAGATATACTAAGTAAAGTATATCAATTTTCAAGGTAACGTCAACATAGTTTATATCAATTCAAAGTAATATCAAATTAGTTATATCAACTTTCAAAGTCATATAAAGTTAGTTACATCAACCTTCAAAGTAATATCAACTTGGTTTAGTTACATCAACTTTCCAAGTTACATAAACTCTCAAATTAATATCAGATTAAGTGATAATATATTATATAAACTTAGCTACATCAACTTTTAAAGTGATATCAACTTAGTCTAGTTATATTAACTCCCAAAGTAATATCAACTTAGTTTAGTTATATCGACCTTTAAAGTGATATCAATGTTCAAAGCAATATCAAATTAGGTGATAATATATTATATCAGCTTAGTTAGTTACATCAACTTTCAAAGTAATATCAACTTAGTTATATCAACTTTTCAAGTGATATCTACTTAGTCTAGTTATATCAACTCTCAAAGTTATATCAACTTTCCAAGTAATATATAAACGAAAATCCACAACTTCCAATCTAGGAGAGTTTATAGAGTTCGTTCTCAGGAATATGGAAGGAGGCGGACAGGTTGATGTGGTCTACACGGACTTCGAAAAAGCATTTGACCGTGTAGACCATACCATCCTCATCGCAAAACTAGGCAGACTAGGGATACACGGTGATCTATTGAGATGGGTAAAATCTTACCTTACCAATAGATCACAGGCGGTAGTGGTCGGAGGTTTCAGGTCCGACTTTGTGGACATACCATCAGGAATCCCTCAAGGGTCCCATTTGGGACCTTTGTTTTATAACGCTTACATATACGATTTACAAAACTGCTTCACCACCGTTAATAATCACTTACTTTATGCAGACGATAAGAAAATATTTTTTAAGGTCAATAACAGCCTTGACTGTGTTAACTTCCAGAATACACTTGACACTCTCTCTCAATACTACTCAAATAATAAAATTACTGTCAATGTATCTAAATGTCAACACATCTCTTTTACTCGAAAACGATACCCTATAGAATCTTCCTATACACTGAATAATACCCCCATAGAAAAAGTAAATGTTATACGAGACCTTGGAGTGATTCTCGACAGCAAACTAACTATGTCTGAACATATCGATCATATTGTAAACAAAGCCTATAGGAACCTTGGATTTGTAACTCGTACATGCAAACCCTTTCATGATCTCTCTTGTGTCAAATCAGTCTATTACGCCTATGTCCGCAGTGTACTTGAATACGCCAGCTCAATATGGACCCCTAATTATATTATATACAAAAACAAAATAGAAAAAATTCAACAGAAATTCATTAAACATCTAAATTACCGAAAGCATTTAAAATTAACATATAATGAAGGATGTATTCAACACAAACTGATGTCATTAGACAATAGACGTACATTGCTAGATATGATGTTATTATATAACTTATTAAATAATAAGCTAGACTCGCCAACTTTGCTCGCTTCCATCAATTTTAATGTGCCTACAAAGCGAACGCGCCATACGAAACTTTTCTTACCTACCTTTAATAATACTAACTATGCTAAGCATTCTTTAGTTAATAGAATAAGTTCGGATTATAATAAAATATTCTCGAGTGTGGATATATTTTCTAACAGTAAATATACATACCGTAAGAAAGTTATTAGTTTGTTACTGCAAGATAATACGTAAACTTTATTAATGGTACCTTCTTACCAATTATTTATTTACCTATTACTTGTTTTATATATATATATATTCCTCTCCGTCAAATAGTATAAACCTACTTACCTATAATAATGTATCTAAATTACTTTAACAAACAGTCTACGGCCGGTTCCATCATCCCGAGACAGCTTGTGTTTTACTGAATGAAAACTACAATACTACCTACCTATATAAATTATTTATTTCGGTTCATTCAATGACACCATATTTTGTTAGTACATAAGGCTTATTCTAAGGTTAGTATAGTAACATTTATTACTTATTTATGGTAAACTGTTATGATCTTTTGTATTAGACTAAATCTTACTATTATTCGTAGAACTTATACAGTCATCTATTTAGAGAGACCTGTAATTGGCTGTTTTATACATAACCTAGTTAAGTTACCCATAAACTATTATTGTAGCTGTTGGTCTTTTCAATAAAATAAAATAAAAAAATAAATAAAAATATCAACTTAGTTTGTTTACATCAACTTTCAAAGTGATACAAAGTAACATCAATATTCAAAGTCAGGCTTACTTGGGTATCCGTTTCGTCCGTCTGTCCGTCCGTCGGTCCCGCAGCGGGGAGGCGGCGGCTTGTATCATGTCGTCTAGTTGCGAGTCTACTCTCGGTTTCTGGAGTCGTTTTGCCGATCTCGTGCGGAACTTTGCGGATTCTTGGTTGAGATTGGGCGTTAGGGATTTTATGCATCTGAAAAAATGGTTTTTGTTATTAGGAAAGTTTAATTATGTACTTATTATAATGTGACCGAAATTATGCATAAATAGTAAAGTTAAGTTCAAAGCAATTTTCAAGTTTATAGATGAGCCAATCGATTCAGGGTTTTAGACGCGAGGCGAACTGAACTATCCACCATTTTCTAGTCAGCGACTCACCTTGCCAACATTCTCTAGTCAGTGACTCACCTTGTCACCATTATCTAGTCAGTGACTCACCTTGCCATCATTTTTCTAGTCGGTGACTTACTTTGCCATCATTTTGTAGTCAGTTACTCATCTTGCCACCATTATCTAGTCAGTGGCTCACTTTGGCACGATTTTCTAGTCAGTGACTCATCTTGCCTTCAGTGACTCATCTTGCCATCAGTGATTCACCTTGTGAGTACCGGGTCCACCATCACTAAGTCAATGACTCACCTTGCCACCAGTGACTCACTTAGCCACCGTAACCTAGTCAGTGACTCACCTTGCCACCAGTAACTCACTTTGCCACCGTAACCTAGTCAGTGACTCACCTTGCCACCAGTGACTCACTTTGCCACCGTAACCTAGTCAGTGACTCACCTTGCCGCCTCCTGCAGCTTCCTGCTGAGCAGCTCGTTCTGCATGTTGGCGGCGGCGAGCTCTCTGCGCAGTTGCGCCTTGCTTTTGTTGCCGGAGGGGTGAAGTAGGGGGTGGCGGCGCAGCGCGGACGCTGACGGCCGCTGTGAGGGGTCCGGGTCTACCATTTTCTGTTGACAATTAATCATTTTCATTGATCAATAAAATAAAATATACAGGGTGTTTTTTTGAGAAGGGTGATGGCTAAGTTCGAAACCAAGAGTTTGAGAAAAGAGGAGTCATGCCCTTGATTTATAAGAAAACTTAGACTACCGTTCCGTCCGCCAATGTGGCAAGTCATAAAGAATGAGTACTCCATATAGGTCGTTCAACGAAAGCTGGCGCTGTCTTAGTACTCACATTTAAACAAATTCACTACTCTTGGTGAAATTTAGGATGATAAGTTTGACAGGTTACAATAGGGAGGGACACGCCGCGCTCTTATTCACAGATACTACACAAGCGCACGTGTGAATGTGTTGTTCATGCCAGCTTTTGTGGCGTGACCTATACCTTGATCAGTTTGTTGAACTCCCGCGAGAGGGCGGGTAGGTCGGGCAGACTCCTGTCGCATGTCACACCCTGTACATTACCTTGATCAGTTTGTTGAACTCCCGCGAGAGGGCGGGTAGGTCGGGCAGACTCCTGTCGCATGTCACACCCTGTACATTACCTTGATCAGTTTGTTGAACTCCCGCGAGAGGGCGGGTAGGTCGGGCAGACTCCTGTCGCATGTCACACCCTGTACATTACCTTGATCAGTTTGTTGAACTCCCGCGAGAGGGCGGGCAGGTCGGGTAGCTTCCTGTCGCGGTAGTCTTGCCAATCCTGCCCGTTCTTGGGCAGCGCGCCGCCGCCGCCCGCCTCCCACAGCGTCAGGCCTGGAAACACATTGTGTTATTGAAAGGCATAACGTAAACATGACATAACATTATCTATACACCGTAAATTTTAAAACACCAGAAAAAAATAAATGAAAAAGTAAATGAGTGGCTGATAGAAAAATGTTTTTATGACGTCAAGGAATATATAAATTTTGTGGATGAAGCAGTTAACTCTAAGTAATATTGTATGAAAATTTTATTGACATTAAGTACTTTTTAATTTGCTATTTCATTATTTTAATCAATTAATCATAATCATTCTTTAGTTTAAATATAATTTTGCACGCCTCGAATGGAGGCAGAATGTATAGGACCCTTGATTGACATGTAACAACCTATTATGTACCTACATTCTAGCAAATAAATGATTATCTTATCTTATCTTAAAAAAATACGCATAATCAGTTGCCGTTACTGAACACAGATATGGCAAAAAAACTTGAAAAAATTAAGTCAATTTTTTTTTTCAAAATAAATTTGATAAAAATTTGATTTCCCGCTAGTAATTTTCCTACGGATTTGCATTAGATGGTACTCTTTATTGATAATAATTAAAATGTTATTCATCGTTTGTCGGCATTCATCGATTTATTAGACGTATGCCAACTTGCACCAAACTAGCAAAGTTCCTAAGCAATTACTTAACTGTCTGAATTCGGACCGTTAAGAACTGGCAAGCAAGAAATGTAAGTGCATAGGAGTTTTGACAGTTTGTTATAAATATACACCACCAATTTTTTATTACCAACTTAATTATTTCAAGTTTTTTTGCCATATCTGTGTTCAGTAACGGCAATTGTCTATGCATATTTTTTTTTTCTGGTGATTAGAAATTCACGGTGTATATTTATTTTTATTTTATTTTATTTTATTTTTACAGTATTTGGAAAATAAACAGCATTATTTTAAAAAGTATGGATTAAGTATGATGGGTATTATAAGCTAAGGAGTTTTCACATATGGTCACAGTGTAAATATATGGAAGAAATCAAAATTTTTTGTTTATCCGTTTACAAAAAGTACCTAATACAAAATCAGTTCTAGTGACTTAAGTATTGCTGGTTAATAAGAATAATTTATAACTTACAATGTGAAAATTTAAACTATCTTAAAAACGAGCAAAAAATAAAAAGTAAAAACCTTATCAAATTTTAGAAGTAACTATAACCAAATCGAGACAAATCATTTAACCCTATTATTAGATATTTAAAAAAAATAACTCACCGAACGCGAATATGTCCGCTTTGGTGAGATCCGTGAAGTCTTCTTGTAGCACTTCTATGGGCAGGTAGCGGCAGTCACCTTCCTCCACCGACGGGGACGACACGCACGTCACGTGCCCGAGGTCGCCTGTCACACAACATGTTGTATATCAACAAATTATATAAATATATTTAGTAATAAATCCGCTTAATTTCTAAACAAAGGTTTTAATTAACTTAACTTTAGTTCAACTAAACCAAAGAGTCAACGAACAGAAAACCAAAGTTTGAAGATACGACACGTGTTTCGCCTCCACACGAGGCATCATCAGGAGGTGTGGACTCGCCGAAGTTCGAAACGAGAATCTCGTTTCGAACTTCGGCGAGCTTCAAACTTTGGTTTTCTGTTCGTTGACTCTTTGGTTTAGTTGAACTAAAGTTAAGTTAATTAAAACCTTTGTTTAGAAATTAAGCGGATTTATTACTAAATATATTTATATAATTTGTTGATATTTATGGATTTCCGCAAAGTAACGCCTGAATCAATCAATTAACATGTTGTATATTTAATTTATACACATACTATTTTATGTTAAACAAGTTGGTAGTTCATAACTTGATATTTTTTTTTAAAGATAAGAGAAAGATGTCTGTCATAATTCTATAGTTTGATTCTTCCAAAAAAAAGTCATCGAAAATATGATGTCATCTTTCCACCTTTTTCAATAAATTTTCCACCCATCCCCATATATTTTCCATCCATATCAATAATTTTTCAAGGAATTTTCATCATTTCCCACTCATTTTTCCACCATTTCCAATCATTTGCTTGCAGTCTTAACAAAATTTGTAGGCGAAAAACCTCGATTACGGACTGCTTACCTAGTGCCGGGCTTCACGTCCTTGTGATCCACTCATTTCACTAATTTTTCCACCCATTTTAGCCATGTTCCCCCCGTTCATCCATCGATCTAGTACGTCATTTCAATCAATTTTCCACCCATACTAATAATTTTCATAATTTTTCACCTATTTTAACCATTTTTCCACTCACTTTCACCATTTCCCCCGTACACCCACCGATTTGTACGTCATTTCACTCATTTCCATATTTATTTCACCATTTCCCCCCCTATTCCCCCCCTGTACCCACCGATTTTGTAGGTGTGCGCGTACGCATGCGGTTCGTCGTCATCGTAACCGCCGTCCGAGTCGGGTCCGTCACCGTCGCGGCTGCACACGAATATGTTGCCCGGCTTCACGTCCATGTGTACCAGTTGGTGGGAGTGGATGTAACTGGAAAAATTACAATTAGCCATTATCATCTAAAAAAATCCACCAGAGACAGCACCATCGCGGGGTACTTTGTTTTTTATTTCCCTATGCCAAGCAACGTTAAACGTACATTTTCAGTCCCTGTTTATACCCACTTAAACATTGAATTTAGTAGAAAACTGATATAGATGGCAGTGCTTTTCTTCGTAGATTACCAAAATGTGACTTTAATTTTTTTATCTTGTCTTTATTTCAGGAGACAGGTGCATTCAAAGAAGTATTAGAGCATAGAAACACAATGTAGTACATTGAAAATGTGACAAAAACAGAAGCCACTAGGCTAACTTCTAGTACATTTTAATCCGATGCAAATTTTCAAAAAAGAAAAGTACAGGGCTAGATAAATATTATATGATAAACTACTAGTCTTTTTCATTGTTAATAAAACTACATCGTAACAAGTAACAAACTTTATTTGTAAATGGACATATTTCATTTTTACTGACAAGATGTCTAAAATTTTTTGGTCCTGTCTTACTTACGATATTTTGGTTAAATTTTTGGAACACCGTTATTCATCTATGCTGGCACTGTATTATATTTTTTTTTAAACACCGTCAATTTTTAATCACCTGACATTAAAATACATATGGTGAGTTGCCGTTACTGAACACAGATATGGCAAAAATGGTTAGTCGTTTTCATATGGATTTGCATCAGGCGTTTTCCATTATTGATAATAATTTAAGTTTTATTCATCGTTTGGCAAACCCGGGTACCTAGCTCGAGCCAGCTCGAAAAAGCTCGGCTCGGGCGCCGCACTCGCGCCGCTGTCACTCTGTTATTTTGTAGAAATTCAAAATTCTAACTGCACAGATACAACGTAGTACCTTGTCTGCATTGCCCATTTTTTTTTGGTAATTAAAAATTGGTGGTGTATTTAGTGCAATTTAATCTGTCTTATTTCTTCAGTCTAAATAAATTGAAATAGTTTTGTCTGTACACCGCAAATTTATATCAACAGAAAAAAAAAATGTATCACTGATTGATTCAGGCGTTACTTTGCGGAAATCCATAAATATCAACAAATTATATAAATATATTTAGTAATAAATCCACTTAATTTCTAAACAAAGGTTTTAATTAACTTAACTTTAGTTCAACTAAACCAAAGAGTCAACGAACAGAAAACCAAAGTTTAAAGATACGACACGTGTTTCGCCTCTACACGAGGCATCATCAGGAGGTGTGGACTCGCCGAAGTTCGAAACGAGAGAACTCTCGTTTAGAAATTAAGCGGATTTATTACTAAATATATTTATATAATTTTTTGAAAAATATGTATGTTTAATTAAAGTTATTCATCTATGTATGATTAATGTTTGACTTACGATAGTCCTTTAGCGATGTGCGCCAGTAACAACAGTAATTCTGATTCGGGCAAAGGTCCGTCCTGTATTTTCTGCTGGAGCGAGCCGCCATCGCAGTATTCATTTTGTATGATCATATGGTCATCTTCTGCCCACGCCGAGTAATATCTGAAATAAAAATGTTATTTAGTAAATTACTAGCTGAGACTCGCAACTTTGTTTGCGTTATATTTTTTTTCATTTATTCTCAAAAAAAAATTACATTGTGTCGGTAACATACTTAAAACTAAACAACGCAATCACATAACTTAATAAGTATTAGTCCGATTGGCGACAACTGTAATAATGATAACGACAGTTATAATAATGGTAAAAACCATGATAATAATGACTATGATTATGCCAATAAGCATGATAATAATAATGAAAATGACACTAACAATAATGACTATAATTTTATTATAATGACGCTGATGATAATAAAACCAACAAGAATAATAATAATATTTAAAATGAAGCTAACAATCATGATAATGACGCTATATAGTTAAATATAGGAAATAATAATGATAACGCCGATGACGACTTAAATGACGATGTCGGCGATAATGATAATAGTAATAAAGGCGACGCTATCAATAATACTTATAATGATAATGACGGCGATAATAGTAATACTAATTACGATAACAATAATGATTATAACGACGATGACGGCGATAATGGTATGGTAACGCACCTGACGACGTGCGGGTGTTTCCCGAGCGCGGCGTGCGCGTAAACCTCCGTGAGCGCGGCGCGCTCCGCCGCCGAGCCCGCAACTGGCCGAAGAGATCGCTTCACCGCGTACACGCACCCGTCCAACTGCGTCACAAAACAACATATGAAACATATGAAATAATGAAATTAGTTACTATAGAGTTAAATAAGAAATGCACGACACCATGTAAATTTTGTTAATGACCCAAGTAAATGAATTGAATCAAAATATTAAACAAGCTTAATAATAAAACTGAAAACCCGACTGCCAAATTATTATACATTGATTCTTCTTATTCTTATCGTGTCACTAGTTCCTTCGAACCAGTGTGGTGAAAGGATTTCAAGTGCGCCTCAAAGAGGCTCCTTTCGTGCACTCGACACATGTTTTCGAACTTTAGGTTCTACGACATGCCGGTTTCCTCACGATGTTTTCCTTCACCGTTGCGAGAACGTGGGATGCATAAATAGATTTTTTCGACCGAAAAAACCTATTTACGCATGACAGCCACCGGGATTCGAACCCGCGACCATCAGATCGCAAGATAAGGGCCTCATCCACTCGGCCACCCACCACGTCTTCATACATTGATTGACGATTCATCATTCCAAATAAACTTAAACATACGACTTATACAGGGTGTGTCGTAATGAGTGGATAATCCTTCAGCTCCGGGTGGGGGACTTCAGGACTGATCAGAAAATGAAAATATGTACCCAGTAAAAATCCTACGGGGTTCGAGTTACTGGACGTTTTCAAAACGTCCAGTAGCTCGAAATCTGGTCACTCAGGTCACCATACATTTTTTTTTACACCACAGGAAATCAAAGTTAAGAAAATTCTTTGTTAAATGATGATGTACCAAAAAAACTGTACCTATGACACAAAAACAGGAAAAACCGTTCGATAGCACAGTTATCCAGGAACGCTCTAGCAAAAAAAAATAAGAAAAATCCTAGATTTGTAATCTTAGGAACAAAAACAATGGACAAAGGTAGAAAAAATGGAAGTTTTGAAAACGACCAGTCCAAAAAAAAAGCCCAGTAACTCGAAATCCGTGGGATTTTTACTAGGTGCTTATTTTCATTTTCTGATCAGTCCTAAAGTCCGCCACCGATTATCCACTCATTACGACACATCCTGTATATTTTTGCAATCGCTTTTTAATTTCTTTCATTTTAATACCCTGCCCAGCAGGCTTAGCACGGACTGGGGATAATTAATTAGTCCCCCATTTTTATCCACCTTCAAAGGATAAAATTGACTTGAAGGTAGATAAAAACGGGGGACAAAATTTTTATCCCCAGTCCGTGCTAAGCCTGCAGGTTTGGTAAAAAAAAAATATTAACAAATATCATCATCATCAACCTATAGCAGTTCACTGCTGGACGTAGGTCTCTCCCAAGGCGCGCCAGTGAGCCCGATCTTCGGCTCTTCTCATCCACTTTCTGCCAGCTATAGCGCGCAGATCATCGCTCCATCTGGCCGGCGGTCGTCCTACACTGCGTTTGCCTAGACGTGGTCTCCACTCAAGAACACGTTTACCCCAACGGTTGTCGGTTCTTCGGCAGACATGGCCGGCCCACTGCCACTTCAGCTTGCTGATCCTCTGAGCTATGTCGACCACCTTAGTTCTCTGTCGGATGACCTCATTTCGGATTCTATCCTTAAGAGAAACCCCGAACATAGCTCTCTCCATAGCTCGCTGAGTGACCTTCAATTTGTGGACAAATTAACAAATATATAACCCCTAATATACTAAGGATGGTCACCAAGGGGAGGGAGGGGGGAAAAATAATCAAAAATGGGTACGTTCCCTTACTTTATTAACACAGCGCGCGACGCGTCCAAATTGGCCCCGACCAATAACATCTAGTTCCACAAATTCAACGTTGTAGCGGGATATGTTTGACTCCTAGAAAGTAAACATAGATTATAATAAACACTATTTCATAGCATAGTATAATAAGTCTATAATATTCCCACAGCTTGGACTCAGGCCTACTCTCGGCCATAGAAAAAAAATATACTTCGAGTAGAATTTTCACTCTGCAAAAATAAAAATTATGAAAAAGCGACTCTGGCTACAACGCTTTAAAGTTCAATTTAGCTCGCTCAGGATTTGCTCTGGCCTTGCCGAATAGATAAGTAGCTGTCTCGTTCGGTTTCCTCGTGATATTTACCTTTACCGTTATGAAAACATCGAACATGGTATTATAAAATATAAAATATCCATATGACTGCCACCGGGATTCGAACCCGTGACCACGTCTTCAGGAGGTCATAATTTTGGGTTCACCTTTGAGTGAACAAAGTGAAGACATCAGAAGATACGAATCGACGTTTGATTATATTAACGTACCTATGTATAGTATGTAATGTTTGTTTGACGATAGATCCCTAACCACTCATTTGATCTTCATGAAATTTGACAGGTGGATAAGTAATTTCAAAAACTAGGTGAGCCAAATCAGTTCAGGAGTTTAGGCGGTAGGGGCGCGTGAGGTAAAAGTTCACAGACTAATAGTTGGCCGCACGAAGAGTATCGGCTAGATACGAATCGGCGTTTGTATATATGTATGTTTGTTTGCATGTACATACATATGTTTGTCCGACGATAACTCCCTAACCGCTTATTAGATCTTCATGAAATTTGGCAGGTGGGTAGGTAAGTTCAATACAATTTTTCAGTTTGTAGGTGATCCAAATCGGTTCAGAGGTTTAGGAGAGAGGAGGCGCGTGAGGGGCGAATTACTAGTAAAGATAATAGTGTACTCACTCGTAATCTTTTGGCGGGTTGTTCGGGCGTAGCGTCCCATGTCGGAGTTTTTGATAAACTACGCTTTTTCTTGTTCAACGCTTGACCTAAAACAAAGTTCAAAGTTCAAAGTTAATTTATTGCATGAAATATATGTTTTTACAGATCTTAAATACATATTTACATTGGTATCAATATATTCTGCCGTCTCGGGCGTGCAATGTTGTTTTTACAAACAAAAAGTATACCTATTATATATGTACAACAACACTTTATAACAATAATCTTAAAAGACAAAATCTAAAAAATACAAAATTAAATAAAAATTAATAATATATACCTATCTTGAGTTTAAATTAAATTATAGTGTTTTTAAGAAGTTTTTGTCAATTTTAAATTCATTTAACGTGTAGTAACATTTGGTGAATAATACCTCTCTCAGCTAAATATAAATCAAAGATAAATCAATCAATATACATTATATATTATTATCAGCCTGAGCTGTCCCATTGTAGGGCAAAGGCCTCCCTCCATTTTCGCCAACGGTCTCGATCATGCGCTACTAATCTCCATTCCCCGTCGAACGCATCCAGTTCGTCGTGCCATTATTTATTATTATTATTTTATTTATTATTTATTTATTAAATTAAAACGGTTAAACCAATTACATTAATTAAAAATTAGAATTAGATTAGAATAAAATTTGCATTAGATTAGAATATAAGTAATAAATTATTAACAGAACAATTAAACAAATTAAATGAAAGAGAAATAATAATGAGAATTACATAATTTAGATAACTAAATCATAAGTCACACAAAATTAATTTAATTCTACACTTCACAGAACCTGAGGCACTCTGACATAATATACTTCCATTCATCTGCAAATATATCACAGTCAGGATTATTGCGCAATAGTTGGTTGAGCGCTGAGAGGGTGCGAGGGAGAGGAGACTTAGCCCGAGCCACGGTGCGACTCCGGGGTACCGAGAAAAGTTCGTGTCTTCTAGCGCGAAGATAGTTGTTGGGGACGAACAAACAAAGAGAGTCATTGTGTAGAGTTCTATTACACCATGAAAAAAATCGTCTGCGTGGTCTACCGCGACGCCTGCGCGCTGTATGAGGGCGCCACTGAGTGGTTATTTTGGCCCACAGCTCGTCAGGCATGCGGCAAATATGGCCAGCCCAGTCTGACTTGAGTCTAGCGACTTTTTCTCCTACGTCGGTGATTTGAGTTTTGGAGCGCAGTATGGTGTTACGGATGCGGTCTGTGAGTTTCACTCCATGAATACTGCGCTTATACCTTGCCCTTTGGCAAACCTTGAGTTTGGATTTCTGGATGTTTGTCAAAGACCAAGTTTGAAAATTATATATAAAATATTATATTTATATTATAAGTCTTAGATCTGACTGACTGACAGACCACATACAGACCAAATCAATGAACGTAAAGACTTATAAGAGAATGTGTTCCTTAAGTGCTGAAAAAGCACGATCGGCCGAGAGCACTGTCTCGGCCGAGTACTCGGTACGTATAAACATAGCGCCGAGTGCCGGCTGAGCGAGTGATGTAAGCTTTCCCTGTCTCTGTGATCTAGGCATATGCAACTATCTCTTCCAGGCAGTTTTGGTCATTGATAGGCATTTGTACTCTCTCTCTCTCTATCTCGCGTTTCAGATTTCGGCGAGTCAACATCTCCTGAGGATGCCTCGAGTAGAGGCGAAACATGTATCGAGTTCTGACTTGGGTTTTCTGTTTTCGGCGCTTTGGTTTAGATACTAAAATTCTAAACTGGAGTTAAATTAATTAACACCTCTGTTTAGAAACTAAGCGGATTTATTACTAAATATATTTATACTATTTATTAATATTTATGGATTTCCGCAAAGTAACGCCTGAATCAATCAATTGTATGCACAAAAGTTTTATGTACTATGTAGTGTCTTACCGTCTGGTGTGAACGGGTTGATGTTGGCTATGGGTCGCAGAAGACGTGAGTCGTCATGTTCGTCCGGCGGCAGGCTGCCCAACGCACTGTCTTCGTCTGACGGCGGATGGAGGTGGTGGCTCGAGCCAGACGGCATGCCTGCATATAACAATCAAACAATCAATCAATATGTATTTCCAAAAACACAGATATGAAATATATTAAATAATAAATATTTTGGACATTTCACACAAAGCCATCTAGCCCCATACAAAGCAGAGCTTGTACTATGGGAACCAGATAACTGATACAATACTTAATTTTTTTTTTTTTGTAAATATATACATAGAATACAAAAAACACCCAGACTTTGACCTTGCCCTAAAGCGGGAATCGAACCCGCGTCACCGGCGTGGTAGTCCAACACACTTGCCTTACCACTCGACTCGACCATAATAGCATTGTTGACGACATGGATGGACCAGCGGCAAGTGTGTTGGACTGCCACGCCGGTGTCGCGGGTTGGATTCCCGCTTCAGGGCTGTATGATAAGTACGCGCTCGCGGTCGCCAACATCGGAGGGCTACCTTAAGGGTGCGTTTCCACTGACGCGGAGCTGGGCGGAGTGGAGAGGAGCGGAGGATTGGCCAATCACAGTGCTTGAAATTCCCATTTCGAGCACTGTAATTGGCCAATTCACGGTCCGCTCCTCTCCATTCCGCCCTGCTCCGGGTCAGTTGGATACGCTCCCTTAGAGTGCTAGCACAGAAGTAGGGTTCTCACCAGTCTGCACGTTGTGTTTGGGCGGGAACAGTCTGGTCCGGGGCGGATGGTGCGAGGGCGTGGAACATTTGTCTCTCAGCGTCTTCGGTGTGTGCGGGCTGTCGAATAATCTGGAAACCACAAACTTACTATAAATTAACTGCACATTACTTAAAAAAAAACCGCGTGGGAGATACCTTGACTTTCGATCCGAAGGTCGTGAGTTGACTGACTGAAAGCCGTAATATAAAAAAAAACCCTGAAAGTAAAGACTCAAAATTTGAAGAGTATGGTCGATCAAAAAATGTAAGCGCGTACGCACTAATAAAGGAATTTTCTTATTTCGCAACGCAAGCGAAGTTAGGGTGCTTTTCCACCAGAGATGTGCTATGAGCTATGTATCATGTAACCAAAAAAATGTATTAGTGTATACTATGTTGGTGATCAATAAATAAAATAAAATAAAATAAAAATGCTTCGTCGCTATGGATGCGCTTGATATCCACCAATCATATTCATTGGTGCACATAGCTTAGCACTGGTGGAAACGGATTCAACTAAGACATAATAATGTTAGGACATTCCACACAACGCCATCTAGCCCCAAACTAAGTAAGCTTGTATTATGGGAACCAGATAACTGATAGAATACTAATATACTTTTTTTTTTAAATATAAATACATAGAATACATAGAAAACACCCAGACTCAAGAAAAATACCGATGTTCATCACACAAATATTTGTCCTGAGCGGGAATCGAACCCGCGACACCGGTCGTGGCAGTCTAACACACTTGCCACTCGACCATCCGTGTCGTCATGATTGACACATGATTTGACATTGAGACATGTTTTTTATATGGAAGGATGCGTGCTATGGATGCCTGTTATGGGCCTCGCCGCTTCCCTACTATTGATACATCGCATAGCTCGAGCGGCGCATCTTCATAGCACATCTTCCTCGCACAGCTACATAGCTAAGTATTGGTGGAAACGGTCACATATTTTCGTGGCGTAGATTTCACATCTTCGCAGTATAGCTGCATAGCACATTACTGGTGGAAAGGCACCCTTAGTCTCAGCTAGTTATAAAGGATTTTAAATTATCAACCGACTTCAAAAAAAAGGAGGTTATCAATTCGGTTGTTTATTTTTTTATGTTTATTACCTCAGAACTTTTGTTTATTTTTGAATTGTAAAATTATTTGAGAGGAGAATGAGATATTTATCTTTATACCTTTAGATTGGTTGGTCCCATAGAAATTTCATCAAAATCGGTTCAGTAGTTTAGTTTTTATATCAAATCAAATCAAATCAAATCAATTTATTTATCAAATGATTAGGTAATACAAATAATACACTAATTAATAGTACATTTAGCGCTATTGGTTGTACACATGTAGGATACCATTACAGTAGGTAGGTGACGGTGAGGCCCAAACTAAGCTGAGAGCTTTTATCTTGGGCTTCTGAGTGCTTTTACAAGAAGGTGGTTATCATGGCAGTTATTGAAGAAGACGCTTTGCTTACAAAAAACAAAAACCTTGCGTTCTAAATTTTAAGGTGTACCTAAGGTAATTAAGACTAGGTATAAGTATTTATATTTAGGTTTTAAATAGGTTATATATATATATATATATATTTTATTTTTTTAATATTTAATATTCTATGTCGAAGTAAACAATATAGATGGCTGATAGAAAAATGTTTTTATGACGTCAAGGAATATTGTATATTTGTAGATGACGCAGTTAACTCTAAGTAATATTGTATGAAATTTTTATTGACATTAAGTACTTTTTAATTTGCTATTTCATTATTCTAATCGTAATCATTCTTTAGTTTAAATATAATTTTGCACGCCTCGAACGGAGGCAGAATGTATAGGACCGTTTGATTGACATGTAACAACTAGGGCCTCCAGTACCGGTTCCTTTTTCCAGTACCGGGATTTCGGTACCGACACCCGACCGGAACCGGGAGTACCGGGATTTTCGGTATTCCCGAAAATAATTAGTAGACTATTATTAAGTTTAATAGAAAACTCGTCGGAAAACGATAAAATAAAGAAAAATCGAGCGAAAAAAAAACGAAAAGTTAAAAGGTATAATTTACAATTTTTGTAATTTACTGCAAGCATGATTTGTAAGAGAGAAAATTCGCGTAACTAATTGAATATTGCATTAACAATACAGTACCAATTCTTAGGTTATATTTCAAGTATAAATGGCTTATAACGAAAGTTTTGAAGTGGGTATTTCTTTCTTTGCAGGATTGTATAGGATTACAGTTTAAAAGTTAGTACATCACATGCGTAACAACATTTTTAAACGAAGGTTGATTCGATTTCTGACAAAAGTTTAGTTTTTAATCCAACTTTATTTGGTATTTGTAATTTAATCTTCACAAGTCAATGCTCAATGATCATGTCAATGTCAATGATCGGCCCTTATGAGGCCATCATCAGAGGTAATCTTTTGTCAGAAATCGAATCAACCTTCGTTTAAAAATGTTGTTACGCATGTGACGTACTAACTTTTAAACTGTAATCCTATACAATCCTGCAAAGAAAGAAATACCCACTTCAAAACTTTAAATTTTGAAGTTTAAAACTCTATGTTAAAATGAGCAGGTGCCAATTTTGTTAATTTCCTCTGTGATAAACTATCGATATAAGTGTCAGTTTCAATAGTTTGTCAAAGACAAAACGTAAAGAAGTATCCACTTATAATTTACGGTTGTATCTTCGACACAACCCGTTGCTTTTTAACCAGTGCGTCCTACCCATTATGAAATACTCAGCCGAGGCGTGAACACTCACTGTTCTCCTAGATCACTAGGTAAAAGGCACAAAAATACACTATGATACGAGCTACGCTCGGAATTTGAGATAACAGGGAACCAATGTCATTAACAAAGCTTATAAATCCGTATATACATAGACAGCTGGTTTTAATCAACATAAAGCACAGTCGCGTTGTGGAAAACGGAATCATTAGTCATTAATTCTCAATTTATAGTAGGCTATTAGACTGTTGATGACAATATCGGAAAAGATGGAGAGACGAGCTAGACTCTTACTTGGAAAACTGGAAGACAGTTGCACTTGACAGATAAGAGTGGAAAGAAGGAAGGGAGGCCGGCATTGGCCTCCCTTTGCCTTTGGCCTGGCCGGGAGTGGGACGGTTCAGGCTCAAAACAACAAAAAAATAATAATATGAAATAATAATAATACGTTCAGTGGCTTAGGTTGTGGAAAGACCGTCACGTTAGTACAAACAACCCCAAAGCCCATGTTATTCTTTAAATAAATGCATTTCGACGATGATACCAACAATAAATATCAATATTGCAACATTTCCTAAGTTCTGAACATCAACAACACCTTCGCAATTTAGTAAGATGGGCTGGTAGGATCCAACGTGTAGAGGAGTTACTGTCCTTTCTTCTTTGTACTAACATAACTATAATACTATTTAGCCATGGTTTTAAAGATTAAAGCCCTAAAAAAGCTCTTAAGCACTAAATTTTAAATAATCCCGAAAGTACCGAAAATCCCGGTTCTGGATTTTTCTAGTCCCGGTGCTGGACACAGCCGAAAATCCCGGGATTTCCCGGGATTTTCGGTTCCGGGATTTCCCGGTACTATGCCCTAGTAACAACCTATTATGTACCTACATTCTAGCAAATAAATGATTATAATATCTTATCTTAATATTGCGTATTTTGCTTCCCTTCGCCTTTTTCAGTGGTGTTTACCGTCACTAAAACAGTCCAATTGAAGTCTGTTGTACTATGTTGTAGTAAAACGTTGATTATTTCATACGCAAAACATGTCCCCCATTCGTCACTTACATGCGCAAGCGCACCCCTCGCATTCGTCTTCCTGCCTATTGTCGGCGGTCTTAAGAAATCCACCCCATGGATTTGTTATTGACTTGTAACACCTGAGCGATATACGCAGGTTTGAATCTCAAGGTTAGGAATGTAGAATGTTCGGACAGTTTACACAGGTCTATTAGATATCTATTAAGCGTCGATGACACAAAGCTTTTTTACACGCTACAAGCCAGCGTTTACGCTTGTAGCGTGTAAAGTCGCCCAGTGTCATCGGCGTTTTAACGCATGCTGCATATACTGCGCATGTTTTCTGTATGTGTAGTCCCACTCAGGTACTACTCAGGCGAATTAACATGACACCTGGCTTACACGTGGCTCAGAACTTGCTGCGTCCCCCGCTGCTCCGCGCGGCACCCTCCGTGTATCTTCTTCCTCTGATTGCGAAGCCTTATCATTACCAAGTATGGCAGGACCTCTTCTCCAACATTATCCAATTCAACGCTGTACTTTGCACAAACGTCATTCGAGCCAGGTGTCATGTTCACTCGTCCGAGTAGTACCTTACTTTTTACTTCTGCGCAATAACGGTCAGTGCCAAAGTTTCGTGCCGCTACTTGTACTAGAAGTTGGCTAATTTTAAAAATTCAGATAATAATGATGTCGTAGGCCTTCAGACAGCTCGATAACTCCCACACCACACTAGCCAGATCATACCTTACGTAAGCAGGTGAAAAGAATTAGCAACATCTTTGGCAGACACAAAGCACACCAGGTAGATAATACTTATCAACCCAAAATCACCTTTACTCCTCTACATCTAAGGTTCAAAGATGAATGCGTATTTTTGAATCCTTGTGATCTTAAACATGAATATGGAATTTAAACTCTATACTAATGATTATAAGGTAGAATTTCGTTCTCGTTGTAAGACAAGGTGGTCGTAGGCGGTTTTTTTTAAGACAGCTGTTTGATCATATGTTTGTTTGTGTATAACAGCAGTATAACCGATTTTCAACCGAAATTTGTGTTGAAAGTTAATTTGCAAGAATGCCAATTATTTTATGACTAGCTCTCGCCAGCGGGTATGCTCATGTAAGTAAAAAGTATGGTTTAATAAGTAGCCTATTTAGGTATTAAGGTTAACATAATACATCCATATTCATTTTGAATATTAGTTAAGCTACCATTTATTTGCGATCTAGGTGGGTGGGTGGGTAGGGTACCAATACATCGTGAAAACATCGTGAGGAAACCGGCATGTCATAGAACCTAAAAAGTTACATGGTGTCAAGTGCACGAAAGGAGCCTCATCGAGGCGCACTTGAAATCCTATCACCTCACTACTACGAAAGAACTAGTGACACAATAAGAAGATCCATCCTTATCTAGTCGTTTTCTCAAACTTTCGCGTTTATTTTATGTGTGACGGCGACTGTTTACCTACTCGAGAAAACTTCGTTAAACAGGTTTTTTGTAGGTAAACGGCATTGTCAAGGATTAGCTTTTTTAACACAAATTATAATATTATTATGTAGTTGTTCTGCCGAGCTTTTCTTGTCTTTAAGCCTGCGATGAACCCAGGAAACTTCTGTGCTTCTGGGAGGAGTTAAGCTGGCTAAACTATTAGTCAGGACAGGAAATCCGACGCACAAAGGACCAACAGGAGTCCAAGTGCGGAAAAGGGAGTCCATTTACATTTACATGTAGTTGTTCTGCAACTTTATTTGTAATGTGAATCAACAAAATTTATTTCTAGTGCCTGCTTACACTTTTTGACGAACATACCCCGAAATTTTAGATCTCTATGCGTCAGAGTATCCCAAACGGGGCACTAAGGAACATAAATTTAGATTTTGTTTGTTGTCATAAGGGGAATCCTCAGATCCGAATTCCATACAAAATGTTTCGGACAGATACTCAAAAAGTCCGCCGTATTATAGTAATTTCTTCACACTATTCGTTTCGTCCATGTTTTTCGAATTTAGATTTTATACATGTTTTAATATAACTATAATACTAACTTAAAAACACGTATAAAATCTAAATTAAAGTATGAAACCTTACACTTTTTTTGTTGACATAATAAAAAAAAAATTTGGATGTGGAAGTATGTCCAGATATAACATAGAATAAACATAATTTCATTAACTACAGCCATGACCTGTTTGTAATTGCATTTTGAATAAAAGTTTAGAGTTAAGCTTTCAAAGAAGAGACTTATGGCCACATTGAGATAGTGTGGGCCAATAATTTTATGTATTAGTTTCACAGAAAACTTATTATAGTCATAAACATTATACAGTTACAGAAAACCAGTTAAACTGGTCAAAATAGGTCAAAGATGGGTCAAAGGATATGAAAGGACAAGTGACGTGTTCAAACTTGCTCCTACATGACTAGACTCTTCTGTTTATAGTATGGCCGTGTTGATCCAGTGTGAGGTGCCTGCACTTTCGATCCAAAGGTTGACGGTTACCCACCAATACCGGTAGTACACCAATGGATTTTTCTATTCAAACAATTGATGTGTGCATTAAAACACGTGCTAACGGTAAAGGAAAAACTTCATGAGGAAACCGGCATGCAATAGAACCTGAATAGTTCGAAAACATGTGTCAAGTGCACAAAAGGAGCCTCTTTGAGGTGCACTTGAAGTTCTTTAACCACACTGGTTCAAAAGAACTAGTGACATGATAAGAAGTATGGCTGTTGGAGTGGATCTGGGCTTGCTTTAAGTTCATGCTTGAATCAGTCTCAATTCTGCATTAATTGGTTTTTATGCCCCATATCTAGCTCTACAACACAGTGGCTGAAGAGATGCAAGAGGCTGCTCATGCTTACCGCAAGAGGCTGCAAAACCACCCAAACCAACTGGCCCGAGAGCTCTTAAGTCCCGGGTACAAGCGAAGGCGCAAGCGTAAAGACTTCCTAAACGACACCGGAAGTGCGAGTGCAGGAGTGTGCTCCCCCCAAAATTAAAAACAAACCCTAATATTTGCTCATAGTAAATTCTACTGATCGCAAATAAAACTAATAAAAAAAAATAAAAAAAATCTAGCTCTACAGTATTGACACCTAACAACAAGCCGGTATAGATCTAGCAACCAGACTATCATCATTTTCTGGACCTTTTCCCACTTACGTGGGGTCTGCACAACAAGTCTTCTTCTACCATTTGCCTCTATCACCCGTCATCTCTGTACTTACACCTGTTTTATTCATATCATCTTTCACTCAGTTCAGTGACCGGACTATACCAACTTGAAAACAGAGGAGTTACTTTAGGTGTTCGCTTTTTACTAATGACTTGATGTTTTAATGGTTTTCACTAATAAAAAAAGGAAAAAGTTTGTGTGAATGGATGAATGGATTTATGAATAGTATATGTTTGTTCCACAAGGATGCTTAAAGGGAAATCATGTTTATGTAGTCAACTACTGTTATAGACAATAGATACAATCAACAGCAAAAACTTGGCTAATTTGTGTATCAATTCAATGTACTTAGTTAGTTAAATGGTGTTTTGATGCTAGGAAATATGTTTTTGTAGGTGTTCTGTGTGGGGATATATAACGGGACGCTGTATACAAACCATTAGTTGTGTAACGTGGTCTTTTTGAGTAAAATATCAATGGAGAAAGTGCAGAACTGACCTGAGAGCCCTAACCCTTTTGTAAGGCGGACTGAAGGACTCCGGGGCTGGTGAGGCGTTCCTTATGCCGTCGTCGTCGTCTAATGATGTGAAATCTAACTTCCTAGGCACTATAGACGCCGGTATGGGGCTCAAATTGTCTGAAAATATGTTGAAAGGGTCCGACACATCGCACGAAGTTTCCACTGACAATTCCGAGGAATTGTGCTTGTTATTGTAACCGTTTTTCATTCTATACCACTCCGTCATTTTTGATAACAAATTTAATACACGAAAACAACACAATATCACAAATTATTCACTGAAATTTCTCCATTTACTCACAAAACGCACTAACTTTTACAAATAATCAGTAATGGCGGATGACGCAGATGACGCATGGCACCTGTTTAAGTATTGGGCCAATCACAGCGTAGCAAATGACCGGTAGCGAAAAAATTTGAATTTGATTGGCTAGCGGCGTCTTGCCAAAAAATGATGGCGTCGAGAATGGATGACTATGGATGCGTTCATAAAACTATCAAGTTTTGACACAAACACTTTAAAATCTATGACAGAAAAGACAGTGGCATATGAGGTATGAGTTTGACATTTGGATCATTGTTTTGGAAAATATTTTTCAACAGCTGCTGTTCTGTAAATTCTTGTTGAAAATTCGTATCGATTGTAACAACAATAGCCGTAAAAACTGAAATAAAACTTAATTACAATATATACGATAAATTACTTAATTACAAGTTTCTGCTAAGTGTTCAACATGACGCTTGTGTTATGGTTAAAACTTTGCTTGTTCCTGTGCCTTCCCTGTTTTAGTCTTCAGCAAGGATTTCAGCGCGATGAAATCACCTTTAATTATAACAATACGTGAGTATTTCATATCTTTTAGCACCTATACATAGTTAACCTTTATGAAATTTTACATCAAATCGTCAATATTGAGTTAGTAAAAGACGCAAATCTTACGCCCTAGATGTTCGTGTTTTTGATGTAAATCTTCATTACTTTGGTCCGCATTGCAGTAAATTACGTATTTTAAGAACTTAAATTAAACTCTTGGATGGGGTGTATAAGAAAATGGGTAATTATGGTAAAACTAGATTTTTGGAACACTAGTTATCTCTGCACCTTCTATCTACTTTTATACTACTTCTGTCAGGGTCATTGACCTCTGAGGTCAACGACCATTCAGCTAGATATGTATGTTGATGATGTAGTTGCAAACCCATGAGATATCTCATTGTTTTAGTAAAGTAATTTTTGTTTAAAAAACCTACCTAATGTTCCTAGAAAAAACCTCGGTCTGCCTGCCTCCTACCTAAAGATATTGTAGTGCTGAAAAAGGCCTCATATGCCATTTCATCACTTAATAGTGTATTTGTTAGCATTTTTACCATTCAGAGAGAATACATGTTGTAAACACTTGACTTGCTCGATGGTCGGATGACATTGTTAAGGCAGCTGGACCACTGTGGATCTGCTTTAACACACTCAAATTTTACCAGAATGGCGTAATAGAGAATAGGCCTTTACTTAGCAGTGGGTGTTACCAGCTGAATAGATAGATAGAAACACTTGAGAGTTGAAGTAGAGAGGTTGAACCAAATTAATGTTGTACATCTACTATTGTTTATGTACAGTACCAGATAAGTGGTATGAATCATTCAAATTATACACTGAGGGACTTGATAACTTGTATTTTCCAAGAATATATAAGACTATCAACAAATTATATAAATATATTTAGTAATAAATCCGCTTGATTTCTAAACAAAGGTTTTAATTAACTTAACTTTAGTTTAGAACTTTAGTACATATTACTATATTATAAACCAAAGAGTCAACGAACAGAAAACCAAAGTTTAAAGATACGACACGTGTTTCGCCTCTACACGAGGCATCATCAGGAGGTGTGGACTCGCCGAAGTTCTAAACGAGAGTACTCTCGTTTAGAACTTCGGCGAGTCCACTATGTACTAAAGTTCTAAACTAAAGTTAAGTTAATTAAAACTTTTTTTTAGAAATCAAGCGGATTTATTACTAAATATATTTATATAATTTGTTGATGTTTATGGATTTCCGCAAAGTAACGCCTGAATCAATCAATTATATAAGACTAGCTGATGCCTGTAACTTCGTTTGCTCTACTAACTAACAAAATACGCCAATGGATGGTGGAATGGTGTGCATTAAAAAAACGTGCTTAACGGTGAAGGAAAACATTGTGAGGAAACCGGCTTGTCATAGAACCGAAAAAGTTTGAAAACATGTGTCAAGTGCACAAAAGGAGCCTCTTCGAGGCACACTAGAAATCCCTTCACCGCACTGGTTCGATAGAAATAGTGACACAATAAGAAGAAGAAGACACTTTCAGCTAAAGATGAACACATCCTCCAAACAAATCTCTACATGAATGAATGAATGAATGATTCATTTGTATCAAGTATGGTAAGTTACGTTTCATTCAGTGGTTTGCCCTGTTTGTTATCTCATGTCTGTCAGTCAGTCAGGTCCAAGCATTTTTTATATATTGATAGCTATAAAAGAATCATTGACTCGTCATAAGTATTGCCTTATTATTCCAAGTGCAATAAAAATTATCTAGTGGAAGTCATAAACTATAAATTGTTAAAATTAATTTACCTTCGCAACATATTGTAAAAAACCTTATTTAAAAAGTAAGAATCTGGTACTGGCAATAGGATAAGTTTAAATAAGTATATACATTCATATGGAGTGCTGTTGATTCTATGATAAATAAATTAATAAAAAAAAAAAATGTGACAGTTTGTGAGGATGGAAGTTATCAATACTCAAACGACACTGATGGTTAAGTGGCAAGTTCGTTGCACTGCCACGCCGAGTGTTGCAGGTTCAAATCCCGCTTCAGAACAAAAAGTTGTATGATTGAACATTGTCTATTGTCTTGGGTCTGGGTGTTTTCTATGTATACTATGTTTGTATTTACAAAAAAAAGTATAATAGTATTGTATCAGTTATCTGGTTCCCATAGTACAAGCTTGCTTAGTTTGAAGAGTGAAGGTAGCCTATTTTTGGTCAAAAGTAATTTGAAACTGAGCCATTGACATGATGAAATAATGAATACAGTAATCCCTCGCTTTACGCGACCCCACACAACGCGAATTCGTTATAACGCGACTTAAAAAATCATGTTAATTTACCCCGCTTTACGCGGATGCATTAATTGGTCCATTATCTCGCTTCGTGGCTTGATTTGATTGAACACAAACAAAAAATATTAGATAACTATTTCTCAAATAATTCTGAGGTTTAAGGCTAATCCTCAAGTCCGAATTCCATACAAAATGTTTCGGACAAATACTCAAAAAGTACGCCGTATTATAGTAATTTCTTCACACTATTCGTTTCGTCCATGTTTTTCGATTTCGTCAACAAAAAAATTGTAAGGTTTCATACTTTAATTTAGATTTTATACGTGTTTTTAAGTTAGTAGGGTTTAATTTTAAAACACGTATAAAATCTAAATTAAAGTATGAAACCTTACACTTTTTTTGTTGACGAAATTTAAAAACATGGACGAAACGAATAGTGTGAAGAAATTACTATAATACGGCGTACTTTTTGAGTATTTGTCCGAATAATTTTGTATGGAATTCGGATTTGAGGATTCCCCTTAAATAACAAAAACTATGCTGCAACAATGAATTGGCTAATTCTGTTTTATTTTTGCAATAAAGTAACCCCGTTCATCTAACCCCGCTATACGCGAATTTCGCTCAACGCGATTTTGTCTGGAACGCATCCCTCGCGTAAAGCGGGGGATTACTGTATTAAAATAAATTCAATAAAAAAAAAGCTATTGGTTCTCCAATAAATAAATTACACTTCCTTCTTGTTGTGTGTGACCATAGGATTTTTTTTTATATATTCATTTTGTTCCAGATACCAATACAATGTGACCTACACGGTTACTGTTGACAAGCACACAGAGTATATCATGGAGTTTGCGGGGGTAAGTGGTCTTCACCAAAGGGCTTATTGAGTCATTTATATTCGGGTCATTCTCAGTTAAGAGGTAATATGTTGTATGAAGTGACGGCATGGCATTTTTTTCTAAATTTTTACTTAATGATACATCTTTTTTATGGAGACTTTTAAGTTGAAAACGTTTACAAAGTGGCCAGATAATTTGTTGGTTTTATCTCGTTTTATAAGTGACCAGGGTAAATACTCAGTACAGGGTAGAGACAAACTGCACAGGGGAGGATACTTTATGGACAGGGAAGAGAGATATACATAATAAAAACAGGGTTATTTTTAAGAATCAACTTTTTTTATTTATTTTTATTTTAATTATGAATTATATATAATCAGACTTGTCATTTCTCAGCAGTCTTTGTTTATAAAATTAAATGTTTCTTAATTGCTAGGTACAAAACATAAAACGGCTTTTGACTTCTCCATTCAGTCAAAATAAAAATATCTATAACTTTATTATCGACACTAAATAATGAAATAAAAAGAATCAAAAACTTCTCCGTGTAACAGTATTAAACTTTTCTTGTACTTAAACTCTAAAAAGATTTTAACTAAAAGGTAACTAAAAATTTTTTTTTTCTAAAACTTGCGCTCAAAGACATCTATATATTCATTAAATGCATAAAATATACACCGCCCTCTCATTTTTAAGTGAGGGGAGGGTAGTTTTTTTAAATAAAATCCCAGGTGATTTCGAGCCATTCTTCGCGCGTAATTTTTTTTCTAGGTGCCATTTTTTTCTGTAAAAAAAGTCATATTATGTTTTTAAAGCTAAGATATACATAATGCCAAGTAAAGGTTAAAAAAAAATGTAGAAGTATTAATGAAAATGCATACAAATGTATCAAAAGAGCCAGGGGAAATACGCCAGGGGAGATACATTTTCGATTGATATCTAAAATAGCCGTAAAAGTATTTATTGTACGCAATTCACAATCAAACGTAACAATGTATGCACTATTCATAGTGAATATTTAAGTCTATATTAGTATTTTAACAAATAATTGCTAAATAAAACTTACCAGAGGAAAGACTGCATTCACTAAACATTTCTACACCCAGCGAGCTGCATGACTGAAATGGCCGTTAAAATGGCTGAGCAGTCGGCTTATGCGCTGCTTGCTGCTAGATTCTCGTTACATCCTATGCACTCGAGGTCAGAATTTCCACAAACTAGCAAAACAAAACTTATTTTTAACCGAAAACAAAAAGCCAGGGGACGAGACACAAAACACGGAGGTTTGTCCTCCTTGATATTATTTATGAAAAAATGGAATATAAGTAATTTTACTTATAAGAAACTTTGACTAAGTTATTGTTCTGTATAAAATTAACGATGGAAAAGTCATTATTTAATTTTAATACATTCAAAATAATTGGTTTACAAATAAAGTCGGTATGGGGACAGACCAGGGGAGGGACTTTTTCCTTGTATTAGAACTTATTGTGACTAAACTACTTACATTTATGTTATAAATTTTAGTGAGCATGAAGAAAACATTTAGTTTTAAGTAATAAATAGGTTAATTAGAAAGTAAGTATGAAAAAAAAAGTTGTTTTTGGTCCTTGCCATGGAAAGTACCTCTTAACTGAGAATGACCCATTCCAACCAGCGGTCTTTCATAGTACCGTACGTGTCTACACATCTTGCCGAAGATACCCTCGAAATTTCAAGTCTCTATGTCCAGTGGTTGGGCCTGTTCGTTGTCTGTCAGTCAGTCAGTCAGGGCTTAGCCTATTGATTTGGAAAACTTTCAGAATGGTCCCATAGAAATTTAAAAAAATACTGTTTTGTAGTTTGATTTTTAAATCAAAATAGGTCATCGCATTTGCGTATTTTGCATTCCTGAGAGTTTTAAGTGGTGTTAACGGTCACTAGATAGAACAGCCCCAATTGGATTCGGGTGGTGAACTCTTTATAGTACTGGACAAGAAAATTTACAATAAAAAATATATAAAAACTACTCAGCGTATGGTATAAATGGAGGACGTGGTGGCCGAGTGGATGAGGCCCATGCCTTGCGATCTGATGGTCGCGAGTTCGAACCCCGGTGGCAGTCATGTGAAAAGGGGTTTTTTCGGTCGAAAAAATCTCTGCATGCATCCCACGTTCTCGCAACGGTGAAGGAAAACATCGTGAGGAAGCCGGCATGACAAAGGATAGAAAAAAAAATCTGTGGCATGTGACATCCACCAATCCGCATTGGGTCCGCGTGGTGGATTAAGACCCATTCGCTCTCCTGCCGAGAGTAGGCCTGAGTCCCAGCAGTGGGAACATTATAGGCTGATTATGCTTATGTATGGTATAAATGGTGGTCTTAAACGGGATCTCCTCCAGGCAACTTTGTGATGCATATTTTAATAGTAGTATACAGATAAGTGTTTGTTTCCAGGACTCCGACCCTGATTCAGCTCCGCTGGAGACCTTGGACCCTCCAGCTCGCGTCACAGTCGCCAGCAACTTCGCCAACAAGACCTATCCTCTATTTATTACGGCTAGGCAGCAGAAAGGTATGACCTGTAGAGGCTTAGCTAAGATGAAAATGATAGTAATAACGATGAGAATGATGATTATGATAGTAATAACGATGAGAATGATGATTATGATAATCATTATGATACCAATCATAATGATAATTAATATAATAATTATTATGATAACGATGGCAATGGTGATGATGATAATAAAATACAAAATCATAATATTGATAAGATGATGATGTTGATGATAAATATTATGATAACAATCATAATGATAATGATGAATATTTGGTCAGTGATAATGGAAATCATATTGGTAAGACTATATTGGTAAAGATGGTAATGATGATAATGATAACAATCAAAATAATGACGATGATAATGATAATGAAAATCATATTCTTCTCCTTATCGTGTCACTAGTGTTTTTCCGACCAGTGTGGTGAAAAGATTTCAAGTGCGCCTCGAAGAGGCTCTTTTCGTGCACAATCATATTAATTAGATGATATTGATGAAGATGACGATGATGATAATTATCATAACAATGAATGAATGAATGAATGAATGATACATTTATTTGCATGAATATAGGTGTCTACATATGTTGGTTGTATAACTTTGAATCACTATATTCGACCTTTCGGCCGTGCAAATGTTTTAAGTACTTAGTACTAGGTCTAAATTAACTAACTACAATGAGCAAGCTGCTACCGATAACTAAATTACTAGATAACTAACTAAATGATAATGATAACGATGAAATGAAGATGAAAATGACAATGATGATGGTTCCAGGTGTGTTCTCCTGGCAACTCCCAATGCTGGTGGAAACTCCCGATAGCGTGGAACAATTCACGAACATATCCAGGACTTTGTGTCCTCATAACAACATGTTTGCGGAAGATGAAGACACATGTGGTATGTAGTTATAAACCTATAATCATAGAAGTATTAAAGTATAGAATCACACTGTAGTACATTGAAAATGCGACCAAGAAAAGGGAGCAACATTGGCTAAATTCTAGTACATTTTGCTCCGATGCAAATTTTCGAATAAGAAAAGTAACAGGGCTAGATAACTATTCAATGTCAAAACTACATACTAGGCTTTTTCATTGATAATAAAACTACATCGTAAAAAGTAACAAACATTATTTGAAAATGGAGATATTTTATATTTATTGACAAGGTGTCTGAAATTTGTTGGTCCTGTCTTGCGACTCCATTTGGGTTTGATACTGTCCATCTACACGGTCAAATTATAATCACCATAAAAAAAAATACGCATAGTCAGTTGCCGTTACTGAACACATCTAAGGCAAAAAAAATAAGTATTTTTTTTTTGAATTGGGCAAACTAATCCATTGATACGTTTTTTACACCAACTAGTCCACTTGTACGCACACATTGAAACATGTGTGATTCCATTTCATTCATAAGCTCGGCAAAAGCGGGTAAAATCGTGTACCTCCGTGAATACTCGTGAGTGGATGTATTGCTTTGCGTATGCGCGTCTCGCTCTTCAGTACATCGCAGTTCGGAGGCGAGAGTGCACGCGCGCGCACGGTCACTCCGCAATCAAAAAACTCCCGCGATCACTTATGCTACACATTATCGCGTGATAATTCGTGTCGCGATAAAAACATCGGTTATCGGTGACAAGAAGTCTACATCTTCAGTCCGCAGTCGTCTTTGATGAAAACCCTTTGAAGCGTGCTACTTTACCGACAGTGCCGTGATGTGCATTCGTGTTCACCCGAATACATCGCGATGCGATGTACGAACGAATTACTTGTTGTGATACCTCGAATATTCGCCGATACCCGCTAATCTAATGTTACCGTAGCTTTACCAATTCACATCTCGCGAGTGCGCGCTAATGTTCGTGAAAACACCAAAGTTTCAGTGAAGTGTTCAAACTCAGAGTCACCAAGACAACTAAGCTATGAAACTATGCTATAACTTTAGTATGTCGCGCGGGTGTACCAACCAACGGCTGCTAGACCACGGCTCACTATTTACGCGCCGTCACTCGCTCAGGGACGAAGGTAATCACAACTCGATTTTACACCTATTTCTAATCATTCTGTGTTGGGATGTTTGGATAGTTGAATACGTACCTAGCTTCTAGTAAGTAGGTAGAATCTACTAGAAACCATCCAAGCAACGGTGCGGCGAGCGAGTAAAACGGTGTGCAAAAGGGATAGCTATGTTATGTTATGAATCACGACGCGTATTCAGAGTTCATTTATAACTGTATTGTCCATAATTTTGGGCAGGATATCTGAAAAGTTTAGCCTGTCATAACTTTGCCATTGTTAAGTAACTGATAAATTTTACTTTACTTTTACAATGTCGTACATATTCTGTATTGCCCAATTATAATTTTTTTGGTAATTAAAAAATGACCGTGTATAGGAACACCGTTAATAAATAGTATAAATATATATAGTAATAAATCCGCTTAACTTCCAAACAAAGGTCCCAATTAACTTAACTCTAGTTTAAGATTGTTTTGTATCTAAACCAAAGTCCTACTCCATGTGCTACTCCGCGTGCGCGAGCCAGCACCAACAGCATCCTAGAGATGATTATGTCGCGCCTAGACTGCCCCATCCAAAATAGATGGATGCAAGTTTTGCTTGGCGCAGTCCAATTTTGAACAAATAAGTAGGTATTTATTATAATTCATCAAATTAAATTAATGACATACAATAATTATCTTTAAATTCAAGTATTCAATTATTATTCAATTCTTATTTATTCATAATTTATTTCATTTTAACATTTATTTTTAGTTCTTAAGATCTTTTTTGTATGACATTTCTTTTTAAATTATTTTACGTGTGCTATAATATGGATGTATTGTTTGAGAATAAATGAATTAATAATAATAATAAAAGCGCCGAAAACAGAAAACCGCCTCTACACGAGGCATCCTCAGGAGATGTTGACTCGCCGTCAGGAGTTTCGGATTTCGATTCGGTTCAGATACAAAAAATCTTAAACTAGAGTTAAGTTAATTGGGACCTTTGTTTGGAAGTTAAGCGGATTTATTACTATATAAATTTATACTATTTATTACTGCAAAGAAACACCGTTATTAATCTATGGTACTATAGGATAGATTTTCGGATTTATGGTACCTATTTTTCTGTTTGTTCACGCTACAGTCAATGGGAGAAGGACAAAAGTCTACCATGGGCCTTTGATACGTAAATTATCTTATCTTATTTATACCCGACCACGGAAAATCCAAAAGATAAATTTTTATGACAAATAATTTGCAATGCCAATTTTTTTTTTCATAGACAAAATAGCTGTTTGTGTTTTTTTTGTTTTCATTTTTACAGTCTATTAATCGAATGAAATGGTTTTTGTTAATAATAGACGTAAAGTGAAATGGTGTTTGTTAATTATTATTAATAACAGACCTAAGAATGGTATATTATTACAAACACCATTTCACTTGATTCATAGATGTCTATTTTGTATTAAAGCATAAAAATGAGCTTTGAAAAATCTAACAAAACAATCCTATTTCATTACAATTTAATGTATGTCTACTAGCTAAAGCGTCGATGACACAGGGCTAGTTAACAAGCTACAAGCCAGTGAGTTTATAAGCTAGCGAGTGAGCGAGTTAGCTTTCGGGAAGGATCGTCACCAAGCACATTGTAAAAAAGCCGATGATACGGGGCAAGTTTACAAGTTACAATCGGCCTCGCTGGCTTGTAGCTTGTAAACCAGTCCTGTGTCATCGACGCTTTAGGGGAAAAAAGTGAATCAATTGAATATTTTTTATAACTTTTTGGGTTTTATACGTCTTTTTTTTATACATCTTGTATATAATATATATCAATTGGCTTTACCGTTGTCGGGATATATTATAGTTTCCTATATACGACTACATGCCGACATTTTTAAATATATTTTTTTACAGATGCCCCAACATTGAACACTCCTATAGTCCATTTGACGTCATCCTCGCCCGACCCTATAGAGGTTACTATTACAGTCGAAAAAGTGTCTCACTTTTACGTCAAAATGAATACAACAACGTATTTGAACACTACGCCGAGTCAACCGATGTACTATTTTTATCCTTTCGACCAGAATATGAATAATCATGTGGATCTATCGACTCAAAATATTAAAAGAAAACATATGTGCAATCAGGAGTTGGACCCGTCGGAACAGAGTATTTTGAATAGGTATGTTCATAGACGTAATTATTAAACCGTAGTAAATGGAAATCGCGCCGAAAAAAATGTTGGCTGACTTAACCAACTTCTAGTACTTTTTGATCCGATGCTTAATTTCGAAAAAGAGAAGTATGAGCCAAACTCAAGATACAATATTTACTAACAAACCTTTGACAGCTTAATCAGCTGATATCAGGGGTAAAAAACATTTTTTATTTCATAGATTAGCTCTTGCCTGTGGCTTTGTTTACGTAATTGGTATTTGAATAAATTCGGTCTTGTTTGAATTGTATTGACTTAGAAACAGTAAACAATTGATTTTTAACCTTTTTTTCAGTAAGTCCCTGTTCTGATAGTGTGTTTAATTTTAAGTACATAATTATGTAATAAAATTGTGGTCTATGCAACCTTGTGACATCATGCCACAGCCAGAATATTATTTTACCATTAGTACCTACCTGGCGTAACGATACGCAGGGGGAGGGGGCTGGGTTACTGCGTATGTTTTCTGTATGTGTAGTCCCCCTCAGATACACTTACTTTTTACATCTGCGTAATAACAGTCAGCGCTAAAGTCCGTAATGCCTTTTTCACACATTCCCTGCCAACCAATACAAAGAATTTACCGAAAAAAATGGAAAGTTGTAGACATACATACTGTTATAGTAAAATTATTTCCTACAATTGGCATTAATTGGCACCGTTGCGAAAATGAATAAGATACTAACACAAAATAGGGTAGTTATGACCAGCTGGCTACACTGAGCGCCAAACACTTTTATGTTCGTTACGTTCCATTTCACCTATAAAAGTTACCTCCGATTATTTTTTTGTTCGTATAATTCTTTTCGCTTGTGCCTACTCAGTTAATTAGATACAAGTTGTACAATAATATAATATGAACTTGTTTTAATATTTAAAAAAAAATGTTGTTCATTATTAGCCAAAATTAAGATTTCGGCTCGATTACTTATACGTAAGGATACAGCGTGCTATGAAACGTAACGACCAGTTCAATAATGCGACTAAATTGAAATGAGCTCATAATCTGAGTAATGTTCATGGTATTTGTGCTATTCTTAAGTTTGGTTCATAGCCCAAAAATGACCAATTGTTTACATCTCCTTACTTCTGAACTAAAATTCATTAGGGCTAGCACTGATAAAAGTCCAAAATTATTTTTTGATTTCAAACTTAGTTTTTGATCACATAACGTCGATTTATAAATTCCATTAAATGGATTTTTAATAGAAATGACATAACCACGCACAATCATGCCAATTTGATGGAATTTATTGGTGTTATAATCGTAATTCTGTTTCGCCGGAAATATTTTGAAGCGATAACCCTAAAACTCAGCTATTTTTGTTTGTTAGTAAATATTGTATCTTGAGTTTGGCTAGAGATAGATATATATATATATATATATGAAAGATTACAATTACTAGGCTATAACACTCCATTGTAAACTATAACAGAAATTATATGAAAATGGAGGTTTTTCATTTTTATTTGACGGAGTGTCTTAACTGGTGTCTGGACAAATTAATAAGTATAAAGTATTTAAAATATTTCGAAAAATCACAAAATATTTGTTTTTTTTTTTAGATATTATGAAATGGCGAATTCATATAAAACAAAAGGATGGATGTCCCGACCGAAGAGTGTGATTCTGATGATTGAGTCAGACGATGACATTTGCGCTGTAGTCTCAATTCAAAAGTTCTCTGTAAGTACCGTTGTATGTCCCCTGCAGGATTCTGTTTAGAATCCCAACTTTAGATGATACACGTGTCGCTGGTGTAGACCACTCGCTACACCAACAAAAAGTTCTAGTGCCCGTAAACACCACTGAATAGTCACAGGGAAGCAAAATAAGCAATTTCGTTTATTTTTGCAGTTCTTTTTTATTTTATAAAATACTTGACTATTTTGAAATTTAACTAATTTTGTAGATGACGCAGTTAACTCTAAGTAATATTGTAAGAAATTATTATTGACGTTAAGTACCTTGTAATTTGCTATTTCATTATTTTAATCATAATCATTCTTTAGTTTAAATGTAATTTTGCGCCTCGAATGGAGGCAGAATGTATAGGACCGTTTGATTGACTTGTAACAACCTATTATGTACCTACATTCTAGCAAATAAATAATTATCTTATCTTATCTTAAAGTACTGAACCGATTTTCATGAAATCTCTATGGAACCAATCACGAAGTATATCTAGAAATTTAAAAAAATGATTTTTTCCAATTGTTTCAAATCTTGTTCCCATAGTACAAGCTCTGCTAAGTTTGGAGCTAAATGGCGTTGTGTGAAATGTACAAAATATTTAAACACCGCAAATTTTTAATCACCAGAAAAAAAAACGCATAATCAGTTACTGAACACATAAATTATGAAAAAAAAAATTAGTCGAATTTTTGTCATAATAAACTTGATAAAGATTGAATAACTGTAATGCCTAGATCACACGTACCGAGCTACCGAGTACTCGGCTGAGACAGCTTGCGAAAAGCTTACATCACTCACTCAGCCGGTCATCACACATCACTGTCTCGGCCGAGTACTCAATACGTGTGATATAGGCATAACCTACATAATATTTTTTTTTTTATAACCGTTTTCGTTTTCCTATGAAATTTTATAAAATCCATTTTAACATTCTTAGTTAATAATAACACAGTGTGATTGTTTTAGTGTCCTGTATTTGACAATGAGAGGGACATCCTGTATGATGGATACTATTTGACTATGACTAGAAGAGGAGGCATCACCCTTACTGTAAGTACACAAGTGGACGAGCACTATAGTTATTTAATAACTTAGGTTTTAAACAGAATAAACAGAATAAACAGAATAAACATTTTATTAATAATTTCTTCAATTATAAGTCAAAATAATATAGCAGTTTGATTTCAATAAATCCATTCAATTAAATTAATATTAATTTTATAATTACAAGATTAGCTTAAAATATGTATCTATATTATCTATATTAGCTAATAATAATCATACCCAATTTTGAAGTGGGTTTATGGAGGCAGCTATCAGGTTCTTTATAATTTAAAAATTCATCATAACTGTAGAACGTCCTTTCGATGAGCCATTTTTTTAGTTTAACCTTAAAATTAACGATATTCGGTGCATCTTTTACACAGTCTGGTAATTTGTTGTACACAGTTGTACCCATTATGTGCGCCAGCCTGTCGGACTTCACTTTTATAGAAACATACTACAATATACTTCAATCTGACTGTTCTAGTGACCGTAAAAACCACTGAATAGTCACAGGGATGCAAAATACGCAATTTCGTTCACTTCGACTACATATTTTTCAATTATTTTGATTTTAAAACCATACCTTTGAACCGATTTAGATGAAATTTATATAGGACTAATTTGAAAGTATTCCATTTCAACCGAAAAAAATAATTATCCAATTCTAATTAATGACTAAGTTCTGAGGTAAAAAAGTACTGCGTTTTTGAAGTCTGTTGAAAAGAGTCAATTTTAATTTATCCAAAACCTTAAAAAATATTTGCAAAAAATACTTTGTCGTTTGTTATCTTTGTTACACGGAGCTAGTATGATAAATTCTTACACTGTCATTCGAATTTGAACCTTACTACTCGGGCGAATGAACATGACACCTGGCTCGAATGACGTTTGTGCAAAGTACAGCGTGGAATTGGATAATGTTGATAGAGAAGAGATCCTGGAGTTTTGGCGGGAACATGAAAAATGGCGCATTGGCGGCATTAAATTAATTGACAAAACTTGTATAACTTTGAGTGTTTAAGTGTAAAAACGGTGGTTTTTTATCCATTAAGTGCTCGTGAACGTGTATGAGTGTTGGTGAATAGTGTAATGCTGTAAAACGTGACTTTTCGTGTTGCCTCCAAAACTCCATAGAAGCCTCTAGTAAAGTCGCAACCACCACTACTTTACAGGGGCATGACTTGACTTATCGACTCTGACTTATGACAAAATAATCTCTCCAATTACTTGACACTGGCTATATACCTTTGATGTGAAGCCAAAACCGAAGAACTTAGGTTCTTCGAAAGAAAAAAAAAAAAAAGAGATCCTGCAATACTTGGTGATGATAAGTGATGATAAGGTAGAGCAATTAGAGGAAGAAGAAACACGGAGGGCGCCGCGCGGGGGGCGGGGGACGCAGCAAGTGCCGAGCGAGAGTGGCAGCCAGTGGCATGCTCATTCGCCCGAGTAGTACTTACACTGTCATTGTGATTTGAACATTATTCCCTTCACAGCAAGACACATTCCCCACGGGGTTCTACATCGTGTTCATAGTGAAGACTTCAGACGAAGACTGTTCAGACCACACGTCTATTAATGGCAGTGTGTCCACTATGGCACATTACTTCGGATGGGATCAAACTTATGTTGAAGTTCCTGCTAATGATGGCAGGGTGAAGAGATTCAGGTTAGTTCTTTGTGCTTTTTTACATACATCACAATGTTATAAAATAAGGAGAAGATTAAGGGTTCTGAAATACAACATTTTGCTAGTTTGGGAATCTGTGGATTCAAAAATGCTTTGTAAATCTATTGTCTCAATAAATATTACTATTACTAGTTTTGCTTTGTTTTGGTCATAGGTAGTGATCTTATCTGGGTCTAACTTAATAATTATTATGGGTATGGTATTCTATAGCTCGTCTTGTTATTGGTTTACAAAAAATATAAGAATTCCATTGTTATAACAATTCGATTATGATAATAATGTTGATTATGATTACATAGTAATAATTACTATCATCATTTTTATTTTCAATGTTAGCACAATCATAATTTTAATTTTCAATGTTAGCATAGTCATCATTATTATCATCATTTTTATTTTCATTCAATGTTAGTATAGTAATCATTATTATGATCATATCATTTTTATTTTCAATGTTAGCATAGTAATCATAATTATCATTATTTATATTTTCAATGCTAGCATTGACTATGCTTTATATATTTTTTATCATAAATGATAATAATAATGTCATCTGTCTATTATTATTTTTTTTAATTTCAAAAATATTATAACTTTTATTGTTTAAAATTAAGTAAATTTTCTAACCTAAGTTTAATTAAAAAAATGATTTAAATTATTTCCCTTTGTAATAGACATAACCCAAATAGTAATAAACAGGAGAAGACTCAGGCTCCTGAAATACAGCTTTCTGCTAGTTCGGGACCTGTGGATTCACTCTTTTGTAAACATATTATGTCCGAATAAATATTACTATTACTATAATGATGACTATTCTATATAGCTGCAAGATTTTATGAATGACTAATTCAAGCACGTAATAATATAGTTAAAAATATCGGCCCGTCTCTATCAGTTGCAACACCCTAAACGGGTAATATTGTGTAGCTGTACTTTTTTATCTATTCGACTTACCTACCAAGATCTGAAATGTAACTTACCCAATATTGAATGAATGAATGAATTAATGAATGAATGAATTATTTATTTGTCTCAAGTATGGTTAGATTACAGACTGGTCTTATGAATGTATTTATTGCAAATAAATACTGAATAATGATAATTGCTTGTATATCATTTGAATGAATGAATGAATGAATTATTTATTTGTCTCAAGTATGGTTAGATTACAGACTGGTCTTATGAATGTATTTATTGCAAATAAATACTGAATAATGATAATTGCTTGTACAGTTTCAGGGTGATAGAAACCATTTCATACCAGGAGTATCTGATCGCGGCCGGCGTGGCGCTCGCTTTCTTCTTATCATTTGAATGAATGAATGAATTATTTATTTGTCTCAAGTATGGTTAGATTACAGACTGGTCTTATGAATGTATTTATTGCAAATAAATACTGAATAATGATAATTGCTTGTACAGTTTCAGGGTGATAGAAACCATTTCATACCAGGAGTATCTGATCGCGGCCGGCGTGGCGCTCGCTTTCTTCTTATCATTTGAATGAATGAATGAATTATTTATTTGTCTCAAGTGTGGTTAGATTACAGACTAGTCTTATGAATGTATTTATTGCAAATAAATACTGAATAATGATAATTGCTTGTACAGTTTCAGGGTGATAGAAACCATTTCGTACCAGGAGTATCTGATCGCGGCCGGCGTGGCGCTCGCTTTCTTCTTATCATTCTACGTGGCTTTCTTCGTTTCTATGTTCTGTGAGAAGACGGAATCCCATATAGTCGCTACTATGAATGAAGGTATGATTTTTTTTGTCGTGACTATCCTATCCTACTAATATTATAAACGCGAAAGTTTGTAAGTATGGATGGATGGATGGATGTTTGTTACTCTTGATTTTGGAGTAAAAGAGTATTTGGGTATTACTTAATAGTTTTATTAGCAACGGACATTGATGTTACATGTATCTAGCGAGCGCCATCTCTCTACAGAACAGTCCACAGATTACATTGAAGTAAATTCTGCATTGCACAGAGTAATTACAAATATCAACAGTTACTCTTTCACGTAAAAACTATTGAATGGATTTTAATGAAACTTTACAATAATATAGTTTATACATCAGAATAACACATAGGCTACAATTTATAAAGATACCTGCGCAGACGAAGTCGCGGGCACCAGCTAGTGTCTAATAAATCGATGAACGCCGGCTACATGCACGAAAACGTTGATGTCATTGTCCGGTAACGCTCATTGTCCCGTTACGGTGGTAGTCACGTTAACTAACGTCCATAAACAAGTTTACAGATGACCAATTTTTTTTTTCAAATGACTTCAAAATAATGAAGGTTTTACAAAAACATAGTAAAACCGACTTCAGTTGGACCGTTTTAGTGATCGTAAACACCACTGAAAAGTCACAGGGAAGCAAAATACGCCATTTCGTTGACTTGGATGATGTCATTTTTCAGTTATTTTGATTTGAAAGACAAAGTACTGAACCGATTTTCATAAAATTTATATGGGACCAATCTAAAAGTATATCCTTCCGAGGCGAATAAATATCATTTAATTTAATTTATTTCATTTCATTTCATAATACTTAAACGTGTAACTACGAAACTAAATTGATTAAGATAAACTGTAATTTTATTATACCGAATGTAGGTAGGTAGGTACCTTACATTCATTATCATTATGTGACGAGTAAATATGTTATTTACTAAATAAATGATTATTGATTAACACTGTTACTCGTTTAGGTGTTATTCGATGGAAATCTCATCAATCAAAACAAAAGAAAAACAAATAATTTATAAGGGCGGTCTTATTGCTTGACAGCAATATCTTCCAAACATCCTATCGATTTAGTTATTTGATTATAACGAGTATTAATCGCGCTCACCTGTGGTGACCACGGCTGTTGCAATACAGTCGAAACGTCGGGAAACAAAAACGAGGTGAGTGCGATAAATACCCGTTATAATCAAATAACTATGTATGATAATCGCGAAAGTCTACGAAAAACTATCCTATCGATGTATTATTATGTGTTAAACAGAAGGCCACGTGACGCAACTTACGCCGAATGACGTCACAAACGCCACGCGACGCCGAAACGTCATGAACGTCAGTGGAGAGAGCTCCAGACAACGACTGGTCGGAGACGGGGATGTTGCAGATGGTGAGTAACACTGTACTAGCACTGTATAGCATAATCAGCCTATAATGTTCCCACTGCTGGGACTCAGGCCTATTCTCGGCGGGAGAGCGAATGGGTCTTAATCCACCGCGCGGACCCAATGCGGATTGGTGGATGTCTCATGCCATACGACATTTTTTTTCCCGTCCTTCGACATGCCGGTTTCTTCACGATGTTTTCCTTCACCGTTGCGAGAACGTGGGATGCATACATAATTTTTTTCAACCGAAAAAACCCATTTACGCAAGATTGCCACCAGAATTCGAACCCGCGACCATCAGATCGCAAGGCAAGGGCCTCATCCATTCGGCCACCACGTCGTCATATGGCCCCAACTTATGTAATATTGTAAATGTGTTTCAGATGTCAGTTCATCTTCTGACACGGAGTCTGACATATCGACGGTGGGAGAAGATCCCAACCGTGACAAAGATCTGTACCGGCTGAGCGGGAAGCTGTGTGTAGCCAACTTAGCTAGGTAAGTCATATACTTAGCTGGATAAGTCATATACTAGCTGGTTTAGACATATACTCATCTAGGTTATTTATATACTTAGTCGGGTAAGACGTATACTTAGCTGGTTACGTCATATACTAGCTAGGTAAGTGATATAGATTGATAGATGTAATCTTTATTGCACACCTTAAAATAAAAATACATGAAGAAGAAGCAATACTGAAGAAAAAGTGGTACAATGGGCGGCCTTATCGCTAAAATCTCTTTCAGGCAACCTTGGGATGGACTCGAAATATACTTATACTTAGCTATTAGTCATATACTTAGCTAAGTAAGCCATATACTCTGCTAGGCCAGTTATGTTATTATATTTTTAATAAAAAGGGTTAACTGGCAGAGAATGCCTCAGGCATTAAGCTCGCCCATTGTGCAATGTAATTTATATTTTGTGCAATAAAGATTTTTAATATAAATAATAATTTATTAGTTATATGACTTACTTATATAATATCTAAGTAAGTCACATACTTTGAAAAGTCATATTATTAGCTGGGTTATACATACACATTCTTAGTTAAAGCTCCGTGGTTAAAGTCATATACCTACTTTATTAAATAAAAAAAAAATTACTTAGCTGGGTAAGTTCCACCATATCCTAATCTAGGTAAGTCATATACTCAGCTATAGGTAGGTAATTCATATACTTATAATATATGGTATGCCATTATACTTAGGTATGTCATATACTTAGCTAGGTAAGTCATATACTTAGCTATGCTATTATACTAAAGTAAGTCATATTCTTAGCTGATAAGTCATATACTAGTAGATAAGTCATATACAAGTTGATAAGTCATATACCAGTAGATAAGTGTAGTAGTAAACTTGTTTGACATTATTTAAATATTATTAATTATCAATAATTTACAATTATTTAGAAATTTATATTATGATATTTTTTATTTATTTATTTTATTTTATTTTATTTTATTTATTTAACATTAGATTCACAGTTACATTTTTTTCTTATATAAGCTATGAAATATATACTATTCTTAAACCAAATTGAGTCTACATTTTGTTTACTGTAAATATATAAGAATTATAGGTATTAATTTAATTATTGTTTTTACTGTGTGCAACTGCATATATGTGCTATTATATATTATTTTTGGAAATGACTTGTAACAAATAGTTGCCAATAAAAAAACTATGAACTATAAGTGTGCCCCTGTCTCCGCAGATGCCGGCCGCGCGTGCTGCAGGCCAGGTCCAAGCTGTACCTGTGGAACGTGCTCACTGTGGCCGTGTTCTACACACTGCCCGTCATACAACTGGTGGTCACCTACCAGCGGGTGAGTATACAAAATACAAAATTGTTTATCTCAAAAACATTTGCCCAAAGTTATGGTACAATCGCTGTTTTCTATTTTAGTTTTTATAAACTGTATTACAGAATTCAAAGCCCTTCCTGGTACAAGTGGTACATGTTTTATTCTATGCTGTTTTAACAATTATATGTAAATACTTAAGGTAGGTTAGTAGTACTTAATATGTATATTAGTATTAACTTAAATATGAAAACAAAAACATAGTAAATTTAGATAACAGAGCAAACAATAATGCAAAAAAGCTAATGTAATAACCAGATAGACCTTTGATATAATCGAACTCAGAAATACCATGTTGCATTCGCCCTGACAGTGTCCATGTACTATACCTAGTCTGTAACTACCACTTAAGACCTAAAATACTTATCTGTATGTACATGGAGGCAATAAATGAATACAATTCAAAAAATATAATATTGCAACTCGATGGTTTTTTACAAATGAGGTGTCATTAGATTTGTGAAGTTCACGCAAGTGACACAGGCTACTCCAAATATCAGAAGATCTTAAATGGCGGCTGAATGCGGTCATTTCATATTTTATATTTTTATTTCATCATACCTACCTACTAGTTTTAGACAACTTTTTCAAAAAGCTTTTCAAACTGTCATAGGTATGTAAGTTCAACCATTCAGTAGTGACTAGTTTCAGTTGGTGGGGGCTTAGATTTCTAGTATACAATTCGTATTGTATTTTTGTCGTGTTCTATGTAATTTATCAACCGATTTGTTAAATTTTAAAGTATACTTTCAGATTGGTCCAATGGAAATTTTATTTGAATCGGTTCCGTAGTTTAGTTTTCAAATATGCGCTAAACTTGGCTCCCTTTTTTGGCGCATTTTCATTGTGATTCTAACAATTTCATTGACTAACTTCTAGTACATATTGTTCGGTGCTAATTTACGACAAATATAAGTAACAGGGCTAGATAAATATTACATATTAAAACTACTAGGCTTTTTCATTGTTATTAAAACTTCATCGTAAAAAGTAACAAAGATATATATATATATATTTGAAAATGGAGATATTTCATATTTATGGAAAAGGTGTCTGATTTTTTCCATTTTGTCCTGTTTTACGACTCCATTTTGGTTTGATACTGTCTATCTTGGTGTTCTATAGGAACACCGTTATTCATCTATGTTCTAATCTAAGGTAACAAAAAATAATTAAAAAAAAAAACCAACTGAATTGATAATTTCCTCCTTTTATATAGTCAGTTGAAAATCTTGATTATTCGATTTTAAGGCTAATCCTCAAATCCGAATTCCATACAAAATGTTTCGGACAAATACTCAAAAAGTACGCCGTATTATAGTTATTTCTTCACACTATTCGTTTCATAACCCTTCTAACTTAAAAACACGTATAAAATCTTATTTAAAGTATGAAACCTTACACTTTGTTTGTTGACGAAATCAAAAAACATGGTCAAAACGAATAGTGCGAATAAATTACTATAATACGGCGTACTTTTTGAGTATTTATCCGAAACATTTTGTATGGAATTCGGATTTGAGGATTCCCCTTAATCTTCATTTCTTATCCAGTCTCAATATAATACCGAATAATTTCTCTAATCAGCTCCTCAACCAGTCTGGCAACCAAGACCTGTGCTACTTCAACTTCTTGTGCGCGCATCCGCTAATGGTCCTGTCGGACTTCAACCACGTATACTCCAACTTGGGGTACATACTCCTCGGGTTTCTGTTCCTGTGCCGCGTGTGGAGGCGGCATAAGGCGTTTGTGGCGAAGAGTGAGGCTGAGGTAAGATATATCCTGTGGCTTTCTTCGTGTTGCTTCAGGGTAGAAATAGCTAATGTTATTTTCAGGTTATAGTCTGTATTCGTGCAAAATTTGAAGTGTGATCTTGCGACAATCGGTATATCTTCAGAACACTTTACACGTATAAACTTTTATCACTTGAATCAAGACGTAAACAACTAGAAGCCATGTTACTGTATGATCTATGCCATAACAGATATGATTGTATTCCGCTTATCAACAAAATATGTTACAGAATACCAACTAGAGTACATTGCCGTAAACAATGCCAGCTATTCGCACTATCCTTTCTCTCCTTCACAACATTATGTACAATCCTTGTACCCCTGTCTACCTTAAAGAACGCTTTAGTATTCTCCACAGCTCTCATCCTAACAATCTTAGGTCATCCAGGAAACTCCTACTTAGCACAACTAAATCAAACACTAAGTTCTACCACGACTCATTCTCTGTGCAATCTGTTCAATTGTGGAATGAGTTACCGGACTCCATTCGTAAAATGCAGTCATTGCCTGTGTTCAAGCGCCTGGTTAAAGATTTCTACCTTGAAAAATTGAATTTGCAGTCTTCGTAAACATTAGTTAGTGTAATATTAGGTGTGTTGTTCATTAATATTAAGTACGTATCAATTTTAGGTATTATTTGTGTATATCTTAGTACTTTGTGATATTATCTTGCCTTTTTCTTTTTTTAATTAGATTTATTTTATTTATTTTTTTATAAAATATGTATTTATCTATGTATTTGTGTATATATTTGTATGTATATATCGTATATTTAGAATATGACTCACCCGACCAGACGCCGAATTCATATTACTCATCTCCATCCTAAGGTTGCCTGGAAGAAATCGCTTTTAGCGATAAGGCCGCCCATTGTAACCTCTTTTATTTTTGGTTGTTTAGCATAAGTTTTTGTTTCAATGTGTATGTTTCTCCGGGGTTTACAATAAAGAGTTATCTATCTATCTATTTATCTATCTATCGCGATGCCGCACTAACGCCGGTAAACGATCACCTATGTATCGTCTAGTTCATTCTTATAATACTAACTTTAATTCTATTGATATAACAATAGCACGTCCAAGTACTTTTAAAAATAAGGTTCTTGAGAATTTAGCTTAACTCTAATGTAATTTAGTATAGTAATAGTAATAGTAATAGTAATATTTATTGAGACATAATAAGATTTACAAAGAGTTTTTGAATCCACAGGTTCCCAAACTAGCAAAATGCTGTATTTCAGGAACCTGAGTCTTCTCCTTATTTTATAACAATTAGATGTATGTCTTCAAAACTAAAAACTACTTTATATTTAAATTAAAAATAATTTAGCTAAGTACCTAACTTAATTTAATAAGGTAATTGACATAATAATTTCAATAAAAAAGTTAAGTACATAGTTCTTTAGATGATAATAAGCAAACAAAAATAAAAGACCTCATAGTAAAAAAAAAAAAAATAACAGTTATTTTAAAAATTAGATAATTATAATAATATATGACTCTCAGTGCGTGTGTATGAATGTCTGTGTGGTATATGTATGTGTATGTGTGTGTGTGTGTGTGTGTGTGTGTGTGTGTGTGTGTGTGAGTGCGTGAGTGTGTTATATATATATTTTATTAGAATAAATTTTATTAGATGTAATAAGTATATAATTATACATTATTATATGCCTATATGATTTTAAAATGATACTAGTAATAAAAACTAGACAGCATTTTCTCAATGCCGTCGTAATCAAATTGTTTGATCCAAGCAAGTATATATGTTTTAATATTTTTGTTACTTATAGTTTTAATGTTCTGTTTTCTATTTAACGTGTTATATAGATGGGGAACAATCGCGTTAAATTGATTCCGAGCAAATCGAGATCTCACTCGTGGAACAGGACATCTGTCGACTCTCTTAGAAGTATTGTTAGGAAGTAGGGGTACAATTTTTTTATGGTATCGCTTAAGGCTTTCGAATATAAATAATTTTCTGATGCTAAGAACATCAGCTTTTTCGTACACTTCTGTAGTCGGGTGCCTATAGGGCAAATAGAGAAGAACTTTTAAGACTGCTCGCTGAGCACGTTCAGCGGCAATGAGGTGTGTCTTTGCTGCGGAGCCCCAGGCACAGATGCAATATCTGCATATACATTCGCACAGCGCCTTATAAGTTTGGATGGTAAGTTTTTTATCAGCTACAGTTCTTAGTATTTTGAAAACATAGATTAGTTTCCTAATCCTAGATGTAAGTGATTTTATATGATTATTCCAGTTCAACTTGTCGTCAATAATCACCCCTAGATATTTTATAGAGTCGACGCGGGATAGTGTTGAACAGTGACATTCAGCATGTAGTGTGTTTCTGTTACAGGGGAAAGTATGTATTTTAATGCTAGTGCTAATGCCAGGACATCCAATTTTAGTTTTGCTAAAACACATGTACTTAGTTTTACTAGTATTAAGTGTTAGCAAACTATCTTCTAGCCAGCGTGTGACAACCGCAAGACACTTTTCAGCTAGTAGTGTAGTTTTTGGCCATGTCTTTTCGTGCAAGAGCAGCACAGTGTCATCTGCAAACATAAGTAGGTCTAAACCCGGCAAGGTAGTACTGCATAGATTATTTATGTAAATAAGAAAGAGAGTGGGTCCTAGTGTACTACCTTGTGGTACACCAAAACTACACAATGCGTTCTCACTTTCATAAATATTAACACACACCCGCTGTGATCTCCCCGTTAAGTAGTCAGCGAACCAGTCCAACACTACGCCCCTGATACCCACGCTCTCTAACCTCGACAGAAGGATAGAAATTGAAACTGTATCAAACGCTTTCTGGAGATCCAAAAAGACGGCTATGCACTTCTTCCCTTCATCAACATATGCAGTGATCAGGGATGTCAACGTCAGAACTGCATCTTCGGTAGACCGTCCCTCTCTAAATCCATACTGATTCACACTTAGGAGATTATTTGATTCTAGGTATCCCATTACCCTTTTCTTCATTAATTACCTACATCGAAACTATGTACTTACATAAAAATATTTCATAGTAATCTGTGGTAAACGATGTTGGTTTCACAATTATTAATCTAGGATACTTAATATTAACATAACCTTAAGTCTTTATTGTGTAACTGTTTGTTTACCCAAATAAATAATAAATAAAAAAAAAAACACGTACCGGTGTCCCTCACGCACGATGCTGTCAGGCCCCTTCCAGGGAAGGCTTGCAGTACATGCCTCCCCGTGCACTGCAGCCGTCCCGGGCTCGAGTATAATGCAGCCAGAGCCCCCACTCCGACCGCTCTCGAACCCAAACCCGGGCACCTTTTTTTTTTTTTTTTACATGGGGAAATCCTCATGGATGCCCACCGCCCTTGGGGGAGGGCGGAGGGGTATGTCGGACTCATACCGACTAAAACCCCATGGTGGCCGACCTCTGCGCATTAGAGGGACCCCGGGATATCCGAAGAACACGTACCGGTGTCCCTCACGCACCTTGCTGTGAGGCCCATCCCAGGGAAGGCTTGCGCCGACCCCGAGCTCCGCTTGCAGTGCATGCCTCCCCGAAACCCGGGCACCTAGCTCGAGCCAGCTCGCCGCAGCTCGGCTCGGGCGCCGCTGTCAATCCATCATTTTGCAGTAACCACAATTCTGACTGCACAGATACAAAGTAGTACCCCTTCTGCATTGCCAATTATTTTTTTACTTTAAAAACGTGAGGTGTATTATTCCCCAGAAGGTGTTGGGTATTCCCCAGCACTTCGGGCTGCTGTACGCGATGGGCGTGGCGCTGGTGAGCGAAGGATTACTGTCTGCCGCTTACCACGTCTGCCCCAACAGCATGAACTTCCAGTTCGGTGAGTGACCACTGCAATGATCGGCTATTGTGTATCATGCCTATACTCCGATTTATAATTATAAATTATAATTATTATAAACATTCACACACTCACACCCCTGCACTAGGATTCCCTGTGTCGCAGGTGGCATGGACACATACAACACATCACAACATCCAACACCCGAGAACAAACATTTGTGTTCGTCACAAATATTTGCCCCGGCCGGGGATCGAACCCGGAACACCAAGCTTCGTAGGCAGGGTCACTACCAACTAAGCCACGGTGTCGTCAATTCAAGATTTTTTTTGTAAACAAAGAAGTGTCATGATATGTCACTGTAACAGAGACAGGTCAGGGTTAAAAACGAGTTTATACCACGGATCACTATTACTAGTAATGGTGCGCGGTTTTGCTTGTGCGATAGTTTCCTATTTTACGTAAATAATTCTTAACCAAACTTATTCGGGTACTTCAGAACACTGAAAAGTAGGTAGAATAGGAAATAAAATTTGTGAATGTAAACTTCTGGGATAATAATCATAATAATGCCAAGGTGCATAGCAGATACCTAACAAATATTCATTTGATTCACACAATTGCACACGAGAAGCGAAAAAAGAACGCATTCGACTTCGTAAACGGACAAGAGACGAATAAAATTTACAAACACACATTTAGGTCAAAATCCAAAAATTGTTTCGAACTTCTGTGATTTACTCCGATGATACCAATGTCTTAAAATACTTTTCGCTAATATTTTTTCGTCGTGTTATAACTTTCTGAAAAAAATAAAATAAAATGTAATAATCGGTACAAAACCATTGCTATTTTCCATTCTATGGATATTGACTAGAAAATAAACCGTACCATAAGTATTTAGGAAAATCGAGTAAACGTCACTTTGATAAGTATTTTTTTAGGGTAGTCACACCTTTGTTTACAAAAAAAATCTTGAATTCTGAATCGGGGTATAGATCACGCGAGTACTCGGCCGAGAACTCGGTACGTGTGATCTAGGCATCAACAACAATACACCGTTAATTTTCAATAATAATTATTTATTTTTAATTTATTTATTTACTTATTTTAGGGGATCTATCAGCACAATAAAACAATGTTGTAATAATCAAAAGTGATTTAAAGATAAAACAAACTTATCGGTCAACCTAACATTCTAATTCACAGTTTAAAAAGCCAAAATAATGTAAACAAAACAAATCAACGTTTACACAAATAACACAATGAAAAATAGAACAAAAACAAGAAAAGTGGCTCGATATGCACAATACGTATCGTTGCCTATGATGTTTACAAGTCGAACGCCAACGAGTGAATGCGCTCGTTCCAGTGGCGCTCCTGTATTTAATACGAAATCGTCCGCCTGTTTGTCCCCTTCTTGAGATTCTAAAGTAAAGTAAAGTATTTATTTATTGCGTGAAATACATGTACAGACAGCGTCATAGATAAGTATCCCCCTTGCATTATAATACCCAGCTTCAAATCTCTTTAAATCACCGTCGCGATGAATGGAGAAGTATTGCATTTAAAAAATAGATTATATTTGTATAACTGTATGTAAGCCTAAAAATAATTTTAAGTATTACAATTTTTTGAAAGGATTTATAGCTGGGTGTCTTGTGCAAGGAGGATACTTATCTCTGACGCTGTCTGTACATGAGGATGAAAAAAAAAAAATTATAGAGATTCAATGTAGTCTACCATCGCGGGCATGCAATATTTGATTTACATCATGAACACGTCTTATAGTAATACCTACATGAAACAAAATAGTAATAAAAATAAATGTCCATGAAAGTTAACATAGCAAGTAGGTACAGACAGCGTCATAGATAAGTATCCCCCTTGCAAAAAACACCCAGCTTCAAATCCCTTCAAAACACAGCCGCGGCGAACGTAAAAGTTTTACCATAGGTCTTCCAATTAAATTATATTTTATAACCATGTAAGCCGATTCATGATTTTATACTATTTTTTAAAGAGATTTGAAGCTGAGTCTTGTGCAAGGGGGATACTTATCAATGACGCTGTCTGTACATATGAAATAATAAACGAGAGCAAAAAAAAGAAAACATAAAAAAGTCATTATAAAAAAGATTAAAGTGTCATGTATAATTAATTACTAAGTTAAATTTTTGTCGTTCATAAATTCCTGTAAGGCGTAATAACATTTACTGCTCAACATTGTCTTCAGCTTTCTCTCGAACATTGAACAAGGCAGCTCTCTCAATGTCTGTGGCAACTTATTGTAGACCGATGGTGCTGTGCAGAATATGCTTTTGTGCATTGAACAAGGCAGCTCTCTCAATGTCTGTGGCAACTTATTGTAGACCGATGGTGCTGTGCAGAATATGCTTTTGTGCATTAATGTAGTTTTGATTAATGCACAAAATTTGGCAATCGCGCGACGCGACGCGATGCCAATTGGGACGTCTATTTGACGTTAGTACGTTTGATCGCGTGATCGCGCGATCGACGTTCGCGCGAACTTGCGATGGTCGCGTCATCGCGTTCTATTAGGACACTGCCTAATACATTTTACATACAGACACGTCGTTCATGTACGTGACGTCAGTACTGTGCATGGTCAAGATCTACCAATCGCGGCACCCGGACATCAACGCGCGCGCGCACGCCACCTTCGGAGTGTTGGCTCTCATCATTTTTGTTGGTGAGTTGTTTTTTTGTTAAGTTAATTAATTAAATAAATAGGACGAATCAACTTTAATATGTATGTGGGTATGTGACAGCTTTCAAAAATATCCGATATTTATTATAAATATCAAAATATCGGATATTTATGATATATATCGGATCAAGTTTAATATGTATCAATTTTGTATGAAAGCCATACTATTACTTTATTGTATTTATGAATACTATTTGCATGTGTATTACAAAAACATTCAAAATTATAAAAAAAACTAAAATGTTTTTTTTTTATTAATTCTTATCAGTCAATAGTATTTTTTTGTTTTAAAGCGCTTCAACGGTTTGAGAGTATGTTTTTACTCTAGTTCCATGCCATCTACATTTGGGAAGTAGAAATACAGTAACAAACGCTAAAAATTACTTAATAATATGCATTTTTTAAACCACTTTTGAATTGCAATATTTTATAAAAACAAATATTGGATATATATCGGATATATTAGTTTGATATATATCTTGATATATATCCTCGAACCCTGGTATGTGATGTATGTATGTAGATTGTAGGTATATGATCTATGTATGTACTAGTCGGGTATGAACATGCCACCTAGCTGCCACTCTCGCTCGTAACTTCTTAATCTTATCATATAAATATTTAAGTTCAGCTTGTAATTTGTTAACCTGAGGGTGCGCGTACCATACAGGGTAACCATTATCCTAGTTTAGGTATCAGTAGTTACACTTAAACTGAACCTTGTTTACCTATAAGCTATCTATATAAACTAAATTGATTTTGTATACTTTCCTAGTTATAATAAGATGCCAATAAATCATTTATCAACTTGCTGCGTCCCCCACCCCCGAGGGGCGCCCTCCGCGTTTCTTCTTCCTCTAATTGCTCTGCCTTATCATCACTTATCATCACCAAGTATTGCAGGACCTCTTCTCTATCAACATTATCCAATTCCACGCTGTACTTAGCACAAACGTCATTCCAGCCAGGTGTCATGTTCATTCGCCCGAGTAGTATATGGGTATAAAATGTATGTATGTGTGTGGGTATATAATTTATGTATATTATGGGGGTATGTAATGTTTGTATTTTGTCCGAAGATAAATCTTGAACTGATTTTATCGGTACCTGATGAAGTTATGCAGATGGGTAGGAAGGCTCAAATAATTTATCGAGTTCGTAGATGAGTCAGAATGGTCCAGGGGTTTTTGGCGCGTGAGTTCCAAATTTTGGTCAAACTACTATTTTCAATTGACTTCCAAATGGAAGAGGTTATCAGTTCGATCGTTTTTAATTTTGTTTATAAACTGATTTGAAATAGTAGATTATGCACTAAGGGGATAAAGCAGTGTCTTATGTCGCGGGTGGCATATTGAACCCTGAGCTAACGAGGGACTCAGTTAACTCCTGAGTGAATCGAGGGACTTATGTAGAGTCCTGATTATCGCGAGGGGTTCAAGCTACCCAAGACGAAGACAGGCTTTATCCCAGAGGAACATACTCTACTCTTCACACCTTCTGCGAGGCAATAAAAAGCCAGGGCTCCGAACTCAGCAGCAAACACCGTCTTTTGTTTTACAATCTTTGAAGTCGCGCCTTTTTTCTTTTTTGTATGAGTGGCCAGTTCCATTTTAGAACAAACCTTTTTACAATGCCATATGGGCGTTCTTTTACTTAGAGTTTTCCACGAGTTTCCACACGAATTTGACGTTCCAAATTCAAATCACATTACTACCCTTGGGAGTTTCATACAACATTACCTCCCTTGGCCTACCAAGCTAATAATGCTTTGCTTTACCTTGATGATAGCTTGATATGTAATTGGATATTGTCGAGTACGTGGTGTGAAAAAAGTTTTTTTTTTTTTTCAGAGAATATACCTTAAATTTCATCAAAATCGGTTCAGTAGTTCAGTTTTTAAATCAAAATAACTGAAAAAATATGGCATCGAAGTAAACTAAATTGCGTATTTTGCTTCCCTGTGACTATTCAGTGGTGCCTACGGTCACTAGAACAGTCCGATTGAAGTCGGTTGTTGTAGGTTTTTGTAAAACCTTGATTATAGTGTGACAGTGTTTTAATGAGTGTGTTTGTTCCTCAGGTCTGGTGGGAGTCCTAAACGCGAACTTTTCGTTCTGGGTGGCATTTACGGCGCTCCATCTCATCACGTGCCTGTTTATGACCTTCCAGATATACTACCTGGGTAGATTCAAGCTGGGTAAGTATTTATGACCTTCCAGATATACTACCTGGGTAGATTCAAGCTGGGTAAGTATTTATGACCTTCCAGATATACTACCTGGGTAGATTCAAGCAGGGTAAGTATTTATGACCTTCCAGATATACTACCTGGGTAGATTCAAGCTGGGTAAGTATTTATGACCTTCCAGATATACTACCTGAGTAGATTCAAGCTGGGTAAGTATTTATGACCTTCCAGATATACTACCTGGGTAGATTCAAGCTGGGTCAGTCTATAAACTCACCGATACCGAGGTCCCTAACTGCCCTCAACAGCCTCCTAGAAGCCAGTCCACATAGTGACTCTGACTCTGACTGAGTGTATTTCGCAGTCGGGTTTTCAGTTATTTAAACATTAAGCTTTTAAACTTCAACCTTGTTTAATGTATACAGATGTGGGTGTGCTGTACCGCGCGCGCGCGTCACTGTTTTCCCGCCCGCTGCACGCAATCACCCCGACGCACTGCGGCCGCTGCGTGCTCCTACTCATCGCCAACCTGGCCAACTGGGCCATAGCCGCTTATGGGTGAGGAGTTAGCCAACTGAGCCATAGAGACTTGCGTTAGCCAACTAAGCCACAGAGACTTGCGTTAGCCAACTAAGCCATAGAGACTTGCGTTAGCCAACTAATCCTTAGAGACTTGCGTTAGGCAACTAAGCCATAGAGACTTGCGTTAGGCAACTGAGCCGTAGAAACTCGAGTTAGCCAACTGAGCCATATAGACTCGCGTTAGCCCACTGAGCCATATATACTCGCGCTAGCCAACTGAGCCATATAGACTCACGTTAGCCAACTGAGCCATAGCCAAATAAGATGACTTATATTTATCATTACCTGTTTAATAATAATAATAATGAAAGTTTATTTCAAAATTGCACATTTCCATAGATCGAGAATAAAATTAAAGTAAGCATAATAAATTAAATTACAACGAAATAAATGAAATTAAAATTTAAATTAAATCAAAATAAATTAAAATTAAATAAAAGCAAATTTAAATCAAAATTAAATATACAAAAATTAAGGAGGCCTGGACTGCGCCAGTTCCAGTATCTCATGAAGGCACAGTCGGTGTCCAACCTCTCCGGTATGAGATTCAGGATGGTGTTAATCAAGTATTACTGTGTGTTGGTCAGGGTGACGCAGCACAGCCGCGACTTCGCATCACACCTACTCCTGGTACTGATGAGCAACCTGTTCCTGTACACGCTGTTCTACATCGTTATGAAGCTGCTGCACCGGGAGTCCATCCGGTGGTACAGGTGGGTTCACTTCTCATGCTCGTAAAGTTCAACTTTATGCGCGCTATAGGGGGAGTAAAATTGCATTTTAGGCCCTAGGGAAATAAAGTTATTTGCTTATAATATCTGTTCAAAAAGATTCAGTTTGTAATATATAATAATAATAGGTTTCATGCCGGAAGATAAGAACTTTTTTAAATTTAGAACTTCGGACCTTCATAATACCCCATAGATCAGGGTATTATGAGGGACCTTGATATAACTATTTTCGAATTTCGTATTAAATTAAATAAATTTTGTTAATAAAACTTATAAAAAATTTATTAATTTAAATAAATTTATTTAATTTTTTTTACCAAAATAATTTAAGTAGGATATCAAAATGAAGAAAATTAAAAGGAAATTACAGAAATATATATTATTTTTCTGGAATAATGAATTTGCAAATAATCTATACTTACATAAAATAAATAATAAATATTTAGGACATTTCACACAACGCCATCTAGCCCCAAACTAAGCAGAGCTTGTACTATGAGAACCAGATAACTGATACAATACTTATATACTTTTTTGTAAATACATACATAGAAAATACCCAGACTCAAGACAAACACCGATGTTAGTCACACAAATGTTTTTCCCGAAGCGGGAATCGAACCTGCGACACTCGACGTAGCAGTCCAACACACTTGCCACTCGACCATCTGTTCAATTCAATTCAATTCAATCATTTATTGGCCAAAATGTTACATTGCATAACTCTGGTAAGTCAAAAAACAATTATACAGTTTGAAATAAGTACATAAGCTTATAAAATATTATCTGTCTATGATCTTAAGCTAGACATCTTATTCTGAGCAGTGGGTAAGGTAACAAGGAAAAACTCAAACTATGGTCAAAAAACATGGGTTATGAGCTACTACTCATAATCAACAAATCAAGACGGCACTGTGGCTTAGTTGGTAGTGACCCTGCCTACGAAGCTTGGTGTTCCGGGTTCGATCCCCGGCCGGGGCGAATATTTGTGACGAACACAAATGTTTGTTCTCGGGTCTTGGATGTTGTGATGTGTTGTATGTGTCCATGCCACCTGCGACACAGGGAATCCTAGTGCAGGGGTATGAGTGTGTGAATGTTTAAAAAAAAACCGTGTCGTCAAGTGTCGTTAACTCTGACTTAGTTTTATATAATATAATATATATTTAAATATATAAGGCTGATAATGATGATGATAGTTTCCGTTAAAAACAAAAACATATATACAGGAATTCGTGGTCTACTGTTTTATTATAACTATTATAAATATAATTGATTGATTCAGGCGTTACTTTGCGGAAATCCATAAATATCAACAAATTATATAAGTATATTTAGTAATAAATCCGCTTGATTTCTAAACAAAGGTTTTAATTAACTTAACTTTAGTTTAGAACTTTAGTACATATTACTATATTATAAACCAAAGAGTCAACGAACAGAAAACCAAAGTTTAAAGATACGACACGTGTTTCGCCTCTACACGAGGCATCATCAGGAGGTGTGGACTCGCCGAAGTTCGAAACGAGAGACACTCTCGTTTCGAACTTCGGCGAGAAATTAAGCGGATTTATTACTAAATATATTTATATAATTTGTTGATATTATAAATATAGATTATTATTTATAGATGATGTTTGTTCCAGTTGGGTGTACATAGCCTTAACCTACACAGTTTGGTTCAGTTCGAGCTATTTCTACTTGGATCAGAGCACCAATTGGGCGGTGAGTGTATCATTTTTTCAAGGTTTTACATAAACATATTATCACTGAGTTAAAAAACATCATGGTTTTACAAAAACATACTTTATAAGATTTTAAAATAATCAAGGTTTTATGAAAACATACTTTAACTGATTTCAAAATAATCAAGGTTTCACAAAAACATACTTTAACCAATTTCAAAATTAACAAGTTTTTAAGAAATTTACATACATACATGCAAGATACGCGCGAAAAACATAAAGGGTTTCTTGGCAGTCGGGTAAAAATAAAGAATTAGCTTATCTAAAATTATAAATAAAACACAGAATTGAAGCTTGTTTATTTATTTAACTAAAATTTCAGTATTTAATTGTGTTTTTTATTTACAGTTAACTCCGGCCCAGTCGCGACAAAACAATAGAATATGTTCTTTACTACAATTGTACGATTCGCACGATATTTGGCATTTTATGTCGTCAATTGCTATGTTTTTCTCATTCAATATGTATCTGACAATAGACGATAATCTGTCTAATGTACCTAGGAGCGATATCATGGTGTTTTAAGGCGATATCAAAGTTAAAGTGATATTATTGTGTTTCGAAGCGGTATAATGGTGTTTTAAAGTGAAATTAATGTTTTTCGAAGCAATATTATGGTGTTTTAAAGCGATATCAGGGTGTTTCGAAACGATGACATGGTGTTTTAAAGCGATATCATGGTGTTTAAAGCGATACATGGTGTTTCGAAACGATATCATAGTGTTACAAAGCGATATAATGGTGATTTAGAGCGAAATGAATTTTTCTGTTAATTTTTTAAGTAATTTACTCAAATTCTTAATAATTTGAAGTGCCTGTGTAGATAATGGTTGTAAAATTAGCAATATTCTTGTTCATTTATTGAAAGAAAAATGTAAATATAATCTGTATTATAACTTTATACCATGAATTACTATTAATATTATAGTCAATCGAGGTAAATGCGTTAATGGGGCTATTGCGACTTTTTGAAATTACTAAATAAGCTATCAAATCAAAAGTACAGCAAATTCTGCCATCTGGTGCTGTAAATTTAGTGAAAATAAATAAAGTGTACGAAAGGAATCTCTTTGAGGCGCACTTTAAATCCTTCCACCACACAGGTTTCAAAAAACTAGTGACATGATAAGAAAAAGTGGAAATAACACTAGATGGTAGACTTTGCTGTAATATTGATAGTTTTTGAGAAAATTCACAAAAACTAACTGTATTATGCAAATAAAGTTTAATTGATTCATTCATTCAAAGTCACTGAATAGCAGATTTTGCTGTACTTTTGATAATTTTTGAGTAATTTCACAAAAGTATCTGTATTATGCAAATAAAGTTGCATTCATTCAAAGTCGCTGACTGGCAGACTTTGCTGTACCTTTTTATTTATTTTTAAATATGTCACAAAAATGACTGTATTTTGCAAATAATGCTTCATGCATTCATTCATTCACTCAAAGTCACAAATTCACAATAGCCTATTGTCGCATTTACCTCAGTTGACCCTATTACTTTTAAGATATTAAATGTGTAGATAGAACAAAAAATTGATTGTCTATAAAGTTAGTTTACACACGATAGTTTAACGTGACTACCAGCGTAACGGGACAATGAGCGTTACCGGACAATGACGTCAATGTTTTCGGCGTTCATCGATTTATTAGACGTAGCGTAGATTTATTAGATTTATTAGTCACGGCGAAATATGCAAAATGCAATTTTATATAATGCACATTTTAAAAATGCTCAAGCGTTCACTTCACACTATCTATTACTTTTTTTTTTTTAAATTTGGTCCTGTCTTACGACTCCATCTTGGTGTTCTATATGAACACCGTTATTCATCTATTTGTATTTGTATTTATTTATTTTACTTTAATGAGGGCTTTTCAATAAAAAAAACGCTTTTGATTTTGGTCACTAGATGGCGATGCACAAAAGTCAATTGTCAATGTCAAGGGTCATAATAAACAACGAAACTTTTCATACAGCGCCATCTATCTTAGTTTATGGAACAACTTTGTTTTTAATGTCACATTAAAAAGCTATCATTAAACTTATGTACGTATTTAATCTATGCTGTTTACTTATTTCTGACATCATCGATGTAAATAGCATCGATGTCTGACATCGACTTGTTTGCAATTATATGACACAAATAAATGGCGAATGGCGAGATAGCGACGCGCGGGATTCTGGGCCTTAAGGGTAATCCTCAAGGCAAATTTCCATACAGAGTGTTTCGAACAAACACTCAAAAAGTACGCCGTATTTTATTACCATTTTTTTTTATTAATAATTTTTTTGACTATTTTAGATTATGTATGTGTTTTAAAATTAGTCTAAATTCATGAAAACTCACGACACAGAATAGCTAATAGTCACATACCAACTAGTAGTCGTGAGTTTTCATGAATTTCGACTAATTTTAAAACGCGTATAAAATCTAAATTAAAGTATGAAACCTTACTAATTTTTGTTCACACAATCGGAAAACATAACTTACTATAATACGTCGTACTTTTTGAGTATTTGTTCGAAATACTTTGTATGGAAATTTGCCTTGAGGATTACCCTTAATGTATTGTTAATATTATTCTATTCATTGAATAATCGATCTCATACCTATTCATTGAAATAAACACCAAAGCGCAAAATTGTTTAATAAATAGTATAAACATATATAGCAAAATTGTTTATTTTATAAGATTAAAAACAGTGTATTCTTAAGACCACACGACACGACAGAAGTGAAAACTTCATCAAGGGTACTCGAGCCGACTTTGCTCGAACGAGCATTACATAGCCAAACGTGACGGCTCAGTCTCATTCAATACCCACAAAATAAAGTGCTCAGCGCAGCTAAAGAAGTTTTCACTTCAAGAATAATATTTTTCAAAATGATTACAAACAGATATAACACCCGTAGACGATTTTTTCATTCAAGGAAATACATACATTTGAAATTTGACAGCCGAAACCTTTAGTAAAGCGGCGGCCATTTTACTATACGTACTACTCGGGCGAGTCAACATGCCACCTGCTGCCACTCTCGCTCGGCACTTGCTGCGTCCCCCGCCCCCCGTGTTTGTTCTTCCTCTAATTGCTCCGCCTTATCATCACTTATCATCACCAAGTATGGCAGGACCTCTTCTCTATCAACATTATCCAATTCCACGCTGTACTTTGCACAAACGTCATTCGAGCCAGGTGTCATGTTCATTCGACCGAGTAGTAAGGTGAGTTTGAAGACAGACTTATACGAGTGTGAAGTGTGAGCTCAAAAAAATCCTCATAGTAAATATCAAAATTTTACATATGGTTTCATCTGTCAACTGTCAAATTTTAATCAATACCTTCGTATTTACTTGATAAAAATACTTGTACCATTTTTCCTTAGCTCGAAGGTACTCGCGTAAGTATTTCGTTCAGTGTAAAAATCGTCTTATGCCTTCTTGCACCAAACTGTCGGAGTTCCTAAGCAATTACTTTACTCGCTTGATAGATCATAACCGTCTGAATCTGGACCGTTAAGAACTGCCAAGCGAGTAAAGTAATTGCTTATGAACTTTGACAGTTTAGTGCAATTCGGCATTAGAATACGGTTGAAAATGTGTGAGGTAAAAATGTCTTGCCTGACTTATGCCTACTTGTCACAATCTGTCAAAGCTTTTACTTAAACAATTACTTTTCTTGCTTGCCGGTTCTTAACGGTTCAAATTCAGACTGTTAAGAACTGTCAAGTGAGTTAAGTAATTGCTTAGGGACTTTGATAGTTTGGTGCAAGTCGGCATTAAATATTATATTTTATATTGTTACCATGAATTTAAAACTATGTGAGTATTTGATTGTGTAGATATGCTAGTCTTGTAAATAAAAGCTTAATATAACATTTTTTTTTATTTACAAGCTACCTACTGAATTTACTTGAGAGTCAATAAAATATAAAAAATTACCCTCTCACCACAGAAGTATTAAAGTATAGAATCACAAAGTAGTACATTGAAATGTGCCCAAAACAGGAAGCCACATTGGCTAAATTCTAGTACTTTTGGTCCGATTCTAATTTTCGAAAAAGAGAAGTAACAAGGCTAGATAAATATTAGATATAATAATGTTAAAATACTAGGCTTTTTCTTACTTAAAAAACTCCATCGTAAAAAGAAACAAACATTATTTTAAAATGGAGATATTTCATTTTTATTGACAAGGTGTCTGAATTTTTTTGGTCCTGTCTTACGACTCCATTTTGATTTGGTACTGTCCATCTTGGTGTTCTCTAGGAACACAGTTATTCATCTATGCTCGGGATAAACAGCTGACATAGGAGACTGACGATATTGCTTTCAAGTATTTTCTCAAAGATGAGAAACATCCCAGGTATTTTTTCATTCAAGCTAAGCACCAGGACAATCCCAAAAAAAATATAGTCTCTAGAAAAGAAATTCAATTTACATCAATTTTTAAATAGTTACCTAAAAATTAGATAAGATAATTTATTTTCACACCACCTGCTCGACAATGTCCAATTACATATCATGCTATCATCAAGGTAAAAAGCAAAGCATTACCTACCAAGGGAGGTAATGTTGTATGAAACTCCCAAGGGTTGTAATGTGATTTGAATTTGGAACTTCAAATTCGTGTGGAAACTCGTGGAAAACTCTAAGTATCTAAGTAAAAGAACGCCCATATGACATTGTAAAAAGTTTTGTTCAAAAATCGAACTGGCCACTCATAAAAAAAAAGAAAAAAGGCGCGACTTCAAAGATTGTGAAACAAAAGACGGTGCATGTTCGCTGCTGGAGCCCTGGCTTTGTATTGCCTCGCAGAAGGTGTGAAAAGTAGAGTATGCTCCTCTGGGATAAAGCCTGTCTTCGTCTTGGGCAGCTTCAACCCCTCGCGTCACTCAGGACTCTACATAACTCTCTCGCTTCGCTCAGGACTTAACTGGGTCTCTCGTTAGCTCAGGGTTCAATATGCCACCCGCGACATAAGACACTGCTTTATCCCCTTAGTGCATAATCTACTACATATTATAACAACATGTTACTAGATATAAAATGAAGCCAAATAGTAAAAATCTTATCTTACACGCTGATCTTAACAAATCAGTTTGCAGTTTCATTATTTTTAGTACAGCCGAAAAACAATTTGATAAAAAAAATATGATAAAAATAAAAGTTAGGTACTATTTACCAGTACCTAAAGGTTACCTAAGGGAATGCGTTCCAGTATCTAGGTACCAAATATGACGAGAAAATCAAATGTTTATTAAAATCTTTATACCTAGTCTCATCATTGGAAGTTTTTGCAAATATTATTGTAACACGCAAGTACAAAGATATGCTTAGGGATGAATTAATTAAAGAGTATCACGTATTTTTATCGCAAAATGTAATAGATTATCAATTTAGAAAACAAAGAATATCTTACTCGCACCTACTATCTAGATTTAAAAGTAGCAGGTAGGTAAAGTTCTCACTATCATTTCGCACACACACACACCACATTCACATTCCACACACACTACTGACAAACACACACAATGCGATTATTTGTTGGAAAATAATGATATTCATTTAAAAGATGCAGGTTAGGTAATCACTATCACTTCACACACACACACACACCACATTCACATTACACACACCACATTCACATTCCACACACCACATTCACATTCCACACACCACATTCACATTCCACGCACCACATTCACATTCCACACACCACATTCACATTCCACACACCACATTCACATTCCACACACACCACATTTACATTCCACACACACTACTGACAAACACACACAATGTGATTATTTAAGAAAATAATGATGTTCATTTAAAAAGTTACTTAAATGCTATCACTTCGCACACACACACACACACACCACATTCACATTACACACACACTACTGACATATTAGTTGTTTGTTATTTCTTACTCAACTAGGTACTAAATTTACTGCATACATAAGAAAAAAATTTAAGAGTGAGTCTAATAATAAATAAATAAAATAAAAAGATAAATTATGAGAAAAGTCAAAAGAGTCGAACATAGCTTTAACTATGTAGTACACACTCAAAAAAACAATTCCACAGAAAACCAGCGCTCAGCAGCATTTCATGCTGCTGCAGCATATGCTGAGTGATCCACCGTTTCTGTATCAATAAATTGTTGTAATATTCGTCGTGTCACTTGTTCTTTCGAACCAGTGTGATGAAAGGATTCAAGCGCGCCTCAAAGAGGCTCCTTTCGTGCACTCTGAACTGCGTAATTTGTTAGTACAAAATAAATTTTATTCTATTCTATTCTATACATGACGATAACGGATCAAACCAAAGTCCAAACTGCCGAATGGTTTTGGAAACAAAGGACGACGTACTGAGGATGAATATATTATGGGTACGTACTTACGTACCCAAAATACGTGACCCAGTTTTACCCTTTGAGAAGACACCCCCCGCGCCGTAACATTTCTAGCGTCACATCTCAAGAATGTGACTTCACGGTGAAAGAAATCAGTCTTCTTGGAAAATTTGTCAGCAATGTGATTATTTTATGATGAAAATGGATGAAAATACCAAGTTGTCAAAATTTAATACAAATCAAATAGCATCCGACAATAGTACCTAGACTATTCAAAACTTAGCAAAAACATTTTGGGAAAAAACTCGGCCGAAATGAAATATACCTACCTATTAGGTATGAGAAAATTGTTGAAGATTTTCTGAATAGGCCCGTTTACACGATGCCATTTTCTTGTACATAAGTACAACGGCAATAATTGAATGCAATACATAACGCGCAATCATTGATCTTTAAGAATTGTAAGTAACTGTTTACACGAATGAATGTAATTATTGTATGAAAGTCTTGACAAAAAATAATTGCTGATATCTTTTGTTTACACCAATACAATTATGTTTAGGCGATTATTGCTGATAAGTTTTGACTTGTCTAAAGACAGGCTTGTACGTGTGTGTACCATTTTTCAGCGGGTTGCTTCAAGTATTGCACGTACCTATTTGCGTTGGCGAATTTTCATTCAAGTATTGAACGTTTTTGAAGCTACTGTTTATTAAAAATATGAGTCAAAAAGTTTTAAAATTTGGGTGTGCTGATTCAATAAAGTTCATTGAGATTTAGCAAACCTAAGGGTTTAAAAATTGTAAGAATCGTGATGCACGTAATGCTGCACTTACACACACGAACACACACACACATACACAAAATTTCAAAAGAAACATAGAATCGTATTCATACTTTAATTTAGATTTCATACGTGTTTTAAAATAAACCCTACTAACTTAAAAACACGTATAAAATCTAAATTATAGTATGAAACCCTTCATTTTTTTTGTTGACGAAATCAAAAAACATGGACGAAATGAATAGTGTGAAGAAATAACTATAATACGGCGTACTTTTTGAGTATTTGTCCGAAACATTTTGTATGGAATTCGGATTTGAGTATTAGCCTTAATTAAAAACTATGATAAAACTAATAGTTATTTGTTCACCTAGGGCCTGAAGCAAGACATTATAAACGAGACTTTTAAATACGGATACGGATATTCAAGTACGAGATAATACTTTTAGACAATTCTAAACAAATTAATTTTGAATCCGATACAAAATTTAGATCTAAACATGATGTGACTTCGCCGAAAATGCGATGACCTGGCCGCGGGGCTCCGTACATAGCACGTAGACGCCGCTTGGCCTCACTTGGCCTCCACCCACGTCGAAACGCCGCTCCTGCCATCCCCCTGACATTCGCCGATCAGATACAATGGGTAGGCCGCGCAGCACGTGCTTTTCCGACACGCCGGCGCACTCCTTGTAGACCTCCAAGGAAAAAAGGCCTCTAAGACCTCCGCATCGTGGGAAGAGCCGTCGTATCGCGCCGAAGATTTTGTGATATTACCACTGGTTTCGCTGGTAATGTCCGCAGGTTGATTTTCCTTTGCGAACGGAATTGGCGCGTTTGCAGATGAGGCCCTTACTAACGGCGGCGTTAACACCGCGCTGCTGATTGGTCCTGCCCAAAATGGAGATGCCCCGGAGTTCTCTCGACGCTGATGAGGGCCCTGTTAGCCTCTGTCTGCATTCTGGTAATGGTCTCTATATGCTCACTGGATAGCGAAAAGCAAAGCGGCTGCATCGTCGGCGTCCTGCCAACATCAGAAGCCGTCTCTATGAGGGAGTTGGAATCTTCACCAATTTGCGTGGCGTCCTGTTCACCTCGCAGTTGCGGGTGACGTTACAGGAGTCGGAATCTTCCCCAATTTGCGTGGGGTCCTGTTCATCTCGCTGTCTGGCGGGGCGCTTCATCGGCATAGTTGCACGACAGCGGAAAATTACGATACATTGATTGTTCAAAAGTTCACTCTACACTTTATTCACACTAGTGCCACTATTTGAGGCGCCATTGAAACAGTTAAATATTGTTGCCGCACCGTGTGCGCTTTGAATGAAAACAAATGACCGTCCGTGCGCCTCACGACAAACGCACTGATTCGGCACTGCAGCGCAGCGGTCCGACACGAAACGTCTAAATTGAAAGCAACCTAGAACACGTTATAGATCAAAACATAGAAAGGCAGGGAAAAAAATGAAAAATAACAATGAACGTTACAATATAGAGTCGCGAGAGCGGCGAGTGTCGCAGACCTTTCTCAAGCACACCTTATAGCTGACTACCTGAAAAATTCCATGTGCGCGCGCCGCGCGTCCTCGTTGCTCGGCGGCGGTCGTCGACCCCTTGTCGTCTATAAAAAACATTATTAGAACGATATAGATTAGAGCTCTCCTATCTGCCGTGCACAGCGCCATCTCAACGCACTCATAAAATCACAGCAGCAATTTGACGTTTTCTGTCTCAGATATTCTGAGAATTTAAATTTGTAACAGATTATTATTTATATGTAAATATAATTATTGTAAAAGGCTTAAGGGGAATCCTCAAATCCGAATTCAATACAAATAAAATGTTTGTCCGAAACAAAAAAAGTATAAGGTTTCATACCTTAATTTAGATTTTATACGTGTTTTAAAATTAACCCTTCTGTATTAAAAACACGTATAAAATCTAAATTAAAGTATGAAACCCTTAATTTTTTTGTTGACGAAATCAAAAACCATGGGACGAAATGAATAGTGTGAAGAAATTACTATAATACGGCGTACTTTTTGAGTATTTGTCCGAAACATTTTGTATGGAATTCGGATTTGAGGATTAGCCTTATTGTTTTTTTTGTATTTTTTATGTATTTAGTTGTTATTTAATTATTTTGTGTTCAGTTTCTTTATGATGAGTTCGTTAGTTATTTTTAATGTTTTATTATTTCTAAGTCGATGATAGAGAAGAGGTCCTGTAATACCTACATTAAGACAACATTTAAAAATTGCAAAATGGCTGGAAGAGCATAACTTAGAAATTAACTTTACTAAAACTAAAATCCTTCAGTTCAGAACCTACCAAAGAAAATCCATAGACTTAAAAATATTAACAGAATGCCTGAATATTAACGAGCAAAACAATTTTAAACTACTAGGAGTAACACTTGACACAAATCTAAATTGGAAAAAACAAATAAAATCCAAAAAAGAAACTCTCGAAATTTGTTTTAGCACTAAGCGTCTTGAAATCTAACACTAACTATCAAACAGCCCTATCAGCTTATTATGCCCATGCCTACTCAGCTTTCAATTATGGAATCATTCTATGGGGAGAGAGTACCGACTTTGAGGATTTATTTATAATACAAAAAAACTAATCAGACTCTTGGTTAACATTCCTTACCGCAAAAGTTGCAGACCACACTTTATTGTAAAAAAGATTCTTAGTCTACCTTGCATATATATCCTACAAGCATCAATGTTTGTAAGGAGATTCAATGTTTGTTAGACTTTAAATCTAGATATGAAATAGACCAAAACTATAACAGACGTTACGGTCACAACTTGGTGCTGCCAAGCACTTCTTTACGAACTGCAGGAAAGAAATTCCAGACTTATTAAAATATATAATAATATTCCCGAAAGTTTAAGAACTGAACCTAAAGACAACCTTTTTGAGAAAAGACTTAAATTTATATTATTAAAAAAATGTTATTATTCAATAATCGAATTGATGTGTGACAAGACTTTAAAATCATTGTAGTGTACTAGCTGAGATCTAAGGATCTGCGCACCAAGCTGTTGTAAGGCTAACCTACATATACTTTCTTAAACCGATTAATTATTATGATTTTTAACCTCTTTAATGATATAACTTTGATAATATGACGACTGTTTAGAGCCTCTTTATTGACATTGTATTTTATTCAAATATCTAATTATTATAACTATTGATTTATATTGACAATTATTGTTATTCACTGATTCCTTGATAAATATTTAGTTTGATATACTTATGGTATATTAGATTGATGACATCATTAATATCAATACAAATATTTTATACTAGCTGGTGCCCGCGACTTCGTCTGCGCAGGTATCTTTATAAATTGTAGTCTATGTGTTATTCTGATGTATAAGCTATATTATTGTAAAGTTTCATTAAAATCCACTCAGTAGTTTTTACGTGAAAGAGGAACAAACATCCATCCATCCATCCATCCATCCTTACAAACTTTCGCGTTTATAATATTAGTAGGATTCCGTATGTAATAGGTACACTAACGAGCCTACAATCTAATATTATGCAAGTAAAGTACCTACTAAATATATAAATGAACTCTAAGTTGTTGCGCTCTGACAGGGTTTATATTTGCATTGTGTACTAGCTACTTACACGTAAATTGTATTCCATCTGTATGCAAATGAGAACATTATACTATGCAACTAATACTTGGTAATGATAAGGCCCTTCGCACATGGAGCTACTCAAAAAGAACTAGTCACAAACTTAAATTACTAACGAGTTGCCTGAGCGTCACAGCCCATACATGTTCTATGGAGGTTCGCACACGACGCGACTAGTTACTAATTAATAACTGGTCAGTAACGCGTTAGCAACCGATCACGCGCGACGCGTCGTACCGGTCTCCCCGCTACTGGTTTCCCAAGTTTCTTTGTTTTTTGAATTTAAATAGCTATTTTTGGACATTCTATAGAATCCCAAAAAAAATTTATCTGTTTCACGCAGCTCTCGTGCTGCAACTGATAATCTGCAGTTAACATTATTTCGAATATACGGATGAACCCAAAACCTGCGAATATTCCTTCGACGTCTTTTATAATAATAGTATAATACAATATCGTCGTCGTCCTCGCTCGATCCAGTTGACATGTTTACCATTTGTTAACCGTGTGCTTTTGTAAACAGAAATAACAGAAGTGACTGAAACCTTACAACTTGAGTAGCGTCGTGTGCGAGATACAATTTGTAACTGGTTTGTAATCGCAATTACTGATTAGTTCAGTCATTTTTGAGTAGCTCCATGTGCGAAGGGCCTAAGGCTTCGCAATAAGAGGAAGAGCAAACACGGAGTGCGCCGCGCGGGGGGCGGGGGACGCAGCAAGTGCCGAGCGAGAGTGGCAGCCATGTGGCATGTTCATTCACCCGAGTAGTAAATTGTTTTTGCGCCCAGACGCGAGCCAAGCGAGCGCGCTCAGCTATTGCAGACTTAGTGCTCGTTGGCAATACTCTGACCCTCACCTTGCTCCCCGACATTGTTTCGTATATTTGTAAGAGTTCGTAGCCCGCAATGCTATGCATTCTCACGGCGCTGCACAAACACTCTACATACGAAGCTGGACACGCTACGCAGAGTTTGGATATTTACTTCATTCTTCTGAGGTGTTACGTTATTATCACACATCAAAAGTGGCCAGAATCAAAGAAAATATATCGCTATGGCTTGAATTAGAAAGTTAAGGGAGATTATCATCGTAAATAGTTAAGCCCAAAGAACTTGTATACCTACTAGATATATGTATAAAAGCTCTTTGGTTAAGCTACGTTAGTGTAATTTTATAATAGCAACGAACGATGGAGATTTTTTTTTTTTTCAGTTGTTGAAGAGAACGCCACAGAGTACTCTTTATATGTAACGCCCAAAGAGCTTCTATACTATGTATCTAGAGAGCTCAATCGCCATTTTGTTTTATTTACGGATTAAGAATTCTGAACCTTATTGCTTAGAAATAAGGTTCTTTTTTTATTAAATCTAAATATAAGGATTCTAATCCGTGATAGAGACCCTCTCATTAAGGAGTGTGTCTCGTTCACACAGTTGCCAGCATACAATTAAAATTAACATGGCCATAATTTTTGAAATAAGTGGGACAATTTTCAAAATTAGACGATTTGCTCTAAATATTATTCAGATTCATTTGAAAGGTTTAGTACAGTCGCTGTCATGTAGGTTAGGTACCTAACTGTCGAGAAAAATAATTACTGGTCGAAAGAAACAGTATTAAACCATTGAATCAGGTATACCTCACTAGAATGCGGCGCACCACCCTCTTTTTTGTTGATATTTTAATGTACCTATATATAATATAATTTTAAAACTATAATGCAAAGAAACGTATGTATATAACATTGCTATCTTAATGAGCAGATTGAATTTTCCCTTGGTTGCTTGTTTATGTCTCAATGAAGTATTGAAAGTTCAAAAATTATGGTCGCCCTACAGAACGAGACACACGCCTTCCTAGTTCTAGCTCATTCGGCTCGCGGTTTTCGTGTGAGTCGGCATTCTAGATACATAGTATACAAGTTCTTTGGTAACGCCAATGGCACAGAACACTATACTCCTAGCCTAATAGTAAGTATTACAGTCAAATGACTTTTCGACAGCATGAATATGCATCTGTATTCTGTTTGATTTAATTATTACTAGAATTTTGAGGCTAACAGTCCAATTGATATATTTTAAATTGCAGGATACAGCACCGCGCGCGTTGAAATATGCGAAGGGACGTTGAAAACGTGGCCATGGGCTGGCTATCGAAACAGCAGGAGAACTTATAATAATAATACGTTCATATATGATGATAAGTATTTATATTTATAAATTATCTACTGATATATCCGATTTGTTACTGGTTTTATTTTAGTGGTAGATTTCATACAATAGTAGAAAGTACCTCCCTACATCATCTCCCTGCCCTCATCCCACACTTAGGTGGGGTCGGCACAACATGTCTTCTTCTATTCGTCTCTATCAGCCGTCATCTCTGTACCTACTCACGCCTACTTTGTTCATAACCTCTTTCACACAGTCCATCTATCTTTTTTTAATGAACAAATATCATGTTAATAAAATGGACGAGCGCTTAAAGCAGCACTGGACCGATCTGACTCTGTATTTAGTCGTGCATAGCACTGTTTTGGTCAAGGGCGTAAGCTATCAACCAACTCCACAAAGAGAACTTGAAGACCTTTGATTATAATCAAGAGCCTGAAAAAAGTACATACCTAGAGAATCAATAATTATTGAGTGTACTAATCTGTACTTTTTTCAGGCAATTATGTGACAACAAACGATGGCCGGGCTTGTAAACAAACTATTTTGTAAATTAAATTGGCGAGTCGTTACGAAAACAAACTTTATATTGTTTTTTATTGGTCAAATGTCGAAGAGAACGCACTTTCACCTGCGACCGCCATCCATTCGTAAATTGGACATAGAAATAGCGGATACGATTACGTGGCTGGGCTAGAGGAACCAAAGAGGTCAAAATATTATTTCTGAAAGAAGAACCATTGATATTGTTTATTTCTTTTCTTATACCTTGATCTGCGGTAACCATCATTCACCATGTCTAGCTTCGTATGTAGAGTGTGCTTGTGCAGCGCCGAGAGAATGCATAGCATTGCGGGCTACGAACTCGTACAAATATACGAAACCATGTCGGGGAGCAAGGTGAGTGAGGGGCCGCTTGTTGCAAGGATAATAGAGTTCATGGTTGTTATTAAGCTGGACCAACATTTACCTGGATTTTCATGATTTATATATCCTAATTTAGAAACATACTCATACCATTGTTCATTTTAAACATAGAAATAATAAAGGATAGAATCATAATTAATTACGACTACATCTTCTCTTTCTCACATTTGTTTAGATAGGAACAGTATGATTAATCTATGAAATTAAACTAATCTTAAATTTCTCATCCTCTAGCTCTATACAGAGGATGGGAGGCCCACAACAATATGCTACATCTGTCTCTCGCAGCTGCAGAGATGCCGCAAATTCTTCTACCGGGCTCACAAGACTGAAGAAACTCTGACACACCTACATCAGAATGGCATTGAGGTAACTATATGTTACTTATTTTAATAAAGCTTGTAATGCATTTAGTTTGTGTTATTTTAATGCATGTGTATGTTTTTATCCGCCTGCAAAAGAAGAGGGTTATGTTTTTACTTTTTAGAGTGTAACTATGTATGTTTTTCTGATTCTTTATGACGCCTTGTAGACTTAACAGATGAACGGATTTTAGCAAATCAGGTGTCATTCAATTCGTCTAGCTAGATGTTGAGAGTGACATAGGGTAAAAGATCAAAAACTTTGATATAGCTGTAAGCCACAAAAATGTTCAGAGATATATTCATATTGGTCATGGGAGTGTCATATATTAATAATAAAGTGTCGAAATCCAATATGGTACTACAATTTTGGCAATCAGGTTTTTAGTTTTCATAAACTTAAAACTTTCTATGGTACATTTTTGTTGAAGAGTTGTTTCCTATTCCCAGGTGCCACACAACGATGTCACCGTGCTGGCCCTGGCCGCCTCTCATAACTTGACTGTGACGGCTCTACCACACTTTGATATTGAAGGTTACTCAATGACAATGGGCTGCCAAGTGAAAGTTGAAGAAGAGGAAGTAGTTGTTAAAGAAGAACCAGCTGAATATGAAGTTCAGATTGATATTGAGGTGAGTGGACTCACTGGCATTGGGGAGAGTGCACTGGATGTTGCTATGGATGCCTGTCAGGATACAGAACAGCACGGATCCAATTCGTTCAGTGAAAGCAAATGTTTTTATTGTGATGTTTGCAATAAAGAACACAGCTCCAAACGAAGCCTGATTAGACATTTGAGGACCAGCAATAGATGTGTCGAGGCTTCCAAACAATCTGGATATTTACGACTAGAGAACATACACTCTGGAGAAAAGTCATATGTCTGTAATACCTGCAATAAGTCTTTTGGACGAGCTAAGCATTTAGAAGAACACATGCGCATTCATATTGGAGAAAAGCCATATATCTGTAATACCTGCAATAAGGCTTTTGGGCGAGTTGGAAATTTTAGACGACACATGCTAATTCATACTGGAGAAAAATCATATGTCTGTAATTACTGCAATAAGGCTTTCGGGCAAGCTGCAAATTTAGAACGACACATGCTCATTCATTCTGGTGAAAAGTCATATGTCTGTAATAACTGCAATAAGGCTTATAACCAATCTTCACATTTAAGACGACACATGCTGATTCATACTCAAGAAAAGTCATATGTGTGTAATACCTGTAATAGGTCCTTTGAAGTAGCTTCAAATTTAAGACAACATATGCGTATACATACTGAAAATAAGTCATATGTCTGTAATACCTGCAATAAGGCTTTTGGGCGAGCTTCAAATTTAAAACGACACATGCTAATTCATACTGGAAAAAGTCATATCTAGCTAAGTAATACCAGCTTTTATTTACAAGACTAGCTTACCTACAGAGCTACAGAGGATGTGGTGGCCGAGTGGATGAGGCCCTTACCTTGCGATCTGATGGTCGCGGGTTCGAAGCCCGGTGGCAGTCATGCGTAAATGGGTGTTTTCGGTCGAAAAAATCTCTAAATGCATCCCACGTTCTCGCAACGGTGAAGGAAAACATCGTGAGGAAACCGGCATGTCGTAGAACCAGAAGTTCGAAAACATGTGTCGAGTGCACGAAAGGAGCCTCTTCGAGGCGCACTTGAAATCCTTTCACCACACTGGTTCGAAAGAACTAGTGACACGAAGAAGAAGAAGAAGCAGCTTCGTCCATGGTATAAGGTTTTGTAGCCATATACCATGGACGAAGCTGCTTTTATGCACATTATTGAAAATTCATTAGTTTTTTTTATAATTTCAAAGTCAGGCAAGAAGACTCTTTTACCTCACATTTTTTTCAAACTGTTTTTGTAGTTACTATTCGTTTTCGTAGTACCTATTCTTATTAAAAAACATATTAAAATTATTTTTTTGAAAAAAAAACACATAATAATTTATAATCATTATGATAATCTTAATCATTTAGATGGCTTCTTATTAAGCATTATCAGCCTATAATGTGAGTGTGACGACACCGTGGCTTAGTTGGTAAATGACCCTGCCTACGAAGCTTGGCGTTCCAGGTTCAATTCCCGGCCGGGGTAAATATTTGTTTGACGAGCACAAATGTTTGTTCTCGGGTCTTGGGTGTTGTGATGTTGTATGTGTCCATGCCACCTGCGACACAGAGAATCCTAGAGCAGGGGTGTGAGCAGTGAACGCAGATAAAACATGGAATAATTCCTTCAAAGAAACTCGGCTGAAATCTCAAACCAAAAACACGAATGAACTTCGCGCGTTGTCCTTCCTACTCGGGCCTTCCCCAAACTCGGTCACTGTCTATGGTAATAATTAAGAGTCGACCTTATTGTGTACGAGATTGGGTTGGTTTTGCTGTGTCAACGTCAGGACTCTTATGACGTTTAGTGTATGAAACGCACATTTCGTCACACGCCCCCTGGATGATTTATCCGTAAGGTGCAATGCAAAAAATTGTCAGTAGTTTGATACTGTATTTAATGTAAAATAATTCTCCACAAATAAAATCTTATGGTTCTTTACTCATCATTAGTCGAGTCTTTTTACAAATTACTCGACTACGGCGAAGCAAAAGGAGGGTTATGATTTGTACGTTCATCTGTTCTCTCATATTTTCCAAACTACTTATCATAATTTGACAAATGAGGTATCGTTAGAAGCGTCTCGTGAAGAGAGCGAAGACTATGTGACGTTTCACTAAAATCTGCATTCCACTGCTGGATGTAAACCTCTTTATATGTGCGCCATTGCGCCCTGTATTTGGCTTGCCGCATCCTGCATTTTGCATAACGCCATCCCCATAAAAATCGGGTAGGTAGGTACCCACTAAACATTATTCGAGTCGGAATCATCAAGTATTGCGTAGAAAAAGCATGGCTACATTCGGCATAGCACCGTCCCCATAGAATGTATAGGAATAACTTTCATCAAAAAAACATGAATATAGGCGATTAAACGAGGTAATTACAAATAAAACCTTATCCCAACACTCTTGTGATGTAAATCGGACCGACTGACACACCATTTTACGGCACAAGATGGCATTTTTGGTGTCTGTAAAAATAATTTCACGCGAACGTCGCCATTGCCGGCTGCGGGCAAACTAAACTCGTGCGCGGCTCAATACGTAAGCCCCACCTACCACGGCTCGATTGTCGTTGAAGTATTTTTGGGCGCTAGGACCAATTCTATGTTTTTTTCCTTCACTGGGTGTGAGTGTGTGAATGTTTATTATTTTAATGTTCCGACTGCTGAGACTCAGGCCTACTCTCGACTAAGAGGGTATGGGTTTTAATCATAGATGAATAACGATGTTCCTGTAGAACAAGATGGACAGTATCAAACCAAAAGGGAATCGTAAGACAGGACCAAAAAAATTCAGACACCTTGTCAATAAAAATGAAATATCTCCATTTTCAAATAATGTTTGTTACTTTTTACGATGTAGTTTTATTATCAATGAAAAAGCCTAGTAGTTATAACATATAATTATATATCTAGCCCGTTTACTTCTCATTTTCTAAAATTAGCATCGGACCAAAATGTACTAGAAAGTAGCCTAAGTGGCTCCCTTCTGGTGGTCGCATTTTCAATGTACTACATTGTGTTTCTATACTTTAATACAACAATGCGGATTGTTGGATTTGGATGGCTTGTGTTGCGTTAATCGGTGTGCCTTGCCTACAATAAGTATGGTACTCGTGTTTTAGGCACTTCTTGACCTTAAGGATTACTATCTCTTTTTGCAATATTCTGAGGAGATTCATGAATTATTATTTTATTATAATTATAATGTTAATTACTTTTATAATTAAGAACATTAAAATAAAATACATTACAAACACGTAATTTTTCATTTTTCATTAACTAACTCGACTTTTTTTTTTGCCCATTGTTATCGTAACGCTGAAGTCTTAAGACCATCAATGGGCGTTTTCCAAAAAGTTTGTACAAGAGCTAGTTGGGCGCTTCCAGAACTTTAGACCTGAATAATTATTTTGTATGTACCGTACTTGATTAAACTGTGTATTTATGTCATGAATACATATTTAAGTTATCAAAGAACTATTATTTGCGACCTTACACTCATAGATATTAAAATATCATAAAAACAAACAGAAAAAAAGTGTAAAATAGACGAGTTCGTAGCCCGCAATGCTATGCATTCTGACGGCGCTGCACAAACACTCTACATAGGAAGCCGGACATGGTGATGATGATGGTGGTAATCGCAGATCAAGCAGATGCGTAAGGCGTTGTCCTAATAGAACGCGATCGTCGCGCGAGCAAGCGATGCGACCGTCGCGCGATCAAACGTACTAACGTCAAATTGGCGTCCGGATTGGCAATCGCGCGATCGCGCGAACGCGACGCGATGCCAATGGGACGCCTATTTGACGTCCGATATACGATTACGTGGCTGGGCTAGAGGAACCAAAGAGGTCCAATAAATAATTTCTGTAAAGAAAACCAAAATATTAGTGATTTTTATTTCGTAGGCAGTGTCCTGATAGAACGCGATGACGCGACCATCACGCGATCTAACGTACTAACGTCAAATTGGCGTCCCGATTGACAATCGCGCGATCGCGCGAACGCGACGCGAATGACATCAATTATTCAAATTAAATAGTATGTATATGAATTTTTTATGTTCCTTTCGCCGGACTTTAAAACGGAGTTTTTAATGGTGGTACAATAAGAACAAACGTTGATTGTTATAATGTCGAAAATAACGCACTTTGGTCTCGTCGTAGAAATAGCGCATACGATTACGTGGCTGGGCTAGAGGAACCAAAGAGGTCCAATAAATAATTTCTGTAAAGAAAACCAAAATATTAGTGATTTTTATTTCGTAGGCAGTGTCCTAATAGAACGCGATGACGCGACCATCACGCGATCAAACGTACTAACGTCAAATTGGCAATCGCGCGAACGCGACGCGATGCCAATGGGACAGAAACAGAAATTATTTATTGGACCTCTTTGGTTCCTCTAGCCCAGCCACGTTATCGTATGCGCTATTTCTACGACGAGACCAAAGTGCGTTATTTTCGACATTATAACAATCAACGTTTGTTCTTATTGTACCACCATTAAAAAATCCGTTTTAAAGTCCGGCGAAAGGAACATAAAAAAATCATATACATACTATTTAATTTGAATAATTGATGTCATTCATACCTATTCATTAAAAATACAACATAAAGCAAAATTATTTATTTTGTAAGATAATAAATACTTATATACATATAGGTACCTACTTCACAAAATTATAACAAGCAAATAGGTAAGTACTTACATACTAAATTTATTTATAAAATGTGTGAGATAAAAACATCGATACATACTTATATCCTTTGATTATACAGGGTCATCCAAAAAGTGACGTCAAAAATTTTTTTTTAGATTCCTCACACCTGGGTGTATCTGAAAATACCCCATGTATGTTCCGCGATTTTTAGTAGTATAGAAAAAAAATTGGTTTATTAATACGGTTATTTTGCTTTGTTTTTGTATCAATAAACAATAACACAAATTACGTAACATTACTTTATTAAATTTTCAAAATGAGCCCTTCAACTTCGATACACAGTCGGCAACGTCTTAAAAAATATCTTTTAGTCTGTAGTAATGTTACGTAATTTGTGTGTTATTGTTTATTTATACAAAAACAAAGCAAAATAACCGTATTAATGTATAATAAACCATTTTTTTTAGGGTAAACTGTTTTTTAATATATCACTAATTTTTTAATTTGATATTATTAGACTACTTTTGTTTGATGATGCCTTACAAATGATGTAGACCATAAAAATGAAATAAATAAGGTAATACTTTTTTTCTGCCAATTTTTTTCTTTACGCATGCTCACCTAACTAAGTTCGGTGCCAAATTCATCGTAAAATTGCCTGTTAAGAGCAAATTTTTTTTTATTATTTGGCAAGCTGACAAGGCGTTGAAGTTTTTAAAAGTAGTTTGAACCTATGAAACAACAATTTTGTACTGTTGAGAAAATTTTGAAAATTTTACTCCGTTCAACTCAAACCTAAAATTTTCACTTTCGACCCTTTTTTCGGTAACTTGTAATGAAGAATGTTGTGTAGTTAATTGTATCGTATGAAAGAGTAATTCAAGACAATCATGTTTGAGAAAAAAAATTAAAAAAAAACTATCTATTAATTAAGTTATGATTTTTTTAAGGTGCTCCGGAAGTAAATTCGAAAATACACATTAAAAAATCATAACTTCTAAACTACTAAAAATCGCGGAACATACATGGGGTATTTTCGGATACACCCAGGTGTGAGGAATCGAAAAAAAATTTTTTGAATTCACTTTTTGGATGACCCTGTATACTCTAATCAAAGCTTATATCATTTAAGTAGGTTGGTACTGAATGGAGCAAATAATAAACACAATATCTATCATATCGTGGTATAGGTATGTATTGTATGTGTAGGATGCGTCACCGTTAGACCGGCTTGTCTTTGCTCGAAGTAGTCACCAGCTAGTTACACCGCGCCGCCACACAAATCAGCTGAATCGGAGCGGTCCGTCTACATAATGGGCCCTTCAGTCTTTAATAGATTGGATAAGGGATGCAGCTTCTAGGTCAATATTTAAAAATAAGATTAAAAAGTAGCTACTTGTGCACAGTTTTTATAGTCTAGCCGAGTTCTTGAAACCCCTGCGATATAACCAGAAAAAAATGTTATAAATAATAAATATTATAACATTATACCTATATTATTGTTAAAAAATATATTGTTTTATGTGCTATTTTTATTTTTATTGACCGGTAATTTTGGAATTATTAATAAATTATTGTATTGTATTGAAGTTGGATCCGCGCTTGGTCTTGCTCGGCCCTGGCCTACAATTGACTGTTCAAACACCGCGGGAATGCAAAACTACATATTGTATCTGTCGTAGATGAAACTTATATTACTTTTAAAAGTTCTATCTGTCACCCTGTGACCAATAGGGGGACAGATAGAACTATTTATTCCCATCTGCCCTTCATTTAAAAAAATAATTTTAAGAGTTTTGCTGTTGTGTTGCCTGTCATCAATGTAGACGAGAAAATCTTTCAATGCAATTTACGTTTCACCAATCTGTATGCAGCATGATGACTATTCTCTAGTATGAAGACGCATATGTCGTCTTAAACTAAAATTTTGTCTAAAAGCCTTTTTGCAGGTACTACAGACAAATGACTTTTCTCCAGTATGAATAACCAATTGATTTCTTAAATTAGAAGATCGGTTAAAAGCCTTGTTGCAGATATTACAGACAAATGGCTTTTTGCCTGTATGAATAACCATGTGTTTTCTTAAATAAGAAGGTTGGTTAAAAGCCATATTGCAAGTTTTACAGACATATGGTTTTTTTCCAGTATGAATGAACATGTGTTTTCTTAAATTTGAAATAAGGTTAAAAGTCTTATTGCAGGTGTCACAGACATAATATGACTTTTCTCCAGTGTGTATGTTCTTGATTAGTAAATGTCGAGATTCTTTGGAATCGCATCATGCAGGTCCTCAAATGTCTAATCAGGCTTCGTTTGGAGTGGTGTTCTTTGTTGCAAACATCACAATAAAAACATTTGCTTTCACTGAACAAATTAGATCCATGCTGTTCTGTATTCTGACAGTCATCCATAGCAACATCCAGTGCACTCTCTCCGATGCCAACAAGTCTATTCTCCTCAATATCAATCAGATCTTCATCTTCAGCTGGTTCTTCTTTAACAACTACTTGGTCTTCTTCAACTTTCACTTGGCTACTCATTAACCTTGAGTAACTTCCTACATCAAAGTGTGGTAGAGCCGTCACAGTCAAGTTATGAGAGGCAGCCAGAGCCAGCACGGTGACATCGTTGTGTGGCACCTGGGAATAGGAAACAACTGCTGAGATCTACACAAATGTACCACAACAAGCTCAAAGTTTATGAAACTGAAAACCGGACTATCATACATTTTGGAACAGCCGCCATTTTGGATTTCCGGAAGCCTCTAAGTCACTCTTGTGACCAAGACTAATCAAATGCTGCCTCATTTGTGAAAATCTGTTGAGTGGTTTAGACTACAGCAGCCCCGGATCTAGGGGGGGGGCAGCCAGGGTTCCGCGCCCCGGGCGGCAAATCGGAAAGATTTTTTAAGTCTAATGAAGTGATTTTGTTCGCGCTTCGCTCGCCGTGGTCTGCTTTATTCAATTGGTTAATTTGGTAGGGGCGGCTTAACCTATTTTGCAGGGTGTGTGTTGCACACGGGCGCACGGTCCTAGGGGGCGCCGAGCGCCCTAGGGCGACCGCGGACACTCTAGCAACCGCGAGCGCCCTGGGGTGGCCGCTGAACGCCACTCGCCGCGAACACCCTGGGGTGGCCGCGGAAGCCCTGGCGATGGCGGGTGCGGAGGCGGTTGCCATGCGCCACTCGCCGCGAGCGCCCTAGGGCGGCCGCGGACGCCCTGGTGACTGCGAGCACCCTGGGGCGGCCAACGAGCGCCACTTGCCGCGAATGCCCTGGGGCGGCAACGGACGCCCTGGCCGATTGCCAGGCGAGTGGAGCTTTGCGATTGTCAGGTCTAAATCAAAGGCGTAAAAAATTTGCGGCTCGCTTCGCTCGCCGCGATCAGGTTAGTTTGATTGGTTTATTTTGGGTCCTCATAACGCGATTTGTGAAGCGAATATTTGCGGCTCGCTGTGCTTGCTGCGATCACATATACGCTGTTATGAGTTTTAGTATACTAATAGAGTGATTTTCAGGACCAAATTAAAGGTGTATTAAAAAATGCGCCTCGCTTCGCTCGCCAAGATCAGATTTTTATTGTTGTGTGATTTTGGGTCCTGATAAATTTCGATATTTCCTAGATAGATAACCAAAACACTGAAAAATTTGCGGCTCTCTTCGCTCGCCGCGATCACATGTATGTTGTTACGTATTTCAGTAATTTTCAGGACTAAAGTAAAGGTGGCCGCGAACGCCCTGGGCGGCCGCGGACGCCCTGGCGATTTTCAGGTCTGAATCAAGGGCGTAAAAAATTTGCGGCTCGCTTCGCTCGCCGCGATCAGGTCTCTTTTATTAGGTGATTTTGGGTTTTGATAACGCGCCTTGTGAAGCGAATATTTGCGGCTCGCTGTGATCACCGAGATCACATATACGCTGTTAAGAGTTTTATTATCCTAATAGAGTGATTTTAGGACTATATTCAAGGTGTATAAAAATTTCGCGGTCTACGTTATCCTATTAGTGAATTTGGGTTCTAATTCAGTGATTTTCAGTACGAAACAAAAGGCGTAAATGTGTGCGGCTTGTTTCAGATTTATGTTAGCAATAACAAAAATGTAACGGAATTTCCCTAGTAAACTATGAGGCTAAAAAAAATTGCGGCTCGTTTCGCTCGCCGCGATCACTTTTGTTCAATAGTGTAATCGGTTTCTGCTTAAAAATGGTGAATAGATTTATAACACGTTGGGTGTTTGCCCTCGGATATAGCGATTTTCCCTAAAGGCCTTACAATTTTGCTCGGATCGGATTTCATAATGTAGAGTTTTTGAGTCCTTAAAGAGCAATTTTCCCTGTAGTAGGTACATTAATACCCAAAAAAAATTAGCAGCACGGAACTCTTCATTATCATATTGCTTGTTTTTGGGTCCCTATACAGTGATTTTTAGATCTAAACAAAAAATAAACAGTAAAAAAATAAGTTTAACACAGATAGAGCAGCGCTAGACCGGTCATTGTACCGTTCTTTCCGGGAGGCCTATGTCCATCAACGACCGTCTGATGGCAAAATGAGAATAATAAAGGTAACAATATAGGCGGGCGAGGCGGCATTTTTAAATTTTTGCCCCCCCCCCCCACGAAAATTACTAGATCCAGGGCTGGACTACAGGACCATAAAGAATCAGACAAACAAACAACAAACATACACTTGATAAACATAACACTTTCTTTGCAGGCGGGCAAAAGTAAACACTTGCAATGAAACCACACAAAATGATCTTATTGCTAGCATGTTTTTTGAAGAAATTTTTCATATTTTTTATCTCTTGTGAATCTTCTTGGTTCCTACAATACAGGCCGAAAGCCTAGTGAAGGCCAACAATAACCGACCCTTGTAAGATTGTTGTGTGTAAATAAATTAATTGAAATTGAATTTACCTCATGCTGTTCTGGTGCAGATATGTCAGAAATTCTTCAGTCTTGTGAGCCCGGTAGAAGAATCTGCGGCATCTCTGCAGCTGCGAGAGACAGATGTAGCATATCGTTGTGGGCCTCCCATCCTCTGTATAGAGCTAGAGCAGATGTGAATTAACATTAGTTGGATGAGCGAAGATAGGTCTCACAGTCTAGACACTAGATGAATCGGCGTTTGTATGAGTGTACAGTCGGCTCTGTAATTGTCTTTACATTCAGCTTACATCGATGTTCTTTTGTTATTAAACTACTTGTGGTTTATATTAGGGGTATATCTTAAGTGGTTCTATCACATGAGTAGTTTATTCACACACAAACATGATGTGTTTGTGTGAGTGGTTTAATCACAGGAGAAAACCGGCGTAAGCTGGATGTAAAGACAATTACAGAGGAGACTATGTACATTCCTAAGCAACAGAGTGGTGAATCACTGGAATATACTGCCTGAAGATGTTTTGGTTCTGCAGCTTCCACAAATTAATTCAACAAAATACACGACACTTGGTTACAAACCAACAAGACAAGGTTAAAGAAAGTGACACAAAATTATTAAAAAATCCAACACTGTGTGATGTAGACACATCAACAATAGTTGCTCGTCTATATTTATGTTCGTCCGACCAAAGATAACTGTTGAACAACGGATCTGATAAACATGATATTGGACAGCTGGTTAGGTAATTTCGAAACAATTTATAAGTTTGTAGATGACGTAAATTGACTCAGGGGTTTAGGAGGTAGGCGGCGCGTGAGGCCATGGCTCAGAGCGTACCACTAGTTTTAAATAAACAATGGCATGAGTATATTCAGTAATTTATGTTGGGACAACCGTGTAACAACCATAACATGTCCTTTAAGGCCTCTACACACCAAAGCAGCCGGCTTCCGGTGGCACAGCCCGTCGGCCTGGTAAACTAGGCTCCTTTGAACAATCGCATACAAAACGCTTACAAGGCGGGTTGTGCCACCGGGCCGGCGGCTTTGGTGTGTAGAGGCTTTTCGATTAGTATCCTACTCTTCAGCAAGCGGCCCCTCACTCACCTTGCTCCCCGACATAGTTTCGTATATTTGTACGAGTTCGTAGCCCGCAATGCTATGCATTATCTCGGCGCTGCACAAACACACTCTACACACGAAGGTGGACATAGTGATAATCGCAGATCAAAAAGAATTGGGTAAAAAATAAAATCAACAATGATGATCTTTCAAAAATGGATATTATAATAATTGGACCTATTTTGTTCCTCTAGCCCAGCCACGAGATTGTATACGCTATTTCTATGTCTAGGAATTGACGGCGGTCGCAGTCTCATAAGAATGAAGTAAAAATAAACCCTCCTAAATTTTACAAATTCGCTATCTTCTTTGCGCATATTATTATTATTAAAATTCTTTATTGCACAAAAATAAATATTACATTGCACAATGGGCGGGCTAATCACATTTTGCACTAGATAAAACGAGACAAAACATGCATTTGTCGTACGTCATAATATAGGAGGTCTCTGTCATATTAGGATAGTTATTGCCACTTGCACCAAAGTCGAAAAATGGAATACTTAAAAAGGATTTTTTTAATATAAGTACTGCCTAAAACTTTACTAAGATCAATTTTCATTGCACCAAACAGAACACGCTATGTAACTCCCAAGTCTGTTGATTTTTAAATAGGTGAATGAAAGAACGAATTTTATGTTGTCTTGTCTATGGTTTTTTGAATACTTGCTTGACATAACTTTGTCACAATAAAAGTAAACAAAACTGAATAGCAAAAAAAAATTTATGATATTTTCCGGGATTTGTGTGTTTAGCGATGTTAAATGTATTTCTCCATAATAAACTCAAGACAAGCAGTCAAACAATCATACAAAAAGGGCTCAGATATTTTGGACCACGAGACGGTGAGACCGAATCAACGTAAAACGGTCGGCGAATTTCACGAATTTCATTTATTTTTACGTAGTACTCTGACTAATCTGTGGCGAATTTCTCTGAAGAAAATAAATTATAATGAGTTCCTACAACAAGAAAACGCAAGAATATTGTGTAAAAACGTTTGAAGAATCAAGAACAAAAAAGCTATGAAGAATATAATGCCAGGATCTTAATTTAAGCGATTTTGTAATGACTATACGTAACCGGTGTTTGTTTATAAAATTATATATTTTTGGCTTATCAATGTGTTTTATACGGTTATTATGAAGGGCTATGTAGGTAAGTGAAGAGTTGGGGTCCGTCGTTGTCTAGCTAGATCATCTAGGAATTCTAGATAATCGTATTTTAATCTCGTATGGGTAGGTAAGTAGATACAGTGCTGCCAGCATTAGTGCATAAAAATGTACCTACAAAAAATTGCTCTAAAAGGTACGTTATTTGACTGAAAGCAAAGAACTTGTATACCATGTATCTAGAATGCCGACTCACACGAAAACCGCGAGCCGAAAGAGCTAGAACTAGTAAGGAGTGTGTCTCGTTCTGTAGGGCGACCATAATTTTAGTTTAGATAGTCAATGTAGATGGAAAGCGACAGAACCACTTTACAATACACTTGGTTGGATAATCAAGTCCTGCATCACAACTGCATGACTTTCTTATGATTCCCTCTGTTATAGGTATATCCAAACTCTTTGGTCGCAGTCATGACCAGACCAAAGTGCGTTCTCTTCGACATAAGAATAATAAAAAAAAAACAATAAAATCAAAGTTTTTATTGATAGTAACGCCAGTATAAAAACATAGTAAGATAAAAATAATACTTCACAAAATTATTACAAACAGCTATGTACCTAGCTAGAGTAGCTAGGTAGGTTAGGTACATACTTACTAAATCAATTATTATTAAGTCTACAGAGGAAAATGACTAACTATAAACCAAAATCAGGCGAGCGACGCCACAAATATCGATCCAGGGGCGAATGCCTTTGTTAGCAGACACAAGAGACATAACGCCGCGTACATATTGGTGTAACGTACTATTGGTGTAATGTATCATTCTGCCTTTCAATGCATGTTCGTTACAAGCGCGGACGCATCGCGCGCCCGAACCGTGCATTCACTACGAACCTCCGCACCACTGGCCCGCGTAAACGGCGCGCTCCGTTTTGTTCGTCCGAGAAACCGACAAGTCACGGATCGTTTCGCGCGCGACTTGTAATGCTCATAGCGTGCGCAAGGTGTCCACACTATACCTACACAGAATTTGTTACACAAATGTGTTGCCTGACATGATACATTGCAGCAATAAGGACGAGAAACTTTTTCACGGCGTGTTACGTTTCACCAAACTGTACGCGGCATAATTACTTTTCTCCAGTATGAAGACGCATGTGTCGTCTTAAGCCGAAAGATTGGTTAAAAGCCTTATTGCAGACATTACAGACAAATGACTTTTCTCCAGTATGAATAACCATGTGTTTTCTTAAATTTGAATTACGGTTAAAAGTCTTATTGCAGGTGTTACAGACATAGGGCTTTTCTCCAGTATGAATGAACAAGTGTTGTCTTAAATATGAAGATTGTATAAAAGCCTTTTTGCAGGTGTTACATACATATGGCTTTTCTCCAGTATGAATAACCATGTGATTTCTTAAAAAAGAAGATCGGTTAAAAGCCTTATTGCAGGTATTACAGACATATGGCTTTTCTCCAGTATGAATGAACATGTGTTTTCTTAAATCTGAAGATTGTATAAAAGCCTTTTTGCAGGTTTTACAGACATATGGCGTTTCTCCAGTATGAATGAACATGTGTCTTTTTAAACTTGAAATATGGTTAAAAGTCTTATTACAGGTTTTACAGACATATGGCTTTTCTCCAGTATGAATTAACATGTGTTTTCTTAAATTTGAAATATGGTTAAAAGCCTTTTTGCAGGTTTTACAGACATATGGCTTTTCTCCAGTATGAATGAACATGTGACTTTTTAAACTTGAAATATGGTTAAAAGTCTTATTACAGGTTTGACAGACATATGGCTTTTCTCCAGTATGAATAAACATGTGTTTTCTTAAATTTGAAATATGGTTAAAAATCTTATTACAGGTTTTACAGAAATATGGCTTTTTTTCAGTCTGAATGTTCTTGACTAGTAAATATCCAGATGGTTTGGAATCGCATCTGTTGCAGGTCCTCAAATGTCTAATCAGGCTTTGTTTGGAGCTGTGTTCTTTGTTGCAAACATCACAATAAAAACATTTGCTTTCACTGAACAAATTGGATTCATGCTGTTCTGTATCCTGACAGTCATCCATAGCAACATCGAGTGCACTCTCTCCGATGCCAGCGAGTCTACTCTCCTCAATATCAGTCAGATCTTCATCTTCAGCTGGTTCTTCTTTAACAACTACTTGGTCTTCTTCAACTTTCACTTGGCAACTCATCGTCCTTGAGTAACCTCCTACATCCAAGTATGGTAGAGCCGTCACAGTCAAGTTATGAGAGGCAGCCAGGGCCAGCACGGTGACATCGTTGTGTGGCACCTGGGAATAGGAAACAACTGCTGAGATCTACACAAATGTACCACAACAAGCTCAAAGTTTATGAAATCTCAAAACCGGACTATCATACATTTTGGAACAGCCGCCATTTTGGATTTCAGGAAGCCTCTAAGTCACTCTTGTGACCAAGACTAATCAAATGCAGTGGTTTAGACTACAGGACCATAAAGAATCAGACAAACAAACAACAAACATACACTTGATAAACATAACACTTTCTTTGCAGGCGGGTAAACACTTGCAATGAAACCACACAAAATGATCTTATTGCTAGCATGTTTTTTGAAGAAATTTTTCATGTTTCATCATATTTTTTATCTTTTGTGAATCTTCTTGGTTGCTACAATACAGGCCCGAAGCCTAGTGTAGTAGACCCTTGTAAAGATGTTGTGTGTAAATAAATGAATTGAAATTGAATTTACCTCAAGGCTGTTCTGGTGCAGATATGTCAGAGTTCCTTCAGTCTTGTGAGCCCGGTAGAAGAATCTGCGGCATTTCTGCAGCTGCGAGAGACAGATGTAGCATATCGTTGTGGGCCTCCCGTCCTCTGTATAGAGCTAGAGCAGATGTGAATTAAGATGAGTTGGCTGAGGGAATCGAGATCTCACATTCTAGACACTAGATGAATCGGCGTTAGTATGAGTAGAGGTACATTCCTTAGCAACAGAGTGGTGAATCACTGGAATATACTGGTCAAATCAACATGACACCTGGCACGTTTGTGCAAAGTACAGCGTGGAATTAGATAATCTTGATAGATTAAATTACTATTAGATTAAAGCTCGATTGGAAGTGCTCATGATGATAGGTTTAAATTTTTCGTAATGTTGTCTTGTAAATGATTTTAATGTTTTATATGTCTTATGATATAAAAATTATAATTGTGTATCTACATTAATTGTCCAAAATAAATATTTTGATTTGATTTGATTTGATAGAGAAGAGCTCCTGTAATATTTGGTAATGATAAGGCTTCGCAATAAGAGGAAGAAGAAACACGGAAGGCGCCACACAGAGCAGCGGGGGAAGCATCAAGTTCCGAGCCACATGATTTGTTCAAAAAATTCTCGACACTTGGTTACGAACCAACTGGTTAGGTAATTCAAATCAATTTATAAGTTCGTAGATGACGTAAATCGATTCAGGTGTTTAGGAGGTAGGCGGCGCGTAAGGCCATGGCTCGGAGCGAACCACTAGTTTTAAATAAACAATGGTGTGAGTATGGTCAGTAATTTGTGATGTTATACGTATGACAACCGAGTAACAACCATAACATGTCCTTTAAGGCCTCCACACACCAAAGCAGCCGGCTTCCGTCGGCCTGGTAAACTAGACTCCTTTGATCAATCGCATACAAAACGCTAACCCGGCGGGTTGTGCCACCGGGCCGGCGGTTTTGGTGTGTAGAGGCCTTTAGATTAGTATCCTACTCTTCAGCAAGCGGCCCCTCACTCACCTTGCTCCCCGACATTGTTTCGTATATTTGTACGAGTTCGTAGCCTGCAATGCTATGCATTCTCTCGGCGCTGCACAAACACACTCTACACACGAAGTTGGACATGGTGGTAATGGCAGATCAAGAAGAATTACAGATAATTCAGAGTATGAGAAGAATTGGGTAAAAATATAAAATCAACAATGATGTATTTCCATACTCCTTTCAAAAATGGAAAATTAATAATTGGACCTCTTTTGTTCCTCAAGCCCAGCCACGAGATTGTATACGCTATTTCTATGTCTAGAAATAGATGGCGGTCGCAGTCATGACGAGACAATAGTGCATTCTCTCCGACATATGAATAATAAAAAAACAATAGAATCAACGTTTTTTAACGTAACACCATTAAAATAACATTTTTTTTAAAGCCCGGTCAACCTATTTCATTATACCTATTAAAAAAATCACACTATACCATAAGTACAAAGCTAAGTATTTTGGTTTTTGCAGCCCGGCCACCGTCAGTCTCATGTAACCGAAACAGGTAGGTAAGCAACTAGGTTACCTTCTTTCAAATTCTGCTATATTCACTTAGAATACTTAGCTACTTTGACTAATATTTATCTATATATTATTATTTACTTTATTTATATTTACTTTTTGTATTTTTACTACTTTTTACTTATACTTTTTTTATTTTATTATCATGATCTTAGTTCATTAGATGACTTATTTATTGCATTGTACCTAATTCTTATTTAAGTATTTTTTTATGATTTGAATAATCGATCTCATAGGTCATTAAAGTAAAACACTAACATATCTAACACTTAATTGTTTATTTTGTAAGATAAAAATAATACTTCACAAAATTATAACAAGCAGATACATACAAGTAGGTACTAAGTTAATTATTATTATGTTCCGAGGTAAAAAGACTAATGCCAACTTGCACCAAACTTTCAAAGATCTAATCTAAGCAATGACTTTACTCGCTTGACAGTTCGTAAAGATCAGAACCTGGACTGTTAAGAACTACCAAGTGAATAAAGTAATTGCTCAGGGACTTTGACAGTTTGGTAAAAGTAGGCATTACTATAGGTACCAAAATTTAGCGCCGCCACAGACATAGATCTAGGGGCGACGCCTTTGTTAACAGACACAAGAGACATAACGCCGCGTACATATTGGTGTAACGTACTATTGGTGTAATGTATCATTCTGCCTTTCAATGCATGTTCGTTACAAGCGCGGACGCATCGCGCGCCCGAACCGTGCATTCACTACGAACCTCCGCACCACTGGCCCGCGTAAACGGCGCGCTCCGTTTTGTTCGTCCGAGAAACCGACAAGTCACGGATTCGCGCGCGACTTGTAATGCTCATAGCGTGCGCAAGGTGTCCACACTATACCTACACAGAATTTGTTACACAAATGTGTTGCCTGACATGATACATTGCAGCAATAAGGACGAGAAACTTTTTCACGGCGTGTTACGTTTCACCAAACTGTACGCGGCATAATTACTTTTCTCCAGTATGAAGACGCATGTGTCGTCTTAAGCCGAAAGATTGGTTAAAAGCCTTATTGCAGACATTACATACATACAAATTATTTTTCTCCAGTATGAATGAGCATGTGTTTTCTTAAATAAGAAGATTGGTTAAAAGCCTTATTGCAGGTCTTACAGACAAATGGCTTTTCTCCAGTATGAATGAACATGTGGGTTTTTAAATTAATAGATTGGTAAAAAGCCTTGTTGCAGACATTACAAACAAATGACTTTTCTCCAGTATGAATGAGCATGTGTTTTTTTAAATAAGAAGACTGGTTAAAAGCCTTATTGCAGGTCTTACAGACAAATGGCTTTTCTCCAGTATGAATGAACATGTGTTTTCTTAAATCTGAAGATTGTCTAAAAGCCTTTCTGCAGGTATTACAGACAAATGACTTTTCTCCAGTATGAATGAGCATGTGTTTTTTTAAATTAATATATTGGTTAAACGCCTTGTTGCAGACATTACAAACAAATGTTTTTTCTCCAGTATGAATGAACATGTGTTTTCTTAAATTTGAAATATGGTTAAAAGTCTTATTACAGGTTTTACAGACATATGGCTTTTCTCCAGTATGAATGACAATGTGTTTTCTTAAATTTGAAATATGGGTAAAAATCTTATTACAGGTTTTACAGACATATGGCTTTTCTCCAGTATGAATCAACATGTGTTTTCTTAAATTTGAAATATGGTTAAAAATCTTATTACAGGTTTTACAGACATATGGCTTTTCTTCAGTCTGAATGTTCTTGACTAGTAAATGTCCAGATGGTTTGGAATCGCATCTGTTGCAGGTCCTCAAATGTCTAATCAGGCTTCGTTTGGAGCTGTGTTCTTTGTTGCAAACATCACAATAAAAACATTTGCTTTCACTGAACAAATTGGACCCGTGCTGTTCTGTATCCTGACAGTCATCCATAGCAACATCCAGTGCACTCTCTCCGATGCCAAAAAGTCTATTTTCCTCAATATCAATCAGATCTTCATCTTCAGCTGGTTCTTCTTTAACAACTACTTGGTCTTCTTCAACTTTCACTTGGCAACTCATCGTCCTTGAGTAACCTCCTACATCCAAGTGTGGTAGAGCCGTCACAGTCAAGTTATGAGAGGCAGCCAGAGCCAGCACGGTGACATCGTTGTGTGGCACCTGGGAATAGGAAACAACTGCTGAGATCTACACAAATGTACCACAACAAGCTCAAAGTTTATGAAATCTGAAAACCGGACTATCATACATTTTGGAACAGCCGCCATTTTCGATTTCAGGAAGCCTCTAAGTCACTCTTGTGACCAAGACTGCCTCTTTTGTGAAAATCTGTTCAGTGGTTTAGACTACAGGACCATAGAGAATCAGACAAACAAACAACAAACATACACTTGATAAACATAACACTTTCTTTGCAGGCGGGCAAAAGTAAACACTTGCAATGAAACCACACAAAATGATCTTATTGCTAGCATGTTTTTTGAAGAAATTTTTCATATTTTTTATCTCTTGTGAATCTTCTTGGTTGCTACAATACAGGCCCAAAGCCTAGTGTAGGCCAACAATAACCGACCCTTGTAAAGATGTTGTGTGTAAATAAATGAATTGAAATTGAATACCTCAAGGCTGTTCTGGTGCAGATATGTCAGAGTTCCTTCAGTCTTGTGAGCCCGGTAGAAGAATCTGCGGCATTTCTGCAGCTGCGAGAGACAAATGTAGCATATCGTTGTGGGCCTCCCGTCCTCTGTATAGAGCTAGAGCAGATGTGAATTAAGATGAGTTGGCTGAGCGAATCGAGATCTCACATTCTAGACACTAGATGAATCGGCGTTAGTATGAGTAGAGGTACATTCCCTAGCAACAGAGTGGTGAATCACTGGAATATACTGGTCAAATCAACATGACACCTGGCACGTTTGTGCAAAGTACAGCGTGGAATTGGATAATCTTGATAGATTAAATTACTATTAGATTAAAGCTAGATTGGAAGTGCTCATGATGATAGGTTTAAATTTTTCGTAATGTTGTCTTGTAAATGATTTTAATGTTTTTATATGTCTTATTATATAAAAATTATAATTGTGTATTTACATTAATTGTCCAAAATAAATATTTTGATTTGATTTGATTTGATAGAGAAGAGCTTCTGTAATATTTGGTAATGATAAGGCTTCGCAATAAGAGGAAGAAGAAACACGGAAGGCACCGCACAGAGCAGCGGGGGAAGCATCAAGTTCCGAGCCACGTGATTTGTTCAAAAAATTCTCGACACTTGGTTACGAACCAACAAGACAATGTTAAAGAAAGTGACACAAAATTATTCAAAAATCCAGCACTGTGAGATGTAGACACATCAGCGATAGCTGCTAGTCTATATGTATGTTCAGTTGCGCGCGTCACTTCGCAGCGAGCGCACGTACAGCAATAAGCCGGTTATTGTCGCGGTAATAATTTTTCCAACTACCCGCACTTTCGGATCGCGATGGACGAGATCTCCAGACCTCGGTCCAGGACCGGGAGTGGTATGAGCGAAGAGGAGGTGCTAACAGGAAACATTGTGTGTAGTATGACGGAGTTTAATACTTATGAGGACATGTTGATAGACAGTACGAACAGTGTCAAGCGTAAGAAAGATGACGAAAAAAGTGAGAGTGGAGAGCAGGATGCTAGTGTGGATGAAAATGGATTTACTTTGGTGCAAAAAAAGAAGAAACCGAAGCAAATAACAGCAACTGATACTAACTTGAGAGCTGGGTCCACCCATGGTTGTAGTAACCATACGGAGACAAGAAATAGTGAGAGAAGAATTTCGTCGAGTGTTCAAGATTTGAATTCCATTAAGGCCTGCGTGACATCAAATGAAGTTTTGCCTAAGCAAATCGGATTGGCTCGACTTTTGAAAGCAGAAGAGATTGCTAACATACTAGAAATCAAGTACAAAACACCTAACAAAGTATTTGTAAGATTCGAGAACAGAGCAGCTGCTGAAAAATTGTTATGTAACAAAAAGTTTGGTGAATTAGGGTACCAGTGTCGATTCACAAATGAAGTTAATCTTACATATGGTCTTGTGAGATACATCGAATTAGAAATCAAAGTTGAAGAACTCTTGCAATCATTTCGTGGTGAGCTTGAAATAACTTCTGTAAAAAGGCTGAATGAATGAGTCGGGAAGTTGGATCGACAGCGAAACAGTCCGATTTTGTTTCAAAGGTGCTACCGTACCACAGTTTATATATGGATATGATTGCCGCTTCAAAGTAGAACCATATGTTTTCCCAGTGAACCAATGCTCAGTGTGCTGGAAGTTCGGGCATCTAGCTCGTATGTGCCCGTCATCCAGGAAGTTGTGTCCTAAGTGCTGCAGAGAACATGAAAATTGTGATACTTCCAAATACAAATGCATCAACTGTAAAGGTGATCATATGGCCTTTGACAAAAATTGTCCATGCTTTTTGAAGGAGAAGAAGATCAGACAAATTATGTGTGAGCAAAACTACACCTACAAAGTTGCTTTTTCAAAATACTCTGAGTATAAAAAAGGCTATGTTCACGTTGATGAGGTACCTGTGCGTGAACAAAAATCTACTCAGAGATCATATGCAAACGTAATAACTGGTGACAATGAAACCACAACTTCTTCTGACGAGAGTGTTGAAGAAAGTGATGAAAACATAGGCAGTGACGAAGAGATCAATAGTATAGCAAAATCAAAGAAACAAAATATGAAAAAAAAGAAAAAATCGAGCAAACAGAAGAAATCTAAAACACATTCTACAAATAATGAAATTGACGACAAATCGAAGACGAAAGAAGATGAAGCTCAGAAAAACAAAAAGAAGAGGCAAGAGAAGGAGGTTCCGGAGCAGGGGGCGCAACAAGATAAGTTTAGCATTAGCCACTTGCTTGGAAAATTACAAAACATATTTTTTCGCGGACAATAGTATGGAGGATAAAATTAAATTAATTATTAAATGTTCGATCGATGAGGTCTTAAAGTTTTTTGTTGGGGCAGTTAGTAATGGAGAGATTCTTAGGAAACTCCTAAGTCTCTTTCAATATGGATAGTAACGCCCATACTAGAAACCGTGTACTATTAGGCTTTGGGGGTTCTACTGCTCAATTTTTAAATATTGGGCAGTGGAACTCTCAAAGCCTAATGCCAAAAAAAACCGAATTCGAATCATTGTTGAGTCAAGAAAAAATAGGCATATGCTTGCTGAGTGAAACTTGGCTTAATTATGAAAGTAATTTAAGGATAAACGGTTATAATATTTACAGGAAAGATAGGGATGACGGCTATGGCGGTGTGGCGATTGTGGTCCATAAGTCAATCAAGTCACAGTTGTTCCCTATTAACATAAGAAATTTAGGAATAGAGATCGTTTGTGTAAAAATTTTTAATTGTAAATATTTAAATTTCATTGCCTCAGTTTATTGTCCACCATCTGTAAGAACCACTCAGCATGATTGGGATGACATGTTTACAAAATTTGAAGACAAATCAATAATAGCAGGAGATTTCAACGGTCACCACTCGAATTGGTCCAACAAAGTGGACGCTAGGGGCTTTCAGCTGCTGGACTCTAGCATAGACAATAATTTTATTACTCTCAATAATGGTGAACCTTCAAGAATTAAACTGGTTAATAGTGTACTACAAGAGAGCTCCCCTGATATTACATTTGTCTCCACAGATATAGCTGTTTTGTTCAAATGGTTGGTGACAAAAGAAACCTTAGGTAGTGATCATCTATTTTTAAAAATAATTTTAGAGTATTCTGATCCACCATCTTTTATGAAACGTAACCTTAAACTAGCAGATTGGAATCTCTACCGTGAGACGTGTAAAGATTTTTATTTTTCGGTAATATTATCCAACCACTATATGATTTCTTTCTTGAAGGAATTAATAATGCTGCTGACAAAAGTATGCCATATCTAAAATTTTGTACCGATCCATCGCGGTCGTTCAAACCAAAGCATTATTGGTCTCCATTAGTGTCTCACGCTGTGGCAGGCAGGGCGTCGACTAGCTCTTAAAAACTTCAGGAGAAATCCAACCCCTGCTAATTTTAGTTTGTGGAAAGAAAAGGTAGCTTTCGCGCAAAAAACTATAAGGCAGGCGGTATCAAGTAGCTGGAAGAGTTTTTGCAGTGAAATTGACGAGTCAACCAGTTCTTCTGAAATGTGGAAAAAAATGCGCTGGATGAAGGGTGTAAGAAAAAGTAGAACACATGCTCCTGATGACAAGAAAGATCAACTACTGAGATCTCTAGCTCCGGATTTTGTAGAGCCGCCTACACCTATTTTTTATTCTGAAAATACGCAGTTAGAAAGTGACTTTACTCCGCAAGAACTCTTTAGCTGTCTGAAAAAGAAAAATTCGGCGCCGGGTGAGGATAGTATTACCTACTCTATGTTATACTACCTGCCTACAGAGGGTAAACTGCTTCTACTTCAAATTTATAATTTGATTTTCAAATATGCGATGATACCAGATCAGTGGCGTAATATTAAAATAGTACCTATACCTAAACCTAATAATAATGAAACAATACCAAAATTCCGACCTATCTTATTAATGTCATGTATTTGTAAAACTTTTCACGCTATGCTAAATCGGCGTTTAGAATGGTTTGTCGAAAGAAACAAGGTGTTTGTACAAACAACATCAGGTTTCCGGAGAGGTCAGTCTAGTTTGGACTGCGTTGTCAGATTGGTGGCTCGAATACAGACTGGCTTTGCCAATAACGAACCGACTCTAGCATGTTTCCTGGACATAGATGGAGCATACAATAATAGTTTTGGTTGAACAGTTAGTTATAACATTGGACGAACTTAAAGTTGGTGCCAGACTATGTAAATATTTGTATGAATTTTTAAAAAGAAGATGTTTAAAAATTAAGGAAGATTGTGCTGATGTCGCTCTTATGAGGTGGACAGGTAGAGGTCTAGCGCAGGGAGACCCGATCTCTCCTCTGTTGTTTAATATTATTACTTATAAGATATGTCGATCAGTTGATTATAATATGTGTACCCTACAATATGCTGATGATTTTGTATTTTATTAGCGAGCTAATAATATTTCAAGCAGTGTACTAGTTATGCAGAACTGTATCGTGGCTTTTTCTTTATTGCTAGGAAAAATTGGCTTGGAAATGTCAGAATCAAAAACCCAGTTATGCCTATTTAGTAGAGGGCGAAGTAGAGATCGGGTCAACGTGGTTGTTGATGGGCACACTCTTCCGGTAGTGGACTGCGCTAGATATCTAGGTGTCTGGCTAGACAGATCGCTGCGTTGGAATAGACATATAAGAGAGATTCAAGCTAAGACATTCAAATTGATCAATATTTTAAAAATACTAGCAGGTGCTTCATGGGGTGTACATCCAATACATTTACGTAGATTGTACATATCTCTAGTAAGAAGTAGAATAGATTATGCTAGTTTTGTGTATGATAGTGCTGCTAAAACCAATCTTGTTAAGTTAGATAGAGTGCAAAACGTAGCACTACGGGTTGTCGGAGGCTATATTAAGACCACGCCTATCCATGTAATGGAGTGCGAGTTGTGTGTGCCACCTCTTCATCTACGTAAGGAATATCTTGCCACAAAGTACTGTCTTAAGGCTCAGTCTTGGTCAAATAACTTAACTATTGAATTAATTATAAATTTATCTAATTTAAGAGACTGTGCATATTTCCGTAGAACTAAGAATTCATTACTTGTAAATATTTATAGTGATACTAAAAGTGAAATAATTAGTACTTGTAACCCCTTGAACTACATTATTATTCATTAGATACTTGGGTTTCAAACATTAATATGGACTTTATTAACACTAAGATTGATAGTATAGTAGAAGCTAAAGAAAAATATGATACAAGTATTTTAAAATACAATACTCTTCATATGTTAAATATTAAGTAGAAAGAATGGCATAGAATTTATACTGATGGGTCTCTAACTGAAAATGGTGGAGGTGCAGCATTTTACGACCCTAGATTAGATGTAAAAGAAAGTTATAAATTTGTAAATAATTCATGTTGTATAATGTCATTAGAATTGTTTGCAGTTTCGGAGGCGCTGTCCCATATCATTAGTAAAGGGATCAAAAAGGCAATTATTCTGTCCGATAGCAGAAGTGACTTACAACATGTTACTTACAAAAATAAAATAAAATAAAATAAAAATAAATAACATGTGGCTCGTTGCGCCTCTGGCCGCAGAGGTGCATCGATAGCCTACTCAATTTTAAATAAGATCCTAATATTGATAGGTGGGGGGGGGGGGGCGTCCCTGGGGTTGCAATGAGGTGGCAGACACGTTGGCTTGGGAGGCAATATCAAGTGGCTCTGAAATATTTATGAAGCCAGAATACTCTGAAGTTTTACACAAATTTAGAAATAAAATAAAATCTAAGTGGAAAGAGTACTTTGATGTTGTTTCCCGAGAGAAAGGCATATGGTATAGAACTATGCAGAGTGAGCCTCCCCATATACCATGGTTTGTCAATACTAGACTAAGTAGAAAAGAGGTAGTGATTGCGTTCTGGACACATTCCATTAAATAGCTTTAAGTTTTTGATGAAACTCAGTGACAGCCCAAATTGTGATGATTGTGGCAGAAGGGAAGATGTTTATCATTTCCTAGTGGAATGTGTCCGGAGCGCAGCATTGAGAGAGGACATCCTCAAAATGCATAAAGCCAGCCGTCTCGACATGGGCCTATTCCAGGACGTGCTATCATGCTCTACAGGGCAGTGTACGAGTTGGTTTGGGAGCGTTAAGAATTAAGATAGAAGAAACGATGAAACCGACATAATCTGGAAAAAGATTAAGGTTCCTTAAAAATTAGAATTAAAAAGAAAAAAATATATATGTTCGTCTGACCAAAGATAACTGTTGAACAACTGATCTGATAAACTTGATATTGGACAGCTGGTTAGGTAATTACAAATCAATTTATAAGTTCGTAGATGACGTAAATCGATTCAGGTGTTTAGGAGGTAGGCGGCGCATAAAGCCATGGCTCGGAGCGAACCACTAGTTTTAAATAAACAATGGTGTGAGTATGGTCAGTAATTTGTGATGTTATACGTATGACAACCGAGTAACAACCATAACATGTCCTTTAAGGCCTCTACACATCAAAGCAGCCGGCTTCCGCCGGCCTGGTAAACTAGACTCCTTTGATCAATCGCATACAAAACGCTAACCCAGCGGGTTATGCCACCGGGCCGGCGGTTTTGGTGTGTGGAGGCCTTTAAATTAGTATCCTACTCTTCAGCAAGCGGCCCCTCACTCACCTTGCTCCCCGACATTGTTTCGTATATTTGTACGAGTTTGTAGCCTGCAATGCTATGCATTCTCTCGGCGCTGCACAAACACACTCTACACACGAAGTTGGACATGGTGGTAATGGCAGATCAAGAAGAATTGGGTAAAAAATAAAATCAACAATGATGTATTTCGATACTCTTTTCAAAAATTGAAAATTAATAATTGGACCTCTTTTGTTCCTCAAGCCCAGCCACGAGATTGTATACGCTATTTCTATGTCTAGGAATAGATGGCGGTCGCAGTCATGACGAGACAATAGTGCGTTCTCTCAGACATATGAATAATAAAAAATCAATAGAATCAACGTTTTTTAACGTAACGCCATTAAAATAAACATTTTTTTTAAAGCCCGGTCAACCTATTTCATTATACCTATTAAAAAAATCACACTATACCATGAGTACAAAGCTAAGTATTTTGGTTTTTGCAGCCCGGCCACCGTCAGTCTCATGTGACCGAAACAGGTAGGTAAGCAACTAGGCTACCTACTTTCAAATTCTGCTATATGCACTTAGAATACTTAGCTACTTTGACTAATATTTACTTTATATCTATATTATTATTTACTTATTTATATTTATTCTTTGAATTTTATTACTTTTTACTTTTATTTTTTTTATTTTATTATCATGATCTTAGTTCATGAAGTCATAATTTAGTTGACTTATTTATTGCATTGTACCTAATTCTTATGTAAGTATTTTTTTATGATTTGAATAATCGATCTCATAGGTCATTAAAGTAAAACACTAACATATCTAACACTTAATTGTTTATTTTGTAAGATAAAAATAATACTTCACAAAATTATAACAAGCAGATACATACAAGTAGGTACTAAGTTAATTATTATTATGTTCCGAGGTAAAAAGACTAATGCCAACTTGCACCAAACTTTCAAAGATCTAATCTAAGCAATGACTTTACTCGCTTGACAGTTCGTAAAGATCAGAACCTGGACTGTTAAGAACTACCAAGTGAATAAAGTAATTGCTTAGGGACTTTGACAGTTTGGTAAAAGTAGGCATTACTATAGGTACCAAAATTTAGCGCCGCCACAGATATAGATCTAGGGGCGACGCCATTGTTAACAGACACAAGAGACATAACGCCGCGTACATATTGGTGTAACGTACTATTAGTCTAATGTATCATTCTGCCTTTCAATGCATGTTCGTTACAAGCGCGGACGCATCGCGCGCCCGAACCGTGCATTCACTACGAACCTCCGCACCACTGGCCCGCGTAAACGGCGCGCTCCGTTTTGTTCGTCCGAGAAACCGACAAGTCACGGATCGTTTCGCGCGCGACTTGTAATGCTCATAGCGTGCGCAAGGTGTCCACACTATACCTACACAGAATTTGTTACACAAATGTGTTGCCTGACATGATACATTGCAGCAATAAGGACGAGAAACTTTTTCACGGCGTGTTACGTTTCACCAAACTGTACGCGGCATAATTACTTTTCTCCAGTATGAAGACGCATGTGTCGTCTTAAGCCGAAAGATTGGTTAAAAGCCTTATTGCAGACATTACATACAAATTATTTTTCTCCAGTATGAATGAGCTTGTGTTTTCTTAAATAAGAAGATTGGTTAAAAGCCTTATTGCAGGTCTTACAGATAAATGGCTTTTCTCCAGTATGAATGAACATGTGGGTTTTTAAATTAATAGATTGGTAAAAAGCCTTGTTGCAGACATTACAAACAAATGACTTTTCTCCAGTATGAATGAGCATGTGTTTTCTTAAATAAGAAGATTGGTTAAAAGCCTTATTGCAGGTCTTACAGACAAATGGCTTTTCTCCAGTATGAATGAACATGTGATTTCTTAAATCTGAAGATTGTCTAAAAGCCTTTCTGCAGGTATTACAGACAAATGACTTTTCTCCAGTATGAATGAGCATGTGTTTTTTTAAATTAATAGATTGGTTAAACGCCTTGTTGCAGACATTACAAACAAATGTTTTTTCTCCAGTATGAATAACCATGTGTTTTCTTAAATTTGAATTACGGTTAAAAGTCTTATTGCAGGTGTTACAGACATATGGCTTTTCTCCAGTATGAATGAACATGTGTTTTCTTAAATTTGAAATATGGTTAAAAGTCTTATTACAGGTTTTACAGACATATGGCTTTTCTTCAGTCTGAATGTTCTTGAGTAGTAAATGTCCAGCTTGTTTGGAATCGCATCTGTTGCAAATCCTCAAATGTCTAATCAGGCTTCGTTTGAAGCTGTGTTCTTTGTTGTTAACATCACAATAAAAACATTTGCTTTCACTGAACGAATTGGATCCGTACTGTTTTATATCCTGACAGTCATCCATAGCAACATCCAGTGCACTCTCTCCGATGCCCTCCTCAATATCAGTCAGATCTTCATCTTCAGCTGGTTCTTCTTTAACAACTACTTGGTCTTCTTCAACTTTCACTTGGCTACTCATTAACCTTGAGTAACTTCCTACATCAAAGTGTGGTAGAGCCGTCACAGTCAAGTTATGAGAGGCAGCCAGAGCCAGCACGGTGACATCGTTGTGTGGCACCTGGGAATAGGAAACAACTGCTGAGATCTACACAAATGTACCACAACAAGCTCAAAGTTTATGAAATCTGAAAACCGGACTATCATACATTTTGGAACAGCCGCCATTTTCGATTTCAGGAAGCCTCTAAGTCACTCTTGTGACCAAGACTAATCAAATGCAGTGGTTTAGACTACAGGACCATAAAGAATCAGACAAACAAACAACAAACATACACTTGATAAACATAACACTTTCTTTGCAGGCGGGCAAAAGTAAACACTTGCAATGAAACCACACAAAATGATCTTATTGCTAGCATATTTTTTGAAGAAATTTTTCATGTTTCATCATATTTTTTATCTTTTGTGAATCTTCTTGGTTGTTACAATACAGGCCCGAAGCCTATTGTAGTAGACCCTTGTAAAGATGTTGTGTGTAAATAAATGAATTGAAATTGAATTTACCTCAAGGCTGTTCTGGTGCAGATATGTCAGAGTTCCTTCAGTCTTGTGAGCCCGGTAGAAGAATCTGCGGCATCTCTGCAGCTGCGAGAGACAGATGTAGCATATCGTTGTGGGCCTCCCGTCCTCTGTATAGAGCTAGAGCAGATGTGAATTAAGATGAGTTGGCTGAGCGAATCGAGATCTCACATTCTAGACACTAGATGAATCGGCGTTAGTATGAGTAGAGGTACATTCCTTAGCAACAGAGTGGTGAATCACTGGAATATACTGGTCAAATCAACATGACACCTGGCACGTTTGAACAAAGTACAGAGTGGAATTGGATAATCTTGATAGATTAAAGCTTGATTGGAAGTGCTCATGATGATAGGTTTAAATTTTTTGTAATATTGTCTTGTTAATGATTTTAATGTTTTTAAATGGATCTAAATTAGTTGTCCGAAATAAATAATTTCATTTAATTTGATTTGATAGAGAAGAGGTCCTGTAATACTTGGTAATGATAAGGCTTCGCAATAAGAGGAAGAAGAAACACGGAAGGCGCCGCACAGAGCAGCGGGGGAAGCATCAAGTTCCGAGCCACGTGATTTGTTCAAAAAAATTCTCGACACTTAGTTACTAACCAACAAGACAAGGTTAAAGAAAGTGACACAAAATTATTAAAAAATCCAGCACTGTGAGATGTAGACACATCAGCGAAAGCTGCTTGATTATATGTATGTTTGTTCGACCGAAGATAACTGTTGAACATTTGATCTGATAAACTTGATATTGAACAGCTAGTTAGGTAATTACAAATCAATTTATTAGTTCGTAGATGACGTAAATCGATTCAGGTGTTTAGGAGGTAGGCGGCGCATAAAGCCATGGCTCGGAGCGAACCACTAGTTTTAAATAAACAATGGTGTGAGTATGGTCAGTAATTTGTGATGTTATACGTATGACAACCGAGTAACAACCATAACATGTCCTTTAAGGCCTTTACACATCAAAGCAGCCGGCTTCCGCCGGCCTGGTAAACTAGACTCCTTTGATCAATCGCATACAAAACGCTAACCCAGCGGGTTATGCCACCGGGCCGGCGGTTTTGGTGTGTGGAGGCCTTTAAATTAGTATCCTACTCTTCAGCAAGCGGCCCCTCACTCACCTTGCTCCCCGACATTGTTTCGTATATTTGTACGAGTTCGTAGCCTGCAATGCTATGCATTCTCTCGGCGCTGCACAAACACACTCTACACACGAAGTTGGACATGGTGGTAATGGCAGATCAAGAAGATTTGGGTAAAAAATACAATCAACAATGATGTATTTCGATACTCCTTTCAAAAATGGAAAATTAATAATTGGACCTCGTTTGTTCCTCAAGCCCAGCCACGAGATTGTATACGCTATTTCTATGTCTAGGAATAGATGGCGGTCGCAGTCATGACGAGACAATAGTGCGTTCTCTCAGACATATGAATAATAAAAAAACAATAGAATCAACGTTTTTTAACGTAACGCCATTAATTTTAAAGCCCGGTCAACCTATTTCATTATAGGTACAGACGGCGTCAGAGATAATTATCCCCCTTGCGCAAGACACCCAGCTATAAATCCTTTCAAAAAATCGTAATACTTAAAATTATTTTTAGGCTTACATACGGTTATACAAATATAATCAATTTTTTAAAGGCAAAACTTCTCCATTCGCCGCGACGGAGATTTAAAGGGATTTGAAGCTGAATATTATAATGCAAGGGGGATACTCATCTATGACGCTGTCTGCACCTATTAAAAAAATCACACCATACCATAAGTACAAAGCTAAGTATTTTGGTTTTTGCAGCCCGGCCACCGTCAGTCTCATGTGACCGAAACAGGTAGGTAAGCAACTAGGTTACCTACTTTCAAATTCTGCTATATTCACTTAGAATACTTAGCTACTTTGAGACGTTTTGGAGTTAAGAATATCTTAGCAATTTCACTAGGCTACTTAAAGTGCCTTTCAAGCCACACAGCATCTGAATGCTTACAGAGTTTTATTTACACATGTACCTACATCGTTAAAGTGGTCCTGTTTGTCTTCAAGTTCTCTTTGTGGTGTGTTGGCTTGAGAGTTTATGCCCTTGACCAAAACAGTGCTACGCACGACTAACTGTAAAGTCCGATCGGTGCAACGCTGCTTTAAGCGCTCGTCCATTTTATTATCATGATCTTAGTTCATGAAGTCATAATTTAGTTGACTTATTTATTGCATTGTACCTAATTCTTATGTAAGTATTTTTTTATGATTTGAATAATCGATCTCATAGGTCAAAAGTAAAACACTAACATATCTAACTCTTAATTGTTTATTTTGTAAGATAAAAATAATACTTCACAAAATTATAACAAGCAGATACATGAGAGTACTAAGTTAATTATTATTATGTTCCGAGGTAAAAAGACTAATGCCAACTTGCACCAAACTTTCAAAGATCTAATCTAAGCAATGACTTTACTCGCTTGACAGTTCGTAAAGATCAGAACCTGGACTGTTAAGAACTACCAAGTGAATAAAGTAATTGCTTAGGGACTTTGACAGTTTGGTAAAAGTAGGCATTACTATAGGTACCAAAATTTAGCGCCGCCACAGATATAGATCTAGGGGCGACGCCATTGTTAACAGAAACAAGAGATTTTATAATATACCTACCTACTCTTAATTTTGCACAAGAGGACTGCATTAATTTGAAAATGCTTGCGTGCACTTGTCTGCAAAATTAAGAGTATTAATTATATATATAATAAATTTGAAAGCCTGGGAGTCTATACATGTTGGTACAGCTGACTGTATGTACATAATGCTCATAGCGTGCGCAAGGCGTCCACATGAGAATTTGTAACATAAATGTGATGTCTGCCATTCATGTTATGTAGGTACATTGCAGCAATGTAAACGAGATAATCTTTCATTACAAGTTACGTTTCAACAATCTGTGATGACTTTTCTCCAGTATGAATAAGCATGTGTTGTTTTAAATTTGAAGAATGATTATAAGCCTTAGTGCAGATATAACAGACATATGGCTTTTCTCCAGTATGAATTCGATTATGATGTCTTAAATTATCAGCTCGCCCAAAAGCCTTATTGCAGGTTTTACAGACATATGGCTTTTCGCCAGTATGAATGAACATGTGAAATCTTAAATTATCAGCTCGCCCAAAAGCCTTATTGCATATCTTACAGACATATGGCTTGTCGCCAGTATGAATTAGCAAGTGTTGTCTTAAATATTCAGCTCGCCTAAAAGCCTTACCACAGGCATTGCATACATTTGACTTTTCGTCAGTGTGAATAAGCATATGACGTCTTAAATTTGCAGCTAGTGTAAAAGCTTTATTGCAGGCATTACACACATTTGACTTTTCGTCAGTGTGAATAAGCATGTGTCGTCTTAAATGTCCAGCTCGTCCATAAGCCTTTTTGCAGGTATTACAGACATATGACTTTTCTCTAATGTGTATATTTTTGAGTCGTAAATGTCCAGATTGTTTGGAAGCCTCCTCGTATCTTTTGCAGGTCCTCAAATGTCTAATCAGGCTTCGTTTAGAGTTGTGTTCTTTGTTGCATACATCACAATAAAAACATTTGCTTTCACTGAACAAATTGGATCCGATCTGTTCTGTATCCTGACAGTCATCCATAGCAACATTGAGTGCACTCACCCCGATGCCAGCGGGTCTACTCTCCTCAATATCAATCAGATCTTCATCTTCAGGTGGTTCTTCTTTAACAACTACTTGGTCTTCTTCAACTTTCACTTGGCAACTCATTAACCTTGAGAAACCTCCTACATCAAAGTGTGGTAGAGCCGTCACAGTCAAGTTATGAGAGGCAGCCAGAGCCAGCACGGTGACGTCATTTCGTGGCAACTGGGAATAGGAAACAATGACTGAGATCTACACAAATGAAATAAAACAGGCTTAAGAGGATATGTGAAACTTTCAGAAATGACAGCTGCCGAATTGTAAGATAGCGCAATTAGACACCTTACCCCGAGGGAAGAGGTTAGATATAGATTTTTGTCGCTCAAAAGTAACGGACGTAAGCGACAAATGATAAAACATCGTATTGCTTGAAAAGTTTTGAGTTTATAAAAAAAATCCTTTTACATTTATCTAAGTTCTGTGATTATTTACTCAATAGTATAAAAATAAACCTTAAATATTCTCTAAATTTGGAGGATGGATGTAAATCAGATTTTAAGAGGGCCTATTTAAAAAAAAAAATCTATCGAGAAAAGTTTCACCAATCGTGTTTCTGTCTTACATTTATTTAGATTATATCCTCAAGTAATCACTGTATTAACATCAAGTTTGTACACTGTACCTTTACCGAGTAAGAATGAAACGCAGCGGCTCCAAATTTTCACATAGCCTCTTAAAGTTCATGAAAACTGAAAATGGGCTGCCAAAATATAATCGCCATATTGGATTTTTTTCACTTTTTATTATATAACACACACTACCAAAACGAATCTACAGATTACTCATTTTCCGAAATCAGTCAAGTTTTAATGGTTTTTTAAAGTTATTTATTGGGTTATAGCCGCCTTATTAGCCGGGTACTGAACTGACTGGTCGAGCAGCCTCGCGAGTCGGCCGCCTGATGCTTGGTCAGTGGTTGCAGTAGCTTACGTACGCTTCATGACGATCTTGAGCGAAACTAAACATATTTGGGCCTCTAATATAACCGACCTTTGCAAAGATTTTATATATGTAAATTAATTAAATTGAATTTACCTCAATGCCATTTTGGTGCAGATATGTCAGAGTTCCTTCAGTCTTGCGAGCCCGGTAGAAGAAACTGCGGCATCTCTGCAGCTGCGAGAGACAGATGTAGCATATCGTTGTGGGCCTCCCGTCCTCTGTATAGAGCTGGAGAAGAATTGAAACTAATATTAAACTTTTAATTGAAGTGGTGACATGAACAACAGACTCTAGGTAAACGATTTTTCACCAGCCAATTTGTGTTTAAGTACTTATTTAGCTTTGTTTATTACAACCTGCCGCAGCTACAAGACTAAATAGAATCCACAAAAACCGTCTCGTGGGCACAAACTCAAATTAATTTGTAATCAAACCAGCACCCTTACGACTCATCACTTCCTTAGCAACAGAGTGGTGCACAACTGGAAAATACTGCCGGAAGATGTTGTTTCTGCATCCACAAACTCGTTTAAGAACCAACTCTACACTTAGTTATGAACCAACAAGACTATGTTAAAAAAGTGACACAAAACAATTAAAAAATCCAACACTGTGCCATGCAGTGGTCTTCTATCTACTCTCAATAATCAAAGCTATTTATTTAAGTATTCAACATTAATTAAAATGGTTACATACCAAGACCATGACCGTTACATAAACATTCACACACTCACACCCCTGCACTAGGATTATCTGTGTCGCAGGTGGCATGGACACATACAACACATCACAACATCCAACACCCGAGAACAAACATTTGTGTTTGTCACAAATATTTGCCCCAGCCGGGGATCGAACCCGGAACTTCAAGCTTCGTAGGCAGGGTCACTACCAACTAAGCCATGGTGTCGTCGAGACATAGATTCTTTATTGGATGCCTACATGGAAAATAGCAATATATTTGCCTTAGGTAGGCTTAAAATAATGAGTGGTACAATTGGCGGCCTTATCGCTGAAAACGATTTCTTCCAGACAACTAACGGGCATTGGAGATGATATAGAAGTAGCGGGCAGGGCGTACAATGTTTTATAAAATCCTATACACTAATATACTTTTTAGATAAATATGTATACATATAATTGCTTGATGAATTAGTTTAATATCCTACTCTTCAGCAAGCGGCCCCTCACTCACCTTGCTCCCCGACATAGTTTCGTATATTTGTACGAGTTCGTAGCCCTCAATGCTATGCATTCTCTTGGCGCTGCACAAACACACTCTACATACGAAGCTGGACATGGTGTTACGTTAGTATCGCAGATCAAAAGTCGCTAGAATCAAAGAGAACTATGGCTAGAATATAACGTTCAAGAAAATATAACTACAATGGTGGCATTTTTTTGGTTTCCTCTCAGAAAAATGACCAGTTTTGTATAAAAATGTCATGTCAGTCAAAGAAAAATGAAATTAATACATAAATTATAAAATATAATTCTTTGGCTCTCCTAGCCCAGCCACGTTATCGTTTGCGCTATTTCTATGTCCAATTTATGGCGGTCAATGAATGACAAGATAAAAGTGCGTTCTCTTCGACAATTTAAATAAATAAGTACGTTTACAGCCCGGCCACCGTGTTGATCTCATTTTCGGCATGCGCAGTAATGCACACTTCAAAACCAATGCAATGCCACGGATTTTCGGTACCTATCAGGGTTAGGTTGGCTAGATTCTCGTAGGGGTTATGGTAGGATGGCGCACTTACCTTTCGGCTGACACAATTCCTCTCGGGACATGGTTGTTTCGGGCGATACTTGTGTCGGATTGCTAAAAGGGAAGTTTCGGAGAGATGCCACCATTGTGACAGTCCCGAGGACACGGCTCAGCACACGCTAGAGTCATGTCCGGCTTGGAACGATCAGCGCAGAGTTCTGTGTGCTGCAATAGGAGAAGACCTATCTCTACCAGCTATAGTTAGCAAAATGGTTGGTTGGGAGGAGGCATGGGAGGCGGTGTCAACTTTCTGCGAAGAAGTGCTTCTGCAGAAAGAAGCGGCGGAAAGAGAAAGGGAGGTCTCCTCCTTGGATACTATCCGCCGCAGGCGAACTGGGCGTCGGAGGAGGCTCTACGCCCTCCAACAACCGCCATAACATAGTCAAGGGTAGCGACCATGGGGGTGGTCGCTGCCCAAAATGCCTGGAGGTGGAGCGCGCCGTGTCACACGCGCCACTCATTACCGACGAATACCAAAAGCCGGGACTATTCATAGTCAACGCTGTTTGGGCCGCGGATGATGAAGTTCCCGTAGCCCAAACACTACGGGGCGTACCGCAGGACACCGAGTGGGTTTAGCTTTAGTAGGAGTCCGGCATAACTCCTTTGCTGCCCCCGCACAAAGATTTAAATCGATGGTTTTCAAGCTGGTAACGATACACATTGATAACCGATACAGATTAGTAAGGTACTACTTTCACAGCACTAGCAATGAAAGCTGAAGAACTACTTAAATCTAATTTGAATATTAAAACAGGGATTTATATAAACTTTTAAAGAATTACTGACGTAATTAAATTTTATTTGAATATTTTAACAGGGATAAATACGTTATAAAAGATTTGTGTAAAATTTAACTACCTACCTAGTCTTACTCAGTTCTTTGTTATGAAATTAAACTTGTCTTACTTTGTATCTATCTACCCTTGGTAGATACAAAACTTATTGTACATGTACATCTCTAACGGATAAAACTGTTATTACCTTAGTACTTAGGTATTATATATTATAACCTAAGATCTATACATATTGTACCTACTACAGTTTATGCAATAAAATGTTCTGATTTATGCTTTCTGTAAAAAAATTAAATATAAGTAATATTTAGTTTTACTACTCGGTACTAGATGGCACTACGCAATTTTTGTCAACATGGGACGCTTTTAGTTCCGTTCTGCCACTTACCAACAGATGTCGCTACAAGTATTTTTATTTCAAATTTTACCAATCAGTACAGAGGCTAGTCTGTAGCTTCATCGCTGAAACCAATTTCAATCCCTTATTAACCCGAATCAGTTTAATTTTCTTATATCTATTTTATTTTTCTTTACTTAAACAAACACTTATGTAAAAATCCTAAGAGGATATGTGAAACTGTCAGTAATGACAGGTGTACAGCGAATTGTAATAATTATATAAATCGTAATGCTCCACAAAGCCATTAGATGGCAAGAGGAGCAAAGCCCAGAGACTCGGGAGTAGTAATGTAGCTCCCGAAGTTGAAGCCAGGGTGAAGAGGTACCTCGACCCTTACCACGCTTCCCACAAGGTCGAAGCGTTGATGACCAATTATGTGTGAATTGTAAGACAGTGATGAATAGTGTGAAGAAATTACTATAATACGGAGTACTTTTTGAGTATTTGTCCGAAAATTTTGTATGGAATTCGGATTTGAGGATTACCCTTAAAACTACTATTATATAATTATGTCAATGCGAGCTGCGGCCTCAGTATAAACTAGGTGTAAACATTATCGTTTTCAGCGACATTGCAACCCTTTATTCCTTTTCTATAAGACAAGATTTCGTTTAAAATAAACTATAGGCTTCTTCTTCTTATCGTGTCACTAGTTCCTTCGAACCAGTGTGGTGAAAGGATTTCAAGTGCGCCTCGAAGAGGCTCCTTTCGTGCACTCGACACATGTTCGAACTTTAGGTTCTACGACATGCCGGGTTTCCTTCACCGTTGCGAGAACGTGGGATGCATACATAGATTTTTTCGACCGAAAAAACCCATTTACGCATGTCTGCCACCGGGATTCGAACCCGCGACCATTAGATCGCAAGGTAAGGGCCTTATCCACTCGGCCACCACGTCCTCTATAATATGAACTATAGGCTAATGACATAGCAAATTCGTAACGGGTAAGGCTAATCCTTTCCGAAATCCCACAACTAAATAGTAAATTAACTAGATCGCATTTAAATATTCAACATTTGAATGCAAAACCGTAGCGTGAAATATAATAATATCTGTTGCATTGAATACCCGAGACATAAATTAATTATGACAAAACAGAATCTGTGCGACTAATCTGTGACGAATCTGACAAAAGATGGCGGCACGTGTTCCCGCGCAAATGTGTGTCACTGTCAAACGCAGCCGGATGTTTATTACTTTTTAATTTGTCGGCCATAGGGTGATGGGATTTGCAGAACAACGAAACTTCTTATTTCATTTATACTAGAAGAATATATTTGATTTATATCAACAAATTATATAAATATATTTAGTAATAAATCCGCTTAATTTCTAAACAAAGGTTTTAATTAACTTAACTTTAGTTTAGAACTTTATTTATACCCGTTGGGCCGGGCAACGTTGTTTATTCACTCTCGTTTCAAACTTCGGTGAGTCCACACCTCCTGATGATCCTCGTGTAGAGGCGAAACACGTGTCATATCTTTAAACTTTGGTTTTCTGTTATTTGACTCTTTGGCATAGTTGAACTAAAGTTAAGTTAATTAATAAAACCTTTGTTTAGAAATGAAGCGGATTTATTACTAAATATATTTATATAATTTGTTGATATTTATGGATTTCCGCAAAGTAACGCCTGAATCAATCAATTATATTTGATTTATGCCTACTTGCACCAAACTGTCAAATTTCCTAAGCAATTACTTTACTCGCTTGGTAGTTCTTAATGGTCAGAATCTGGACTGCTAAGAACTACGAAGCGAATAAAGTAATTGCTTAGGGACTTTGATAGTTTGATGCAAGTAGGCATTAGTAACTTAAAAATTACGTACTTAGTAGGTATGTTATACATAATATGTAGTTACAGAAGGTTGTCTATTTGTATTTGAAAAAATGTTTTACCTATATAAATCAAGAATAGCCAAAAAATAAAAAATACATTGTTTAGAGAACAGCTTTGTGAGGACTTATTTAAACTTATAATTAGTTGAAACTATTGATATTAGGTATAATATTGGAGTAGGTTGTCATTAGGATCATAGGATACATAGGTATACAAATAGTTAAGTACTTAGGTACAGACAGCGTCAGAGATAAGTATCCCCCTTGCACAAGACACCCAGCTATAAATCCTTTCAAAAGATTGTAATACTTAAAATTAATTTTAGGCTTACATACGGTTATACAAATATAATCTATTTTTTAAAGGCAAAACTTCTCCATTCGCCGCGACGGTGATATAAAGGGATTTGAAGCTGGGTATTATAATGCAAGGGGGATACTTATCTATGACGCTGTCTGTACATGTAGTTGGTTCGCTAGCCTCCACCCTAGGTAGAACCTGTGTGTTCTTATATGGGGTAAGTATCTAGATACTTACCCCATATAAGAACACGGATTCAAAGGTTTGCTGGAAGAAAACCCTTTTAAAGATTAAGCTTGCCTTAGTACCTACATGCTGTAATTGGTGTAGGTAGGTACAGTCAGCTCTATAATTGTCTTTACACCCAGCTTACGCCGGTTTTCTCCTGTGATTACACCACTCACACAAACACATCATGTTTGTGTGCGATTAAACCACTTAAGATATACCCCTAATATATACCACAAGTAGTTTAAAGACAGGATGTAAAGACAATTACAGAGCCGACTACATAGGGTAAATCACCCAATCGTTGGCACTCGTCCAATTATTGGCAGTTTAGAGTTTAAATAAAAAAACAAGGAAACGATTACAAGGACACTTTCTGTTCAAAATTAGCAGAACTATTAGAATATCCAATATGGTGATTGAGTTACAACAGCGGGCATTTTGTGCTAGTGATTTGGTGTAGTTATTACGTTTTTTCTTAAGGTTACGGAGCTTTATTAATCGCATAATAGATATATCGCAGCTATTAGGCTTATTGATAATCGAAATGATTTGATATACCTACTTAATTACATCTTTAGGCAGTTGATTCAAAGATTATGTACATTTTAATCACTATTTATATGATACATGTGCCAACATAAGGAATAATAATTTCATTAAAATCCTTTTCTTGGCAGTCAGTAACAATAATTTTTTTTAGAATATTAACAACAAGCGAGTTATTGATAATTGTAAAGGTTTTAATTTAAATAATAATCAAGGTTTTACAAAAACATAGACAACCGACTTCAATCGGACTGTTTAGTGACCGTAAACACCACTGAAAGAAAAATTACAGGATTTTTTTTTTCTTCAGTTATTTGGACAAAAATGCTTAAAAGGTGCTTATACAACAAAGTTCTGAGGTAGGTAACAAACATTAAAAAAAAAAAAAAAACACCATTTAACCGAATTGATAACCTCTTCCTTTTTGAAGTCGGTTGAAAATGATTGTTTTCTCAACGAATATTTTTAATAGTATGAAGATAATTAGAGTTTCGTATGTAACTCATTCTAATAAACTGTTTGAGATAATCGACCTATTCAAAGCGTCTGGATATTATCATAAAGTACAAGACAATAAAATTCATATTGTTAACAATACATTTTTCATCTACATTTATTTTATAAAATTACACACAAATACGCACCTTATTTAAACTATGTTTAGGTTGGAAATGGCTGTTAAATTGTAAGTGTATGTACGCCATTTTGTAATGTGTACAGCGACCAATAACAAAACGGGGGTGTGGCTAATTTCAAAATTGGAACACTTTTTTTCTTCGACTCGGCGGTTCGCGGTTCTTTTCTTTTCGGCCGGTCTTGCTTTTGACGTTTCGCTGTTTCATATTATTTGGTTTTAGGTACAAATAATCAATTATGTCGTTTTCATTGATGTAGCTACACAATAATATGAGTACGTACAGACATGTGTATACACTCCCAAGCTTTCACATTTATAATACTCTTAATTTTGAAATTAAAAGTTGCGGATTTCCAAATTAATAAATTCATCTTACTTACTCAGAAATCTGATGTATAAGCTATATTATTGTAAAGTTTCATTAAAATCCATTCAGTAGTTTTTACGTGAAAGAGGAACAAACATCCATCCATCCATCCATCCTTACAAACTTTCGCGTTTATAATATTAGTAGGATTTAAATTACAAAGACTATGAAGTTTGAATTTAGAACAGCTACGTGCTACAATCTTCTACGGCTAACGTAGCGTAGGTGGCTACGTGCTACGGCGTAGCAGATCTACGGCGTAGTAGACTACTATTACGAATGACGAGACGAGCTACGCGCTCTCTTGATCGTAAGAGATTACGCTTATCCATGATCAAAATAGGTGCTACACAGGACTTAGATAGAACCACATAGGCCGGTGCTACACTGCTATCTTTTGACATTTAATTTATATTGTAATTTTGACATTAGACTAGGTAATTTGTAGGTAGGTTTATATAAGTATTGATAATTGTTATTGTAGGCTAGTTTTCTTTTATTTTGCATGTGATTATTTAATTAAACATTGTGAATTTGTGATTCACTAAACTTAAATTGTAAGGATGAACATTTTTTTAGACACATGGATCGAGATTATGTGAAACTTATGCCTTATCAATAAAAATAAAATTTATAAACCGTATTCTTCAGTGAAGTAGGTACTTATACTTATGTGATTCTACTTTATACATTCATAAGAACTTTTTTGATATTTATAACTAATTCGTTTTTGTTAAATGATTTGCCCTCAAGCTTAAATCTCTAGCTCAATAAATATGATCAAAAATAAACGATACATCCTTTTTATTCCAACCTATGAATACCACACTCCCTTTAAAAAAAACCAAATGATCCTAAACTCAATATAGCTCTTAATTCAAAGGATTAGAGTGGAAATTCCCGCATCAAGGTGAAAATCCAAAAATTGTAAGAGATAAGTGCCCATTTTAACAAGACCCGTGTAGTTGACTACAGAAGATACAGAGTGCTTTATAAATGTTAGCGGTTGGGGGGTGAAGGGGGTCAGCGTTATTGGTCGCCTTAACAAAAGCCGGTTAAAATGCCACCCTAAGCAACGCCCCTTAGAACCACTCCCTTTTATATTCAGTCGCTGCTCGAACGCCGAGCGATGCACACGTCTCTCTCCATCTGGTTGATGAGGCTATCGTTCGATTGAATTTCAGTGATGTGCGCAAAGTAGCTAAATTATTTCCGTTATTTAGATAGTTATCGTTATTTAACAGTTGATAATGAACGTATGATGTACCCAACAGATATTAAACATGGACCTTTGAAATTAAATCAATTTACAAACAAACTTGATCACAATATGTTGAAAACGATACAAAATTTGTGTTACAACAAAAACCAAGCGTTTAATATGACGTCACCGTTTTTAGTTGACAATATATTACACCAACAAAAAACCGCTGAGTTACACAATCAGTATTTGAATCAACAGATTGAAAATTACGTTTTGCAAAGACAAAATTATGAGCGTTCTCGCGAAAATAGCCCGGAAATTGACGAATCGAAGACGGAAAATGATGAAGAAAAACCTGAGTCTTTTGAGGATGAGGAATCCAAAAGTAGGGATGAAGAATACCCAGTCAAAAACGAATTGTATTACAATACTGATTACTACCAACGTAACGAAGAAAAAGAGGTTTTAAACATTCCGAATTTGAATCGCCGCTGTCATTGTGGCAGCATTGATTGCCCGCCTTTTACGTGTAAAAAGTCTGGTATACGTCGCTTGGAGGAGTTAGAAAAGAGGTTTAATTTGAATTATCAGGACTCTGATGAGGATTTGAGAGAGAAGAGCTCTGAGGAGATGGTGAAGAGCTGTGAGGAGTTCGTGGAGCAGAAGAAGCCGATGTTGAAGTTTAGTGTTAGTGCGATCCTGGGTGATAGAGAGGAACCGGCCAGGAATAATGTTAATGGTGAGTTTTTTGATTATTTAATAATCAAAAGTAGTACGTATTAGTTTTTGATACTTGCATTCAACTTTGCAACAATGCTCTAATATTATACACCGTAAATTTTTATTCACCAGAATAAAAAAATACGCATAGTCAGTTGCCGTTACTGAACACAGATATGCCAAAAATAACTTAAGTCGATTTTTTATCAAAATTAATTTGATACAAATTGGATAACTGTTACAATTAGTCGTTTTCCTATGGATTTGCGTCAGGTGGTACCTTTATTTGTTAAAAAAATAAGTTTTATTCATCGTTTGGTAAACCTGGGTACCATATTCATTCAATGGAGTCCGCGGTTATCGCTTGCAAAAATGCAAATTGAAATAAAATAATTAATAGTAAAAGTTTTATTTTAGGCCCCAAAATACCCATAAATTTACAAAAGTATCTTACTAGAATAAAACATTAAATTTTTTTAAGATTAATATACTTATTTACGGTACCTACATAAGATCTCTAGGATCTCTAGGAAACCTGTAATAAATGTACATTTTAGAACTTAATTTTGTTCGTTTTTATGAGAATGTAAATTATGTATGCTGTTGACATTGCCTACTGAATGATAGGCAATGTACAGGTCGAACCAATGAACGAAGTCTTTAAATTTCGAAGGTATGTTTTTCAAGAATGCGTACCTACTAAGAAATGTTTTTTTTTAGTTCGCAACGCAAACTAAGTTTTTCTGGTTCTGAGGTATCTACGGTTAAAAAATAAGCCTGGCTAATGGCTATACAAAGAGCCAATGCAGCAAGTATCCTCGGCACGCTGCCATCGGGTATCGTGTTGAAGCAATTGAGCTGCCTATAGATCGTTTGCAACGGTCTATGAGTAGCCCAATTGTTTACTTTTGTACATTTTGTTTATGTATATATAGGACATAAAATCATGAACTTTAAAAAAATATTAGGTGATTGTTTTTTAGTTAATTACTTTTTGTAGGGTAATTACAAAATGTCTAGGTAGGTACCTATAGGTATACTATAGGTAAGAACGTTTTACGTATCTCTGGATGTCCCACTCTCGATCCGTACGCTCCTCTTATGCTCTTCATCTTCAAACCCCACTTCATACCCCGCATTTCTATGGCAGCTCTTTTACGATCCAAGCTACTAATCTATGGAATGCACTGCCAGTGTCAATTCAACATGCTAAGTCCCTTCAAATTTTTAAAAGCATGGTCGTTGAGCATTATTTAGCCACACCTCCTAAATAATAAAATATTTTTCACAGCTCTTGATTTATTGTTAATTTTTATCACTCATTTATCTAATATTTATATATATATATTTATTTATTTTTTAATTTTTATTTTTATATATACCGCCGTATTAGTTATTCTTCTTCTTAAATGTTCAATTTAGTATATTAAATAATCTGTTTTGTAATACTTTTTGCTATGAGCTTTCGTTCTAAATTAACGATATGCCCACCGTCCTCATTTGTCCAACAGTATCCAGTCCATGCAAAGGTTGTCTGGAAGAGATCGCTCTTTAGCGATAAGACCGCCCATTGTCCACTGTTACTACCTAGCTTTATTTTCCATTATAATGTGTTAGTACTAAGATGGTGAGCAATAAAGTATATTCTATCTATCTATCTATCTATACTATATTTGTAGACAGCTCAAGAAAACATTCTCGTCTGAAATTGTTATGTGCCGTGTGATGTGTCTGTAATTAGGTAAGTCTATCGTTCTAGCTAAATGAAACTATCGCTATAATTATCTCTTTTCTTATATCCCGACATATAAAACCACACAATCTTACTTAATTGCTCAACATCTTACAATATCACAGTAATATCACATCAATAATGAAATAATATAGCGAGTAGCGTCCGTCGAAAGCGGAAAACGGTAAGAAAAGGACATATTAATTTCGCAGACCCCTCTATAGCCGTCTCGCTCACACTCAGCCGTTGCACGCATAGTTATCTCACTCCCGCCCCCGCGCTTAAGTGTCCGAACAGATGTTGCCAGTTTTATTGAAAAACTCGCCGCCATATTGCGACTTCAGTAAATTAAGATATTGTTGAAGATTGCTGTAACGTTGTAATAGCGCGTTAATGGAAATAGCGGGTTTATTGTTGGCTATTTTTACGTTAGTTATTTTTTATGTCATAGATTGGAAATATAAAGCAATGGAAATTAACAAATCCTACGAGGTAACGACGCCAATCTTATCGAGTAGCAAGATAAAAAGTAGCCTATATATTTTTCTAGCACATAAACTATACTTCCACTAAATTTCAGCTATATTGGTACAGGAGTTTCGGCGTAATAGAGGTAATAATTATAATTTAAAGGATGGTGAAAGCTTGGCTTTAATTTTATTTCCCTATTGAAATTGCTTTTGAACCGATTAATAAAAAGGAGGAGGATTGCAATTCGGTTGTACTACGTTGTATCTGTGCAGTCAGAATTTTGAATTTCTTCAAAATGACAATATACTCTACAGAGTGACAGCGGCGCGAGTGCGGTGCCCGAGCCGAGCTTTTGCGAGCTGGCTCTAGCTAGGTACCCGGGTTTGTAAAACGATGAATAAAACTTAAATTATTATCAATAAAGGGTACCGCCTGATGTAAATCCATAGGAAAACGACTAACGGTAACAGTTATATATTTTAATAAAAAAAAAATTGCCAAAATTTCGACTTAATTTTTTCAAGTTTTTTTGCCATATCTGTGTTCAGTAACGGCAACTGACCATGTGTATTATTTTTTCTATTGATTAAAAATTGACCGTGTATATATATATTTTCTTCCCTATTTCATACTTTTCAGTTTAGTTTGAAGTCGATGGTTATTTTTTGTAAAATGTCCTAGTAGTTGTCTTTGGTTTTGGCCCATGCTATTTCCACGCCCGTCGTTTGTTCCTAAAATCAAATATCCAAGATAAGTGCCTTAACACACAAAAACTCCAATTCAAGAAAATGTACGATATAAAATTATGCATATCGCTTCGAATACATATTAACATGTCATTGGTCGCCATATTGAAATAATATTCGAATTCCGATCGACTGCGAATCCGACGCCATTTTGAATTTGCTGTTATTTTCAACTTTCCCACTTGAATTTCAACCTTAGCTCTTCAGATATATGGTGGGTAAGAAAGTTTTTTTTTCGATAAAGTTAAGTTTGCGAAAGATTATATTACTGAGATTCGGCGGGTACTTTTTTATTCGTAAGTCATAAAGTCGATATTCAGGGAATAAATTGTTCCGTTAGATTTCTATTCGATTATCGTTTGGGACTGAGTTGGTCGTTTTGGTCCTTCGAGCCAGGTGTGGAAGATTGTTATTTTCTGTTCAAAGGTTGAGGACCGGTTAAGGGAGAGTTGTGAGAGAGTTGAGTTGAAGGAGAGTAGAGGTACAGATGAAGGAAATTTAAGGGAGAGTTGAAGGAGAGTTGAGGGAGAGTTGAGGCATAGTTGAGGTAGCTTTGAGGGTGAGTTGAAGGAGAGTTGAGGGAGAGTTTTACCGTTGGAAGTTATCTCCTGCAGGATAGTATAGATGATTTATTTTGTTGCAAAACAGTACCTAACGTGTTCAGGTGGTTTGAAGGGTACTGGCTAGTAAAGTTATTGGGCTTTCAAGACGGATAATCATAATATTTTAAAGTAGGCGAGTGCTTTAGCAGTTTTGGCCTGATTTAAGATAATCAAAGTCGATAGACGAAATATTTTGCTCAGTGCGTCTAAAAAGTTTCAACAAATTATATAAATTTGGTAATGAAACATTACCTATCAACCTGCCCCTGTTAGTACTGTAATGGTTACTCATTCCTTTGTGCTATCATAAGTATGTATGTATGTAGTATATATTTAGGTATATATATGTATATATATTGTAATATGTTATGTAGGTATCTAATCTATGTATAATAAGTATTATTTGTATTTATTATTCGCTATATATTTCTAATCAACTTTATCTACTAGCCCTAATACCCCATCTCTTTCTCTACTCATTACATTCCATGAAACGGTTGCCTGGAAGAGATCGCTTTTAGCGATAAGGCCGCCCTTTGTATTGCCTTTATTTAGATTAAGAATATCGAATTTGTTATTTCCTAGTGGTAAACAATAAAGTTATTATCTATCTATCTATCTATAAATATATTTAGTAATAAATCCGCTTGATTTCTAAACAAAGGTTTTAATTAACTTAACTTTAGTTTAGAACTTTAGTACATATTACTATATTATAAACCAAAGAGTCAACGAACAGAAAACCAAAGTTTAAAGATACGACACGTGTTTCGCCTCTACACGAGGCATCATCAGGAGGTGTGGACTCGCCGAAGTTCGAAACGAGAGTAGAAATTTATAGTTAAAGTTATATAATTTGTTGATATTTATGGATTTCCGCAAAGTAACGCCTGAATCAATCAATTAAAAAGTTTCACTTAAAAAATATACTTACTTATTAAAATCTGACTGAAATTGTAAATAAATAAACTGCCGCCCTTAGGGAAAACAGTGTAACCCCAAAATTGTGGATTCTACACACAGAGCGTTAACTCGCGACCGCATTGGATCGTTTAAATTCAGAACGCGTGCGGTCGTGTTAACGTCGGCTCAGTTCAAATTTGGAACGTTTCACAGGTGTAGTGTATTTAGTGTAGTTATAGTGATGTAATAGTGTAGTGTAGGTATATTAAGTGTCATTATAACAATGCCGAAATCACATGCTACGGCGTAATGTTTACGTATGTTAGTTTACCCTCATTTTTACAATAAGGATACCTGTTTAACAATTTTCTTGTATTTTTTTCCTGTGGTTACTGTGGTTATTTATTTTTTAATATTGTTTATTTCATTTGCTTACATGTAAAATCGTCTTATTAGCTTAGGTTCTAGTATAGTAGCTAGCGGTGTACATGACCCTGTCAGGGCACTGCAAACATTCTGTCCTATTAAATGATTTTAAATATTTTAGATTACATACAAATTCTAAATGCCATTTTAAATAAAATTGTTATAATAGTTTCAGCATAATAATATTAGTAAATTTGTTTTGAATGTCATTAAGAATTTAAATTCACGAATTACTGTTCGAGGTCAATTTTATCAACTAGAAATTCGTTAACAGAATAGTAGCCGGCGTCAGTGTTTCCCGATCACTATAATTTGGGTGTCTTCAAGGCAAGAGTGAATAGGATTTTTCTAGGTAAGCGTGCTACATCGTCGACCACATCGTCACTTACCATCAGGTGAGATGGTGGTCAAACGCAAGCCTATATTTAGTAAAAAAAAAAAAAAAAAAGTAGCATCTTTAAATAAGTAAATTTTTAAGTTTTTTGTAAAATATATATTTTTGATGATTAAATAATTTCTGTGAGTATTTTTGTAAACTAATAATATCTTCTATCTTACGGCCTTATCCTATAATGTAAAATACTCTATAATAAATTTCAAAATGTAACTTAGATACATAATTATGTAATTGTCAAAATTGAATGAATTATGTTTAAATGAGGTGTGATATTATTTATAATAATTTGAAATTACATTAAATATTATTATTTGTTAACCTATCTACAAAATAAAGGTAAAGTATAAACAGAAATTATATATTAATATTTATTTAGTTTTAGATATATTGGTGTTAATTAGACATTTTGCGTATTTATTTGGATATTTCTTACTGGTAACATTACAAATGGCGCAGCGTGTCTGTGGTGCTGTGACAATGACATTATTATGTAACACACGGCTGGTAATGATTTTATGCTCTCTCGTGGTTTCTGTCCTCATTTATGATTAACTTTTTTTTATTTGATTTTTTATTATTTTTTTATTATTATCTTGTTAGGTATTAAAAAGTTTTATTATATAATAGCTTAATATTAAAAAGCCGTGTTGGCCGAATGGGAGGTGTCTCGACTTCCGATCGAAGGTCGTGGCTTCAAACCCGGTCGTACACTAATGGATTTTTCTGTTCAAAATATCTATGTGTGCATTAAAACACGTGAACGAAAACATTGGGAAACGGTGAAGGAAAACATCGAGAGGAAACCGGCATGTCATGGAACCTAAAAAGTTTGAAAACATGTGTCAAGTGCCTGTCAAGGCAAAAAAAGGAGCCTCTTAGAGACGCACTTGAAATCCTTTCACCACACTGATTCGAAAGAACTGGTGACACAATGAGAAGAATACATTTTTTATACGCTTAAGACTTTTTGTGTGAAAAACTGATAACGAAACAGTCTATTTAACATAATAGTTAGTATGTACAGTCAGCTGTTCCGACATGTATACACTCCCAAGCGAATTAAAAAAATGTAGGTTGTCAATTCGGTTCCTTGTTTTTTTTTTGCTTGTTACTCAGAATTTTGTTGTTTATTAACCGATTTGAAAAAATATTTTTTTGTATGAGAGGTTATACTTTCAGATGTCCCATAGAACTTTCATGGACACTGGATTTTGGCCGAAGGGTGTCGTATTCAGGAAGTTCTATGGACGACTGATACGCGACACCGCGCGCACGACATTGCCCCAGTGCCAGTGACACGCTAATTGATAAGTTTTTATAAATATTTATGTTAGTCTCTAAGGTATATATCATAGGGACCCTAGTTAAACTACATTGTACTTTTCTTGTGTCTGAAATAAAATTATTATTATTATTATTATAGAAATGTTATCAAAATCGGTTAGTAGTTTAGTTTATAAATCAACATAACTGAAAAAATGTCGTTGAGGTGAACAAAATTGCGTATTTTGCTTCCCTGTGACTTGTCAGTGGTGCCTACGGTCAGTAGAAAAGTCCCATAGAAGTCGGTTGTTGTATGTTTTTGGACCCTTGATTAATTTATTGAAGATATACATTGAATGGGTGTAACTTTAAAAAAAGTGGAGCGGTGAATTGGTACTACAACCCCACAAAATGTTAAGAAAACATAAGCGAAGGAAATTGGGAAAAACAGTTTTCCAATCCCAATCTTCTTCGCTTATGTTGAACTCAATCATTTTTATCACTAGCAACATCATCAAATAGAAGTTAAAAACGTTTATAGGCGACGAACGAAACGCAATCCCCGTCCATTTCCCAATAACCCAGCAATAACCGAACGGTCCCCTCGGAATCAATTATTTTCACACTTTTCCCGCGTAAAAATTGGCGCCAATCGCGACAGCTACGGTCCACTCTATCGTTAACGAATAACTGTTAATTATATAACTGTTATTTTATCGTTATGTTTAATGAATGAGTGAATTAAACTTTATTTGTATAATAAAGGTAGGGTCGGCTCTGTAATTGTCTTTACACCAAGCTTACGTCGGTGTTCTCCTGTGATTTAACAACTGCTAGTTTATATTATGGATCTTAAGTGGTTCAATCATACACATCAGTAGTTTGTGTGAGTGGTTTAATCACAGGTGAACATCGTCGTAAGATGATTGTAATAGTAGATTATGCACCAAGGGGATAAAGCAGTGTCTTATGTCGCGGGTGGCATATTGAACCCTGAGCTAACGAGGGACCCAGTTAACTCCTGAGCGAATCGAGGGAGTTATGTAGAGTCCTGAGTGACGCGAGGGGTTCAAGCTACCCAAGACGAAGACAGGCTTTATCCCAGAGGAGCATACTCTACTTTTCACACCTTCTGCAAGGCAATAAAAAGCCAGGGCTTCGAACTCAGCAGCCAACACCGTCTTTTGTTTTACAATCTCTGAAGTCGCGCCTTTTTTCTTTTTTTTCATGAGTGGCCAGTTCGATTTTAGAACAAACCTTTTTACAATGCCATATGGGCGTTTTTTTACTCAGAGTTTTCCACGTGTTTCCATACGAATTTGACGTTCCAATTTCAAATCACATTACAACCCTTGGGAGTTTCATACAACATTACCTCCCTTGGTAAAGCAAAGCATTACCTTGATGATAGCATGATATGTAATTGGACATTGTCGAGCAGGTGGTGTGAAAAGATCATTACAGAGCCGACTGAACATTGTGGTCTTAGTAGAAATTAGAATCACTGCATTATTTTTTTGTTGTGCAAATACTTAATATGTTATTTAGGTGTTTTATTTTGCTGACTTGTTTCTTATTTTGTTTGAATTGAATAAGTCTGGGTGTTTTCTATGTATGTTTTAACATAAATATGTTTAAGTATTGTATCAGTTATCTGGTTCCCATAGTACAAGCTCTGCTTAGTTTGGGGCTAGAAGGCGTTGTGTGAAATGATCAAAATATTTATTATTATTATAATTTATTTCATTATTGAATCTCATTAAAATATATTTTTTAACAATTTCTTCTCCAGGAGTTAACGAATAACTGTTAATTCAATAACTGTTATTTATCGTTATGTTATTTTAGTGTTATTTTTATTACTGAGTCAGGAATTGTTTTGCCTTTTGAATTCTTGTTGTAGGTAAATAATTGAAACACTAGTTACTTACTTTTTTAATCGCTTGCTGATTCTGGACGTATTTTTTTATATACCTATATAAATGTTATGAGACGAGCTAAGCGCTCTCCTGATGGTAAGTGATCACGCCTGCTCACGGCCAGAACAGTGCTACATAGGACATTGATTCACGTTAGCCAGTGCAACAATGCTATAGCGCTCGAACATGGTAAAGCTTACACATAACTGCTTTGCGACAGAATATATCTAAGACTGTTGGTAGGGTAACAAGACGGCATCCTGCAGGGTAATCCTCAAGGCAAATTGCCATACAAAGTGTTTCCAACAAAAAAATAAAATTAACACTACTAATTTTAAAACACGTATAAAATCTAAATTAAATTATGAAACCTTACTAATTTTTGTTCACACAATCGGAAAACATAGACGAAACGTATAGTGTGAAGAAATTACTATAATACGGTGAACTTCTTGAGTATTTGTTCGAAACATTTTGTATGGAAATTTGTCTTGAGGATTACCCTTAAGTAGGTATTAACAAAAGAAGAATATTAAACTAAGAAACCCATAAAAAGACATAAAAAAAACATGAAATATGTGGTACTTACGAAGTATACCTTGTAATAACTATACTTCAGGCAAATAAATCCCATTTCATTTCAATTCTTGTACATATTTTTGTTTTTTTATAATATGAAATCATCCATAAACAAAAACCTATCCTTAGAATCATCGAAAATAGCTTTTAACCGAATCCGGGGCGTGCCATCAATACATTATTAATAATCTGTTAATATAATAAAACTAATAATCGCACGCCAAACACAAAAGCGACGTAACTCTAAAAATGATAAAAACTGATCCCATTGTGTCGCGGATCAAAACTATCTTTTTATTATGCTCGGATTATCCTTTTCATAACGTTAGAGGGAGATGAAATATTTTTATTGCAATCTTTTGTGTTTTTTTTTATTGTGCAAACAGAGATTGTTATTTCAAGTGTTGGTCTTAAGACGTGTTCAATTTCTTGTGCAGCTCGTTTTAATAGTTTTGTTTTGAAGTACATTTTAATAAAAAGGTATTTGGGGTATTAAATTTGCTTCTTCAACCGATAGAAATCCAAAATTCTTACTGCACAGATATGACGTAGTAACCCGTCTGCATTGCCCATTTTTTTGTAATTAAAATTAGTGGTGTATAAGGTGAGCGCGATAAATACCCGTTACAATCTAATAACTATATGTGATAATCTTATATTCTAATCTAATGCAAATTTTATTCTCATTAATTCTAATTTTAAATTAATGTAATTGGTTTAACCGTTTTATTATAATAAAATAATAATAAATAATAATCGCGAAAGTCTAAATAAAACTACTTATTAATAATTACCTCCATAGTTATAATTGATCAGTTCAAACCCAACCACAGAGCCGAAACATCAAAAATTAATATAAAATAATTAAAATCTCACCCCTACGTTTAAAACCGTTTAACGAAGGGAGGGAGTTTTCCGACTCAACGCCTGGGTAATAACTCAAGGGCTCCTTACCTTAAGCTTTCCCAAGTTTATTTTAAGGGTGCCGTGTTTAAGGATATAATAAATTATGATATTTTATGTAGGTATATTATTAAGATTATTGATACTTATAATACCACACTACGCTCAAAAAATGTTATTGCCGATGCAGGCGATAAGTCTACCAGGCTAAAGTGGGACTGAGCGGGTCATTTACATCGAACCTGGTTTAAAAAAAAAAGTATTTTTTATAATCTTATAAAAAAAAGTTAGACAAATTGTTTTAAACAAGTGTTTTTTTTTTCTTTTTAGGTTAGTCTAGTAGTTAGTAGTTAGTCTAGTTACTTTTAATTAATTAGACTTATAATATTTTATTTCTAGACTATTATTTTTTAACATTCGGGGAGTGAACTGGACTGGGCTACTGAGCTCTTAACGCTCGGATGAACTTTGGGTAAAGTCCGCTGGTATAATGTTACTAAGTGAAGATGGATAATGTGTCTACTGTCTTTTCTTTTACCTAAACGAAAAGGCTTGTATTTTTAATGCTACTACATCCCTTGACAAAATGTATTTTTGAATTAGCATCCTTTCTACTGTCATGTCAATGAACTCACTGTCAAACTGTGAAAAATAGTTTTATTTCGTATTTTTAAACTCGCCTTTGAGTTTTCACTTCCGTCGTGTGGTCTTAAACACACAACATTTTTTATTTCAACTTATTTATTTAAACAAGCACTTAAAATTAACAAGGAGTCAAGAACAAAGCGTATGATTAATGGTACAAGGTACATTATAATACAATATATTAGCAGAGTGTGCGTTTGACAGCGGAGGGTAAGAAACAGTGATGGGTGCATGTGACGAAGGTAGGCGGGCTTCCAACTGAGCTGGAGTTGAGGAGACAAGGTTTTTGGTTTCATTATTAATAAATGACTTAATAATAAAACTAATATTAACTAAACTATAATTAAAATATAATTAGATAATTTAATTTAACGAGGCAGGCGGGCTTTCAGCTGAGCTGAAACTGTGAGGAGACAAGGTTTTTGATTTAATTATTACTAAATAACTCAATGATAAAACTATAAATTAAAACATTAGTAGATAATTTAATTTTAGTTTTTTTATTTAGAACTTTGTTAAACATAATTTTAAATGTACAGGTATATATGAAAATATACATATTAGATAAGTTTATTGACTACAAATCACAAGCACATAATACATTTAAAAAGTATGGATATAAAAAAAAATAACCCAGTTGATCGTATTCACTTGTCACTTCCAGAAAGCAATGTGACCAAAATGCTGGCGACATAGCCACGTTTAATGGCAATTCTAATAACTCTGTCCAATTTAAAGCCAGCATTTTGGTTAAAAACGTTTACTACACAAGTAGACTCTTTTAGCTTATGAGCTAGATCCTTGTCCTAGATTTACTACTTAATATCTTTTCCAACTATTGTTCAATTTTTTTTATTAACAAAGTGTACAAATCGCGTATTTTCCACATCTTGCCCCACCCCCGACGGAAATCTCTGGTATTGTGTTGAAATGGGAGCTATTATTGGTCTTTGATCGTCTTATTTTAATCTGTTTGTGCTTATGGAATCCATTTAAGGAGTTATGACGAATAGATATTTACATAGCCTTCCATATCATTCCTACCTATTAAAAAAATAGGCCATTTTCATATTTTATTTTAGTTTTTAATTTTGGTATTACTTGTGAATCTTATGATATTTAGGTATAACATATTCGGTATTTTTAAATATCGAATATCAACAATGAAATAGAAGTAGCAATCAATTCCATGCCATGAAACGGTTGCCTGGAAGAGATCGCTTTTAGCGATAAAGCCGCCCTTTGTATTGCCTTTATTTAGATGCAGAATATCGAATTGTTATTTCCTAGTGGTAAACAATAAAGTTATTATCTATCTATCTATCTAGCCTATACACTTTAACACTCAAAACACACGTAAAAACTAGGCATGGAAATGATTGCTAGTTCTATTTCATTGTCACATGATGATACTATTTCATTTTGTAACAGCTATATAACCGGTGATTTTGTCAAAATAATACAATACAATACATACGATAAATACCCGTTACAATCAAATAACTATGTGTGATAATCGCGAAAGTCTACAAAAAACTAAAATAATACAAGTATTGGAAAAAAATAAAACGACATGGAGACGACTCTTTCACGTTCCCGTCACCACCCTGAGTCCCGGCTGTCGAAACATTATGGTATAGACTGATTATGCTGTCTTGTTCCAGAATACCGACAGCCCATGATGGGCAGTCCGTGGCCGATCGCGAAGCCGATAGCCAGCCGACCCATCCCGGTGCAGCATCAGCATTTGCAGCATCTCCTGGCACACTGTCACCATCCCTATTTAGGTGAGCGAAAGAGGATTACGTTTTCAACCGTACTGAACCGATTTCCATGAATTTTCTATGGGAATAATCTAAAAGTATATCCACTCAAACAAAAAAAATATATTTAAAATCGGTTCATAAACTCTGAATTCTGAGGTAACAAAATATATAATATAAAAAAACATTCAACCAAATTAATGACTGTAGCTACAAAAAAATCCTTGTTTTTTTATATTATTATTATGTACCTTGTAGTTAGTTTTCCAACAATACAAATATTTCTTTCTTTCTTTCTTTCCCCTCCTATTTGTAGGTCACAAATCCTATTTGTAGGTCAAAATAGAAAATTCATGGAAATCGGTTCAGTACTGTGTTACAGTGGTTTTGAAATCAAAATAACTGAAAAAAATACAGCAAACGAAATTGCGTATTTTGCTTCCCTGTGACTATTCAGTGGTTTTTACGGTCACTAGAACAGTCCAATCGAAGTCCGTTGTATGTAATTTATTTTTGTTAAACCTCGTTCATTCGATATATTTTCCCACATTGCTCATTTTAATCCACTCACTAAAAAACTATAAGACAGTAAAAAACGGTAAAAAAACAAATCTTGACATTTAAAAAAACAGACCTCCCATATTGCCAACATAACAAAGATTCCAAGTTGCCAATTGTAACAACATTGTAACAAAAAAAATTATACGCCCAATTTGTTCAATGCCCCTTTTGTAAAACTAATCTCAAACATAAATATGGACTTGATAATGTATTGTAATGATTAAAAAATGATTGTTGTGTTGCCATAAAAATTAATCCTGTTTTTGTGGATTTTGCGGTTACGACCCTATGGGTACTCGCGGTCGATATTTTCATGATAGCTTATTAATAATGAATAGTCTATCTAGTTTTTAACCGACTTCAAAAAAAGATGAGGTTATCAATTCAGTTGAATGGTTTTTTTTGACGTCTAATAAATCGATGAACGCCGGTTCACGTCTTTGTCCAGTAACGCTAATTATTCCGTTACGCTGGTAGTCACGTTAAATATTTCGGACAAATACTCAAAAAGTACGCCGTATTATAGTAATTTCTTCACACTATTCGTTTCGTCTATGTTTTCCGATTGTGTCAACAAAAATTAGTAAGGTTTCATACTTTAATTTAGATTATATACGTGTTTTATTTTAGAAGGGTTAATTTTAAAACACGTATAAAATCTAAATTAACGTATGAAACCTTACTAATTTTTGTTATAAAAATATTTTTATACTTTCAAATTGGTCCCACAGAAATTTTATCAAAATCGGTTCAGTAGTTTAGTTTTTAAATCAAAATAACTGAAAACAGTCGTTGAAGTGAACAAAATTACGTATTTTGCTTCCCTATTACTATTCAGTGGTGGTCACTGGAACAGTCCGATTGAAGTTGGTTGTTGAATGTTTTTGTGAAACCTTGATAATTTTTAGCGATGTTTTTTTCATAACTTTTATGAACATCAATAATATATGAATGATCCATCACCCATTGTGCAAAAACCGATAATATGGCGTAAAATGATTTCTATTATCGCATTGTGCATTATTCTTTTGTAGTTTTGTGGGTGCGATTGCCTTTGCCAATTTTTTTATAAAAAAAACTGGGGTTTTACGTTTTTTACTAGAATGTAGGTACTTATTTGTATATTTGCGTTTACTTCAATATTAGAATGACCTTAAAATAGATGCCACGGCTAAGTGTTGCAGGAGATTTATAAAAAAAACTAATTTTTTTCTCACCTTAAATTTAAAATGTTGTTTAAAATGTTCATGTTCTGGAGAATAAAAATCTTGAATCTTGAATTTTGGAAAAAAAATAAGCTAAAACAGGACCAAAATACTCTAGAAGCTGGCGTAAATTGGCCATTTTTTGACGCCCATAAGTACCATAAGTAGTAGGGCCTCCAGTACCGGTTCCTTTTTCCAGTACCGGGATTTCGGTACCGGCACACGGCCGGAACCGGGAGTACCGGGATTTTCGGTATTCCCGAAAATAATTAGTAGCCTATTATTAAGTCAAACAGAAAACTCGTCAAAAAACGATAAAATAAAGAAAAATCGAGCGAAAAATAACGAAAAGTTATAAGTTATATTTTTATATAATTTACTACAAGCATGATTTGTAAGAGAGAAAATTCGCGTAACTAATTGAATATTGCATTAACAATACAGTCCCAATTTTTAAGTTATATATCAAGTATAAATGGCTTATAACGAAAGTTTTGAAGTGGATATTTCTTTGTTTACAGGATTGTATGGGATTACAGTTCAAAAGTTAGTACGTCACATGCGTAACAACACTTCTAAACGAAGGTTGATTTGATTTCTGATAAAATAATAGTTTTTAATCGTACTTTATTTGTTATTAATCTTCACAAGTCAATGCTCAATGATCATGTCAATGTCAATGATCGGCCTCATAAGTATGTTAAAATGAGAAAGTGCCAATTTTATTAATTTCCTCTGTGATAAACTATCGATAAGTATATGTGTCAGTTTCAAATTTTTGACAAAGACGTAACATAAAGAAGTATCCACTTATAATTTACGGTTGTATCTTCGACACAACCCGTTGCTTTTTAACCAGTGCGTCCTACTCATAATGAAATACTCAACCAAGGCGTGAACACTCACTGTTCTGCTAGATATCTAGATAAACGACGCAATAATAAACTATGAAACGAGCTACGCTCGGAGTTTGAGATACTTGAAGGGACCTAATGTCATTAACAAAGATAAACCCGTATATCCATTGTCAGCTGGTTTTAATAAACATAAATCACAGTCGCATTGCAGAAAACGGAATCATTATTCATTATTTCTTATTAATAGTAGGCTAATAAACTGTTGATGACAACATCGGAGAAGATGGAGAGACGAGCTAGACTCCTACTTGGAAGACTGGAAGACAGTTGCCCTTGACAGAAAAGAGTGGAAAGAAGGAAGGGAGGCCTTTGGCCTGCAGTGGGACGATTCAGGTTCATAATAAAATAATAATAAGAAATAAAAATAATACGTTCAGTGGCTTAGGTTGTGGAAAGACCGTCACGTCAGTACAAACAACCCCAAAGCCCATGTCATTCTTTAAATAAATGCATTGGGACGACGATACCAAACATAAGCTGATATTGCAACATTTCCTAAGTTCTGAACATCAACAGCACCTTCGAAAGTTAGTAAGATGAGCGGGTAGGATCTAGTGGGTAGAGGAGTTACTGTCTTTCTTTCTTTGTACTAACAGAATGCACTATTTATCTATGGTGTTAAAGATTAAAACCCTAAAAAAGCTCTTATACACTACATTTTTAGTAATCCCGAAAGTACCGAAAATCCCGGTTCTGGATTTTTCTAGTACCGGTGCTGGAGACAGCCGAGAATCCCGGGATTTCCCGGGATTTTCGGTTCCGGGATTTCCCGGTACTATGCCCTAATAAGTAGGTAGGTATGGTTCCAAAAAAGATTGCTTCCATGGCTAGAGCTATTTGCACTGTAAATAATTCCTGTGCATAAATTAATAGAGGTAGGTATTTGTTTGCAAACGACCTTAGATAGATTTAAATACCTTTTTTTTTTAATGTGTATTGTAAATATTATTTAGGTACCTATCTACTAGCTGAAAAATAAAATTAATCAAAATTCCTTTCTAGTTTCAATTTCAGCTCTTGACTAATTACTCAAAGTTTCAAGTCTCTTAGAATTTTCATTTTAATTCGTTGTTAATAACCGAAAAAAAAAGACCAAAGTGCAGTTTAAAAAAAATCCTATACCTACCTATCATCATCATATCTTACTTCCGTAGAGACATTTCATTTCATTTCATTTATTCACAAACAATTTTTAGATTGTGTCTTTTGACATTATCATACTATTTACTATATATACACCACCATTTCTTAATTACAAAAAAAAAATGGGCAATGCAGACGGGGTATACTACGTTGCATCTGTGCAGTCAGAGTTTTGGATTTGACATAGTGACAGCGGAGCGAGTGCGGCGCCCGAGCCGAGGTTTAGCGGGCTGACTCGAGCTAGGTACCCGGGTTTGCCAAACGATGAATAAAAATTAAATAATTATCAATTAAAGGTACCGCCTGACGCAAATCCATAGGAAAACAACTAACGGTAACAGTTATACAATTTTAATCAAATTTATTTTGACAAAAATTCGAATTAATTTTTTCAAGTTTTTTTTTTGGCCGTATATATGTTCAGTAACGGCAACTGAATATGCGTATATTTTTTTATGGTGATTAAAATTTTTCCATAGACTAAAATTAATAACATATTTTGTTACAGTGAGGCCAGCCCAGTCCCACACGCAAGTGTTCCCCCTGCCTGGGGGTTTCCCGTGGGCGCACAGCTCCAGAGGTAAGGCCTATACTTGCACTGATCTGGTCATGGCAGGCGTGATCGCTTATCATCAGGATCATTGTAATAAAACACGTATAAAACTACCATCGGAAAAAGTAACAAAAATTATTTGAAAATTAAGATATTTAATTTTTGTCTCAATCTTTGATAATGAATATATCTTGGCGTTCTATAGTCACACCGTTATTCATATATGCTGATAATGACACTAGCTGACACCTGCAACTTCGTCTGCTTTAGGAATTACAAAAAATCCATTATTTGTACGCGCTTACACAAACATTGACAAACATTCCCTAGAAATCAAGTCTCTGCGTTCAACAGTTTGGCATGTAGGTACAGACAGCGTCATCGATAAGTATCCCCTTGCACAAGACACCCAGCTTCAAATCTCTTCAAAACGCCGCCGCTGAGTACGAAGAAGTTTTGCCTTCAAAAATAAGTAATATTTTTATATGTAAGCTATGTTCTATGTATGCCTAACCATAATTTTTTACTATTTTTTGAAGGAATTTGAAGCTGGGTCTTGTGCAAGGGGGATACTTATCTATGACGCTGTCTGTACGTTGTCTATCAGTGCAGGCATAAAAGTGTTTGGGCGTCTTCGAGTTCTTTGTGAGCCGATTTAGATTTTTTTCGAATTGAATAAATAAATATCAGTCAGCCAGTCAGTCAGATCTTCCAGCACTTGAAATCCTTTCAGTACACTGGTTCGAAAGAACTAGTGACACGATAAGAAGAAGCCAGTCAGTCAGATCCAAGCCGTTTATAAACATAATAATATTGATTAGTCACGTTAGGCCACTGTTACAAAATCACCGGTTATAGATCAGTAACAAAATTAAATAATATCACACTGTGACGACACCGTGGCTTAGTTGGTAGTAACCCTGCCTACGAAGTTTGGTGTTCCGGTTCGATCCCCGGCCGGGGCAAATATTTGTGACGATCACAAATGTTTGTTCTCGGGTCTTGGATGTTGTGATGTCTTGTATGTGTCCATGCCACCTGCGACACAGGGAATCCTAGTGCAGGGGGTGTGAGTGTGTGAATGTTTGTTTGTTTGTGAATGAAATAGAAGTAGCATTTTCATGCTTATTGATAATAGTGATATCTCATTCAGGCAAGCCCCGTCGCGGCATGATGCGGCGTGCGGTATTCTCGGACCTTCAACGCAAGGGTCTGGAAAAAAGGTTCCAGGTGCAGAAGTACATCTCCAAGCCTGACCGGAAGAAGCTGGCAGAGAAACTCGGCCTTAAAGACAGCCAGGTAAGGTTCAAAATGCATTGGCTTACTTCTTGGGTGCATGTTCTAGTAACTATAACAATAACAAGTATAAAGTAAAAATAGACAAAATAATTATAGGTATAAAATAATTATTTCAGTCGAGTATAAACCAGATTTTTCACGAAGAAATTAAACATCAAACTGAAATGAGAGTCTTTTTCAAAATTCATAACAGTGACATTCGAATATCGTAGTAACATACACATTGATTATTATTAAAATATTATATTATATTCATTATTTCAAATTAAATTTAAACATATGACTTATATATATTTTTGTAATCTCTTATTTCTTTTAATTTTCTTCATTTTGATAGGTACCCTACTCGATTGGTTTTGTAAACATAAAATTAATGACATAATATTTAACGCCGAAAATCCTTTTCTAAAACTTATAAAAGGAGAATCGGGTTATTGAGACGAATCTAACGATACTTTGACTGTCAAAATCCATCCAGCCGTTTGGAAGACGAGGTAACAAAGCAAATTACATACATACTAGGTACTTACATACAAGATACGCGCGAAAAACACAACCCTTCCTTGGCAGTCGAGTAAAAACGTGGTACAATAACTATAATCTAGTCTAGTCTGTCAATTGTGCGGGTAATTTCGAGAAAATGGGACGGAAGTGTCTAACGAAAGTTAGGCGTCAGATGTATGTATGTTTGTGTTCGAAATTTAAATGAAATGTTATATATTAAATAAGCGACTGCTGAAGACTCGTTCGTAAAATTGCAACTATTGACATCCTAATTTTAAAAACAGAACGCAATTCCAATTGGCATTTCTCGATCACCCAATTATAATACACTCACATTCCAAATTTAAATCCACAATCATTTGTATCCAAACATTTCGTTCAAAAATGCCTTCTGCAGTTCGGATACACTACCAAAACGTGAAATAGGGTGTTCGGATACGCGGGGTGTTACAAAAAATCTACCCTCAAGTATAAAGGGGACGTCAGTTGCAGGCGGAGGGCGCCCCGCCTACGGCTTTAAAACAATTACCGGCTGTTGAATTCGATATTGAGATTTTTGAACGGGTGGAATTAGGCTCTTGGATGAATGCGAAAGAATTCGTTGCCTTTTTTAGGGTTGCGAAGTTGATTAGGTCATAATCAAGGTTTTACAAAAACATACAACAACCGACTTCAATTGGATGGTTCTAGTGACCGTAGGCACCACTGAAAAGTCACAGGGAAGCAAAATATGCAATTTTGTTCACTTCTTCGACAATTTTTTCAGTTATTTTGATTTAAAAACTAAACTACTGACCCGATTTCGATATAATTTATATGGGACTTCATTTGCAGGCGGAGGGCCTACGGCTTTAAAACAATTACCGACTGTTGAATTCGATATTGAGATTTTTGAACGGGTGGAATTAGGCTCTTGGAATTCGTTGCCTTTTTTAGGGTTGCGAAGTTGATTAGGTCAAATGAGAATCTTTTTAAAATATTTTGACATTTTAGCCAATTTGTGACACTTCTTTCAGTCTATAAAAAATAAAATACATGTTAACTTGCTATTTCTAAATTGTATACTTAGTTTTATTTAGAAAAAAAAAAAATCAGCCATTTTTCGTCAAAATCCTCCCTCCTCTTCTTCCACTCCTTTCGGTTTGGGCAGAATTAAGAAAATTATATTGATTTTAAAGTAATAGTGCAGGCATTCAGTTAATAATTTGATACTTTTCATACAATTTTTTTACAAAATTATTATGCTATAAACTGTGAGTTTGATGTCTCAATTTCGTTTGCCAGATTTCCTTATAAAAAAGAAACGGATAGGGAGGGGAAAAATCCGATTACTTCCGCAATTTTCCGGTAATACGGGGTCACAAGATCACTTGATTCTTTAAGATGTTTATTTAAAAAGTTCTGACTTTATATTGGTATTTTTCTTGCTCTGAATAGAAAAAGTCTCTACGGTAAATCATGAAGCTAAAGTTTGAAAATATAAATAAAATAAATAAATAATTGGACATTTTACACAATGTCATCTAGCCCCAAACTTATTAAAGCTTGTAGGTAATATGGGAACCAGATAACTGATACAAGAACTTATTATTTGACGACACGGATGGTTGAGTGGCAAGTGCGTTGGACTGCTACGCCGAGTGTCGCGGGTTCGATTTCCGCTTCGGGACAATCATTTGTGTGACGGACATCGATGTTTGTTCTGAGTCTGGGTGTTATCTATTTATTCAATGTATGTATTTACAATTTATTTTATTACAATGGGACAGCTCAAGCCGATAATAATAATAATAATGTATTTACAAAAAAAAAGTATATACATAGTAAGTATTCTATCAGTTTATCAGGTTCTCACAGTACAAGCTCTCAAGAGGACGTGGCCGAGTGGATGAGGCCCTTACCTTGCGATCTGATGGTCGCGGGTTCGAATCCCGGTGGCAGTCATGCGTAATTTTTTCGGTCGAAATAATCTATGTATCCCACATTTTCGCAACGGTGAAGGAAAACATCGTGAGGAAACCGGCATGTCGCAGAACCAAAAAGTTCGAGAACATGTGTCGAGTGCACGAAAGGAGCCTCTTCGAGGCGCACTTCAAATCCTTTCATCACACTGGTTCGAAAGAACTAGTGACACGATAAGAAGAAGTACAAGCTCTGCTTAATTTGGGGCTAGATGGCATTGTGTTAAATGTCCAAAATATTTATTATTTTTTTATTATAAAAAAACCTATTTATGTAGAAATCTCCCCCATATAGGTTGTTTCAAATCCATCGGTAAACACCTCTAAGCGCCCACAATCTGGAACCAATTAACTGAACACCGTATCGGATAGGGACTAGGGAGGGGGTATTGTTTCATTACCGCACGGCGGGGACCGAATTGGGCCTTAATCGAATATCACTTTGTAATAATATGATTACACGAAACGACTTCAAAATAAAAGATATAGATAAAAATGTTTTATTTCAAAAAGGTCTCTCAATAAGGTATATAGCATATTAACTAAGAAATTCAATAAAACAGAAAATATATTATAGGAAAACAATTTAGAAAAAAAAAATTGAAGGAGTAATCAAGGTTTTACAAAAACATATTACAACCGACTTAAAATGGTTTGTTCTAGTGACCGTAAGCACCACTGAATAGTCACAATGAAGCAAAATACACTACATATTTCATTTCCTTGCATGACGTAATTTTTCTAGTTATTTTGATTTCAAAATCAAAGTACTGAACCGATTTTCATGAAATTTCTATGGGAACAATCTGGATCAAAATAATGGATCAAAAAAAATGGGATCAAATAAATATTTATTCAAACTTAAACAACAAAGTTCTAAGGTAACAATTATTAAAAAAATCAATCGAATTGAGAACGTCTTTCTTTTTTTTGAAGTCGGTTGAAAATACGGTCAAATAAGTGAACACACGCAGAAATACGATCAAATTACAGTGTACATCCGTAAAAATACGGTCAAATTGAAAAACTTCCGGTTTTAAAAGTTAGCTATAACACGAAAAATCAGTTAGGTACCTAAAAAAACTTCCTTCTACAATATTATTTGGTACCATAATAAAATCCATCTGAATTCTAAACAATCCAACAATCTCTAAACATCCGTACAAACCGAATATCTGCAGCGAAGTGCGTCATAAAAATCGGATAACCGTAAAAAAACCGTAAAAAAACAACGACGAATACCAGCATTTCACTTGATACATATCGACCAATAGAAGAGGGTTTGAAGACGCAATTCTATAATACAGCCATCTCGTTCTTTCGCGGGCAGTTTACGACCGGCCCGTTTATTGTCTTGAGATTTTTCAAATTGCGAATGGGTGTGTTTGGCATGCTATTTTCGGATTGTTTGAAGTCTATATTGAATGTTATTTCAAACCGCATATAAATAAAGGATTCAATAGAATAGTGCTTGTTATTTTAAAAGTTTCAGCTCGAAGCGTGGCCCACGTGTATCGGAAAAAAGGAATCTATGTAATTTTTCAGCTCTTATGCTATACCTACCCATTATCTATACCAAATTTGGACTCAATCAAATTAATAGTCAACAAATTATATAAATATACTTAGTAATAAATCCGCTTAATTTCTAAACAAAGGTTTTAATTAACTTAGCTTTAGTTTATATATATATACTATTTTATATTATTATATATATATTTTCAACTAAACCAAAGAGTAAAAAAAAGAGTAAAGTTAATTAAAACCTTTGTTTAGAAATTAAGCGGATTTATTACTAAATATATTTATATAATTTGTTGATATTTATGGATTTCCGCAAAGTAACGCCTGAATCAATCAATTATCAGTTTAATAGTAATGGCGTGATTGAGGTACAAACATCTATTCATCATTTCTTAAAAGGATTTTTGTTCGAAATGCTAAGCTAAGCTAAAAAGCTAAACGTAATGTTAAAGACAAACGTTTTCATAATAGCACAAATAATTTAAGAAAAACGAGCGAACCCTAAAGTCTCATATGTTTTGTCATCTGTAACATCTTATTTAAATTTGGAAGGATTCTATTTACTACATTTTTCTGAAGTTGGTATCATCTGACGTCTATCTTCCTGTTGCACACTTTCGTTGCATTTCACGAAATTACTACCACAATTTGACAGAAAGTGAGAGGAAAGATGTTACACATCAAAAATCATTCATCTAACTAAAATAAAGGTATTTCGTAGACCCTCTACGGAAGCGTAGGAAACCCGTAGCAAGCGTAGCGAGCTACGTAGCTTTCTTCTTACGTAGGGCATAGAAAGAAAGAAAAAAGAAAACATTTTTTTTCTTAAAAATATAACAGAACAAGGACCATAACAAATTGACAACTAGACATATATTTTTATTAAAATTTTTTAAAGCCTTTTTTTTATATAACATGGTCATGTAAGCCTTGCCTAAAAACACAAAAAAATCCTCTTCTATGATTTAAAAACTAACACACAAAATCTATCTACTTAGCATGTATGTAGATATGTATATTTTATGCATACCTACTCATTTGTAACTACTTAATATCTGCTACTTTAAACTCCTAAGTTTTGGAAATAGACATATTTACCTAGCTCTGTTTTAGCCATGGGTTAGCTTATCTTACCCTAATTGATTCTCGATGTGGCGTCTATTTAACCTTATAACAGTGGAATAATTCCGACGCCATTAATACAAATTACCGGAGTGCAAAAAGCGAAATAAAACGGCGTCGCGGCGCGCCGGGGCGCCTCGCCCCCGCTCACCCCTTTGTAGAGACACGAATCGGACAGATATGGCGAATTATATACTTCCATCAATTTAGTAACCATATAAACGGATCAAAGGTACACTAAGTAAGTTACACAGAAAAAAATATAGCTTTTGAGATAACGCTTGTATATAATTTTACCCTTATATAGGACGCTATGAATAAAAATCGATTTCTACGGAGTTAATTCCAAAAAACGTAGGTAATGTAAACTATTAAAATATTAAACATAATATAATTTAAAAAAAAATACCATAATATTAATGCATAGAAATAAAAAACAATTTCAATTAGGAGTCGTTCGTCATCTCGTCCACTAAAATTCTTCCAATTCGGATGAAATGACTGAATGAAAAAAATGTATTCACTAACTCATCCATTCCTTTTTTCTGTTTTAAGTGTTACATTTTCTACTATGACTAAAATTGCTGAGTACTTAGCAGAGTCACTTGTTAACCAGATGATAGGCAGCATACCACGATATAAATGTCTATAACAATGTACCCGATCCATATTTAATTTTCTTCTTATCGTATCACTGTTCTTTCGAACCAAAGTGAAAAGATTTTAAGTGCGCATCGAAGAGTTTAAAATGCAAACATCTTTTTTGAATAGAAAAATCCATTGGTGTTCGACCGATTTCGAACTCACGACCTTCGGATCGAAAGTCGAGGTACCTCCCATTTGGCCAACACGGCTTTTTTTTATAATTTACAAAACTAGCTGGTGCCCGCGACTGCGTCTGCGCAGGTATCTTTATAAATTGTAGCCTATGTGTTATTCTGATGTATAAGCTATATTATTGTAAAGTTTCATTAAAATCCATTCTGCAGTTTTTAGGTGAAAGTGTAACAAAGATCCATCCATCCATCCATACGTACAAACTTACGCGTTTATAATATTAGTAGGAAGGAAGTAGGATATATATACACCACCAATTTTTACTTACCAAAAAAAAAAATTAATGGGCAATGCAGACGGTGTACTACGTTGCATCTGTGCAGTCAGAATTTTGGATTTCTACAAAATGGCAGAGTGACAGCGGCGCGAGTGCGGCGCCCGAGCCGAGGTTTTGCCGCTCGCTCGAGCTAGGTTACCCGAATGATGAATAAAACTTAAATTATTATCTATTAAAGGTACCGCCTGACGCAAATCCATAGGAAAACGACTAACAGTTATCGAATTTTAATAAAATTTATTTTGACAATAAATCGACTTAATTTTTTCAAGTTTTTTGCCGTATATGTGTTCAGTAACGGCAACTGACTATGCGTATAATTTTATAATGGTAATTAAAATTTGACCGTGTATATAGTAGGATTTAATGAAACCAATACACGATTTTATTTTATTTAATAAATGACGTATCTGAAAGTTCTTAGTCCGCGCGCACCCAACAATTATTTAACGTCAAACGCAAGCAGCGCGCCAAGATTGCGGATACGGCCCGGATAGCTGCCCTTATGCGGTATTTGATTTTAGAACGCGTACTTTTATTCACATTCCACATTTGAAAATCCGCTTTTTGCGGTCATCCGTAATCTGATAGTGTCTCTTCTCTATTTGGAGTTCCATTTTCAATTTCCTTTTCTGGACTTTTAATTCTTCGCGATCGATTTTCAAATTTTTAATATCATTTACATTTTTTTTCATAATTTACTCTAGCTTAAAGTTTATAAAAACTGAAAACCCAACAGCTAAAATATTATCGCTGAATCTAATTTTGACACTTTATTTTAACAATAGAATCAGACCTTTGTTGGTTGTTTATAAAAACTATAGTTTATAATGTTTTTTGTTCGAGAGATAATTGTCAGAGATAATTCTCTCGAACAAAAAAAAACAAAGTTCTGAGGTAACAAACAAAAAAAAACGAATTGAGAACCTTCTCCTTTTCAATCACTTCAGTCGGTTGAAAATATAACCCTCTTTCTTCGCAGTCGGGTAAAATTAAACACGATTTCATGTGTATTAGAAGAAATGTTATAAATCTCCAATGGGATTCATCGAGCTATCAAGTCTGTTGAAACCACAGAAGTATTAAGGTATAGGAACACAATGTAGTACTTAAAAAATGCGACTAAAAAAAGAAGCCACTTTGGCTAACTTCTAGTGTATTTTGCTCCGATGCTAATTTTCGAAAAAGAGAAGTAATAGGGCCTAAATAAATATCATATTTTTAAACTACTAGGCTTTTTTATTGTTAATGAAACTACATCGTAAAAAGTAACAAACATTATTTGAAAATTGAGATATTTCATATTTATTGACAGGGTGTCTGAAATTTTTTGGTCATGTATTACGGCTCCATCTTGGTGTGCTATAGGAACACCGTTAATATCTATGGTTGAAACGTACGTACATACCCCGGGTCGGAGGGTTAAAGCGATTATCTGATGATTCTATTGTTAAAACAATTAATTAATTCTCAAGTAGATAAGGAGTTAAGACTTGCCTTTGTGTGAGTCTATGTATTTTATAGAGGTTTTAATGGTGGTCTGAAATAGAATAAAATAAGTATGTTTGAAATAGACAAAACTGTTGAACCCATTACTTAAATTGGTATGATCCATAGATTAATAACGGTGTTCCTATAGAACACCAATATAGTATCAAACCAAAATGGATGTGGAATACAGGACAGAACATTTTGAAAAATCCTTCTAATAAAAATATAATATCTCCATTTTCAAATAATGTTTGTTACTTTTTACAGTGTAGTTTTATTAACAATGAAAAAGCCTAGTAGTTTTAACATATAATATTTATCTAGCCCTGTTACTTCTCTTTTTCGAAAATTAGCAGCGGACCAAAGTGTACTAGAAGTTAGCCAACGCGGCTTCCTTTTCTTGGTCGCATTTTCAATGTACTATATTGTGATTCTATACTTTTATACTTCTATGCCTATTAATTATTCTGTGCTATTTTAAACGATGTCGTATTTCAAACAACAATACAATTATTTTTTTATATGAAAAGCAAATATAAAACACTTTGCTAGATTCAATTTACATACGTGTTACGAGACATTTTTTAAAAATGAATACAAACTTGCAGTCAAACAAACCTCAATGTATGTTTAACAAAATAAACATATCCATAATTTGAATAGCGAACTCCAAAAGTACAACTCTTTGACACATGTCAATCAAAAAGTTAAAAATGAATTCGAAAGTCAAAATGCAAAACACTGGCAGAATAAAAACCCCGCGCATTGCCTAAAATAAATAAATGCAAATATTTGAAATTGGAACGCGCGAATGTAAACATGGCGGCGGTTGAATATTCATTCCAAATATGAATTTGAAATTCTGGCGTCCGAGTATTGAATTCATTGGACGCTGAATAAGGCTAAGTTTACACCGGGCGAGTATCTCGCTAGTTAGTTTAGTAGATAAGTAGTTAGATTTGATTAACTGGGTCGGTACCTATAATGAATATTTGCTTACCCTGAAATCTAACAATATTTAGTCCTACTAAATATAATAGTTTAGAATTTAGAATATGGATGGATTGATGGATGTTTGCAATCACACACACAAACGCAAAAAGATTGTTCAAGTTGCAAGTGTGTTGGAGCCACTCCAGTGTCAGTGGCGATTCCCGCATCAGGACAAATATTTCTGTGATGAACAATGAACATTGGTTTTCGTCCTGAGTCTGGGTGTTTTCTATGTATTTATGTATTTAAAAAAAATCTCTTAAAAGTATTGTATCAGTTATCTGGTTCCCATAGTACAAGCTCTTCAGCTTGGTTTGGGGGTACAGAGCGTAGTGTGAAATAACCAAAAAATTTAAGCACCTACTAAACCGATAGAGATGAAGTTAGTTTTATCTTGTTATCTTGATAGATTAAACCACAGACTGTATTTTTTTTATTATTGGTTAAAATAATAAAAAATACCAACCTAATAGTTGCCTATATAGTAGGTATGTACCATTCATACCTTATAGGTATGAATGGTACAAGTTTATACTTGTACCATTCATCTGAATACAATTTGAAACTAAATGTGACAAATAGCGCCGATTTGCCGTAGCCAATTACGCAGTGATAGATGTTCGTTCGTTTTTTGAAATCGACGCAATCTGACGGATAGAATCATTTGTCAAGTTTTGAAAATCGAACGTTACCTTTGTAGGGTTCCGTGTCTGTCGTTACTTTAAAGTATTTTTAATATATTAGGCTAAATGCATATTAAATAATAAGGTTAAAATATTCAATATTTTTCAACTTTAACATAATATATCTATAAAGTTATAATAGCTAAAGAAAAAAAAGTTTTTACTAATTCGTTTATTTAAATTTTAAGCACATTCCGTAATCATAACTTAGGTCGCCAAAAAGTTTAAATCTAAAATTAAATGGTCTTCTAAATATTCCTTAAATAAATGGAACCCTCTAAATAAAATCAATACTCGCGCCTTCCAATCTCAAATTTAAGTGACGTGCGTAAAATACCGTATCGGTAAATTGATATATCGATGAACTTCAACATCTTCATCGATTAGCGAATGCTAATGTTAAAACATCTGCTTTTGCACGGATTTTAAACAGCTGAAGATTTTTTATGATACAGGTATTTTTTTTAATTTATGGGAAGAAACTACTTAGTCCAGTACTTAATTTGGTGTGTCATAAAATCATAACATAGCTTTAGCTGTAGGTAGGTAGGAGGTAGATAATATAACACTTTCAGAACTTACATTTCTTGTCTTATGTCTACTTGCACCAAACTGTCAAAGCTCCTAAGCAATGACTTTTCTTGCCTGGAGATAACTGAAAAAGTATGTCGTTGAAATAAACGAAATTGCGTAATTTGCTTCCCTGTGACTTTACAGTGATGTTCACGGTAACTAAAATAGTCCAATTGTAGTCGGTTGTAGGTAGTATGTTTTTTTAAAGCTTGATTATTTTTTCACATTAGACAACAAACCACTAAAGTCTAATTCAAAGTAAGACCACAATGTACCTTCTTCTTCTTTCGGTGCCGTCTCCTATCGGAGGTTGGCAATCAATAGGGCTATTTGCACCTTGGACACTGCAGCGCGGAATAGAGAGCGAGTAGGTACTCTTGTTATAACATTGTCGTAAGTTTTTAATTAAAGACATTCGGCGTCTGCTGGGCCTTCTTTTGCCTTGGATTTTTTACCCTGTATGATGAGCTGAAGGAGTTCGTATTTGTCGTGTTTGTATAATGTACCTGTATCATGAAAATAAAGTTTCATTCATTTCTTCTTTCTTTCATTCAAACCAAGTGCCACTTGCACTATTTCACAAGAACTTATGCTTACTCACATCCATTAGCTCCTCAATCCGTGACCAGGGCTGGTTAGCGAGGGCGACAATATGCCCGTGGCAGATGACGCCTTTAGGACCCTTCGAGGGATGTGATACAGTCGATGAATTAATCGATGACATTCCATTATCTGTCGATTTAGAATTTTTGATATTTTAATGGTTAGTGAATAACAGGTCAAAAATTTAGCTCTTAGATGTATTTATAACTATTTATTAAACGTCTAAAATCAGAAAATTAATACATAGGTAATTAGATTGAATTCATAAAAAAGTTATATACACAACATCAATAGATTTTGTGCTCTAGCCTGTAACTATCTAGTGTGCTAGTATTTATTTATATTTTCAAATTTTAATGATGTAGTAGATATCTTTTGTATTAAAAACTTGAATCTTTTTAAATGTTAAATAAGTTAAACGGATTTTAATATGAAATGGATATTTATGGATGTTTCAAGTTCTCCAACTGTCAGCACGAATATTATAAATAACACAATATGTATTTGGATAACTATCCATGTCGTAAGACGTTTGGCATAGTATTGGTTATATAGATTATAAACCTAGTACTGTATTTTTCATCGAGTTCAATCAGTTTGTATATGTTGTTCATATCAGTTGATCATCATCGATATATTTCATCGACTCCTGCCCCATCCCTACAAGAGACAGGGGTGCGCCGGCTGAGAATTAATTACTTTTTGACATATTCAGTTTTATTACAAATTATACGGAATAAAGATACAGAACGTATGACGACATCCGTAAAGAGGGGGAGGGACGATATGTGAGGGTGTATTTAGACATTAATTCAATATTTATTGCAACTTACTATATATAGCTATTATTATTAAAACAATCATAGTTTTAATTCGCTGTATAGTTGTTTTTTGAAAAAGGATTTATTTTATTCCATTTATTTACTTTTATTAATTTTAAAACTTTAAAAAAAATTAATTGTCTGTAAAGTTGGTTCACAGACGATAATTTAACGTGACTTCCAGCGTAACGGGACAATGAGCATTACCGGACAATGACCGCGTCACCGGACAAAGACCAGTGCATGCAGCCGGCGTACATCGAATTATTAGACGTAGTCACGTCAAAAAGGAAACGCATTGCCAACCCTATTTTCAAAAAGAATCCAAATACATATTTGATTTTGAAATTTTTAGAGTATTACCAAGTTTTTTTTATAATTTCACTAAATATAGATGTCAGACCACAACAATTGCGTATTATCCAAAAGATCGACACAGGCGAACAATAAAAATGATTCGTCAAATCGTTGATGGCAAAAAAAAATATTGGACGCGGGCGTGATTTTGCTGATTTACTTTCTTGTATTCTATTATACCAATAATCGTGGATATAAATATTTTATCAAATGTAACGTTTATTAGAGGTATATACGAAAGCTAGTAGAGTAATAGCCTTAACTTTTTAATATTTTGTCAAAGATGTTTTGGACGTATAAATAGACTAAATCACTTGAAATTAAAATTGGGTTCGTTAAGGTTTATTAAAGTTTATTTTCTATTAATTTAATTTAAGGTTATTTACAATACTTCGATTAATTCATCTCAATACCAAAGAGTAAAGTAGGTACACAGAAGTATTCAATTTCGCGTCCACAACGGTGAAATGTCACACGTATTTTTTTTTTCTAAGCCTGAGGCAACGACACCCTCGCATTCAGCCACGCCTCTTCACCATCAATACAGCGCGTCAAACGCACAATGCCGCGAAAACAGTTATTTTTGCAGAAAAAAAGCGAAAATGTGTAAAACGATAATAAAAGCTCATGTGTAAGGTATTTATGACGTTGATTAATGATTATTATGGGTTTATAGGGTATTAAAAAAAACATTGGCGTGTTTTTTACTGATCATTGTATAATTTTTAACAAAAATAGTAAGGAAAGAAAAATATTCAATTTTTCGTATTTTTCTTATTTTAGGATTATGTAGGTTATAATAAATCGTTTCAATGTAGGTTGAATACCTATAATCTCAATATCCAATGAAACACGTACTGTACGTCCATTTATTAATAAAATTATTTCATGATTTACCCCTAAATAATCTTCAACAAAAGCAGTTTAGCAAAAGAGTACTTTGAACTCCTTCCTCATTTAAGTAGGATTGTATATAAATTATACTGATATCCTCTTTTCTTCCACAGGTAAAAATCTGGTTCCAAAATCGGCGGATGAAGTGGCGGAACTCAAAAGAGCGGGAACTCCTAGCTTCCGGTGGCTCTAGGGAACAGACCCTACCCAATAAGAATAACCCACACCCTGATCTGTCAGACGCAGAAGCCGACAAGCCAAAACTGTCGCCATTATCCCCAAATGACGAGCAAAACGACGAGTTGAAGAAATACGCGCCAACAGAGTTTAGAGGTTATGAAGACAAGATGGCGTCAGGATATTCCCGCGAGTTTTCAAATATGGAAGAGGGAGATGAGTTTGATAGCGATGCGAGTGCTTCGGACGAGGAGATTAATGTAACATGACGTGTTTTAGTTGTTTTTTTCTTAGTATGTTGTAATATTATAAAAAATTAAGGATTACCAGATTTTGGCTGTTTTAGAAATCTTAAGATGGCATTTTGGCTGCGCCACAGACCATCATACGAAGATTTATTTCAGTGTTGCCATCATTAATTACCAAATACGTAGAAAAAATAAGAAAATGTTTTTAGGGACTAAAAATCCAGTTTGAAATGTAAATTATCTGAATAGACACTTATTTGTCATTGTCATAGAACTAAGTTTAGAGCAGACACTAAAACGACTGGACTATCAATCATATACCTAAATAAATATATAGGTTAAACCATAATAAGTTTGTAAATCTTTGAAATATATCAGAAATACCATTAATTTTAGTGAGCAGCATATTATAAGTATTATATGATAATCGCAGTAAATTAATATTGTGTAGGTATTTGAGATAATTTTGCTGTTGTAATAATACTTTGAAGCTCTAGTCTAGAAATAACTGTAAAAATAAATAAGTCACAAATCATTAAAACCTTTTAAATTAGAATGATTTTGTAAATAGATATTTTTAATGTGTGAACTTTTTTTGATAAATATACTCAGTGATAAGTATTTCAGTTTGTAAATAAAATAAATGAATTAAGTGATCTCATTTAAGATAAGTAATGAAGACTCATTGTAACTTACTTAGTACTTAATAATAATAATGACTTTATTGTGGAAATTAAATAATCAGAATTTAACTCTTATGTTTTTTTGCATACTTACTATTATTGTTTGCGTCAGTCATTAAACACAAAAATCCTTTTCAAATACAGAACCCTCAGTGCGCTATTTTATGCTCTAACTTGGCAAATAATGTCTTTTTGCAACGGAAGTTGTACAAAAAAAAACTTATTTGCAAAAATGAAATAAGAATTCTTGACACTTTTCAAATAAGGCGAAATGGGAATAATGTCTAATAATTTATGTATATTTTATTTACTGTTCATATTAGTTTTAATAACAATGAAAGGAGTTTTGGCGGGAACGTGAAAAATGGCACATTGGCGGCATTAAATTAATTGACAAAACTTGTATAACTTTGAGTGTTTAAGTGTAAAAACGGTGGTATTTTATCCATTAAGTGCTCGTGAACGTGTATGAGTGTTGGTGAATAGTGTAATGCTGTAAAGCGTGACTTTTCGTGTTGCCTCCAAAACTCCATATAAGCCTCTAGTAAAGTCGCAACCACCACTACTTTGCAGTGCATGACTTGACTTCGACTCTGACTTATGACAAAATAATCTCTCCAATTACTTGACACTGGCTATATACCTTTGATGTGAAGCCAAAACTAAAGAACTTAGGTCCTTTGAAAAAAAATAAAAAAAAATAACAATGAAATACCCATGAGCGCTGTTAATTCCCTTTCGAAATATGGCATATATATATAATGGCAACCCCAAAAAAAAACAAAAGCAATTATAACTTTTAACTACCCTCAATTTTCAAATCGTTATAATTAAATGCATCCTCTGATTTCATTCAACCTCTCTTTCGTACAAAGCGGTCTCTCTCCGTCAGTTCTTGTATGTTCTCTCAATTTGTGTCATAAGGCAGTGTATAGAACGCGATGACGCGACCATCGCAAGTTTGCGCGAACGTCGATCGCGCGATCACGCGATCAAACGTACTAACGTCAAATAGGCGTCCCAATTGGCATCGCGTCGCGTCGCGCGATTGCCAATCGGGACGCCTATTTGACGTTAGTACATTTGATCGCGCGAACGGTCGCATCGCTTGCTCGCGCGACGATCGCGTGATCGCGTTCTATTAGGACAACGCCTTATACTTATAAATGGAAATTAATTGGTCACTTTAGCCAACTTCTAGTATATTTTTGGTCAATAAGATTTTGAAACAAAGGAGCCACAGTGCTCGTGATATCTAGACTAGGCTTTAAACTAAAAAAAAAGGTTCTTTTATTGACTAGAATATCCGAATATTTTATGGCTCGTTTTACAACATCTTTCTTTGAGCTATTTGTCTGGGTAAGTATTGCTTAGAAACACCGTTATTTAATCTATGGAAAAACCATTCATTTATTAAAAACCTATGAGATAAGATAACCTATGATTTAAAACGTTTCTTTTATGTATTGTATTATTATTTATTACAAAATAAATGCTACAAATTACACTAATAATGAATATTACTAAATAAATGCTTTTAAACATCAGAGGTAGATTTATTTTACTTACTTATTTTATATTTTTCATTATTACTTAATCTATTTGTTTGTACGCTCTATTTCCCTAATTTTTGTTTGCAATCTAAACCCATTAATAGCACACGCAAACACAAACACACCATTAATTTAAATAATTCGACGTTATCGCCAAGAGCGAGTAATTCACAGATCAAACGATTTGGCGCGAATGTGCTTGACGTATGGGTTTGACGTCAGTTTTGGCGGGACGCGTGCCGCGCGCGTGGCGTGACATCTGGCGGACATCGATCGACTTATTTGGATAAGTAATCTGTTTTTATTTGATCTCAAGTAGTATTTGTTATTGAAGTAAAAACTTATTTTAGTAGGCACTTTATTTTGTTGATATTGAATGAGATTGAGCCGTCACGCTATGTACGCTCGTTCGGGTAAAGTCGTATAGCGAATTTTCAAAATTCCTTTCGTAGTAGGTAGGTACTTTTCTCTACCAGCTTTTGACAAACACATCCTTGAAGTTTCAATTCTCTGCGTTCAGTGGTTTGGCTACAGGCCAACTAACTGTCTGTCAGTCCAGACAGTTAGTCAGTACTAAGCATTTTATATACCTACTACAAGTTTTAAATTACCAAAAAACTTAAATGGGCAATGGAGAAGGGGTATACTACGTTGTATCTGTGCAGTCACAATTTTGGGTTTCTACAAAATGTGCGAGTGACAGCGGCGCGAGTGCGGCGCCCGAGCCGAGCTGCGAGCGAGCTGGCTTGAGCTAGGTGCCCGGGTTTGCCAAATGAGTTAACTTATATTTTTTCACACCACCTGTTCGACAATGTCCAATTACATATCATGCTGTCATCAAGGTAAAGCAAAGCATTACCTCTCTAGGGAGGTAATGTTGTATGAAACTCCCAAGGGTTGTAATGTGATTTGAATTTGGAACGTCAAATTCGTGTGGAAACTCGTGGAAAACTCTGAGTAAAAAAACGCCCATATGGCATTGTAAAAAAGTTTGTTCTAAAATCGAACTGGCCACTCATGAAAAAAAAGAAAAAAGGCGCGACTTCAAAGATTGTAAAACAAAAGACGGTGTTGGCTGCTGAGTTCGGAGCCCTGGCTTTTTATTGCCTCGCAGAAGGTGTGAAAAGTAGAGTATGCTCCTCTGGGATAAAGCCTGTCTTCGTCTTGGGTAGCTTGAACCCCTCGCGCCACTCAGGACTCTACATAACTCCCTCGCTTCGCTCAGGAGTTAACTGGGTCCCTCGTTAGCTCAGGGTTCAATATGCCACCCGCGACATAAGACACTGCTTTATCCCCTTAGTGCATAATCTACTATTATCAATGATGGGTACCGATTGACGCAAGGCCAAAGGAAAACCCCCTCCCTCCTCCCTCGTGAAAGCGAATTTACAGAGTCTCGAACACGACGCCGAGTGGCCAGACTATCGGTCTTTTACAGGATTCATTTCGGTGAGTGCGCTCAGTAGCTACACGACCTGATCCCTTCCTCCCCCTTCTACCATAGGACAAACAGGCGTACAGGAACATACCACCCGTACCTAGTCAACATTCCACCGACTCGAACAAAACGTTTTTTTTTTTTTATTTATTTATTAAGGCAAATGCCAACAGCACACACAATTCACATTAGTTACAACACTCAAAAAAATAAATATCTAAAATGTGGACCAGTTACAGGCTTGCACAACATTTTGGATTTGGATTTGGATTTTGGATCGACCTTAATTATAAGTACGAGTAAAGAATGGAATTCCTTAGGGGGCATCCATTAATTACGTGAGGCAATTTTGGCGATTTTTCGACCCCTCCACCCCCCTTAGTGATATTTCGTGAGATTTTGCTCGACCCCCTCCCCCTACCCCCTAATCTCACATGAGATTTTTTGTCATATATTAGTGGAGAATCATTTTCCTGAATTTCACGTTTTCTCACAGTATTACACTTTTTCCTGCGAAAAAAAAAAATCCTGCGGAAAAAAAATTACGTGAGTTTTGCCAAGACAACCCCTCCACCCAAGTGAGATTGGGTGAGTTTTGACTCGACCCCCTCACCCCCCTAAAAGCCTCAAGTAATTAATGGATGCCCCCTTACCGGCGTCTGTTTTTCCAAACTGCTACAATCTCGGTGTCTTCAAGTCTAGAGTGAATCAGTTTCTTTTAGCCAAGCGTGCTCCATCCTCGACCACACCGTCACTTTCCATCAGGTGAGGTGGTGGTCAAACGCTTGACTATTTTATATAAAAAAAAAATGAATAACAGTAACAGCCAGCATTTCCAATTTTTATCATATTTAGGTATTTTGAAAAAAAAACAACCTATTTTTATTTTTTTTGCCATATCTGTGTTCAGTAACGGTAACTGGCGTATTTTTATCGTGATTACAAAGTTGCGGTGTATTATACCATATTGATACTTCTATCATTATGGATATATGTAGATATTTTTTCTTATACAGGATGGGCCATAAGTTTTTGCATTTTTGAAATTACCATAAAAAATAAACTACACATTGTATTTCAATGAATTTTTATTTTAATAAAAGAAAATTCTCGGGATTTTTATTATTTGAAAATAATATCGTCCAGGTGACCTCCATCTCGCCGCTGGCACTCTTCAAACCTGGCCCTCAGATTTTCGAAAACTCTTCGACACAGAGCGTATGTTAGCCATTTCTTGACGAATGTTAATATGTGAAACTGTCAGAAATGACAGCTGCCGAATTGTAAGACAGTGATAGCGCAATTAGACACCTTACCCCGAGGGAAGAGGTTAGATATAGATTTTTGTCGCTCAAAAGTAACGGAAGTAAGCAACAAATGATAAAACATCGTATTGCTTGAAAAGTATTGATTTCCTTTTACATTTATCTAAGTTATATGATTACTCACTCAATAGTATAAAAATAAACCGTAAATATTAAATTCGGAGGATGGATGTAAATCAGATTTTAAGAGTGCCTATTTCAAAAAATAAATCTATCGAGAAAAGTTTTACAAATCGTGTTTCTGTCTTACAACTATTTAGATTATATCCTCAAGTAATCACTGTATTAACATCAAGTTTGTAAACAGTACCGTTACCGAGTAAGAATGAAACGCAGCAGCTCCAAATTTACACATAGCCTCTTTTTTGGGTATATTCACGTAAACTCTGCTCTGAAGATAGAAAGAAATCAGCTGGAGTAAGGTCTGGACTACGGGGAAGCCATGGCATGTCCCCTCTGCGCGAGATCAATTTGTTAGGTACAAGGAGGGCGAAGCGGCGGGCAGCACAAAAATCCAAATCCATTTTATATGGCTTCGATAAATAAACACCAACACTGCGTGTGACATGATAGCACCTATTTTATTGTACCACGCCTTACGTTGGATTTGTGGTTTGTACAACGAAATAGGTCATTTTTAATCGAATTCAAAAAATGAGGATGACGGGGATTCATTCACTGTCCATGTTGTCCAACTGTGGAACACTCTTCCTCACACTATTAGAGCCAGTCAGTCACTAAACATTTTCAGAAGCAGAGTCAAAGAGCACTACTTATCACTGTGATATATTCAGTATTTATGTTAATATATATATATACGTAACTTATATATTTATTTATGTATAGGTATCAATTCTAGTTTATTTAGTATATATCTTAGTAGTATTTATTATATGTATTTAGATATATTTATTCAAACATTATATATATTTTCTTCTTCATAATTTGAATTTATCCATTATTATTTATATTACTGTACACGCCCCCACACTTTCCATGACCTTTCTCTAACCTCAGAAGGTTTGCTGGAAGAAAACTCTTATTAGGGTTAAGCTCGCCTTTGTACTTGTCTTTTCTTTTATGATTTATATTCTAATGTGTTTGTGTGTACAATAAAGAATTACAGAATTACAGAGGATGTTTTCAATTCGGTTAATTTTTATGTGTAGGTAACCACAGAAGTATTAAAGTAAAGAACCACAATGTAGTACATTGAAAATGTGACAGGAAAATGGGAGCCACATTGGATAACTTCTAGTACATTTTGGACGAATGCTAATTTTCGAAAAAGAGAAGTAACAGGGCTAGATAAATATTATAATAATATGTTAAAACTACTAGGCTTTTGCCCTATCGATAAAAATGAAATATTTCAATTCAATTAATGTTCGTTACTTTTTACGATGTAGTTTTATTAACAATGAAAAAGCCTAGAAGTTGTTTATCTAGCCCTTTTACTTTTCTTTTTCGAAATTGAACCTCGGACCAAAATGTACTAGAAGCCGATATAGATCCCTTTTTTGGCGCATTTTCAATATACTACAGTATGGTTCTATACTTGAATACTTCTGTGATTTTTACCTACACTATTGTGTTTAAAATTCAATGCCAAGCAGAATCTAAATAACCAGGGAAGTCAGAAGTCCCTACTCCGACTTTGACACATTTGATGAGGACAAAGTATTTTTTTTATGACGAGCTAAGCGCTCTTCTGATGGTAAGAGATCACGCCTGCTCATGACCAGAACAGTGCTACAGGGACTTTGATTGACATAGACTGGTGCAACACTGCTAAAGCGATAATGAATTCTGCACCTTAAGGGTAATCCTCAAATCCGAATTCCATACAAATACTCAAAAAGTACGCCCTATTATAGTAATTTCTTCACACTATTCGTTTTGTCCATGTTTTTTTGATTTCGTGAACAAAAAAAGTGAAAGGTTTCATACTCTAATTTAGATTTTATACGTGTTTTAAGTTAGTAGGGTTAATTTTAATTCAGATTTGAGGATGCCCCTTAATTATAGTTTTTAATTTTATTACAAATCCGTTTTTCCATTTTTTATTTGTCTTGTCTTATATCTTAATCGGAGGGTAACCCTCGGGTTCCGTACAACAATAGGATTCCTTCATTGTGCTGTCACTTGCAAACGGTATCTGTTTGAATGTTGTGATTCTTTGATGTGTAGGGGCGTCTGTATGGATTATCAATACGCTTAGTACATGTTATGTTTATTAATATTCTCAATAAGGAATTTATGAATCATACTGAAAAATAAAATATAATATTTACAAAGGTTAGCAAAAAGTAGACAGATTGATGTGCTAGTGTATTGTGCTGTTTAATATTGTTTTAGTTAAGTAGTAGATATCGTTAAAATTTAAATTCACTTTGACATTTAAATACCATTTAGTAAATATTATTTTCATTCACTGTAACTCGCACACCTTAAATGGTAGAACATAAGGCACTAATAATATTCTTTAACAACATACTATGTATACTATGTTCTGGCGAATAAAAATCTTGAATCTTGAATAAATGAATGAATGAAAATGCTTTATTGTACACCATAAGACAAATAATAATAACAAAGAGAAGGAAACATTACAAAATATTAAGTACAATGGGCGGTCTTATCGCTATTAAGCGATCTCTTCCAGACAACCAGTATGGAGACGGTTACGATAATACAAGATGGTCGGGGGTGCACAGGTCGAGTAAAGTTAAAACTGAACAAAAGAAAATAATAATAATATAAATACTTGTAATATAATACAATTTATAATAAACGTATATATATATATATATGTAAATATATGAATATATATATACTTAGGTAGGTATAGCATAGAAGTATTATAGTATATAATCACAATGTAGTACATTGTAATTGGGCCAAAATAATAGTAAGCCTTTTTCGAGTACATTTTGGTCCTATGCTAATTTTCGAAAAATCACAATGTACATTACGCACATTACATATAATAATAGTACTTACATTGTAAATGTGACCAATAAAAGAAGCCACATTGGCTATTTTCTAGTACATTTTGGTTCGATGCTAATTTTCGAAAAATCACAATGTACATTACGCACATTACATATATTATTAGTTCGTACTCGTCACATAAAATATACCTATAAAACCTACCTAAACCAAAAACTAAACTAAACTAAGTGACCTATAAAAGAATGTAAATGTGACCTCGAAAACGAGAAGTAACAGGGCTAGATAAGTATTATATTATGTTAAAACTACTAGGTTTTTTCATTGTTATTAAAACTACATCGTAAAAAGTAACAAACATTATTTGAAAATAGAGATATTTCATTTTTATTGACAGGGTGTCTGAATTTTTTTTATACTGTACTGTACTCCACATCCATTCTGGATTGATACTGTCTAGCTATCTTATAGTCTGTCTACCTATGATAGGTATATACATTATAACTGCAATGCCCTTTAAACCGGAACGCAGTAGACCAGATTAAGGTAGAAATCCTGTCATCATTCATCAATACACAGCACATGTGTGTGTAACTCGTGTAGTGTGTAGTGTAGTGCTTGTAAACATCGCCAGGGAGCGGACTCAGGGCTATAGCGGCAATCCATCACCGCGCGCTCCAAATTCAAATTTGATTTTCGAAAACTGCAAATATAGCATCGTTGAAAAACTTTTGGACAATCGTTTTTTTTTAAACTTTGATGAGTACCTAACATTTTTTCTCTCGCTTTCTGTCTATTTGAGTAATTTCGTGAAAATGGAACGGAAGTGTGTAACAGGAAGTTGGCCGTCAGATGGCACAAACCTCAGAAAATTAAAATTTTAATGTTGCATAAGCTGTAAAGCTTGAATGGAGATATGTTATTTTTATTGACTACCTAGGTGTCTGATATTTTTTGGCCCTGTATTACGACTCCATCTTGATTTGATACTGTGTATCTTGGTTTTCTAAGGAACACCGTTATCATTAATCTATGCCTAGCCTAATAGGAAATTTAGACACAGGGATGAATTGCATAAAAAACGCCCCTCTTTTAATTGATATATGCTGAGTACGTCCCTGTGGGGCACTTAAATTCTCATCGAATTACAACTGAACAAACATTTCACTGAATTTGATACTAACAGTTTGCTCGAGCTATGTTACTGAGATATTCTACGTTAATATGGTCCCTCCCATAGAAGTATTAAAGTACAGAATCACAATGTAGTATATTGAAAATGCGACAAAAAAAAGAAGCCACATTAGCTACTTTCACACAGATGATAATTTTCGAAAAAGAGAAGTAACAGGGCTAGATAAATATTATATGTTAAAACTACTGGGTTTTTTCATTGTTAATAAAACTACATCGTAAAAAGTAACAAACATTACTTAGTTGAAAATGGAGATATTTCATATTTATTGAAAAGGTGTCAAATTTTTTTTGGTCATGTCTTAGGCACCTAATATAACGCGATGACGCGACCATCGCAAGTTCGCGCGAACGTATTCTATGTATTATACACCATAAATGTTTAATTACCATAAAAAATTAAATGGGCAATGCAGACGGGGTACTACGTTGTATCTGTGCAGTCAGAATTTTGGATTTCTACAAAATGGCAGAGTGGCAGCGGCGCGAGTGCGGCGCCCGAGCTGAGCTTTTGCGAACTGGCTCGAGCTAGGGTTTGCCAAACGATGAATAAAACTTAAATTATTATCAATAAAGGGTGCCGCCTGACGCAAATCCATAGGAAAACTATTAACGGTAACAGTTATCCAATTTTAATCGAATTTATTTTGTCAAAAATTCGTCTTACTTTTTTCAAGTTTTTTTGCCATATCTGTGTTAAATGTGTATTTTTTTTTATGGTGATTAAAAATTGACCGCTCTGCTTAGTTTGGGGTTAGATGGCGTTGCGTGAAATATCCAAAGTATATAAAAAAAAAAAAAAACATGGCATTGGTAAGGTACATACACTCGAAAAACCTTTTGCGCAGTAAAAAAAAATTGCAACAGAAGACAAACACATTCTGCCAACTGAATTGACCCTTGTTTGTGATAGCACTTTGCAATGATCGAGTTACACTGTGCCACAGACTGAGTAATGCAGTTCCCCATTTTCTAATTTACTTCTCTTTTTCGAAAATTTGCTTTGGACCTAAATGTACTAGAAGTTAGCCAATGTGGCTCCCTGTTCTTGGTCGCATTTTCAATGTACTACGTTGTGTTTCTATTATTTAATACTTCTTTGGCTGTACCTAAGTAAAAATTAAGGTAAGGGCCCAGTAGACACAAAAAATCATCGTATCGAAAAGTTTCCTTGCTTACTGCAGTACTGGACTGGAACTCTTCGGATTAAATTTGGGAATAATAAAATTATTTCTAAAAAAAATTGCAGCCGATGATAATCAATGTAAGTAACTATGATTTTTTTTCGAGAATAATGGACCAATTGCAGCTGAGAATGACCCAACATTTTGGCTATCGCTGCACTGAAACCTAATATAATAGCCACAGAATAACTAAATAACTAGAATGACAAATCGGTTCTTGTAGAGTAAACCTGCAAACATATTTTTTTGGTCAAGAAAAAAGTTTGTGATATTTAAATTAAAACATGCAGATCCAGTATTTTAATATAATGAAACTTTTTGTAACATCACATTCGCTTTCAAGGAGTATGTACCGGAATAATTGCTAATTAAGATATCTTATACCGGTTTCAATACACACAATTTGTAAACATTAACAGCTTTAAAACCAACTGTAGCGTGAAAATACTCAAATGTAACATTATTTATGGTCTACGAAATCGTAAGAATGATTTTCTACAAAATGGCAGAGTGGCAGCGGCGCGAGTGCGGCGCCCGAGCTGAGCTTTTGCGAGCTGGCTCGAGCTAGGGTTTGCTAAACGATAAATAAAACTTAAATTATTATCAATAAAGGGTGCCGCCTGACGCAAATCCATAGGAAAACTACTAACGGTAACAGTTATCCAATTTTAATCGAATTTATTTTGTCCAAAATTCGTCTTACTTTTTTCAAGTTTTTTTGCCATATATGTGTTAAATGTGTATTTTTTATATGGTTATTAAAAATTGACCGTGTATATGGCTCCCATAGTACAACAAGCTCTGCTTAGTTTGGGGTTAGATGGCGTTGCGTGAAATCTCCAAAGTATATAAAAAAAAAAAACACGGCATTGGTAAGGTACATACACTCGAAAAACCTTTTGCGCAGTAAAAAAAAATTGCAACAGAAGACAAACACATTCTGCCAACTGAATTGACCCTTGTTTGTGATAGCACTTTGCAATGATCGAGTTACACTGTGCCACAGACTGAGTAATGCAGTTCTCCATTTTCTAATTTACTTCTCTTTTTCGAAAATTTGCTTTGGACCTAAATGTACTAGAAGTTAGCCAATGTGGCACCCTTTTCTTGGTCGCATTTTCAATGTACTACGTTGTGTTTCTATTATTTAATACTTCTTTGGCTGTACCTAAGTAAAAATTAAGGTAAGTAAGGGCCCAGTAGACACAAAAAAAATCATCGTATCGAAAAGTTTCCTTGCTAACTTACTAACAGTACTGGACTGGAACTCTTCGGATTAAATTTGGGATAAATAAAATTATTTCTTTATTAGTACTAAAAAAATTGCAGCCGATGAGAATCAATGTAGGTAACTATGTTTTTTTTTACGAGAATAATGGACCAATTGCAGCTGAGAATGACCCAACATTTTGGCTATCGCTGCACTGAAACCTAATATAATAGCCACAGAATAACTAAATAACTAGAATGACAAATCGGTTCTTGTAGAGTAAACCTGCAAACATATTTTTTTGGCCAAGAAAAAAGTTTGTGATATTTAAATTAAAACATGCAGATCCAGTATTTTAATATAATGAAACTTTTTGTAACATCACATTCGCTTTCAAGGAGTATGTACCGGAATAATTGCTAATTAAGATATCTTATACCGGTTTCAATACACACAATTTGTAAACATTAACAGCTTTAAAACCAACTGTAGCGTGAAAATACTCAAATGTAACATTATTTATGGTCTACGAAATCGTAAGAATGATTTTCTACAAAAACATTCATTAATAAAAAGTATAAAAACCTTTTTTGTCACCAAAACATCGATAAATTATCTAACAATTGAATTGCGCGTTTTTTAATGTCAAATTAGCCCGCCATTTTCGTCGATTGTCGAATTGTTCTGTTGTTAAAATGCGTTCATGCGTTGTTTTTTTTTTTAAGAAGGGGTGACGAGGGCAAATGTTTATTGGGGTTTTGATATTTTAGACTGTTTGAGATTGCGTGTGGCCTTTTCATGTTTGCCGTTGGATTAAGGTGGATTTGTTACTTGTAATCCTTGGAGGAATGTAGGCTTTTTGCGGTGGCGTGTGAACTTATTAAACCTGTCAAGGAATTCGTATTTTTTAAACGTTTGGAGGCATCCCTTGCAGGATGCCGTCAAGATGGGTACTAGCTAGCCTACCAACACAGTGTTTGCCTTTGTACTATTTTCTAAGAGCTCTATATAATTTTCTATCTATCTTATGTGTAAGCATTACTGTGTTCCGGTTCAAAGTTAAATTACTGGGCTTTTAATACTGACCGATCGGTCATGGGCAGACGTGATCCTTAGGTGAATTTTTCGTAAAAAAAAAGAAATATTGAGGTGCTCTTTATGTAGCTTGATAAATAAATAGAATAGGTACTAATTATTCCTAATTGCACTCCATCTCACACAACCACTTAAAAAGTATGTACGTATGTTTTATAAAAGTTGAAAATAGAGCGGCTTTATCGCTAAGGAGCACTAAAATATGTAGGTATTTTATATTGGACATCTTTTGGACGTTAGTAAGCCGATATCAGTAAGTATTATTATATATGCCGAATTCTAGCAACATGCGACTATTGAGTCTCTATAAATCAACTTTTACTTTCAAATTACATTAATTACTAGTAAATTTAACCAAGTAGGTCAGGTGTTGTATTTTAAAAATAGCAAAACAAAAAAGAGAACTGCAACTCTGGTAGAATAACGTTGCTATTCGTTGCCGTCAAGCGCAGAGTTTAAAAACAAAAACAATTAAAAATGTTCCGAACTCGCCGCGGGTCGAACGTCAGAGTTCGGATTTTTGAACGAAACTGGCGGGAAAGTCAATCAAAATGGACGGCGGACGTGACGCAGCAAAGCCTTTTCAACGTTGTAAATGATTTTTCCCTATTTTTTTTGGAAAAATGTTTTTTTTATGAATATGATATGAATTCCTTTGATAGTAGAGCTGTAATGCTACACTTGGCCATGCGCAAAACAAACACTTATTTGCTAAACAACTTGGAAAATTCTTCACCGGTGTAGAACAACATTTTTTTTTATTTTCGTATTTAATATATTATTTTCTATTCTACAGGGTGTCCCACGGCCATACTACGGTTCTCATAAGGAATTGGTTCTCGTCATGTACAGTCAGCTGCACCAATATGTATACACTCTCAAGCTTTCACATTTATCTTATACTCTTAATTTTGCAAAGACATTCTCCTTCAGACAAGTAACAGGACTACTGGTTCGGAAAATCGTTAGAGGATGGGTAGACTGACCTGGCTGGTTCTCTGAGCAGGTGTCTTGGCGCGCTTGGTGTTGGATGGCGTCGTAGGTTCGCTCGCGATAATCCTTTCCACTCTAGATGATTTTGCTGATTTTGATGGTGTTGACGCGCTACGGAACTCGGCGAAGGGGTTTGCGCGGTACGCGGCTGATTTTCATTAGTTTTGGTGATTTTCGAGGAGAATCGTATGAATGACGTCTTGACTCGTTCGCGGCAAGTTTCCAAGAGAGTGGTGTGTCGTTTTAGTCTACCCTCAAGGAATGGGATGATAGGTAGGTAGATATAGGAAATGTTGAGGGTACAAGTTATAAAAAGTTTGACGTATGAATTGTCAGTGTCAACAAACATGTTAGTGCTGTCTTTACGAAACAACTACATTAATTTGAAACGCTTGACTTGTCTTTGCAAAATTAAGAGTAAGTAATATAAGTATGAAAGTTGGTGCAGCCGATTGTACCTTTTAGATAGGTATCATATTTTTTTATTTATTTTTTCTAATAAGCAGAAATGCATGTTAAATGTAGAGGGTTCGAGTCCCGGCTTGGGCAAGTGACTTTGATCGTGCAGAGGCACAGATAACAGTCAATTTGCTAATAACGTTCAACCCCATCCTAATATATCAAAGAATTAGCTAATGATCCGTGAAATGTGTTCAAAATATTTATAAAACATTAATTGTTGTATTTTTAGAGTTACGACCCCACAGATGGTGACATCAATACATCGTAAACAACCCTTTGGATTTTTGAAAATACCTGCCGTAGGTAAAGTATAAGTAAAATGTTTATTTAACAGAAAAAACGTGCCGGTACAATTCTGATTCTACATAAAGGTAAAGGATTATGTTTTAAAGGATAGATACACGACAAGTTTTTAAATACCAGGAAAATAATAATAACAATATTATTAATCAAGGGTTTACAATAACATACAACAACCGACTATAATCGGATTGTTCTAGTGACCGTAGGCACCACTGAAAAGTCACAGGGAAGCAAAATACGCAATTTCGACGACATAGTTTTTTCAGTTATTAAGATATAAAATCTAAACTACTGAACCGATTTTGATGAAATTTTTATTATCTGAGAGTATCATCTCAAACAAAATAAGATTTTTTTTAAATCGGTTCATAAACAACAAAGTTCTGAGGTAACAAATATAAAAAAAATGTTGTCTGTAAAGTTGGTTTACGGACGATAGTTTACGAGACTACCAGCGTAACGGGACAATGAGCGTTACCGGACAATGACGTCAACGTTTTCGTGCATGCAGACGGCGTTCATCGATTTATTAGACGTAATCACGTAAAAAAAACATTAAACCGAATGATGAGAACTTTCTCCCTTTTTGAAGTCGGTTGAAAATAACGCATAATCAATTGTCGTTACTAAACACAGACATGGCAAAAAACTTATGATTTGATTTGAACATCCCTGTCAAACATTTAAACAACCTGAATCCGTTCAGGAGCAGAAATAAATTAAACAATTACCGGTCTGACACGCGAGTGACGTGCCCCGCGGCGCGGTCCGGCGCACTCCCCGGTACTCGGGAGAAATGGACATGCTGGCAACACTGATTGACCGAACGGGGAAATTGGAATCAAACCTGAGAAACTTTACGTAATTTAACAAAAAAATATATTTTCATGTTCATGTTTAAAAAAAAAAATTATCTACTCACTTATTATTTTTTAATGATATTGCGTATTTGTCGTGACTACGTCTAATAAATCGATGAACGCCGGCTGCATGCACGAAAACGTTGACGTAATTGTCCCGTAACGCTGTAATTGTCTGGTAACGCATTGTCCTGTTACGCTGGTAGTCACGTTAAACTTTCGTCCGTAAACTAACTTTACAGGCAACAATTTTTTTCTTATAAGTATAAAAACAAATTTAACTTTTTTTCAATAAAAAAAAAATTACATTATTTGAATATTCATAAAATTATCGTTCTACTAATTTGTTCTTACGATAGTGTTGAATTAAATAAAACTGCCATTTGTAATAAACAGATTTTTATATATATAGGTAAAGAAACGAGTCCATGACTAAAACAATGCCACAAGAAGTTTTATCTACAAGGAGGGCTTCGAAAACATTCAAATTGCTTATAATAAGTCCGACACAGCATTAATTATACAGCGCTCGTCCACTTTGCTTTGATCCATTTTGGTGGTCAGTCCCAAAATCCTGTTATTACAGTGAGTGACTTTAAAATCGGAACTAAGTAATACTTACACTCTGTTACTCATGGTAACGCGTTGGATGGAACCCTGCAGGTGACGTCTGCAAACATGAAGTATAATAAACACAGTAAGGAAAACTTAGGTAAGTAAGATATATGACTTTACCACACCAAAACTACTAAAACCGTTTTTTTCTCTGCCCGTTACTTTTTTAAGAGAAGTGCGACATCTGTAGACGAGTAGCGTACCATTTCTAATGGCAAAGTACAATATTTACTACAACATACAATTTATATTAGCGCTATCTAGCGATGAGTAGCGGATCAGACAGAAAATGCTTGCATTAAACGCTAGATGGCGCTATTTACAAATTTGTTGGAGATGGCGCTTTTATTCAAAATATCGAAATTATTTCTTTAGGTTCAATGAACTTACGTATTTTGGTAATATTTTAAGTAAAATTAATTAACTTCATTAGGAACAATTAGGTTTATTTTATAACTCTTTTACTAGCTGACGCCCGCAGCAAGGCTGATAGCTTCAAAGTGGCGATTTACTTCTAGCTCATCATCGGTTCAGTAGTTTCGACTTGATCGACTATAATCCATTTTATTTATCCTCGCTTTTGACTTTTCAACCGACTTCAACAAAAAGGAGAAAGTTACATCAATTTTGTTAATATTTGTTTACTCAAAACTTTGTATTTATAAACTGATTTTAAAAATCCTTTTTTAGTTTGAGAGAATTCACTTTCAGATTGGTCGCATAAAAATTACATCAAAATCGGTTCAGTAGTTTAGTTTTTATCAAAATAACTGAAAAAGAGGTCGTTGAAGTGAACAAAATTACGTATTTTGCTTCCCTGTGTCTTTTCAATGGTGCCTACGGTTACTAGAACAGTCAAATTGAAGTTGGTTGTTTTTGTAAAACCTTGATTATTAATACTACATACGACTTTAAAAAGAATAAAAACGAAATAACTGATAAAAAGTCGTTGTAGTGAAGTGACTTTTCAGTAGTGTTTACGATCACTAAAACAGTCAAAATGAAGTAGGTTGTACTATGTTTTTTTGTAAAAGCAACTAGATCGACTAAAAAAATATATTTTCACACCACCTGCTCGTCAATATCCAATTACATATCATGCTATCATCAAGGTAAAGCAAAGCATTACGCCTTACGCATTAAAAAGAACGCCCATATGGCATTGTAAAAAGGTTTGTTCTAAAATCGAACTGGCCACTCATAAAAAAAAGAAAAAAGGCGTGACTTCAAAGATTGTAAAATAAAAGACGGTGTTGGTTGCTGAGTTCGGAGCCCTGGCTTTGTATTGCCTCGCAGAAGGTGTGAAAAGTAGAGTATGCTCCTCTGGGATAAAGCCTGTCTTCGTCTTGGGCAGCTTGAACCCCTCGCGTCACTCAGGACTCTACATAACTCCCTCGCTTCGCTCAGGAGTTAAATGAGTCCCTCGTTAGCTCAGGGTTCAATATGCCACCCGCGACATAAGACACTGCTTTATCCCCTTAGTGCATAATCTAATTAATGCTGCTTAAGGGTCGCATTAAAGCTTCAACATCTAAGAACGAAGCTAAATTACGTGAGAAATTAAAATTGAAACAAACAGATACACTTTGGTAAGCGGCATTTAATTTAAAAAATCATACAAAATTAATTAAAAAATATATCACTAGATCCGAACTAATATACAAATTGTGATGTCGTAGGTAAAAATCTCTTGGTAACAATTTTCTCTTAAAAAGAACCAATTTATAGCTTAAAATTAAAGATTTAAGCTTAAAAATCATTAAAGTTAATTGATACAATCAAAATATTAATACATATTATAAATATAAATAGTAATAAATCCGCTTAACTTCGAAACAAAGGTCCCAAGTAACTTAACTCTACTTTTTTGTATCTAAACAGAGCGCCGGAAACAGAAAACCCAAGTCGACACGTGTTTCGCCTCTATACGAGGCATCCTCAGGAGATTTTTGCTCGCCGAAATCCGAAACGTGAGTGACAAACACCTTTGTTTGGAAGATAAGCTGATTTATTTATACTATTTATTAATATTTATGGATTCCCGCAAAGTAACGCCTGATTCAATCAATTATACAATGAAAATAATAATTATTAACGCCTGGTTCACATTATTCCCATAAGCTATTAAATGCTTTCCGGAATAATTCCAGCGCTGGAATAATGTGAACCGGGCTTTTATAGGATTCAATACAAATTAAAAAAAAAAAACATGGCGAAACAAGCAGTGTGGGCCGAGTGATAGGTGCCTCGACATTCGATCCGAAGGTCGTGGGTTCGAATCCGGTCGTACACCAATGGATTTTTCCGTTCAAAAATATGTGTGCATTAAAACACGTACTTAACGGTGAAGGAAAACATCGTGCGGAAAACGGTATGTCATAGAACCTAAAAAGGGCACGAAAGCTGACTCTTCGAGGCGCACTTGAAATCCTTTCACCATAATGGTTCTAATGACTACTCGTCTTCTTTAGAGACATTCTGATAGTCACGTCTCAAAAGCCCAGTAATTTCACTAGCTACAGTGCCTTTCGAACCGGAACACATGAAAGCTTATCCAATATCTGTAAAATCCTAAAATAATCATAGGCTCTGCCTACATTTTATTTAACTTAAAATAAGTTCCTACAGCTATCACGAAAAAATCCAACATTTCTGATGGATTTAAGACGCAGCAGTTTTCAACCGGCTTCAAAAAAAGAAGCAGGTTCTCAATTCGGTTTTCTTTTACACTTCAGAACTTTGTAAATTATCAACCGATTTGGAGAATTCTTCAGTGGTTAAGTTTTTAAATCAAAATAACTAAAAAAATATGTCGTCGAAGTAAACGAAATTGCGTATTTTGCTTCCCTGTGACTATTCAATGGTGTTTACGGTCACTAGAACAGTCCAATTGAGTCGGTTGTTGTATGTTTTTGTAAAACTTGATTGCTTTGAGACATAAAAATGGCACAAATAGATTTGCTTAGTCAAAATTAGGCCATGTCTTAGACTTAAATGCAGATTTATAGCTCCAAAAACAGATCTAGCCAATAGCTACATATTCTTATACTAAAATTCTCAGGAACAATACAAAGAGAGCGATTTAAACAAATTATCACAAATATTCTTGGACATGTCAAAGAATACACGAGGCGAAAATTTGCTGCAAAAATGGGTCCTATAACCAACATTTGTTGCAAAAATGGGTCACATGACAGATATTTGCTGCAAAAATGGGTCACATGACAGATATTTGCTGCAAACATGGGTCCTATGACTCACGTTTGCAGCAAATATGGATTGGCATGATCGATTTTTGTAAATATTTTATTTACTATGGTTTACTATGGTGAATTTGAAAATACTTATTCTAGAAATGACATATTATAAGTCTGATTGATTTGAAATTAATGACCTATAAAATGCACACATACAAATTTCAACTGTTTGTTTTATAAAATTAAAAAAAAACTATTTTTTTTCCAACCCTGGCAGTGCTACGTGACTTGCATGGGTTTTAAGGTTAAGCCTTTAAAATCCATCCTTAAATTGAGCAAGTCTGTCTACTTAAAAATATCAATTAATAATAATAAAGAAATAGTCCTTTGACATGTCCAAGTTAAGTTATTCATAAAAATAAGCCATAATTTCACAATATTATGTTTTTTTCAGGGTTCGAAAATATCAAAATATCGGATATTTATGATATATATCAAGTTTGATATTAGTAAAGAAACGATTAATAAATAAGTACTTTTATTGACTTTAGCAGGCGCTTCGTAAGTCATTCTAGTTTCAGATTTCAAAGAGTCAACATCTCCTGAAAATGCATTGTGGAGACGAGAAATACGCGTCTATTTCTTAGGTTGTTTGAATGCAACTTTTTAGTTAAATATATTACCCGACGACGAATACCCGACTGCAAAATAATTAAAATTTAATTTCATTATTAATTCGTAATTCCAAAACATATTTTTGTAATCTCCTTTAAAATACCTTCATTTTCATACCCTACTCGAAAGGTTTGGTAATCAAAAAAATATTAACGACTTACTATTTAGTTCCAAAAATCCGCCATTTTGATATTTTTTTTAAATAACCCGTTTTAGAAGACTCTGCTTATTGAGACGAATCTAACGATACCGTGATTGTCAAAATCCATCCAGCCGTTTGAAAGATAAGATGTAACAAAGAAATTTACACACATACAAGATACGCGCGATAAACATAACCCTTCCTTGGCAGTCGGGTAAAAAATACTAATAACATTGTCAAAATAGTTTGTAAATTTCCAGCGCGCCGCGGGAATCGAACCTGCTCCTGTTTTAGCAGTTTATAATCGTTTCTTTAACTTATTAATTCATAATCAATTACTAGTTATAACTAAGAACATAATCTTATAACTATGACTGCACAATCTCACTTTCACTCACTTTGGAATCACCTTTTTTCACACTCAAATTTTGTATTGACTCATCATTCGAGTTGGAATTATGTTCGAAATTGGTTTCAGTCAAAAATATGTTATGTTTAAACTGCATATGTTTATCCATACTCGCTTTTTGCACACATCTGTACTGACATTGTAAGCATTTCAACGACTTTTGCCTCGGCCTGTATGGTTTTTTATCTTGAACAATAATTTTCATGTTATCGTTCAAATGCCTTTGTTTGTGTTTGGTCAAGTTAGTTTTCTGAACACACCTATAACTGCACATATCACAACTGAACGGTTTTTGATCGGTGTGCAAATACATGTGTTTGACCAAATTCGGTTTTTGAACGGTCCGATACTCACAGTACGGACAGGCAAACGGTTTGAACCCGGTATGTGTTCGTTCATGAACAACTAAGTTATTTTTTTGAGCACAACGGTAGTCGCAATACTGACATCTAAAGGGTTTTTCCTTCATGTGTACTAAAATATGTTTTGCAACATTATTTTTCTGCCCGGATTTGTAATCGCAGAAATTGCACGAGAAGGGTTTTTCACCAGAATGCGTGCGTTCGTGTATTTTCAAAATGGCGGGCGATTGGCATCTATACGGGCACTGACTACACCCAAATTTCCCAATTTTGTCCGCTTCCTCACTTCCCGAACAGGACTTTGCATGTTGTTTGAGCACCCTTTTAGACGGACACACTTCATTGCATTTATAACATATATATTCCCCTTTAATATTCATGGATAACTCTTCAATTTTAGTGACATTTTCATCACTTTTCTCATCACAGACATAACTATTTTCGTTCGGTTTTAAATTTTCTTTGGGCTGTTCTGTTTTTTTTTCATCTTCCTTTTTTTTTAATTCCTCTTGATAAGGGCTGGTATTTTCGTACTGGCGATGTACCACTAGGTTTTGAGGGTTGTCTCTATTGACGAAGTTTTGAGGGTAGTTTTGAGTTCGAGAGTATAAGTCGAGAGGGTTCAGTGCTACGTTTTGTGGAGGGTATATAGAATACATTTGTGTCTCTGGTGTAATGGGTTGAGTCTCCGATATATGACCTGGAAAAGAACATAATAATAAATAAATATTTTTGAACATTACAAACAACGCCATCTAGCCCAAAACTAAGCAGAGATTTGGCTATAGGAACCAGATAACTGATACAACACTTATATTTTTTTTTTGTAAATACATACATAGAATACCACACCCAGGACGAAAATCGATGTTTATGTCACACAAATGTTTGTCCGGAAGCGGGAATCGAACCCGCAACCATCCGTGTCTTCGATAAGATAAAGATAAAAGATAAAAACATTTATTTCATAAAGGTAGTACACAAGTTAGTAAACGTAGTATAAAATGAAGAAAGAAATGAATGAAGGCTAAAATTACAAAATGAAACTATAAAATTTAAGACTATTTTAACTAAGTAGATATATAATTAATATAAGCTGCATATGCGTTGGAAGTTTTCTTTCTCTTTTATCAATTTACTTAAAATAAAAAAAGAACTACCTATGTAGTAAAGACCCGAATCAGATGAATCTTTGAGTACCTCGTCCTAACTAAGTACTAGACTTGTAAGTAGGAACGAGGGATCGCTGCTTCAGCCAGCTTCAGGAGATTTCTACAGTAATATTTTTAAATAATTTTTGAGTTTTCTTAAATAAGAGGTAAATGGTAGAGAAATTAGAAGAATACCATATACATAAAATATAAAGGTCGATAAGATCGATAAGAATAAGAAAATTGCAATGTGTTTCCTGTTAAGATTATTAAGCTGGTGCTATACATAGATGAATAGCGGTGTTCCTATATAACACCAAGATACGACAGTATCAAACCAAAATGGAGTTAGGCAGGACCAAACAAGTTTCAGACACCTCGTCAATTTTTCGGTACAGACAACAAGCTTGTATATGAACAAGGTCATCCTAAAACCTATCTGGACATATGGCATCCAATTGTAGGGGTCAGCGTGCAATTCCAATATATCCATCATACAGAGCGCTCAAAATGGAATTCTGAGAAACATAACCAACGCACCATGGTTCATAAAAATCACGGAATTGTACGAAGAACTCAAAAACAGCACAATCACCCCAGTATCCGACGAAATAAAAGCATATAGCATAGCAGATAGCTCGCACTTACTCGGCGAGACTGGAGAGCCACCCGAATGAACTAGCCCGAGAACTTTTCAACTGTAAGTACAAAGGGAGATTGAAGAGAAAGCATATACCTACTTACATACAGAAAGCAGATGAGATGAGAGCGCAGATGTGCGATCCACGCAAAAACAGCAATAACAAAACAGTACATTTGCCCATAGTAAAGATACTGATCGCAAATAAGCAAAGAATTATATAAAAAAATCTCCATTTTCAAATTTTTTTGTTACTTTTTACGATGGAATTTGTCGAACAATGAAAAAGCCTAGTGATTCTTAACCATCTTATTATACTAGCGCTGTTCCTTTTCTGTTTTGAAAATTAGCTTCGGACCAAAATGTACTAGAACTTAGCCAATGTGGCTTCTTTTATAAGTCGCATTTTCAATGTACATGAATTAGTTAACATATAAAAAAATTATTTAAAAAAAACCACGAGTTATTAAAAAAAATGTATACAAAAGATAGCCAATAGATGGGAATTTACTTAGTGATATCGACTTTTCACACATCTTGACTTTGGATTATTCGATACGAGCTCGGGATCGCGTCGAACTGAAGCATAAAGTGAGCGAACTAAAATTGTTTTATGCAAAAGTCGCCTTGAGACCCAGTGTCCCAAGCTACTAAATTTCACTGAAACGAGTAAGCTGTTTGACCTCTCCAAGCACCTCGCGCCGCTCGGATTTGCGCAGGAAATCAGATTGAAATCTTAACTAAATTCATGGCCCACCCTATGTTTAAGATAATTGATTGATTCAGGCGTTACTTTGCGGAAATCCATAAATATCAATAAATTATATAAATATATTTAGTAAAAGAGAGAGTTTCTCTCTTTTCAAACTTCGGCGAGTCCACACCTCCTGATGATGCCTCGTGTAGAGGTGAAACACGTGTCTTTAAACTTTGGTTTTCTGTTCTTTGACTCTTTGGTTTAGTTGAACTAAAGTTAAGTTAATTAAAACCTTTGTTTAGAAATTAAGCGGATTTATTACTAAATATATTTATATAATTTTATTTACATTGTGTTTCTATACTATAATACATGTGGACTGACATCAGTGTCTAGCTAGCATATTGTAGCCAAAACTAGTTTGTTCTTCGTTTGACCTTTTCTTGCAAACTATTTTGTATTTCATTTAATTTATGTAAATGCCAAACCATTAAACGGTAATAAATCAGTCTGGGCCAATTGAAAAAAATGCAATGCATAATGATGAATTTATTTTGATGATATTTTTTTGGTACTTAGGTCTTCAGAGGTGGTCTCATTGAAATTTCACGAAAATCGATTCATAAGTTTAGTTTATAAATCATAATAACTGAAATAATTGATTGATTCAGGCGTTACTTTGCGGAAATCCATAAATATCAACAAATTATATAAATATATTTAGTAATAAATCCGCTTAATTTCTACTCTCGTTTCAAACTTCGGCGAGTCCACACCTCCTGATGATGCCTCGTGTAGAGGCGAAACACGTGTCGTATCTTTAAACTTTGGTTTTCTGTTCTTTGACTCTTTGGTTTAGTTGAACTAAACTTAAGTTAGTTTAAACCTTTGTTTAGAAATTAAGCGGATTTATTACTAAATATATTTATATAATTTGTTGATAATAACTGAAAAAAATATGTCGTCGTAATATAAACGAAATTGCGTATTTTACTTCCCTGTGACTTTTCAGTGGTGTTTACGGTCACTAGAACAGTCCCATTGAAGTCGTTGTAATATGTTTTTGTAAAATCTTGATTATGTTATTTTCGCTATACAAATGAAGTTATAGTGTAAGTGCCAGCTAGTTAAGGCTAATCCTCAAATCCAATTCCATACAAAATGTTTCGGACAAATACTCAAAAAGTACGCCGCATTATAGTTATTTCTTCACACTATTCGTTTCGTCTATGTTTTTTGATTTCGTCAACAAAAAAAGTGAAAGGTTTCATACTTTAATTTAGATTTTATACGTGTTCTTAAGTTAGTAGGGTTAATTTTAAAACACGTATAATATCTAAATTAAAGTATGAAACCTTACTAATAATTGTTGACACAATCGGAAAACATAGACGAAACGAATAGTGTGAAGAAATTACTATAATACGGCGTACTTTTTGAGTATTTGTACGAAACATTTTGTATGGAAATTTGCCTTGAGGATTCCCCTTAAGGCGTATAGTACCCCAGATTCACCTCCTCGCTCGCGCGTGCCTACATTTTTGAAGTTTCCTTGAGGATTCCCCTTAAGGCGTATAGTACCCCAGATTCACCCCCTCGCTCGCGCGTGCCTACATTTTTGAAGTTTCCTTGAGGATTCCCCTTAAGGCGTATAGTACCCCAGATTCACCCCCTCGCTCGCGCGTGCCTACATTTTTGAAGTTTCCTTGAGGATTCCCCTTAAGGCGTATAGTACCCCAGATTCACCCCCTCGCTCGCGCGTGCCTACATTTTTGAAGATTTAAAAATTACTACTTGTAATTACAAAACAAACGAACCTCCACGATCTAGAAAATAACATTACAAACGTGTCTAAATCCAATTCAATCTATCCAGTCATGTGTAAAACCTTACCCTATGAAAAAAATCTTTGGGCAAGGTTTTACACTTGTTTGGATTAAATCGGATTTTTTACTACATGTTTGTTATGTTATTTTCTAGAATCAAGATTGTGGAGGTCCGTTTGTTTTGTAATTATAAAAAGTAATTCTTAAATCTTCAAATATGTACTACTCGGGCGAATGAACATGCCACCTGCTGCCACTCTCGCTCGGCACTTGCTGCGTCCCCCGCCCCCCGCGCGGCGCCCTCCGTGTTTCTTCTTCCTCTAATTGCTCTGCCTTATCATCACTTATCATCACCAAGTATGGCAGGACCTCTTCTCTATCAACATTATCCAATTCCACGCTGTACAACGTCATTCGAGCCAGGTGTCATGTTCATTCGCCCGAGTAGTACGCGCGAGCGACAATCAAAAAGAATCTGCACGGATAGTACGGACTGGGGATAAACACTTTGTCCCCCGTTTTTTTCCACCTTCAAGGGATAAAATTGACTGGAAGGTGGATAAAAACGGGGGACAAAATTTTTATCCCCAGTCCGTGCTAAGCCTGCAGGAGTACCTTATATACGCCTTGAATAAATATGGCGATTTTGCTTACTATTTTTTTCTTAGATAACATTTACCAGATTCGTTATGTAGGTGTTAAGATAAGCTAAATATATGTAAATATTTAAATAAATTCGATATTCAGATCAAAGTCAAGTTCATGGTCAAATTATTATAGAAAGGTCAAATAATTTAAATTCTAAAAAAACTATTTAAAGAGATGATATCTATTTTTACTCGCCTGTTACGAAGGAGGGTTATGTTTTGAACCGATTTCAAAAAAGGAGGATATTATCAATTCGGTTGAATGTTTTTTTTTAATGTGTGTAAACCTCGGAAAATTGTTGTTTATAAACCAATATGAAAATATTTTTTTTTATTTGAGGGGTTAGGCGCCACATAGAGTCAGACATACATACAAACATACACTGGGAAAACATAATAAACCCTCCTTCGTAATTTTATTTTTTTTATAATTAAGTTTTTTTAGAATTTAAATTATTTGGGTAATAATCAAGGTTTTACAAAAACATACAACAACCGACTTCAATCGGACTGTTCTAGTGACCGTAAACACCACTGAATAGTCACAGGGAAGACTACGAAAAATACACAATTTTGATCATTTCAAATACTTTTTAAAGTTATTTTGATTTAAGAGGATATGTGAAACTGTCAGAAATGACAGCTGCTGAATTGTAAGACAGTTATAGCGCAATTAGACACCTTACCCCGAGGGAAGAGGTTAGATATAGATTTTTGTTTCTCAAAAGTATGGGACGTAAGCGACAAATGATAAAACATCGTATTGCTTGAAAAGTATTGAATTTATAAATAACTCCTTTTACATTTATCTAAGTTCTGTGATTACTCACTCAATAGTATAAAAATAAACCGTAAATATTCTCTAAATTCGGAGGATGGATGTAAATTTGATTTTAAGAGGGCCTATTTCAAAAAATAAATCTATCCAGAAAAGTTTCAACAATCGTGTTTCTGTCTTACATTTATTTAGATTATATCCTCAAGTAATCACTGTATTAACATCAAGTTTGTAAACTGTACCGTTACCGAGTAAGAATGAAACGCAGCGACTCCAAATTTTCACATAGCCTCTTAATAACGAAACTACTGAACTGACTTTGATGAAATTTGTATGGGACCAAACTGAATGTATATCCTTAAAAAAAACAATTTTCTAATCTGTTTATAAACAACTAATTTCTGAGGTTACAAACATTAAAAAAAAAAAACAACTGAATCGAGAACCTCCTCTTTTTTTTGAAGTCAGGTAATAATTAAGTAGTATTCCTTACCATTAATAGCTTCAACATTAGCCATCCCCGGATTGATGTTGTCGTAGAAGTAGGAATCGTCCTCCTGTTCCGATTTGATATGGAACTGCATCGGCATGGTTTGTACCACCGTCCGGTCACTGACTAAGGTCACCAATCTCTGGTCTATACGATGACCCACCTGGAATAATAAGTATAAATGAGTATAAGAACAAGCTTAAAGTTTAAACAAATTGAAAACCAGACTATGAATTAATTGAAAATTTATTGCCAATTCATTATTCCAAATTAAATTCAAATATAAATTCAAATTCAAATTCAAATGTTTTTATTGCACCTTATACTTAAGCCTAGATACAGTTGAAAACTAATTACTAAGTGCTTAAAATATAAAGACCCTGCTAGGGTACAGCAATCTAGTTATTCCTTAAATAATTATGAAAGACGCTTAATCTTACTAGGAACTTATTAAACTTATAGGTGCCTATATTTTGTTTAAATAGTACCTATTGTACTAATAATAATATTGAAACATCAATTTGACTATAGAGCTTAGAGCTAATGAAAAAAACCTACTATATATATATTTCTATATTATATAATTAAAATCTATTAAATATTCAACTTTTACACAAAAACATAGTACAACAAACTTCAATCTTTTAACAATAAATGAAATTAAATTGTTATATATGTGTTTTATTTATTATGGTATAATGCCTACCTACCTGGTGTTTAATTAAAAAACCTACCTACTTAAGCCTTTCCTATACAATCATCTTCCATGAAATCTTTTATGCTGTAATAAGTTTTATCTATTAGAATGGATTTTACTTTGTTTTGAAAGGTGCTATCTTTTTCAATTTGTTTTAGGCTGTCTGGTAACTTATTATAAATTTGAATACAGCGATATTCTGGGCTTTTCCTATACATTTCAATCCTAGGTGTTGGTAAGATCAACTTATTTTTGTGGCGTTCATTTCTATGGTGTATGAATAGATTTTTGTTTTTTCTAACAAACAATAGTGTTTCCAAGATGTATATAGAGGGTAAAGTGAGGACTTTTTCAATTTTAAAATGAGGTTTACAGCTGTCTCTCCGCCTAATATTAACAATTATACGGAGACATTTCTTTTGAGAAATAAACAAATTTTTGGCATCTGTGCTATGGCCCCACATTATTATACCGTATCGTAGCCATGCGTAGGCGTACGCATAGTATGACGCTAGGGCGCACTCTTTACTTGAATTTGTTTTAAGAATGTTTAATGCATATAGAAACTGAGATATTTTTGTTTTTATTTTGTCAATATGACTTTTCCAATTTTGATGAGTGTCTATTTTTATTCCTAATAAATCAAATTCATTTACTTCTTTAATATCTAGCATTTTTGTTATTATTTCTAAATTAAGTGATTCTTTTTGATAAGGTTTGAATTGAATAGCATTAGTTTTCTTATTATTTATTTCTAAATTATGGTCTTTGAGCCAGTTTTTAACGGTAGTATAGGTTTCTATTATGTTGTTGTTGAAGTTTAGAGAGGAATTTTTAGGGCACTTAAAAAGCAAAGATATATCATCAGCAAACATTACACAATAGGAGTTTGTCATTTTTGGGAGATCATTGATGTAAATTAGGAAAAGTATGCATCCTATAACGCTTCCCTAGGGTATGGACCAATTTGTGCTTAGCATTTCAGATTGCATATTCTGTAACTCATTATTTCCATTTATGTGTTCAATCTGGACGCATTGTATCCTATCTTTGAGAAATGAACTCATCCATTTATGAGCATTTCCTCTGATACCCACATCGTATAATTTGTTAAGGAGAATTTCATGTGAAACTCTGTCATAAGCCTTAGACATATCCAGAAGGAGACCTACAGCATATATATATATATGACTTATTGTATATATTTATGTAATCTCCTTTAAATTGCCTTCATTTTGATACCCTACTCAATAAAACCCATCTAAGAACACTCGGGTTATTGAGACGAATCTAACGACACCTTAACTTAACTCAAAATCCATCCAGCCGTTTGGAAGATACGAGGTAACTTCAGGAGGAAATTTACATTACATACCTACATAAATACAAGTTACGCGCGAAAAACAGCCCTTCCTTGGCAAACCGGTAAAAAAAAATTAGAGTACATTGGTGAATGTAAGAAAAATGTATACCTGATCCAATCTCGGTGCAATATTCTGCCCCAAATTCTGCTCCAAAACATTATTATCCGCAACACACTGTATGACCATCCGTCTCGCTTCATCTTGAAGTATCTCCTGCTCAATATTATGCCGATTGAGATGATGCGATAAATCTATCTCGTGACTCAAATCATGAGGCAAATCCACTCTCAACTGAGCCAACTGCATATCATTCAATCGTAGATCTTCCGTTATATTCTGAGCTAACGATTGATTCAGACCGTTTTGTAAATCAATCTCGCTGCCCAAAGACCTTACTAACGATAAATCTAAGTTACGGTTCTGTAAGATGTCCTCATGACGAAGATTTGGTAGGTTTGGTAGGTTTTGTAAGTCGGGGATATGGGCTAGGTCTAATTCTAGGTTTCTGAAATGTGCTGGGATTTCGTTGAAGGTACGTAGGTTGGTTTTGAGCATTAGGGTAGACATTTGTCGCGGGGAGAGAGGTAGTTGAAAGTTGTGTATGGTGGATGCGTTGAGTGACGACTGCATTGCTTGATGTAATTGCTCCATTGATATTTGTGTGTGTTGGTAATCCGTTGTGTCGATTTGATGAGACTTTTGGAGCTGGAATAGAAATCATATTTGCCGGTGTTAAAACTTTTAACAAAACAGAATTTAAGGCTAATCCTCAAATCCGAATTCCATACAAAATGTTTCGGACAAATACTCAAAAAGTACGCCGTATTATAGTAATTTCTTCACACTATTCGTTTCGTCCATGTTTTTTGATTTCGTCAACCAAAAAAGTGTAAGGTTTCATACTTTAATTTAGATTTTATACGTGTTTTTAAGTTAGTAGGGTTAATTTTGATTCGGATTTGAGGATTTCCCTTAACAGGATATTTTTTCAACCAAATTCCAAAAGTTTTTTTTATTATTTAATGTATCCTCAGAATTTTGTTGTTTATGAACAGATTTGAAAATTATTATTTTTTTTGTCAGAGAGGATATACTTTCAGATCAGTCCAATAGAAATTTCATGAAAATCAGTTCAGTGATTTGGTTTTGAAAACAAAATCTATGTATCTATCTATCTATTCAGCCGGTAACACCCACTGCTGGGTAAAGGCCTCTTCTCTATTGCGCCATCCTTGCCGATCTTGCAAGGCGGATCCACTGTGGTCCAGCTGCGTTAACGATGTCATCCGACCATCGGGCTGGTGGTCTGCCCTGAGGCCGCCGCATGTCTCTCGGCCTCCACTCTGTGAGTGCTTTGGTCCACCGATGGTCATCCCGCCTGGCCAAGTGTCCTGCCCATTTCCACTTAAGCCTCGCAATCCGTATACCCACATCTTCGACCTTAGTACGACGTCGATTCTCGACGTTAGGTATACGATCTACGAGGTGTATGCCTAGCATGGTTCGTTCCATGGCTCTTTGAGCAACTCTTATGGCATACATGTTTTCGTTTGTAAGGGGCCATGTTTCAGCTCCGTAAGTGAGAACAGGCAGCACACATTGGTTAAACACCTTGGTCTTGAGGCTCTGCGGGATTTTTGACTTGAAAACATCATCAAGCTTTCCAAAAAACAAAATAACTAAAAGAATTACGTCACTGCATATTTTGATTCCCTGTGACTATTCAGTGGTGTTAACAGTCACTAGAACAGTCCAATTGAAGTTGGTTGTAGTATATTTTTGTAAAACCTTGATTATTTTTGAGTAAACATTGAAAACTATTGAAATAAGCTAAGTACCTATATCATTGCCATTGTTAATAAGTTTATCTGGACTTTTAAGGTCTGCTCAAGTCTTTTATATATCTCCTTTTATGAGCCCCTGTTTCTATGATGAACTTTTACATGTATTATTAGTTTGAAGTGATGTGGTGAAGGATATTTTACCAATTATAAACCTAGTTGTGAAGCCTTTGAATCATCCTGAATTATCTTTTAAATACTTGGAAAAAGGCCAATTATGGATGCCCAATGCCCATTGGAATACCTACCCATTTTTAGTGTTCTCCTAATCTTTGATAAGGTCTTGAGGAAAAACAGGTCATCAATTTTAAATTACTTTTTTTTCCAATGATCTCCATATTTACCTAAATCTTATGGTTCCAACCACATAAGTATTAAGGTATAGAAACACAATGTAGTACATTGAAAATATGCCCAGTAAAAGGGAGCCACTTAAGCGAACTTCTTGATACATTTTGGTCCGATGAAAATTTTCGTAAAAGAGAAGTAACAGTGTATAACAGTAGATATATATTATATGTTAAAACTACTAGGCTTTTCATTGACAATAAAACTACATCGTAAAAAGTAACAAACATTATTTGAAAATGGAGATATTTCATTTTTATTGATAAGGTGTCTGAATTTTTTTTGGTCCTGTCTTACGATTCCCTTTTGGTTTGATACTGTCCTTTTGGTTCTATAGGAACATCGTTATTTATCTATAGTTTCAACTTATTTAAAAAAAAATGGTCAATCACCAATTATTAGGTTAGGAGATCACAGGTTCCAAGGCTTCCGACAAAGACCATTAAACCATATGGGCTACTGATAGGTCCAGGCCAGATATATAGCGTGTTCTCCTAAACACTGCTATCGGTAGTAACCTAGCTTGGCAGGACAGTGTGAATGTAGACACTTGCAATTTGGTACTTACATTCTCCATGTACACTTTGTAGTTTTCTTCCTCGATGACATTTTGATCTTCCCTCTTTACATAGTCCATCATAAAACATACGATAACACTTTGTTGCTTCAAAAATGTTTATCGATACGTGATGAAAAAGTTCGATTCATAACCTATTTACCTACTCGCAATTGTAAGATTATCGCATTGTTAGAACATTATACAAGGACTTTATACATTTTTCTATTTTATCACATACTCTAAAAACGGATTAAATTGTAACAAAAAGATTTTCGCGAATTTTTACGTTGTAAAATGAAAGAAAGGATTCATAGACAAGACAAATAGAGGCGTCAAAAGGCGTCCGCAACGAACATCTGTCAGGGATACCATGTTGTAAAATATTAATTACCTAAACTTATAAACCTAAATTACCATAGTTTTAAAGTTGGTTGTTGAGGTACGGTACTTTCGAGAATGACTTTTAAGGCCATAAAGTTAGAATGTAAAGAGGGGTAATGACATTTCATATAGGATACAAGAAATGATAATAAGCATGTGCGAGTGATTGTCTATGTGTTGCTCAAAAATAGTGATGGACATTCAATAAGATGTTTTATCGACATCGATAACTGTGGTACCTACCCATTTTGCGACACAAGCCTTGATTGAGAAAAAAATAGTGCCTACTACACAATCATCTTGTTGGTAGTTATATACAGGGTTAATGAGTGGATAATCCTTCAGCTGCGTGTGGTCATCAGAAAATAAAAATATGTTCCTAGTAGAAATCCCACGAATTTAGAATGTTTACTGGGTACATATTTTCATTTTCTGATTAGTCCTGAAGTCCCCCACCCGCAGCTGAAAGATTATTCACTGATTACGTCACCACCTGTACATATGAAGATTTTAACCAAAGGAATGAGGTGGGTTTGGTTATTATTTATTAGATAAAGACTAAAGCGCCAAATTTTGGCGTTATTCAGGGACAAAAACTTATCCATCCTCACAAACTTACATTCATAATACATAGTAGCAGGACTTACCAATATTTACCTACAACTTACTCACCAATCCAAATAGGCGGTAGTCTTCGAAATAAGATTGTAATAGCTAGAAAGTCGATTGTGTATAATATATCTGTTCTTTTTTTAAAGTTGGTTGATTATAATAAACAATAATGAAGCCCATGCAAATGTTTTATTTAATGACTAAAAATACTTTATTTAAGAATATTAATTCTGAGTTTTGTCATTATATGTAGGCCCGATATGTAGATATACCTGCCTGTCATAATATATGTAGCCTATTAGTTTCAGGTAGGTAAGGTAGGTACTATAAAATAGGGATCCAATTGCAATATGAAGTTGGATCTCGCTTTTTCTTGAGTTGAATCTGTAAAAGAGGTTGATTTATGATTTAAGTACCTATCTAATAATTACTTGACTAATATAATAAACTTGCACCAAACTTCCAAAGTTCTGAACAATTACTTCACTCACTTGACAGATCTTGATCGGTCTGAATCTGAACCGTTAAAAACTGCCAAGCGAGATTGCTTAAGAGCTTTGACAACTTTGTACAAGTCGGCATAAGGTCACAAAATACATTTTTTACGCCTGAATTGAAACATTGTTCAACTGGAACATGTAACGTAGGCAGCGAACCTTTCTTCAAAATACGTTTATGTATTCTGAATAAAAAACAATCGTTTTTAAAATGATTGCTGCAAACTTTTATATTGTTTTGATGATCGCTCTGTTTCTGAAGAATTTGTAACCATTTTTTTCTGTTTTGCGGATCCTTTGGTAAGCTGAAATTAAATAAGTAAAAACGATTAGTTATAATAATACTCGTATTTTAAGAAACAAAATAAAAATGACACAAGTGGTATATTTATTTTAACTAGGTAAAAATACCCTAACGATAGAAAAGAAAAGAGTTTTGTACCACTTTGCATAACTACCTACTCATTAGGTAGGTACTATCGATATTTCATGACGTCATCATTTTATCAAGCCCTAGCGTAACGAAGCAATATTTGTTTTTACATGAAAAATCTATTATTTCTCCATATATGTAAGAACCATTTGTACACACGGCAAGAGCAATCAAAACTCCACAAGGCACAACGATTTTATAACTAATTGTAGAAGAAAATTGTCCATAATTTTTTCTACGAAAATAAACCAAATATTTTCTTTACTCACCTGTGAAATGAATGATTATCTGGGTTATTTCTATGCGTTGTGCCACACGTGTTGATTGAGCAACTAACCATGCTCTTTAAAATTAATAAAATGGTTTCATTTTGTAGATTATTGTAAAATGATAAAAGAATTTACAAACAATAACTGACGGGGTCTCCGGTGCTTCAAAATGTTTTGAGTGACGTGACTTAGTTCTATACTGCTCTTAATCATAAAAAGCTATACTTGCATCTCTTTCATTAACCGATCTTTTGGGGGCGACAGCCGAAAGTATCCGAGATCTGTGTTTAAGGCAGATACGGGTATGACAGACACAGCTGCATACCACCTAACAGTCGCAGCTCGAAGTTCGCAAACATAAATATATTCATAGTTATGAAAAATATGTTTGCGACATAATGCGAGTCCAGCCAGGCATACATAACCCTCGTTTATTTTTACCTTTTTTTTCCTTCACAACTCTAGCTAAATGCCTGTAGATGGCAGCTCGCAAGAAACAGAGGAGATAAAAAAAAAAAAACGTTTACCTTCATCTTGTCTCTAATAAGAATGAACCACTGCCACTGGCTGGTTTTTGGTGACGAACCTTTCAATCGGGCCCAAAGGCCTTAAGTATAGCTCCCTATATTTGCCCATCAAGACATATACTGGCAACTTCAGTAGCAGAACCATAGACAAACAATCAGTTAATTCAGAACCGGCTGATATTGACATAAAATGTTATGGATTGAATTTTAGCATGAATGTTTTTTGTCACTGTTACTAAGCTTATTGCCATTTGCTGTCTTCTTCACTCATATGCTTAACAACTTCTCAAAACTTTGGAACAAAAATAACTTGTCCTTCGAATGCCTTCTGTGTAATTTTATGCATTTTCTAGCAAAATCTCTTTCAGAATTAGTTGTAGCGCCTCTCCTTTGTAAGCAAGTGATAAATATTCATCCTATTCTCCTACAGAAAAGGTAAGTAACCCGCCACAATCTCTATACATTCACAATTTCTGACATACCTGCTTCTACTACCGGCATATTGAAGACGTTTAGCGATTTTCGACTGTATTCCAAATGAAAACGGTTGGATTTACGATGAATAATTTTGTGTAACTATTTCAGAAATCGGTGCAAAATGTCGAAAACTGCATTGATGATCGTCGCGCAGGGCTCAGAAGAAATGGAGACCATCATCACTGTGGATATGCTGCGCAGAGGCGGGGTAAGTTGACTTAACACCCTTGGGAGATGTCCCCTGCAGGATTTCTGAAGTGTATCAAATGGGTACTGAAGGGGACAACCATTGATGTATAAAGTTTAGATATGCCCGTACCATACTGTGACCGCGCCAAAATGCTACCACCGTGGATTGAGTGCAGCTCACTTTACTAGACTCAGTGCTCATCTGAACACAGTGACAGTCGTACGTGTGGCAGCAAGACAAAAAAGTGTTTGAAAGTGCAACAAAATGCCGTCGTGTGCATTCAGGATGTGCACTAACAATTTCCGAAATACAAATAAAGGCAAGAGTGTAACATTTCACTCGTAAGTATTAAGATATCATTATAAATCCAATTTATTTCCTTCCCTTCTCAACAATATTCCAGTCAAAATGGCGAGTGTACAAAAGAGAAAGTAGTATATTCAATAAATATGGGAGAAAAAGAGATGACCCTTTGTTAAGTACATGCGCTGTGACTTAATGCTTATGACCATTATATTTAGACACGCGGGTGTACCGAGAACTCGGGTAATAAGGGATCATCTACCAATGGGCATTATTGCACGAAAACATGGACAATATTGCACTACACAATCGGTAGCGTCAGCAGCATCATTAGGTCATTTTATTGATAATGGATTATCTAGCTAGACAATTGTAAGCACGAATAATTTTTTTGTTCACAAAAATGATTCGAGAAGTTTATACATGACTTTTTCTCAAAATTATTGTACAGTTACAAAAATGATGTTACGAAATTCTCAACATTTCTTAAATAAAATCAATATTTTGTGTTAATTAATTAGATTAAACTCTATTTAATAAAAAATGAAAAAAAAAATCATTTTAAATTATAATATTTTTATTGGGATTGATTAAATAAAACTATCGAATTCTCAAAACAAATTTTGGATTTGTAAATGTACCTTTAATTTTTGAAATAGTCACTTATCCCATCTTTTTTTGTTATAATAAAATTATTACTTGCTTCACAAATGCGTGTTTTAATAATTGAAGTTTATTTTATGCATAGTATTTTAATAAAATTATTTTTATTTTGTTTTAGATTTCTGCAAGACCCACGTTGTAAGGAAAAATGAGTTTAAATTATACGAAAAGACCAATGGGATGATGAATGGATACATAGCCATATACAATTTAGCAGAGTTTGCTCAGTAAATTTTAAGCAAAATGACTATTTTGCCATTTTTTATGGATATATTCTTATTAAAAATATAGTACAGGATAAGTGTGTGTTTTGTATTTTAAAAACGAATAAACAAACATTCTTTGTAAATAACGTATTTTATTTTTAGTTCCCATATCACTTTACTATTTAGTTATTAAACTTTAATCTGTTGAGTTTGCTGACCGTACCTATGCACGGTATTGATGACGCAATTTACGCACCATATTACTCGATAGAAGATATTTTTGTTGTCAGGGCACACAGGACGCTCATTATTTCACAAAAGTTTATGCAAAATGATTGCACAATAATTGGTGTTAGATGCAATTAAGTTAATTAGCATGAACACCTTTTTTAAACAACTCTTTAGTGTGCGCGCGTCGGCATTATGCTTATGCACACATTCAAACAAATGGCAAAGATTTTCGGTACCAGGGCATATCTAAACTTTATACATCAATGGGGACAACAATTACCTAAGCTCCCCGTTCGCTACACTTATTGAATTCCTTCAATATTGATGATAATGATTGATCCAACACTGATTAGCTACATAGGTACTTACATACCAGTGCCAGATATTCTGCCGCAAAGCAGTACAAATTACTGCTTTGCGGCAGAGCATTACTGTGTTCTGGTTGAAAAAGGGATTGGCTGGTGAAATTGGCTTTTGTGACTTTGTTGCCCTCGTGACGTACGTTTCGTTCGTCACGTTTTTATAATTCAAGTTTCTTATTTTTTCCTTGCAGGTGACGGTAACTCTAGCCGGGTTGGATGGTAGTGCGCCCGTGCTGTGTTCAAGACAAGTTACCATCGTTCCGGACAAGTCACTAGCTGATGCACTTGCCGAGTCTCCGTCTTATGATGTGGTAAGAATGGATGTTACCTGTGACTAAGAAGAATGCATGAGATAGCAAATAAATAAGAAGTAAATATATATTTTGGACATTTTACACAACGCAATTTAGCCCAAATTAAGCAGAGCTTGTACTATGGGCACCAGATAACTGATACAATACTTACCTAGTTTTTTTTTGTAAATACAAACATAGAATAGGTACATAAAAAACACCCAGACTCAGGAGAAACAACATTGACAATAAATGAATTTGTATCTTTGTAATGGTGGCTTCACACAGCCTGTGCAAACACGCTCCACGCCCGCGCCGCGCTGCGTCAAGATAATCTATACAGGCGAACGCGCGCCGCGGACGAGTTCAGATCACCCCTTAAGGGGAATCCTCAAATCCGAATTCCATACAAAATGTTTCGGACAAATACTCAAAAAGTACGCCGTATTATAGTAATTTTTTCACACTATTCGTTTCATCCATGTAATTTTAATTTCGTCAACAAAAAAACTGAAAGGTTTCATACTTTAATTTAGATTTTATACGTGTTTTAAAATTAACCCTACTAACTTAAAAACACGTATAAAATCTAAATTAAAGTATTAAACCTTTCACTTTTTTTGTTAACGATATCAAAAAACATGGACCAAACGAATAGTGTGAAGAAATAACTATAATACGGCGTACTTTTTGAGTATTTGTCCGAATCATTTTGTATGGAATTCGGATTTGAGGATTGGCCTTAACCTGTGTTAACACTTCCGCCCGGGCAGCCTCGGGCCGCTCGCTTCACACGGCCTGTGGCGCGGCCCGGCCCGTGTGAAGCCATCATAAACTGTCTGAATAGAATTACCCCTGTATTCCTTACTTAGGCTGCTGTTTCCAGGTGATCCTCCCAGGCGGCCTCGAGGGTTCGGAGAGGTTCTGCAAGTCAGAGGTGGTCGGGAAAGTGTTGAAGGAACATGAACAATCTGGGAAGATCCTCGCAGCCATTTGCGCAGGTACCCTAGCTTTATTTGTCCTTGTAAAGGCTGTTTCTCACGGTGCGTGATATTGCGGACGGACGCGGACCAGCTCGCACCGACCGACACACGGTAGGAAAGTTATCATTGGTGGTACTAAAAATTTTGAACTGAGAAATTGTCTTCTACCATCTACACTTACCATCAGGTGAGATGGTGGTCAAACGCATTTTCAAATTGTTGTTGGTTTCAAACATACAATCTACAGACACACAATACAAACGCCTTTTTGTCTAGTATCAAGTAGACTGTTTAATTACGTTTTTCAAACACTTTGAATTATAAACTTATGAAGGTTTCAGTTCAGACTACCAAATTTTTGTAGCAAGTATACAGGCGGATTGGTACTCGCGAAACTTCAAAAGCAAAACAAAGCACGAGCGGCGAATCCGCTCGTTTAATCCGCTATTCTGAAACCCCACTAATAAAATGTCTTATTAAAATGTTGTGTACAATATTTTATATTAAAATATGTTTGTATTTCAGCGCCTACAGCATTCGCCGCCCACGGCGTAGCTACAGGCAAGCGCATCACTTCCTACCCCGCCATGAAAGACAAACTCACCTCTGCCTTCACCTACGTAGAAGGAGAGAGAGTGGTAGTGGACGGAAATGTCGTTACAAGCCGGGTAAGTTCCTAATTAAAATAAGTAATAAATGAATATTTTGGACATTTTCACACAATACCATGAAACACAGACAGCCCACTCTGTAGAGGCTGCTTGACCGAGGAGGAAACGCCACGTAATACTGGAATGCGTGGGAGTGGCAAAACAACGAGAAGATATCCTCAAAAACCCGAGGTCATTCCGCGAAACCTGCGAAGAACCCAGGAAACTTCTGTGCTTCTGGGCGGAGTTGGGCTGGCTAAACTATTAGTTAGGATATCCGGCGCACTAAGGACCAACAGGAGTCCAAGTGCGGAAAAGGGAGTCCATATATATTTACCACAATACCATATCACACGTACATATGGGAACCAGATGGCTGATAGAATACTTTTTTTTTTGTAAATATATAGGTGCAAGGAAAACACCCAGACTCAGGACAAACACCGATGTTCAGCACACAAATGTTTGACCTGAAGCGGGAATCGAACCCGCGACACCGGGCGTGGCAGTCCAATACACACAATACAATACTAATAATAATACACTAGCCATTCGACTATCCGTGTCGTCAATTTCCTAGTAACTTCCCGATTAGCTTTCTGAAACTTTCAGGTTAGCTCATAATTTTATAACAATACATTCTAAATTTTTTCAAGGTTCTACAAAAACGTACTACAACCGACTTCAATTGGACTGTTCTAGTGACCGTAAACACCACTGAATAGTCACAGGGAAGCTATATACGCAATTTCGTTTATTTAGATGACGACATTTTAATTTCAAAACTAAAGTACTGAATCAATTTTCATGAAATTTCTATGGGACCAATACTAAAGAAATAGGATAATCTTCGATATTCAAACAAAAAAAAAAAGGTTTTAATTTTTTTTTAAATTGGAGTTTTGTGGTAAAAAATATTATTATTATCAGCCCGTTATGTCCCACCGAAGGTCAAAGGCCTCCCTTTCCTCTTTCCAAACACCTCGATCCAAGGCTTGAACTATATTGTGGTAAAAAACATGAAAAAAAAAACAATTGAATTGAGAACCTCCTCATTTTTTGAAGTTGGCCGACCTAACCTTGAAAAAACCACTTTTTTATTTTGCGTTTTATCTAATATAGATAAGAGTAAACGTATCAAATCATTATTTTTTAGATTTGAATCTACATCTTGTTATAAAAGCTTGTTTTTTAACGCTTTTATAACAAGATGTATTTCTCTGTTTCTAACGCTTTAACGCTGAGTTGAGTCCTTTTTTTTGCCATACAAATACATACACGAAGGTTAGAGTAAGTCTTTTTAAGTAAGAATTATTTATAAGGTTATATTGTATTGTATAGGCAAATAAATTCTATTCTATTTTTCTATTTCCAGGGTCCAGGAACAGCTTACTGGTTCGGCCTCTCGCTGATCGAGTTACTGGTCGGCAAGGACAAGGCAGACCAGGTGGAGAAAGGAATGCTCATCTCTTCGTACTAAACGCTAGTTCTTAAGGTTCTTATTTAAGTTCTTGGCGGACCAACAAGAAAATATTGTATTAGTTTATAAGTGTTATTTTGAAATAAATTTATGTATCCATATTTTTTTTGACTAAACGAACTGTCTTATAATATATGGTGATTTCACACGGCCTGTGTTAATACGCGCCGCGCCGCGCCACTATCATCTGTACGGGCGAGCCGCGGACGAGTCCGGATCATCCCTTCTCACAGCCTGTGTTAGATAGAGCTCAATCGCACGAGCGATTTTTTAACGCGCGTCGAAAATCCGTTCTAATAGAACTAATGCATTTCCAAGTAGCTGTGTGTACGTCAGCACATTTAAAACGCGCAAAATGCATTGGTTCTGTTTGAACGGATTTTTAACGCGAGTTAAAAAATCGCTCGTAACGCTCTTAACCGATAATACGGCCGCTCGCTTCACACGGCCTGTGGAGAGGCGTGGCCCGTGCTTACACGGGCTGTGTAAAGTCACCATTAGATACCTGACCAGACGAATCGTAGTTTGTTTGTTTGTAAGTATGTTTTTTTGAAACAGGTGGTAAGTCTAGCTAGACGCTCTCCTGATGGTATGAGATCACGCCTGCCTATTACCAAAACAGTGGTTCTTAGGTCATAGAATTACACTGAGTAATTTTGTTATAGTGATGTTAGATGTTTGTAATTCAAGCACGCCAAAACCACCGAATTGATCAAGCGAAACTTTGGATTGATTTGTGTTGTCCGAATAAGAAGAAAGAGGTTAATGTATTTTAAAATGAAACCCATAATATAGAGTACAAAATGTGTGTAATATAATGAGATTTCAAGATTATCACACGATAAAAGTACAATAGTAATAATTTAAAAGTAAATAAATGCAATACATTTGGAAAAAGCGCTACTTTTATTAATTCCTAAATGTACTTATGTACTAATGAGAATCAATATATTTTCTATACTAACAGTATATAAAACCTAAGTGACTAACTTAATTATATAAGATAGACAATAAATATACCTTAGTACCTATTCATCAATTTATATTTCCAAATATCTGTAGCTAAGTGCACCCGCAAACTGGTCGCCGCGCCGGTGGCGGCCACGCGCTACATCTACAAAATGAATAAGAACTGAGGGATGCCGTCCACCGGTCGCTGTAGTTGGCAACGCGTTTGCTGGTGCACTAAGACCAAAATTTTTGACAAGCTTATTCTGTATTCAAGGTTAACAGTTTGTATGTGGTTTTGAAAGAAATCATTGAGTCACATTTATATTTTAGAGAGTAGAGTATTGTAGAGTTTGTGGCATTCGCCCTGGCTACTGGGACACTAGTGGCGGTCACTCAACGCGGCCACAAGTAGCGAGCGTTGACGCGGCGACCGAATGCAAAGTTTGCGCCAATGTCATACAAAATGTATGATAAATCTCCGCATCCTGTAGTGTCGTTCAGTGGTTGCCACTAGTGGGCGAGTGAGCGGCACGCTAGAAGCTAAGGCCAGTCACAAACAAGCCACCGATCGGTGTCGCCGGTGGCCACGCGGTACAGCAACAAGGTGTATGAAAACTGATTTTCGGCGGCCACCGGTCGCTGTGGTCGGCGGCTCGTTTACTGCGGCCGTTACAGTAAAGTCACACGGGGCGGCGTGTGTTGCGTACAAGCGGGAAAAACAATAATACGACACGAGGGGGAAGCGCCACGTTGAAGCGCGATGAACCGCGACCAGCGACGTGTTCGCTCGTCGGTTATATCAATACATACTACTCGGGCGAGTCCACTTGACACCTGGCTGCCACTCTCGCTCGGCACTTGCCGCGTCCCCCGCCCCCCGCGCGACGCCCTCCGTGTTTATTCTTCCTCTAATTGCTCTGCCTTATCATCACTTATCATTACCAAGTATTGCAGGACCTCTTCTCTATCAACATTATCCAATTCCACGCTGTACTTTGCACAAACGTCATTCGAGTCAGGTGTCATGTTTATTCGCCCGAGTAGTAAATACTGAAGTGTCACATTGCTGCAGCGAGTAATGGTAGCTTCACACGGCCTGTGCTAACACGCACCAAGCAAGGTTCACACGACCTGTGGCGCGGCGCGGCCCGTGCTTACACAAGCCATGAGAAGCCACCATTACGTGTTCAGTTCTTTGTTTTCCCACTCATCGCATACTTGCCGTTACCTGCATTACCAGTTGTCAAGGAAGTCATATCCTGACTTTGGAAGATCCGTGAGAGTTTCTGTGGAGTGGAAATCCGCGCTTGAAGCTTGACTGGACGAGAGTAGGCCGCGGTTTTCTTCAGATATGTCTGGGTAAAAGAATAATTTTATTTTATTAAAGGAGAATGGGCATCGCGGGTCTCGGCCTGCAGTTATGTTACCTATTTGACAATTCATTTCGATATTTTTAAGTATTATTTTCAGTCATGGAAGTCTCTAAAGCAGCGAGGTTTTAAAAATTAACAAATTATAAGATCAACAAATTATATAAATATATTTAGTAATAAATCCGCTTGATTTCTAAACAAAGGTTTTAATTAACTTAACTTTAGTACATATTACTATATTATAAACCAAAGAGTCAACGAACAGAAAACACGTATCTTTGAACTTTGGTTTTCTGTTCGTTGACTCTTTGGTTTATAATATAGTAATATGTACTAAAGTTCTAAACTAAAGTTAAGTTAATTAAAACCTTTGTTTAGAAATCAAGCGGATTTATTACTAAATATATTTATATAATTTGTTGATATTTATGGATTTCCGCAAAGTAACGCCTGAATCAATCAATTATATTAAATCATAAGATCTTAGTTTGATATAAGTATCGTAGTATCGATGGTAAAATGGCGTACAATATGATGGTGTAAACATGATATTCGGAAACAAATGGCGAGATATCTTCTTAAACTGTTACCTCAAGTTTATCTGAGGAAGCTAGAATATGAAATCAATACAAATATCTACCCACCATTCCATACCAATTTGTTTAAAAAAGAAAACAATTCGCTAGCCGTATGGATTGCTTTTGTTTCGTATATCAGTGAATTCGGAGATAAAAATATAATAAAATATTGTAAATAAGGTACATGTGAACTGATAAAGTATTTTTAAAAAAGTGTACCACGATTTGCTGGAGCCCAACAACTTGGTTACGCTTCATGCGCTTGGATTTATAAGTATTTCAGGTTAGTTTCTGGATTTACTTACCTTTAAAGGATTAAAGGAGTCTATTTACTGACTAAATACATAGCTTGGTATGTATTTAGTCAGTAAATCGTCTTATGTGACAAATCTTTAGATTTATCACAGTTTTATTCAACTTTTATTGCCATTGTTTACATTTTTATAAAGCCAATTACTTATTATTCCCGCTGCTTTGAAACATAAATAGTACAGTGTCACAAAAAAGTTTCATACATGCAGGTTGAAAAAAAATCGGGACCTGGGCTCCATACATTTTTGCCCATTGTCATTTAAAAAAAAATCGCAAACGCATTGTAGATAGATAAATATTATAAGCTAAAACTACTAGGCTTTTTCATTGTTAATAAAACTACATCGTAAAAGTACCAAACATTATTTGAAAATAGAGATATTTCATTTTTATTGACAGGGTGTCTGAAAATTTTCTAATCGACTGAATCGACCGAAAAAACCCATTTACGCATGACTGCCACCGGGATTCGAACCCGCGACCATCAGATCGCAAGGTAAGGGCCTCATCCACTCGGCCACCACGTACTCTATAGTAATTATTACTTATTAGTCATACAAAAGTGTTCGTAAACAAGTGAATCAAAACAATGTTAGTTTTGACTAACACTATTCATACAATGTTACTAACAATCAAAGAGCTTCTATACTATGTATCTAGAGAGCTAACACGCCATTTTGTTTTATTTAAGGATTAAGAATTATGAACCTTATAACTTGGAAATAAAGTTATTTTTTAATTAAATCTAAATATAAGGATTTTAATGCTCGATAGAGACCCCCTCGTTAAGGAGTGTGTCTCGTTCACACAGTTGCCAGCATACAATTAAAATTAACATGGCCATAATTTTTGAAATAAGTGGGACAATATTCGAAATTAGACGATTTGCTCTAAATGTTATTCAGATTCATTTGAAAGGTTTAGTACAGTCGCTGTCATGTAGGTTAGGTACCTAACTGCCGAGAAAAATAATTACTGTTCGAAAGAAACAGTATTAAAACCATTGAATCAGATATACCTCACTAGAATGCGGCGCACCGCCCTCTTTTTTGTTGATATTTTAATGCACCTATTTTTAATATAATTTTAAAACAATAATGCAAAGTAACGTATGTATATAACATTGATTGCTTATTGAGCAGATTGAATTTTCCCTTGGTTGCTTGTTTATGTCTCAATGAAATATTCAAAGTTCAAAAATTATGGTCGCCCTACAGAACGAGACACACTCCTTACTGGTTCTAGCTCTTTCGGCTCGCAGTTTTCGTGTGAGTCGGCATTCTAGATACATAGTATACAAGTTCTTTGCTAACAATCTAAACATAGATTATATTATTATTATATACTAATGAGTAAAGATAACAAAGTATAGAGAATTATGTTTAACTAGTTCACGCTTGCAATTGGGTTATCGTTTTGAATTTATAAAAAATCCTTTCTTAGTACGCGGTTACACTTCTTGAAGAATATACCCTCGAAATTTCAAGTCTCTAAATCCAGTAGTTTATATATTTTTTTAGTTTATTAGACATTTCACACAACGCAATCTAGCCCCAAACTAAACATAACTTGCACTATGGGAACCAGATAACTGATACAATACGTATATACCTTTTTTTTTTGTAACTACATACATAGAATACATAGATAACACCCAGACTCAGGACAAACACCGATGTTCATCACACAAATGTTTGTCCTGAAGCGAGAATCGAACCCGCGACACCGGCGTGGCAGTCCAACACACTTGCCACTCGACCATCCGTGTCGTCAGTTTGGTTGGTCTGTGCGTTGTCTGTCAGTAAAAAAAAAGTAAATGATAAGTTTATTTATTTTAAACTGTACATTGTGTGTAGAATAGTGTTTGGGCGCCTTGGAGTTATCTGTAAGCCCATTCAGAGTTTTTTCGAAATAAATATCTAAATATCAGTCACTCAGTCAGTAAGGGAGTTGAGGACGTGGTGGCCGAGTGGATAAGGCCCTTGCCTTGCGATCTGATGGTCGCGGGTTCGAATCCCGGTAGCAGTCATGCTTAAATGGGTTTTTTCGGTCGAAAAAATCTATGTATGCATCCCACGTTCTCGCAACGGTGAAGGAAAACATCGTGAGGAAACCGGCATGTCGTAGAACCTAAAGTTCGAAAACATGTGTCGAGTGCACGAAAGGAGCCTCTTCGGGGCGCACTTGAAATCCTTTCACCACACTGGTTCGAAAGAACTAGTGACACGATAAGAAGAAGTCAGTAAGTTACATGATTCCATTACAATGCGGACTAGAAGTACAACTTTCCACTGGTTGATCAAACCACCTACAATGAAATATAGCTTATTGCTGGTTGATTTAACCACACTGTAGACTGCAACTATAACTTACCGCTGCTGATTGATTCAACCATAATAAATAAAATAAAATAAAAAAAGCTTTATTTTCCTATAACACTACAAATTAAAAAAGTACATATTAAAAATATATTAAGGTTCGATTGTGTACGGACTGCCTGTGGCGGTAATAGTAGATTATGCACTAAGGGGATAAAGCAGTGTCTTATGTCGCGGGTGGCATATTGAACCCTGAGCTAACGAGGGACTCAGTTAACTCCTGAGCGAAGCGAGAGAGTTATGTAGAGTCCTGAGTGACGCGAGGGGTTTAAGCTGCCCAAGACGAAGACAGGCTTTATCCCAGAGGAGCATACTCTACTTTTCACACCTTCTGCGAGGCAATAAAAATCCAGGGCTCCGAACTCAGCAGCCAACACCGTCTTTTGTTTCACAATCTTTGAAGTCGCGCCTTTTTTCTTTTTTTTTATGAGTGGCCAGTTCGATTTTAAAACAAACCTTTTTACAATGCCATATGGGCATTCTTTTACTTAGAGTTTTCCACGAGTTTCCTCAAGAATTTGACGTTCCAAATTCAAATCACATTACAACCCTTGGGAGTTTCATACAACATTACCTCCCTTGGTAGGTAATGTTATGCTTTACCTTGATGATAGCATGATATGTAATTGAACATTGTCGAGCAGGTGGTGTGAAAAATACCTTATATATAGGTACCTTCACGATGTCGTCACTCCATCTTGTTGAAGGTCTTCCCCTTCTTCTTTTTTATGATTCAACCATGCTAAACAATAACTTATCGCTGGTTGATTCAGCCACACACTAAAACTTATCGCCTGCTTGATTCAACCACATAATTAATGATTCAACCTTATTGTGGACTACAAATTACCACTGGTTGATTCAACCAAACAACAACTATAAATTTTATCGATGGTTGATTCAGTTTCAACCACCCTTAAACTTTTCGCTTGGTTGATTCAACCACAAATTTACTGATTCAACCTTATTGTGGACTACAAATTACCACTAGTTGATTCAACCAAACAACAACTATAAATTTTATCGATGGTTGATTCAGTTTCAACCACCCTTAAACTTTTTGCCTGGTTGATTCAACCACAAATTTACTGATTCAACCTTATTGTGGACTACAAATTACCACTGGTTGATTCAACTACACTGTAGTAACTTACCGCTGGTTGATTTAACCACACTGTTTCGGTACTCCTTATCGAACTTGCTCTCAGAGTTGGGGCTCTTGAAGTTAGTTCTGAAGAAGTTATCCGAAGAAGCCACTATTTGTGTCTGTCCGGTTGTCACAAGGCATTCTCGCTCTTCGTCCTGAAATATACAATATTAAATGAAAATATTAATATATAAGATTTTTTTTAACTTATTTTTAATTATTACCATATCGGTTCTCAATTCGGTTGATTTTTTTTTATGTTTGTTACCTCAGAACCTATACTTTCAGATTGGTACCACAGAAATTATATCAAAATCGGTTCAGTAGTTTCGTTTTAAATCAAAATAACTGAAAAAAAAGTCTATGTTGCTTCCCTGACAGTCATTGAAGTCGGTTGTAGGGCTTATTCCTTTTTAGTGTATTATTTGAATAGTAGATTATGCACTAATGGGCTGAGCGAAGCGAGGGAGTTATGTAGAGTCCTGAGTGACGCAAGGGGTTCAAGCTGCCCAAGACGAAGACAGGCTTTATGCCAGAGGAGCATACTCTACTTTTCACACCTTCTGCGAGGCAATAAAAATCTAGGGCTCCGAACTAGGTAAGCAGCCAACACCGTCTTTTGTTTTACAGTCTTTGAAGTCGCGCCTTTTTTTTTTTTTTTTTTTATGAGTGGTCGATTATGGAACAAACCTTTTTACAATGCCATATGGGCGTTCTTTTACTTATAGTTTTCCGCGATTTTCCACACTTATTTGACGAACCAAATTCAAATCACATTACTACCCTTGGGAGTTTCATACAACTTTACCTCCCTCGGGAGGTGATGATAGCATGATATGTAATTGGATATTGTCGAGCAGGTGGTGTGAAAATATATTTATTGTCCATAAAAGTGGGGATTTCGAGACACATATTGTGGGGATTTCAGGAATAAGCCGGTTGTTTGGCTTATTCTGTTGAAAAAGAGACAGATATAATTACAAAATATGGGAAAAATAAGTTCTATCTGTCCCCCTGTGACCGATAGGGGGACAGATAGAACTATTTACTCCCGTCTGTCCTCCAATAATATTATTTAGCTTACCTTACTCTTGAAATTCCCAATTAATTTGCTTATGAACCCTGGAGAGGTGACTTCCTTCTCATCTTTGTATGAGTTCCGGTACTCGTGAGATTTGAGGGCATTCTTCAGCTCGGAGACCACCTTCGAGTGAGATAGGGCTAATTCTGACATCACAGGGGGTGCGGGGGAAGAAGGTTTTTCATCCTAGAGGGGGGGAAAGAATTTGTTTTTACCCAATTGTGAGGGGGGGGGGGGTGTTTTTCGAGTTTATGTATGTTTGTTTGTCATATGCTACCTTAATTATCAAAAAATTCAGGTGTCTACAAGATGGGTAACTTTTAAAGATTTTTAAAACATTGATGTAAATAGTTTTAAAATGATGATGTTGAAGGATTTTTGTAATCTTCGCTGATGGTTTTTTAACACTTTTCCACACATTTCGGTGGCTTGGATGCCTTTGATGGATGTTTGTTGCTCAATCGCGCCAAAACTACTGAATTTGACTAAAATTAGATAATGTATTAGTCAACTGAGGAAAATACGTCAATCATTAAGACTTTTTTTGATCATACGTCAAAGTCTACCATCTGGTCCTGTTTTAAGTGCAATTTCAACAAAGTCTATTTTGATTTCGATATGACAAATTTCAAAAAACCGCAAAAGCTTCATTTACACATTTAGGTACCTCAGTTGACTTATTGACTTTAGCTGGAAAAACCACATAAAAAAAAATGTAATTCCATGTAAGTATAAACTCATAATAATAGGTAAAACTTAGAGAAGTATTTTACCATACCTTAGGTCCCCGACATTCACTCAAGGCACACAGATTAAGCTGACTCCTCGACTGATATAAGAATGGAGCCGAATGCTCATCCTTATATGTGACATTCTCATCCTGTATAACCTTTTGACCGTGTTCCCGGCCGAAGAATGACATTAGGTCATCTTTACGGACCGGAGGATTATCTATGTCGAAGTCTAGATTGTCTATGAGGGCATATTTGAGGGCTATATCCGGTTTTATGAGTGATTCGTTGATTATTTCAACCTGAAATAAAAATTAATCAATATCATAGAAGGCTTTTTAATTTGATTTATCATCCTTGTAAGAATTAATCTCTCTGTTAATCGATTTAGGACTCCCGCAATACAGGCTTGCCCTAGTGCGGGGTCCATTGTGAACCATTGTGCAATATCTGTGTTTTTGGAAAATAAATTGATTGATTGGTTATAATATATATAATGGTCTGAATTTGGACCGTTAAGAACTGGCAAGCAATTAAAGAAATTGCTTATGAGCTTTGACAGTTTGGTACAAGTAGGTATTAGATCTGACTGACTGACAGATAATGCACAACCCAAACCACAGAAGATAGATACTTGAAATTTGAGAGATTTTATTAAGAATGTAAGCTAGCTGAAAGGAATTTTGTGAATTCGCAATGCAAATAAAGTTATGGGTGTCAGCTTATTTACAAGCTAGTAACTACATTAATATTTAATGAACATAAAAGACTTCATCCTGACTGGCTGGCTGACTTGGAGGGTATTTTCGTTCAAAATGTGTAGGCACGTACAAAGATAGAAATTTTGTTGACTCGCAACGCAAGCAAATTTTCGGGTGTCAGCTACATAAAGGTGCTAATGTCTACTATAATAGTGTAAATAAGGTGAATTTATACCTACTTTTATACTATTTATATGTAATTCTAGAGATATGGACTCTACATATCTCAATCTGAATGTAAAGCAATTAAACGTGACTAATTACCAAGATCTGTAGGTAGACTATATGACTCAGGAAGGAGGAATTGATAGAATACCAATTACATTCCAGCCCCTTGAGAATGCTAAGTAGCCACTTGAAATTCAGTCCGTCAATGAAAAAACATTATAAATGTAACAATTAAGTATTGCATGTGTTATAATCACTAAATTACGTGTTGAGGAAGTGTAATACTCACTTTTTCCTTTTCCGTAAGCGTCTCCCAAATGTTTTCATATGAACTCTTCGCTTCGCAAACATCGTCGTGTATCTTTGCGGCGATCGGGTTCATGGAGCGAAAATACTCGTCGGCTGCGGCGGCCAGCGCCATGGTTTCGATTTTTGATGAATTTCTCGCACTATTTATTTATGTTTTGTTGATTTCGCTATTTTAAAAACTTAAAACGACTACTCATCAAATCGTTGCAGACATAAATAAACTGTGTGAAAGAGATATATTTATCGAGCGAGCGAGACTTACCTATTTCATTTCCCATTACGTTTGTGAACCAATTTCAACTCTATTCCTATGTATAAGACTTTAGTTTAATTTGTTTTACAATACGATCAATGGCGACGAGAGCGCCATCTACAGAAAAACACCTAAAGGCAGATGACAGGAGCTTGGTCGAGAGATGCATGCAAGACATGGTAATTTAATGCACAACACGGTAATGCCCGATTCGGAATCCAAGTCCTAGGACCTAGGACTTCTCGACTTTCTATTTCCATGTCGTACGTCCCTTTCCGTAATGTTTCTAAAAAATATTATATAATGAAAGTAGGTATTCAATCATTTACCTACAGAGTTTAAGCAGCTATCTGGTATTGGATTTAAAAACACTTTGAGAAAATGGCTTGTTCAAGAAGTTCATTACACACTAAAAGAATATTTTGAAAATGAAAAACTAATGTCTAAAAAATACCTAAGTACTATATAACTTAAAAAAAAATAATTATCAAATGTTTGCACCTATAGTCTACTACATCAGATGTAATAAAACTAGGTAGGTATCTATGTCATTTTAGTTATAAGTACCTATATTATTGTATGTGCTATCAGGATAAACTGTTGTTTCCTACTAAAATATGTTAAGATCTTTGTACACAGTTTTATACAATAAATGTTTCTTGATTCTTGATTCTTGGTACTGATATAATAATAATAATAAATAGGTACTAATAGTAATAACTTGGTAATATTCGATTAATTTCGATGATTCGAAATTTCGATTATCCCTAGTACGTCCCTAGATCCCTAGAAATGGTATTTTGCCACTAACTTGGCTATTACGGAAATTAAAAGAGAAACCAAATTTTGTCTCTGGTTTTAGTGTTGCTAGTAAATACTAAGTTTCCCAGTTTATTGTAAAAAACACTCCTACATTAGGTTGGATGGCGAGCCAGTATCAACCAACTAAAGTACAACAGTGTAGCAAGTAGCAGAGCAACTTCAGAGCGAGTATTTCTAAAAAACCTGATCAAACCAACGTTCTGCTGACATGAAATTGCTTCGCTTCATGATTTTTTCTAATATTAAAAGTTTTTTATGACTTTATTGATTATGGATTTAGGCAAACCGTTTTTCTTAAACTTGGAACCCTAGTTTGGCTGTCAACAAAAAATGGAAATGTCAGATTATTGTCATCATAAAATTTCTGTTTGTTTTGTGCATATTTTGTGTCTTTCCAATTAAAACTATGTGTAAATTTCGTACAGATATCTACTGATAAATAGAAAAACAAGATGTTCAACAATAGTGAGCCTTACGGGCGTAACGAACTGCCCAATTCCATGTTATCCCAATTGAATGCGTCCCAAATAACTAATACAAATAATAACGCGCTAAACTTTAATATTTCGGGTAAGCAGAGCCGCGATTTGTGTGAAACGCGTAGTGAACAGTTTATTATGCCTGATTATAGCGGTTTTGCTCAGGCTGATGAGAGTTTTGAGCCTGCAACAGATCCTTTTACAACGCCTCAATCTCTGGCCTTCGAAGACAGACTTACTAAAACCATACAAGCTGGCCTCGATTTCGTCGCAGTGGACGTTCCCAGGGTAAGTATTAGCCATAAATTACACACGAAATAGAGTTTCAGCTACTAAAAATGTGTTTTACAGCCTTTTTTGGGTAAAAAGTTCGTAAAAGCAAAGAAGTTGACCTACTTTCCGGTTAGAGGGCGTGGGTTCGATCTCTGGGCGTGTGTCTTACGTCGCGTTGTATTGTGCGTCTAAAGTTGTTTGTTTTAGCAAGATTATTGATATCTGCATGTAGAAACTTATACTTAAATACATATTTGTTGTTTTAAATGTTGTAGGTAAGCAATTAAATGCAAAAATAATAAAAAAATTGCATTTTATTCTTGTTTAGTAATAACACACAGGAGGGTTAGGGTTGCTTGCACCCAGCAGTGGTTGAAAATATCATTTATAAACCAACTTCAAAAAATGAGGCAGTTATTGATTTGGTGGAATGTTTTTTTTTTAAATAATGTTTGTTACCTCAGAACTTTGTTGTTTATAAACCACTTGAAAATACTTTTTTTATTTGAAAGTATTTACTATGAGTTGTTTAGCCAGTGGATGTTTATGGTTTTTGAGGCGGTCGTAGTAAAAAACTCATAGTAAATCCTACAACGAAGCGTTTGAACAGGATACATGTCCTTGTCAACCTGTTTAAAGAAGGAAGAGGAACTAATGAGTCCGTATCCTCTCCTAAAAGCCTTAACCCACTCAACCAATCGGCTTATAGTGAAAGGACTGATCGCAGATATAAATGGAAAGAAAAAAAAAAACTTTGAAAGGATATACTTCCAGATTGTCCCCATAGATATTTCATGAAAATCTGTTCAGTACTATGGTTTAGAAATCAAAATTACTGAAAAAAAAAGTTGTTGAAGTGAACAAAATTGTGAATTTTGCTTACCTGTGACTTTACAGTGCCTATGGTCGCTAGAACAGTCGTAATTGAAGTTGTATTCAAATTCAAATTCAAATTCAAAACTATTTATTGCGAATAAGGGTGGTTACAAAAAGATCTTATAATAACATAAATGAATGAGGTTCTCCTTAGTCAGCTTATGATTAGCATGCAATACAAAACTGAAAAAAATAATAATAATTAAATAATTTAAAACTTAAATGTCAAATTTCCATGTGTCAAAATAAATGAATAGAAAATAAAATGAATAGAAAATCAAATACCAACACACCAACATAACATCTACAAAACTAGTTTTTTTTAAATAACAATGTCATTTAGATTGTCCATAAAATATTCATTTAAAGTATAATAATTTTTCATTAAAAGCAGTTTTTTTAGTTTAAATTTAAACACATTAACAGATGCTATTTCCAATTGTGATTGTATATCCTAGGAGCCATACCAAATATGCTTTTGCTAAATTGCGCCATTTTCATGTCAGGATAACGTATCTTTAGGTGGTGCCGTTTGCTTTCATATTTTTTATACATATATAAGTTTTGTTTTACAAATTGTATGTTGGAAGTTTTTGTAAAACTTTGATTATTTTAAAAAAATATTTCTTTTTCAGTTTAGAATCAACACCAGTCCGGATAAAGGCTCACAATCTCCGACCGATGACTCGTATGTTGAAGTTAAACTTGAACCGGCCAGTTGGGCTGACACAGATTACCAACAGCCGTTCTGTCGAGATGCCAACGGTGTCCAGAACTACGATGGAGTTGATGGCAGGATTGTGTACAGTGATACCAGTATTGAAGAGGCGAAGAAATGTGTTAGAAGTGGTATGTTTTTACCATGTTTTTATTTATTCGCTTTCTTGTTTTTCTGTCGTTCTGGTTGGAATCTTGCAACTGAAATGTCACTTACTTCCAGATCTGGCTGAAACTCGATAGCTAACAATAGTAGATTATGCACTAAGGGGATAAAGCAGTGTCTTATGTCGCGGGTGGCATATTGAACCCTGAGCTAACGAAGGACTCAGTTAACTCCTGAGCAAAGCGAGGGAGTAATGTAGAGTCCTGAGTGACGCGAGGGGTTCAAGCTGCCCAAGACGCAGACAGGCTTTATCCCAGAGGAGCATACTCTACTTTTCACACCTTCTGCGAGGCAATAAAAATCCAGGGCTCCGAACTCAGCAGCCAACACCGTCTTTTGTTTTACAATCTTTAAGTCGCGCATTTTTCTTTTTTTATGAGTGGCCAGTTCGATTTTAGAACAAACCTTTTTACAATGCCATATGGGCGTTCTTTTACTTAGAGTTTTCCACGAGGTTCCACACGAATTTGACGTTCCAAATTCAAATCACATTATTACCCTTGGGAGTTTCATACAACATTACCTCCCTAGGTAGGTAATGTTTTGCTTTACCTTGATGATAGCATGATATGTAATTGGATATTGTCGAGCAGGTGGTGTGAAAAATATCTTAGATCTTTGATTTATAAACCAATTTGTTTTTTTTTTTTTAAATTAACTACTTATCAATTTTTATTTTTACATTATTGTCCTTTTTTTTAAACTAACTTAACTATTAATATGCCCCCAACCAAGCTTTCTTTTTTTGTTTATTTGCCAAAGGTTGTCTGGAAGAAATCGCTTCCTAGCGATAAGACTGCCCATTGTATTTTTTATTTTTTTATGTTAAGATATAATCATAAGTTCTGGTGTACAATAAATTATTTCAATAAACTATATATATTATCTTTCAAATTGGTCCCATAGAAGTTTCATCAAAATCGGTTAAGTAGTTGAGTTTGTGTCATCGGCTTTTTACAATCTGCTTTTGACTTTTGACAATTCATCCCAAAAGCTAACTCGCTAGTCTTTAAACTCGTCAACAATCAGCTAAAATAGTCGTGTGTCATCGAGGCATATTTATTATTAGCATATTTTATAATTGCATAATATTATCTAATTTCAATCACTTCAGGTACAGTCTCCTCGGTCTACTATGAATGCCCCACTTGTTCTTCTCTCCTCCGGCATCCCAAGAGATTTCTCATCCACGTGAAATGGCATGCATTCGGTCTAACCAACGCACGAAGAATGGAAGACATGAAAGAAACACAGAGATTAAAGTGAGTTTGATACATATTTTTTTTGACGTGACTAAGTCTAATAAATCGATGAACGCCGCCGGATGCATGCACGAAAACATTGACTTAATTGTCCGGTAACGCTGTCATTGTCCGGTAACGCCCATTGTCCCGTTACGTTGGGAGTCACGTTTAACTATCGTCCGTAAACCAACTTTACAGACTATTTTTTTTATTTTACTTGTGCTGTCCCATTTTTGGGCAAAGCCCAAATCCTTCCAGTTCCGAACACATACTTAAGTAATATATTATTAATTATATAAATTAATAATTGATTGAAATTATGAAAATATTACCGTTGGGAGGCATCCCATGCAGGATGCCGTCGAGATAGGTACCAACACAGTGCCAGATATTTTGCTGCAATGCAGTAATGTGTGAGCATTACTGTGTTCTGACTCAAAACTCTTGAAATTTCAATACTTTACATTCACGGGTTTGGCCTTGGGGTTGTGCATTGTCTGACTGTTAGTCAGTCAACTTTTTTACGTATCCTACTAATATTATAAACGCGAAAGTTTGTAAGGATGGATAGATGGATGGATGGATGGATAGATGTTTGTTCCTCTTTCACGTTAAAACTACCGAATGGATTTTAATGAAACTTTACAATAATATAGCTTATACATCAGAAGAACACATAGGCTACAATTTATAAACATAGCTGCGCAGACGAAGTCGCGGGCACCAGCTAGTAAATAATAACTAGCTGGAGCCCGCGACTTCGTCTGCGCAGGTATCTTTATAAATTGTAGCCTATGTGTTATTCTGATGTATAAGCTATATTATTGTAAAGTTTCATTAAAATCCATTCAGTAGTTTTTACGTGAAAGAGTAACAAACATCCATCCATCCATCCTTACAAACTTTCGCGTTTATAATATTAGTAGGATAGTAAGATTAATTATATAAATTCATAATTGATTGAACACATTACCGTTGCGAGGTGTGCAGGATGCCGTCTAGATGGGTACCAACACAGTGCCAGATATTCTGCTGCAATGCAGTAATGTGTGAGCATTACTGTGTTCTGACTCAAAACTCTTGAAATTTCAATACTTTACATTCACGGGCTTAGCCTGCATTGTCTGATAGTCAGTTAGTCAGTCAACTTTTTTATATATAAATAACGAATAATTCTTTAAACATGATAAGTAAGAAAATGTTATTAAAATGGGCTTGTTTTTTGATGTGATTTAAGAGAACAGAAGAGAAAAGCCAGGATGGTTAAGCAACAGAAGAAAGAAGAAGAGAGAGAAGCATCAGACGGAGATTTCCCCTGTAAGGACTGCGATAAGGTGTTCATAGATCGGAACGGTCTCAAGAAACACAGGGCCAAGTGAGTTCATCATTCATTCATTCATTCATTCGTCCAGTGAAGTATTCAATAATTTGTTCAATCATTCAAAAATTAATTCTATATTAATTGATTGAATAAATAATTGTATGGATATTTAATTAATAAATTTCGCCTAATTATCCCATAATGATTAAATAAATTCATACAATTATTCATTTAATTATGTATTCAATCATTCATTCAATATTTTTACTCAATTATTCAAGAATTTATTGAACCATTTATCTAATTTTGTATTAATGTTCTTTCAATTTATCAATGATTGATAAAATTATCCATTTTTACTTATTCAATCCATCAATTTCAATCAAACAATACATTTCAATCAAAAAAATCATTCACTCATTCATTCGTTCATCATCATTAACCATATCAGTGTCACACTTTTGAATCTGAACAAAAAAACAAAAAACGTCAAAGGAGCTTCAAAAAAACTTGAAAAAAATTAAGTTGAATTTCGAAATAAATTTGATAAAAATTGGATTACTGTTACCGTTATGCCTACTTGCACCAAACTGTCAAAGACCCTAAGTAATGCCTTGACTCGCTAGACAATTCTTAACGGTCAGAATCTGTACTGTTAAGAACTACCAAGCGAGTAAAGTAATTGCTTAGGGACTTTGACAGTTTGGTGCCATTAGTCGTTTTCTTATGGTTTTCAGGCGGTACCCTTTATTGATGATAATTTAAGTTTTATTCATCGTTTAGAAACCCGAGCACCTAGCGCTCGCAGCTCGGCTCGGGCGCCGCACTCGCGCCGCTGTCACTCGCACATTTTGTAGAAATCCAAAACTCTGACTGCACAGATACAACGTAGTACCCCTTCTGCATTGCCCAATTAATATCAACAAATTATATAAATATATTTAGTAATAAATCCGCTTAATTTCTAAACAAAGGTTTTAATAACTTAACTTTAGTTCAACTAAACCAAAGAGTCAACGAACAGAAAACCAAAGTTTAAAGATACGACACGTGTTTCGCCTCTACACGAGGCATCATCAGGAGGTGTGGACTCGCCGAAGTTCGAAACGAGTCTCTCGTTAAGCGGATTTATTACTAAATATATTTATATAATTTGTTGATATTTATGGATTTCCGCAAAGTAACGCCTGAATCAATCAATTGCCCAATTAAGTTTTTTGGTAATTAAAAATTTGTGGTGTATATAAAAAATATTTTTCCAGATACCACCCGGTCCAAATGACAGAATGCAAAGTGTGCCTAGCGCCAGTGGATGGCTTAGCTGGTTTCAGAGCGCACATGGCAACCCACACAGTCATGGATAAAGCCAGCGATACATATAAATACCATTGCCCGGAGTGTCCAAAGAAATATAAATTCTCACACTCCCTTTATAAGCATATCGACACGCATTTAGTAAGTATACAAATACGAATCAAATATAGTCAGATATAGTTTTGTGATAGGAATAGTATAGTTTTTCGTAGACTTTCGCGATTATCACACATAGTTTTTTGATTATAACGGGTATTTATCGCGCTAACCTCGTATGTTTTTGTGTCCCGACGTTTCGACTGTATTGCAACAGCCGTGGTCACGGGTTGACTGGCGTATTGGAGCTACCGTCGCGGTGAAATGAGAGAACTACCCTCATTTTGGTCGTTAAAAATGTTCGGTCGGCACACCACACTGACGACATCCGGACACTTAAGCGGTGTTTTAAAAGCGTTCCGCGTGCACTTTGCAATCACTGGGTTCCATGACGTTGAGAGTCTGTATCCGTCTTCACGATTGAAATTTGGATTCTTCTTTATTTCAATCGCTTCCCGGACCATCCTCTTGTGAAAATAACGTTCATGGGCGAGAACTTTCGGATCATGCAGTTCAATCCAGTGATTAGGCCCTGAGTCTACCAAATGCTCCGCTATCGCTGATTTATTTATCTGGCGATTTTTGACCGCGACTATGTGTTCCTTGACCCGTTCGGCTATCGTACGTTTAGTTTGACCGACGTATGAACGGCCACAGCTACAGTCAATTTTATATACGCCAGGTATTTGTAGAGGTATGACGTCTTTAGGCGTTCTTAGTTGTTTAGCTACTTTAGTAAGAGGGGTGAAAATCGATTTTATTGAAAACTACATATAACTAACTATAGGAATAGTATAGTTAAATATAAATAAATAAATATTTTAGTAAGTGTAGATTATAGTTAAACTATAGTCAAATAATAGTCATATGTTATAGTCAAGTAATATGTAAATTATGTTCAAATAATAGTCTTAAACATATTATAGTTGAGTAGGTAATAGGTAAATTATAGTCAGAAAATAGTTTTTTTTTTATGTGAATAGTATATAATAATTATAAATAAATAAATATTTTTGCATATGGCATTACACAGTCATGGATAAAGGCAGCGATACATATCCATACATTGCCCGGAGTGTCCAGAGAAATATGAATGGTCACACTACCTTTATACACATATCGACACGCATTTAGTCAGTGTGAATTATCGTTAGAGTAGTCATATGTTAGGGTCAAATAATAGTCATATTGTAGTCATATAATAGTCTGATATTATAGTCAAATGATAGTCTGATATTGTAGTCAAATAATAGTCTGATATTATAGTCAAATAATAGTCTGATATTATAGTCAAGTAATAGTCTGATATTATAGACAAATAATAGTCTGATATTATAGTCAAATGATAGTCTGATATTTTAGTCAAATAATAGTCTGATATTATAGCCAAATAATAGTCAGATATAATAGTAAAGTACTATGTAAATTATGGTCAAATAATAGTCTTAAACATTTATAGCTGAATAGGTAATAGGTAAATTATATTATAGTCAAACAATGGTCCTACTATTTTTGTCGTAATAAAGTCAGTTTACAATTAGCCAGAATATAGTTTTCAGATAGAATTAGTATAGTCAAATTATAGTCAAGTTTCAATTTCAATTTCAATTTTCAATTTATTTATTTGTCTCAAATAAAGTTGGTTACAAACAGGTCTTATGATAAGTGAGTAAATGATAGACAATTTTAAGGTAGTTTGTAAATAAAATCGTAGTGCAGTTAGGTGACTACCCTCCGTACTAGTTCGCACTGTATGACGGACGGGCGTCGTTCCTCTTCCACACAACTCGATGAACTAGTGATGTGCAAGTTTTATACTGAACTGATGCAAAATAGAACAAAATTAAATAAGGTATAAGTATTTAGAGGTAATCTTCACTTATTAGGTACTAAGTAAGTATGGAATTTATGTGTCGTATTTATAATTCTTAGGTTCAGATTATTATAATTAACTACTAACAATACAAAACCAGTTTTAGGATATAATTAGGATTGTGAAAGTACTTATTGTACCTACATAATTTATTTATTTTTATTTTACAATCATATTATATACCTACCTATCCGACTGGAAAATAAGAAGGTAATGTTTTATAGGTATATATGTAAATACATAATATTATATAGGTTATAATGCTAAATATACATACATATTATATAATATATATGAACATTGTATCAATAGATATAGGTAATTTGCAGAGTATGTATGTGAAAAAAGTAAAAGGTAATTTATAGTTGACAGGCAGAATATAATTTAGTTACAGATAGAGTTTAGTCAAATAATAGTAAGAAATATTATGGTATTACAATAAAATAATATTTCACAGGAAAAGAAGCACAAATGCTCCGTGTGTGCAAAGATGTTCGGATCGGAAGCTCAACTGGGTCGGCATATGAAAGCGCATGAGAAGATCGCGAGAGGTGCACAGTTCCATTGCGCGTACTGTGGCAAGGGGTACTATGATACATTCACATTACAGGTGAGTGAGGTTATACCTCTTTTTGGTAAAGTATCGTCGGGTAACTAAGAATACTTATTTACACGTCTCATGCTCGTAAAGTTCTATTTTTTGTACCTAGATAGGGGGAGTAAAACTGCATTTTAGGCCCTAGGGAAGAAAAGCAATTGTTTATTATAAAATCTGTTTATAGAGGTTTAAGTGTGTAATAGGTTTCATGTCGGAAGACGAGATTTTTTTTTTATTTGGAACACCGGTCCTTCATAATACACACATATAGATCAGGGTATTATGGGGGACTTAATATTACATCATTTCGAATTTCGAACATCGTTGTTACATGAGATGGCTGTCTCTAATTTTGAATTACGAAATGGGCGCTCATTTCAGTTTAAGTTAATTTTCTTAAACATGCGCGGAAATATTGTCATTACTTTTAAATAAAGAACACGCGAAGTATCATATTTACATAGACCGGCGTGTTCTTTGAATTTGGAACGAAGAGCGCGCCGGCAATGTTGTATGAAACGGTGTGCTGTTTGAATTTAGAACTCTTTCATCTATTGTACACATTGCGTTCTCGTGGCTGTATAGCCGTATAGCCACAGATGCGTTTAACCTTTTTCGGCACAAACTGTAAATTAAAAAAAGAAATGGCGGCAAAGCGGAGTTCGTTGTTATTTTGTTATTAAAAATAAAATAAAATGAGTTCCGATGATTCTGAAAGTGAAAATTAAATGGACATGGATGACTGCACTCCACCAGATTTAAGATCGGAAGCTAAATTAGCGATGGAAAACCTGCTTCCAGCGAAATCAAAAGATTTCGGAGAACAATTTTGCAAATTTCCTCGTTTTTCCAGAACATGAAATTTTAAATACGACTAATTTTAAAACACGTATAAAATCTAAATTAAAGTATGAAACCTTACAATTTTTTGTTCACACAATCGGAAAACATAGGCGAAACGTATAGTGTGAAGAAATTACTATAATACGGCGTACTTTTTGAGTATTTGTCCGAAACACTTTGTATGGATGGAAATTTGCCTTGAGGATTACCCTTAATTTCAGGAGACAGGTGTATTCAACTTTTAGTCTAATAGCACCTTCAATACGTACTTTTTCATCTTTACGACAACATAATTAGATAGATAGATAATTCTTTATTGCACACCACAAAACAAGAAAATAAATAGGAACACAAACAATATAAAAAAGTGAAGCACAATGGGCGGTCTTATCGCTAAAAGCAATCTCTTCCAGACAACCTTTGGATGGATCTGGAAATGATGGGAATAGATAATGACGGTGGCGCGTTTAAATAAGTTGTATACATAAACCTACATAAATATAAATACTTATATAAATAAATACTATATCTAAAAAAAAAAGATAATTATTTTATAATATCATACTATACTATACCTAGATATAAATAAATGAATAGGAGGCATCAACTTCTTTGTAGTGAAAGATAATGAGTCTGCAACATTTTTTTGAAAGTGCGAGCGACTTAGCACTTCTGATATCTAATGGGAGATCATTCCATAGTGAAATAGCTTGTACAGTGAGAGGTTTGCGATAGAATGAAGATGAATAGTCAGGAATTTTGAGAAGTAATTTATTAGAGGGGCGCAGAGAACGAGAAGTTGAGATAATTATACATAACAAACAAATAAATATCTTATTTATCTTGATTGTTATAGATTCACGAGCGGATCCACACAAACGAGCGGCCATTTACGTGCAGCATTTGTCAGAGCGCCTTCCAGACCAACTCGAGCCTCAAACGTCACACCAGAGTCGTAAGTACTCCCCACTGCTGGGACTCAAGCCCACTGCTGGGACTCAGGCCCACTGCTGGGACTCAGGCCCACTGCTGGGAGTCGGGCCCACTGCTGGGAGTCGGGTCTACTGCTGGGACTCGGGTCCACGTGTGGGACTCAGGCTTACCGCTGGGACTCAGAGCCACGCGTGGGACTCAGAGCCACGCGTGGGACTCAGAGCCACGCGTGGGACTCAGGCCCACTGCTGGGACTCAGGCCCACTGCTGGGACTCAGGGCCACTGCTGGGAGTCGGGTCTACTGCTGGGACTCAGGTCCACGTGTGGGACTCAGGCTTACCGCTGGGACTCAGAGCCACGCGTGGGACTCAGGCCCACTGCTGGGACTTGGACCCACGCTTGGGACTCAATCCCACAGCTGGGACTCGGGCCTAACTGTGCTCCTAAAGAGCAGTGTAGTAAATTGATTGAACGAAGTGAAGATAAGCGACGATGACGTTTAGGAGATTTCGTATTTGTTTCAGTCTCACAACACGGACGCGCCTCACAGATGCGAGACGTGCCATCGCGCGTTCAACTCGGAGAAGGTGTTGGATCGGCACGTCATGCGCGCGCACTCCGACCCGGGGAGCTTCCAGTACCCGTGCGGGATGTGCGACAAGAGGTAACACAGAGTATAGTGGCTAAGTAGATAAAATAGTGGCTAGATATAATAGTGGCTAAATATATGTATAATAGTGGTTAAATAGATAAAATAGTGGCTACATAAAATAGTGGCATGCTATAATAGTGGCTAAATATATGTATAATAGTGGTTAAATAGATATAATAGTGGCTAGTCAGACAGAAAAGTGGCTAAATAGAATATACCTTAGTTGGTCAGAGAGCGCGTTCAACTCGGAGAAGGTGTTGGATCGTCATAATTATAATGCACGTACAAGCCGACCCGGCGACGTTCCAATGCCCGTGTGGGATGTGCGACATAAGATGACACGCGTCATATAGTGACTAGATAGATTAAATAGTGGCAAAATAAATAGCATAGTGGCTAAATTGTTATAATAGTGGTTAAATAAATAGCATAGTGGCTAGATAGATAGGATAGTGGCTTAGTGAGAGCGCGTTCAGCTTTAGAGAGGCTTTAAGCTGTCATTTGTGTTTTAAATGGGACAAAAACGATTAAAACCTAACGTAATTTTATTAATCGAAGATAACTAAGATGTATAAAATAATGTGTTGTGTTAGCAGTCGAGTTTTCGGTTTTTCTAAATATTTATATATTTTTTTCAGGTATTTCAAAGCAAAAGATCTAAGAAACCACACGTACAAAGCGCACGCGAAACGAAGCGGTAACAAGAGTGAGACTGACTGAACACAGCATTACCCTCCTTTGGATTCCGTGTAGTCGGGTAATGGTGTAGTATGAGGGATGGGACGTGCGGGGGCGAGACTACACCCGACACGACAGACAGACAGACAGACAAAAAGTGACTTAAGAGGATATGTGAAAAAGACAGCGGCCGAATTGAAAGACAGTGATAGAGCAATTACACACCTTACCCGATAATTTTTACAATAGTTCAATAAAACATATACCTATACTAAATAACTTGACCACGAATGCGATATTTTAAGGTGCTGCCACACTTAAAAAAAAATTTATAAATATTTTCTAACACTAAAACATTTACTTACAAATGTTAGGAATTGTTAAATTCTGTTAGTTTGTTAACAGCATGTGGCAACACCTTTTCTTTACACTGGCTAAATACACTAATTGTGTGGAGCCAAACGCGAAGAATAAACGTTCTTCGTTAAATAAAAAAAAAACACACCTTAAGGGAAGTTTCTGGTGTAAGCGACAAATGATAAAACATCGCTTGAAAAGTATTGAATTTATAAAAAAATTCCTTTTACATTTCTTCATCCTTTTACAATTTTCATCTAAGCTCTGTGATTACTACTCAATGGTATAAAAAATAACCGTTAATATTCTCTAATTCTAAGTTTTACTAATCGTGTTTCTGTCTTACATTTATTTAGATTATATCCTCAAGTAATCACTGCATTAACTTTACTATTAAGCAAGTTTGTAACCTGTACCTTTACTGAGTAACAATGTAATGCAACGACTCCAAATTTTCACTTATCCTCTTAATAAAAACATTGTAGAAACTATCTAATATAGGTAAATATAGTTTGTAAGTAAAAGTCGCTAGTATATTATATGTAGAAAACTTGACGGGATATAGCAATGTAAATATTTTGGATATGATACTTAAGTATAAGTTTATACTATTAATTAATATTTAATAGTATTACACCCATATTCTAATCGATTTTTTCACTCAAGTGAATGTTCGTTCAGTGGTTTTGTGTGCGTGTTGTCTGTCATTCAGTCAGGATAAAGTATTGTTAGGGTGTATGGTATGTAGTAAATATTAATTTTAAATACATAGTTACAATTTTACATAGATAAATTTATTGTAAATAGTTAAATGTAGTAAATAAGTACCCTTATAGTATTGTTATAGACAGATAGTTTTTTTTTGTTGTAGGTACTTTTGCATATTCATTACATACATTTTATTTGTAAGATTATATGAAATCTGATGGGCTATTTCGGCATCTTTATTATGATCATGTTAATAAAATCCACCCTGTATGTTTTAATTTTAGGGCGCCTTCAAATTAGAGGCGTGAGGAAGCGCCACTGTGGAGCTTCTACTAGTTATCATACAATATGTAGACGCGCCACTATGTCACGATAGTGGGCGCTGCCTGCGCGTCTATAACTTACATGCACTTGGTCTTACCTACCTATAAATTGAGTAGGACCCGGCAACCAATAACCTTTTTGGGCTTTATGTCCTCCTGGTACCTTGTGCAGAGACACCCTATCAAATGCAAACCGCAAGTATGAGTTAACACCCCGTAGGGCTTCATGATCTTGCTCGGACGTAAGCGAAGCACTGTCCCAAACCTATTGCGCTTCCAATAATGGAACTAGTGGGAATAATTTATTACCACTAGTTCCATGGTACTGTTTTCAATGGAACTACTGGGAACTATCCGGGCGAATGAACATGACACATGGATCGAATGACGTTTGTGCAAAGTACAGCGTGGAATTGGATAATCTTGATAGAGATGAGGTCCTGCAATACTTGGTGATGATAAGGCTTCGCAATTAGAGGAAGAAGAAACACGGAGGGCGCAGCGCGGCAGCGGGGGAAGCATCAAGTTCCGAGCGAGAGTGTCAACCAGGTGGCATGTTAATTCGCCTGAGTAGGTTGATATTGTATGAAAACTATTGTAGAAGCGCCACAGTGGCGCTTCCTTACGCCTCTAATTTGAAGGCGCCCTTACAATCCACTTTACCTAATCTACACCACTTTAGTACTGTAGGTATATCATTAAAACAAGTTATTGTGTAATAACCGTTGTGTAATAGTTATTTGATTATAACGGGTATTTATCGCGCTCACCTCGACAGCACCGTGGCTTAGTTGGTAGTGACCCTGCCTACGAAGCTTGGTGTTCCGGGTTCGATCCCCGGCCGGGGCGAATATTTGTGTGACGAACACAAATGTTTGTTCTCGGGTCTTGGATGTTGTGATGTGTTGTATGTGTCCATGCCACCTGCGACACAGGGAATCCTAGTGCAGGGGTGTGAGTGTGTGAATTTTTACTGTTTACTTCGCGTATGTTTTTGTGTTCCGACGTTTCGACTGTATTGCAACAGCCGTGGTCACGGGTTGACTGGCGTATTGGAGCTACCGTCGCGGTGAAATGAGGGAACTACCCTCATTTTGGTCGTTGAAAATGTTCGGTCGGCACACCACACTGACGACATCTCACTTATGTGGTGTTTTAAAAGCTTTCCGCGTGCACTTAGCAATCACTGGGTTCCATTCATCCACGTTGAGTGTGTATCCGTCTTCACGATGAAAATTTGGATTCTTCTTTATTTCAATCGCTTCCCGGACCATCCTCTTGTGGAAATAACTATGTGTGATAATCGCGGAAGTCTACGAATAACCGTTGGTAATCCAATAATAATAATAATCATAGTTACCACTTTTCGAATATTTGTTTTGTTGTTCAGCATTTTGACACCCTGTATTGTATCTTAAAGTTTTCGAATAGCTTTAACATTTTACTTCGATTATTGTTTTAAGGCTAATCCTCAAATCCGTATTCCATACAAAATGTTTCGGACAAATATTCAAAAAGTACGCCGTATTATAGTAATTTCTTCACACTATTCGTTACGTCCAAGTTTTTTGAATTCGTCAACAAAAAAAAGTGAAAGGTTTCATACTTTAATTTAGATTTTATACGTGTTTTTAAGTTAGTAGGGTTAATTTTAAAACACGTATAGAATCTAAATTAAACATGGACGTAACGAATAGTGTGAAAAATTACAACATTTAAGGGGAATAAATGTTGTAATTTTTTGTTATTTGTACCTAATGTAAATGAAATATTATTTATTCCGAAATCGTGATTGTTTCATTCATCTAGTTTTTCCGCACGTCCATTTTTGAGACATTTTGGTGTTCAATCTAAATAGTTTCGTTATTTCATTAACCAGTGCCCTTCAAACCGGAACAGTAATGCTTACATATTACTAATTGGCGGAAGAATATCATCTGGCATCTTTAATATATCTTGGTATCCGCAATCCTGCAGGGGATGCATCTGGTTGTACTCAACTTTTGTTTTTTGTAGATAAAAAAAGCCAGCAAATAATTAGAAATATCTTTATTCCTTTTCTTAATTTATATTTACTTAGTGTAACAAAGTGCTTTTTGCACGATTTTTATCTATAGATGTTACAGTCAAAACGCATAGCCCGCCAAAACCAATATTGCCCGTGAAAATTAGTGAAAACTAGTTTTTACTAAGGGCGTCAGTCAATATTGATTTTGACCGATGTTATTAGTGAAAACTAGTTTTGACTAATTAAATATTGGTCATTAGATTGTAATGGGTATTCATCGCGCTCACCTCATTTATATTTTTGCCCCTAAGTGTTGACTGCCAACCCGTGACCACGGCTGTTGCAATACAGTCTAAATATCGGGACAAAAATATAAATGAGGTGAGTGCGATGAATACCCGTTACAATCTAATAACTATATGTAATAATCGCGAAAGTCTACGAAAAACTAAATCAATCATAAATTATAAAGGGTCAAACAAAATTAGTTTTGACTAAGGGCATCGGTCTCAACCAATATTGACTAGCGAAACTAATTTTGACTCATTTTCGCGGTCAATATTGGTTTTGACTATACAGAGACATGGAACTGAGGAAGAAGTTTTTTACGAAAAAGGTTTATAAATGGTTTTACTATTGATAAATGATAAGAATAGTTGTTTACAGAATTACTTGGAGCCAAAATGAAATTTATTTATTTGAGATTTCAAAATGCAAATGCTTATAATTATTATGGACTTTAACTTACTAGATATCTAACAATATTATAAATCAAAATGCTAAATAAATTTAGAAGTTTTTTATAATAAATGTTTCTTATTTCTTAATAACAGTTAAATTTTCGTCAGCCTATCTGGGTTAGAAGTAAAACACCAAAATTTTTAACAATTTTTCGCACTTACGAAAATTTCGGTAAGTGAAACTTATTTCTACAATTCTCAAAAAGTAAGTAAAAAATAGTTAGTGAATTTCCAGTTGACTATAGTAACTAATAATTATATTTCCTTATGCCTAGATCACACGTACCGTGTACTCGGCAGAGTACCGGTATCTATAAACATAGCGCAGTGTTCGGCTGAGCGAGTGAAGTTAGCTTTCACTGTCTCGGCCGAGTACTCGGTACGTGTGATCTAGGCATTAGTGATACAGAAAACAAAACAGTTGTGCATTAATATAATAATTGATATTTATGTCGCCGTGAAATTGCACAAACCGTTAGTTTACAATTTAACGATTTTCAAACAGGTTAAATTATAACTGTCGACGAATTGTGACTATGGAACTGAGCTTTATGATAGAGTAATCAATGGACCATACATAAATTGTTTTTCACACCACCTGCTCAACAATGTCCAATTACATATCATGCTATCATCAAGGTAAAGCAAAGCATTACCTACCAAGGGAGGTAATGTTGTATGAAACTCCCAAGGGAAGTAATGTGATTTGAATTTGGAACGTCAAATTCATGTGGAAACTCGTGGAAAACTCTAAGTAAAAGAACGCCCATATGACATTGTAAAAAGGTTTGTTCGAAAATCGAACGGCCACTCATAAAAAAAAAGAAAAAAGGCGCGACTTCAAAGATTGTGAAATAAAAAGACGGTGCATGTTCGCTGCTGGAGCCCTGGCTTTTTATTGCCTCGCAGAAGGTGTGAAAAGTAGAGTATGCTCCTCTGGGATAAAGCCTGTTTTCGTCTTGGGTAGCTTGAACCCCTCGCGTCACTCAGGACTCTACATAACTTTACATTAACTGGGTCCCTCGTTAGCTCAGGGTTCAATATGCCACCCGCGACATAAGACACTGCTTTATCCCCTTAGTGCATAATCTACTATTAACATAGCATGCTAATTTGTAAACAGATCACCTGATTGGTCGCTTGTCGCAATCATTGTCTTGTCTCAAATGTTGTGCTTCATCTGTGATTGTAATCAGTATTATTTGATTTGCAAGGAGCTAACTTGAACAAATTATTTTCTAATCAATGCACTTTTATTATTTATCTAGTTTTAATGTAATTGTTTTTTAATACTGAGCACTAAGATCTGTTAATTTGTATAAAATGGCGAAACTTTAATCACTATTAAATAAAAACACTTAGGTACTCCATGATAAGGTGATAAAAACCGAGTTGAAGACTGTGCCCTGATTGATTTGTTACATGTCGGATCATAGAATTCGCGTTCACAATCTACAGTTTATAATTAAACAGTCATATCATAAACTTACATAATTTACTATTTTACCGTGACATAACTAACTCAAAAGGTACTTTAATTTGTTATTTGACAATCCTTTTCCGCACTGATGACGCGTCCAAAAATGATTAACTTAGGACTACAGTACTAAATCAGATTTCTTATACTATAGCCTTACTTAATCGCTGTGCCCCGCAGCTTGACGAAGTAGAACATAGATTTTTTCTTTGATCCAGTCTTTATTGTACGGTGCATACGTGTTTGTTGACTTTTGGTACACCAGACAACTCAGGTCAGCCAGCTGTAAAACATAACATAAAATATTTTTTTTTACGAATATCATGAAAATAAATAAGACATTCTCGCAACAGTGAAGGAAAACATCGTGAGGAAACCGGCATGTCTAAGGAAAGAAAAAAAATGTTCTATGGCATGTGACATCTACCAATCCGCATTGGGTCTGCATGGTGGAAGACCCATTCGCTCTCCTGCCGAAAGTAGGCCTGAGTCCTAGCAGTGGGAACATTATAGGCTGATAATGCTATGATAGTAAATAGATAGAAATAATGTTTGGAAGTTTCACACCGTATTATCCAGCGCAAAGAGCTTTTTAGGGAAACCGATAACTGAAAAAGTTTTTTTTTTGTGTTTTTTATAAATAACATACTTAGAAAACGCATTGGTTAGGGTGTAGCAAACAGGGCACTGAGGCGAAAAGACTTTTTGATAAAAATTTACTTCCCTATTAACACCTACTTTTTATGGTACCATCAAAGAGGGGGTGGACGGTAGGTTATGGTGATTTTTTTTTTGTTCACACGCGAACGAAGCGAGCATGCTCTGCCTTAATTTCGATGATGTATGTGGTTGAGTAATTGGATATTGAATGATCTTAATTAGTGTTTGAATAATAAATTCTGCCCAAATGCTTGAGTGACAAACATACTTACAGAATACACACTGAACAAGGGAGTTTCCAAAACCATCTTGAATTCCACAGTAGCAGTTTTCCATTTATAATTTTAATAAGTTCAGTGGGCATTAGACTAGGTTGGTTTATTAGACTTGACAATAAAACTAGTAATGTCATATAAGTAAACTATTTTCAAGGTATTGTTTACTTGTAGAACTTGCAAGCTAATTGAGGCCATTTTGGTAACTTAAACCATGAACTTACGACTAGGACTTGAAGGAAGTATGTTAAAGAGATAATTTATGAGGTATTTTTACGAACCTGATCCACAAAATCGAACAACTGAGATATATCATAAGTAATCGTCGGCGTATTAGGGTTTCGCCTTTTTAGATGTTCTTCGTAAATCTTGCAGACGCCCTCCATACAGTCGTTTACGCTCTCGTAATCCGAGTAGGTTCTTGTTTCAGGCCTTGGACCCGGCTGAACCAGCAAAATTGTGTGAGACTGCAAAATTAACAATTTTATAACCTCTTGTTACCGCCATTTTTGGACGAGAAAATTTGTTGTTACGTGGAATATTGAAGGGAGCTTACCATAGCGGAGTACTAGGTAGATGAATAACGCTAATAGAATTTTTTTATGGTAAACAGAAGAAAATCTCAATGTTTTCGAGAAAAAATCTCACGAATCGCTCGCTCGTGCAATAAGCTTTTATTTCGTTCAGTAATTTTGTTTGATTCGATTGCTTTGGTTTGATTTGTAACTCTTTTTTTTTATTCGCAGACGCAGAGCAGAGATAAGTTTATTCAATTGCTGTTTTTTTACCAGCAAAAAAAAGGTTTTAAAAATAAAATTAACCTACCTACAGTCTCGTGAGCAAGACACAAATTTATGAAAAAAAAAAACACTAAACATGTTTTTGAACGAAACATTTTAAAACGTTGCTGCCATCTAGTGGATTTATTTCGTAGCTCAATGAAAATGAAAGAAAATAGATGTCGCTTTTTACCACTAACGTAAAAGTTTAGACAATCGAAGTCAAACAAGGCAATGTCAAAGTCAAATGAAATTATCAAACTATTTCAAAACAAAAGCATCTGTGAGAGAAAATCTAACAATATTTGGCCTGTAATCTAATAAAAACTCATTTTTCTGTCTTAATAACAGCAAAAGAGCGATGATTTTACTGAACAGATAAACTGATTTCGACAATTACGGTAAATTACCAATTTTAGCCTCATAATTTAAGATGGGCGACTCAAATAACATTGATAACTTCGAACTACTGCTGAAGAAAAACAACTCGAAACGGCCTATAACTCTCTACAATGCTACCGGAATTCAGAACAAACAAGTTATAAAACCCCAAGATGTGTTGGACGGTGTATATTCGCAAATCAAAAAGATCCAACTTGCTGATGGAAAGAGTTCAAAAACAGGGAAAGACTTAGTTAAAGTTAAAAAGTCCCACTTTCTGACTGTAAATAAGCTGCCTGTATATCTCGAGGTAAGTCTCTTTTATGTGGCAATAATAAAGCAATAATCGTAGCCGCACGATTATTGCTGCACGGCGTAAATCAACCGTCTTAATGGCAATTCGGCTAGGTATAGCCTTAGATTAGACAGTCGTTTTTCGCCGTGCTGCTAAAATCGTGCAGCTTTTGTCACCCGTGTAAATAGCCCATTATTTTATATTATTTATGACGACACGCTGTTGTTGCGGGTTCGATTCCCGCTTCAGGACCAGCACTTGTGTGATGAACTTCAGTTTTTACCCTGAGTCTTGGTGTTTTCTATGTATTTCTATGTATATATTAAGTATTCTGTCTGTTATTTGGTGCCCATACCCATAGTAGGTACAAGCTCTGATAGTTTGGGGCTAGATGGTGTTGTGTCAAGTGGCCAAAATAACTATTTTAATTTTTAATTTTATATCTTATAAAGGTAAAAACTAATATTATGCTGATGAACTTTACAGGTACCAAAACAGATAGATAATACGTTTGAAACCCAATGTGTCTCGGATACCCAACTCATAAATATGATTGAAAATGCCGAAGCTCTTATTGAAACCCACAAAGGAGTAACCCAAGAGTTTGAAACTACATTCACGCAAACAAATGTAAATACACACACAAGTGATACACTCACTCAAAATCTAACTGATAGAGATAATAATAGTCCAGGTGATACAAATAGAATTGAAATGGATCATACAGTTGATGTGAATACTCAAGTAGATGTACTAGCTATAGAAAATAATAATATTTCAAGATATATAAGTTCTTTGAAAGTTATGTGTGATAAAGTCTTGGGAGAAAACTGTTCTGAAACTGCCATTTATAAATCTGATAAAGATAGAGAAGATAGACAAACGAATTCTATTCGAGTTATTGAAAGAGAAGCTATGAATGATGAAGTAACAACTGAAGATATTAAATGTTTAGACATAGATGAGGCAATAGAATCAAATGATTCCATTGAAATTGATAGTAACAAAAGACCGCTAAGTCCAGTTTTGATGATGAAAGCAAAACGAAGGGCGCAATCGCCATTAGTAGTTCCTTTGGAAGATTTTGAGAAGTTTGAAATGCTCGCACATACTGTAGTAAGCACTACTGAAGACTTGAAAATGTGTAAGCATCTGATTAATTCACAAATATTGGGTGGAGAACTATATTTGAATACAGAAGATATATTGTTCAATCAAAACTGTGAAATCAGCCCAGTGATTGAATTAAGCACAGAAATTGGGAATGAAGAATTTAAGAATGAGTATGTCCCTAATTTGGATAAAGCAAAAGAGTCTAGAGACAGTGACATTCTCAAAGATGAAATTTTATTCAGCAGCGACGAAGAGAGTGATTTCAGGCAAAGAGAGTTTCAAGATATTCCTCTGACTGTGGCATTAGAAACCTCGTTTTACGACTATTCTAATGTTCTGGAGGAAACAATGTTTGTTGGTTTTCAAACGGCTAGTAATAAATCTATACAAATATGTACAGAATCCTTCCAAAAAGCCAAAAGTATGCTTCATGAAGATAAAAATGTAAAGGAAGTAAGTAAAGGATTGAGTTTATCTGAGCTTGTAAAAATTTGTGACGAGAAATACCAAGTAAACTCAGTAAAAGTACAAGAAATTGAGAACCCTGAAATAGAAGCAACAGAATCGGATCTAAAAGACCCTCATGAGATACTACTAGCTTCCGTCACGGTCTTTGATAAAGAAGTGAAAGACTATACAGAAGCTACTTCAGAGTTCCAAAGAAACAAGCAGCAAACAGAAAAATACTCACTCAAATTAGAAACACCCTGTAACAAGAATATTACTTTACCGGACAAAACTTTTAACAAGAAAACCTTGATGGAGACAGATATAGATAAAAAAGATTTAGAAGCATCTGATGTAAAACCAATTGAAGGAAAAAGAACTATAAATATTATTCAAACAAAAACTGATAGCAAAGACTCTTATAACGTCATTGATGATAAAATTAACGATGATCTACTCATACAAGAGTTTGAAAACATCGAAATGTCTATTGAAGAAGAAGGAACAAATTATATTTTAAACCAAAATAATTTTGAAGGATTCAAAACCGCCAGTAACCGAAAAATAGCCATATCTGATACAGCAAAGGCAAAGATTAAGGATATCTTTCAAGATATTGATCTTGGAGAGATGACAGATAACCCTAATAAATTGGATCTGGAAGAACTAAAAGCAGATGCTTCAAATTTTCCAGAATCATCAAGCTGTAAAGGTAACTTTATTATGCAGTCTATTGAAGATTTAAATCGACCATCTACAAGCAAGTCTGCTTTTGTAGGATTCAAAACTGCTAACAACAAAGATATCAAAATAACTGATGTTGCAATGACAAAATGCAAAACCATCTTTAAAGATATAGACAATGAAAATACTAACTTGTATGGTAAAGAGAAACAGTTATTTGAAGGATTCAAGACTGCAAGTAACAAAGATGTCAAGGTTTCAAATTCGGCTCTACAGAAAAGTAAAAAAATATTTCAAGAAATTGACATTGAACATTTGAAGCCACATGGTCCTATAAAGACTAAAGATAACAATGGTTTCTGTGGTTTTAAAACAGCTAGCAATAAAACAGTAGCTATTTCAGAAGAGAGTCTTGCTAACAGTAATAAAATGTTTAACGAATTAAATGATAAAGAAACGATAAATGGTAATAACCCATGCGACAGTGAAAATAAGAATAAAAGTAGCACATTTGCCGGTTTTCAAACTGCAAGCAATAATCCAGTTAATCTATCAAAAGATGCGATCGATAGAAGCAAAAAACTCTTTCAAAGTATTGATGAAACACTTGATGATTTTCCCCAAGCTAGCAAGATAATTGATACAAATGTTAACGAATTGCTAGATAAAAGAAAACAATTTGAAACATCCACGCATGATGCATCAGAGAGTAAGTTTGTAGGATTCAAAACTGCTAGCAACAAAAACGTAAATATATCCAAAGAAGCGATGACCAAATGTAAGAAAATCTTTGATGATTTGGATGCTTTTCCTTTACCTACTGATGCAGATTCTAAAAATCCAGAAGCAACGTTTGGTTTTCAAACAGCGAGTAACAAAATAGTAGAAGTATCGAAAGGAGCAATAGAAAAGACGAAATCACTTTTTAATGATATTGGAATAGAAGAAAATGAACCAAAGTTCTTTATGGGATTCGAAACAGCTAATAAAAAGAAAGTAGAAGTGTCGAAAGAAGCTATAGAAAAGACAAAATCACTTTTTGATGACATTGAAAACGAAGAAATTGAACCAAAGGCCTTTGTGGGATTCCAAACAGCTAGTAAAAAGAAAGTAGAAGTGTCGAAAGAAGCAATAGAAAAGACGAAATCACTTTTTGATAGTATTGAAATAGAAGATGAACCAAAGGCCTTTGTTGGATTCCAAACTGCCAGTAAGAAAAAAGTAGTTGTATCTGAAGAAGCTATGGCTAAAAGTAAACAGTTATTGGAAGATATAGACAAACCTAAAGAAAAAGTCACAGAAAATAATAGACTCAACAAAGATATAACTAATGAAAACATCATGAAAGACAGGAATAGCGTAAAGGATAATATTACAAATATATTTAGTTTCCAAACGGCAAGTAATAAGAACAGCAATGTAACTAAAAACGCATTAGATAAGTCGAGAAAAATCCTCGAATGTAAGGAGTCGAAATCAGAAGCAGATTCCATAAACATAGACAATATAATAAATACTCAAGTGCTTCATAATTTTGAAGAGAGTCTGTGCACAGAAGATTTTGATAAAACACCGAGAAACAAAAGATCTGGCAGCCCCATCCTTTCTTGTCCTAAAGCTAAAAAGAGAAAGATATTCAAAACTCCTTACAGGGGTGAAAAGGACAAAATATTTGTAGACGTTAACAAAGTTATTGAAGAAAACAAATGTGAAATTGACACTACAGTCATAAAATTCCGTGAAAACTACAAGAAAAACAAAATATACTCTCTAAAAGACTTTAAAAACTTTGGAGATGATACAATGAAAACGGCAGATACATACATTGCAAACTTCAATTTGGAAAATATACTAAATTTTGAGTTCTCAGCTCAACGAAATGATGTAACAAAAACAAAAATGTGTTTAGAAGATTTGAAAAACATATTTGTTAATGCTACAAATAAGAATTTAATACCTGATGTATGGATAGACAATCATTTAAAACTTATACTTTGGAAGCTGCTCTCATACGAAATTACATTTCCAAATATTAGTTTCATATGTACAGTGCAAAATGTCATAAATCAACTCAAATATAGATATGACAAAGAGTTGTATAATGCTGAAAGACCCGCGCTTAGGAAGATCTTAGAAAGGGATGACGTATCTACAAAAGCTATGGTTTTGTGTGTCGCTGGGATCCTTGTAGTTGGCGTTAGTGTGATCAAGTAAGTTAACTTTTATCATTAACAGCTATAGTTTCCTAACTAACAATATTATTTTCATCATTAATTATCTTCACCATAATTATTTTCATCATTCATATCATTATTTTTTTCATCATTATTATTACATGTGCTGATGCGTATGTCTGTTCATACTATTCTGTTCTCTACACATATTTTTTTTAATTATCGTGTTTTTTTCAGTGTTGCCAACACAGAAAACATTGAGCTTTTACTGACAGATGGCTGGTACTTCGTAAAGGCAATCATAGACAGAATGATGGCTAAACTAGTCTATGATAGAAGAATTGTTGTTGGATGTAAAATCATCACTATCGGAGCAGAATTGGTTAATTGTGAACAAGGAATGGCACCTTGGGAGGTGAGTATTACATTACATAACCAATGACTGACTGACAGACAACGTGCAGGCTAACCCGCTGAACGTAGAGACTAGAAACTTGGATGGAGGGCGTGTTTGTCTAGAAGTGCAGGCGCGTACTAAGTGAGGGTTTTTTTATTAATTCACAATGCAAAAGAAAGAAGGAAAATAATGTATTTATGATACACAGTACACTGCACACAGGACAAATATAAGAACATGTATGCAAACAAAATGAAATCACTAAAATTTAAAAAATTGGAGGACTTTTATACTTAACAGAAAAGAAATGAAGTACAACTACCGTAAATCAATGCTATACCATAGTAATGTGTCCCAATTAACAGTGACAGTGCCCTAAATAGGTACCTGCTCAGCATTTGCTGGACCGCAGATGCAACCCAGCGCTGGTCTTCCGCAAAAGAAGTGCGGGCGTCAGCGTCAGCTAGTGCATAATCTAGTTTATAAATAATAGTAGATTATGCACTAAGGGGATAAAGCAATGTCTTATGTCGCGGGTGGCATATTGAACCCTGAGCTAACGAGGGACTCAGTTAACTCCTGAGCGAAGCGACAGAGCTATGTAGAGTATTGAGTGACGCGAGGGGTTTAAGCTGCCCAAGACGAAGACAGGCTTTATCCCAGAGGAGCATACTCTACTTTTCACACCTTCTGCGAGGCAATAAAAAGCCAGGGCTCCGAACTCAGCAGCCAACACCGTCTTTTGTTTCACAATCTTTGAAATCTTTTTTCTTTTTTCTTTTATGATTGGCCAGTTTGATTATAGAACAAACCTTTTTAATTGAAAGATTTGAATTTACCTTGATGATAGCATGATATGTAATTGGACATTGTCGAGCAGGTGGTGTGAAATAGTAGATTATACACTAAGGGGATAAAGCAGTGTCTTATGTCGCGGGTGGCATATTGAACCCTGAGCTAACGAGGGTCTCAGTTAACTCCTGAGCGAAGCGAGGGAATTATGTAGAGTCCTGAGTGACACGAGGGGTTCAAGCTACCCAAGGCGAAGACAGGCTTTATCCCAGAAGAGCATACTCTACTTTTCACACCTTCTGCGAGGCAATAAAAAGCCAGGGCTCCGAACTCAGCAGCCAACACCGTGTTTTGTTTCACAATCTTTGAAGTCGCGCCTTTTTTCTTGTTTTTTATGAGTGGCCAGTTCGATTTTCGAACAAATTAACTTAAAGTTTTCCACGAGTTTCCACACGAATTTGACGTTCCAAATTCAAATCACATTATTACCCTTGGGAGTTTCATACAACATTACCTCCCTTGGTAGGTAATGCTTTGCTTTACCTTGATGATAGCATGATATGTAATTGGATATTGTCGAGCAGGTGGTGTGAAAAATATATTTAATTAGTGTGTAGTTAAAATGTTTTTAGGACACGTCGGCAGTTCGTCTAAAATTATCAGGGAATTCCACAAGACTCGCTAAATGGGACTCCCGCCTCGGGTACACAACCGCCGCCATCTTGTCTCATCTGTCATCTGTCAGAATCGACGGCGGGAAAGTGAGCCGAGTGAGAGTGTTTGTTACAAGAGTTTACCCGCTGTTGTATGTTGAGAAGTTTGAGGATGGCAGCACTGGTGAGCCAATTTTCATATATCATAAACGCTATCATGATTATTGTCGTCATCATTAACATGATAATCATTACTATTATTATTATTACAATTATTACTATTATCATTGTAATTATTATTATTATAATTATCATTTTCATTATTTTCGTCATTGTTATCGCTGTTGTCATCATTAACATGATTATAATTACCAATATTAACACCATTATTTTCGACAAGCTATCGTCATTATTAACATCATTATCATTACCATTATTAATACAACCATTTAATATGAAAATTTGATCTGTTTAATCATATGTCACTTAATAATTTACTTTGGTCAACCATTTATTGTTACTGTTATTTTCGTCATCGTTATATCATTATTATCTGTTTCATTATTTACATCTTTATTGGTTAGTACTTATGACTTATGGACATTATTATTATTATCATCATCAACATCATAAATCAATTTGGACTTCATCAGACCCTGGCTTCAAAACCTTATTACCGAAAAAAAAATTATGTTAAGAGCCGAAGAATATAAAGCCGTAAATTGCGAACGAATATTTTGAACATATTTTTTTGACGTGACTATGTACATACGTTTAATAAATTGATGAACGCCGGCTGCATGCACGGAAACGTTGACGTCATTGTCCGGTAACGCCCATTGTCCCGTTACGCTGGTACCAACTTTACAGACAACCAATTTTTTTATTGTTTTGCAGTGACCCGATCAGAACGCCTTGAACACTTACACCAGATGAAATGGGAGAACGAACGCGAGCTGATGATGGAGAGGATCTACGAGGAAGTTCAGAAGGAGTTATCTGATCAGGTCAGTTAAATCCTATCTTTAATCGTGTCACTAGATCTTTCGAACCAGTGTGGTGAAAGGATTTCAAGTGCGCCTCGAAGAGGCTCCTATCGTGCATTTGACACATGTTTTCGCACTATTTAGGTTCTATGACATGCCGGTTTTCTCATGATGTCTTCCACCGTTAAACACGTGTTTTAATTCATAGATTTTTTAACAGAAAAATACATTAGTGTATTTCCGGATTCGAACCCACGATCTTCGGATCGAAACCTCCCACTCAGCCTAAGTCGGTTGAAAAACATATTAATTTCAGGAGAGTCAAGACTCAGAAGGAGTATTGGAGTACGGAAAGAGAAAATGCTATGAGACTGGATCACAAATCGCCAAGATGATGAAAATAAGCAAAGACCCTATGGAGTTTAGGGTGAGTTAACCTATCAATATAATAAAGGGTTTTTTACCCGACTGCCAAGGAAGGGTTATGTTTTTCGCGCGTATCTTGTATAGCATAATCAGTCTATAATGTTCCCACTGCTGGGACTCAGGCCTACTCTCGGCTAAGAGAGCGAATGGGTCTTAATCCTCCGCGCGGACCCTATGCGGATTGGTGGAAGTATGTATCTTGTATGTATGTATGTAAATTTCTGTGTTACCTCGTATCTTCCAAACGGTTGGATGGATTTTGACAGTTAAGGTACCGTTAGATTCGTCTCTGATCACCGGAGTGTTCTTAGATGGGTTTAAAGAAAAAATATCAAAATAGCGGATTTATGGAGCTCATCAATGGGGTAATTAGATTTGTCTCAATCACCCGAGTATATTTAGTTCGATAAAAAAAATAGAGGATTTTTGGCGCTAAATTGTAAGTCGCTAATACGTTTTTTTTTTTACCAAATAGGTATATCGAGTAGTTTAAAAATAGCGGATTTTTGGGTGCCGCACTCGCGCCGCTGTCACTCGCACATTTTGTAGAAATCCAAAATTCTGACTGCACAGATACAACGTAGTACCCCTTCTGCATTGCCCAATTGAGTTATTCCTGCCTGACTAACTTATAGAATATAAGCTTGTTTGGTAAAGCTTATTCGAACTAAGCTTATATAACCTATAACCTATAACCTAATATAACCTATAACCTATATAATATTATGTATTTACATATATACCTATAAAACATTACCTTCTTATTTTCCAGTCGGATAGGTAGGTATATAATATGATTGTAAAATAAAAATAAATAAATTAGGTAGGTACAATAAGTACTTACAATCCTAATTATATCCTAAAACTGGTTTTGTATTGTTAGTAGTTAATTATAATAATCTTAACCTAAGAATTATAAATACGACACATAAATACAAAACTTACTTAGTACCTAATAAGTGAAGATTACCTCTAAATACTTATACCTTATTTAATTTTGTTCTATTTTGCATCAGTTCAGTATAAAACTTGCACATCACTAGTTCATCGAGTTGTGGAAGAGGAACGACGCCCGTCCGTCATACAGTGCGAACTAGTACGGACGGAGGGTAGTCACCTAACTGCACTACGATTTTATTTACAAACAACCTTAAAATTGTCTATCATTTACTCACTTATCATAAAACCTGTTTGTAACCAACTTTATTTGAGACAAATAAATAAATTGAATTGAATTGAAATTGAAAAAATTGAAGCTTGTTTGAACTAAGCTTGTTTGAACTAAGCTTGTTTGAACTAAGCTTGTTTGAACTAAGCTTGTTTGAACTAAACTTGTTTGAACTAAGCTTATTTGAACTAAGCTTATTTGAACTAAGTATATTTGAACAAAGCTTGTTTGATGTTTTCGCTTACATTTCCAGGCGCAGCTAACATCATCCCAAGTGCAATTACTACAAGACCATACATCCAAACATCGCGACAGACTCATACAACACATACAAAATAAAATACAAGACAAAGTGACACGCAGGAATGTGGTAACACTGGCCAGAGGGAGAATAGCTGACGTCAAGATTGTTGGCAACACTGTTACTGTCGCCAAAGGTAATTTATTATACTGGCAATTTTTTTTCTAAACGTTTTGTTGTTTTGCGTTTTTATTAATTATTACTGGCAATTTTTTTTCACCAAATTATATTTTTTTTAAATCTATGTATTTTCATAATTATTAATTCTATGATTCCAAGACTTAAACATTACTGGAAATTGTACACTACCAGTGTAGTGAAAGGATTTCAAGTGCGTCTCGAAGAGGCTCCTTACGTGCACTAAGCAAGACTAAGCTTGTACTGATGGAACCAGAAAACTGATAGAATACTTATATACTTTTTTTCTGTAAATCTTCTTATCGTGTCACTAGTTCCTTCGAACCAGTGTGGTGAAAGGATTTCAAGTGCGCCTCTAAGAGTCTCCTTTCGTGCACTCGACACGTCATGTTTTAGAACTTTAGGTTCTACGACATGCCGGTTTCCTCAGGATGTTTTCCTTCACCGTTGCGAGAACGTGGGATGTATACTTAGATTTTTCGACCGAAAAACCCTTTTACGCATGACTGCCACCAGGATTCGAACCCGCGACCATCAGATCGCAAGGTAAGGGCCTCATCCACTCAGCCACCACGTCCACTTTCTGTAAATACATACATAGAATACATAGACAACACCCAGACACAGGACAAACACCGATGTTCATCACACAAATTGTCCTTCAGGACAAACATTTGTGTGATGAACCGGTGTTTCGGGTTCGATTCCCGCTGAAGCGGGAAACACCGGGCCTGGCAGACCAACACACTTGCCACTCGACCGTTCGTGTTGTCAATACTTAAAAAAACAAAAAAACGAGGAGGTTATGAAATCGGTTGAACTTTTTTTTTATGTATTTTACCTCAGTACTTTGTTGTTTATAAACTTATTTGAAAAAATTTTGTATGTTTTTGTAAAAGATTGATTATTTTTATTTATTTTTTTAAAAATGTTTTTTTTTTAGGAATGCTTTCAATTTGGAAACCAAACGACGCCATTTTGGATATTTTCAAAGAAGGTTCTTGGGTTGAAGTTATGAATGTAGTTCCTACTGCAATGAGGTGAGTTGTAACTTCTACCTCTGCCAGATATTCGTCTGCTAAACAGTAAATGGGTAGCATTACTGTGTTCCAGTTAAAACAGCAATGTGGCTAGTGAAAGAACTGGGCTTTTTGGAGTATCTTTATAAATCAATGTAAATAACAGTTTTTGACGACACAGATGGTCTAGTGGCAAGTGTGTTGGACTGCCGCACTGGTGTCGCGGGTTCGATTCCCGCTCCAGGACAAACATTTGTGTGATGAACATCGGTGTTTGTCCTGTGTCTGGGTGTTTACTATGTATGTATTTCCAAAAAAAAAGTATATAAGTATTGTATCAGTTTCCTGGTTCCCATAGTACAAGCTCTGCATAGTTTGGGGCTAGATGGCGTTGTGTGAAATGTCCAAAATATTAATTATTTATTATTATTTTCAGGAACTCAGAAATACAAATAACAGCAGGAAGACAATCTGTATTCCGACCGACAAAATACAAAAATGACTCGATGTATTTAAAGTCGCTTCAACGAAAGTGCTACAAAATAAGTGATGTCTCGCTAAATCCTACCATATCGACCGATTATAACGAAATCGATACTGTAGGCATCGTATTTCTAATCGATCCTACTAATCGAGAATTTGAATCGAGTCGAAACTTTCAAAATGTCTACATATCCGACGTTGATAAAAATATGATATGTATAAACTTTTGGGGTGGCATCAAAAAGTTTGGATTCGAAAATATCTTTGACGCAGGCCAGATTGTGTCGTGTGCTAATTTGCAGAAGCGAGCTGGCAACACCAGGAAAAATATTCCTCAATTTCGGGTAACTGAGTTCTCGTTTTTCACGAAAACTCCCAAAAATGTGATAGCGCGGGAAATTATTGAGGACTTAAATAAGAAGTTGTTTGGATTGGACAGAAGAAAGTTCTGCGATGATTGTGTTGCCATAAAGAATAATTATACAGCTATAAGATGTTTGAATAACGAAAATGAATCGCCGTACAGAATGAATAGAAGTGATTACAGTTTCGCAAGAAATAAAATGTTTATAGACACCCCAGTGAACCAAAAGAAATATAACGATGAATTGAATTTCAACCTTAGCGGGCTGGACTTTGAGTCGACTTTTAAGCAAGACACACAAGAACTGTCTCCTAAAACGTTGCTCCGAAAAAAGAGAGTGAACGAGAAAATTGCCAGATTAAAAATGTATGGAGAACCGCCTCCTTTAAACCCTATCAGTATTATAAACAAATCTATGAATGCTGCTAACTCATACAAAAGTCCATTGTTACCGAAAAATAGCACGACATCCCCAACTTTACCCGAAAATAGTGATGCACACAATCAAAATCTACTAAGTGCCATGATTAGAAATTTACCCGAAGCTAGCCCAAAAGCTTTACCAGGAGAATCGAACGGAAATACGAGTCCAGTTATTTCAATGAAACGGAGTTATGTGAAAAGTGTGCCAGTCAGGTTAAATTTCTCCGAAAACGCAGACACAAGTGTAAATAAAGTTGATTCGATTGATCATTTTGCTGAAGATTGCGACGGAAGTCCGCCTTTAAGTTTAGACTAGATTACAAAAAAACTATGAATAAGAAATAAACCACCTACTTTTCTAAGCAAAATCATTTGTTATTGTTAAGTTTTTGAATATTTTTTATTGTGAAAGAAACAATGTAAAGAATACTTATCTAAGTAAAAATAAAACATAAATTTAAATTTATGGTTTTATTATCAAACCGATTTCTCCTCTCACCTTCAACTCTATAGTAGTTTTCGATATTGAATTATATTTATTGCAGTTTTTAAATACACTTTATTACAGCATAAGCTAACTACTACAATCTATATATAGGTATATTATAAAATTTACAAAAGGAAACAATTGGGCCACTCATAGACCGTTGCAAACGATCTATAGGTAGCTCAACTGCTCCAACTCGATACCCGATGGCAGCGTGCCGAGGATACTGGCTGCATTGCCTCTTTGTATAGCAAGGCTTATTCTTTGGCCCAGATAGCTGCCAGCCCTCTGATCACGCGTTTTTAAATGATAATTTTGCTTTCATATTTATTTTATAAAGTATTTATTTGTAGTATAAATACTACAAGACACGAAGCATCATTCATTGTATTGCGAAACAACTTTCTCCTGCAATGGTAGTTTCCTACTTTTGCTGGCAGCACTAAATGAAATTTTAGAGATGTAACAAAAAGCTTGGTTTGAGAATCGAGTTGAGAAATATATTGCGAACGATTATGCTGTCACAAATCCTGGGAGTCAAACCATTGTTCGTCAATTGACATCCTCCAACTAATGGCAGAGGAATGGGCATGATCCGTGGTTGGCCACATGGTTTAGGACACAATAATAAATTAATAGTGCCTTGTATGCATAAGAAACGAATGGATACATCGATTCTTGTTCGACTATTACATCGACTTACCCCATCACTACAACTGTCACTTCAAGGTGACCTTCAGCCAAAGCAGTTTGACGTTTGTCAAGTAAAAAAAAATCAAAATCATTTGAAAATCCTACCCGCGTAGACATGTTTATCGCAAAATAATCGCCAAAATTACATCGTAACTTGTATTTTGTGAATAAAACGGCTGACCGCCACGTTGCTACGGGATTTAAAAGTGATAATACTGTGTGTTAACGTGTGTAATAATCAAGAAATACGTTTCTCCGGCGAGCTACGTCTAACTAGCGGTGAGTAGAATATATTATTTTTCTACACACGCGATTCATTCACGTTCGCCGTGGATAAAAATAGTTTTTATCGCGAATTGTGTAGTAAATATCGGTAAGGCAATAACGAGAAGTTAATCAAAAACTCACTGAAATTTTACTCGGTATTTAACTTTGTAAGTTAACTTTTGCTTTTACTTTCAAAACTTTTAAAGGTGTGATTACAAGTCAGAAAAGTAGGAATTTAAGTGCCTTTTATAATTTTTTTCAATCTACATAAATCCTACTAGCCAATGTATAGGTAACAATTAGGTTATCTAATATAAATAACGGAATGAAAATAATAATATAATAAAATTAAAATTATGGAAGGAAATATAAAACAAAACACATTTTTTTAAAAATATGAATCATCCATTGAAATAGGTATAGTGTTAACGTGTATCTCAATGGTATCCTAATCAGCTTGGGATCTTTGGATCTTTGAATCGAGAATAGGGAAGAGGAAAGCAAGTCAAGCAATGGCGAGACTTAAAACTTGGAGGATGTGTTCATCAAGAGCAGAAAGCAAGTAATAAGAAAGGATTTTTGACAAAATAGAAAAAAAACAGTCTAATTGAGTATCTCCTTTTTCAAAGCCAGTTATAAATGGTGCCCGAGTGGATGAGGCCCTTACCTTGCGATCTGATGGTCGCGGGTTCGAATCCTGGTGGCAGTCATGCGTAAATGGGTTTTTTCGGTCGAAAAAATCTATATATGCATCCCACGTTCTCGCAACAGTGAAGGAAAACATTGTGAGGAAACCAGCATGTCGTAGAACTTAAAAGTTCGAAAACATGTGTAGAGTGCACGAAAGGAGCCTTTTCGAGGCGCATTTGAAATCCTTTCACCACACTGGTTCGAAAGAACTAGTGACACGAAGAAGAATATGCAACACAAACGAAGTTGCAGGCATTAAACAGTACACTAAAAACATCTTTATTTGTCACGCTACAAACTAAATAAACATAATATTCATTGAATAATGCAGTATGCAATACTCAACATCATTTTCTAGTTCTTTTTCCCACTTAGATGGGGTCGGCACAACATGTCTTCTTCTTCCATGTGTATCACCTGTCATCTCTGTACTTACACCTGTTTTGTTCATATCGTCTTTCACACATTCCATCCATCTTTTCTTTGGCCTTCCTCTACTCTTATATTCAACCACAGTATGCAATACTATAACTAGGTACAGACAGCGTCAGAGATAAGTATCCTCCTTGCACAAGACACCCATCTATAGATCCTTTAAAAAAAATGTAATAATTAAAATCATTTTTAGGCTTACATACGGTTATTACAAATATAATCATTTTTTTAAAGGCAAAACTTCTACATTCATAGCGACGGTAATTTAAAGGGATTTGAAGCTGGGTATTATAATGCAAGGGGGATACTTATCTCTGACGCTGTCTGTACATATATCTTATATTGGTGTGAGAAGTACATACCACTTTTACTAAAATTGCTAACTATCGTGAAGATGGATCTTCTATGCTCAGTCACACTGCAGCTACTAAACCAATCCGTGTTTAATTTAATAGCTCCAAAGGAAATATTTTTATTTTCAATACAACACATGCAATGCGACAAGAATTTGCTAGTTACAGATATATTTATTGTATTTTGATTAGAAATTTATTGACACAGTGCCACAGAATAGATGATAGAACTAGTAAGCTATTTTGCTAATCCTATGCATAATATGCCATAGTATAAGTTCAACTTATACGAAACCCACAGAAGATAAACTTCAATACATATCACAACATAATTTGGTTATTTATTTTGATTTAAAAAATATTGTAATGGTTAACTTAATTGTGCTTGTATTATTGATTTTGAAATAAATTATTATTTTCTATTCATATTTCAAACTTCGGTCATTGTCATCATCAGGATAACTTTCCCATCAGTTACTTATTTCGTTAAACGTCATTCAATCAATCAATCATTTATTGGCCAAAATGCTACATTGCATAGCTCTGGTAAGTCAAAAATTTAGTAGGTACAGTTTGAAACACATAAGCTTATAAAATATTTTCTGTACATCTATGTTCCTAAGCTAGACATCTTGTTCTAAGCAACAAGGTAACAAAGAAAAAAATCAATCCATGGTCTTTTGCAATGTTTTTGGGCTACTTACTACTCATAATCGACATTCATTTTAGAAACTCAAGGAATATGATGGACTATTAATTAAGATACAAGTTCTCCTACTGATCATTGATATACTATGGCGTGTTGAACTTGCTGATAAGATAGCGCGCCTGCCAACACTATCTGTATATTACGAGTTTATTACGAAATATTTGGTCAAGATCATTTTCGCATCTAATTAGTTTACAAACATGTTTTTAATCGGAATTGACATAATTAGTATTTCGCCTCATGTCCCCCTGTGCGGATTTAGGGGGCCGTTCATTAATTACGTGTTTCTTCTAGTATCTAGAAGAGTCAGGCAGTGTCCTAATAGAACGCTATGACGCGACCATCGCCGTTCGCGCGAACGTCGATCGCGCGATCACGCGATCACGCGATCAAACGTACTAACGTCAAATAGGCGTCCCAATTGGCATCGCGTCGCGTCGTGCGATCGCGCGGTTGCGAATCGGGACGCCTATTTGACGTTAGTACGTTTGATCGCGTATTCGCGCGACGCGACGGTCGCATCGCTTGCTCGCGCGACGATCGCGTGATCGCGTTCTATTAGGACAACACCTAAAGCTATCTTGCTAGCTTTTAGTATCTAATCTACCTTAGTAGTTACTTACTTTTTACTTTTTTTTCTTTTAAGAAAAGCCAGTTCTTCTAATATCAGCTATAAAAGTATATTAAAAAAAAACTACAATTAGATTCTAGAAAATTAAACCTTCATTCTAGATGGCGGCGTCTTCATTCTAGACTCTGAAACTGATAATTTTTCGATGCCCTCTTATAAACGCCGATTCTTCTAGTAACTAAAAAAAACGCCGACTTCTAGTATTCTAGACTCTTCTAGGTACTAGAAGAAGCTGCGTTTCTTTTAGTAGAACTAGCTAGATACTCGAAGGCTCTAGATACTAAAAGAAACGCCGAGTCTTCTAGTATCTAGAAGAGTCTAGCAGCTAGACTCTAGCTAGATACTAGAAGCTAGACTCTAGCTAGATACTAAAAGAAACGCTAATTTAAAAGAAATGCTTTTAAAAAAATGCTATTACGAGTTGCAAGATTTTATAAACGATTCATTTAGTGACTTAACAATATAGTTAAAAATATCGGCCCGTCTCTATCATTTACAACACCCTATCCGGGTAATATTGTGTAGCTGTACTTTATTTATTTGACCTACCAAGACCTAAAATGTAACCTGCCCAATATTGCAAATAAATACTGAATACTGAATACGCTATTGCTTCTAGTATCTAGCTAGACTCTTCTAAGTACTACAAGAACTGCACGCCAACTGGACGCCATGGCGTCTTGATTCTAGACTCTGAAACTGAGTATCTCTCTTCCTTCTGTCAATTACATTCATAGTACCACAGCGTACTAAGATGATAGTATTAAAATAAAAATCTTCCAATATTGACTAACTGCATCATATTTATAGTACTTTGGTCATGGGAAGATCTCTAACCATCGAAGAAACCTTTAAGGCTTGCATCCATAGGCCGGCATCGGACGTATCGGACGCATCGCACGTAACGGATTTTAGGTTGCATTGTATAAAAACTCATACAACAGCGTCCACTGATCGGCATTCCGTATGACGTCATCGGCAATGCCTACATGCGATGCGTACCGATGACGTCATACGGAATGCCGATCAGTGGACGCGCCCCGCGCGCTCGCTCCGCATTGTCGGCTATTTGTCGCGAAACGTAATCGCGATTATCATTTTATAGCGAGAAATGTCACAAGGTATTAAAGAAAACCGAATGTGACATCGGCAATCCGATTGCTAATACTCGCGTCGGCAATCCGATCGCTGCCGATACAGTGGATGCAGTCTTAATAATCCGTTACGTACGACTACGATGCGTCCGATACGTCCGATGCCGGTCTGTGGACGCTTAGCTTTTCAAACATTAAAAATTAAGCAGATTTATTGCTAAGTATATTTGTATAATTTGTTGATATTAAAAATGTCAATTTTATCAGTCTGTCGCCCCACGTACGCCACGTTGCATCACGTTGCGTCGCAGAGGATTCGCAGTCGTTGCTGGAACACAGGCATATTTTGCCATAGACAGACAAGACAGTCCCCGCGCGCAGTCGCAGAAGCCCTATGTGTCAAAATAGACAATAATTGTGTGGTGGTCAAATTAATGTTTTTGTTTATATTTTTATTCATATTAATTTTTACGTGTATAATTATAATTCGGTGTAAAAATATCATGTCACAGTCCGCGGGCCCTTCAACTTCCCAAATTGTTGGCTCTTCAGAAGATTCCTCTTACGTCCAGTGTACACAGTGCTCCCACCCGAGATTTTTTAAAGGTACCAAAGGTCTCAATATCCATATCGGTAAAACACACGCCAGAACTCATTCATCAATTCAAATAGCTCCTTCCCATTCAAACCACTCAATCGGCAGTACATCAGGCCCATCACCATTCTGGCAAATTTTGTCAAACCTAAAGGCCACAGTACCAGTGGTCAAAAGAATACCGAAAGGGGCACGAACAACTGTAGCCCAAGATTTGTCAACGAAGTTAAAAATTGTGATTTCCGAAAATAGCCCACAATCCTGGCAAAACGTTTTGACCTTTGCCTTTCAAATTCTCCATGCTGACAAAAATGGTAAACAATCACTCACATCAGCCATAAAAAATAACTGTCTTCATTCTCGCAACCCCAGTGACTCACAATCAGACAGTAACCCTACACGACAGTTCAAAGCATCACACAATTTATCTCAAAGAATAGAATCCAAAGTAAGCGATGGTGATTTGAAAGGTGCCGCTAAATTATTGTTTTCGAACGACACACTTGCCCCGGATTCTCCAGAAACACTTGCAGTTCTGAAAGAAAAACACCCACTGTCGTCGCTCCCGGTCGTTCCTCCATCTTTAAGCCCTTCTGTGCAGCCAACAGAAGCCACCGACAAAGATGTGTACTCGGCGATTATGTCGTTCAGGAACGGTTCTGCTGGCGGCCATGATGGTTTAAGTCCACAACATCTGAAGGACCTTATAGGAACCCCAGGAGATGCTGGTAGAACGCTTCTGATGGACATAACCGCCTTAATAAATTTGATGATTTCAGGTAAGGTACACGATGATTTCACAAATTTATTATACGGTGCCAATCTGTGTGCTTTAAAAAAAAAAGATGGTGGCATTCGCCCCATTGCTGTGGGTTGCACATTTCGGCGAATTGCTTCAAAAATATGTTGCAAAAAGGTCTTACCAAAACTAACAAATATGTTTCAACCAATTCAGCTCGGTTTTGGAACTAAAGGTGGCTGTGAAGCTGCAGTCCACGCACTACGGACTTACGTAAAAAATGACGGTGGTGAGGTGATTTTAAAGGTTGACGTTTCGAATGCATTTAATTCCATTTCCAGAACCACCATGTTGGACGAGGTTAACATAAATACACCGGAAATATGTGAGTACCTTTCTCAATGCTACAGTACGGATTCTACTCTTGTTTACAAAAACAACCGTATTATTTCATCTACTGGCTGCCAACAGGGCGATCCACTTGGCCCTGCCATATTTAGTTTAGCAATACATCCAGTCATTACATCCCTAACATCAAAATTTAATGTTTGGTATCTCGACGACGGTACTCTCGGGGGTGATGCAGACACTGTTTTATCGGACCTCAAAATTCTAATTGATAAATTTTACTATATTGGCTTAGAATTAAATTGTGGAAAATGCGAACTGTACATTGCTGATTCAGTTAGCTCATTCAGAAAAAGTGAAATTATAACAAAATTTAACGTTCTCGCTCCAAATGTTCAAATCCTAGAAAAAAAATCTCTCCGTCTTCTAGGTGCTCCAATTTTTACGGACGCATTTCCTACATTTATTTCGGAACAACAAAAAAAGTTTGAAGAATCTTCGGATCGGCTTTCGACCATTCACACCCATATGGCTTTTCATATTATTCGTTTTTGTCTTTTTGTGCCAAAACTCACGTATGTCTTGAGATGCAGCCCTTTTTGGAAACTAAAAGACCTTCTGTCTCCTTTAGATAACTCATTGAAAAATACTCTAACAAACATTTTAAATTGCCAAATTTCAGATAGCTCTTGGAGCCAGGCCACCCTACCTATTCGGTTTGGCGGTCTCGGTATCCGCAAAATTGCAAGTGTTTCCCTTCCCGCATTTTTATCATCAGCCTTTAGTACTGAGAAATTAGTTTCAAAAATTATTGAACCATCACTAGGCCATATCAGTATTGATTCTTTGGCTGATGGTAAAAATGCCTGGTGTTTTACCTGCCCGAATCAAACTTTACCGGACAAACCTCATTTGCAGAGGCATTGGGACGAGCCGATATGTAAAAAAATCCAAGAAGATTTACTGAACAGTTCACATTCACCGGTAGATCGAGCTCGTCTCCTTGCCTCTGCAAAACAAGAGTCGGGTTTTTGGCTGCAGGCTCTGCCATCTTCAAATATAGGAACTTTACTGGAAAATAGCACATATTCATTGTCTGTCAGCCTGCGTATTGGAGCAAACACCAACGAGCCCCACCAATGCAATTGCGGGGCAGCTGTCGATCGCCAAGGTCACCATGGCCTTTCCTGCCGCCGAAGTGCTGGACGTCAATCTCGTCACGCCGCACTGAATGATGTCATCCGCAGGGCCCTTGCCACCGTCAACGTGCCGGCCTTACTTGAGCCGAACGGTATCGCACGTGATGATGGCAAGAGGCCCGATGGAATGACATTAATTCCCTGGAGTCGTGGGAGGCCGCTGGTGTGGGACGCTACATGCGTCGACACTCTAGCACCGTCTCACTTGCCTTCTACCTCCAGGGAGGCGGGCGCAGCGGCGACGGCAGCAGAAAACCTCAAAAGGCGGAAATATGCTACTCTCGGTAACGGTTACATATTTCTGCCTTTTGGGGTTGAAACATTAGGTCCGTGGGGCTCGGACGCTTTGCTCTTGTACAAGGAGCTAGCGAAGCGGCTGATAGATAAATCAAACGACCAAAGGGCTGGCGCTTACCTCGGTCAAAGGATTAGCATCGCTATTCAACGAGGTAACGTCGCCAGCCTTTTGGGTACTTTGCCCGTGGACAGTGACCTAAATTCTGTGTTTTATTTGTAATTTTAGATAGGCTAATTCTTTATTATTTTTATAATTATTTAAGTAATTTTAGTTTTATTGTGTTTTAGCATTAAGTTAGTAATTAGTTGTGTAAATAAAGCAATTTACTTATATTTTATCAGATAAGTAAGTAAAACAATTTGACTGATAGAGTTTGTTTATCATGAAAATATCATAGTAATAACATCAATAAAGGCATTTTACACGTGTTATCTATCCTTCTGTTTCGTGTGTGCCGCCCCGAAGGCTTCCGACTTGGCTTGCGTTTTCAGACTAGTGTATTCTTGTCGCGCGTATACGGGCGGATTGGTACTCGCGAAACATCAAAAGTGTATAGGTACTGGCGTTTAGGCTCGGTTTTTTCGTCGATGACACAGGGCTAGTTAACATAACAAGCTACAAGCCAGCGAGTTTGCTTGTAGCTTGTAAACTCGCCCCGTGTCATCGGCTATTTTACAATCTGCTAGTTGACGATCCTTTTCCGAAAGCTACCTCGCTCACTCGCTAGCTTTTAAGGGGAATCCTCTAGGCAAATTTCCATACAAAATGTTTCGGACAAATACTCAAAAATTACGCCGCATTATAGTAATTTCTTCACACTATTCGTTTCGTCTAAGTTTTCCGATTGTGTCAACAAAAATTAGTAAGGTTTCATACTTTAATTTAGATTTTATACGTGTTTTAAAAATTAACCCTACTAACTTAAAAACACGTATAAAATCTAAATTAAAGTATGAAACCTTGCAACTTTTTTGTTGACGAAATCATAAAACATGGACGAAACGAATAGTGTGAAGAAATTACTATAATACGGCGTACTTTTTGAGTATTTCTCCGAAACATTTTGTATGGAATTTGGATATGAGGATTAGCCTTAAATTCGTGGGTTGTAGCTTGTAAACTAGCCCTGTGTCATCGACACTGTAGTAGCATGTGGCGTCTCTCGACGCTTGACGCGCGTACAAGCGCTGCAAAAACAAAATACGAGCGGCGAATCCGGGCGGTTATGCCTAGATCACACGTACCAAGTACTCGGCCGAGACAGTAAAATGTTACTCGGCCGAGACAGTGAAAGCTTCCATCATTCGCTCAGCCGAGCACTCGGCGCTATGTTGCCGGTTGCTCGGTGCTATTATGCCGAGTACTCGGTACGTGTGATCTAGGCATTAGGCAAAAAATCTCGAGTGCTCTGAATAAAAACTGACACACCCACTTAAATTCAAAATACATTTCCCATTTTTTGCTGTCGGGTAGAAGAAGAATCCATTGACAAACACACAATGTTGGATTCCGTCCAATATGTATTCGTCAAACAAACTCGTTATGTAAACGAATATAAATATTTACAAACTAAACAAGATGGATTTTGAATAATACATTTTAATTATGGTATCCTACCAACTTACGTACCTACTGTTTATTTTGCGCGAATTTTGTATGAAAATACATTTTTTATCCTTGAAATATTGGTCGGTGGACGCGGTTTTGCCCGCGTAGTATTGCGATAAAAAGTAGCTTGTATCCACAGAAATATTAAAGTATAGAATGCATTGAAAATGCGCCAAAAAAAAGGAGCCACATTGACAATTCTAGTACATTCATCAGTTTTGGTCCGATGCTAGTTTTCGAAAAAGAGAAGTAACGGCTATATAGATAAATTTTGATGTAGAATACGTAGAAAACACCCAGACTCAAGACAAACACCGATGTTCATCACACAAATGTTTGTCCTGAAGCGGGAATCGAACCCTCGACGTGTGTTGGACTGCCACCGGTGGCGGCGTGGCAGTCCAACACACTTGCCACTTGACCATCCGCGTCGTAACTTAAAGACAATTACCTAAATATGAACAAATTCCTTCGTCACTTAAGCCTACTTGCACCAAACTGTCAACGTCCCTAAGCAATTACTTTACTTGCTTGGTAATTCCTAACAGTCCAGATTCTGAACAGTCCAGAACTGCCAAGCGAGTAAAGTAATTGCTTAGGAACTTTGAAAGTTTGGTGTAAGTTGGCATTAATAACGTAAATTGAACCTTATTACTTCATACACAGGGCACAATGTCGCGTGACAGATCATCCCGCCGCTTTTACCGCGCGGACTCCACGCATGACCTCCTGTCTTTCATGGACAAAGGTCAAGCGGCGAGCGACGAGAACCGATGGACCTTCGAAACCGCCTGGGAGGCTGCCAACAAAGGTACCTACTGGTCATCCATTCTTGCATCAATCCTTGTAGGTGTATATGTCACTTGACAGGTCGTTACGGTGTTTCTACCGCGCGGACTCTACCCATGACCTCACAAGAGTCAAGCAACGAGAAACCATGGACCTTCTAGACCGTCTTGGAGGCTGCCAACAAAGGTACTGGTCATTAATTAATACTCCCACAGGGTACATATCACGTGACAGAATGTAAATGGACTCCCTTTTCCGCACTTGGACAACTCCTGTTATATCCTGACTAATAGTTTAGCCAGCTTAACTCCGCCCAGAAGCACAGAAGTTTCCTGGGTTCGGGTTTATGAGGATTTCTTCTCTTTGTTTTGCCACTCCCACGCATGCCAGGATTACATGGGCGTGTAAATTCCCTAGGTACAGACAGCGTCAGAGATAAGTATGCCCCTTGCACAAAACACCCAGCTATAAATCCTCATCATCAAAAATTGTCATACTTGAAATTATTTTTAGGCTTGCATACGGTTATACAAATATAATCTATTTTTTAAAGGCAAAACTTCTACATACTCCGCGGGGCGGGCGGTGATTTGAAGGCATTTGAAGCTGGGTTTTATAATGCATGGGGGATACTTATCTCTGATGCTGTCTGTACATGTCGTATAGTAGGTACAAACAAGGAAGAATAAATGTCTCAAAGTTCGTGTAGCTCTGTTTTGTTATGGGCAGGCGTGATCTCATACCATCAGGAGAGCGCCGGCCTTGTTTCGTCACTTGTTTATAAAAAAAAATTCTAGAACTAGTTAGGTCTAGAAATGTAATACCTATTGTTTGAGTTCAAGATGCGTTTCATGGACAAGCATTACTGGGTTCCTGTTTCTTTTGTTTAAGATGTGAGTGGTTTCTTATGAACTAGGTCACCGAAAGGTAGGATTTGCTCGCGGATTTGCACGCATTTTCAACTGACTCTAAAAAAGGTGGGGGTTCTCGATTCGGATGTTTTTTTATGTTTGTTACCTTAGAACTTTGTTGCTTTTAAACCAATTTGAAAAATTCTTTAAAAATATTAGTGATTATAATTTCAGATTGGTTTAGAAATTTTATCGGAATTGGTTCAGTATTTTAGTTTTTAAATTAAAATAACTAAATGACGACACCGTGGCATAGTTGTTAGTAGCCTACGAAGCTTGGTGTTCCGGGTTCGATCCCCGGCCGGGGCAAATATTTGTGACGAACACAAATGTTTGTTCTCGGGTGTTGGATGTTGTGATGTGTTGTATGTGTCCATGCCGCCTGCGACACAGGGAATCCTAGTGCAGGGGTGTGAGTGTGTGAATGTTTATTTATTTATTTATCTGAAAAAATATGTCATCCAAGTGAACGAAATTGCGTATTTTGCTTCCCTGTGACTTGTCAGTGGTGTTTACGGTCACTAGAACAGTCCTATTGAAGTCGGTTGAAGTATGTTTTTGTAAAACTTTGAGTATATTACGCGTACAAATTTATTTTTGACGTGACTGCGTATAATAAATCGATGAACGCCGGCTCCATGCACGAAAACGTTGACGTTATTGTCCGGTAACGCTCATTGTCCCGTTACGCTGGTAGTCATGTCAAACTATCGTCCGTTTACCAACCAATTACAGACAACCAATTTTTTTACTTCGGTAATTGATTAATCTGTTTGTTTCAGTGGGTGGCATCTACACCGTTATTCGTTCTAAGGCGTATGTCTCCACCGAAGAAATGGGAGACAACTATTGTCTACTTGGTGAGTTAATACTGTAATAGTAGATTATGCACTAAGGGGATAAAGCAGTGTCTTATGTCGCGGGTGGCATATTGAACCCTGAGCTAACGAGAGAATCGGTTAACTCCTGAGCGAAGCTAGGGAGTTATGTAGAGTCCTGTGTGACGCGAGGGGTTTAAGCTGCCCAAGACGAAGACAGGCTTTATCCCAGAGGAGCACATTCTGCTTTTCACACCTTCTGCGAGGCAATAAAAAGCCAGGGCTCCGAACTCAGCAGCCAACACCGTCTTTTGTTTCACAATCTTTGAAGTCGCACCTTTTTTCTTTTTATTATGAGTGGCCAGTTCGATTTTAGAACAAACCTTCTTACAACGCCATATGGGCGATCTTTTACTCAGAGTTTTCCACGAGTTCCACACGAATTTGACGTTCCAAATTCAAATCACATTACAACCCTTGGGAGTTTCATACAACATTACCTCCCTTGGTAGGTAATGCTTTGCTTTACCTTGATGATAGCATGATATGTAATAGGATATTGTTGAGCAGGTGGTGTGAAAATGAATATTTTATGGTCAATTACATTATCATCTAAATCCATTTGAATAAAATCTAGATTTATAGGTATTATGTTGGTGTGTTGTGTATTTTGATTCAATAATTTATGGTGACCTGACTTTTAATAATGTTATTTTTGCCCCACTACCCGAGTAGTACCTATGTACTACTCGGGCGAGTAAACATGACACCTGGCTGCCACTCTCGCTCGGCACTTGCTGCGTCCCCCGCCCCCCGCGCGGCGCCCTCCGTGTTTCTTCTTCCTCTAATTGCGAAGCCTTATCATTACCAAGTATAACATGACCTCTTCTCTAAAGCTTCTCTATCAACATTATCCAATTCTACGCTGTTTTTTGCACAACCGTCATTCGAGCCAGGTGTCATGTTTATTCGCCCGAGTAGTATGTATGTTTTGTGGGTTACCTCGTATCTTCCAACCGGCTGGATGGATTTTGTCAGTTAAGGTATCGTTGGATTCGTCTCGTCACCCGAGTTTTCTTAGATGGATTAAAAAAATTACCTAAATGGCGGATTTTTGGAGCTAAATAGTCGTTAATATTTTTTCACACCACCTGCTCGACAATGTCCAATTACATATCATGCTATCATCAAGGTAAAGCAAAGCATTACATCTCTAGGGAGGTAATGTTGTATGAAACTCCCAAGGGTTGTAATGTGATTTGAATTTGGAACGACAAATTCGTGTGGAAACTCGTGGAAAACTCTAAGTAAAAGAACGCCATATGGCACTGTAAAAAGGTTTCTTCGAAAATCGAACTGGCCGCTTATAAAAAAAAGAAAAAGGCGCGACTTCAAAGATTGTGAAACAAAAGACGGTGCATGTTCGCTGCTGGAGCCCTGGATTTTTATTGCCTCGCAGAAGGTGTGAAAAGTAGAGTATGCTCCTCTGGGATAAAACCTGTCTTCGTCTTGGGTATCTTGAACCCCTCGCGTCACTCAGGACTTTACATAACTCCCTCGCTTCGCTCAGGAGTTAACTGAGTCCCTCGTTAGCTCAGGGTTCAATATGCCACCCACGACATAAGACACTGCTTTATCCCCTTAGTGCATAATCTACTATTTTGTTGACCAAACCTATCGAGTAGGGTATCAAAATGAAAGTATTTTAAAGGAGATTACAAAAATATATTTATAAGTTATATGTTTGTGTTTCTCTAGTTACCGTCAGCTAGTAATCGATGTATTGTTTAATGTTTATTTCATTTGTTTACACGTAGGATCGTCTTATTAGCTTAGCTTCTAGGATGGTAGCTAGCTTCTTTACACATAGTGTTTCTTCTAAATTTAATTCTACATTTAATACATGTAATAGTTTCAGTGTAATCATATAAGTAAATTTGTTTTACATGTATTGTTTCCCAGGGCCGTACAAGGAGCATTGCGCTCGTACCGAAGTGGAGGAGGCGGATTTCCCCCCCAATTCCCCCCTGACGGCCGCCGTCAACGCCATGAGAGGCCAGGGTTACAAGGTAATGTAATGTTCTGAATTTACTCACCGCCATCTAGCATTCAAATTAGGCAGAACTTGTACTAAAATGTTTAATATAAACTTTTTATGTATTTTCTCCACAGCTGCATACCGGAACTTGGTTGGTAGATGGCAACCCTCAAATAATCCTCTTCGACATCGGCTCAGCCGCCTGGCAACTCGATGGTTATAAGCAAGAGCTGTGGGATACCACCTCTATTGGAATCCCACACCTGGACTCCGAAGCCAATGACGCTGTGATTCTGGGCTTCATGGTGGCTCAGTTTATACAGGAGGTGAGTTCACCGGCTCACTCACTGACTAGTGAGTCAGTGAAAGTCAATGACTCACTCACTAGCTCACTCACTGGCTCACTCACTACCTTACTCTTTGGCTCACTCACTACCTCACTCAATGGTTCAGTCACCACCTCACTCACCAGCTCACTCAATAGCTCACTCACCAGCTAACTCACCAGCTCAATCACTGGCTCACTCACTAGCTCTTTTATACTCACTGGCTAGCTCACTCACAAACTTACTCACTGTCTCACTCGCAAACTCACTCACTGGCCCACTTAATACCCTTCTAACCGAGTCACTAGGTTACTGACTCGCTCATTCTCTAGCTCACTCACTGACTCACTTGTCAATATCCCATTGATTTACTGCCTAAACTTACTCACTCACTCACTCCCTTACATACTTACTCACCAACCTTTTGGAACCGAAATCCATAGAAGATTCCCGCATTGGGCACAAGCAAACAACCAAAATGATCTACGTTGTCCATTCAATAAATATTTTCGTTTCAGTTCCGTAAAGCGGCGGAAAGCTACGCCGACACTCCGCCGCGCGTAGTGGCGCATTTCCACGAGTGGCAAGCTGGGGTGGGGCTTATAGTGCTCAGGTACCCAATATTCAATACTTCACACTCAATACTCTAGGTATACTTCACACCCAATACTCAATACTTCACACTCAATATTAATACTTTACACTCAATACTCAATTATCCACACTCAATATGATTGTACTCAATTCTCCACACTCAATACTTCACCTCAATACTTTATACTCAATACTTCACACCTAATACTCAATACTTTACACTCAATACTCAATAATTTACACCCAATACTTTACACTCAATACACCGCACTCAATACTCGATACTTCACACTCAATACTCAATACTCCACACTCAATTCTCAATACTTCATACTCAATACTTCACACGCAATACTCAATACTTTACCCTCAATACTTAAACTCAATATGTACTCAATACTTTATGTTCTAGTCTTCGTACAAGCAAGCTTGAAAGTTAATGAAAAACAAAAAACCCGCCTGCAGATATACTGCCGCCATTTTGGATTTTTGTCTCTTAAATTGTATACATTCATATTCATAATCATGACAAACCCATTGTCACATTTGTCCAAATCCATGTAAATTATTTACAAGTCAAAAAACCATTTTTTTTTCAGAGTACGTCACGTAGACGTGGCTACTGTGTTTACAACTCACGCCACACTTTTGGGAAGATATCTGTGCGCTGGCAACACTGATTTCTACAACAACTTGGATAAGGTAAGCGGAAAAACATATTTTTTAAATCGGTTAATAAACAAAGTTCTGAGGTAAAAACATAAAAAAAATACCAACCTCCTTTTTAGAAATCGGTTAAAATCTCTTTCTAGTTCTCTGTGGACGAGGAGGCGGGAAAGAGACAGATATACCACAGGTACTGTATGGAGCGCGCCGCAGCGCATATGACGCACATCTTCACCACCGTGTCTGATATCACTGGTGAGTTATTACACTTCACACTAATCATTATCTCACTTCACATTAATCATAATCTCACTTTACTTTAATCATTATCTCATTTCACACTTATCATTATCTCACTTTACACTAATCACTATCTAACTTCACACTTATCATTATCTCACTTTACACTAATCATTATCTCCCTTCACATTATCATTATCTCACTTTACACTAATCATTATCTCCCTTCACATTATCATTATTAGGCCCGAGCCGCCTCACCACTGCCGCGCGCTCTCACCGCTCTCAACGCTCTCCTGGACTACAACCCTGGTTTAGACCTCTTTGCGGATACTTGGACGAAGATTTTGTCGGAATGTTTGAGGTTTTGTGAGCGAGATGTATGAATGTTAATTATTAATTTATTCAGTTTTATTTAATTCATTTTTTAATTTTCCTAAATTATTGTTATCAATTTTACTTAATTTTATATTCCATTTTCCTTAGATTTTAATTTATCTGTTTTAATCATATGTTATTTATTACCCTAGTAATTCGCTCTTTAATTAATATAATTGGCTGCTGCCGTTTTAATTAAAGTAAAATAAATAAATACAAATAAATACAAAATTATCTCACTTTACACTAATCATTATCTCTCTTCGCACTAATAATTATCTTACTTTCATTTTTCTGAAGTTGAAACCATCTGACGGCTACACGGCTAGAACTTTTTAGTCCAATCTGTCACCCTAGGGCAGGGGTGGCGAACGTTTTTGAACCAGCCGCGTGCCATTTTTTCAAAATAAATGTTAAATACGCCATAGACGTGCCGACAAATAATTTTGACTTCGTGAACTGAACAATTTATGCGCTTTCCTTAATATTTTTTCTTAGTAGGTAACCTACACAAATCACCTCAAAGTGAACTTTGTGATTGGTAGCGTGCCCAAAATATTTTATGCCGTGCCATCCTGGCCCCGCGTGCTATTGATTCGCCATCCCTGCCCTAGGGGGACAGAGCAGGGTGACAGATGGAAATAATTCTTTAAGAACACCGTTATTCATCTATGCTTAATTTTTTTTTATTTAATTCCCAGGATATGAAGCAGAGCATCTCCTTCATCGTAAGCCCGACATCATAACTCCGAACGGTCTCAATGTGAAGAAGTTCTCTGCACTTCACGAGTTCCAGAATCTTCACGCACTCGCCAAGGAGAAGATCAACGAGTTTTCCAGGGGACACTTTTACGGGTATGGTTTTTCTAGGTTTTTCAAGTACTTTCAGGATTTTCCAAGTATTTTCAGAATGTTTCTAGTATTTTTAGGATTTTTCTAGTAGTTTTGGATTTTTCTAGTATTTTTTAGAACTTTTCTAGGATTTTAAGTATTTTTCTTGAATTTTCTGTTTTTTTTCGGACTGATTCATAGGAAAAAATCAACGAGTTCTCCAGTTTTCCTAAACGCGTATATTTTTTTAGATTTTTCCTATATTTTTCTGGATTTAATTAGGATTTTCTGTTTTTTTTTTATTTTCTGAGTTTTTATAGCGATTACTAGATTTTTCTGAATTTTCCTAGATTCTTAAAGAATTTATATAGAAACTATTAGAAACTACATTATGTAATACGTTAAAACTATATTATCATAATGAATGAGTGAATGATACTGCTATTCTAATACCTATATTAAATTAACAAGTATTAAAGATGTGTGTAAATAACAATACTTTTTCGTTGAATGCCATGTATGTTAAAATTAATGCCTAATTTAATTTTATATGTCCATTGTTTCAGTCATTTCAACTTCGATCTGGACAAGACCCTGTACTTCTTCATCGCGGGTCGATACGAGTACGGAAATAAGGGCGCGGATATCTTCATTGAGGCTTTGGCGCGGCTCAATCATTATTTGAAGGTAAAAAAATAACATTTCCTGAGCAAAAATAAACAATTTATTTGTATTTATTATAGGTTTTCTAAAGGCCAGAATCCCGTGCGCGATTGTTTTAATATATTTTATTACATCTCAATGACAATGCGCACGAAAACTGCTATATTAAAAGTTAAGGAAGCGAGATATAGCAAAAGCTTAAATGTGCTATATCTCAGCGATATAGAGCAAAAGTGTATAAACCGCAATATCTCGTTAAGGAAGCTACATAGAGCAAAACCATAAAAACCGCTATATCTCGTAATGGAAGCGAGATAGAGCAATAGTGTATAAACCGCAATATCTCGTTAAGGAAGTGATGGATAAATTAAGAGATAACAGGCTAGCTTGGTATGGACACCTGATGTGAAGGGAAGAATGTCATGTTACTAGGAGAGTGCTGAATATGGAAGTGGATGGATATAAGAGTAGAGGAAGGCCGAAGAAGAGATGGATGGACTGTGTGATAGATGATATGAATAAAACAGGTGTAAGTACAGAGATGACGGCTGATAGACAAGAATGGAAGAAGAAGACATGTTGTGCCGACCCCACGTAAGTGGGATAAGGACGAGGAAATGATGATCTCGTTAAGGAAGCTACATAGAGCAAAACCATAAAAACCGCTATATCTCGTAAATGAAGCGAGATAGAGCAAAAGCATAAAAAACGTGTTAAATTTAATAATCTACATTACTTAATTGTGTTTTTTTTTCTCAGTCCTCCGGCTCAGAAATGACTGTAGTAGCGTTCCTGATCTTCCCAGCGAAGACCAACAATTTCAACGTAGAGAGTCTCCGAGGCCACGCCGTCACAAAGGCACTGAGGGACACCATACACGACATACAGCAGAAGGTCGGGAAGCGGATGTATGACATTTGCTTGAGGTAAGAATCAAAAAACACTTAAGCATAAATTAAATAAAACATCTTTGGCGTTCATCTCGTTCTAGCTGTTTAAATTCGCCGATTGAATGTCTGAATTTGGTCCTAAGACACTGAGAAACACCAAAGACGTACATCAAAAGGTTGTGTTGAAGGTCTGGTTGTGAGGTAAAAAAAAAAACACTTTTTCATTGGCGGTTATCTCGTATCGGGTGGTTAAATTCGTCATCCTTGCAAAGTTTATTGGCTTTGGTGTTCATTGGGCGATCAAAAAGAAGAAGTCAAAGAACGCAAATATTCTCTTTAAAGTAATAAACAATGTGAAGAAGTTGGTAAAATTCGTCGTTTGTAAATAATACCTACCGATCCTCTAGTGGTCTTCTTATGTCAATAAATGTTTATTACTCTGCGGATAACGCATTGGGCTATAATATTGTTAGTCTAAGCACTATAATTATTAAGTTAAATGTATGTATATTGCAGTTGTTTTTTGTACCTAATAAATGAAATTAAAATTAAAGTTAAAGTTCATTGGTCTGAGTGACGCTGGATCATATCCTGTGAAACCATCGCCTGTAAAATATTGTGTATCATATTGTCGTCTCTCTCCCTCCAGGGGCCACCTGCCCGACGCGGCGTCGATGCTAGAAAAGGACGACACTGTCCGTCTCAAGCGCTGCATCTACGCACTCCAGCGGGATGGATTACCGCCTGTCACTACACACAACATTGTAAGTGTTACCATAAAAACCGCTATATCTCGCAAAGGATGTAAGATAGAGCAAAAGCATAAAAAACGCTAAAGACAGAAAGAAAAAACATATATATTTTGACATAACAAACTGTACAAGCACACTGTGACATCATCGCTACATCTCGTGAAAGAAGCGAGATAGAGCAAAACCACAAAAACCGCTATATCTCGTAAAGCGAGATATAGTCAAATAATAAAAATCGTTACATCTCGTTAAGGAAGCAATAGCATAATAACGTGTTTTTCGATATTAATCTACATTACTTGTGTTTTTGAGTACCGGAAAGCTGTGAGCCATACTTCTAAAAATTTCAGATTCTATCATTACCTTGCATGTATATTTTTGAAGTTATAGTATTTGTTAAAACGATTAAATAACTATTTAGGCAACTCCAATCAACTAGGAATAAAAACAAGGTGTGTTCTGTGGGTGCTAAAACTGCACTATTTTCCAAAAGTGTGTATGGGATGGCCCCTAAAATTCACAATAAATTACCGGCAAGCATCTTGAATAATGATGATATTTTTACATTCAAGCGTAAAGTATTTAGTCTTCAACAAATTATATAAATATATTTAGTAATAAATCCACTTAATTTCTAAACAAAGGTTTTAATTAACTTAACTTTAGTTCAACTAAACCAAAGAGTCAACGAACAGAAAACCAAAGTTTAAAGATACGACACGTGTTTCGCCTCTACACGAGGCATCATCAGGAGGTGTGGACTCGCCGAAGTTTGAAACGGGAGTACGGGAGGCAAAACACGTGTCGTATCTTTAAACTTTGGTTTAAAAAAAAAAAAGAAAAGAAAAGAAATAATTTTATTGATGAAAACCACATGAAACATAATTAACAAAAAAAGGTCAGAGTAACAGAGTCCTCCATCAATGGGGGCCTAGCTCAGCTTTCATGCTGCAGCGTACTGGCAGCACGCTGCAGCGCTGGTGTTCTGCTAGACCCCAGTGGCGACGACACGGAACGTATAAATAACCAAAAACTAAAACTAAAACTACTAAAATAAGACAAGAAAACATTATTTAAGACTAATTTTACAATTGTCTTACTGGCAACATTACCTATTTATGCAAGATCACCCAATTTTCTGTTCGTTCACTCTTTGGTTTAGTTGAACTAAAGTTAAGTTAATTAAAACCTTTGTTTAGAAATTAAACGGATTTATTACTAAATATATTTATATAATTTGTTGATATTTATGTATTTCCGCAAAGTAACGCCTGAATCAATCAAGTATTTAGTCTTCTTGTTGAAAAGGCATACTATTCAATCAATGAATATTTTGATGATAAACTGGAGTGAGGCTAGGTTATGATAGTAAGTTATGCATGATTGTGTTGGGAAATTTTAGAATTAAGTGACCAAAATATTGTACGCCAATAAGGTAAAACATAGATTCAAGATTCAAGATTCAAGATTTTTATTCGCCAGAACATAGTATACATAGTATGTTGTTAAAGAATATTATTAGTGCCTTATGTTCTACCATTTAAGGTGTGCGAGTTACAGTGAATTAATATAATACTTTTAAATGGTATTTAAATGTTAACGATACCTACTACTTAACTATAATAATATTAAACAGCACAATACACTAGCACATAAATCTGCCTACTTTTTTGCTAACTTTTGTAAATATTATATTTTATTTTTCAGTATGATTCATAAATTCCTTTAAGTTATAGAAACAGTTTTCAGCTAGCCATTTTACCAGCCTTTTTAGAGCTCAACAACTTACCATGTTACCATCCCATTACCTGTGTTTCACAATAAATAAACTTGCATTTGTATTTTTTACTATTTATACTTACTACATTTTTTTTTTGTTTACAGGTAGACGATTGGAGCGATCCTGTACTGAACGGTGTGAGACGGTGCGAATTGTTCAACACCGTCAACGATAAAGTGAAGGTATGTTTAAAGGCCTCCCCTGCAGGATTACATTATGTATTTATTTGATTTATCAATGTAAACACGAATTATTCCCATCTGTCACCCTGCTCCGTTTCCCTAGGGTGACAGATAGGCCAAAAAAGTTCTATCTGTCCGCCTTTCGGCAACAGGGTGACAGATAGAACATGCAATAATATTTTTTGCTTAATATTAACACTAATAATCAAGGTTTTACAAAACCATACCACAACCAACTTCAATTGGACTGTTCTAGTGACCGTAAACACCACTGATAAGTCACAGGGAAGCAAAATACGTAATATACCAGTTATTCAGGGTTCTTAAAATTCTACTACATAATAGTGGTGCCAACTTACATCTACCGCTTAGGCATGCAATTTTTTTTTTTTTACCAACAACTAAGCTAAACCATTGAACCGATTTCAATAAAATTTCTATGGGAAATGTCTGAAAGTATAAACTCTCAAGCAAGAAAAGATTTTTAAAATCGATTCATAAACAACAAAGTTATGAGGTAACAAACATCATTCAACGGAATGAGAGAGAGAGAGAATGAGAACCTCCTCCTTTTTTGAAGTCGGTTGAAAAGGATGAAATTATTAAGAGGCTATGTGAAAATTTTGAATCGCTGCGTTTCATTCTTACTCGTTAACGGTACAGTTTACAAAATTGATGTTAATACAGTGATTACTTGAGGATATAATCTAAATAAATGTAAGATAGAAACACTTTTTATACTATTGAGTGAGTAATCACAGAACTTAGATAAAATGTAAAAGGATTTTTTTATAAATTCAATACTTTTCAAGCAATACGATGTTTTATTATTTGTCGCTTAAGTCCGTTACTTTTGAGCGACAAAAATCTATATCTAACCTCTTCCCTCGGGGTAAGGTGTATAATTGCGCTATCACTGTCTTACAATTCGGTCGCTGTCATTTATGACAGTTTCACATATCCTCTTAATTCGGTTCTCTTTATTTGAAAAGATTAAATCCAAAATAAATAAATACAAAATCGTACTCTACTTACTATTTGAATATCCGCCCTCGCCCTTGGCTCGGGTTGATAAAAGTCTCGTATAAAATGTCTTGCTTCAGGCCCTTGGTAAACAAATAACTATTATTCCCAGGTTATTTTCCACCCGGAGTTCCTCACCTCAACCAATCCGTTATTCGGGTTGGAGTACGAAGAGTTCGTTCGAGGGTGTCATCTGGGGGTATTCCCCTCCTATTACGAGCCTTGGGGGTACACCCCCGCCGAATGCACCGTCATGGGCATCCCTAGCGTCACCACCAACCTATCCGGTAAGTTAGAGTGTCAAGCAACATCAAGCAACGTCAAGCAATATCAGGGATTGGCAATAAACATCGAATAGTAGCCTAAAGTGGTTTGAAATAACATTATTAAAGGTTGTGCAGCATCAAGCAACGTCAAGCACTGTCAGGCAATGGCGAGTAACATTAAGTAGTTGCGTTAAGTGTCTTGAAATATTATAAGCTAACGTTCGGCAGTATCAAGCAACATCAAGCAATGTCAGGAAATAGCAAGAAACATCGAGTAGCAATCTAAAGTGTCTTGAAGTAAAATTAAGCTATGTTTAGCAACATCAAGCAACATCAAGCAGGGTCAAGCAATGTCAGGGAATAGCAAGAAACATCGAGTAGCAGCCTAAAGTGACTTGAAATAATATTAGGCAACGTTTAGCAGCATCAAGTAACGTCAAGCACTGTCAGGCAATGTCAGTCAATTGCAAGTACATACAGTAACGGTCTAAAGTGTCTTGAAATAACATTAAGTACATTAAGTAACGTTAAGTAGCATCAAGCAACGTCAAGCACTGTCAGGCAATGTCAGTCAATGGCAAGAAACATCGAGTAGCAGCCTAAAGTGTTTTGAAACAACATTAGTAACGTTTAGTAGCATCAAGCAACGTCAAGCACTGTCAGGCAATGTCAGTCAATGGCAAGAAACATCGAGTAGCAGCCTAAAGTGTCCTTTTGTCAAATAAATGGTTTTTCGTAAACAAAAAACTAAGTATTAAAAATTGGACATACTTTTTTACCGTTAGGCAGTGTCCTAATAGAACGCGATGACGCGACCATCGCAAGTTCGCGCGAACGTCGATCGCGCGATCACGCGATCAAACGTACTAACGTCAAATAGGCGTCCCAATTGGCATCGCGTCGCGTCGCGCGATCACGCGAATGCCAATCGGGACGCCTATTTGACGTTAGTACGTTTGATCGCGGATTCGCGCGACGGTCGCATCGCTTGCTCGCGCGACGATCGCGTGATCGCGTTCTATTAGGACAACGCTTAGTCTTTTTTCTATACCTTTTAACCTAGCTGGCCGCAGCTCGCCGCAGCTCGGCTCGGGCGCCGCACTCGCGCCGCTGTCACTCGCACATATTGCAGTAACACACAATTCTGATTGCACAGATACAACATAGTACCCCGTCTGTATTGCCCATTTAAGTTTTTTTTAGTAATTAAATACTTGTGGTGTATATTTTGCCCTCAGGTTTCGGCTGCTTCATGCAGGAGCACATAGCCGACCCGATGTCGTACGGTATCTACGTGGTGGACCGTCGGTACATCTCTCTGGAGGGCTCCGTACAGCAACTGGCTCAGTACATGTATGATTTTACCAAGTAAGTTTTACCTTAACCATGTAGGTCGTACCTTTACCAAGTAAATCTTTACTATACCAAGTAAGTCTTACCTTTATCAAGTAAATCTGTACTATACCAAGTAAGTCTTATATTTACCAAGTAAATCTTTACTTTACCAAGTTAGTATTACCGTTACCAAGCAAGTCTTGCCTTAACCAAGTCAGTCTTATCTATACTAAGTACTTAAGTCGTACCTTTATCAAGTTAGTATTACCGTTACCAAGCAAGTTTTGCCTTTACCAAGTCAGCCTTATCTTTACTAAGTACTTAAGTCGTACCTTTATCAAGTTAATATTACCGTTACCAAGCAAGTCTTGCCTTTACCAAGTGAGTCTTATCTTTCCAAAGTTAGCCTTACCTTTACCATGTAAGTCTTACCTTTACCAATTAAGTCATACTTTTATCAAGATAGTCTTACGTTTACCAAGTAAATTTACCTTTAACAAGTTATTCTTACCCTTATCATGTAAGTCTTATCTTTACCACTTGGTAAAGGTAAGACTTACATGATAAGCATTACCATTATCAAGCAAGTATTACCTTTCCCAAGTGAGTCTTACCTTTACCAATCAAGTCTTGTCTTTACCTAGTCAGTCTTACCTTTACCAATCAAGTCTTGCCTTTAACAAGTAAGTCTTACCTTTACCAAGTAAGTGTCATCTACTTCATACAACTGGCTCAGCTAATACATTGTTTGTTTTTGTTCACAGACTGACTCGCCGCCAACGTATCATCCAAAGGAACAGGACCGAGCGACTGTCTGACCTCATGGACTGGAGGAACCTCGGCATCGTAAGTACCATTACTGGGCAAGCATTACTGTGTTTTAAAAATCAAATTACTTAATTGAAAAGTAACGTCATCCAAGTGAACGATATAGCGTATTTTGCTTCCCTGTGAATATTCAGTAGGGTTAACGGTACCTAAAAAGTTCTAAAAAACATATGTCGATTGTACTGACACACACTGGTTCGGAAGAACTAGTGATAGGATATGAAGAAGTGTTTACGGTCACTAGAACAGTCCCATTGAAGTCGGTTGTAGTATTCTTTTGTAAAACCTTAATTATTTTAAGAAGCTTGGTGTTCCGGGTTCGATCCCCGGCTGGGGCAAATATTTGTGACGAACACAAATGTTTGTTCTCGGGTGTTGGATGTTGTGATGTGTTGTATGTGTCCATGCCACCTGCGACACAGGGAATCCTAGTGCAGGGGTGTGAGTGTGTGAATGTTATGTTATGTTATTTTCTGATTATCAAAAACTTGTGGTGTATTTATTGATGACAAATGATGCATATATTTAACTCGTTTTTCAGTACTACCGCCAAGCCAGAGCCCAAGCACTAAAGATAGTGTACCCCGACTATGTGGACCACATGGACCAGGAGTTGGAGAAGCGGTTCAACTACCCGCGACCCATATCTGAGCCGCCCAGCCCGAGCCAGTCCAGTGAGTATACTACCCAAGCTAGTCGTTAGGTAGTCGGTTCTACCCAAGCTAGACACAAATACCCAAGGTAGTCAAAACAACCTAAGCTAGTCACAATTACCCAAGCTAGTCAGTTCTACCCAAGCTAGACACAAATACCCAAGGTAGTCACAACTACTCAAGCTAGGCACAAATACCCAAGGTAGTCACAACTACTCAAGCTAGGCACAAATACCCAAGGTAGTCACAACTACTCAAGCTAGGCACAAATACCCAAGGTAGTCACAACTACTCAAGCTAGGCACAAATACCCAAGGTAGTCACAACTACTCAAGCTAGGCACAAATACCCAAGGTAGTCACAACTACTCAAGCTAGGCACAAATACCCAAGGTAGTCACAACTACTCAAGCTAGGCACAAATACCCAAGGTAGTCACAACTACTCAAGCTAGGCACAAATACCCAAGGTAGTCACAACTACTCAAGCTAGGCACAAATACCCAAGGTAGTCACAACTACTCAAGCTAGGCACAAATACCCAAGGTAGTCACAACTACTCAAGCTAGGCACAAATACCCAAGGTAGTCACAACTACTCAAGCTAGGCACAAATACCCAAGGTAGTCACAACTACTCAAGCTAGGCACAAATACCCAAGGTAGTCACAACTACTCAAGCTAGGCACAAATACCCAAGGTAGTCACAACTACTCAAGCTAGGCACAAATACCCAAGGTAGTCACAACTACTCAAGCTAGGCACAAATACCCAAGGTAGTCACAACTACTCAAGCTAGGCACAAATACCCAAGGTAGTCACAACTACTCAAGCTAGGCACAAATACCCAAGGTAGTCACAACTACTCAAGCTAGGCACAAATACCCAAGGTAGTCACAACTACTCAAGCTAGGCACAAATACCCAAGGTAGTCACAACTACTCAAGCTAGGCACAAATACCCAAGGTAGTCACAACTACTCAAGCTAGGCACAAATACCCAAGGTAGTCACAACTACTCAAGCTAGGCACAAATACCCAAGGTAGTCACAACTACTCAAGCTAGGCACAAATACCCAAGGTAGTCACAACTACTCAAGCTAGGCACAAATACCCAAGGTAGTCACAACTACCCAAGCTAAGCACAATACCCAAGGTAGTCACAACTACCCAAGCTAGTCACAATTCCCTAGCTAGTTACAAATACCCAAGGAAGTCAGTTCTACCCAAGCTAGTCGGTTCTACCCAAGTTAGACACAACTAGCCAAGGCAGTCAGTACTACCCTAGGTAGTTTAGTTACTATTTACCTCAGATAGCCAGAGCTACAACATATAATCTAGCTAGTTAGTACTACTTCAGATAATAACACCGTGACGACACCGTGGCTTAGTTGGTAGTGACCCTGCCTACGAAGCTTGGTGTTCCGGGTTCGATCCCCGGCCGGGGCAAATATTTGTGTGACGAACACAAATGTTTGTTCTCGGGTCTTGGATGTTGTGATGTGTTGTATGTGTCCATGCCACCTGCGACACAGGGAATCCTAGTGCAGGGGTGTGAGTGTGTGAATGTTTGTTTTATGTTTATAAGTCTTGACTAAACAGTCTTATTACTATCACCTTGAATAGTCAGAATCAGTAAGTAATACCCAAACAGTTAGAACTACTATAAAGATAGTGTACCCCGACTATGTGGACCACATGGACCAGGAGTTGGAGAAGCGGTTCAACTACCCGCGACCCATTTCTGAGCCGCCCAGCCCGAGCAGTCCAGTGAGTACCCAGTACACTCTAGATCGTACTATCCCAGACAATCTAGTGAGTACTACCCAAGGTAGTCACAACTACCCAAGGCAGGAAGTTCTACCCAAGCTAGTCGGTTCTACCCAGTTAGGCACAACTACCCAAAGTAGTCACAAGGCAGTAAGTACAACCCAAGCTAGTCACAAATACCCAAGTTAGTTACAAAAACCCTAGGCAGTCAGTACTACCCAAGTTAATTATAAATGAAATGAAATGCAATTAAATGAACTTTTATTCACATTAAATAGAAACAAATACCCAAGGCAGTCAGTACTTCCCAAGCTAGTCACAACTACCCGATGCAGTCAGTACTACACAAGGTAGTCACAACTACCCAAGCTACTCGTTTCTTCCCAAGCTAGGCACAAACACCTAAGGCAGGCAGTACTACCCAAAGTAGTCAGTACAACCCAAGGTAGTCAGTTCTACCCAAGCTAGTTAAGTCAAGTTATAAGACATTATAATAGAATAGAATAGAATATATTTATTGATTTGTAACTTAAAAATTACGTACTTAATTATAGTTACAAATGTTGGACTAAGTATTTGAAAATTTTGTTTTTAACATCAAAAATAGCCAAAAAAATAAATACATTGTTTAGAAAACAGTTTTGTGAATGATAATACCCAAGACAATCCAGTTACACTTGTTGTACCCAAACCAGTCTGGTTTGTACATTACTGCCCAAACCATCCCTATTAGAATTACACTACCTTAGTCAACAATTTACAGCCTGTTTCAACACTTTTTTTGCATTATGGATTTAGTTCGTCGTCCCGAACTCATAGCTACAACGACGAAAGACTCCGAACAGCAAACCGACGAACAAAAGAAGCTAACGCTACAGAAGTCGCTGGAAATTCTCGAAATAACTGATGACGTCACAGATGTTGAAGACACAATAGAAGTGAGCTTCGAAAAGCCGAACTTTGCCGAATCGGAACACGAGAATTACCGAACGCCGAACGACTTTCTCGAGCCGTTGAACGACGCGGTAACGGAGCAAATCGATCAGCTGATCGCGAAGTTGAACGACTGCGTTTAAGAATAGGTTATGTTGCGTTTTTCAGTGATATTTAAACGGTATTTTGAAGTTTTTTGTGTATTTAAACGGTTAAAGGGTATTTAGTTTGAAGTGTTTTGAGCTTTATTGGGTAGATTTTGGTATTTTTTCGTACTTTTTGATAAATGGGGTTGCCATCCGTTTTCGAAAATTATACAATAACAATGAAAATAATTTAAATAATTCAAACTATAAAAACACTACAATACTTATCAACCTAATTTAACTACTAATCTAAATAATAACGCGTCACTTTGCTTAATAGATGTCAAATCTTAACAGGTTACGAATCTAGGGTTCATAACAAAAACCCTGAACCCTGTCAACTTGGAACGGATGGTAACCCTGAACCTAGGGTCGACACGCAGCGAACTGTAGGCTTTATCAGACGGTTTTTTTAAGGTTGACATTTTGTATACACTGTATCACACATAATACACGCTAAATTAATAAAGTTTTAAATAGTTATACTTTAAGATGTATTAAAGTGTTGTCTTTTTGCACAAGTCGTGTTTTTTCACGGGTTTTGAACACATTTCTTTTTATTTTGTAGATAGAAAGTTTAGACCAAAAGCTAGTTTTTCTCTTTTTGATTAAATTTTTATTTAATTATTCAATTCTTTATTTAACTGCCAAAATACTTTATTAAATACCTTTACCCCATTGTCTATAACCTAAAATATAACGATATGTAACATAGTTACGTATGTTTGTTTATTTCAGGAGGTACAACCCCTTGCGCTTCCGTGCACGGATCTGATGATGAAGACGAAGTTGATGAAGAAAAAGAACTAGCCGAGCTGAGAATTACTGATAAATAAACATAAATAAACAATTACAATAAACATATGCAAAACAGCCTTAAATATTCACACGTGGATCTAGGTGTGTAGTAATGAATATTAGATAAAAATAAACATAAATATAACAAATATAAATTAAAATAAACATGCAAAATGGCCTGCGAATTTTATAAATTTGGAAAATACGAAGGTTATCGTAACCGTTAACGTTAAACGTTAACGTTTGTCATATATAAATTAAGATAAATATAAAAAAAAACATCTAAAACAATAATAAAATTTTATTTATCAAAAAAAGCAGCTCCTCATTATCATAAAGGTAAATCAGAATAACAGGGTTTTTTTTATTTCTTAATAATCTCTTTATTGCCATGATTATATCTTTAAGCATGATAATTTTTTTTCAAGCATGCATATGCGTATTTTATAATACAACAGTATAATGTTGTCACATACATTAATATATTATGTACCTCCTTGTATGATTATCTTTTATATATTTTTATATAAATGCATGTAATTCCCTCAAATAAGTTCCTGTATGTTAAGTATTTTAATAGTATAAAATACTCTTTTAAAAATAATCATATTTACTCAAGTTATATTGTTTTCATTATTTATTTTTGTATAAATTAAAAACTATCTTGCCCAGTGAATATATTTATTATTATAATATTATATTGTTGCATATTTTTATATTTCTACATTAAAACAAAATCAAGTATGGTTTTAGATAAGAAAGCTTATATTATAATCGTTTTTATAAATCAATATTGCATAGTTTCTATGAATTTATTATCTAAAATAAGTTTTTTGTATACTGGGAATCGGAAACATATTTTTTTATATTAGATTTTTAGTAAGGTCACTGAGGTAAATGCGTTAATGGGTATTTGCGACTTTTTGAAATTATTAAAAAAACTTTCAAAAGTACAGAAAAGTGTTCCATTTGATGCTTATTTTAACTTCTTATCGTGTCACTACTTTTTTCGAACCAGTGTTGTGTAAGGATTTCAAGTGCGCGAAGAGGCTCCTCCTTATTTTAACTAAATTTACAGCACAAGATGGCTTTGTAGACTTTTTGAAAGTTTTTTTTAGTAATTATAATAAATGTAATATATTTGATCCATTTACCCCAGTTGACTATATAGGTAGTTTAATTTTAAGTTGTGAACAAGTAGTCTTCCCATTTACGAATTAAATGTTTAAATATTATGTAGGAACATATTTAAAAAAAAAACTTCTCTGTCTATGTTTTATTTATGAACTTAAAGCAATTTTGTAATAATAAAGTGGCGTTATATCTTACATAATTTTAATTACAATCAAAAATAATAGTTAATAAAATAAACTATTGTTGGAATATGATATGATTTACATCCATTAGTCGAATACAAAAGATAACAAATTTTTTTTCAGTCTTTCTTATAGTTCCATGCATTTTAGTATAAAAAGTCTGATATAGTGTATGCGTTAAAAATCCCTCTCGCTTCTCTTTTGTGCCATAAAAGCTGAATTTGTTATTTAGTCGTTTGGTAATAAATTGTGTTATTTTATGCATGTTTTTTTCTTTTTTAGCCTATTTTTATTAGGACTAGTAATCCTAATATTAATTAATGCGAAAGTTTATGAGAATAGATGGATGGGTATTTGTTCCTCAATCAGCCAAATCTACAGAACCGATTTAGCTGAAATTTGGTATAGGTAAGTCTAGCTAATAACCTAGAAAGTAGTAAGAAACATAATGCGTGGTTGGCCACACGGCTAGGGACTCAATGGCTATTACAACTTGAGAAAATTCATAAAATTGCTCAAAAATTATCAAAAGTAAATAATTATAACAAAGTCTGCTATCTGGTGCTGTCAATATTAGTGATATTTACGGCCAAAGTCGGACACTGCTCTACTTTTGATAATTTTTGAGAAATTTCAAAAAGTCTCCATTATTGACGCATTTGCCTCAGGTACTCTACATACATATTATATATCTTAAGAAGTATCAGTATTTAATTCTATAAATTAGGCTCTACACTTCCATGCATGTATGTAATATAAGCAGTTATGTTTGTCAGGAAACATAGTGAACTGTTTGAAAAACGAGTTATTACAAACAAAAGAACAATCACGAAGAGACCTCTAGTATTGCCTTCGTCAAAATTAAAACTTTACAAAAAAAATTGTGCATTTATGGCCAGTAACATTTATAATAAGTTACCAACGTGTTTATTAGAAAAAAAGGGTAACACTTTTGTTAAAGAACTAAAAGAATGGCTTTCGATTAATTGTTTTTACTCTATAGATGAATATATGAAACATAAATTATAATTTCACTCAAATTTGTATTGACATGTTGGTATTACTGTATATTACTATTATTTTTTATTTTTTTTGCTCTAACTTGGCCAAATTTTTGACGTTAAAATAGTTTGTTTAGTTTGATATTATGTTTTGTTTGTGTTGTTCTATTATTAGTTGTTTTTCTTCATGTTTTGTTATTTTGACATTAAATTACGATAAATAAATGACCTAGCACAATAAATGTAAGTACATAAATTCAAATTATTGTTTGTATGCTGATGTAAATATCGAGCAAAATATGCTGGACTTTTTATTTTATTTTTATTTTATTTTATTTATTGATCACCAACACAGTATACACTAATACATTAATTATTTATTATTTAAATATTACCAACTTTTATGTAACCATATTTTTGACAAATAAATATCTTATCTTATCTTATCTACTTTTAACCGTATCAAGTTCATTTAGAGTTGTTACTGTTCAACATTTGAAACTGTGGTTGCATTTTCACCTGAAGCAGTTATAACCTTTGTCGTACTCTCAACCGTATTCAGTGAATTTAGAGTAGTTATTTCAATATCTGAAGTTTTGGTTGCATTGTCATCCTTAACAGGAATAATATCTGTTGTAATTTCAACTGTATCGAGTTCATTTAGAGTTGTTATTTCAATATCTGAAATTGTGGTTGCATTGTCTTCTGAAGCAGTTATAACCTCTGTCGTACTTTTAGCCGTATTAAGTCCATCTATCGCTGTTTCATCATCCGAAGCACTTACTTCTAAGTTCTCTAAATCATCTTCTTGAGGCTGTTTAGTATCTTCTTTTGCATCCTGTGGTTGTATAACTTCAATTTCTTTTTCAATGGATTTTTGTCCATCTTCTGTTTCATTTTGTTCAATTTTGTCAGCTTCAGTTTTTTCTTCGATCCCAAATACGTAAACCCCGTTAGTTCCATTACTAAGTGGCTTAACATTTTGCAAATCGGACATTTTTGAGATGTTGAAGATAAATATGTTGGTAACTTCACCGTTACCTACAGTATTTCCGTATACGTTTTGAGCTTCGATTTTCACTGGTGCATCTGTATGTTTGCCTTTTTTGTCTTTGTCGTTTCTCTTTGCTTTTATTTCAGTTTCTTCTTCAGTTTCGTCTGAAACGGTTCCAGGCTTCTCTTTATTGGTATCATTACTTGAATTATTTTCTTCGCTGTTAAGTTCTTTGGGCACTTTAGTAATTTCACCTACAATAGTACTTGTTTCAACTGAGTCTTTTGTATTTTTTTGTTCGTTGTCAATGGTAACTTGAGGTATACAGCCAAAATGATCTTTGTACTTATTAACATACTGTTCAATTTGCTTCTTTACTTCGGCTTTGATCCGGACATCTAGTCTCTGAAATGCAAGTGTAAAATTATTTTAAAGAAACTGCTATTTTATTTTATTGATAAAAAAAATATGAACCTCAATAAGTATCTTCTCGTAGTCCTTTGATAACTCTTTTAGACCCCGCCAAAAATATTTCTGTAAAAATAAAAAAATAGATTAACGCAACGTGGTTGCCGAGTGGAGGAAGCCCTTGCCTTGCGATCTGATAATCGCGGGTTCGAATCCCGGTGGCAGTCATGCGTAAATGGGTTTTTCGGTCGAAAAAATCTATGTATGCATCCCACGTTCTCGCAACGGTGAATGAAAACATCGTGTGGAAACCGGCATGTCGTAGAACCTAAAGTTCGAAAACATGTGTCGAGTGCACGAAAGGAGCATTTTCGAGGCGCACTTGAAATCCTTTCACCACACTGGTTTCGAAGAAACTAGTGACACGATAAGAAGAAGTAATATCCGTAAATAAATATTTCAACTCACATTTTTCACCAAATTCAGTACAACATGTTGTTGCAAAACATCTCTTTCATCATCATCATTTGGTGTTTTCTCTGAAGAATCATTTGAACCTTCATCAGTACTCTCAAATTCGTCCATCGATTTATCATAATCACCCATATTATCGTCAATTTCTGGAACTTCTATGCTAGATTCATTATGATACGAGTCTTGTAAATCGTCATTTTTCAAAGTAGTTTCTTCAATGAAGCTAACTTCACTAGATTCATTTATTTCATCGTCAATTTCTGCTGCTGTAATATTGTTCATGATCTCTTTGAATAGTTCTTCTAATTTGTTCAATGAAGCGTCTATTTCCTTCTCTGCTTCCAAGTCAACGATTTCCTCGACTAACTCACTATCATTAGGTCTGGCTGTTGTTTCAGATATATTTTCTTTTGCAGGTTTGATACTTGTTATGTTTTCTGTCTCGCCAACGTGATAAAAGTAACTACCATTTTTCTCTAATACCTGTAAAAAATATAATGTTTGATTTGATTTGTTAAGAAATTTCAAACTGCATATAAATCAATACTTACATTCCAAACCACCCCACCATTCCCTGCTAGACTCATGCCATATGTTGTGACTTTCTCATTCTCATTATCTTTTTTCTTAGCAACTTCTGTTTTATTATTGTTGACGATTTCTTTGAATATGTTTTCTACATGGTACATTGAAGCTTCTATTGCTTTGTCCGCTTCTGAATCTACGATTTTTTCGACTGACTCACTGTTATCAATAGGTCTCACTGAAGTCTCAGATATATTTTCTAATTCTGTTTCGATACTTGTTATGATTTCTGGTTCGCTAACTTCTTCCTTTTTAGAATCTTGAGTATCAACATCTGCATTCACGATCTCTTCGATAACTTTTTCTGTATTGTTTGATAAATCTTCTATTTCTTTCTCTTCTTCCGAGTTATCAGTTTTTTCGAATGAACCGACCAAACTGTCATGAGGTTTGACTGTAGTCTCAGGTATTTGATCTACTTCCAATTTGGTACTTCTTACGTTTTCAGGCTCTCCTACGTGATATTTGAAACCGCCATTATTCAAAAGTTCCTGACAAATATTTCAAAATATTAGTCTTTTTAAAAATTTTAATAAAATAAAAAAGCCTTTATTGCTTCTGTTTAGGTAACTGCTTAAAACTAATTAAAACTAATCTAATTCTTCTGCAGAAGTCGCCTCATCGGCGTAGGCCTCCCCTAAATTCCTCCATACGTCCCTCTCTCTGGCTTTCCTCATCCATTGCGGTCCGCATCGTTGTGTAAGAATGTCCCTCCATCTCTTTCTTGGTCTTCCCTGTTTCCTTTTCCCTTCTATTGGGATCCATTCTGTAACTCTTTTCGTCTATCTTACATTACATTTAAAAATGTTACATGTTTCATATGACTACTTTCAAGATTCTGTCTGAATACTAAAAACTCACAAACGATCTTTTCTAAACGACAAAATAGAAAAATCCACATTTATCTATGAGATGATTATAATAAATTAACTTCCTAAATTTTCTTGAAACAGCATTAAATTTGATTGAATGAATGAATTAATTATTTATATGTCTCAAGTATGGTTAGTGGTACATTCATAAGACCTGTCTGTAAACAGGTCTTATGAATGTATAAAGTAGAGTCACATACTTCACTGAGAAATACAGTAGGTAGGTATACACATTATCTTTAAATTGATAAGGTATAAGTTTCTTATAATCTCGATCCATGTGTCTAAAAATTTCATACAATTGATTGATTGGTCAATTAACACACTTACATTCAAGACAACTCCACTATCTCCCGCTAGACTCATGCCATAAGTCTCGCCTTTCCCATCGTGTCCAGTTTCATCAACCACCTCTTCGACAACGTCTTCTTTCTTCTCAGTTTCTTCGGCATTCTGGACATTTTGACTATATCCTTGTGTCTCCTGCAGAATTAAATTTACCAGTCGTCGAAAACATTTTATCAAACAAGTTCAAAATCAGTTTGTTATACATAAGTTAAGCTCAGTCGAATTAACATGACACCTAGCTCGGAACTCGATGCTTCCCCCACTGCCCCGCGCGACGCCCTCCGTGTTTCTTGAATAAGAATAAGAATATTCTTCTTATTCCTCTTATTGCGAAGCCTTATCATCACCAATTATGCCAAGTCCTCTTCTCTACCAAGATTATCCAATTCCACACAGGTGTCAAGGTAATTCGACCGAGTTGTATATTAAGTAAGGTACCTATTTAAGGTTAATTATGAGCTTTTCTAGGGTTTATTAAAATATAACATATAACTTTCGGTTGTCTGATTTTCAAATTGGTAATTCTAGTAGCGTTACTCACTGGTTTTGCGGAAATTAATGTTCTTATATACGGTGGTAGAATATTCATTTTAAATTCAGGTAGAGCCGGGCCATCATGAAGGTTCTGTGAATAATACTACACCTGTCGTTAGATTAACACTATTTGATCTACAGACAGCGCCATAGATAAGTATCCCCCTTGCATTATAATACCTAGCTTAATATCTGTAAGTACTGGCGTATGAAGAAGTTTTGCCTTTATAAGTAGATTATATTTGTATAACCGTTTATAAGCCTAAAAATAATTTTAAGTGTGCAAGGGGGATACTTATCTCTGACGCTGTCTGTACAACTCGGGCGAATCAACATGCCACCTGGCTGCCACTCTCGCTAGTAACACCATGACATCGGTGTTACTCGTTGGGAAAAAAAATCCCAACGAGTAACACCCTGACGAGGGGTGTTTCTCGATGGGAAAAAAAATCCCATTGAGTAACAGTGTTACTCGTTTGGGTGTTACTAGATGAAAACCTCTCTTGCTGCGTCCCCCGCCCCCCGCGCGGCGCCCTCCGTGTTGTTCTCCCTCTAATTGCTCCGCTTTATCATCACATATCATCACCAAGTATTGCAGAACCTCTTCTCTATCAAGGTTATCCAAATCCACGCTGTACTTTGCACAGACGTCATTCGAGCCAGGTGTCATGTTCATTCGCCCGACTAGTAGTTACTTTATTTTTTTGATGTGTAACATCTTTCCTCTCGCTTTCTGTTAATTTGTGGGAGTAATTTTGTGTAAATGGGACGGGAGTGTACAGGAAGTTGGCCCTCAAATGTCACCTACCTCAGAAAAGTTAATCATTCCAAATTCGAATGTTGCTTACTAAGGTGTGAAGTCAGATGTTACACATCTTATGCGACTTCTGTTGTAATGCTCGCTTGTGGTTTTATTTATACCTACCGAATAGTCTATTTCTCTTTTCCTTCTTCTCTTCTCTTCTATTATTTTATTGTTGTTTGTTTTATAAGTAGCTGAAGAGGATGCACTTTCAGTCTGAAAATATATAATAATGTATTCTGTTTTAATGCTAAGTCGTCGTATTTCGGAGATTTTTTTTGTGATATTACCTTAGCGTCTTCTATTTCTTTTAAAACAGATTTAGTTGTCTGAATTTCTGGTTTTACCGTCACAGCTAATAATACAGGCTGAATATCGCTTTCATGACTTTCTTCATACCCATCGTCACTTTCTGCTTTATCATTAGATTCATCACTATCATCTTTTTCTGCTAAATTACGATATTCATCATCACTATCACTCTCTGCTTCATCAACATCATCACTTTTTGCTACATCACTAGATTCACCCTTATCATTTCCATCTTCAACGCCATATTTATCCTCATTATTTTCATCATAATCATCAGCCACCGCTTTTTCATCATTATCATTAATGGATTTTTCAGGTATAACATCGTCAACTTCGATTTTATTCTGAAAATAAATCTTTACTATAGATACCTATAACAGGGCTATAAAAGTGACGAGACCAACAAAGCGCTTTCCTGATAGGAGGAGATCACGCCAAGCCATGATCAAAATAGGATATATAGGGCCTTTGATAATAATAATAATAAATATTTTGGACATTTCACACAACGTCATCTAGCCCCAAACTAAGCAGAACTTGTACTATGGGAACTAGATAACTGATACAATACTTATATACTTTTTTTTTGTAAATACATACATATAATACATAGAAAACACCTAGACTCAGGACAAACACCGATGTTCATCACACAAATGTTTGTCCTGAAGCGGGAATCGAACCCGCAACACCAGGCGTGGCAGTCCAATACACTTACCATTCTACCATCGGTGTCGTCAATTTGATTTATATACTCTCTAGATAGCGTGTCAAGGAACCAAATGTGTTGATAAATTTTGTGATCAACAGTAGGTCGCAATGCCCTCAGTGTCAATTGAATCAATTGAATTGAATTGAATTGAATTGAATTGAATCAATTGAATCAAGGAAAAACAGCAAGAACAAAAAAGAAAAAAAGTGTTGCCAGTTTTCATATGCAACATTCCCTATCAACGATGCGCGAGTTTCTTACTTACGGTAAGGCAAGGTCCTTACTGCCATTTTAAGTAAAAATAATTTCATTAACAACCAAAAATAAGTAACCATGTAACTAAAACGTGCTGTTATCGATAAAGATAAAGATAAAGATAAATTTATTTCAACAAGAGACTTATGCCATAAATACAATTTAGTATTTTAGATCTAGAGATAGTTAAATAAGATCACGAGTTATAATTTATTTTCTTAAGTAGGTAGGTAGTAGGTTATTAAATTATAGGCACACAGGAACAGTTATAAAACTTTGCCTTCCGTGCTAGTTAAAAACTGTGTTACGGCAAGGCAAGCTTCACCCCCGCAAATGGTACATATTATTATAAGTATTATGAACGCTACATTCAATTCAGTTTTAAACATCGTAGATTAGTCCGAGTGGTTATGCATCGATGACTAATTAGCATGTACAAGAATTAAAGAGGTGCTCCTGCCTGTATGTCTGTCCGCCAGTCTGTCAGTAAATCAGTTGATTAAACGGTCAGTCAGTCATTCAGTCAGCCACCCTTTCAATTTTAGACTTCTCCAATCCGAGATACCAGGCTTAGTTACTATAACATATATACATAGTTATACATAGTTATTATGCGAGAGGCTTTTATGCACTGCATTCTAAATCTATTTATTACCATGCAACGCCAACTTAACCTCAAAAAAACATAAAAAACGCTATATCTCGTAAAGGAAGCGAGATAGAGCAAAATTAACACGTTTTACGGCCTTCTTAAGGAGTACACGTATTCATGACAAATCGATCGAGAGGTTCGCAAACCTGAAAAAATAACCTAATTTTTTTGTTTAGACAGACAGACTATGTCATGTCTAAACAAAAAAATTTATGCTGCAATATTTCACCCGGAAAGACAGACAGACAGACTATGTCATGTCTGTCTTTCCGGGTGAAATATTGCAGCATAAATTTCGAGCACTTCCCGTTTGGCGATCTAGCTGCAACTTTCAGGGTAGCTCAACAATGACACTGCATTCTAAACCTATTTATTACCATGCAATGCCAACCTAACCTCAAAAAACCATAAAAACCACTATATCTCGTAAAGGAAGCGATTTATAGCAAAAATAACACGTTTTACGGGCATCCTAAAGGAGTACACTTATTCATGACAAATCGATCGAGAGGTTCGCAAACCTACGGTTTACGGTTTAAGATATTTATTCTCCAAAGATTTATACATAAATCGCTTACAGAGAATACTTAATATTTCTAAATTATTTACATTATTGAGCATTGGACGCTTTGTACATTTACATGATACTATTTAATAGTGCAATAGTATTAGTTACCTACATACATACTTACAGATCATATCATCTTAAATAAGTAAATTCATTATCACGAAAATATTATAAACATGAATAACATTTCGGAATCAAAAATTATCATGCAAAATGTGGGTAGATAGTTGAATCATTTAGCAGTTTACCCAACAACAACATCGTATTCATAAAGAAACAAAAGACTTCGAGCTCACAACTTGTTATCTTTGGCATTCTTGGGGCCTGTTTCACCAGTTTGTTCAATGTGTCATTCGACGGGACGGTTAAGTAGTGGGTCTGTTGGTAAGTGCTTTTTCTAAGATAATCTATTCAATTTTATTATTTTATTATTAGTTAATAATTGTATTACTATATTTATTATTTCTATATGCTATAAAATTATATTTGCTTAATTATATTATTCTTTTACTTATATACTATATTATATGAGTAGGTACATATTTTTTTTTATTTTTTTTTTTATTTTTTTTAATTTAATTATTATTTACCTATGTTATGTAGAGCGTGTTTTTCTAATTGTATTTACATACTTTATTGTAGCTAAATAAGTTATTTTTATATCATTATGTATTGTTACATTTGTCTAGTTAATCAGTTGTTAGTTTGTTTGTTTAGCTTTTTGATATATATATTTTTAAGCATTTTTTGAATGTTTGCATTGTTTTAGCGTCTCCTGAAAACATAACCTAAATTCTCTGTCTTTCCGGGTGGAATCTTGCAACACAAACTTCGAGCACTTCCCGATTTTTTAACTGAAGTTCTAACTCAAAACTAATAAGTCCATATTTTCCAAAAAATTGCGGAATATGTCATTAGATGGTAACTTTGCGCACGCATGCATAGACAATTAGTAATGACTTGACGTGAGTGTAAGGGCTCTTTCAATTTAGACGTTTCGTGTCGGACCGCTGCTGCAGTGCCGAAGCGGTGCGTTTGTCGTGCGGCGTACGTACGGTGCCGCATCCGTGCGGCATCGTTTAATCGTTCGTACCGACGCCGCACGGTTGCCGCACCGTGCGCTTTGTATGAAAATAAATGACCGTTCGTACGCCGCACGACAAACGCACCGCTTCGGCACTGCAGCGGTCCGACACGAAACGTCTAAATTGAAAGAGCCCTAGACAACGTGAGCAAACAAACGTGTGTGCGTTAGTCACGCATAAGGCTGCAAAGCCTGGCCTGTGTCTATTGCGGTGATTGTAGGACGTCACTCTATCTAGAGAGTATTTAATCAAAGTATACTTAGGACTTAAGAGGATATGTGAAACTGTCAGAAATGACAGCTGCCAAATTGTAAGACAGTGATAGCGCAATTAGACACCTTACCCCGAGGGAAGAGGTTAGATATAGATTTTTGTCGCTCAAAAGTAACGGACGTAAGCGACAAATGATAAAACGACACAATTTGCTTGAAAAGTATTGAATTTATAAAAAAATATTTTTACATTTATCGGAGTTCTGTGATTACTCACGCAATAGTATAAAAATAAACCGTTAATATTCTCTAAATTCGGAAGATGGATGTAAATCAGATTTTAAGAGGGCCTATTTCAAAAAATTAATCTATCGAGAAAAGTTTCACCAATCGTGTTTCTGTCTTACATTTATTTAGATTATATCCTCAAGTAATCACTGTAATTAACATCAAGTTTGTAAACTGTACCGTTACCGAGTAAGAATGAAACGTAGCGACTCCAAATTTTCACATAGCCTCTTAAACACATCACATCATCACGGCAGATATTTTGATGATTCGTTTCAAGAGTTCGTAGTGTTCTTATGTTTAATCGTATGTACTTAACCTATGTATGAATTGATGACTTACATAATCATGATCATTATCATCACCATCATCACCACCATCATCATCATCATCATCATCATCATCATCATCATCATCTAGAAACTGATAGCCGTGACTGTTTGTGAACGTTCGTGTAGTTTTATCTGGTTCCTCAATTTCATTTTCATTTACCTGCACACGGAAGTTAAATGTTTTAGATTTTAATTAATGTATTTGACTAGTTGATGCCCGCGACTTCACCCAAGAATAGAATAGAATATAATATAATACAAAGCCCGGAAAGGCAAATAAGTATAGACGCTGCATTTGCCGCTGTAGCAATGTGACACTTATGTATGCACTTCCAACATTTGATACCAACAAAGATGCAAGTGGCGCGAGTACGGCCCTGACAGACAGCGCTGGTCGCGGTCGCCCACCGCTCGTCAACGTGGCATCTCCCGCTCGTCAACGGGGCGCCTCCTGCTCGTCAACGGGGCGCTTTCCGTTTGTCAACGTGGCGCTACCTGCTCGTCAATGTGGCATCTCCCGCTCGTCAACGTGGCATCTCCCGCTCGTCAACGGGGCGCCTCCTGCTCGTCAACGGGGCGCTTTCCGTTTGTCAACGTGGCGCTACCTGCTCGTCAATGTGGCATCTCCCGCTCGTCAACGTGGCATCTCCCATTTGTCAACGAGCCGCCTCCAGCTCGTCAACGTGGCGCCTCAGACCCGCCTCTCGCTCTTCAATGTGGCACCTCCCGCTCGTCAGCATTGCGCCTCCCGTTCGTCAACGTGGCACCTCTCGCTCGTCAATGTGGCACCTCCCGCTCGTCAACGTGGCACCTCCCGCTCGTCATCGTGGCGCTCATCGCAGACTCGAGACTTGCCGCCCTAGCGCAGCGTAACCTGACCATAGAATACCTACATACTAATTTACTTTTTTTTTAAATACCTTGTCGACGTCGCTCCCATAAGCTCTCTCAATCACATGGTAGAAGACAATCTCTCTCAACGTTGGCTTGTCTGGTTTCGGGTTAGTAAATGTTAAGGTTGATACCCCATCCTTTACTTCATAAAGGTCGGTTAAATTGTTTAGCTGAAAAAATAAATAAAAAAAAAACGTGCGAGCCTTACTTATAGTACAATGACACACGGCTTTTTTACACGCTACACGCCAGTGACTTCGCTTGTAGCGTGTAAAGTCGCCCAGTGTCATCGGCGTTTTTACAATCTGCTTGTTGACAATCCTTCCCAAACGCTAACACGCTCACACGCTAGCGTTTAAAAACGCCAACAATCAGCTTGTAAAAACACTTGAGTGTCATCGACGCATTAACCAGTAGTCGCTTATGATGTGATGATCACACATCTGACATCTCACCTTGGTAATAAGCAAAATTTTTATTTTCATTTTTAAAAAATATTTTCATTTTTAAATTTATATTTGGAAGGATTCTATTTTCTTCATTTTTCTGAGGTTGTTACCACATGACGGCTAATTTCTTGTTACACACTTCCGTTGCATTTCTCGAAATCACTGCCACAAATTGACAAAAAGCGAAAGGAAAGATGTTACACCAAAAAAATATTTTTGTTCTATTTTCAGATATCGAAAGTATGATACATACCTACCTAGATACCTACATGTATTAAGAGTAAGTAGAGTTCCTAAAGTAGGAAGAAAAACTTTTACCCCGATGGTGTTAAAACTACCGAAGTTTAAACAAGTACCTACTAATGTAGACCTCCATAATTAATACCACAGAGTACTAATATCCATTTAAAAATTACTTATACTTAGAAGAAAAAATTACCTTCGTTTTCGATAGGGTATATCCATGGTTTAATGATAAATTGAAAAGCACAATTAGCACAAATATCTGAAAAACAGTCACATTTCATTAATTAATTATAACTACAGATATTTTATATTAGATATGAATTTATTTATAAACAATGGTTACTCACTGAATACTCCGCCATTACCTACACCACTGATAAAACCCTTTTGTTTATTTGATGGAAATCTGATGGATCTCTTTATAAATAATTTCCTTAATTGCTATTTCATAGTCGTCATATCTGTGATAATTTTTTGTTATTAATTATTATGAAAGTTTTATCAACATTTAACTGCATTCTAAGTGGGTATGTAATGGTTTTATTTAAATGAAAATGTTTGAAAAAAAAATTCATTTAAATAAAACTTTATAATATAATTTTGTAAATTATGTAAGAACCTTTTATTTTACCTAACGAATAAATAAATTGCCATCAAAAACAACTTTGTAAAAAGAACCAAGTCTCGCTTTCTACCGTTAAAAGTTGTGAGATCCATGTAACACCAAGTCGGATACTTTATTAAGTCCCTACTTAAGGGACATATGCTTACTTGCACCAAACTGTCAGAGTCCCTAAGCAATGACTTTACTCGCTTGGTAGTTCTTAACAGTCCAGATTCTAACCATTAAGAACTGCCAAGCGAGTAAAGTAATTGCTTAGGAACTTTGAAAGTTTGGTGGAAGTAGGCATAGGTCCCTTAAGTAGGGACTTAGTAAAGTAACCGACTTGGTGTTACATGGATCTCTCTACTAGTTAAGTAATTATAGTTTTATTATTTTTTGACATCATATTAGTAGTAAGTTATAGATCATTTTATTTTACTAAACTTAATTTATTTTAGTTAAATGAGTTCTGTAGTTTTAGCGTGATTGAAGAACAACCATCTTCTATTTGTTCATACTCACAAAATTATGTTTTTACAATAGGTATTATTAGTAGGTTGAAAAAATAAAACACGTTTAGTAAAACATATGAAATATATCAAAAGTAGGTATACAAAAATTCACACACTTCTATACTTTTGTACCATTTGTAGTACCAACATTTTCAACGGGGAATGTCGTCTTCTGTGCGACTGGAAGAACCTTGTACTCATTGTCCATATCATCTATAAAAAACCGTGTACCATTTTTCATTTCAATATTATTTATATTGACAGGTTTTGGAGTATCAGCTTTCCAAACTTTATCCTTCTGAATCCCTTCTTTGTCTTTCCAAAGTTTTCTAGTATTCTGTATTTCTGGTTTTTTGTAGTTCATTGTGTTAGCGTGTATGTGTCCTTGATATACCACACTAGCTATAGGTACTTCTTTATTATTAGGCATATTGTAAGGTTGCTGGAATGCATATATAAAAGGAATGCCTGTAGAACCATTTTTCTTAGGCATGTTATTAAATAACATGTTAGGCATTTGTTCATAGATTCCGTTCGTTCTTGGTACTTGAGGTGCGAGATGTTTTTGTTGAGATTCTTCATAGTTATTAATTTGGTCAGGATTTTGATACAATTCAGACTTTATCGTAGTACTTTTAATAGTCGTTGCTTCCATTTTATTGATCAGTTTATCTAAAAACGTCTGCAATATATATGTGTTTTTATCAATCTTCTTCAATATTTCACTTGTGATTTTCTCATTCCTTTCAATCGTGTTAATTATTTGAATTTTAGTTGGATCTTCTGTTGTTGGTTCTATATATTCCGTTGTTGTTTGTACTGTAGTAGGTACTTCCGTAGTTGTTTTTTCTTCAAAGTTTACCAATTTACCCAAATCCTCTTTTGTAATATGTAACATTCTTCCTGGATGTGTTGGTAAAGGTACTTCTACGTAATCATTAGTAACATCTTTTAAAGATTCCGCATTTCTGAAATCGATGCGTTCTAGCTTCTCTTTCTCTCTATTTAAATGTGCCAATTGTTCTTCGATTCTGTTTTTGTGTTGCTGTATCAATGATTTGATCCTCAGCTGTTCCCTTTTCAATTTCTTCACACTTGGGTGAGCCATCACTACATTGTCGATAGTTTTGTTAATCTTTTCGACTTTAGAGACTTCGGACACATTGACTAAAGAAGTATACTTCAAACCATTTTTATTGTAACTTTTGTTAATACTTGTGTGTATTTCTTTGAAACCAGAATTGACTCCCGTGTGGTTTTTAGGCATTATTTTTACAGTCACTTTGTAGTTATTCTTTTCCTGTGGAGGGTATGAGTCTAAAACTTCTTGAACCTCGGGACTCTTGTATTGATTTTCAGGGACTTCGACTATTGTAGGCGTGTCTTGAGTAGTAATTTGGACTTTAACAGGGAAATTGTCTACCATTTTACCATACATCACAGGTGTGTCTCGATTCATGTAGTTTTCTTCTTTAGATTTGGATATCTCTTCCATAAAAATGTGTGGATATTTTGACATCAACGAATTATGTCGAGATCGTTTTGTAAAAATACTGTCACTGTTTGGTTCTTCTGACGGTACTTCAAAAGCGTAAGGTGATATTATATCATAGTGGTTTTCATTCACTGTCTGAGGAGATATTAAATCATATCGCTCTTCTGGAACTTTTTTGGGAGTAATGACATCATAATGCTCTTCTGCTGTTTGCTGAGGATTTATCACTTCAAGGTGCTCGTCATTCATTCTTTGGTTACCGTATTCGATTTGCGGCGCCTCGACATCTCTCATCACAGCTCTATCAGCAAATACTTTCTCGTCGGATACCAAGAAAATATCTTCCTCAGAATTGTGTTTGTTATGTTTCGACATATCTTTTGCTATTATTCTGATTTTGTTAATTTGTCTTTTGCTTCTTTTGTTCTGTTGAAATATCGTTTTAGACGCCATTGCTTTAGTATTTAAATACCTGTTTAGCTTTGTCTTACTTTTGATGTTTGAAATTTTCTTTACTTTAATAGATCGTTTTGTTCTTTCAAGTAAGTTAGCTAAATTGAATATTTCAGCTGGTTTCAGATCTTTGTCAAATATGTTGTCGTCTATTAGTAAAGCTGAATGAAAATTCCTTTTCTCTTCATTATTTTTTGCGTTTGACCAATGTCCTTTATTGTTGTAAACTTCTTGGTAGTTATCATAATTTAGAAAGTTTTTGTTAAATATTACTTTATACTCATTGGAGTGGTAATCCTTTTCGCTCTTTTTGATAGAGCGTCGAACTATTGTATGATCATTCGTTTGAGGGTATTCTTCTTTTGTTTTTCCATCATCAGCAGTAGCTTCTGGCTCGTCATACTTTTGATGATATGTTTGTATGATATTCTCAATTCCTGTAAATAGTTTCATAGATTCTGCATCTGGTTGTTCATCTACATATTGGTTGAATCCAATCGAAAACCCGGAACCAGCTATATCTTTAAGAAGAAATTTAACATTTCCTGGATCGTTCACATTCTTATTTAAAGCTTCATCAATACTGTTGAGTGGTTTTTGTAGTCGTTGAGGTATGCCATTGTCCAATACTCGGTTGAAATCTGTGTCCAATTCACTCATCTCAGCAGAATTAATTGCTTTAGACAAACCTAAATATTTTGGCCCATGATAATCCATTCTCCAATTATCACCTTTATCATCAGAGACTTGAGGTAACTTTTCATGTACCGGCATGGATTTGCTAATAGGATCTAAATCTCGATGAAGTAGATAATTTGTAGGACCCAATACTTTATTTGCACCTATTCCATTGTCAAGTGGATTTTGTGTTCTCTTTTTCACGTGTAAATGTTTGTGTTTCTTCTTTTTCATCTCTTTTTCAGAATGGATTGCTGTTTGTATTTTTTCAATCAGATCCCTAATCATCTTTTTCTTTTTTTCGCCTTTCAATCCTTTGCCATCAAAGTGTGTTTCTATTTCCACATACAATTCATCGTCCTCTTTTCCTTTAGTTCTGGCTTTCTCAGTGGTAGTATCATCATTATCGTAACGAATTTTGATGTGCCTTTTGTGGCGCTTTGTTGTAAACTTTTTGGTATTTTCCATGCTTATAGACTCTTTTGAATACCTTTTAAGATACTCCTTGATAATGTCATTCATAACGTTAGGTACGTAAGAACTGGTACTGGTAACATAGATTTTATTTTGTGTCATATTTTCAATATCTTTAACCCTGTGAAGATCATCTGAAGTTTTCTCTTTGACCTGTTTTAGCATCGTTGATTTAACGGTTGAAGTGGCTTCGGAAATTTTCCTGAATTTAAATGATTTTCCATTGTAAACCAGCTGGATAATGCCATTTACATCTTCTTCTTTCCTGAAATCGAACACGTCATCTTGATTTTTAACTACATCTATATTAATTGATTAAAAACTCTTTATTTTACCAAAAGATGCTGACATAATCATGGAGTAAACAATTTGGGCGGTCTTATTCCTAAACAGCTATTTCTTCCATAATTACCAAACAATACATAAATGCAGATGCACACACAATATGGATAAAGTAAAATGGGCAGCCTTATCACTGAACGGTTATCTCTTCCAGGCAACCTTGGGATGGAGGGAGGTGCACTAAAGATTAATCTGCCTGTTCAGGATGCGAACTCATAGACACCACAAATTATTAATTACCAAAAAAATTGGCAACGCATAACCTACTACGTTGTATCAGTGCAGTCAGAATTTCGGATTTCTACAAAATGATAGTGACAGCGGCGCGAGCGCGGCGCCCGAGCTGAGCTGCAGCGAGCTGGCTCGAGATAGGTTACGGCTTTGCCAAACGGTGAATAAAACTTAAATTCTTAACAATGAAGGGTACCGTCTGACGCAAATCCATAATTAAAACGAGTAATGGTAACAGTTATCCAATTTTCATCGATTTAATTCTGACAAAAATGCGACTTAATTTTTTCAAGTTTTTTTGCCATATCTGTGTTCAGTAACGGCAACTGAATATGCGTATTTCTTTTCTGGTGATTAAAAATTTGCGGTGTATTGATTACGATGATCTTCAATCTTTATACTCATTATTGGTAAAGTTCCAAATATTAATTGGTGATTATTGAATAACAGTTCTCGGAACTTACGTGTCATCTTGATGATTTTTGTCATTTGTCAGCGATGTGATATCAATAATCGTTTTGATCGTTACGTTTCGAGCTGCAATATTTACAATATATTAATTATATTGGAGCAGTTGAGCTACCTATAGATCGTTTGCAACGGTCTATGGGTGGCCCAATTGTTTCCTTTTGTAAATTTTGTAATGTGCCTATATATAGATTGTAATATTTAGCTTATGCTGTAATAAAAATATATTAGTTCTTGTATTTTCAATCGACTTCAAAATAAGAGGTTTTAAATTCAGTTTTTTATGTGTTTTAGTTTTTTTGAACCGATTTGAGATATTATTTGTTTGAAAGGTTATATTATCAGATTGGTCCCATAGAAATTTCATGAAAATCGGTTCAGTACTTCGGTTTTGAAATCAATATAACTGAAAATATTAGGTAGGTAGGTCGTCCAAGTACCTAAACGAAATTGCGTATTTTGCTTCCCTGTGACTATTCAGTGGTGTTTACGGTCACTAAAACAGTCCAATTGAAGTCGGTTGTAGTATGTTTTTGTAAAACAGTCATTTATTTTCGTAGTGTCGTTCAAAATTAATGTTTTTATATTAGCAGCAGAATCTACAAGTACTACTCGGGCGAGTAAACATGACACCTGGCTGCCACTCTCGCTCGGAACTTGCTGCGTCCCCCGCCCCCCGCGCGGCGCCCTCCGTGTTTCTTCTTCCTCTAATTGCGAAGCCTTATCATCACCAAGTATTGCAGGACCTCTTCTCTATCAACATTATCCAATTCTACGCTGTACTTTGCACAAACGTCATTCGAGCCAGGTGTCATGTTCATTCGCCCGAGTAGTAAAGGATTTTTTTCTGCTGGAATCCTGTTAATGATGATTACAAAAACACACTCTCATGATGGTAAGAGATCACGCCAGCCCATTACCAAAACAGTGCTACACTGGACTTTGATGAACATAAGCCTGTGCAACAATGATGAAATGCTCGTTAACTTTGTACATTTTGATGGTTTGGAATTTGATTCTATGGAAAGTCCAGTAATTTCACTAGACACAGTGCCCTTCACAGCGAAACAGTAATACTTACATTTTACTGATTTTTCTATCTATTGAATAAAAGTATCATCATCAGGCCACTTTAATGAATGAATGAATTTGATGAATGAATGAATTTGATGATGAATGAACTCTTTATTGTACCAGGAACTTAAAGAATAATATACAGATTATTATTAATGAGCATGTACAAAGGGCGGCCTTATCTCTAAGCAGCGATCTCTTCCAGTCAACCTTGGGATGGAGAGTAAGACTAAAATACGAAACGTTGGCTAAAGGTGCACTAAAGAGCCTGTTTTAAACTTAAATTGTGGAATGTATTGAATGAAACAAATCCACGGGACGTAGGTCACTCCCATAACGCGCCACTGAGCTCGGTCTTCGGCTCTCCGCATCAATTTTTTACCGGCTGTCTCACATTTGTAGGTACAGACAGCATCAGAGATAAGTATCCCCTTTGCATATGACACACAGCTATAAATACTTTTAAAAAATTGTAATACTTATTATTATCTTTAGGCTTACATACGGTTATACAAATATAATCTATTTTTTAAAGGCAAAACTTCTCAATTCGTCGCGACAGTGATTTAAAGGGATTTGTAGCTGGGTATTATAATGCAATGGAGATACTTATCTATGACGCTGTCTGTACATTTTGAAAGGATAAAAGTATAACCTGGGGGTTTGACCGTAGTTTTGAAGTTTCTCTCCTCATTTTCAGCTGTCATTTCTTTTTCCCGTCTGAAACTGTCTTTAACAACTTGGTCCCTCAGTTTTTTACAGTTCATTAATTCGTTAAAGAATTTTTCATTTAACGTTGGGTGAAGTACCACTTTTAATATCACTGTCAAAATAAAATATTAGTTTAAATTAATCAAAGTCATCATTTCATTTCATTTAATCTCAATCAATTTTTACATTGTGTCGGAAATATAGGTACATACATACACTAAACAACATAAACATAAACATTCACACACTCACACCCCTGCACTAGGATTCCCTGTGTCGCAGGTGACATGGACACATACAAGACATCACAACATCCAAGACCCGAGAACAAACATTTGTGTTCGTCACAAATATTTGCCCCGGCCGGGGATCGAACCCGGAACACCAAGCTTCGTAGACAGGGTCACTACCAACTAAGCCACTTTTTAAACAAGAGATCAAATTAAATTAAATTTAATGTAAATAATAAATCAAGTAATTAATTATTATAATGTAAGGCCGTGTTGGCCGAGTGGAAGGTGCCTCGATCCGAAGATCGTGGGTTCGAACCCGGTCATACACCAATGGATTTTTCTGTTAAAAAAAGCCATGTGTGCATTAAATTAAGTGCTTAACGGTGAAGGAAAACATCGTTAGGAAACCGGCATGTCATAGAACCTAAAACGTTCGAAAACTTGTGTCAGGTGCACGAAAGGAGTCTCTTCGAGGCGCACTTGAAATCTTTTGACCACACTGGTTCGAAAGAACATATTATGTTCTTGTACAATTTTTCAGTCAAAAAAAAAAAAATATATTTTCATTTATTTTCTTTCTTTCTTTCTAGTATGTACAATTACTCTTAGAAACAATTATTTTACCTTAACTCATTAATTAAAAAAAACATTTTTACCTTTATTAACTTCTGTTTTTTCAAGATTATTAATAAAAGTTTGCACTCTTGCATACACCTCACTCAAATCCATGTGTCCTATGATTCCTTGTAGTATTATGTTATGCATCGCCAAATGTTTAAGTTCCTCTTCTGTATCGTTCAGTTTCTTTCTATCTTTCTCTTTTTTAATCCTCTCTATATCGTCAAGAATTTCAATGTTATCTTTTAAATTTTCTACAGACTTTTTGGAATCACCTAGAATTTCAACATCGAATGTTTTAGCTTTGATATTTCTTGCCTTTGCTTTGTTATCAATTGCATTATTAGAGTTGACTTCTTTGTATTTTTCTTTCCTAAACTCTTTATTATTATGGATCTCATTCTTTTCGTTCTTAAGTTTATTGAAGTCTTCGATAGTATTATCATTCTTGGTGTTTGATTCTTTATCCAAATCGTCAAGAAGTGCAGCCAAACGGTTTGTAATAACTTTTTTCATTTTTGAATCATTTATGTGAAATGAGAAATCTCTTGTTTCTGAAATTGAACTATCATGAAAAATAATATCGGTAGTTTTGTCCGTAATCTTATTATTGAATGAGCATTATAATGTTCTAAAAATGTTATGAAGGATTAGGTATGTACTCGTATATCTTAATTTATTTAATAGCGTATAATAAACCTTGAAATGGTTTAGGCGCAAAATGGCCAATTCTCAAAATGGCGAAAAGACTAATTCTCATAATGGCCAATTCTCAAAATGGCCAATTCTCATAATGGCCAATTCTCACGTATGAGCTGTATAATTAGGTCTTTGTTCATTATAAAGGCTAATCCTCAAATCCGAATTCCATACAAAATGATTCGGGCAAATACTCAAAAAGTACGCCGTATTATAGTAATTTCTTTACACTATTCGTTTCGTCCATGTTTTTTGATTTCGTCAACAAAAACAATGAAAGGATTCATACTTTAATTTAGATTTCATATGTGTTTTTAAGTTAGTAGGGTTAATTTTAAAACACGTATAAAATCTTAATTAAAGTATGAAACCTTTCAATATTTTTTTTGACGAAATCAAAAAATATGGACGAAACGAATAGTGGGAAGAAATTACTATAATACGGCGTACTTTTTGAGTATTTGTCCGAAACATTTTGTATGGAAATTTGCCTTGAGGATTCCCCTTAAGTGCAATCAATAACTAAATTTCTAAATTGCTTTTCTTTTGAATTCTTACCCAATGATCGCTTAGTTCTTTCTCCTTCATAATCACCGTAATCTCTATAGTCATAAGGTCTATATTTGCCTGGCATATCGTTGGTTGGTTCAACATTTCGTACTCCATCTTTTACCATTTCTATGTTTTCTGCTTTAGCTGTGAACATTTTTAAAGTTTGCTCTATAAAGGGCGCTTTCAAACTAGCGTTTTTCTACCGACTTCAAGAATGGAGGAAGTTATCAATTCGGTTGTTTTTTTTTCATATTTGTTGCCTGAACTTTGTTGTTTATGAACCGATTCGAAAAAACATTTTTTTGTTTGAGAGTATTTACTACAAGATTGTTCCCATAGAAATTTCAAGAAAAATGGTTCAGTACTTTGGTTTTGAAATCAAAATAACTATAAAATGACGTTCCAAGGAAACGAAATTGCGTATTTTGCTTCCTTGTGACTATTCAGTGGTGTTTACGGTCACTAGAACAGTCCAATTGAAGTCTATTATAGCATGTTTTTGTTCTGATCTAACACCGTACTGACTAGTATTGTGCGCCACCCGCCACCGGATTCTGTGTTCAGTAGCTCGTTTGCGGCGACCCTAAAACTGAGTTTAGTCATAATAAATCTACCATTCTACTCTCGCTTTTCGAGCGTCTACCAACCTTTATCCTTCTTATACAGCAACCCGTCGATATCTATAAATACGTTTGTCAGTATGACAGTGAACGTGAATGCTACGGCGAGAAGGGTGATACAGAACACCCTGTAGAACACCGTGTCGTAGTCCCATCGCGGCATTGATACAGGGTGGGCGGTCTTAAGAAAACTAGAAAAAATATATTCTTTTTATTCTCATGGTTGTAAAGTACAATTTTATGTTAGACGTAAAATTGGATTTAGGCTTTAGGGCAAAAAGTAGTAGCTTATAAAATCTGTTAAAAGAGATTTTAGTTTGTAATGGGTTTCATGCCGGAAAATAAGATCTTTTTCAAATTTTGAACTTCGGTCCTTCATAATACCATAGACGAAATACTAGTATCTGGTAATATTTACCCATAGATCAGGGTATTATGAGGGTACTAAACATAACTATTTTCGAATGTCGAATGTCGTGGTAGCATTGAATGGCTGTCTCGGTATTTGATATACATATTTATTAATAAACGCAAAATCAGAATTTCAATTTAAATTTGATACTTGTAAACGTTCTCGCAATTAAAGTGAAAAACCTTATTTAAGTAGTTTCTCAAGTTTATCCTCGACTTAAATATCAAATTAAAGTCACGTTTATAAAGCTTGCTTCAGGCCCTTGTTGTACGAATAACTATTTATAACCTTAGATTTTTTGTTTCATTACACTATATTTATGAACCGACGAAAATAATTCCAATATCATAGATGCGAGATTACAGTCATACAACATCTAATCCTATGAATGTTAGGTATTGTTAAATAATTATATACCACCAATTTTTAACTACCACCAATTTTTAATTACCAAAAAAAATTTAATCGTCAATGCAGACGGGGTACTCCGTATCTGTGCAGTCAGAATTTTGGATTTCTACACAATGTGCGAGTGACAGCGGCGCGAGTGCAGTGCCCGAGCCGAGCTGCGGCGAGCTGGCTCGAGCTAGGTGCCCGGGTTTGCCAAACGATGAATAAAACTTAAATTATTATCAATGTTGGGTACCGCCTGACGCGAATCCATAGGAAAACGACTAACGGTAACAGTTATCCAATTTTAATCAAATTTATTTTGTGAAAAATACGACTTAAGTTTTTCAAGTTCTTTTTGCCATATGTGTGTGTTCAGTAACGGCAACTGATTATGCGTATTTTTTTCTAGTGATTAAATATTTGCGGTGTATATGATAATAACAATAATATTATGATATTTAATCTCACCCACTTTTGGCGACCTCTGCGATGTTACTCTAACCACTAATCAGCACGATAGCAAAATTTTAAAATTGTTTTCAGATCTCTACTTCATCCGGAATCTTTCTTTTCTCTAAAATAACATAAAAAGTATCAAAAATTACCTTTTTATTGGTGGTTTGATAAAATTTTCCTTATTTCCTATGCTATAAGATTTAAAATCCTTTGAGAAAAGTCAAATAACCATATCGCCTCAAATGTTTATAAAAAGAGAAATTTTCGCAAAAATGTAAACAAAACTGTTGTGTTTTGGTCGAGATTCAGTTTGTCGGTTAGTGATGTGTTGTTGTCGATAGAATTATGTCGATGTGAATTTGAATTTTATCAATAATTGAATTCATGAAAATTCATAAAAATAAACATGTAATGATTAATTCCTAAAAGTTCCATTATACTTAATAAGTTAAATATAACATTTTTTTTTATTTAAGCATGGGACGAGACGAGCGTAGCGCTCTCCATGGCAAGAGATCTGCAGGCCTGCTCTTGACCAAAACAGTTTTACTAGTCCAGTCAAATAAGGAAAAAAAAGGAATGAGATAATAATCTATAAACTCGTATACACTTTCATTTTTGTGTTCTAAAACTTGTTTTAAAAATTACATAAAATCACGTGTCTGCGTCGTAGTTTATTCAAGGTCAAATATCACGATCATCGGTTTTTCGCGATTATCTCGATTTCTGTAGAAGTTATATGTTTTTTATGTTACGAGTATTTGCACAGTAAGTACTAAACTGTACTTATATTTCATCGATAGCGAAACACCACGCCCATCACTATTCCCAATACATATTTACAAACAAACCCAAACATTCTTACAACTACACACATCCGAAAATCCGAAAATCGCAACCTCACTCGCTTGCCCGCGGTCATGCGATCGACACTCTAGTGATGTTCACACTAACCATATCGATACTTTTGGCCAACCTCCATCTATTAACCTGCAATTACCTAGAAGCAGAAGCGAACTATCTAAAACCCAAATTAGAACGAAACAATATAGTTAACAAAGGAGTTTGGGTTCGAAATAAAGTCAGTGAGAATATTTTTGAGAAAACGTCGCTTGGTAATTTTTTATTTGGGCCCAGTTCATCGGATGCGGATCGTTTACTACAAGCGAATTTTGGGGCATTTTCCGACAATGATATGGAAGAAACTCCGGTTTTGTCTGGTTATGTTGAGAGGGTTCGTCGATCTCCGGATCGTAAGTACAGTATCTGATAATATTAATTTTTTCACACCACCTGCTCGACAATATCCAATTACATATCATGCAATCTCAAGGGAAAGCCAAGCATTACCTCGGAGGTACAGTTGTATGAAACTCCCTAGGTAGTGATTTGAATTTGAAACGTCAAATTCGTGTGAAAACTCTTGGAAAAATTCAGTAAAAGAATGCCCATATGGCATTGTAAAGAGGTTTGTTTTAAAATTGAACTGGCCACCATAAACAGAACTCATAAAAGAAAGGCGCGATTTCAAAGAACGTGAAACAAAAGACGGTATTTGCTACTGGAGCTCTGGCTTTTTATTGTCTCGCAGTGTATGCCCATCTGGGATAAAGCCTGTCTTCGTCTTAGGCAGCTTGAACCCCTCGCGTCACTTCGGGTTCAACATGCCGCTCGCACAAGACACTGCTTTATTCCCATGGTGCATAATCTACTATTACTATTAATGCAATGTATTTTTTTCATGTTTAATTTCTTTTATAACATAGTTGTTATTTTACAGAGATACGAAAACGCCATTCTAGAAAGAGTATGAAAAGCAAAAAGCTAAAAAACAGCATCGAAGATTCGAAATCATATGCAAAATCCATTCCAAATGTTAAACCAGCTTCTGTTTTTAATGATTATCCTTACGAAGTCGCCATTTTGTTGAATAACAATAGAAAACAACTTATAGACATGATTAATGACAGAAAACATCACAATCAGTCCAATTCTACTGCTGATGAAATAATTACAATTGAAAACGCTACTAACATTAAGGATGATACAGAAAATGCGACCGAAATTGCTAATACAGTAGGAGATATCGATATATTCAATGCAACAAAAAGTTATGTTACTGCACCGAAACGTAGCAGAAAACATAACTATGGAATAGATAACAATGAACCTTTTAATATAATAAAAGATTACAATGATACAGACGCGAATGAAAAGACTAAAATGAACCGTAATGTATTCGACAAAGAAGATAGAGTTTGGCATCAAAATGTCCCCTTATCCAATATGAATGTATACGAAGTAGTTCCCAAAGAGAAAGAAAAAGGAAAAGGTGTAACCGAAAAAGGTCTGATCAAAGTTATATCGATGCTAACTAAAACATTCAAGAAAATCACAAAACAGCACAATGAAGTCAAGCAAATAAATGACCGATTTAGTGATATCCATGACGATTTTGTTAAAAAACTTGACGATATGAACGTTAAAATTCAAGATTTCGACTCTAAATACTCAGATATGATTCAATTCAACAACAAAATGAAGAATTTTGAAGACAAATTGGCGAATGAGGTTAACTATTTAAAAACTAAACACAAAACTATAGACGATAATGTCGTTGAATTTGAAAATCAGCAGAAAAAGTTTCTAGCCCAGCAACAGCAGTTTTACAGCGTGCAGAAGATTATGCTAGCTCAGAACGAGAAGATCAACCTAAAACAGAGTGCAATAGCCAAAACGCAAAGCGAAATATCCCACAGACAGAATAATTTTGCGCGTATTTTGAAAAAGACTAAGCAGATCCTCATAGATAACAAAAAACTTAACATATCTAAAGTAGATGAAGCTAAGAACTTTAGTACTAAATATGTGACGAGGCCAACAACGACACCTACTCCAAAACATTCGTCTACTACAGAATCAGAGTCAATAAAACTCAATTTATTTTCGATTCCAACTAAGTATAAACTACCAAACCAAGATGATTTAATCATAAAAGACAAAGATGAAAGTCCAATAGACGATTTGGTATACAAATACTATTTCAACAATACTTTTATAGACAATCTTATGAAAAGCAAGATTTTAAATAACTATGCTTCTAACACCAATAGTATTGATATAGCTAGACATATAAAAAACAAAAGAGATGAAGAAAAAACAATACTTTTACCAGTTAGTGACGTTAATCCTAAAAATAGAGTGAGAAGATGGCTAAGCCCATTAAAGAAAACTAATAAACCTCAAAATACAATGCCAAAAACAGATTTATTGAAAGTAAATACAAAAAAGGATCCGTTTTTAACGATGGCTAAAAGTTTTTGCAATGAAATAGGGCAGAATACAAACGACCAGGCGTTAAATTGGTGCATAGAGAAGGCTCTACGAAGACTACGATTTATGGGTAAGCAAGAAAACATACATACATACAAATGATATTATCAGAGGGCTGGCAGCTATCTGGGCCAAAGAATAAGCCTTGCTATACAAAGAGGCAATGCAGCCAGTATCCTCGGCACGCTGCCATCGGGTATCGAGTTGGAGCAGTTGAGCTACCTATAGATCGTTTGCAACGGTCTATGGGTGGCCCAATTGTTTCCTTTTGTAAATTTTGTAATATACCTATATATAGATTGTAGTAGTTAGCTTATGCTGTAATAAAAAAACATACAAATCATAAAACAGTGACGCATAACATCGTGAGGAAACCGGCATGTCAAACAACAGAAAAAAGTTGTGCTTAAGACCAATCCTCAAATCCGAATTCCATACAAAATGATTCGGGCAAATACTCAAAAAGTACGCCGTATTATAGTAATTTAAAAAAGTTAAAGGTTTCATACTTTAATTTAGATTTTATACGTGTTTTTAAGTTAGTAGGGTTAAAGATAAAGATAAAGATATTTTATTTGCCAAAACACAAGTACAATATATGTACTTGTGTACATATAAAATCTAAATTAAAGTATGAAACCTTTAATTTTTTTTGTTGACGAATTTAAAAAACATAGACGAAACGAATAGTGTGAAGAAATTACTATAATACGGCGTACTTTTTGAGTATTTGCCCGAATCATTTTGTATGGAATTCGGATTTGAGGATTCCCCTTAAATGACACACGACTTTTACAAGCTGATTGTTGGCAAGTTTTAAAGCGTGTTAGCTTTTGGGAAGGATTGTCAACAAGCAGGTTACAAAAAGTCGATGACACTGGGTAAGTTTACACGCTACAAGCAAAGTCACTGGCTTGTAGCGTGTAAAAAACCCTGTGTCATTGACGCTTTAGACCACACGAAAGACGTGAAAACTTCTTCAAAAGCAAGGTTACAGATTGGGCCTTTACAGTAATATATACATTATGCCATATTAAGCTAAATATATGATGATATACTCCACAGATAAGAAATTATTCACCAAACCTGTGACAGTTATGAAAGAGAAAAAAACGCAAATAATAAATAAAGTAGCCAAAGAATATACTACGGAGAAAACTGGCATCACTCTTTATCCTGTTGGTAAGATAATTAATCAAAGTTTACAAAAAAATAATCTACAACCAACTTCTATGAGACTGTTCTGTGACCTTAAACACCACTGACAAGGATTAACCCTGTGCAACACCGACTCTGACTTCAGTTTATGGCATCACTATTTATCCTGTTGGTAAGATAATTAATCAAAGTTTACAAAAAAATAATCTACAACCAACTTCTATGAGACTGTTCTGTGACCTTAAACACCACTGACAAGGATTAACCCTGTGCAACACCGACTCTGACTTCAGTTTTCTCCACTCGTAGGTCAAATTTCTCATTCAAATTATAATAGGGGACACCCTAAGAGCGTACTTTATAGAATACAATGATTTAGTGACCGTAAACACCATTGGAAAGTCACAAGAAAGCAAAATACGCCATTCCGTTTACTTTGATGACATATTTTTTTAAGTTATTTTGCTCTAGAAAGTAGACTACTGACTTTGGTTAAATTTAAATGGGACAAATCTGAAAGTATATCCTCACAAACAAAAAAAAAATTAACGAGAAGTTTATAGATTCATTTGATTTTTTTTTTAAATCCTTTGTCTTTAATCAACCGATTTTGAAAAATATTTTAGTATTTGAAAGAATACACTTCCAGATTGGTCCCTTATTTCATGAAAATTTGGTTTTGAAATAAAAATTACCGAAAAAATTACGTCATCAAAGTAAAGGAAATTGCGTATTTTTTGTGACTTTTAATTGGTGTTAGTTAACGGTCACTATTTCTTACTTTTTAGTCAAATTGGAAGTCATTAAATTTTTTTTATGTTCTTGTTTGAAGTCTGTTGAAAAATATTATGTTAGAGCTATATATAAACACAATTTTTAAAAATATTTAATCTTTGTTTATCAACAGCACCCTCTACAATATTTCTAGCTACAAATATGGTGTCGCAACCCAGCACGCCGCTTTACGCCATTCCCTCAAACCAAGCCATATTCTTCCCTGGTAAGTCCATATATCTTAGTCCTGCCTGACAGGTCATAAGGAAATATTTTTTCACACCACTTGCTCGACAATGTCCAATTACATATCATGCTATCTCAACGTAAAGCAAAGCATTACCTCCCGAGGGAGGTCAATGTTGTATAAAGTTGTATGAAACTCCCAAGGCAGTAAAGTGATTGTAATTGGAACGTCAAATTCGTATGGAAACTCTTGGAAAACTCTTCGTAAAAGAATGACCTTAAGGCATAGTAAAGAGTATTGTTAGAAAATCGAACTGGCCACCATAAGCAGAACTCATAAAAAAAAAGAAAAAAGGTGCGATTGCAAAGATTGTGAAACAAAAGACGCTGTTCGCTGCTGGAACCCTGGCTTTTTATTGGCCACGCAGAAGGTGTGAAAAGTAGAGTACGCTCCTCTGGGATAAAACCTTACTTTGTCTTGGATAGCTTGAACCCCTCGCGTCACTCAGGACTCTACATAACTCCCTCGCTTAGGGTTTAACTGAGTCCCTCGTCACACTCAGGGTTCAATATGCCACCCGCGACATAAGACACTACTTTATCCCCTTAGTGCATAATCTACTATTCTTAGTAAGATTTCCTACCTACTTTCTGATTATAGAATACCTGTTGACAGGTTTTTGACTATGTGCCTCGATATAGCCCCACCCGTTGTCCAAACTAGTTCGGAGTGTGTATCAAAACCGACCCCGCTGGGTTAAATAATACATAGATATCAGCTACCAAAATTGTAAAATTTTAGACCTAAGATGTGTGTCTATTGAAATAAATATATTTTGATTTTGAATTTTGAAATGATCCAAGAACTCAATAATATACTCTATTTAAACATCCAGTTTCATAATGATCACAGACAATAATCCTTGCAATACAAAGAGGCAATGCAGTCAGTATCCTCGGCACGCTGCCATCGAGTATCGAGTTGGAGCAGTTGAGCTACCTATAGATCGTTTGCAACGGTCTATTATGGGTGGCCCATTGTATATTTTGTAATATACAAAATTTACAAAGGGAAACAATTGAGAGAGCAGTAGATAGAGAGAGATGAGAGATTGCAGTAGATAGCTTAATATATTGTAATAAAGATTTTGAACATTATATCAAGTTAATTTGATTTCTTATTTCAGACAATGAAGAATTGGAATCCAATTTGAAACAATACGGTTAGTCTAAATAATTAAATATTTATATTTTAGAAACACAAAAAAGATTTATTTAAATCGCGTCTTATACAACAAAGGTAACAAACGTAAAAAAAAACTGAATTGATAACTTCCTCCTTTTTTGAAGTCGGTTGAAAAAATGTTGTTAACTATTTAATTGTATTTGATTTCTAGATTTAACTCCCGACACGGATGGTAACGTGTATTATGATGGAAGCCTTCATTTCAGTGATATGGCATACGGACATATCGGTAAGAAAATATAATGTATTCATTTGGTTATAAAGAATGAAAAAATATTATAAAATAAAAAAAATGTGTAAAATATTATAGTCGAGAAGCTTTACTGACGAGAGATCTCGCTTGCCCATGACCAGAAGAGAGCTAACACATCAATCGAACACAGGAGTTAGAAGACGGTTTAAGTTACAAATATTGCAAACCCGACTGCGGAATAATTATACATTCATATTACAATAAGCATTACTGTGTTCCGGTTTAAAGGGCACGGTAGCGTAGTCATGGTATTTTTTTTTCAGCTCATGAAAGTGATGGCATGTCAGACTTTATGCCAGGTTTGGTCGACAGCAATTCGAAGGTCGAAATGAACCCGCTGGCTTTTGACCTACAGGCCAAAAGACGGGCCTATGTCAAAAGGTAAACTGCTTTTTTAACCGACTTCAAAAAGGAGGCTATCAGTTTGGTTGAATGTTTTTTTTATTGTTACCTCAGAACGTTGTATATTTTTTTTTTAAACTGTTTTTTTATACTACTAGTTGGCATGGGACTATTAGCTATTGTGTCGTGAGTTTTCATGAATTTCGAATAATTTTAAAACACGTATAAAATCTAAATTAATGTATGAAACCTTACTAATTTTTGTTCACACAATCGTAAAACATAGACGAAACGAATAGTGTGAAGAAATTACTATAATACGGCGTACTTTTTGAATATTTGTTCGAAACACTTTGTATGGAAATTTGCATTGAGGATTACCCTTAAGTGGATATACTTTCAGATTGGTCCCATAGAATTTTCTAAAAAAAACGGTTTACTAGTTTTGGTTTTTAAATTAAAATAAATGAAAAAAAGTCGTTGAAGTGAACAAAATTGCGTATTTTGCTTCCCTGTGACTTGTCAGTGGTGCCTACGGAAGAATTTTTTTTCTTAATAAGTTTTTATTTTCAGAATAAATGAAGATTTAATGCAGAAATACAATTACAAATCAAGGAAATTGTAAAAATTAAATTACTTAACATCTTTTACTGTATATTAATTAAGTAGATTAAATTTAAGTATGTAAGAGAACAAAATAAATAAAAATGTAAGCATAATACAGTGGGGTTTGAAATATTTTATTCTTCTTATTGTGTCACTAGTTCCTTCGAACAAGTGTGGTGAAAGGATTTCAAGTGCGCCTCGAAGAGGCTCCTTTCGTGCACTCGACACATGTTTTCGAACTTTAGGTTCTACGACATGCCGGTTTACTCACGATGTTTTCCTTCACCGTTGCGAGAACGTGGGATGCATACATAGATTTTTTCGACCGAAAAAAAAATACATTTAAAATGATCCTTAGATTATTTGTAGGAGAGACAGGAGAATACAAAATTATAAAAAAAAAATATTTCAGATACCAGAAAAGTACAGTGTATTTTAACTAGGGCCTATATGATATATATATTTGTGTGACTTATGATTTAGTTATCTAAATTATGTAATTCTCATTATTATTTCTCTTTCATTTAATTTGTTTAATTGTTCTGTTAATAATTTATTACTTATATTCTAATCTAATGCAAATTTTATTCTAATCTAATTCTAATTTTAAATTAATGTAATTGGTTTAACCGTTTTAATTTAATAAATAAATAAATATAAAAAAAAATAATAATAATATATTCTCCACTCACACACATGAGAATACATTAAGTGGAAAATACATCCTATGTATTCTCCACTTAATTTTTTCCCGTCTCTCCTACAAATAATCTATGGAATAGGAGAATACATAAGGAGTAATACATTAGGAGAATACATAGGCAAAGTCATAAACCCTTAGTTGTTAAGTTAGTTAATAGGTACATAGGTTGTCTGGAAGAGATCTTTATTAAGGATAAGACCGCCTTTTGTAAAAAACCTAGCTGTACATTGTTACATGTTTTTAAAATAATTTTTTTTTTTAAATAAGTACAAAATGATAAACATATTAAGTACTTTTTGGTAATTCAAAACTTGAGGTTGAGGAACTTGTATCAGATGTTTTTATATTTAAAATCTTTGAATTTCTGTCTTCGGTTCTTCAATTTTCTTTCTGAAATAAAAAAAAAGTTGATATACAGGGTATCCCCCGGCCATACCACATGGAGGGCATACTACTCGGACGAATGAACATGACACCTGGCTCGAATGACGTTTGTGGAAAGTACAGCGTGGAATTGGATAATGTTGATAGAGAAGAGGTCCTGTAATACTTGGTGATGATAAGTAATGATAAGGCAGAGCAATTCGAGGAAGAACAAACACGGAGGGCGCCGCGCGGGGGCGGGGGACGCAGCAAGTGCCGAGCGAGAGTGGCAGCCAGGTGTCATGTTTATTCGCCCGAGTAGTACATACTTTCATTTTGGAAAGTCAGTTATACTGCATTATAAGATTTAAAAAATAGCTTGCCGAAACAGGGAATCGAACCCACGAATTGAGAAACAAAACCTGTATTTTTATCATGCCGATCGAAAATGCTGACTTTTAAGTAGAATTCTTTTACCTACCTAGAGCCCTAAGAATAGTCCCAGAATCTCTGGTCTCTCTCGTTTCCTTCCATCTAGTATGGTCTAGGTCGAGGTCAGGTCGAGGACGTGGTGGCCGAGTGGATCTGATAGTCACGGGTTCGAATCCCGGTGGCTGTCATGCGTAAATGGTTTTTTTTCGGTCGAAAAAATGTATGTATACATCCCACGTTCTCGCTACGGTGAAGGAAAACATCGTAAAGAAACCAGCATGTCAAAGGATAGAAAAAAAAAATGTTGTATGGCATGTGACATCCACCAATCCGCATTGGGTCCGCGTGGTGGATTAAGATCCATCCGCTCTCCTGCCGAGAGTAGGCCTGAGTCCCAGCAGTGGGAATATTATAGGCTGATTATGCCTATGCTAGCATGGTCTGCGGTATAGCCTTGCCCAGAGACTCAGAGACTCTGGCAAGAATGGCACAGAGATCCACCCACTTTTACCAGAATACCCAGAACTACTTATGAGTAGAATGTAGCATGCTTTAACGTCAAATACTACCTGGAGCAGCAAGAAAAGAGTCAGAATCTCTGGTTTCTCCCGTATTCCTCTCCGACTTCAACCATACGTCTGCGGCATGGCCTTGCCCAGAGATTCTGGCAGGTAAAGGCACGAAGATCCACCCACTATGACCAGAAACTAAGAGTGGAATGTAGCTTACTTTTGAAAAAAATCCTACCTAGAGCAGCAAGGAAAGTCCCAGAATCTCTGGTCTCTTCTGTATTCTTCTCCATCTTGTATGTTCTGCGGCATTGCCTTACCCAGAGACTGGCAGGATCAGGCACAGAGATCCACCAACTATGACCAGAAACTATGAGTGGAATATAGCTTAATTTTAAATAGAATATTACCTAGAGCAGCAAGGAAAGTCCCAGAATCTCTGGTCTCTTCTGTATTCCTCTCCATCTTGTATGGTCTGCGGCATTGCCTTACCCAGAGACTGGCAGGATCAGGCACAGAGATCCACCAACTATGACCAGAAACTATGAGTGGAATATAGCTTAATTTTAAATAGAATATTACCTAGAGCAGCAAGGAAAGTCCCAGAATCTCTGGTCTCTCCCGTATTCCTCTCCATCTTGTATTGTCTGCGGCATGGCCTTGCCCAGAGATTCTGGCAGGAATAGGCATAAAGATCCACCAACTATTCCCAAAATACCCAGGATTATAAGTGGGATGTAGGTTTCTATTGTTGCCTAAAAAAAAAACCACAGTTATATCCTTCATCCTATAGGTACCTGAGAATTCAATAATTCATGAAATAATTACGCACTTTAAATATTTTATTTTATTGTATCATTAGAAGTGTAAAATTTCTGTTATATTTATTTATGCAAAAAAAATATTATAGGTCCATCTATTCTTGAACCAAAACTTGTCAAAAATCGTCGTTAGAATACGGGTGTAGGTGTGTAAATGTTAAATACACAAAAAAATATTTGTGAGTTTGTAGAACAAAATGACCGATCCACATTTTTAAAATTTATACTCTGTCATCTCAAAAATATGCAAATATCTTCAAAAAATGTACAAATGTGTAAGCGAGATAGCAGCGCGCCGGATTCCATGCCTTAAGAAGTCATATGTAAGGTATGCACCTACTCACCATGTAACATATGTAAGGCACCAATATAGTAGCGATATATCCCGTAATATGTATGAGAGCCAGCCCTTGGGCTCTAACCACGGTAGGCAAGAGCTCTGCTGCGTACTGCATCCCGATGTTGAAGGATATGTTTACGGCGAATCGACCTACGATAGCTAGAAACGCTGATGGTAACCCTGGAAATAACATATATACATACAGTCTCAACAAATTATATAAATATATTTAGTAATAAATCCGCTTGATTTCTAAACAAAGGTTTTAATTAACTTAACTTTAGTTTAGAACTTTAGTACATATTACATACTATATTATAAACCAAAGAGTCAACGAACAGAAAACCAAAGTTTAAAGATACGACACGTGTTTCGCCTCTACACGAGGCATCATCAGGAGGTGTGGACTCGCCGAAGTTCGAAACGAGAACTCTGAGTTCTCGTTTCGAACTACGGCGAGTTCTCGTTTCGAACTTCGGCGAGTAATATGTACTAAAGTTCTAAACTAAAGTTAAGTTAATTAAAACCTTTGTTTAGAAATCAAGCGGATTTATTACTAAATATATTTATATAATTTGTTGATATTTATGGATTTCCGCAAAGTAACGCCTGAATTAATCAATTATTAATCAATTACATACAGTCTTACAAAGTTTAAAACCATCAATATAGTAGCGATGTATTCCGTAATGTTGAAGGATAATATGTTCACGGCGAAACGCCTAAGACGGCTAGAGACACTGATGGGAGTCCTACAACGCTCAAACCATCAATATAGTAGCGATTTATCCCGGGTTTGCCAAGCGATGAATAAATAGTAGATTATGCACTAAGGGGATAAAGCAGTGTCTTATGTCGCGGGTGGCATATTGAACCCTGAGCTAACGAGGGACTCAGTAGAGTCCTGAGTGACGCGAGGGGTTTAAGCTGCCCAAGACGAAGACAGGCTTTATCCCAGAGGAGCATACTCTACTTTTCACACCTTCTGCGAGGCAATAAAAAGCCAGGGCTCCAGCAGCGGACACCGTCTTTTGTTTTACAATCTTTGTAGTCGCGCCTTTTTTCTTTTTTTTATGAGTGGCCAGTTCGATTTTAGAACAAACCTTTTTACAATGCCATATGGGCGTTCTTTTACTTAGAGTTTTCCACGAGTTTCCACATGAATTTGACGTTCCAAATTCAAATCACATTACTACCCTTGGGAGTTTCATACAACATTACCTCCCTTGGTAGGTAATGATTTGCTTTACCTTGATGATAGCATGATATGTAATTGGATATTGTCGAGCAGGTGGTGTGAAAACTTATATTATTATCAATAAAGGGTACCGCCTGACGCAAATTCATATGAAAACAAACTAACAGTTATCCAATATTAATCAATTTTTTTTGACCAAAATTCGACTTAATTTTTTCAAGTTTTTTTTCCATATCTGTGTTCAGTAACGGCAACTGACTATGTGTATTTTTTTTTCTGGTGATGAAAAAATTACGTTGTATATTATACTTTTTTTTATACATAGGTACAGACAGCGTCATAGATAAGTATCGCCCTTGCATTATAATACCCAGCTTCAAATCCCTTTAAATCACCGTCGCGGCGAATGGAGAAGTTTTGCCTTTAAAAAATAGATTAGAGTTGTATAACCGTATGTAATCCTAAAAATAATTTTAAGTATTAGAATTAATAAGAAGAAGAAGAAAAATATTTATTTTGACTTAAAACTGTACAAGCACACAATGACATTAAAACAAAAAAATATAGGTAAGTAGGTACTCGGATTAAAAGTATGTGCATGTACAGTGCAGTCAAAAAAGGTCCATGCTCAGCATGTGTTGCAGTAGACTGCAACGCTGATTTTCAGCATGGACCCTCGGTTGACACACGGACAAAGCACGAACGTAAAAAATAGAAAAATAATATTTTATAAGTACATTTTTAACCAACAGTAATTTTTAATTTTTAAAGTAACAGTAACAGAAAATAAAAGTTAAATTGCTAAGGACATTTTAATCTAGCTAATTTCTAAAGTAGATCATAAAAGAAGCGAATTCTTTGAAAGGATTTATATCTGGGTGTCTTGTGCAAGGGGGATACTTATCTCTGACGCTGTCTGTACATAATAGAAGTGAATACTTTACCTATAGGTACGGCAGCTGCTAAAAGGCTGAAAACGCCGCTGATCACCATAGAACCGAAAGCTAGCCACCGACGCCCCATTCTGTAAAAAAATATCTCCTGCAGAATTCTGTATAAGAACTTACCAACCATATTAGTATTAAAGTATAAACCAAATGTAGTACATTAAAAATGCGACAAAAAATTAAGCCACATTGGTTAACTTCTAATACATTTTGGTCCGATGCTAATTTTCGAAAAAAGAGAATTAACAGGGCTAGATAAATATTATATGTTAAAACAAGTGAGCCAAGCAGTAGGACGAAACAGCTTAATTAAAAAGAAAAAAACTAGTACCTAGGCTTTTTCATTGTTAATAAAACTACATCGTAAAAAGTAACAAACATTATTTGAAAATGGAGATATTTCATTATTATTGACAAGGTGTTTGATTTTTTTTGGTCCTGTCTTACGACTCCATTTTGGTTTGATACTGTCTATCTTGGTGTTCTATAGGAACACCGTTATGCATCTATGTTACCATACTAACTCATTACCATTGTACTACTCGGGCGAATGAACATGACACCTGGCTCGAATGACGTTTGTGCAAAGTACAGCGTGGAATTGGATAATGTTGATAGAGAAGAGGTCCTGCAATACTTGGTGATGATAATAAGTACCTAATGATAAGTCTTCGCAATTAGAGGAAGAAGAAACACGGTGGGCGCCGCGCGGGGGGCGGGGGACGCAGCAAGTGCCGAGCGAGAGTGTTAGCCAGGTGGCATGTTAATTCGCCCGAGTAGTACCTTTCTGGCTCTAAATTCTATTGCCATTATTATTGAGTCATTACAGCAAAACTCTTTAAATTATTTTTTTAAATGGAGGACAGATGGGAATAAAATAGTTCTATCTGTCCCCCTATTGGTCACAGGGGGATAGATAGAACTTTTAAAATTAATAAATGTTCCATCTGTCACCCTAGACGGACTGAGCAGGGTGACAGATGGAAATAATTCTTATTATTCTGTTCCCTCTCTCTGTTACAAAAAAAACTATGAAATATGTTTCATAAGGGTAATTATAAGGTTATAAGACGTTTAAAGTTTATAAAGTATACAAGGCATGAAGGGTTTAAAATATACGCTCTATAGGGTATCCCAACAAAAAACATTAAATTTTAAAATAACTGGCAAGTTCTCGTTAGAAAAAGAGTTAAAATATAGTGTATATTCAAAAGCGTTTTATTGCATATTCGGATAAAGTTTTCGTAATGCTAATAAAGCAAATTATTCTAACCTGATTAAAAAAATATAAAACAATAAGAAATAAAAAAAAACCATTAGAATTCCATAATATCACGAACATAATTCCTGATACCTTTTATAGTTAAAACGCCTCTTTTCCAGTCGGTAATTCTATCTTTTCAGTGTAAAGTAAAATAAAACATCGTAACATGATTAATCACAGTTTGTTTTTCGTCCGAATAATCTGTAGGTCATAGGTTGGATCAACAAATTTAACGCAGATATTAATTTTTTATTAAAAATGGACTTCCCATCTCAAAACATCACTCCGTGTCACGTTTCTGTGTACTTACATACTAGTGCACAAAAGGCACGAGGTGGTTGTTTTCGAGGTGCACTTAAATACTTTCACCACACTGGTTCGAAAGAACTAGTAATGCGATAAGAAGATGAATACTTACATACATCTGCACACGTGAGCCAGTGACTGATTTGTTCAACTTCTTACTTAGTATAGTGAAATTAATGAAGATGTCGTCAGCGTCACGTCGAGCACTGCTCATCCTGTCCGTGGTCTGGGTGGGTGTTAGCGGAGTCTCCTACAAGGATTCACCTACGTTCCAGCCTGGCTTTGAAGACACACCTACGTTCCAGGGTGGTTCGAAGAATACAACAGATACATCATCATCTACAAGCACAGACCCACAAATACCGCCGTAGTCCCCAACAACCCACCAACACTCCTCCAGGAGCCATCCCGGCGACTTCTCTGCGGCGGCGTTCCCGCCAGTCTTAGATACAAGTACTCACCCCTAACCGGGATGTGTTACAAATACCACAGTCGAGTCGAGCACTGGCCTGAGGCGCGTGCCGTATGCCAAGAGGAAGGAGGCGATCTCGCAGTTGTCAACAGCATCACTGAGGCCAGAGTACTAATGGACCTCATGACGAAATACCAACACACTGTTGACTGCCGTCATGTGCGTGGTACATGTCTATCCACCTGGTCTGCTATCAGCGTCTTGTACTCCACGCCTCTTCGTCAGCACGTAACTATATATAACCAGACGCTGCAGGAAGCAGGGTACGAGAATTGGCGATACAAAGGGTCAATGCCCCACGGTTATATGACCGAAGATGGTGGTATCATCGACTTTAATGGTGAAATGGCTAACTCTCCTTTTATTTCTGAAAGAGAGGGTCTATCCGTGAGTAGTCTGGCTACCGCCTTCGCAGTCGCACCGACAAGCATCGATCTATCAACCACTGCCACAGTCGCACCGACAAGCATCGATCCACCAACCACTGCCACAGTCGCACCTACAAGCACCGATCCACCAACCACTGCAGCAGTCGCACCTACAAGCATCGATCCACCAACGCCCCCCCAGGAACCATCCCAGCGACTTCTCTGTGGCGTTCCCGCCAGCCTCGGGTTCCAGTACTCACCCCTAACCGGGATGTGTTACAAATATCATGGTCAACCCAAGCTCTGGCCTAAAGCGCGCGCTGTATGTCAGAAGGAAGGGAGTGACTTTGCAGTCGTCAACAGCATCACCGAGGCGGGAGTACTAATGGAACTAATGATGCAGTACCAACACACCGTTGACTGCCGTCGTGTACGTGGAAAATGTCTGTCCGACTGGTCTGCTATCGGCGTCTCATACTCCGCGTCTCGTGGTGAGCACGTAACTATATATAACCAGACGCTGCAGGAAGCAGGGTATGATAAATGGTGGAAAAAAAGATCGCAAAGATCGCAGAACCACGGTTACATGTACGCTTTAAATGGTGATATCACCGTCTTTAACGGGGAAAAGGTTAGCTCGTCTTTTATTTGTGAGAGAGAGGGTGTATCCGTGAGAAGCCGGGCGCGAGACAAGATGTCTAACTTTGCTACAACCAATGAGAGAAGCTTAAGTTGCGTTAAGCGTTAAGCTGCCTTATAAGGACCATACTCACTTGTTTGTACTTGAATGTTGCACACTAGAATAGAATAGAATAGAATATCCTACCTAAACACCTTGAATATTTTTATTGTAATTCATGGTACGATATAATTTGTGTTTATTTATTTACCTTTATGAGCTTATTTGATTTTATTTAAAAATTATCAAAAATCTGAATTAAAAATTGTTTATTTAGTAGGCTCTGGCCAAGGAGAGTAATAAATAGAAGAGACAGGAAATAATTGGAGGAGGCTTTTACATTTGACATTTATTTTTAGTTTTTATAGATTTATATTTTAAGTGTACTATTTTGTCTAAAATAAATGAATTAATAATAATAATAATTTTAACGCGAGAGACAGACCCTATTTTTTTACATTGTAACTGAATAATTATTTTTATTCAAATTTGTTTATTTAATTTGAACGGCTATGACCAATAACAGTAATTAAACATTCCTTTGAATGAATGAATGATTTATTCATTTGTCTCAAGTACGGTTAGTTTCATAAGAAGTACAATTGAACTACCTAGTCAAAATGTATTTATTTTTATAATTCTGTGGATAATGTTGTGGGTTGTAATATTGTTAATCTTAGTACTATAGTTATTAAGTAAAATGTATATTGCATTTGTTTTTTGTCCTGAACAAATAAAATTGAAATTAAGTTTTTATTTTCATATTTGTTTATCAGATTACAATTACCTACTAACGTTTAATATTTGATTATATACCTTCAGGGGTAAATAATCAAAACGTTTATTCAGGATTACGAAAACAAACGGGTTTAGTAAGGAGAATATTTCATCACACACACTTTACAAATCTATCTCAATTAGAAACAGAGCTGTTACTTTCAGGCTTCTTTGAGAACTTGCCTGCGCGTGCTGCGTGCTTTGATAGAGGTGCACTTTTAAGGCCAATCCTCAAATCCGAATTCCATACAAAATGATTCGGACAAATACTCAAAAAGTACGCCGTATTATAGTAATTTCTTCACACTATTCGTTACGTCCATGTTTTTTGATTTAGTCAACAAAAAAAGTTAAAGGTTTCATACCTTAATTTAGATTTTATACGTGTCTTTAAGTTAGTAGGGTTAATTTTAAAACACGTATAAAATCTAAATTAAGGTATGAAACCTTTCACTTTTTTTGTTGACGAAATCAAAAAACATGGACGAAACGAATAGTGTGAAGATATTACTATAATACGGCGTACTCTTTGAGTATTCGTCCGAAACATTTTGTATGGAATTCGGATTTGAGGATTACCCTTAAGGTCCAAAATTCCATACTTCTTACGATGTAGTTTTATTAACAATTAAAAAGCCTAGTAGTTTTAACGTATAATATTTATGCACTGTTACTTCTCCTGGCTCTTTTAAACATGTTTAATTTTTTTTTAAAAAAGCCTACAACACTTTCTTTCGAAAATTAGCATCGGACACTGACCTCTATATTTAGAGATCAGTGGCATCGGACCAAAATGTACTAGCAGTTAGCCAATGTGGCTTCTATTATTTGTCGCATTTTCAATGTAGGTACTACATTGTGTTTCTAACAAATGTATTTTCTTCTACTTACACATCCAATGTCAAAATCAATATGATATCCGCGGGAAATTCAGTGGCTGTGGCTATTGTGAACGTCACAAAAAGGTCAAGGCCGAGTGCGCCGACATTCCTGACGTGTCCATCAAACACCATGGATATAGTGATCCAGATGACAACTAGAAGGATGCTGTTTCGTCTTAGTCGTGGGGTTTTAAAGAGGTCAATGACACTGTAGTTTTTGCATTCCTGTTCGGCTTTGGCTATTTCTACGGCCGTGTCCTGAAAATAGACAAGTGTGGCAAATTATACAAGTTACCTAAGTACTGCCATGTTAAGTCAAAACACTGTATGTTCTCCTTCTTATCGTGTCACTAGATCTTTCGAACCAGTGTGGTGAAAGGATTTCAAGTGCGCTCCTTTCGTGCACTTGACACCATGTCTTCGAACTGTTTAGGTTCTATGACATGCCGGTTTCCACACGATGTTTTCCTTCAGCGTTAAGCACGTGTTTTATTAATGGAGAAGTGAAATAGTGGGAAGTGGAACCGTGGGAAGTAGGATAGTGGATCCTGAGATAGTGGGAATGGGGAAGTAAGATAGTGGGAAGAAGAATAGTGGATCCTGGGATAGTGGGAATGGGGAAGTGGGATAGTGGGAAGTAGGATAGTGGATCCTGGGATAGTGGGAATGGGGAAGTGGGATAGTGGGAAGTAGGATAGTGGATCCTGGGATCGTCAGGTGGGAAGTGAGATTGTTTTATGAGGACTTACTTTAAATTCCTTGATAATGTCATCAGGTATTTTCTTGCCATTGATTCGTTCGCACTTTTTCATGATATTCAGGGCTTCGTCGATTCGTCCTTGAGATATCAGCCATCTATCGACATAACATGGAACTGAATATATTATGTCATGATAATTATACAATATGGCGGCTACAAGCCATCATTATTAAAAAAAGGCTTGGACCTGACTGACAGACAACGTACAGGTCAAACCGCTGCATGTAGAGACTTGAAACTTGTAGGATGTGATCGTCGAGAACTGAAAATGAGTGAGAGAAAGCAATTTTGAATATTCGCACTCCAAGGGGTCCAAACGGGGGTCAAACTTTTAACATAAATAAAAAATACTTATTCTAGTATCTGGAAATTTGGCACGAGTCTTCATTGACAAAAGAAAAATACATGTGTATCAGAATTTTCCGATTTTTTCAAAACTGAAGGGTCAATTTTTGAACAAAAAAAAACAGTAAAATCAAATCTTTTCTAGAGTTTTATTTTGATTATTGATTTTGACAATTTTACTTAATTTTTTTTGCCATATCTGTGTTCAGTAACGGCGACTGATTATGTGTATTTTTTTCTGGTGATTAAAAATTTACGGTGTATATTGATTATAATGTGTTTTCTTACCTAGCACTCTCAGGCACAACCCAAGGTGTAAATACAGCCAAAACCAAAGGTACACTGATAATCAAGGTGTATATCCGCCAATCTTTAGCCGCCAGCGCCAACCAGGGCAGCATACAGGCGGCAAATGTGAAGTAGGCGGCTATCGACATGTTGGCTACGAATGTCCGCCATTTTGGACCGACGTACTCTACCACTGGAACAGTCAAAGTTAAAGTAGGATACAGTCAAAGTCTATATTATTTTTTCAGTATATTAGAATTCAGGTGGCAAACAAAAACTCAAGAACAAACAAATTCGAGAATATGAGAAACTTATGCTTGATAAGGCATTAGTAATAAAATAAGGCATAGTAATATTTATATATTAAAAGAAAAATTGTATACTGTTTTCTTTAGTAATATTCTTCAGTATGTTACTCTCCTTTATACATTCATAAGACCTATCTGTAACTAACCATAACTGAGACAAAAAAATAATTCATTCATTCATTCATTAAACGAGTAGACGTTGACAGTTGTTAATTATGTAGCTCAATTAGACTCTAGACACACACATGTCTATATTAATTTAAAAGTGGTGGTTTTATCCTTTCAACAAAAAAAATCGAACTACTGAGTTGGTTCCATCCAAAAAAAAAAAACAACCAAACCATGAAAACCCTCCTTTTCTTAAAGTCGATAAAAAAAAAATTAAGAGGATATGTGAAACTGTCAGAAATGAAAGCGGCTGAATCGCAAGACAGTGATAGCGCAATTACACACCATACCCCGAGGGAAGAGGTTAGATATAGATTTTTGTCTCTCAAAAGTAACTGACGTAAGCGACAAATGATAAAACATCGTATTGCTTGAAAAGTTCCTACAAACTTAACCAGTAAAAAAAATCGTTTTACATTTTGTCTAAATTCTGTGATTACTCCCTCAATAGTATAAAAAATAACCATAAATATTCTCTAAATTCGGAGGATGGATGTAAAACAGATTTAATGAGGTTGAATTTAAAAAAAATAAATCTATCGAGAAAAGTTTCACCAATCGTGTTTCTGTCTTACATTTATTTAGATTATATCCTCAAGTAATCACTACATTAACATCAAGTTTGTAACCTGTACCGTTACTGAGTAAGAATGTAACGCAGCGACTCCAAATTTTAACATTTTCAATCAAAGTGTACTACATTATGTGTTTCAGTTCTTACCAACGATATACATGATGATGAAGCAGTTATCGTAAGCCAGCCCCACCACGAAACGGCACAGGCAGAACGACCAGAATGCGTCGGTGAATATCGTGCCGATACCCCCGATAAAGCCGCAAATATTTGCCCCTGGAAATACATAAAAACACAGAAGTATTATACTGTACAGAAACACAATTTAATAGTCATAGTACACATTGAAAATACGACTATTAAAAGAAGCCACATTGGGTAACTTCTAGTACATTTTAAGTGCCATGCTAATTTTCGAAAAATAGAAGTAACAGGCTATAAGTATATTATATGTTAAAACTACTAGGCTTTTTCATTGTTATTAAAACTAAATCGTAAAAAGTAACAAACATTATTTGATAATGGAGATATTTCATTTTTATTGACAAGGTGTCTGAAATTTTTTGGTCCTGTCTTACGACTCCATTTTGGTTTGATACTGTCCATCTTGGTGTTCTATAGGAACATCGTTATTCTTCTATGCATAAAAATAAACACAGATAAGAAAGAGATGCAAAAAAGTGGTATTAAAAACGAAAATTACCAACTAATGCCGGTATTCTCCCGTATTTATCAGCCATCCATCCAAATATGAATCCTCCAACAATGGCACCGCAGAAGAAGATAGCCTGAGCTGTAGCGGGATAGCTGTCTCTGTCGCACACCCATCCTTCCTGAAAAGTGAGAGCGAGACAACTTATTATTTGCTGTTTCTTTATACAGGTTTACCATTGTGCTATTCTTGTGCATGTAAAAAATATAAGCCACGATATAGAATTTCTTGATGACTTTATACACCACATTTTTTTGATTTCCAAAAAAACTTAAATGGGCAATGCAGAAGGGGTACTACGTTATATCTGTGCAGTCAGAATTTTGGGTTTCTACAAAATGTGCGAGTGACAGCGGCGCGAGTGCGGCGCTCGAGCCGAGCTGCGGCGAGCTGCGAGCCAGTTAGTTCCCGGGTTTGCCAAACGATGAATATAACGTAAATTATTATCAATGATGGGTACCGCCTGACGCAAATCGATAAGAAAACGACTAACGGTAATAGGTAACCAATATTAATCAAAATTTATTGACAAAAATTCGACTTAATTTTTTCAAGTTTTTTTGCCATATCTATCTATGTTAAGTAACGGCAACTTTGAGAATCAAACGTATCAGTTTACGAGCTGCTAGTCGGCGAGTATAAAAGCTAGCAAGTGAGCGAGTTAACGGTCCGGAATTATAGTCAACTAGCAGATTGTAAACTAGCCCTGTGTCATCGAGGCTTTACGTTGTTTTAGGACAATTACTTACTTGTGTAGCAATAGTTTCATACGGTACATCAGTGTAGTTAAATTCCCAATGTTGACATTTTTTCGTCGGCCATTTTGTATCCGGATTTAGGACGCCATCTTGTAAAACCTTTGTCCAATTAACATCGTACACTTTGCATTTGTCGTAAATAAATCCATTCGTCTTTTCAGCTAATGGTATTGAAAGTTGACGCCTGAAAGAAAACCCCATAAATTACAATTTCATCTTCCTATAGTTGGGAAGATAAGTACCTAGTCTTCTTCTTATCGTGTCACTAGTTCTTTCGAACTAGTGTAGTGAAAGGATTTCAAGTACACCTCGAAGAGGCTCCTTTCATGCACTAAAGTTTATTGGGACCCAAAAAACAACGCGGTTTTTCTCATTTTTTTTATTGATGCTGATCAACAAAGCCTTAGGAAAACGACTAACGTTAACAGTTTTCCAATTTTTATCATACCTAATTATTTTGAAAAAAAAAAGTATGTTTTTACGCCATAATATCTGTGTTACGGCAACTGATTAAGCGTATATTTTGTTTCTGGTGATAACAAATTAACGGTGTATACTTTAATACTTCTGTACCTGCCCTTATAATACAGTGTAAAGCCGGCTGCATGCACGAAAACGTTGACGTCATTGTCCGGTAACGCTCATTGTCCCGTTACGCTGGTCACGTTAAACTATCGTCCGTAAACCAACTTTACAGGCAACCAATTTTTAGAATTAGGTGTGTGATGGCTTACCGTTCCTCCACAGACAAATGCCCCAACTCCTCAACATAGCACCAAGAATTAGGTGTTTGATGCCTTACCGTTCCTCCACTGTCAGATTCCCCAACTCCTCAACATAGCACCAATGTTCAGATGGCACTAGTGTCATGAATATCTGTCCGAAGTAGACGAACGCGAAGAAGAAAGCGTAAGGCACCATCAGTAGAAACAGGATGCGTTGGTACCAGCCGAAGTCACCAACGTACGGAAATAGGTCGTCTAGGTCTTTTAGGCGATGGGTGCCATTAACTGCAATCAATCATTCAGTCAATACTTTTGATGATAATTAAAAAAAGATATTTGAGGACGTGATGGCCGAGTGGATGAGGCCCTTGCCTTGAGATCTGATGGTCGAGGGTTCGAAACCTGGTGGCAGTCATGCGTAAATGGGTTTTTTCGGTCGAAAAAATCTATGTATGCATCCCTCGTTCTCGCAACGGTGAAGGAAAACCTCGTGAGGAAACCGGCATGTCGTAGAACCTAAAGTTCGAAAACATGAGTCGAGTGCACGAAAGGAGCCTCTACGAGGCGCACTTGAAATCCTTTCACCACACTGGTTCGAAAGAACTAGTGACACGATATTTTTTTTATTCAATCAATATTTTTTTTCAATGATCAAGGTTTTACAAAAACATACAACAGCCAACTTCAATCGGACTGTTCTAGTGACCGTAGGCACCACTGACAAGTCACAGGGAAGCAAAATACGCAATTTTGTTCAATAAAACGACTTTTTCTCAGTTATTTTGGTTTAAGGCTAATCCTCAAATCCGAATTCCATACAAAAATGTTTCGGACAAATACTCAAAAAGTACGCCGTATTATAGTTATTTCTTTACTCTATTCGTTTCGTCCATGTTTTTTGATTTCGTTAACAAAAAAAGTGAAATGTTTCCTACTTTAATTTAGATTTTATACGTGTTTTAAAATTTACCCTACTAACTTAAAAACACGTATAAAATCTAAATTAAAGTATAAAACCTTTCACTTTTTTGTTAACGAAATCAAAAAACATGGACGAAACGAATAGAGTAAAGAAATAACTATAATACGGCGTACTTTTTGAGTATTTGTCCGAAACATTTTTGTATGGAACTCGGATTTGAGGATTACCCTTAAAACTTAAACTACGGAACAGATTTTGATAAAATTTCTATGGGACCAATCTGAAACTATATATTCTCAAACAAAAAAAGTTTTTTTCAAATCGGTTTATAAATAAGAAAAGTCTGAGGTAACAAACATTAAAAAGTTTGTGTGCTATAAGTTTTATGCACGATGTGGTCATTTATAATTGACATTGCATGCAACTTAGTTACTATAGAGTTAAATAAGAAATGCACGACACCATGTAAATTTTGTTAATGACCTAAATAAAAAAATAAAAAAAACAGTTGAATTTCAACAGACATCAAAAAAGGAGGAAGTTATCAATTCGGTTGAATGTTTTTTTTATATTTGGTAGTTCAGTACTTTGTTGTTTTTTAACCGATTTGAATCTACACGTATTTAAAAACATACATACACTCAATACATTACCCTCTTTCTTCGCAGTTGGGTACGACATATTTTTTTGAATTTTCCACATAATCATTGACTTTTTCTTATCGTGTCACTATAGTTCTTTCGAAACCAGTGTGGTGAAAGGATTTCAAGTGCACCTCGAAGAGGCTTAAAAATGTATTAATTAGGTTTATCAATAGACTTACCAGCGCGTTCTTGCATCTCCGTAGAGTCATTCAAACCGGTCCGGGGTTCGACTCCCGGGCCGGGCTGCGCTTTCTCATGTGATTCCATTTTCGAAGAGGGTTTTTGCCTTAAAAGACACTTTTCCCGACGTGATTTCTGGACTTAAAAACCGAAGTGGTAAGCTCTGGGCTGGAAAAAGGAAGAAATCATTTTTAGATGTAAGCGATATTAAAGTAGATTCAAAGGAATTCTAACACAGTAATGTTTACACATTATTATTATGGGAACCGGATAACTGAAACAATACATATACCTATACTTTTTTTTATAAATACATACATAGAATACATAGAAAACACACAGACTCGGGACAAACACCGATTTTCAACACCTAAGTGGAGTCCTGAAGCGGGAATCGAACCCGCAAAACCGGCGTAGCAGTCCAACATACTTGCCACTCGACCATCCGTGTCGACAATAATAACAATAAATAAATAGTTTCTTATCACATCAACTACCACAGAAGTATTAAAATATGTATAGATTCACAATGTAGTACATTGAAAATGTGCAGAAAAAATCCACATTGGCTAACTTCTAGTACATTTTGATCAGATGCCTTTCTCTCTCTAATCTCTCTAATAAATCTCTTTTTCAAAATTTGCATCGCGATGCTAATTTTGATAGAAGTAACATAGTTAGATAAATATTATATGTTAAAACTACTGGGCTTTTTCATTGTTAGTAAAACTACATCGTAAAAAGTAACAAACATTATTTGAAAATGGAGATATTTCATATTTATTGACAAGGTGTCTGAAATTTTTTGGTCCTGTCTTACGACTCCATCTTGATTTGATATTGTCGATCTTGGTGTTCTTTATGAACACCGTTACTCATCTATGACTATAACCGTTTGTGTTATCAGTTACATACCTACGTGTTTAATAACATAGAGACATGATATTTTATACCTATGTTTGTTTTTAGAATTAAAATGTTTGTAGTAGATTTATTTTTATTATCTGTGTACGTCAATGGGTGTGTGTTGAAGCATTAGCTCAATTCAGTGGCGGATTTACAAATTTGCCGCCTGTAGGCTATTCAAATTTTGCCGGCCCCTACCGACTGCTACAGTTCGATACTATAATTCACAATCATATAAATATTTTGAAGTGTAATCTTCTGTAGGCGTGTAAAGCAAAATATTTTTGGGGAATAAATGTGACTGGACTCCAACGCTCGGTTATGTAATACGCCTTGATGAAGTTTTTACTTCTGTCATGTGGTCATGAGCACACGCCTTTTTTGTGTTATATAAATTTTGTCTATCATTTGTGCGCTCTTGTACAAGCCACTAGGCCAAAAAAAATAAAAAAAAATTGGCCCAGAATTTGCCGCCCTCTAAAATCTGCCGCCCTAGGCTCCAGCCTTCTCAGCCAATTGGTAAATCCACTACTGGCTCTATTATTAATTCATCATTGTTACGATGAAAAAGTCTAGCAGTTTTAACATTAAGGGGCATCCTCAAATCTGAATTCCATACAATTTTTTTCGGACTAATACTCAAAAAGTATGCCGTATTTCAATTTCAATTTAGATTTTATACGTGTTTTAAAATTAAACCTACTAACCTAAAAACACGTACAAAATCTAAATTAAAGTATGAAACCTTTCACTCTTTTTGTTCACGAAATCAAAAAACATGGACAAAACGAATAGTGTGAAGAAATTACTATAATACGGCGTTCTTTTTGAGTATTTGTCCGAAACATTTTGTATGGAATTCGGATTTGAGGATTAGCCTTAAATATTTATCTAGCCCTGTTACTTCTCTTTTTTGAAACTATATTATTACTTGCTTCTCGCAAAAAAAAAACGATAAAATAGTAATCATTGTTTTTGTTTTATTTTATATATTTTTATTTTATTTATTATAACATTTTTGTTTTTCCTTTTTTTGCTTTGCTTTAGTTAAAAAAAATATTTTTTCTTAGTTTTGTGCCCAAGTTTAATTTTAATTAAGTTATAATATGGTTGAACCAATTGTTTTTTTGTAAATTTTATAGGTAATATAGATGTTGTAGTTAACTTTTGCTGTACTAATAGATTCATTAAGCCATCAAAATAAACTTACTTACCAGCGTTTTCCAAGTAATCCACAGAAGACGCTATGAAAAAATATTAAAACTATTAAAGTAAGTTTATCTCGCGGCACGTCCGGTAATGTCGAGCGATGCCGAAACACTGAGGTAAAGTGATGTTTCAGTCGTGGTTATATCGATTCATGGTATCTACGTGCAAATATATCAAAAACTAAATTTATTCAATTTCATAACTATAATAACCATAATGTTCCTAATGTAAATTTGACATGTCGCAATGAAACTTTAGAAAAAGTAAATGAAATCAAATTCTTAGGTATAAAACTTGACAAATATTGTAACTGGAAATCAAATGTAGACTACACTTGTAAAAAGCTTAACCGATATGTTTTTGTTATAAAAAAATTAAGACGTACCTCAGGACATAAAACAGCTTTGACAGCTTACCACGGATATGTTGCTTCTGTTTTGCGATACGGACTTTTACTCTGGGGCAATTCAACAGATGTTAGTAAAGCTTTCATTGTCCAAAAAAAGTGTATTAGAGCCGTTTGTGGTGTAGGACCACTAACTTCATGCAAACCGTTGTTTAAAAATCTACAGACATTAACTCTACCAGGTCTCTACATATTTCAAGCAGGTTGTTTCGTAAGAGAAAATGTCCACTTATTTGATAAATACGAGGATCAGCTAAACTCTAGGTTAAAACTTAGAGACCCAACCAGGCTAGTGGTACCAGCTCACAAGACAGCTCTTAGTAGTAAAAATAGTTACAACATGACTGTAAAAATATTTTATCAAATTCCTAAAACTATAAGAGAACTACCTATTAAACAATTTAAAACTAAACTTTATAAATGGTTACTTGAGAAATGTTTTTATAATCTGAATGAATTTTTATCCTAATGTGTTATAAATATTATCTAAAATCTACTCTATTATTATACTATTATCTTTTGTTATAACCACTACTATATTATAACCTGTTAAAAAAAAATGAAAATTATTTTAAGTCAAAATTTGCATGTCGACTACCGACGAAATATGTGATTGTTTATTGTTTATTGTTTATTGGTAATCAACAGCATACATATTATAAAAATTATCTTAAATAAAGTATAAGTAACAATGCAAATTATAGATTACCCAGTATCTATAGAGAGTAATATCAATGCGAGTTTGGTACTTATTGAGCTGACAGGTTACCTACCTACATGAAATTCTACTTCATGAAGTTATAACCCACAGGTTGTGGTTGTAAGCTACTACATTACAAAATAATTAAAAATAATTATGCCTTCTATCTACTGAATACTAATAGTGAGTTGCCATTAGGCTGAGTTTACATGGTGTACCAAGTTACAAACATAAAAAATAATACAATAATTATGCTTTCTTATCCACTGAACAACTAATATTAAGTTGCCATTAGGCTGAGTTTACATAGTGTGCCAAGTTACAGACATAAACATTAGTTTTAATCACAATGTTAAAGTTTCGGTCTGGTTAAGAAAACTAAGCCAAATTGCTTAAGAGACCATGTGTCAAACGAAAAGATTCGGTGTTGTTTTGTTTGCTGTCACGTAAACATGATTAGTTTATTTAGGGGTAGAAAACAATTGCAATTAATGTAGTTACTTCAAAGTATTATTGTGCATTCTATGGTTTAACAGCATTGGTAATATGCAAAATTAAAGCAGTCAATATCTAGTGCATTATGTTACATGTAAATACAGTATAAATCAGTATTCCTGAATTTAATACTAATATAAGGTATAAGTTCTTAAGATTAAATTATAAAAAGAAGACAATTCAATCATCTATTATATATAGTATAATATAGGTAGGTACCTATTGTTTGTTTAGAATTACTTATAACTGGAGTAGATTATTAATTTGTGACAGGTGAAAGCTTCAATTTTGAAGCTATTTGATTACGATAACTATTTCTGTTCTTACATGAGAATAGGTCAATGTCGCCAAATAAATCATTAAAGTTTCTGCATATTCTAGTAATTGTTTCATTTCTTCCGTAATTCCTTTTATGAAGTGGTACGTATAGTAGTGCTTTAGTGTGTCTAGTTCGTCTACTAGGAACACACAAACCTATAGCTCTCACTAATTCTGAACAATCTACTGATCCATGAAGAATATCGTACAATAGCATCATTTCATGAAGGAGACGTCGCTTGTCAAGTGATATAATATTATAATATAATATGTGATACTATTCTATTAATATAAGACCTTGTAATGACCATACTTCAGGCAAATAAAATATCATTTCATTTCATTTCATTTCATGAAATGTCAAGGGCGTGTCAGGTCAAGCGGGTTTGGGTTCAGGAAGTTAAAGTTTTACCTCACAACAGAATGAACTAGAATTGTGTTATACATGGATGGATAATTGTTTGAATCTCGCTAAAACTACTGAACTGATTGGGTGGATTCGGTATGGTTTTATAGTTCAGGACCTTAAAAAAAATGTTTCTAATGTAGCTAAAAAAACATAGACATAAAAATATGCTTATTTGAATGATCACTTAAGCTATTACGAATAGATCAATAAAATTTATGACTTACCTGAGTAATGAAATGTAAAATTTGAATTGAATTCAGATTTATTTCAAGCCAGCTACGATGGTGAAGAAATGATGAATGGAAGCAAAGTGCAAATAAGCTCATTTTACCATATCTAAATCAGCAATAAAAAGAAATAATTGTTACATAATAACCATAAATATATTAGATTACCAAAAGGCATTCGAGAGTTCAAGGCAAAGCTCAAGGCATTATAGGCATGACTGGCTGAAAAAAGTTTTTATAAAATAAGTGACTTTTTAGATAATAATTTTGGACTTACGATATAACATAACATAAACATAAACATAAACATAAACATTCACACACTCACACCCCTGCACTAGGATTCCCTGTGTCGCAGGTGGCATGGACACATACAAGACATCACAACATCCAAGTCCCGAGAACAAACATTTGTGTTCGTCACAAATATTTGCCCCGGCCGGGGATCGAACCCGGAACACCGAGCTTCGTAGGCAGGGTCACTACCAACTAAGCCACGGTGTCGTCAAATATAATTAAATTAGATATAATGCATGATAAATTTTGCACGCCGTCACACGGTGGAGTATGTGAAACCAAATATTATAATTTAAGAACTGTATACAGGGTGTGTCGTAATGAGTGGATAATCCTTCAGGTGCGGGTAGGGGACTTGAGGACTGATAAGAAAATGAAAATATGTACCCAGTAAAAATCCCACGGATTTCGAGTTACTGGACGTTTTCGAAACTTCCATTTTTTTACCTTTGTCCATTGTTTTTGCTGCTAAGACCTACCTACGCATTACATCGATGCATTTTATTATGCACGTAGTGAAAAATGGACAAACAATTGCTTTAAATTGAAGAACACGCTATTTTCTTACAGCATCTGTGCATAGACATAATAAATAACAGAAATAACTTTAGTAAATATGATTATTTACTCAAACATATGTGATGACACGATTGGTCGAGTGGCAAGTGTGTTGGACTGCCACGCCTGTGTCGCGGGTTCGATTCCCGCTTCAATTACAATTACAAATCATTTATTGTCAACACCATGGTTACAAGTCATAAAAAGAAATTATTATTTATAATAAATAATTAATTTATATAATTCAATAAAATAAATTGTGCCCTAACTTATGGTATAAGAGGCAAGTTATAAAATTCATTAATATCGTAGAACACATGTTCTAAGAGCCACTTTTTCAGTCGAGATTTGAAGGCGCCAGTGGAAGGAGCATCGCGGACAGTACGTGGCAATCTATTGTGTACGGAAGGGCCCATTATGAAGACGGACCTTTCTGATTTGGCTAGCTTGTGCGCAGGCGTCACAAAGTGGTCTTTAAGTTTGTTACTACGCATATTCCGGGACAGGTTAACTCCTTTACATTGAAATAAATTTAAGTGCGTGTAAGTGTTTCCTTCTATTGGGATCCATTCACAGAATGGAATGGATAGAAGGAAAACGAAAACAGGGGAGACCAAGAAAGAGATGGAGGGACATATTTACGCAGCGATGTGGACCGGAGTGGATGAGGAGAGCCAGGGAGAGGGACGTGTGGAAGGATCTAGGGGAGGCCTACGCCGTAGAGGCGACTGCTGCAGAGGAGGAGGACAGCGACGATAGTGATGTGAAATAAAATTAATAAAAGTATAATATAGGTCAATTAAAACACACTTATGTTTAGGAAGCAGTCAGAAATAAAGGCTTTTAATTTTATTTTATTTTATTTATAAGTGTATAGAGCCATCTGGTAAATTAGTTCGCATGGTAGAGGGAGGATTTTTAGGTCCTTAAATAGGTATCGACATGACACGTCGCTTCAGGACAAGCAATTGCGTGATGAACATCGGTGTTTGTCCTGAGTCTGGGTGTTTTCTATGTTTTCTATGTATGTACTTACAAAGTAATATATGCGCTTTATTAATGAAAATATAAGGATTTATAAGGAGGAACTAACTAGTGTCTCGTATATTATTAAAGAAATGTAAGCTGTCTGTATCTAACTAAAATCGTGGTTGTGCTACAGAATGTATGCCACTTTTGCGTAGGTATTAAGGGGTTACGAAATGAAACGTTGTCCAAATGGGATGTAGCTCATCGATGTTCATCATACAAATGGAAGAGGGAATCGAACCTGCGACACCGGCGTGGCAGTCCAACACACTTGCCACTCGACCATTCGTATCCTCATCAACAGTATACATATAATAGACATGTCATGTACACTATTTGTATACTTATTATAATCTACGTGGAGCTCTAGAAGTTATAATATCTATAAATCGTTAATTATTATTGCTGTGCCATCATCAATTTAGCCACTTGATATGTTACAGTCAAAACTCATAACCGGTCAAAACCAATATGTACCGCGAAAATCGGTCAAACCTTGTTTTGACTGAAGGCGTTGGTTGGAAATAAACTGTGATCGGACATAGAAGAACAAGTAAAATTTCCTCGTAGATTTTTTTCCCAATTTTTTTTTCCAAAAAAAATCCCAACGAGTACACTGCTACCATTTACCAATACCAACAGTTAAAAAAACCATTTTGGCCGAGGGGGGGTGCCTTGACTTTCTATTCGAAGGTCATGGGTTCGAACCAGGTGGACGTACACCAATGGATTTTTCAGTAAAAAAAAAATGATGTGTGCATTTGAAACACGTGTTTAACGGTACAGGAAACCGGCATATCATAAAACCTAAAAAGTTCGTAAACATTGTGTCAAGTGCATGAAAGGAGCCTCTACGTCTCCACTTGAAATACTTGCACCACACTGGTTCGAAGCCACTAGTGACATAATAAGAATAAGAAGACCTAAATTTCGAAACATGTGTCAAGTGCACGGAAGGAGCCTCTTCTTCATCTCCACCTGAAATTTTTTCACCATACTGGTTCAAAAGAACTAGTGACACGATAAGAAGAAGAGCGAAATATTTATCTTTTATGTAAACATGGTTTCTTTGAAAAACATATCGTTAGATCATTTAAACATAATGCGTTTGTGGTGTGTTATTTATTATACTTAAAAGATTACGCAAGCAGGATCTTTTGAGAGACATATCGTCAGAGTTATATACATTTATGGTGTGTTATAATTAGCTCTAAAGCTGTAAAGATACTATCGGACGCGTCCATGAGCCGCGACTTACAGCCGCGACCGATTTAATATGCACTGTCGCCCCGGACGGTGGCTTTTCGGACGTTTTCGGATGCGTTTGGCTGATGCTAACATTCAGCCGGACAGAATTGTATCAAAATGTCTGGTATCAGACGTCCGAACGTTCGACTACCGACGAAGTATGGGACCCGCGTGCGACTATGTCACCCGTTGAAGAAATTATTGTCGATCATCTATGTATGTTTTACCTGTGGTCGATACGATATCGTTTGTTCCGCCCGCGGAAGAAATGTCACAGAATAGGAAAGTGTCAGAACTAAGCAAGTCAATCAATACCTACCTAAACTCCAATATATACCTCTTAAGAGATGTAGCGTTATATTATATAGCCTATGTCCTTTTCAGGCTTCATACCTATGATATTATAAGTTTCAGTTAAATCCGTTCAGTAGTTTTTACGTGATGGACGCACACACAAACAAACGTACAAACAAAGTCTTTCAATCCAAAAAAATATATATTGAGCATTTTATTTAAAGTCGGGTGCACACGTTTCCAGCAAAAAAACATATGAAAAATGAAAATGAAAAATGAAAAAAATATTTATTTACTAACAAAACACAAATCTATTAGCTAAGCTACCCAAGCTAAAATTAAATAAAGCTAAGTGTATTTACTATAATTAACAGTGCATTTTGTAGAGAGATTCAAACATATTTGTATATATTAACGGCCCCACACTAGGCAAGCCTGTATCGTGGAGACCTTGTATTACGATAATTCAAACAACAAAAGTTAATATGTACAGGAAATCAGGGTTTACAACTTTATTATAGGTTATGAATAGATACGACCTTGTAATGACCATACTTCAGGGCAAATAAATCTCATTTCATTTCAAGGACGGCCCGAGGCCATGTACGCGACTTATAACAGATGGTTTGCACAGTGGCAGATACAAATAAGCCGCGACTGTCAGCCGTGTCTTACGGACGCGATAATTATGTTCGTACCTTAATAAGTAAGTACATACCTATTATCGTTGTGTAATCAATTGTATCTTTAAAGTGTAGGTACCTTCGTCAAACTACGCCTTAGGTTGAGCAAATAAGTGACGGTAATTCGATTAAAATATAATTTTATGTAGCAAAGCGTAATATACAACCTCTCCTAAATTGACTTGCTATTAAGCATAGGAACTTGATGTTAAAACCTAACTTGAGAGTATTTTGCGATAGATAAGCCTGGATTTATACTCGCAAAGTTATAATTTTTATTATTTATGTTATTTTTTTTATATTCAGAGGTAAATACGAATTTAAAAAAAATACTTAAAGTAAAGTAGTTACTATTATGTAACTAGGTAAGCCTAGGAAGTGTAAAATACAGATGGTAATTGAAAAATGAGTTTTTAAAGCGTTGAGTAGGTAGGTAGGTAAGTATTTAAACAAATAAATAGTTTTAACATTCGTTTTATTTACATAATAACTTAATTCGAATTATTATCACAGAAAAAATATCGAATACTTTTAATTTTGCACCGAACAATGGCAACTAAGTATAAAAAAATCTAAAAGTTATCACATTTCCAAAACTTGTGTTTTAAGCTTAGAATGAGGCTTTTGTAAACATAAAAGATGATAGAAAAAACTTCGGTTTTGACAGTTTAAATTGAAAAAAAGAATGCACTTTAACTTTCAAAACTTAAAATTTTCTAGAAAGAAAATATAGTTACATTTTCATTTTACAACATTTCATAGGATTTTTACATAATTTTTCATTTGTGAATTGTTATAATGAAATAATTTGACGTTCGTCATAAAATTTAACAGAAACACACCTTTTTTTATACTTACCTACGACAAAGAAGACTATCCTTAACTATAAGTACAACCATGTCATGCATTTTTTATAAAAATTGGCAAAAATATTAATTTAGTTTTTTTTTGGTTCGAAAAGATTATTTCACAAATAAAAATATTTGAACTATACATTTATATCTACATTATTATTTGAATGTTAGTAATTTTTGGTCAAATGGGTAACTTTAGCTAGGTATTACAAGTAACAAACAATGAAAACTTAATTTTAAAAGATCATCAATATAAATAAATAAAAATATTTCAATAAACATTATAAGCACCCTGAAAAATTGTATTATTTAATAATTTTTTCATCAAAAACTTTAATAATAAATAATGTTTTTAAACTCGTAGAAGATCGATTTTATTTTTGAATATCAACTATACAATTTTAAAGACATCTGTTTATTATTATTAAATATCCGTTTTTCTAAGTGAAGTAAGGAACCCTAAAAGTGGCCATTTTTTCCAAAACTTTCAAAATCCTTCCCAAACATCGGAAATGTACCAAAAAGTCTCACAGTCTCCTCTCATCTCTCAAACGACGTTTAATCTCTTTTGCTTGGTCTCTCGTTTTCTCAGCGACTCTCTTGTAGATGCTCTGTAAATAATAAGTAGGTTTAATAATTCTTCTTCTTATCGTGTCACTAGTTCTTTCGAACCAGTCTGGTGAAAGGATTTCAAATGCTCCTTTTATGCACTTGAGTCATGATTTTGTGCAAAGCACAGCGTGGAATTGGATAATCTTGATAGAGAAGAGGTCCTGCAATACTTGGTAATGATAAGTAATGATAAGGCAGAGCAATAAGAGGAAACAAACACGGAGGGCGCCAATTAGAAGATTCCATTAGGGCGGGGGACGCAGCAAGTGCCGAGCGAGAGTGTCAGCCAGGTGTCATGTTAATTCGCTCGAATGGTTGGAAATCGTATACCTACTATATAATACTACTCGGGCGAATGGGCTGCCACTCTCGCTCGGCTTTTGATGCGTCCCCCGCCCCCCGCGCAGCGCCCTCTATGTATCTTCTTCATCTAATTGCGAAGCATTAAGCTTATCATTACTTATCATTACCAAGTATTATCCAATTACACGCTATACTTTGCACAAACGTCATTCGAGCCAGGTGTCATAATCATTCGCCCGAGTAGTACATTGGTTTCTGATATTTCGATGTAAGGACATACACTACAATGAGTACCTGATTGAGGCTCTAATTGAGGCCCGCGAGCTGATGGCTGAAGGCAGTGACCTGATGAAATGGTCCTCCTGAGTCGTGGTGATGGATTGCCTCTTCGTGTAGCGTTCCGGGTTTTCAGAGTCTAGATTTTCAGGACGCTTTCTGTGAACAAAAAAGTGTGTGTAAGCTTGGATGCACGACAGGAGTTTGCTCCTTATATCTCACACCATCAACTTAGTTACCATAGCAACGGATTATCAAACATGGCGATTTGAAGCAGTGACACATGGCACAAAACGTAAAGCGTCGATGACACATGGCTTTTTTACAAGCTGATTGTTGGCGAGTTTAAAAGCTAGCGTGTGAGCGAGTTAGCTTTTGGGATTGTGAACAAGCAGCAGAGCTATTTGCTAAGCTGTCATTAGTTCTCGTTATCGAATTCGATGGTCAAGAGGGGGGAAAAAATGACGTCACCATAGGATTTCTGTCGCTATCGGCTTCGAGAGGTCGGCCACTTTCTGTCAGATTTGACGTACCATTCGATAACGAGAACTAATGACAGCATAAGATTGTAAAAAAGCCGTTGACACTGGGCGAGTTTACACGCTACAAGCGAATTCGCTGGCTTGTAGCGTGTAAAAAAGCCGTGTATCATCTGGATGCGATTCGCACAACATCGCGACAAGTGGCGAGAGAGAAGAGGCTTATACCCAGCAGGTGCAGACGGGCTGATATGATGATTTATAGACTTGCGTTGACAGGACGTGGTGGCCGAGTGGATGAGGCCCTTGCCTTGAGATCTGATAGTCGTGGGTTCGAATCCCGGTGGCAGTCATGTGTAAATGGGGTTTTTCGGTCGAAAAAATCCATGTATGCATCCCACGTGTTCTCGCAACGGTGAAGGAAAACATCGTGAGGAAACTGGCTTGGCAAAGGACAGGAAAAAAAAATGTTCTATGGCCTGTGACATCCACCAATCCGCATTGGGTCCGCGTGGTGGATTAAGACCCATTCACTCTCCTGCCGAAAGTAGGCCTGTCCCAGCAGTGGGAACATAAGGCTGATTATGCTATGCTATGTTTATGCTAGGCTTGCGTTTGACCACTATCTCGCCTTGCTATTACATTACAATCTTTCCAAATCTAGTTTGTTAAGTTATGAGATCTTACCTCGGAAAACACGGGATGTCGCTGAATCGCTGGTCCTTCCCGAAGTCCTCAGCGTCTTGCAGAGTCTGTGGCATCTCTGTGTCCATGGTCTCTGGCAGGAGTAGGCACAACAGACCCGCGCTTTGCCCAAAGCTTTTTAATACAATCTTGCATGAATACTCTGGGATCTTACCTCGGGAAACACGGGATGTCGCTGAATCGCTGGTCCTTCCCGAAGTCCTCAGCGTCTTGCAGAGTCTGTGGCATCTCTGTGTCCATGGTCTCTGGCAGGAGTAGGCACAAGAGACCCCCAGCTATACCCAAAGCTCCAAGGATTACTAGTGGTAGATCCGGTGATACGTTAGCCTGGATTTAAAAAAAAAATAAGCATATGTTAATTTATTTTAATTCAATTTAATTTATTTTAAATTCTTTTTATTTTGTTTAATTTATTTTAGTTTATTTTTATGTAATTTATTATTGAAATGTGATATGAAATATGGATCTCTAGTAGTCCGAAATAAAATATTTTTATAAATGTAGATTAAAATCTAAAAACCAGTTTTTTAGGCTTTTGCTCAATCTCGCTTTTTAATGAGATACAGTGGTTTTCATATATGCTTTTGGTTCGGTCAGAATTAATTATTTTTATAATTAAATAGATATTGAATCCATTGTCATCGAGTTGTGAGCTACCCTGAAAGTTTCAGTCGGATATATACTTCTGGGGCATCTAACCTGGTTTTAAAGAATCAATTAATCAATATATATATATGCATATGATTGTATATAAAAGGCATGGGATTGACTGACTGACGGACAACGTACAGACCAAACCACTGAACGTAGAGACTTGAAACTTGGAAAATGAGTACTAAGAATGGAATTTTAAGAATTCGAAACGCAAATGTAGTTGCTGGTGTTGTTTAAATAGTACTATGACAGAAAACAAATCTATATTACAAAAAAAAAATGGTTGTCTGTAAAGTTAGTTTACGGACGATAGTTTAACGTGAAACCAGCGTGACGGGACAATGACGTTACAGTTACCGGACAATGACGTCAACGTTTTCGTGCATGCAGCCAGCGTTCATCGATTTACTAGACGAAGTCACGTCAAAAAACTACCACTATTTTAAAATTGTTTAAAAAATACTGCAAAAAACTAGGTAGCTTAAAAGTATTGATGAAATTAAAGACCCGGGCTATATTTGATTGTTTATTTTAGATTTATAGCACATTAATTAAGAGCACAATGCTACGTGTTGATTTGAGATGAAATTGTAAGGGGAGTATTTTTCTACTGCCTACATTACATGAGCAATGTGTCACAAATGAGTCATTGCTATAATAAAATTATCAGGGGCTGCTTTGCGTTCTAATAATTCCAACAAGTATGATAATCACTTACCAGATAAACAACAAAGGGTGCAACAATGCTGGCCACGTATCCCATGATATGGATCAGCGCTACACCCTGAGCTCTGACCACAGTGGGGAGGAGTTCAGCTGCGTACTGAAGACCGATGTTGTAGGATATGTTAACGGCAAAGCGGCCCATTATGGCGAGGGATGCAGATGGTCCACCTAGAATAAGAAATAAGAATTTATAAAGCATCTGTTTGTTATTCCAAATAAAAAGCCGTGTTGCCTCGACTTCCGAAGGTCGTTAGTTCGAATCCGGTCGTACATACACCAATGGATTTTTTGTTCAAAACTATCTATTATGGTGCATTTCAAACACGTGCTTAACGGTGAAGGAAAACATCGTAAGGAAACTGGCATGTCATAAGAACCTCAAGTTCGAAAAACATGTGCCCAGTGCACGAAAGGAGCCTCTTCGAGGCGCACTTGAAATCCTTTCACCACGCTTGTTTAAATGAACTAGTGAAGAAGAAGATTCCAAATTTAAATAAAATAACTGATTGCTAACCTGTTGGGGGAAAACTGTTTTCCCCTATTTCATTTGCCTATAAGCTGCGCGCGGGATTTCGGCCATGTGGAAAAATGGTGTCTATTATAAAGATAAAGATAGATAAAGATAAATTTATTTTCAACAAGAGACTTATGCCATAAATACAATTTAGTATTTTAGATCTAGAGATAGTTAAATAAGATCACGAGATATAATTTATTTTCTTAAGTAGGTAGTAGGTTTTTAAATTATAGGCACACACAAACAGTTACAAAGCTTTGCCTTCCGTGCTAGTTAAAAACTGTGTTACGGCAAGGCAAGCTTCACCCCCGCAAATGGTAAAAAGAAAAAAAAAAGAAAAAAAAATCCATGGGTACAAAAGTATAACAATAAAATGAGTTTATATGTGAGTACATGTGTAACTATTAAGTCTAATGTAGGTACTAATACATATAGTACCAAGTACTAGTTAAGTACTAGTTCTAGGAAATCTTAATAATTAAATTAATACTATGTTAGTGTATGTGAGATATATATATATATATATATAATTTTTAGCATATATATATATATTTATATATATGCTAAAAATTATTATGATAAAAATTATGCTATCTTTATGACTGGCTCCCAGAAACCTCAAATCCCAATGAACCCAAGAATTTTGAAATAAAACGTTCATGGCTTGACCATGGTACAGACGAGAGCAATAGCCATATTTATTCTTCGAAAACTTGATCAACGTGACGAGTTCAAAAAGGGGCATCAACATTTTTAGTGATGTTATTAGTAAAGGTTTGATTTGGCGACATCTGAATTGAAACCAATGTCTGGTTTAGGTAAATTGTAAACTCACCAATAGGAACGGCTGTGGCTAGAAGACTGAAGATGCCACTGATCACCATGGAGCCGCAGGCGAGCCATCGCCGACCCCATCTAAATATTTAATATTATTGGCTATAGAATAAGATTTTGTAGAGTCTATAGAGATTTTCAACTTCAACACAACAAAGAAACGAACAAATTCAACAGCTGCCTTCCTCATTATATTTATTGCACGATAGAGCTTATGATAATAATAACAATAATGGTGGTTATCATGATAACTGTGTGATGATGATAATAATAATTATATCTTATTATAAAAAAAACAACCAAATCGAGAAACTCCTCCTTTTTTCGAAATCAGTTAAATATAATGGTGGTAATAAGAATTGTAGGTACATAAAATTTATTCTCATTAAGAACAGTAATTATGGATGTGTAAGCCAGTACATAACTCTTGGCTGTTAGTAACTGACAGATTTAGTAAATAATGATAATGATAATTATGATGATAATAGTAATGATAACGATAATTATGTTAATAATGATACTCACCGATCTAGCACAGCAGTTAAGAAAGTATCAGCTGGTAACTCGGTCGCAGATGCTATAGTAAAAGTGAGAAATATGTCCAATCCAAGAGAGCCTACGTTTCTGACATGGCCATCAAACACCAGGGATATGGCCATCCAGATGACGATGAGTAGGATGGTGTTACGTCTCAGGCGGGGAGTGCGAAAGAGATCGAGCACTGAGTAGGTGCGGGATGAAGATTCAGACTCTTTTATGGCTTTTATCGTTGATTCCTGGAAGGAACAAAACTTAAGTTTAGCCTAGTTTTTCAAAAATAAGGTCTTTAGCACCTATACTTTTGGGGCATCTAACAATATTTTACCCTACAGAAACAGAGTGAGTTTCTGTAGGGTAAAACATGGTTAGATGCCCTCAAAGTATAGGCCCATTTTCCAAAAAAAACTTATTTTAGAAATTCAAATGGAAGGACTATAATAGTTAAAGTTTTTAGCATATTTTTATGCTTTATACATCATATTTATCATTATTATTTTTCTATCATTCATAGAAAAAGGGCACCTATGCTTTTGGGGCATCTTACCATGTTTTACCCTAATATATCACATGATAAATTGTACGGCCCAGATAACATATTCAATTCCCTTTGGTTATGGTCAGGTGAGAATAATTCAGGATTATTGGAAAATTAATTTTGATTAGGGTACTTTTGTAATTTTAGGTACATTTTAGGCCTTCGTGGCCTCGCTGAGAAGTAGGACATATTATGTACATAAAATTATTTTAAATTTAAATTGATGTTTTTGCGTTGTCAATAAAACACTCTCTCGATTATGACAGTACTTACAGTGAAATCGCTCAGCACTTTTTCGGGTATCTTCGTCTTGTTGATACGTTCAAATTTCTTCATGATTAGAAGTGCTTTATCCACTTTACCCTGAGAGAGAAGCCATCTGTCGATGAAAGATTTTCAATTAATATACCTAATCTAAATTCAAATTATTTAATCACAACAATTGCATAATAAGAACTATATTACAGTACAAACGGTGAAACGACAAAAGTTATAAAAGTTATAAAATAATTTTCTAACCTAAGTTTCATTTAAAAATTGATTTAAAACTTTCCCTGTGTAATAGACATAACCCAAATTGTAATAAACAGGAGAAGACTCAGGCTCCTGAAATACAGCTTTCTGCTAGTTCGGGACCTGTGGATTCACTCTTTTGTAAACATATTACGTCCGAATAAATATTACTGTTACTATTATAAAACTGTGTAACAGTCTCAACGCCCTCCTCCCGGACAAATTTACGTTAAAAAACATAGCTAAGTACTATATGTATATAACACTAAACGTTAAATTAACCCATTAATAAATCAACTCGAAAATAATATAAATGACTTAGTCATAACTGACTGACTGACTGACAGACATCCTACGGTCTAAACAACGTAGAGACTTGAAACTTGAAAGACGTGTTTGTCAAGAGCTGAAAATGCGTACTTATAAATGAATTTCATTAATTCGCATCAAATGAAGTTGCAGGCATCAGCTAGTAGGTATATATAAAAGGCTTAAACAGACAACCCTCAGGCAAAACTATTGGACGTGGAGACTAGAAATTTCAAGGGCATGGTCTTCAAAAAGTGTAGACGCGTACTAAGAAAGGAATCGAAGTTACGAGCGTCAGCTAGACAATATTATCATAATACTAGCTGGTGCCCGCGACTTCGTCTGCGCAGGTATCTTTATAAATTGTAGCCTATGTGTAATTCTGATGTATAAGCTATATTATTGTAAAGTTTCATTAAAATCCATTCAGTAGTTTTTACGTGAAAGAGTAACAAACATCCATCCATCCATACATCCTTACTTACAATCTTTCGCGTTTATAATATTAGTAGGATAGGATAGGAAGTAGGAAGTAGGATAGTAGGATAGGATAAAAGGCTTGAACCTGATTGACAGACTGACTGTCAGACAACGTACAGGCCAGATCAATTAACGTAAAGACTTGATAGGAGGGTATATTCGTCAAGAAGTATAGGCGCGTACTAAGAAATAAATTTCGAAAATTTGCAACGCAAACGATTTGCAGGCATCAGCTAATGGTTTATAAAAAATGCACTAGGAATGAAATAGTTTTACCTGGCACTCTCAGGAACCAGCCAAGGCGTGAAAGCAGCTAAGATGAAGGGTCCACTAGTCCACAGCGCGAAGGTCCTCCAATCATCAGCCCACAGCGCGATCCACGGTAGGAGAGAGGCGGCACAGGTGAAGAATAAGGCTATAGACATGTTGGCGACAAAGGTCCGCCATTTGGGCCCGACGTATTCCAACACTGCAAAAAAGAAAGGGATTTATAAGTATTGATAGTTATGTTGGAAGGTGTCCCATGAAGGATTTCACTTAGATAGGTATCAACACAGTGTCACATATTCTACAAGCAGTTACCATTCAAGCAGTTATGTGAAAATATTACTGTTTAAATTAGTTAAATAAATTTATTACAGCATATGCTAACTACTACAATCTATATTACAAAATTTACGTAAGGAAACAATTGGGCCACAGACCGTTGCAAACGATCTATAGGTAGCTCAACTGCTCGAACTCGATACCCGATGGCAGCGTGCCGGATACTGGCTGCATTGCCTCTTTGTATCGTAATACTTATTCTTTGGCCGAGATAGCTGCCAGTCTCTGATCACGCGTCGCTTCGACCAGACGCTCTGACAAAATTTTGAAAACGCGGAAGGCTCTTATTTTCCATGGACCTAGGGTCTCGACCCCAAAGGGCTGTATTAATAATAAATTAATAACTGTATTAATAATAAAATGTTTATTGTAAAACATGTAAAATGCACAACAATATTTTTACAATAGGCGGACTTATTAATTACGATATCTTACAGACAACCTATGTACCTATATGTAATGGTTCCGATTTGCATGTAACTCTTTAGGCTTTCGAGACTGACCATCAACAACGAGCTAAAGTAGTTTTACACTGAATTAGGATTCAAAGCCCTTTACGGCCATGGGCAGGCATGAACTCTTAATAACAGGAGATCGCATAGTTTTAATGTATAAATATGAATGGTTTAATGTATAATAATACATAAATCAAGATTAGCAAACATCAAACCGCAAAGACCACTTTAGATCAGGCGTCAGCTTGTGTGATTAAGAAAACATAAAAAAATATCCGACATAATACAATAGCTAAACTATTATCTCATAATAGGTACAAAAAACATACAAATGGAACAAATGAAGTAATCAAAGAAGCCGGTTATAAACAGTCTCTCACAATATAACCGTGAAGATTGTATCGCTGATTGAACTAGATCACGCGCCATCCTTGAATGAATCATTAAAATAATCGTTGAATAAAAACATATGTTCGCTCGCATGTGCATTTGACTGTTCAAAAACAATTTAACTACTGGTAGTCCGTGGCTATCGGGCCTTTTTGTTGATTGAAGTTTGGTATGGGTATTGAGAGCATGATATCATTTATTTTAATTTAATGATTACTGATTGCTGAGACTCGCAACTTCGTTTGCTTTATGAATTTTCAAAATTCTTTTCTTAGTACCTACTTTCAGCTTGTGACGAACACATCCTCAAGTTTCAAGTCTCTACTTTCAGTGGTTTAACCTCTAAATTTCTGTCAGTCACTCAGGTACAAACCTTTTATATAATATTTTAAGTATTGAAACTGTTAAATTTAATGTTTAAACCAAACAACTACCATTACCAATATGTCTTAATATTACTCTTTTTTTGTTTAAAATTAGACCCTTTTGATTGGGATTGAAATAATTATCACGAAGACAAAGCCACTGACAACCTGTAGTCATCAAAAAGTAAAAGGACTTACCCAAGATATACATCATAGTGAAGCAGTTGTCGAAAGCTAGGCCGACAAGGAACCGGCAGAGTGCGAAGGACCAGAAACTGTTGCAGAACGCCGTCCCGATACCAGCCGTAAAACCCATCAGATTTGTTCCTGAAAACATCGCACTCATTGAATGACTAAATCATTCTATCGAAACAGTCGTCGCTCAAGATTGGCAATAATCTATTAGATGCAATCTTCGAGAATTCAGCAAAAAGAGGGGTTCAACGTTAGAATCTGCTAACATAATTTTCTGCAATTTTTGACGGGGGACGAGGTAAACACGCATTGCACACGCACCTAAGAAAACTTATTCATGTAAACGCACACTATGATAATCACGCACACCATCTTAAAATATGCACACAGTTATCAAATACAGCGTAGTTTTATTTAACGTGAATGCCCAAGAAGGTTATATGGCCAGCAGAGGTGTTCGCCTTGCGTTAACCCCTCCTTTTGATGGATTCTCGAAGGATGCATAAACACGTTATCAACACGTGCAGCAACATTGGTTTTCTATTTCCATTCATCTATCTGTAATCATTCATAATCTATCTTAGATATTGTTTTCTAAAACTTCGTAAATTTTAATGAAATCAAAGAACGATAACAAACATTTATTCATTCATTCATTTATTCATTCATTCTTTATTTCTCATAATATTCTTATTCAAGATTTAAGATTTTTAATGGTATATTATTATTTCTTTATTCCTATTTCTAAAGCAGCAGGGAGATTTTTTTCGAACCCGTGGAAAAACACTCACCGACTAGAGCTGGTATTCTGCCGTACTTATCAGCTATCCACCCGAACACTAGTCCGCCTACGATGGCACCACAAAAGAAGATAGACTGAGCTGTGGCTGCAAGGTTGTCCTTCTCACACACCCAATCCAGCTGAAAAGAAAGAAGATTACAATAACGTCAGGACATCAATGATTAATAATTTTCAAACAGTTTATTTTTCGCAACTAAAATGTTTTACTTGATCATTTAATCAAAAAACTTCACCTTCTTAGAATTTTTGTTAATATTTAAAATATTTCTAAACTCTTTTACCCTTTTCATAAACAAAAAAAAGAGCATTGGACCCAAGCGTGATCCTTGCGCTACACCATAATTAACAGCCTGAAAATACATATTGAATCGACGTTACTCACATCAGACGCTATAGTATGATACGGCACATCACTTCGGTTGTACTCCCAGCCGTGGTTGCAGGGTATCACGGCCCATTCATCATCAGGAGTGGTACGACCTTCATCCAACGCCTTAGCCCAATCTCCGGCGTACATGTGACACCGGTCATGCGCGAATGGGCCATCGGACTTTGGTGGAATTGCTAGGGCTCGTCTGGAATGAGAAAATGTTGTTTGAATTATCATAAGCTAGATGTTTAGACTATAGCGTCAAAAACTTTTTAGTTTGGATTCCAATAGCATCAATATTTACATCTACAATCTTCATAAACCACTGAGATATAAAATCTTCTTCATCTTATCGTGTCACTTGTTCTTTCGAACCAGTGCAAGTGTGGTGAAAGGCTTCAAGTGCGCCTCGAAGAGGCCCCTTTCGTGCATTTGACACATGTTTTCGAACTTTTTAGGTTGTATGACATGCCGGTTTGCCCGCAATGTTTTCCTTCACCGTTAAGATTTAATAAAAATCAGCAATTCCTTTAACTTGTTTTTATCTTTTAACTATTTTTCTGAAATTGAGAAATTTAGATTTTAGCAGAAAATAGAGTACCTAAGTATTTAATTACTAACTTCATAAATGTAAATCAATCAAATACTGGGTATTGTGTTATTAATTGATGGCTAATTTATAAATTAGTATTGTTCTTAGCACCTAGTTACTTGTAATCTCTTTAATTATTTTAATCCTCAATATTACAAAATATCTTGGGAACCAATACAAAAAGACTTAAAAAAAATCTTAGCACGCTATCCATTTGGCTAATTATTGTCATAAACTAATCTTCATCAACTATACACTAATAATTTAAAAGCAAAAGTTTGTGAGAATGGATACGTGATTGAAGGCTTGTTGTTCGAACACGCTGAAATCACTAAACCGATAGCTTTAATTTAGTAAATACACAATTAAGAGCTAAAATAAGACATTATCATCAGCCCTCTGCTACTGTGCACGAAAGGAGCCTCTTCAAGGCGCACTTGAAAACCTTTCACCACACTGGTTCGAAAGAACTACCGCCCACTGCTGGGCATAGGCCTCCTCCATTTATTGCCAATCTAGTCTGTGCTGTCCAGATCTAAACCAAGTGTTGCCTGCAATATTGCGGATGTCATCAGAATAACACATATATAACACGTAGAATAGAAGACGCTGCGGCTGTGGGCAACAATTTTAACGATGCTACACAAAAAAACTATCGAAGGTCGACTTATCTGTTATAATTCGATGAAACGATTGGTTGAATGGAAAGTGTGTTGGACTGCTCGTGTCGCGGGTTCGATTCCCGGTTCAGGATGAACATTTGTGTAACGGACAACGATTTTTGTCCTAAGTCTAAGGTATTTTCTATGTAGGTATTCTATGTATGTATTAAAAAATTGGTTGTCTGTAAAGTTGGTTTACGGACGATAGTTTAACGAGACTACCAGCGTAACGGGACAATGAGCGTTACCGGACAATGACGTCAACGTTTTCTTGCATGCAGCCGGCGTTCATCGATTTATTAGAAATTACGATTTATTACGTCTAAAAAATATGTAAGTATTGTATCAGTTATCTGGTTCCCATAAAACAAGCTCTGCTTAGATTGGGGCTAGATAGTTGTATGGAATATCCAAAATATTTTGATTAATTTAAATCTATGGTAAACAAAGTTCAGAGTAAAGTTTAGTCTCGTGTAGAACGTCAAACTTTTTATAATAGCCGGAAAACTTTTTGTTCATATTCCTGCTACAAAAAACTGTTTGCTTCGTAGATCTAAGAAGATGATAAAAGGGGAATTTTCTGAGTGTAAAATAAGTTCAAATTAATTGTTTATCTTTAAAATGTCTTTAGAGTGGGACTTCTCAATATTGACGTCACGTTACGGTGGTATTCGCGTTAAACTATCGTCCGTAAACCAACTTCACAGACAACCATTTTTTTTTATTAATTCACAACGCAAACAATATTGCAGATGTCAACTAGTCTGTGTAAAATTAGATCTTATGACGGGACTTTTTACCCAAATATGCCAGGGTTCAAGTCACCCACGGAAATGGCATGTTGGTCGAGAGGGAGGTGTCTCGAGTTTCGATCCTAGGGTCGTTGCTTCGAACCCGGTCGTACACCAATAGATTATTCTGTTCAAAAAATCTATCTAAGTATGAATTAAAACATGTGCTTAACGGTAAAGAAAAAATCCTTGAAAAACCAGCATCAGCAATCAGCATACAACCTAAAAAGTTCGAAAACATGTGTCAAGTGCACGAAAAAAGTCTCTTCGAGACGCACTTTAAATCCTTTCACCACACTGGTTCGAAAGAACTAGTGACACGATATAAAGAAGATGAAGACGGAAATGGTCAACCGCCGGTAGTAAATTTGCCGCTTGACCAATGACCTCTGCCCCGCACGACACCACCGATTCGATTTGATTTGATGACCTCTGTGATTCGCGTGGCATGTCAAGATAGGGCTTACAAGTCACTCTAGCTGCATTATACTCGAACCCGGGACGGCTGCAGTGCACGGGGAGGCATGCACTGCAAGCGGAGCTCGGGGTCGGCGCAAGCCTTCCCTGGGATGGCCCTCACAGCAAGGTGCGTGAGTGACACCGGTACGTGTTCTTCGGATATTCCGGGGTCGGTGTCCCTCTAATGCGCAGAGGTCGGCCACCATGGGGTTTAGGCCCGGTATATTAAGAACATCCCCTGGCGTAGGAGGCCCGTGCACGCAACAAGGTACCTAAGGGAACGTACGAGGGAGGGGGGGTCTTCTAAATACCACCCTAGTCACAGGAGGGAGGGGTTGGGGCTTAGGTTTCATCACGTAGTCAATATCCTTTTAAGGAAACCTCGCGTCTTTTCGAGTTATATTATATATACTATACTGTATGTGTGCAATTATTATGCATGTACTTTTAGTGTCTCGTGGCAAGCGCTGTATTAATAAAGACAAATATAAGCCAAATTATTATTATTTTAACTTTCTGTTTGCAAAAAATGATTGAAAACCATATTTATAAAACTAGGTGAAATCTAGAGGGGTGTCTTCTCATACACTACAGATGGTTACCAAGGGGAGGGGGTAAAATATTGTCAAAAATGGGTGATGTACTTAGTAGGGCTTTCAGTCTCGATGAATTCTGAGTTTCGGAAAAAAAAATCGAGACTCGATGCGGTCTCGAAATTCCCGGGAAAAACGAGACTTTCGAGACTATTTCAATAGTATCTACTTATAGGCACACTCATAGGAATGGCATTTAGGCATTTCATGGCTCACACATCACAGTTTAACTTTACAATCCAGTATTTGATGATGTTCGGTGATGTTCGATGTTACAAAATTTATCAAAATGGTTCCTCATTTCACAGCAGTAATACTTTTTTTTTAATTTGTCCTTTTTTGGTAGGCTAAAGACATAAGACTGTACCACCTTGTCTCATCCTTGTTTTAGATTATACTAAGGGTTACTCTACACTGAATATTGATAAGATTTTTCTTAGTGTCAAAAGTCTCGTTATTCCCGGTACGAAAACTAAATCTAAACTAAATCAATCTCGAGTCTCGAAAATAATAAAAAATCGTCGAAACTCTTGAAATTTTCGAGACCGAGACTCCCGAATATCCCGAAAGCCTTAATGGGTACGTTCCCTAACCTACGGAAATGGCGATCCATCGGCAGTAGACTTGCCGCTTGAACAACGACCTCAGCAGCGCACGACACCTTCGACCTCTGTATTGTTCTGTGACCTTCGCCCGAGTTGGACAGAGGTCGACGCGCTTGTGTTAGATAACTTTTTGTCCAAAACGGTGCTCGAAATTCTCAACCGACTTCAAATGAGGTAACAAAGAGAACCTTTTTTAAAGTCAGTTGAAAATAAAAGACTGATTATGCAAGGTTTTACAAAAACGTTCAACAACCGACTTCAACCGGACGGTTCTATTGACCGTAGGTACCACTGAAAAGTGAAGCTAAGGAGGTAGGTACGCAATATTGTAAAAAAAAAACCAGCGACCCTTATGTTTTTTTTATTTGCATCTAATAAGCGATAGGGTATAGATAAGCATAGCTTATTCCCACTGTTAAGACTACTTATAGCTTATTTTCAGGTAACTGAGCGAATAGATTTTAAACCACCACGTGGACCCAATGCGAATTTAAATTAAAAAAACCTACATAGCATAATCAGCCTATAATGTTCCCACCGCTGGGACTCAGGCCTACTCTCGGCAGGAGAGCGAATGGGTCTTAATCCACCACGCGGACCCAATGCGGATTGGTGGATGTCACATGCCATAGAACATTTTTTTTTTCTATCCTTTGACATGCCGGTTTCCTCACGATGTTTTCCTTCACTGTTGCGAGAATGTGGGATGCATACATAGATTTTTCGTCCGAAAAAACCCATTTACGCATGTCTGCCACCGGGATTCGAACCCGCGACCATCGGATCGCATTGCAAGGGCTTCATCCACTAGGCCATCACGTCCTCAAAAAACCTACGCTTGAGGCAAAATTGTAATAGCTCGAAACAGATGAGAGTAGGACTCTTCAAAAAGATTTAACTCATCAACGACATATCAGCCTCTAATATAGGGTAAAACAGGGTTAGATGCCTATTCCTAAAAACCTTCTTTCAAAAGTCAAATGGAACTAATACTATGGTACATAATATTACTTATTCTTTGCTATAATACTAGGTAAAGTATGAAGCATAAAAAAAAATCTGAAAAAGACGCCATCATCAACATTCTTTGGAATCGTTATAAAAGAATTTCTGGCTACATTATAAATAATTCAATGGTATAGAAAAATGTTTAATTATAACATCACGTTGCAGTAAGAATTCTAAACAACATTGTTTGATCGATATAGGAAAACGTTTAGTAATTTTCGCTTGCAGTTTTGCTTACGTGATCAATATTACAAGGCTTGGACCTCACTGACTGGATTGCTGTTGGTATTTTAAATAAATAAAAAAAAAATTAAATCGTCGTTTTATATATCAGCCCGTCTGCACCCACTGCTGGGTATAAGCCTCCTCCTTATCACGCCACTTGTCGCGATGTTGTGCGAGACGCATCCAGTATTTGCCCGCTACAGTCCCGCCGCAGCAATGTCGTTTTCCTATAGCCTCTCAAAATTCTGACTGCACAGATACAACGTAGTACCCTTCTGCATTGCCCATTTAAGTTTTTTTGGTAATTAAAAAGTTATGGTGTATATTGATAGTGAATCAGAAGGATAAAATATATTACTTCATAACAATCGATCTTCTAAGAATAGGTTATCTTCCTCACATAAAAAACTTTGATCACGATATTGTGCGATAAAATCAAATAGCACTATTATCTTTGCGGTTTAGAACGATTCTTGCAATATCTGGGAGCCCGGCAGGGCTCCCACCAAGTCGAGCAAAAAAGTGGCACGGCCGTACTATCCTTTTCTCGAAGCAGTTCAGGCCATTTTCGACCCCCTATAGCTTCGTTGTGGATAAAACTAGAAGCCTGAATTTTTCAGTACCCAAGCAGGCATTGTATAACCACGGTATATATGAAATTTCATTCAATTTGAACTAGTAGTTTAAGAATTATAACTAGTCAAAATTCTTAATTTTGTCACTGTTTGACTGACCGATCATTAAAAGTCTAAGGTACTTCTATCTGACATAGAAGCTTCAAATTCAATTTCAAATTCGGCCAAGTCAATCTATTTTATTTAAGACATAAAAGATTTTGAATATTCATAATGGTCACTATAAAGATGTTGTTAGGTTAGCTAATTACGTAATAACTAAAGACAGTAGGTCCCTTAAGTAGGGAATTAATAAAGTAACCGGCTTGGTGTTACATGGATATCATCTCAGAAATTTTTACGGTAGAAAGCGAGAATTGGTACAAATTTTTACAATTTTTACAAAATAGTTTTTGATGGCATCATATTTTCCGTGTATTTTCAACTAGGGAATGCAATCTCGAGTTTATTTATAACAATACCGCAAGATGTCGCCAATTTCGAGATCTCGTGAGATTAGCAGTTCTGTGTGTTTATTATTGCAAATAATTACAATATTTGAATTCATTAGGAAAAAAATAAAGGAATTAAGTTTTTTAGAGATATTATGATATGAGTACATATATTTTTACTTTTTTTTTCAATAATATTTTATGTATTTAACATTGTTTGACGTAGGTTTCTATCAATCATTTTTTAAATAAACTTTTAAGTAGTTAACTTTGACGTATCTAATCATAAGAAATGAATTAACAAACAGTCTTCTCTTCTAATGATATCTAAATATCTTATATCTTTTTTTGCATAAATAACCACAAATAAATGAAAATTTCAACCGACTTCAAAAAAGGAAGATGTTCTCAATTTAGTTAAGGATTTGGTTCGTGAGTGTTGACTATGGAAATTTCTAATTGGCCTTCAGAATTTTTCTATACTCTAGTTATACTAATTGTTAGCTGTTAATATCTTTAGAATGTTTTAAAATAAAATAAAATTCTCAAGACCTCAAGATATTTTCACGTCCTATGAAGCCTTGAAAACCGGATGTCCGTTTACACGTCAAAACCGTTTGAGATCAAGCGTGTGAAGTCAGGGACGCGAACCTTCTCATTACAATTAAGTAGGCTGATTGATAAGGCTTAGATTCTGAGATAAAACAAGCTTTAAGGCCCAGAATTTTTGCGCGTCGCTATCTCGGTACATTTATGAAGATAGAATAGACTGAGAAAAAATAAATTTCAGGTTTTAAATTGAAAACCTAACTGCCAAAACTTATCGCCATATTAGATTTCTGACAGATACTTTATTTATGTTCTATGACAGTCGTATGCCAATAAACATTTGACTTATATACATCTAAGTAATATGTGTATTGACAGATACTTTATTTATGTTCTATGACAGTAATATGTCAATAAACATGTGACTTATATACATATAAATATGTTTATTGACAGATACTTTATTTATGTTCTATGACAGTCATATGTCAATAAACATGTGACTTATATACATATAAGTAATATGTTTATTGACAGATACTTTATTTATGTTCTATGACAGTCATATGTCAATAAACATATGACTTATATACATATAAGTAATATGTTTATTGACATATATATAAGTCATAGAACATAAATAAAGTATCTGTCAGAAATCTAATATGGCGATAATTATTTTGGCAGTTAGGTTTTCAGTTTTAAAAACTTATCCGTGGCTGGCGTGAATACATTGACATGACTCAAATGGGCAACTATTTTAAAGTTTCGATCTCTTGTGGTAAATCGGGGAATTAGTTTAACGTATGTGTTGAAGACGTGGTGGTAAAGTGGATGAGGCCCTTGCCTTGCGATCTAATGGTCGCGGGCTCGAATCCCGGTGGCAATCATGCGTAAATGGGTTTTTTCGGTCGAAAAAATCTATGTATGCATCCCACGTTCTCGCAACGGTGAAGGAAAACATCTTGAGGAAACCGGCATGTCAAAGAATAGAAAAAAAAATGTTCTATGGCATGTGACATCCACCAATCCGCATTGGGTCCGCGTGGTAGATAGACCCATTCGCTCTCCTGCCGAGAGTAGGCCTGAGTCCCAGCAGTAAGAATATTATAGGCTGATTATGCATGTGTTTCGATCTAGCCCCAAACAAAGTAAGCTTGTATTATGGGAACAAGATAACTGATAGAATACTTATATACTTTTTTTGTTGTAAATACATACATAGAATACATATAAAACACCCAGACACAGGACAAACACCGATGTTCATCACACAAAAATATTTGTCCTGAGCGGGAATCGAACCCGCGACACCGGCGTGGCAGTCTTACACATTTGCCATTCGACCATCCGTGTCGTCAACTTAGGTGTTACATATTTTTTTATTTAGTGGTGTCATTTTATTCCTAGATGTGTAATTTTATTCCTAGATGTGTCATTTTATTCTTAGATGTGGATGGACACCACATCTCAGAATAAAATGCCACCACTACTTAAAAAATATGTAACACTTAAGGCTTTAGTATATGTAATGTTGCATTTTTTTTAAATAAATTATTTTCTATTCTGGTCTTCTTCTTATTCTTATTCTGAGTAGGGGGGGGGGGGGGTACAGCGGTCTGCACTGGCGTCCCGTTGAAGGGTGCTTAGCATTGCCCCCCGAAAAATGTATTAACCCTGTCCCATCCCAGCTCCTTGAAGTAACGGAGCAGGATGCTGGGGTGTTGACAGCACCGTTCTATTCTGGTCATGGGCAGGCGTGATCTCTTACCATTAGGAGAACGTCTAGCTAATCTCGTCACTTGTTAACATAAAAAAGTTACCTTTCTTCAGCAGTCAAATTAGCCAGTTCTGGAATCCAGCACCAATGCTCCTCAGGCGCCAGTGTCATAAAAATTTGTGAAAAGTACACAAATGCCACGAAAAATGCAAATGGTATCATTAATAAAAACAATATTTTCTGATAAAGTCCAAACTCCCCAAGATATGGCAAAAGATCATCAAAATCAGTCGCTTTTTTCTTTTTTTCTTCATTATTGTTAGTGGCAACATTATTCGGTATATCATTGTTGCCACAGCTGTCGTTCTGGTAACCCTTATTGACAAATGCTAGGTCTATGTTTGACAGGTTGTCTATGGTCGAGTTTTGGCGGGAATCGTCTTCTTGCTCGTAGGTAGTTCTCTCTTGCGGCGCCATTTTGTTTTTATTTCATGCTATGACTGATTTTTGAATTTATCTGGAACAAAAAATATATTTATAATTATTTGTCTATGCTCAAATATATTTTATTGGTTAATATGTACTAGTTATTTTGTTTTTTCCGACAATTAGCTCCCTAATTGATTTTTAAAAGGGTGTTCAAAAGATTTTATGTATGTGTTACCAAATGCAAAATAAGATAATATACCTAGAAGAAATATAAATAAGTACATAATTTGATATTAAATATTATTTTATTTTTATTAATAAACTATAAATAAACAAGAAATAAATATTATTATGGAATCAAAATTGCGTATTTGTCTTCCTCCGTAATTTTAATTTTCAAGGTTTTACATAAACATACTACAACCGACATCAATTGAACCTCCTCCTTTTTTGAAATCGGTTGAAAAGTACCAAAAAAAAAAAACTTGAAAATGGTATTTGTTTTAATTTTATTGACGAGGTGTCTGATTTTTTTTGCCCAAGTTTTACGACTGAATTTTGGTTTGATACTATCTATCTTTGTATTCTATTGGAACACCGTTATTCATTTATGCTTGTAACCATTTTAGTAAATTTTACTAATGCAGCAATGGCTGCAAGTATCCTCGTATCCTCGGCACGCGGCCATCGGGTATCGAGTTGGAGCAGTTGAGCTACCTATAGATCGTTTGCAACCGTCTATGGGTGGCCCAATTATTTCCTTTTGTAAATTTTGAAATATTTATAGATTTTAATAGTTAAGCTTATGCTGTAATAAAAATTACAAGTTAGGTCAAAAGTTAAACTCTTTTTCAATCTCATCCATTTTACCATATAAATGAATTTATGTGTTGATTATGAGTAGTAGCCCATAACCCATGTTATAGACCATAGTTTGAGTTTTAAGGAAAACTCACTGTAAGCAGTGGGTAACCACTGCTTAGAATAAAATGTCTAGCTTAAGAACATAGACAGAAAATATTTTATAAGCTTATGTACCTACTTATTTCAATCTGTATAAATTTTTTTGAGTTATGCAATGTAACATCTTGGCCAATAAATGATTGAATTGAATACATGATCAACAAAGTTCTAAGGTAATAAACATAAAAAATAAATCCACCAAATTCAGATCCTCACCACTTTAATCCTTCTATCTCAAGTTCTAGGTATACAGAATTCTGTGCCCAGCCCAGTCCATTCTAAATGCCCATTACTTACGGGTTGCGAAATTTAGCCTTGTTCGTGCACATAGGTTGTGCACTGACTTGTAATGTAAGTAGTATTATATAGGTACTTGTGTCAAGATCAAGGTGTTATTTTAAGGCAAGGAAGTTATAATTTTTTGGTAAAATAGGCATTATTGTACGATAAAAATGCATGCTTACACGGAGAAAAAAAATGGGATAGCGAGACAAAATTGTAACCGATAATATATTTTCTTGAACCCTTTACTAACTTTTGTTAGCTAGAACTATTATAAGTTGTAATCGTTACTAGGACGTGGTGGCCGAGTGGATGAGGCCCTTACCTTGCGATCTGATGGTCGCGGGTTTGAATCCCGGTGGCAGTCATGCGTATATGGGGTTTATCGATCGAAAAAAGTCTATGTATGAAAACATCGTGAGGAAACCGGCATGTCGTAGAACATAAAAGTTCGAAAACATGTGTCGAGTGCACGAAAAGAGCCTCTTCGAGGCGCACTTGTAATCCTTTCACCACACTGGTTCGAAGGAACTAGTGACACGATAAGAAGAAGATCGTTACTAAATTTCGTTAACAGAAACTATTATTATTGTAATTGTTACTAAATTATTATCGCTGTCAAATTCAACTAGGTTTTTAGTAATCATAACGAGACTTTTTTCTCCGTGTATGCTGAGTGACTTTTCTTTTTGGGTAACTTTTTTTTTCTCCTCTTTGGAATGTGTCATTTTTTTTTTAATGTTGTATGTGTGAGCAAATAAAATTATTCTTATAAATGTACAGCAGGGCTATTTGTTAAGCTGTCATTAGTTCTCGTTATCGAATGGTACGTCAAATCTGACAGAAAATAATTGATTGATTCAGGCGTTACTTTGCGGAAATCCATAAATATCAACAAATTATAAAAATATATTTAGTAATAAATCCGCTTGATTTCTAAACAAAGGTTTTAATTAACTTAACTTTAGTTTAGGACTTTAGTACATAAACATAAACATAAACATAAACATAAACATTCACACACTCACACCCCTGCACTAGGATTCCCTGTGTCGCAGGTGGCATGGACACATACAACACATCACAACATCCAAGACCCGAGAACAAACATTTGTGTTCGACACAAATATTTGCCCCGGCCGGGGATCGAACCCGGAACACCAAGCTTCGTAGGCAGGGTCACTACCAACTAAGCCACGGTGTCGGATTATATAAATATATTTAGTAATAAATCCGCTTGATTTCTAAACAAAGGTTTTAATTAACTTAACTTTTGTTTAGAACTTTAGTACATATTACTATATTATAAACCAAAGAGTCAACGAACAGAAAACCAAAGTTTAAATATACGACACGTGTTTCGCCTCTACACGAGGCATCATCAGGAGGTGGCGAGTCCACACCTTTGGTTTATAATATAGTAATATGTACAGACTCTTTGGTTTATAATATAGTAATATGTACTAAAGTTCTAAACAAAAGTTAAGTTAATTAAAACCTTTGTTTAGAAATCAAGCGGATTTATTACTAAATATATTTATATAATTTGCTGACAGAAAATAGCCGACCTCTCGAAGCCGATAGCGACAGAAATCCTATGGTGACGTCATTTTTTTCCCAGTCTTGACCATCGAATTCGATAACGAGAACTATTGACAGCTTAATGAATAGCCCTGCAGTACTAGCCATTCTCGACAACCGCAAAAATTATAGATACATAGAATGAATAAGGGTAACCAAGATGAACAGTATCAAAGCGAAATGGATGCGGAATACAGGACAGAACATTTCAGAGACCCATTCAATAAAAAGTAAATATCTCTATTTTCAAATAATGTTTCTTACTTTTAACTATGTAGTTAATTAACAATGAAAAAGCCTAGTAGTTTTAACATAATTATAATATTCTTCTTCTTCGTGTCACTAGTTCTTTCGAACCAGTGTGGTGAAAGGATTTCAAGTGCGCCTCGAAAAGGCTCCTTTCGTGCACTCGACATATGTTTTCGAACTTTTAAGTTCTACGACATGCCGGTTTCCTCACGATGTTTTCCTTCACCGTTGCGAGAACGTGGGATGCATACATAGATTTTTTCGACCGAAAAAACCCATTTACGCATGATTGCCACCGGGATTCGAACCCGCGACCATCAGATCGCAAGGTAAGGGCTTCATCCACTCGGCCACCACGTCCTCTCTAAATTATAATATTTAAGTAGCCCTATTACTCACTTTTTCGAAATTTAGCCTCGGACCGAAAAGTACAGATTTTACCCATTTTTGGCTTATATTTAATTCCTTACATTGTGATTATATACTTATATAATCACAATGTATATCATTATATATATTGAATTGAATTGAATTGAATTGAATTGAATTGAATTGATATACTTACTTCAATACTTCTGTGACATGCTACAACATACATTATATAGTACACAGTACAACAGTATTTAGTATGAAGTAAACGGCTTGATGGATTTTGATAAACCAGGTTACTTGGTCATAATTGACATAAAATCCCATTATAATATTAGTAGGTTCTAGGTATTACTTAGTTATTATCTATAAGTCAAGGTAGATTACTAGTCTAGAGAATAATCCTAGAAGTCTAGCAATATGTAGGTCACATCACAAGGTTATTTAGTGGCCATATTTTTGGATTGTAATAAAAATTGTTATTTACATATCGAACTTTAATTTTAATTTAATCTAAGGATAATTTAAGAGGATATGTGAAACTGTCAGAAATGACAGCTGCCGAATTGTAAGACAGTGAAAGCGCAATTAGACACCTTACCCCGAGGGAAGAGGTTAGATATAGTTTTTTGTCGCTCAAAAGTAACGGACGTAAGCGACAAATGATAAAACATCGTGTTACTTGAAAAGTATTGAATTTATAAAAAAATGTTTTTACATTTATATAAGTTCTGTGATTACTCACGCAATAGTATAAAAATAAACCGTTAATATTCTCTAAATTCGGAGGATGGATGTAAATCAGATTTTAAGAGGGCCTATTTCAAAAAATTAATCTATCGAGAAAAGTTTCACCAATCGTGTTTCTGTCTTACATTTATTTAGATTATATCCTCAAGTAATCACTGTAATTAACATCAAGTTTGTAAACTGTACCGTTTTCGAGTAAGAATGAAACGCAGCGACTCCAAATTTTCACATAGCCTCTTAAGGAGGCATTAGCCCAGCAGTGGGGCATGTCAGGTCAATTAATAAAAATAATATTAGTTATAGATTTTTGTCTGAAAGAATAAGTATGTACATGATTTTTTTTATAATTATTTTATATAAAAAAGCAGCTTCTTTATTCAACCCACAAAAAGTTCGACCCAAAATAAGATGTTACCGGAACCAATTAACAATCACATGCGTAATACATAGTAAAGAATAAATAAAACTGTTGGCAAATCGTACATACAAAAAAAACTTTCTTTTAATAATTTATAGTAAAGGGTACAAAGGTACAGTGCACGAAAGGAGCCTCTTCGAGGCGTACTTGAAATCCTTCCACCACAATGCTTTGAAATAAGTAGAAGAACTACCTACTAGAATAGTAGGTATTTAAATATATTATCTTGTTTATTACCAATTTTTAATTACCAAAAAAAATTAAATGGGTAATGCAGACGGGGTACTACGTTGCATCTGTGCAGTCAGAATTTTGGATTTCTACAAAATGGCAGAGTGACAGCGGCGCGAGTGCGGCGCCCGAGCCGAGGTTTTGCGAGCTGGCTCGAGCTAGGTACCCGGGTTTGCCAAACGATGAATAAAACTTAAATTATTATCAATTAAAGGTACCGCCTGATGCAAATCCATAGGAAAACGACTAACGGTATCAGTTAACCAATTTTAATCAAATTTATTTTGACAGAAATTCGACTTTTTTCAAGTTTTTTGCCGTATATGTGTTTAGTAACGGCAACTGACTATGCGTATTTTTTTTATGGTGATTAAAATTTGACCGTGTATAATAAAGTTTCTGCAAGAAATAATGCATTAGCTTATGTATCAAAATGATTTGATATCGAAGATCGAGCTCAGTGGCGCGCCTTGAGAGAGACGACGACCAGCAGTAGGTTTCAGCTATAGGTTGATGATGATAATGATAAAATTAAATAAAAATAAAAATAATTTTAATATAATATTCTAATTTTAACGTTATATTAAATAAATAAATAAATAAATAATGTTTGGATATCCACACAACGCCATCTAGCCCCAAACTAAGTAAGCTTGTATTATGGGAACCAGATAACTGATAGAATACTTATATACTTTTTTTTGTAAATACATAGAATACATAGAAAGCACCCAGACTCAGGACAAACACCGAAGTTCATCACACAAATATTTGTCCTAAGCGGGAATCGAACCCGCGACACCGGTCGTGGCAGTCTAACCACTCAACCATCCGTGTCGTCGTATTGTTTCATTATAAATCAATACGTAAATATAATTTAGTCTCACCTTTTTTAGCACTTTTGTAAGGTTTTAAATGAGTATTTTTTTAAGTGCTGTTAGCATTTAGGTAAAGTGGGGTAAAACATTTATACATTTATAATGGTTGCTAGATTGTAACTGTACATTATATTTATGTAATCTTAATTTTTTCGTGTTCCAATTATTGCGTGTTGTGCCATCGAATTGCGTTTTTTTACCAATAGGAAGTTTATTGTATTGATAAAAGCAGATTACGTATTTTTTGTTTTATAATATGGGTTTAATTTGAACAAAGTATCCTTCTATACTTACAGAATATTTTACAATACAATATAATTTGTGAGAATGGATTAAGTTTCTAAATATGTACGTTTAACCCCTCAACCACACTAAATCTACTGAATCGATTTCACTAAATTTCAGTATGTACAGTTTATGAGCTAGAACAGGAAGCAATATCTCAAAAATGTAACATTCATGGAAGCATACCTATCTCAAATAGTTATTTTTTCACCAAGGGCCTAAAGCAAGACATTTCATACGAGACTTATCAGCCCGAGCCGAGGTTGAGAGCGGATATTCAAGTCGAGTATAAAATGGGCTTCAGGACCGAGGCAAACAAAAGATTGATAAAAATATTTAAGATGTAACGAATAACGAAATTTAAAAAAGTTTTCTACTTCCGGCATGAAACTAATTACAAACTGAACTTCTACAAAAAGATTTTATAAGCAAATCACATTTTTTCGGTGGACCTAAATGCAGTTTAAATCCCACTAAAGCATGCACGAAGTCGAACTTTACGAGCATGAGAAGTGAAAAATACATTTTTACGCCTTTCTTTTCCTATTTTTGGAAGCCATCCTTTATGAAATATTTAAAAAAAGGCGGTAAAGCTAATCATAAAATGAAATCTAAGTAATTTTAATGTTTAGAATATTTTTAGCACATAGATCAAAAATACTGTAAGCAGTGGAATTAATGTTAAATTTAAATTGCTGTGTGATTTATTTATGTACTTATGAAAAATAACCAATTTATCAAAGTACCTTTTTAAAACTGAGTGAACCTTATTATGAAGGCGTAAGGTCACTTTTCTGTTGTAGTGATCGCACGGTAAGTTGGCACCGATGACAATGACCTCGATGTGTACTGATCACGACTGTACTTAGTAATTATTGCTGTAGATTTATGATTTTTTTGATGTGGCAATAATATATCGTGAATATTGTTTTTTTAATAAGTCAAATATATTTTTCGAAAACATTATATTCAACAAAATAATAAAGGTTTTACAATACATACTACAACCACTACAACCGACTTCAATTGGATTGTTTAGTGACCGTAAACACCACTGAAAAATCACAGTATAGCAAAATCCGCAAATTCGTTTACTTTGACGACATATGTATATCTTTTGAAATAAATGAAATGGTTTATTGCATGAAGTATGGTGTACCTACAGTTTTTAATTATAATATTTGGTTTTAAAGTAGGTACGATAAAAAACATAATTAAAAAAAAACAATCACTAGAAATCAAAATAAGCCTTTGTTTAAAAAGTTAGAAAGGATGTGACGTACTACATTTTGAACTGTAGTCCCTATGATAATAATAATATTATGTTTTTATAATTTTTTTATTTATGTGTAAGCTGTTTATTTAAATAGTTCATTTCTATATAATTATATTGTAAAAAATGAAGAAAGAATCAATAAGAGAGAAATAATTTAATGAGATTATAAATGGTATAATAATAATTATTTATTTATTTATTAAGACATCAAGGTCCGCGTGTTAATTATACCTACTTACTATGTATACAATCTTATAAACAAAGAAGTATGTATTCACTTCAAAATACCGTATCTCTTTATTTTCACATCTTTGTCGGCACCTTGATTGAGTCTGCCGACTACCGGCGAGTCAATCAACAATTAAAATCTGCTTTGTTTAGCATTTAACCGACTGAAGATTAGTTGGTAGTAGGTACAGACAGCGTCATAGATAAGTATCCCCCTTGCCTTATAATACCCAGCTTCAAATCCTTTTAAAATCCGCGTCGCGGCGAATGGAGAAGTTTTGCCTATAAAAAATAGATTATATTTGAATAACCGTATGTAATGTTGTATGTGTACTAAGTGGGTAGGTATCGTAAAAAATAAAGTTAGTTGTTTCTCACCACTCAGAGTGTTTGATTGCTTCCTAAATACTACATGGTGTCAGGTGTGGTTTAATTAGCGAAAACGAACATATTTAATGGTGAAAAATGCCGAAGCCAGAAGAGAAGGCTGAAACAACTCATGTGAAGCAGAAAAGTGTTTCTTTTGCGTCGACGGCGCCGGTTTTACAACAGCCGGCCGCCATGAGCGAGGAAGGCAACATGGCGACAAATTGGCGTGAATGGAAATCTGCGTTTGATTATTATCTGATTGCATCGGGCCGCGAGAATGCCGAATCTCGAGTGAAGTGTGCATTATTTTTGCATGTTATCGGGAAGAGTGGCAGAGATATCTTGGAAGAACTAGATTTGGAGGAGGCAGAAAAGAATGACTACGAAACTTTGCTATCTAAATTTGCATCGCACTGTGATCCGACGCGAAATGTGAATTACGAGCGGCATTTATTTTTCGAGACTTATCAACGGGAGGATAGTTTTGATAAGTTCCTTAGCGCGCTCAAGTTGAAAAGCAAATCATGCGAGTTTGAAAAGCTACGTAGTAGTCTTATTCTGACCCAAATCATAAGAGGTATCAAGGATACCGGGATGCGTGAAAGATTGCTGGCGAAATCGAAGCTGAGTCTGGAGGAGGCGGTGTCGTGGTGTCGTGCCGCCGAGACTGCCAGCCGGCAGGCGGAGTCATGCTCGGGCGCGGGAGGCGCCGGCGCGAGCGCCGAGCTGCAGCTGGAGGCAGTGCGCGCGGGAGCCGCGCGGCCCTGGCGCCGTGGAGCCGCCGCCGCCCGCCAGACCCAGGCCTTTCGTAACCGGGATAGCGCGGGGATCCCGTGTGATTATTGTGGTCGTAAGCACGGTGTCGGAGATAAGTGCGCGGCTAGAAGTGTGAAGTGTTATAGGTGTGATCGTGTAGGTCATTATGCGAAAATGTGTCGGGCTAAATATGTCGGTGAGTTGGAATACAGTGATGAGGACGAGGACTGCGCCGAGATACGTGAGTCATCCTTATTTTGTAGCTTATCTGTAGATGAAGTAGGCGAAAATTGTGAGTCTTGGTTCGACGATGTACTGGTTGATGATATTAAAATTAACTTTAAGCTAGATAGTGGCGCGGAAGCATCGGTGATGTCGTTACGTACTTACAGAGAGGCAGGCTTTAATGAAAGAGATTTGCAAAAAAATAACTGTGTCTTAAAAGAAGTTAGCAAATCTAAGTTACCGGTTGTAGGTTTTTTCGAACCTGTATTGAGCCGCAATAATGTACAAATTCGGCAGAAAATGTATGTATTAAACCTGAACTGTAATAACCTTTTAGGTATAAGAGCATGTCGTGAACTAAAGCTTATTACACGCAATGAGAAAATTTCAGAAATCTCTGAATACAAAATTGATTCTGCAATATTTGAGGGAATTGGATGCTTGCCGAATATTTACAAAATTGATGTCGATAAAACTGTGTCTCCAGTAGTAAATGCGTCTAGGAAAGTGCCAATAAAAATTATGCCCAGACTTAAACAAGAATTAGAAAATATGGAAAAGACGGGCATAATTGTGAAAGAGGATTCGCCTACCGATTGGGTGTCTAATATTGTGATAGTTGAGCGACCTGATAAGCTGCGGATTTGTTTAGATCCTTATCACTTGAATAAAGCCGTGCGTCGTTGTCACTTTCAATTGCCAACGTTAGAAGAGATAACAAGTAATTTGTCTGGGGCAAAAATGTTTTCCAAGTTAGATGCAAAAAACGGATTCTGGATGTTAAAATTAGATGATGAAAGTTCTAAGCTATGTACTTTTTCTTCTCCTTTTGGGAGGTGGAGGTGGTTGCGGATGCCATTTGGGATTAACTGTGCTCCCGAAATATTTCAAAACGAGATGTATAAAATATTTGCAATGCCAGGAGTGGAAATATTCGCTGATGATATATTAATTTGGGGTCGAAATAGGCAAGAACATGATGCGCGTCTTATGGAAGTCATGAAAAGGGCGGTCGAGCATGGGGTAAAATTTAATAAAAAGAAATGCGTGTTCCGTGCAAATGAAGTCGATTTTTTGGGTCATACGTTGAATGCTTCGGGAATCAGTCCAATGTCTAACCGCGTTCGCGCCATTATTAAGATTCCGAAGCCGTGTGACAGAAAGGAATTAGAACGGTTTTTAGGCATGACAAATTATTTAGCTAGATTTATACCAAGTTATTCGACCATAGCTTCTTCGTTGAGAAATTTGCTTAAGAAAGACGTAGAATTTGAGTGGATGAAAGTGCATGACGATGCATTTGAGCAGTTAAAAAATGCAATCAGTGCGGCCCCAGTACTGCGCTACTACTCCCCGCACGAGCAGGTGACGGTGTCAGTGGACGCGAGCGCGCACGGACTGGGCGCGTGTCTGATGCAGGGCGGGCAGCCGGTCGCGTACGCCGCACGCACGCTCACGCCCACTGAGAAGAGGTGGGCGCAGATCGAAAAAGAGATGCTTGCGATTTATTTTGGATGTGTCAGATTTCATCAATTTATCTATGGCCATAGTGAGGTGATAGTTGAGAGTGATCACAAACCTTTAGAGACTATATTTCGTAAAGCGCTAAATGAAACACCGCCTAGATTACAGCGTATGTTATTAAAGCTGCAGGCGTACCGCTTGAACGTTGTATATAAACCGGGTAGGTTGATGCATATAGCAGATGCGTTATCGCGAGCGGCGGTCGAGAAAGGATCGGGTGCTGATGTGTGCGACGGTGACGTCACCGTGCACGTCAATGCTATGTATGAAAGTGTGGATGCAAGCGGCGAGCGATTAGAAATTATCAAATCGGAGACACAAAAGGATGTCGTATTGTCTTCGGTTATAGATTACTATTATCAGGGGTGGCCGAATGAAAAACTTCACGTGAAGTCGGTAGTAAGGCCTTATTGGACGGTCAGGCACGAGCTACATCACTTCAATGGGATTTTATTCCGCAATGATAGAATAGTGATTCCTAGTAGTTTACGCAAAGAGATGATAAAACGCGTTCATGAGGGCCATCTCGGAATAGAAAAATGCAGAAAGCGAGCGCGTGAAGCTATCTGGTGGCCTGGCATGGGGGCTGAGATCGAGGAGTGCGTGCAGCGCTGCGAGCCGTGCCAGCGGCACCGCGCCGCGCCGCCGCGCGAGCCGCTGCAGCCGCACCCCGTGCCGCACGCCCCGTGGGACGTCCTCGCGGCGGACCTGTTCGAGCTGAACAAGGTGCACTATCTATTAGTAGTAGATTACTATTCAAAGTTTGTAGAGGTGGTTTATCTACCTAATTTAAGAAGTGATACAGTTATCTCTAAAATGAAATGTATTTTTTCCCGTTTCGGAATACCTAATAAATTAGTAACTGATAACGGCACACAATTTACTTCATCTGAATTTATAAATTTCACAAAAAAATGGGAATTTCAACATGTTACTAGCTCCCCCCTATATCCTCGGTCTAACGGGCTAGCAGAGAGGAACGTGCAGACGGTAAAACGTTTATTAAAAAAGGCTAGCTTAGATCAAACGGAGTGGCAGTTAGCGTTACTTAACTTTAGGAACACACCTGTGTCAGGAGAACAGTTCTCTCCCGCACAGCTGCTGATGGGTAGGTCGCTTAACACTAGGCTGCCGGTAGCTCCTCAAGTGTTGATTCCTAAGTTGATTGGTTCGAAGCTGGTCCGTGATGTTAGGTTACAAAAATTGGAAAAGACGAAACAATGTTACGATAAGGGCACAAAACCAGCTGTTCCTTTGTCTACGGGCGATCAAGTCCGCATGAAAGCAGGCCAAGTTTGGAGTAAGGCTCGGGTAGTTAAGGCAGAGGGTGATCGCTCATACTTGGTGAAAGTGGACGATGGCGGTACTTATCGGCGCAATAGGTCACATATCATAAAACCAAATGTCAAAATATCTTCGAACCGTGACTATTCAGGTTGCTATAACTATGCACAAAAGGAAGGCGGTGTGAAAGATACCCCATCGACAGGTGACACTCTATCAGTCTCGAGACCTAGTGCTTCTCCTCCGTCAGGGGGGGGAAGAAGAGTGTCATTACTAGCTGAGCCGGCACCGCGTAATGTTACTAGAAGTGGCAGGGTAGTATATCCTCCAAAACGTTTAAATATTAGTTAAATAGCATCAGGTATATTCTAACCTCCTGAGGTTACTTAAAATGTAAATATACCTTTTATACATTGTTATAATAAAAGTTGTTTTATCTACTTAAGTATATATGTTTATTAAGAGCACTGTTTAGTTTGCAATATTTTGTTAAGTTTCAATACCTATTCACATCTTGCTTATTAGTTTAATATCCTAATGATATAATACCTTACTTCTTTGTATATAAGGAGGGAAATGTTGTATGTGTACTAAGTGGGTAGGTATCGTAAAAAATAAAGTTAGTTGTTTCTCACCACTCAGAGTGTTTGATTGCTTCCTAAATACTACAGCCTAAAAATAATTTTAGGTATTACAATTTTTTGAAAGGATTTATAGCTGGGTGTCTTGTGCAAGGGGGATACTTAACTCTGACTCTGTCTGTACATTATCAAATATTTTTGATGTATAACATCTTTCCTCTCATAGTTATTCAAATTTAAAATTCATAATGATTTAACTCAACAATTAAACCTCAAGGTATAAAACTGTGTAGCAGTCCCAACGCCCACCTCCCTGACACATTTACGTTCTGCGTTGAAGAAAAAAAATATAGCTAAGTAAATTTATAAGATTAAACGTTAAATTAAGAAGTTATTAGATTGTATCGGGTATTTACCGCGCTCAGCTTATCTAATTTTTTCCCAACGCGACGTTTAAAATCGAATAAATTTGTGTGATAATCGCTAAAATCTACGAAAATCTTTACTCTCGTTTTCTGTCAATTTCTGGGAGTGATTTTGACAACATGGGATGGAAGTGTGTAAAGAAAGTTGGCCGATAGATGGTACCAAATTCAGAAAAATGAAAAAATAGAATCCTTCCAAATTTAAATGAGATGTCAGATGTAACACATTATGCTACTGGTAAGGCTCCCATTTATTTTACTTCCAGATATATTATTTAAAAACCAAAGTAGATACTTTACCGATTTTATAAATTTTTATATGGAACAGATCTGAAATTACCTTTCAAATAAAATAAAAATTATTTTCCAAATCAGTTTATAAAATGAAGTTTTAAGGTAGCTAACTTATAAAACTATTTTTTATTTTTTATTTATAGACTGCCATGCCCGGTGTCGCGGGTTCGATTCCCGCTCAGGGCAAATATTTGTGTGTTGAACATCGGTGTTTGACCTGAAGTCTGGGTGTTTTCTATGTATATATTTACAAAAAAAAGTATATAGGTATTGTATCAGTTATCTGGTTCCCATAGTACAAGCTTTGCTTAGTTCGGGGCTAGATGGCGTTGTATGAAAAGTCCAAAATATTTATTTATTTACTTTCCATGCCTAATTATTATTATGAATCTTAAACACTTATAAAATTTTTATCCATTACCCACGTAGACGGAATCCTGCAAGGGATACCTTCCAACGGTAAAACTTCGACGACACCGTGGCTTAGTTGGTCGTGACCCTGCCTACGAAGCTTGGTGTTCCGGGTTCGATTCCCGGCCGGGGCAAATATTTGTGACGAACACGAATGTTTGTTCTCGGGTCTTGGGTGTTGTGATGTTTTGTGTGTGTCCATGCCACCTGCGACACAGGGAATCCTAGTGCAGGGGTGTGAGTGTGTGAATGTTTGTTTGTGTTTGTTTTAAATGTTTAAAACTCAACACCTAACAGGTAAAACCGCTAGTGTTGTTTTTAAAAGCTAAATGACTTACAATCACTTCATGTATCTATTTAAAACGGTTAAGGTAAATCACGCAATTGTTGGCCAGATACCTATATGACCCAAATAAATAATGGATGATTTTTCATAAATATTTACATAAAACATTTAATAATATGTATATTAGAAGTAGGGATAATTGATTGATTCAGGCGTTACTTTGCGAAAATCCATAAATACTAATAAATAGTAGGTATTTGGATTTTTATTACTAAATACTTAACTTTGGATTACTAAATATATTTATACTATTTATTAATAGAAGAGTTGACGCCAACAATTAGTTTGCTTTTATCATTGTCAGATCATAAATTATAATAATATCGAATTTTAGCCGTATTGGTTCAGTGGTTTTGACCAATTTTGAGTTTTGCACGAGTGAAGTCCGAGTAAAAAATAAAGAAAAAATATTTTTATTTCAGCTTCTAATAATATAAAAACGCGCGATACAGAAGAGAAAATTTCATCACTTTAGTCCACTAGAGCCGATTTTACCTAAATGAGTGTTACATAGTCGAGCGTGATGGCTCAGTCTCATTCTATACCCACAAATAAAATTGCTCAGCGCATCTAAAGAAGTTTCACTTCAATAAATCAAATAACCACTATAGGTTTAGACCTACAGTCAAAGCTACAGTGGTTAATGTGTTAATATGTTAATGTTACTAATAAAAACTTGGACTTGAACTTGAACTTGATTGGTTTAAATGGTCAAGAATCGGATGTTTCACCCTATGTAAATGTACAATTGGCGGATTTCTTGATTTTCCATCACTTCCTTATAAAAATAACAATTCTATATTTATTTTTCTTGGCATACTACAATCTCTTTCAGGAGTAAACAATCACAAACTCTTTCACAATCACAATCTCTTACCGGTAAGAGATTGTAAACAAAAAGTATGTTATTGTTTAACTCTTGTTATTATATTATTATTATCATTTATTTATATTTTTCTCTCATTAAAATTTATTTTTTACAATAATATTTAAAAAATAAACTATTTAAAAAAAACAGCAGTATTATTGTAAAAAATATATAAAAACGGTGGACCACCAGCCGCGGAGTAGAGCCCAAGCGGCTGGTGGCTAGGGCTGCAGAGTGAGGAACCTTCTCACCATGCGAGCCGACTCCAATGGCACCACCTTTTGTATCTGGCCCTTGACCCAGCCACCAAGCGAGAGCCTCTTTAGGTACTGGTCGAGACTCTTCGCTATTATCCCGTTCACCGTAACGACTATCGGGACAATCGTCGTCGAGTCCACATTCCACATGGCGGTAACCTCGTGAGCCAAATCAAGGTATTTGGTAAGCTTATCCTTTTCAGCTTTTACGAGCTTTTTTTTATTACTTTTTATTATTATTATTATTAATGCATGTATTCTCAGACAATACATGACAATGCGGGAATCGAACCCACGACACTCAGTGTAGCAGTCCAATGCACTTGCCACTCGACCATCCGTGTCGTCATATGTCGTCGTTTATATGTGGACAGTCAGCATCAAAAGTTGATGACCACATTTTATGAATGCAGAAGTATCCCTCCCCTGCAGGATTATGTTTAAATAAATAAATATTTTGGACATTACACACAACGCCATCTAGCCTTAAACTAAGCAGAGCTTGTACTATGGGAACCAGATGACTCATAGAATACTTAAATACTTTTTTTTTAAATACATACTTAGAATAAATAGAAAACCTCCAGACTCAGGACAAACATCGATATTTGTCAAACAAATGTTTGTCTCTAAGCGGGAATCGAACCCGCGACACTCGGCGTAGCAGTCCAATGCACTTGCCACTCGACCATCCGTGTCATCATATGTCGTCGTTTATATGTGGACAGTCAGCATCAAAAGTCGATGACCACATTATGTTTTTCAAAAATGCTGTACATCATTTAATAAACAGGGTGGGCCATTATTTAGTTAACATTTAAATCTAATTTCCTGCGCAAATCTGAGCGGCGCGGGGTGCTTGGAAAGGTCAAACAGCTTACTCGTTTCAGGGAAATCTGCGACTTTTGCGTAAAACTATTTTAGTTCGCTCACTTTTTGCTTCAATCACTCAACAAGCACTAGTATTGAATGAACATCATTAAAGTTCGAAATTAGCTGTACATTAAATTATCAAAAATATAAAATATACACCACCAATTTTTAATTACCAAAATAAATTAAATGGGCAATGCAGACGGGGTACTACGTTGCAGTCAGAATTTTGGATTTGTGACAAAGTGTGCGAGTCACAGCGGCGCGAGTGCGGCGCCCGAGCCGAGGTTTTGCGAGCTGGCTCGAGCTGGGTATCCGGGTTTGACAAACGATGAAAGAAACATAAATTACTATTAATAAAAGGTACCGCCTGACGCAAATCCATAGGAAAACGACTAACCGTAACAGTTATCCAATTTTAATCAAATTTGTTTTGACAAAAATTCGACTTAATGTAACGGCAACTGACTATGCGTATTTTATTTTTCTGGTGATTAAAAATTGACCGTGTAAAGCGATTTTAAAAATCTGATCGACTTTTGATGCTGACTGTACCAAAACAGGGTCAGATATGCTACCGCCAAACAGTAATGTTTAAGCATTTTTGTGTTTGGTTTATAGGGCACTGTACCTAGTGAAATGACTGATCAATAAAATGTTTTATAGTGGACGAGCGACAAAGTGTTAAACCGTTGTATGTTAATCAAAGTCTTGTGTAACACTGTTCTGGTCATAGGCAAACATTACCTCTTACCATCAGCAGAGCGCTCAGATTGTATCGGCATTTCTTAACATAAGAATATAAAATAAAAGAAAAATTATTTGTTAAAAAAAAATTGGTTATCGGAAAAGTTGGTTTACGGACGCTAGTTTAACGTGACAACGTCATCAGCGTAACGGGACAATGAGCGTTACTGGACAATGACTTCAACGTTTTCGTGCATACAGCCGGCGTTCATCGATTCATTAGACGTAGTCACGACAAAAATCTTATAATATTTAATATAATTTTCGAAAAATAACAAATAAACTTTCGAAAAGCGAGCGCGTTGATGTCTTTTCTTAGTAACAAATGATGAATGAGTGTGACACACAAAATAATGTTGCCAAACTAATTTTTATATATATTTTTTTCATTTAATTTTATCTATATTGATAAGAAAAATAATATTTTAGATTTGTTTGCTTCATTTGTAGACTAAACTTAGTTGCTAAAATAATATTAATATGACACATAACACAAACGACCAAAGGGCTGGCGCTTGCCTCGGTCAAAGGATGAGCATCGCTATTCAACGAGATAACGTCGCCAGCCTTTTGGGTACTTTGCCCGTGGACAGTGACCTAAATTCTGTGTTCTATTTGTAATTTTAGGTAGGCTAATTCTTTATTATATTTATAATTATTTAAGTAATTTTAGTTTAATTGTGTTTTAGCATTAAGTTAGTAATTAGTTGTGTAAATAAAGTTTATAGTAATGTATTATAGGGTCCGGTCTGCAAGCGTGGGAACTTTTGATTGAACACACACATAGATATTTTCTACTCATACAGACTCATCGCGCACTCATAGTATACCACCCTGGAAAGAAACAAATATACTTTCGGTGCTACGCACAAGTTACATTTTCATAACACCTTTATCTTTGTAGGATGCTGAAGAATGTCATAAAAAACACGCAATGTATTGTGCCATTAGCTTGACATCGCGACGCCCGTTGGCCAGTAGTGAGTACTACTCATTAGCCAGCGGCAAAGGGTGGGGTCAGAGTGTACGATTTTTGGATATTATCTCAATCTATGAAACAAAGTCAACAAAGAGTTAGTTACACAATAATGACTCGAAAATGGTCCCCACGCGTACAAAGTCGCGGACGTTAAACTAGTCAAGTTCAGTCGCGTGCAATAGTATGTACACATATCGACATTTTCAAAATTATGTTTTTATACTTAGTTACAATAATATGTACACACCAAAACACCCATATTATTATGTTGCCATCAACTTATGTCATAATATTGTCAACAAGTCGATGTCAGGAATAAGTAAACACTATTGACTACAGACTACAGACTGAATTACAAATATATGTAAACAAGTTGCAGTTGCATTAAAATGTAGTAATTCATTCCTTGGATCTTTATTAGTCCGAATTAAAATATTTTTCTTTTATACGTTAGTTTCGTTAGCTTTATATAATGAGAAAAATCTTTTTCAACATATATAAAAATGAATTACCACTCACTGACTGATTGACTCATTGACATCATTGTTCTCCCAGATGCAGTTTTATTTTGAAAAATCTAATATGGGGAATACAAAGAGGAAGACGGGTTGAGTTGGGGAAAACCTCGACTTTTCACTTTTTTTTTAAGCCCTAGGGATTAAACATGGTATCTCGTAAAGTATAAGACTTGGTGTATTACAAGTTTTGGTCAAAGGTATTTATTTTTGTTCCAATTTTGAAATTTTGAAAAATCCAATATGGCCGCCATACAAAAAAAATGGATTTCAATACAAAAGTTGGATTCCCATACAAAATTTTTCAACTTGAGCGAAGCGAAAGTTGAAAAATTTTGCCGGGAGGTGGCGAGCGAAGCGAGCCACCGACCTCCGAGCCGCGGAGCGGCGACCTGAGCGCAGCGAAGGACACCAAAACTTTTCAACCTGAGCGAAGCGAAGGTTGAAAAGTTTTGCAGGGAGGTGGCGAGCGAAGCGAGCCACCGACCTTCGAGCCTCGAAGCGGCAACCTGAGCGAAGCGAAGGTCGAGGGGAGGTGGCGAGCGCAGCGAGCCACCGACCTTCGAACCGCGAATCGTCAACCTGAGTGAAGCGAAGGTTGACGGTTCGCACGTCCTCGGGGTTTTACATACAAAATTTTTAAACCTGAGCGAAGCGAAGGTTGAAAAATTTTGCAGGGAGGTGGCGAGCGAAGCGAGCCACCGACCTCCGTACTACGAAGCGGCAACCTGAGCGTAGCGAAGGTTGACGATTCGCACGTCCTCGGGGATTTGAATACAAAATTTTTAAACCTGAGCAAAGCGAAGGTTGAAAAATTTTGCAGGGAGGTGGCGAGCGCAGCGAGCCACCGACCTTCGAACCGCGAATCGTCAACCTGAGTGAAGCGAAGGTTGACGATTCGCACGTCCTCGGGGTTTTGCATACAAAATGTTTAAACCTGAGCAAAGCGAAGGTTGAAAAATTTTGCAGGGAGGTGGCGAGCGAAGCGAGCCACCGACCTCCGCACCGCGAAGCGGCAACCAGAGCGTAGCGAAGGTTGACGATTCGCACGTCCACCTTGGCACTTACATGCTATCTCGAAAAGTATTAGTCGTAGAGTGTTGCAGTTTTCGCCAAAAGTATTTATTTTTGTTCCAATTTTGAAATTTTTAAATATCCAATATGGCCTCCATACAAAAAAACATAACTGCCATACAAAACATATGTTTTTTCCATACAAAACTTTAAACGCCGATATCTCAGCAACGGTAAGAGATAGAGGCATGGTTCATAGACTCGAAACTGTATGTATTTTGATGGCAAAAATTTCAACTTATTTTTTTTTTCGATTGGAAATACTTGGATGGATGGATATAGCGTGTTTAGACTCACTATTCGTTATAGAGGATGTTCCAAACTTTTTCTTAAGTGAGGGAGGGGGCGAGCGAAGCGAGCCACCGACCTTCGCATTGCGAAGCGGCAACCTGAGCGTAGCGAAGGTTGACGGTTCGCTGTTTGTGGGTCACATTGAGATGAGTTTAGGGAGGGGGCGAGCGAAGCGAGCTCCCGACCCGAGCGTAGCGAGGCAATTATCTGAGGGATAATAGTGTCGTTTTTAACTAATTCGGGGTTGAAAATTTAGATTTTGGTGTCAGAATTGAAATCCAAGATGGCGGAAATTTTTTTTTCAATCTTTTTTCATGGGTGTCGTTTTTGACTAATTAGGGGTTGAGGATAAAGAATTTTGTCTCGGATTTGAAATCCAAGATGGCGGACAATAAAAAAATTACAAAAAATTCTTCTTTGAAGGATAAAGATGTGGCGCTTAATAATATTGCCCCAATTATTTTTTGATATTCGGAAAATTAAAGAATACAACAATTCTTTTTTCTTTTCTAATTTCATAAAATATTAAAATAATAAAAAATAATAATAAATCACTCGCGAGCTGCTTGCAGCTCGCGCACCGCCCAAAAAACTAGTTATAAAATAAAGCTGCATTACCACTGACTGACTGATTTTTTTCCCAGATGCAGTCTGAATTTTAAAAATCTAACATAGGAAACGTATAGGAGTGTAGAGATGAGTTCAGGAAAAAAATGTATTTTCACCCTTCTTCACCCCCTTGGGGCGCAACATGGTATCTTGAAAAGTGTAAGTCGTACAGAGTTGAAACTTTCACCATAGGTATTGGTTTTTGTTCCAATTTCAAAATTTTGAAAACTCCAATACAGCCGCAATACAAAAATAAAATAAAATAAAATAAAATAAAATAAAATAAAATAAAATAAAATAAAATAAAATAAAATAAAATAAAATAAAATAAAATAAAATAAAATAAAATAAAATAAAATAAAATAAAATAAAATAAAATAAAATAAAATAAAATAAAATAAAATAAAATAAAATAAAATAAAATAAAATAAAATAAAATAAAATAAAATAAAATAAAATAAAATAAAATAAAATAAAATAAAATAAAATAAAATAAAATAAAATAAAATAAAATAAAATAAAATAAAATAAAATAAAATAAAATAAAATAAAATAAAATAAAATAAAATAAAATAAAATAAAATAAAATAAAATAAAATAAAATAAAATAAAATAAAATAAAATAAAATAAATAAAAAAATAACCAAATACCTATGGTGAAAGTTTCAACTCTGTACGACTTACACTTTTCTAGATACCATGTTGCACCCCGAGGGGGGGTGAACACTCAGGTTACTGCCTCGCTTCGTGGAAGTCGCTGGATTTGCAATAACGCACATCTTCCAAAATAATAAGTACAAAAATCAGGCCTCTAGCTGCAACCGTTTACGAGATACAAGCGTTTAAAGTTTTTATGAAAAATTTTTTTTTTTGTATGGCGGCCATATTGGATTTTTCAAAATTTTGAAATTGGAGCAATAAAAGTACCTATGGTGAAAGTTTCAACTTTGTACGACTTACACTTTTCGAGATACCATATTGCACCCCGAGGGGGGGTGAACACTCAGGTTGCTGCCTCGCTTCGTGGAAGTCGCTGGATTTGCAATAACGCACATCTTCCAAAATAATAAGTACAAAAATCAGGCCTCTAGCTGCAACCGTTTACGAGATACAAGCGTTTAAAGTTTTTATGAAAAATATTTTTTTTTGTATGGCGGCCATATTGGATTTTTCAAAATTTTGAAATTGGAGCAATAAAAGTACCTATGGTGAAAGTTTCAACTTTGTACGACTTACACTTTTCGAGATACCATATTGCACCCCGAGGGGGGGTGAACACTCAGGTTGCTGCCTTGCTTCGTGGAGGTTGCTGGCTTTGCAATAACGCACTTCATCCAAAATAATAAGTACAAAAATCAGGCCTCTAGCTGCAACCGTTTACGAGATACAAGCGTTTAAAGTTTTTATGAAAAATATTTTTTTTTGTATGGCGGCCATATTGGATTTTACATAATTTTGAAATTGGAACAATAAACGTACTTATGGTGAAAGTTTCAACTTTGTGCGACTTACACTTTTCGAGATACCATATTGCACCCCGAGGGGGGGTGAACACTCAGGTTACTGCCTCGCTTCGTGGAGGTCGCTGGCTTTGCAATAACGCACCTCATCCAAAATAATAAGTACAAAAATCAGGCCTCTAGCTTTAACCGTTTACGAGATACAAGCGTTTAAAGTTTTTTATTATTTTTTTATTTTTTTTGTATGGCAGCCATATTGGATTTTTCAAAAATTTTAAATTAGAACAAATAATTTACCTGTGGGTAAAGTTTTAACTTTGTACGACTTACACTTTTTGAGATACCATGTTGCACCTCAAAGGTGGGTGAAAGGGGGTGAAAAGTCGAGGTTTTTCTGATCTCACCCCCATACGCCCTATACGTTCCCAATGTTAGATTTTTAAAATTCAGACTGCATCTGGGTGAACAATAATGTAATTTTTTGTGTGTGTAATTTCCCGTATGTTTTCCATATCTACCTGAAATGGGTAGAAAAAAATTAGTAACGCTTTTTAAGGTACGTAAAAAAATGATAACAAAGCTCATTTACCTAGATCGTCTACTTAGTCGAAGGGTACATATTAGCATTTGTGTCCGATACTCCTGACGTCGCGACGCACCCTTAGTGTCATCCCAACCACAGATAAGTCATAGTCTACGTTTGATCTCAACGGACGTGCAGTCACCTTGAATACTAAGGGGGTACTGAATTTTTTGCGGGCACGTTGTCTATTTTATAGCGAGTCAAGTTTTTCATACTAAAATGTATGGACGGCGGGGATCGAAAAATCAATGATGTTTAAGCCTGGATTATTGCTTTTTGGTTGGAATTTCTGAAAAAAAGGCGTGGTGTCGGAAATATTTATACTTTTGTCTTACGATAACACCAAAGAATTTTCAAATATTCTCAATGATATAGCTTAAATCGTTCAAATACAAAAGGTCGATTTCGATGTTTTTGATCAATATAAAGAATTTTTTTCTCGTAAATTAAGAATAATTTTAGAAATATCACGCGGTGTAAGGGAACACTCGTCTATTAGGCAGTTGAGATATTTTTGTAGTGTCATTAAATGCAGAGAGTTCTTCAATATCATTCAAACCAAAAGTGCCTATTCGCGCGTTTATTAGGGACAATCCTCTTAACACAAAACACAAAATAATATAATAAAATAGCCTATTCAAAAAAAAAAGAATTAGTGCATGAAGGGAGAGGCTCCTTTCGTGCACTAATTCTATATTTTTTTTTTTGAGGCGCACTTAAAATCCTTTCACCACGCTGGTTCGAAAGAACCGGTGACACGATAAGAAGAAGAAGATAAAATAGAATTTATGTAACCTATCCACCTATACAAATAATATTTGAATAATCTAGGTTTTACAAAAACATCCTACAACCGACACCAATCGGACTGTTCTAGTAACCGTAAACACCACTGAATAGTCACAGGGAAGCAAAATACGTTATTTCGTTTACTTCGACGAAATATTATTTTCTGTTATGTTCTTCAAAAACTTAACTAATATTATAAATAACTATTTTTTTTAAAATTCGGACTACTAAAGATCTATATTTCACATAACATTACAATATTAAATTACATAAAATGAAACTAAATTAAATTAAACGAAATCAAATTGAATTAAAATAAATTAAATTGAATTAAAATTAATAAAAAGGCTTTATTACATAATATATTGCATAAGCTAACTACTACAATCTATATTACAAAATTTACAAAAGGAAACAATTGGGCAACCCATAGACAGTTGCAAACGATCTAGAGGTAGCTCAACTGCTCCAACTCGATACTCGATGGCAGCGTGCCATTTAATTAAAATTATTATATGGAGTAAAATTGATTTAAATTGTATAGAACGAAATTGTATTGAACTGAACTGAATATCTAATAATGGACCAATCTGAAAGTCTTAGATATCCGCTCAAAAGAAAATTGGTTGTCTGTAAAGTTGGTTTACGGACGATAGTTTAACGTGACTACCAGCGTAACGGGACAATGCGCGTTACCGGACAATGACAGCGTTACCGGACAATGACGTCAACGTTTTCGTGCATGCAGCCGGCGTTCATCGATTTAGTAGACGTAGTCACGTCAAAATATATCAAATCGGTTTTAATAACACCGTAGTTCAAGGTAACACATAAAAAAACCAACTAAATTGAGCACCTCCTCTTTTTTTGAAGTCGGTTAAAAAGTTCGCCCCATTAGTCTAGTGCGCCTCATTACCCTGATATAAAATAATGGATAGATAGATAAATAGATAGATAGATAGATAACTCTTTATTGCATACCACAAAAAAAGAATTTAAAAAGGAACACAAACAATACAAAAAGTGAAGCACAATGGGCGGTCTTATCGCTAAAAGCAATCTCTTCCAGACAACCTTTGGATGAACCTTTGATATTGCGTGTCAAAAAAACAAAGGTATATATTAATGTCAGTCTACTATTTAAACTGTCAATAATTTCATTGCGAATTTCATTAGCCCAATAAAGTTGCACGCAATAATTGGAATTGTTGATAGATAATTTAAGTAAAATTAATACATATTTATGTATTTTAATGAAGCATTTAAACAAAAGAATTTTGATTGCTAAGAAGAAGAATTTTGATAGCTTTTGTCGATGGATTCAACCGTGCCTAAGTATGAAAAAATTATCATCCAACGTAGTATCCCTTTTGCATTGCCCATTTAGGGGAATCCTCAAGGCAAAATTTCCATACAAAATGTTTCGGACAAATACTCAAAAAGTACGCCGTATTATAGTAATTTCTTCACAATTTAGGTTTTATACGTGTTTTAAAATTAACCCTACTAACTTAAAAACACGTATAAAATCTAAATTAAAGTATGAAACCTCTTTCACTTTTTTTGTTCACGAAATCAAAAAAACATGGACGAAACGAATAGTGTGAAGAAATTACTATAATACGGCGTACTTTTTCCGTATTTGTCCGAAACATTTTGTATGGAATTCGGATTTGAGGATTAGCCTTAAGTTATGACGTGACTACGTCTAATAAATCGATGAGCGCCGGCTGCATGCTCGAAAACGTTGACGTCATTGTCCGTACGTTAAACTATCGTCCGTAAACCAACTTTGCAGACAACCTATTTTTTTTGGTAATTAAACATTTTTCGTGTAAAAAATAAAACGTATCTATTTATATTTAATTAATTTATAATATTATAAATATATAATTATTTGCTTTTATAAACTTGACTGACTGAATAACGCAGATTTTATTAATTCGCAACATAAACAAAGAAGGGAGCGTTAGCTAGTCATCAATAATTTATCCTGTCTGATTGACAGACAATGCACAGGCCAAAACCTCTGATGATAGAGACTTGAAATTTTGAGGGCATATTCGTCGAGAAATTTAAGCGCGTATTAAGTATAAAAAAACTTTTATTAATTCGCATCAGAAACGAAATTGTATGAGTCAGCTAATATTAAAATAATTGATTGATTCAGGCGTTACTTTGCGGAAATCCATATATATGAACAAATTATATAAATATATTCACTAATAAATCCGCGACGTCGGATCATACGAAAGGCGACTCATCGCCATAACGGGTATAAATACGGGCCGGGCAACGTTGTTTATTCACTCTCGTTTCGAACTTCGGCGAGTCCACACCTCCTGATGATGCCTCGTGTAGAGGCGAAACACGTGTCGTATCTTTAAACTTTGGTTTTCTGTTCGTTGACTCTTTGGTTTATAATATAGTAATATGTACTAAAGTTCTAAACTAAAGTTAAGTTAATTAAAACCTTTGTTTAGAAATCAAGCGAATTTAATACTAAATATATTTATATAATTTGTTGATAATATTAAAATATGAATTAAATAATTGATGTTTTTTTATAAGTGACGAGACGAGCTAGGCGCTCTCCTATTGGTAAGAAATCACGCCTACCCATCACCAGAACAGTGCTATTACACAGGACTTTGATTCACATAAGCCGGTACAACTCTGATGTAGCGGTCGTCCACCTTTAGACATTTTGACGGTCTTGAAAGCACAGTAATTTCACTATCTATAGTGTCTTTTAAACCGGAACACAGTAATGCTGTTACATTTCTGCTTTCCGGCTGAATATCTGGTACTGTGTAATGTTGGTTTCACTAACTTCAGTGTCCTTTAAAGTGGAACACAGTAATGCTTACACATTACTGCTTTGCGGCAGGATATCTGACACTTTGTTGGTAAGGTACTCATCTAGACTGTATCCTGCAGGGGAGGGGAAAATCTCAACGGTAAATTATCCTCAGATGCAATTGAGAACAACCCTTAAAACCACTTAAAACCATGGTGGCCGAGTGGATGAGGCCCTTGCTTTAAGATCTGATGGTCGCGGATTCGAATCCCAGTGGCAGTCATGCGTAGATGGGTTTTTTCGGTCGAAGAAATCTATGTATGCATCCCACGTTCACGCAACGGTGAAGGGGACCATCGTGAGAAACCGGCATGTCAACGGACAGAAAGAAATGTTCTATCGCATGTGACATCCACCAATCCGAGATACCTTCATAAAGCCATAGCTTGATGAGGCGTTTGTATACAGTTGGTGCAGTGTGATATATTTTGTACGACACCATGCTCCACGTTCCCACCAAGTTTCAGCTAAATCCGAAACCGGGAACACCTTTGAATTGTGATAGCAATTACAATACTTTGGTAGCAGATAAATCTATTCTGGGTCAACTCCCAATCCGCATTGGGTCCGCGTGGTGGATTTAAGACCCATTCGTTCTCCTGCCGAGAGTAGGCCTGAGTCCCAGCAGTGGAAACATTAAAGGCTGATTATCTTTAAAACCATAGCATATTAATTTCAAGTCTCGTTTTTGTATTTTCGGTATTTTTGAGTAGAAACATCCATCTGCCACTTTTATATCTTAAATATTAATTATTATCGTATTTATATTATTTACATGAGAAGCTAATAAAATAAAATAAATCAGGGAAGTGGAATATATACACATAATTCATGCTTCATGGTTTTCAAGGTGTTTTTTTTTTATGGACTAAATTAAGTATGTACCTACCTACAGTCGCCTGCACTAACACACATAAACATCTTCGTCCTTACTGACTGACTGACTGACTGACTGACTGACTGACAGACAAGTTTGAGGCCAAACCATTGAATATAACTTTAACTTGAATCTTGGAGGTTGTATTCAGAAAGGAATTTGGTTAAAATGTATAAAAAAATTTAGAAGAGCTATGCAATGTAACATTTTGGCCAATTAATTGAATTGATTGAATTGAATTAATCTGTAACGCAAACGAATTTGCGGGAGTGAGTTAGTTAGAAAGTATACGCTTACTTACCCGCTTAGTTTTTGAAATAATAATGTAAAAAAAAAATTGTCTGTAAAGTTGATTTACGGACGATAGTTTAACGTACCAGCGTAACGGGACAATGAGCGTTACCGGACAATGACGTCAACGTTTTCGTGCATACAGCCGGCGTGGCGGCGTTGATCGATTTATTAGACGTAGTCACGTCAAAATATAATAACATAAAAATGCCGCAAATGTAAGTACTATACTCTGTTTGAGTGTATAGTATCGACATTTGCGGCATTTTAAAAACGTTATTTTTTTATCAATTTACTTAAAATTATCGTAGAATTTATGACCTGATTTATAACCTTCTTTGAGTACCTCGTTCTAACAAAGTACTAGACTGTGTAAGTAAGTAAGTAAGTGGATACAATAGGGTTAGAACGTTACTAATAACAAATTTGAAATATTAATAATTTCAACTTAATTTGTTCCTTTTTAAACACAAGCACCTTAACTTATATAAAATGGCGTTAACAAACCTTAGTTCCCTTTTCAGAAAATCCCCAAAAACTGGAACCACAAAACCACTTCACTTATCCAACTTAAAACCTACAAGTACTAGACTTAACGTAAAATTACTTGTTCACGCAAAAGCAAACGCAGTCGCTACTGCGCCTACCAACATCACACTGAGAAAATAAACCAGCAACCTTGCTTTTTAAGTTACTGCAAAAATCTATTTGAACGGTAAGTTATGACCAAGTTACATAGAATTATTATTACTGACTTGAATTGTACAGAACAAAGATCTTTTTTTACTAGTCCAGGTTAAACTTAAGCAGATATAGATGAATTTAATATTTTTCGTTTTTTTTAATAAATCGTGAGATTTACTCGATTTTAAATCAAGTGATCAAAAATCTTAAAGAATCTGCTGCTGAATAATTTCAACTGAATCCAAAAATCATAAGCCTATTGTCTACTTGCACCAAACTTTCAAAGTTCCTAAGCAATTACTTTACTCGCTTGGCAGTTCTTAATGGTCAGAATCTGGACTGCTAAGAACTACCAAGCGAGTAAAGTAATAGCTTAAGGACTTTGACAGTTTGGTGCAAGTAGGCATATGAATAGTAAAAAATGAGGTAGAACCTCTAAATTCGGTTGTTTTTTTTAAATTTTGTTACCTCAGAACTTTGTTGTTTATAAACCGATTTGAAAAATCCTTTTTTTGTTTTGAAATTTTATATAATCAGATTGGTCCCATAATTTTTTTATCAAAATCAGTTCAGTAATTTAGTTTTTAAATCAAAATAACTGGAAAAAAAAGTTGTTGAAGTGAACAAAATTGCGTATTTTGATTCCCTGTCACTTATCAGTGGTGCCTACGGTCACTTCTTCTTATCGTGTCACTAGTTCCTTCGAACCAGTGTGGTGAAAGGATTTCAAGAGCGCCTCGAAGAGGCTCCTTTCGTGCACTCGACACATGTTTTCGAACTGTAGGTTCTACGTCATGCCGGTTCCCTCACGATGTTTTCCTTCACCGTTGCGAGAACGTGGGATGCATACAAAGATCTTTTCGACAGAAAAAAACCCATACACGCATGACTGCCACCGGGATTCGAACCCGCGACCAAGGCAAGGCAAGGGTCTCATCCACTCGGCCACCACGGTCACTAGAACAGTCTGATTAAACTTGGTTGTTGTAAAACCTTGATTATAGATAAATCTAGTTAGAAAATAGTTTTTCTTCAAGACATAGATAATGATTAATCTACTTCATAGCATAACCGAAATATAAAAAAACATGATGTATAGTATAAGGTCATTTTTCAGCTTATAAAGTACCTTTTATTTTGGAAATTTCACACAATGCAAAATATATGTTTTTACATTAATAATTCAATATAATTTACTTGGAAATATATTTGCTTAGGTGTGTACGTATATACTTCCTATAAAAGTAAGTGTTTGTAAATCTGGCATGGAATTAACTACCAGATTCTTAAGACCTCCTTTTGAAGATAGTTTCTTTGAAAATTGAGGTCTTATTGATATGGTTTTAAAAGTATTATTTTGACCTAGGTTGTAATGCTAATCTCAAGTTACAGGAGGTCAGTGTAAATTGGATATACTTGTAACAACTAAATTGATATGGTTTAGTATGATTTTGACGTCATTTTGACGTCATATTTGACATTTTATTTTGTCGTTTTTGATCAAAAGCGGAAAGTATCAAAAAATTGTCACTGGATTTCAACTTTCAAATCATAAAGTAATAATGTTTCTATATAATACTTACTCAAAATAAAATATTTAATTAACTAAAGCTTCAAAAAAAATATGGCGTCGTAAAACAAAAAAATGTTTATTATTTCCATTCTGGCGCGCATTCTTAAACGCATGCCAACTTGCACCAAACTTTCAAAGTTCCTAAGCAATTACTTAACTCGCTTATCAGTTCTAAACGTTCAAAACCTGGACTGTTAGGAACTGCCAAGCGAATAAAGTAATTGCTTAGGGACTTTGACAGTTTGGTGCAAGTAGGCATAAAAGATCTAACATAGGAATCTGTAACGCAATGCTTTGAATCTATATCTAACATGGCCAAATTTTTGGTTTACATCTTAAATTTGCAAGTTTTTATGTCTACCATGAAGGCTAAATTAATTTTAATTAAGACCTAAACTAATTAAAGGACATATCTTTAAGCTAAATACAGCAAAAACGTTTGAAATTGGGTTATTTTAGTAGAGTAATATCGACTCGACTATAGTCTTTAAAAATATATGTGTAGTATGAACACTATAACAAAGACATAAGACAAGATAAAGAGTTTTGAACATTCCGTTTCTATTTTCGTTGCAAGGTGTCCCCTACAGGATTCTTCCGTCGAAGTTACCAACTTAGTACTCGACGTAAAGCCAGATAACTTGCCGCCAAGAAAGTTGATATCTAAACATAATTCTTAAGAAAATTATTTAGGATAATTACTGTTTAGCGATAGGTAATTGATAAGCCCATTGTACATATTCCATAACTTGTAACTAGATTTACAATATCAGTAGGATTTCTGGCTCATGACACGTGGCTCGGAACTTGATGCTTCCCCCGCTGCCCCCCGCGGTGCCCTCCGTGTTTGTTCTTACTCTAATTGCGAAGCCTTATCATAACTTATCATTACCAAGTATTACAGGACCTCTTTATCAAGATTATCCAATTCCACGCTGTGCTTTGCACAAACGTCATTCGAGCCAGGTGTCATGTTCATTCGACCGAGTTATAGTTAAGTATATAACTCTGACACTGTGAGCTTGGCGTTAAAAGTTATGGTTTGTTAGCCACTAGAGCAAAAAAATTTAGTTTATAGTCCGGTGCAAATAACATCACACAAGAGTTTTTTTCACTAGAAGTTTTAGGGGATATAATATTCACTATATTGTATTATCATCATTATCGCATCATCCTCGTATGAAAGAGGAAAGCTTCGAAAGCGAGGTGGTTACATCGCCGGCTGGAACAAACATGTAGCACCTCTCCACAGGGAAGCCAGGCTTAAGTTCTTAGCTTGGGTTGAGGCTGGTAAGCCAAATAGTGGTCGAATTTATGAAGACATGTATGAGAGCAGGAAATCGTTCAAAAATAAGCTTAAGTGGTGCCAAGATCGTCAAGACCAGATGAAGATGGATGTTCTTGCTTCTCATCATACAGCCAAGGACTTTAAGCAATTTTGGAAAAACACCAGTAAACTGAATGCGAAGCCTGGCATTCCTGTGAGTGTAAATAATGTAAGTGACCACACTCAGATTGCTAATCTTTTTAGAGATCACTTTAGAGTAGTTCCAAAAACGAGCTCTACCACTCGTGGTCAGTTTGATGTTGGGACTAGCGATGTCGGGCAGGGGAGAGCCATAAGTTTTACTGCCAAACAAGTAAGGAAGGTCATTCGAACCATGCAAAAAGGTAAATCTCCTGGACATGATAGTCTCAGTATTGAGCATCTAAGATATGCAGGTGTTCATATGCCGAGCGTGCTTGCCATGTTTTATAACCTATGTCTTAGTCATGGTTACTTGCCTGAAGAGCTTACTAAGACCATAGTGGTTCCGATAATTAAATGTAAAACTGGTGATGCTTCGGATAAAAGCAACTACCGGCCCATCTCACTTGCTACAATCATAGCTAAAGTTCTTGACAGCTTGCTTAATAACATTCTCTTGCAACACGTTAAATTGCACGATGCCCAGTTCGGTTTCAGAGCTGGGCTCTCTACAGAGAGTGCTATTTTGTGTCTTAAGCAAGCTGTCAGGTACTATACAGACAGAAAGACACCGGTATACGCTTGTTTCCTGGATCTGTCCAAAGCCTTTGATACTGTAGTGTATGACAGGCTTTGGAGCAAGTTAGGAGCAACGGGCGTACCGGCGGAAGTCGTCTCTATAATGAGCTATTGGTATCAATGCCAGCTAAATCAGGTGAGGTGGGCGGGGGCGCTATCCGAGGCTTACGGCATGGAATGTGGTGTCCGGCAGGGCGGAATAAGTTCTCCTTTGTTATTTAACCTATATGTCAATGACCTTATTGAAGAGCTCAGCAGTACCCATACCGGCTGTTTTGTGGATGGTGTATGCGTTAATAACATCAGTTACGCGGATGATATGGTGCTGCTGGGCCCTTCAGTGGGATCGATTCGTAAGCTCCTAGGGATTTGCGAAACATACGCGGCGGAACATGGATTGACGTATAACTCTAAAAAGAGTGAAGTTCTCATTTTCAAGAGTGGTAGAGTCAGACCAATCTATGTTCCGCCTATTATGTTAAATGGTGCGGCTCTACAGTTGGTTAATAGTTTTAAGTACTTGGGACATATTGTTAATGAAAGTTTAAATGATGATGAGGATATTGAGAGGGAGCGCAGGGCGCTGGCGGTCCGAGAAAATATGATCTGTCGAAGGTTCGCTCGCTGCTCGAGAGAAGTGAAAATCACTCTGTTTAGGGCTTACTGCCAGTCCTTCTACTCGAGTAGCCTTTGGCTCAACCACACCCGCCGGGCGGCCAGCGCACTGCGCGTCCAGTATAACAACATCTTTAGGATGCTGATGCGTCTGCCTCGCTTTTGCAGCGCGTCAGGAATGTTCGCGGAGGCGCGCACGGACGGCTTTCAAGCGCTTATGCGCAAGAAAGTCGCATCCCTACTCCAGCGTGCGCGAGCCAGCTGCAACAGCATCCTACAGATGATTGTGTCGTGTCCAGACTGCCCCATCCAAAACAGATGGATGCAAGTATTGCTGGGTGCAGTCCAATATTGAATAAATTATTTAATTAATTAAATTAATATTTTTAAATTCATTTTATTTAGATTAGAAACTGTTATTCATAATTTTATTCATAATTTATTCAATTTTGACATTTATTTGTAGTTTTTAAGTTATCTTTTGACATATTTTACGTGTACTATGGATGTTTTGTCTGAAATAAATAAATTAATAATAATTATTTAGTATATTAAAAGTTTAATTATTTTAATCACCTGTACATTAGGCCCTTGGGGACCAGGGGCACACAAAATCTACAAAGATCTAGCTGATAGGCTAAAAGAGTCTACACGTGACCAGAATGCTGGCTTCTACTTTGCACAGCGTATAAGCATTCAATTCAATTTCAATTTCAAAAATATTTATTTCGTAACTTATTCTAGCATAGTTCCAGTGTACGTATATTACTAAAAACTAGACAAACATAAATATTTTTCTGTTTTTTTAAGTACATATGACTTATTTAAAAACTTATAAAAAATTAAACATTTACTTATTCACAGATTAGATAAATAATTAGTGTCTCTTAGAAAACGAACAATATAATTTAATAATTACGTAGGCTTTTATATATAGCACTACATTTAGTAGCATACTTTTACTCGGGAGTAAAGGATAGGTCAGTAGGTACCTACCAGAGACATACATTAACACAGAAAAATAAGATAAGTACTATTAACTAAAAATCTACAAATATTTGGTTTGACAATAAAAAAACAAAAAGAAGCGAGGGTGTCAGTAGAAGTGCTGGCTTCTACTTTGCACAGCGTATAAGCATTGCCATTCAACGTGGCAATGCTGCCAGCGTTCTGGGCACGTTGCCGTCTGGTGGTGATAACGATGGACTAGGTTATTTATAGTTTATTTTATTATATTTAGTGTAATTTATGATTCTTCTTTGTTAGTAGTTAGTTGTGTTAATAAATTCCTTATCACCTATTTAAAAAACAATATATTATGTTTTAATAAACTTTTATTTAATTTGCAATGTTGTGTTGTTGTGTTCTGGAAGAAAGAACATTGATAAGGCTAATTTTACCCTTTTAAATTATCATTGAAAAATGGAAAATATTATTTACTAACAAAACACAAATCTATTAGCTAAGCTACCCAAGCTAAAATTAAATAAAGCTAAGTGTATTTACTATTATTAACAGTGCATTTTGTAGAGAGATTCAAAAAAACTTGTATTTATTAACGGCCCCACACTAGGCAAGCCTGTATCGTGGAGACCTTGTATTATTATGAGCATAATTCCATGTCTTGGACATTCTTATGATATATTCAAAAATATATGTATTTTCTTGCAGTGCCTATTGAATGGTGTCGTACTGTAAATTTAATATGGCACCCAACAGTTTTTATATATTTCATAGATACGGAAGAGTTTTTTTTTGTATACGGAAAATTAACAACTAAAATATACGAAACGATTAATAATTAGATCTTTTATTATTTATTTTTTCAAATTTTGACACTAACATTCAAATGAATAGTAAAATAATTATATTTTTGGAAAGTTATCGCAACACTCGGTAAAATGTTATCCGGCGATTCGGACCGTGCGTGGTCCCAATACCTAGTGGTCCCAATCGACGGAAGCCTCGTAAAATGAAGCCTATTCTCTTTTTGGTTTTCAACTACATCGATACCTACTAACCTATCAAAGTAGTTTTGAAAAAACCTAGTTATATAGACTACTTATACTATGTGTGGAAATTTCTCAGTCAGATTTTTCTAGTATTTTTCTATTAGTTTCATCCATGTTTTTTGATTTCGTCAAAAAAAAAGTGAAAGGTCTTTAATTTAGATTTTATACGTGTTTTTAAGTTAGTAGGGTTAATTTTAAAACACGTATAAAATCTAAATTAAAGTATGAAACCTTTCACTTTTTTTGTTGACGAAATCAAAAAACATGGATGAAACGAATAGTGTGAAGAAATTACTATATTACGGCGTACTTTTTGAGTATTTGTCCGAAACATTTTGTATGGAATTCGGGTTTGAGGATCCCCCTTAAGTAATACTCTCATAAATATGTTTAAAATAAAAAAAATGCTTAAACTATACCTAATTTATACTAGCACTGTCCTGTTTCGAAATTTAGAATCGGACCAAAATGTACCGGAATTCAGCTAATTTAGATCTTTTTTCGGCGCATTTCCAATTGCACTACACTCCAGCCCTCCCCATCCCATATCCCACACTTAGGTAGGGTCGGCACAACATGTCTTCTTCTTCCATTCGTCTATCAGCCGTCATCTCTGTACTCACGCCTGCTTTGTTCATATCCTCTTTCACACAGTCCATCCATCTTTTCCTTGGTCTTCCTCTTCTCGTAAATCCATCCACTTTCATATGTAACACTCTTCTATTGACATGGCATTCATCCCTCCGCATCACATGCCCATACCACATCATCATCAGCCTATCGCAGTCCACTGCTGGACATATGCCTCTCCTAATTTGCACCATCGAGTCCTGTCTTTGGCTTGCCGCATCCACCTTTTGCCTGCAGCCTTTCGTAGATCGTCACCCCACCTGGCCGGAGGGCGTCCTACACTACGTTTGCCGATTTGCGGTCTCCACTCAAGAACTCGTTTACCCCAACGGTTATCGGTTCTTCGGCAGATATGGCCAGCCCACTGCTACTTCAGCTTGCTAATTCTCTGAGCTATAATATAATAATAATAATATTTTTATTTCAGACACAAGAAAAGTACAATGTAGCTTAACTATAGAGACTAACATAAATATTTATAAAAACTTATCAATTAGCGTGTCACTGGCACTGGGGCAATGACGTGCGCGCGGTGTCGCGTATCAGTCGTCCATAAAACTTCCTGAATACGACACCCTTCGGCCAAAATCCAGTGTTCATGAAAGTTGAGAGTCGATCCGTCGGCACTCTCACCATAGAAGAGGCGAAGCCCACATTACGGCGAGACTCCAATTTCTCGACTCTCAAAGTGATGCCGGATTTTTGTCGCAGGTACTTCACCACATCTTCGGTTGTCACGGCGTAGAAGACGCGTGACACGTATAGTTGCATGGTGGGTACTTCGGCACGTAGTGGACATGGGTGCCCTGGTGCGGTCGGTGCGGCAGTTCCGCACTGATTGCGACAAGTAGGTTTCTTCTTCTTCCGCTGAACAAGTACGAAACCCTCCTTATCGCATCGCTCCTTCGCAAGAGCCAGAGGCCCAGCGGCACGGCTAGGTTCTCGGCCTCTCTGCTTCCTCCCCTTCTGTGGCTGTTGTCGCGCGGATTTAGTCGCAATCGCGGCGACATTCGTGGTGACAGCACCGGCGTAGTCACGCTGCGGGGTACACGT